>JAVANC010000020.1:8287765-9687765 GCA_033319125.1 Parnassius glacialis | reverse complement strand
ATAAAAGTCTGTACAAATAAGGAAAATAAAGTTTGCAAAACTAACATGCAGCTTTGCAAACTTTATTTTATTTATGTTTTTAATGTATTCGAACAGACGGTATCAGATTAAAACAAATATAATACTAACTGGCCAGGCAGACGTTATTCTACCCTTTTAAAAGAGCCTTAATTCGGAATTAAAAAAAATATTGATGATCACTAATCGAGATAGAAGCTATTCTATACCTCAAGTTGATGCTAGCACTAACAAAATTTCATAAAAATGGCTTGATCGGTTTCGGGGATTAGCAATTAGTAAAGGAACATCGTGACACGGGATTGTTTTACATTAAGACATGTGTAGTGATGGCATAGAGAGCGGCGTATCATCCATTGGGTATTGTAAGAGACGACAGAGGGAAACTGAAACTGGGGTTACCAACCCACTTGGTAAGCGTGGCAACAACGGTAAATATTTTTTTTTACAAACAAGCACACAGTCCACCTGATGGTAAGTGAGTGCTGTTGCCCATAGACATCCACATCCATTCTCGATTACGAATCAAAATGCAGATGCGTTGTCTAAGATGGAATGCCTAGTTTCCAGTAAAAGGGGTCTCCGGTTATCTACACTCACCATACGAAATACAGCAGCGTTAAGCTGCTATTTTACGCTGGTATTCTGAGAGAGCGTGGTCCTTCCCCGGTCGTGCCGACCCATTCGTGCTACAACTCACCACTAATATAGCTGCAGCATGGCTCTACCACGTAAAATATATATACATAATTACATACATAGTCCGGTGGGTCTGAAAATTAGATACTTTTGGAGAGAAATTAAGCCTAGAATCAACGCACGCAATGCTTTACCTGCTTTCCGAGACACGACGGTTAAACAACGCCAACTTATGAATAAACTTTTTTCCCTGACACGAGAATCAAACCCGAACTTCATTATCAACAGTTGCGTTTACGAAAATTCAACTAACGAGTTGAATTAACAATTGATGAAAAATCAGCAAAATTACTAATTCAGGAGCTACTGCTGCTACGACTACACGCGAATCATTGTCGGCACAAACACTTGAAAATAACAAGTCAGGCGTTTATGTAAGTCACAGATTGAGACAAAATAAACTTTTTGTTGCTACTCTGTTTTATTCCACGAAAAAAACTATTTGTGTGATTTAAGAGATAAACGAACTAACTATCCGTGTAAAAATATGACCACTGTAGTTAATGAACATTCACATCCAAGTTAAGAACAAAGGAAGCTGTGGATGCGTTTCAACCACTGAGGATCCAGAAACATGCAATGGGCACACTACCGGTTGTTGTCATTACAATGTATATGCACAATGCCAGGTCGTTAGTTCAGAAACAAATAATACATCTTGAAACAGTGTCACAGCTAACTTTAAAAAACTTTACCCAAGGACGGAAATCCCGCTGAAATACTTGTGCCAAGCGAGAATCTAATCGCCACCTGCCACAGCCCTCAGTGTCAACGATGTCTTGTTTTTGTTTAGCCTAATGGTTGACTGGGAGAGAATACCCTATGGCATTAAGTCCGCCATAGTACAACTTTGTGCATTAAAGATTAAATAAATAAATAAATACATCATAAACTTAACAAATATAACAATGTATTAGGGAATCAATTCCTACTGCAACGTAGTTTATGAAAGACATAAATACGAAACTAGTCTTATCGCTTCCAATTTGGTATCATATCTAAGTTTATTACGCAAAGAAACTCCGAGCATAGCCCTCTCCATAGCTCGCTGAAGGGCCTTGAGCTTCCTCATCCAGCCAGCAGTGAAGGACCACGTCTCAGTTCCATAGGTGACACTGGCAACACTTACTGGTTGTACCGTCTCGTTTTCAAGTTTTGAGGTTATACCTGACGAGAAAATGAGCCGTAATTTTCCGAACGCTACCCAGCCGAGTTGAATCCGTCGATTGACTTCTCGGTCGAAGTTCAACTTACGTAGTCGGACTATTTGTCTTAGATAAACATATCTACTCGCCACAAAAGTGTTAGTACGAAATTTAAACTTACAACCAATGTTAGTAACTAAACTACGACATTAATTCAAATATTTTCCAGGTCAGTTTCTGGCATTTGGTGCACACAAAGTGTGTATACCCAGTACCTCATGACTGGACAGTCTCGCTTATCACTAATTATAATATCGTAACTTAAACACTAATATTTTTAGTCCGTGAGTTAAGTTAAAATTTTTCTTTTTTTTCTTGAATTTAAAATGATTAGGAATTTACGGCCTTATTTATAATCTTTGATTATCCCTTATTAATATTAAATGTTAATTATTATTTTTACCTATTTTTTAGTGAAGAGAGAGAGAGAGAGAGAGAGAGCAATAAATAGACGTCGATTTTATGAATAAAGCTGCTGATGTACGAGATAAGCTTACAATTAAACTTACATCATTTCCGAACAGCTGTTCACTGTTGACATCGAGCACCGAAGATAGTGCAGCGACAAGGATCACTCTTCTCAAATACATGACTAATGAATAAAATTAATGAGTTCAAATAAACACTAGAAATAAATACTAGGATCACATAATTAAAATTAAACTTTTTAATTATCTAAGATATTAGAACATATAGAAGTCATGAAAAACAATTTAAGAATAATTGACATTCCCGCGCAATTGTCAACTTTTTTAAAAAACAGAGATCACTGGAAGTATTATGCCTTGATTTCATAATCAGTATTTTTTATATTATTTTATCTAATGCAGGGAAATAAATTTTACGAAATGTTTCACGCGTTTCTGGTCGCATTGATTGCGGTGTCGCGGCGGCAGTTCTCGCCGTTTGGTTGCTCGCGACTGTGCTTGTTGCAGTCGAATTAGAACGCACTTAGAATAGATAGTGTTGTGATTTTTATCGATATCATTTATCATTTCTTATTTTTTTTATTTTGAATTCATTTAATTCAAGTCTCTAAGGCTTAGAAATTCGAAAAAGAAATAAAGCTCTAAAATATTTTTTATATTCAGTATTTCTTCTAATCAATTTGTAACTGGTTTACTGCTGGATATATGCAAATCCAGGAGTAGGCAGGATATTTACAAATACAATGTGAATATTATTTATCGATTCATTAATCACAGTACTTTTCATTTAAATTTTTGTGTATTACTAATTATCAGAACTGAGGGGAACTCTCAGAAATGAGGGGAGGCCTGTGCCTAGCAGTGGGAAGTATATATGCTGTAACTTAACTTTAACTTTTTACTAATTACTTACTTTATTAATATCAACACTTTATGTTATACTAATAAACTAGTATACCTTTATGTTAATTTTAACAGCAAATTACTAGAAACAGCGTTACGCATACAAAGCACCAGGGTAACATATCGGTATAATACGGACCTTTTTTATGTTTAGCTAAATCTAGTCAGTCCAATTAGGTGTTTATGGACAGAAACCACTAATAATCAAGTGGAATGAGTCATCGTTCACCACTAAACCCATCGTAAGTCCATTGCTAAATAAAGGCCTCCCCCATTGGTTGCTTTATAGGGGAAATATTTGCCATTATTGCTCGGCTTGGGCAGCGGGTTAAAAATCGCAGTTTTTTTGTGATTTGTTATTAGACCGATGATATTTCATGTCATGCTTTATGTTTCTCTATTGCCACTTACAACACCCACGGAATGATATGGAATGGAATATGTGCTCATTTTTTCATTTCTGTAAAATTGATGACAAAAACATTTAGCCAATCGAGATTAGATTTTATATTTTATTATAGAGATTAGCGAGAATAGCTATTCTCTTTATGAGGCATTCTATAGGGGAGGCCTATAAACAGCAGTGGACAGTAGGTAGTAATGGTAAAGTCAGTTTATAAATTAAAATAAAATATTTTAAACATCTTTCAGATGAGTATATTAGTGAATTTACAAAAAAAAGGTGCTAAAATATACCGGTTTTCAGTATCGACATATTTTAATAAATAATTTCTCGAGCAACACTATAATGTATCAAGTTAAACTTCACCGGCATACACAACAAACTAGCATTTAGTTTGCTTGGCGTTACCATTTTTAATTTCTTTTATAACAAAAACAAACATTTAATACGAGCTAAAAGTACTTATTATACTGAGTGGCGATTAGGTTATCACATTAAATAAGACAGTGGTATATACAAGTTACAAGTTCAAATATGTCGATTCAAATAATAAAATAAACAACTCTACCAAAAATAAAAAAATTCATTTTTCAAACAAAACAAATAGCGTAAAAATTGACACGAAATAAATCACTTTGATAATATTAGTTTACTCACCAGAAGTGACGTGCAAAAGCGGCAACGGTGCGGCAGATACGCAGTGCTCACGCGGTATCGACATAGGTAATTATTTACCTACACTTTCCCGTTCATAAGTAATTAGTCAAAAAACGAAAAAAGGGCTATTACGACTAGAATGTTAATTGTTATATATTTTTTTAGTTATGTATGTTCAAAGAACGTTATGTAGGATAAGTCTTTTCATTTAATGTGATAACTTTATCGGCACCCCGTATGTATAAAATACAATAGTTTGACCTAGAGTAGGTATTAAATTACCGCTTAAGCTATAAGATCAGGAGTAGGCTCAAATGCAGACAGAGACAATCACAATGTAAATATATTTTTATTTGTCACTTTTTATTTATTTATTTATTACAGCTCTTTACAAGTCCTCTGCTAAATATATGCTTCCCATATAGATTGCGTAACAGAAAAGAGTTCAAAACCGCAGCTTTATTATGATTATGAGTAGGGATCAAAAATGACGTAATGGCGGCTTAAGAATATCTTCTACCCCATACTGTACTGTGGGGATCGTGAGACATCAGCGGGAAACAAACCAGGAGATGGATAGCGGCTTCTTGCTAATAACAACTTAAAAAACTTCGAATGCCAAATCACGCAACAAGCTTGGCAACTAGGACAAGCCCCCATTTAGATAATCTATTCGGGAGGCCTACGTTTAGCAGCGGACACTTGGCAGGCTGTCCTGATAACGGTGTTGCTGCTGGAACCACAGCCGATGAAGCCGCATTTGAAGAACAACTTCTAAGAATCATAAGTCGTTCCGTGATATATTTAAGATACATAATTTTAAGACCTTTCCCTTTTACTTTTAAAAATATTATACGCAAAAAAAAGTATTTTATTTATCAAAACATCTAAATGTGAAATTTATAAGAATCTTTACAAATAAATAAACTTAAAGTGTCTGTTTGTAATGTCAAAATTACAGCTTTTTACTAAATGCATATAAAAGTATATGCTAATAACAAATATACAATTTTTAAAGTTTTTGTCTGTCTATCCGTCTGTCCGTCTGTCTGTCTGTTTGTTCCGACTAATCTCCGAAATGGCGATTTTGACGGGATTTTCACTGGCAGATAGCTGATGTCACAAGGAGTAACTTAGGTAACTTTTATTTTAGAAAAATAATTAGGTTCCGCGCGAAAAATTCAAAATCCCAAATAACACGCGGGCGAAGTCGCGGAGAACAGCTAGTTTTTAATATAATTAAGGGTAGTAAAAGCGTTAATGATTCGTCTGATGTTGGATTGAGCTCAACTGGACGCTGTAGCCCATAAACACTATTCAAAAATTATTATACATTATAGGTACATTATTATACGTTGTTACCTCTGAGGACTATGGTTTTGATTCAAAATTGTTCTATAGATCAGAACAATATTTTCAAGATAAAGTCATACATTTAAAAAATAAGTAGGTACTTACATCTTGATCTGCAATTAAGTCCCCTGACGGTTGCGATAAAAACAATGTCACATTCTTTTTATTACAATACTGGTTTGTTTCTCGCTCAAAGGCCTTATTATATAAGTTTAGTTATCCAGCGAGGAACACAGCCAACGTAATTGGCCCTGTAACTCTGGGAATAGGTCTGTATGATAATTTTATTTTTTGGATATAATTTTTTTAATTATTATAATTAATGTCATTTAAACTAAAGTATGTGGCAATGGGTCAGCCGTATAGCCCAAAAAGTTGATAACCCATGGGGAAGAATGGTTCGCGAGTGACAGCCACGTACCAGTATGCGAAGTGTAAGACGGCCATCCACTAGATGCTGTGACGATCTAGTAAGCTTGTAAGTAGAAAGTCAATGGATGCAGATGGCTCAGGACTGTGCTCTGTAGTATCCCTTTGGGGCCAACGTTCAGCGGTGGACTTGTGAGGGGCTGTAATGATAATGATGACGAAACTAAATAATACCTATACATTTTTTTTATTATGTACGAGCAGCTATGCAAGTCTAGAGAGAGAGAGACCAGTATCCCTGCGACCTTAAAGACCTATTGTGATCGTTACTATGTCTATTGTTCACTGCTAAGCCCCACGTCCTCAATGAATAGGAGGAGTTGCTTAGCTGTGAGCAATTTCACTTGTTCTCGGCGAAGTACTACCTATACATTTATAATTTGGAATATTTCAATTTGGTTATACTCGGGGTTTGAAAATTACAAATTTTCTTGCCGTGCCAGCTCTTGCTAAAGTTTAAATTTACTACTTCATAGCGACTCGCGGCATGTCGTGACCGTAGAAACCCTGGGCATAAATATATAACCGATGTAAATAAACACACCAAACGTTTGCAGTAAGCGAACGAGCAGAGTTCAATCTTCGCCGGCAGCGATGAAATTGTTAATTGCAATGTGTACCGATTTATACGATTTTACTTTATCGCAGAAGCTTATATATAAATAAACTTTTGCGGTAAAAGAAAATAGTATACGGAAACTTGAACGTGTAATAAATTAAAAAAGCGGCCAAGTGCGAGTCGGACTCGCCTATGAAGGGTTCAGTAGCAGCAAGTAACATAATTGACGTATTAAAAAAAACTACTTACTAGATCTCGTTCAAACCAATTTGGCGGAAGTTTAAATCCTCTTATTTTAGAAGTCCCATGGGGGGGGGGGGGGGAGCACACATTTAACCATTTTGGAAGTGTATCTCGCGCAAACTAAATTCTCTTAGAAATGTAGAAGTAGAAGATGTATTTGCCGAGAAGTGGGAAATACTTCTACTAATTCTTTAAAAGTATAAGAGTCTAAGGACTGATTTCTAAATAGTCAGATAAAAGCTATTATAGCTTATCTAAATATTAAAGTGAAACAATTTTTCTCTACTTTCTCACTAGCAATTCTATTAATATTACTAATATTCCAATGAATCACTCCAAGTAAACTTAATATGCCTGTATAAGGTGTAGTTTATTACCGTTGTCAAACTGTGGATTCGAACCCACGACCTTTGAGTTCACGGTACGCGCCTTGCTACTGTCGCTTAATTGAACTACCTATATTTTATTTATATTGTATCTTATGCTATAAATAGCTTTTAATTGAAAATTTGTAACATTAGCCCTAAATTGAATAAATAAGCCTTAATAAATCAGACCTCTGAGTAGTACTAGATTTAACTGCTACTAGAGACCCAGTACCAGCAGCCCATAAAAGTTACTGCTGGAGATTGGGCTATCCTAATGTAATTGCCTGCCTATTATGGGAGATATTCTAGAATATCCTATGCACTATTCTAAATTTTAATAAACTTTTCCCTGTTCTTGGATTCAAACTCTGAATCTAAAGACATCTAAAGACCTCTATCCTCAATTAAGAATTACAAAGTTACAGAAAGGCTAATTAAGAAGAAGAAAAAGAAATAAAAGAATAATATTTTATGAGAACAAAATATCTGAATACTAGCAATCCGCAACGGGTTCGCACGGTTGATTTATGGATCTCGACAACAACGCCACCTACCGAGTCCAATTGTGAATCTAAACCATTCTCTAATTAACTTAATCACACACAAAATCTCAACTTAGTCGGTCCAGCCGTTTAAGAGGAGTTCAGTCACATACACACGGACAGAAGAATTATATAATATATAATATGCATATATTATACATATAAATCTTCACTTTGAATCATTCTGTTTACTGATGAAAATCACATTAATATCTGTTGAGTAGTTTGAAAGACCTAAGCGTACAGACGGCGAGAAGCGACTTTGTTTTTATATTATGTAGTGGTTATTTTCCTCGTATGAAAGATTACGTTCTGGTCACAAAGATTTCTTCTAAGCCTTATTTTTTGCCTTTATCACTAACTGCGGGATGTCTCACACTTCCTTTATCTTCTATTAGCCATCTCTTCACTCTCTTCTTTCTTACGCATATCATCCCTGACATAGTACATCCATATTTTCTTAAGCCTCCCTCTAGTCTTATATTCATCCACTTTCATAGAAGTTTTCTTTTACATATTGGCTAATGTACTTCCAATACGTGCTCTTGTAGATGTACACTTGTATTATGAAAATGAGAGAAACAGTGAAACCGTACATGATGTACGCGGAATGAGTTCCGCTTCGATTCGTACTGCACGCGCAAATCACGGACAGAGTATAGATGCTATAGAGTGGGCAACAGTATTGCCAACATGGAAAAAAATAAATAAAACAAAGCGTAAGATAAACTACCCCATATCACCCCGTGGGTGTTGTTAGAGGCGACAGATGGAAATTAAACAAGAGATGAGCAGCACCATTTTCTACCGAATTCAAAAAGGAGACGGTACTCAATTCGACTGTATGTTTTTTTATGTGTGTCACCTCATAACTTTTTACTGGGTGAACCGATTTCGATGATTCTTTTTTCTTTGAAAGCTGGTGTTTAATATGTGGTTTTTTAAGGTCTGACCAATAGTTTTTGAGTTATTCTTAATAATTTATATTGAAGTCAGTTGTAAAAAAATAATAATTTTAAATTATCCTACCGTGGGGTAGGCCTATTTTCAGCAGTAGACTGATAGCCTGTATGGAATGATTGAATATTAAGTTAGTCTTTATCAAAGTCCGACAAGGAATTTGTACTGTATAGTAAAGGCGTTTAACATTAATAATATATAGTTCATAGACATACATACAAACCGAAAACAAATATTTGAATAACATACAAACAGTTGTGCGGAATTCAAATATGCGATTGGCAGCGCCGGAACCAAACTTGTAGCTCCTGCGCTACTAAGCTATCATAGATTTTTTGTAGTTTGTTCGACCTTTACTAATATTAAAGTTAGATTATATCTTTTAGTAATCAAATTGTGTGTTTTTATAACAAAGTCAATCAGCGATAGATTAAATTTTAATACTTTCAGGCATTTCATTGTCTCCAGGCCTCTGACACTATCCAAAACTACATCAAAACTATCTCTACTATACTAAATAACTCATAATTAAATACTAAATAACTAATAAGTATTAAGACGTCATTTATATACTTACTAGCTGTCCAGACAGTCGTTGTTCTGCCCTTTCCAATGACCCTTTGTCCTATAAAAAATTCTTAAATTTGCAGTAAAAAATATCGAGGTCACTTATCGGGGTGAAAAATATCCTTTCTCTTATGTTGGAGCAAGCAATATTTACAAAATATCATTAAAATCGGTAGAGCGGTTACGGATATTACCGTGAACGGACATCGTGACATAGGATTTATATATAAGGTATTGATGATTTTTATATATTTTAATCTTAGATTATTGATAAGTCTTCGCGCGCTCAGACTGATTTTAAATAAGTTAATTTAGGATGTTAGACTAGTTAGCAAAAACAATTACGTAAATAATGTTTGGGTGAACTCTGAGCTCATCGATAGGATGACCTAATTTCCGTAAACTTTGAAAGAGAGTCATGGTTGATGTGGAGAGAGTTTAACAAATAAAAACAAAATTGATGTCTCCCAGTATTAATACTCCAGTTTAAATTCTATACCGACTTCGATACGTCAAGTGCGATGTATGTCAGACAGTCCATTGTCTGGTGGAACCTTTCTCGCCATCAGTCTCACTGCCATTCGGGCGCATTGTTCGCAAAATTGCGGTGAAGTAAAAAGAGAAAGGACGTTTTAATCTTCACGCTAATGTATCTGGAGCATTCGTCACTCTGCAATGGTTTGATCGGTGTATTTGTTAGCTCAGCCTAAATAACAATCTACATATTAATAAGAATGTTCCAAGTTGCATAAGACGTAGCTTAGTAACTTTTGTTTGATTCTTAGAAAAATGAGATAACTATTATTGGGCGACTCCCACTATATGGAGTGACAATCTGATGAAATATGCAGAGAAGCTGCTGGCCCGGCTTTGTTGCAATACTTTAGATGCATATTTTTAAATGCTCCTTTTAATTTTTTTTTGTATAAATATTTTTGTGGTAAAACTTCAAACTTCTATTATGGCTGTAGCAAGCGTGGGTAAGAACGACCAGAAAAGTACGACGCTCTTTTGTTATACAAGTGTAAAATAGCATTATTATTCTACTTTATTTCACTTGTGACGAGGATTAGAGAGCCTTTCTATCGGTAACGAGGCAATCCATTATAGCCATACATCATCTTTCACCACAGCCTTTCAAAAGTCCACTACTGTACATAGGTCTCCATAATAGTTTGTCTTGATAGTCAGGTTGCTATCGCAGCTTCTTATTTCGTTTAGTTGTTTTCAGGTAGACGCTGCTGTCCATCTGGTTAATTTAAAAAATAAAAATAAATAAACAGAGAGTCCCTTTATGTATTTTTAAATTGTTAACATTTCTTAACAATGTTAATTTTAAAAATGGCTCCAATAAGGTAAACGACTTGAAAAATACATTAAACGTTATATAAGAATATATAATAACAGACTGTAAAACGTTTCATTTTAGTTCTCAGGGGTTAAACACTTCTATGACTTTATTTGAAGTCCATTGCCCATTACCTGTTGTCACTTATTGTCCGAAGGACTGTTAGCACATTAATTTGTCACACTTATAAAAAATAAAACTATACCTTCTTATTATTTTTGCTGACCTATAAGTTGTCAAGATTCACCCACGGTTAGTAGTCCATAACCATGTACAGTTAGCCTTTTCTCTCCCATACAACTTAATGTTAATGCAAAAACAATGCAAATGTATATTAACATCAGATTTAACTGTAACCCTTTGTTTAAACAGTGTAGGTCTTTAGGTCAGCTCAGCGAATTATCAACTGAAACTACAATACGATGATCTTCTATTGGTCAATTTCAATAACTTGACTTTACTTTGAACTGTAAGTTCGTTTGTCAATTCATTTAATAAAATCATAAATTTTTTGAAAATGTCTTGACTGGTTGACTTCAAAATCTAATCAACTCGAAGTCTCAATGAACACTTTCGAACGCCGTGTCGCCCATCTGGATCAGTTGATTAGTTATAAAGATATCGTACGTCAAAAATGTATTTAGACACACATACACACACACACACACACACACACACACACACACACGCACGCACGCACGCACGCACGCACCCACGTACGCAAGCACGCACGCACGCACGCAGGCACGCACGAACGCACGTACGCACGCACGGACGCACGGACGCATGGACGCACGGACGCACGGACGCACGGACGCACGCACTCACGCACGCACTCACGCACGCATGCGCGCACGCATGCACACATACACGCACACACGCACACACACACACACACACACACACACACACACACACACGCACACACACACACACGCGCACACACGAACACGCACACACACACACACACACGAACGCAGGCGCGCGCGCTCACACGCGCACACACATACACACACACACACCCTATCTTTACATAACAATAATATCATCGAGACCAAATTTCGATAAAGAAGACCTGGGTAAGATTACAGTGTCCGAGTGTATGCGTAAACAATCTCATTTTCGAAGGACGGGATGGCAATCCCACATTACATGATGTTTTGTGAGGCACAGGGGTGAACAACTTCGACTCTTGACTTGACTCCGGTCTGCTACCGAGAATTTCTGAGAGAAAAGCCGGATAATCCTTACTTATGTATATTTACAAAAAATGTTTTTTAAGTTAGCTATCACGAATTATCTTTTATTAAAAGTAAAAAATAAATTAAGTTACAGCCTATATACCTAAAGGTCATTGCTAAACACAAGATTCCTCTCAGTTCTGAATAGCTGAAGCAATTAGTTCGCACGCTGCTCCAGTGCGCGTGTGTGGACATCACATTATTCAATATCAAATTACTCCATTCTTCAGATATACAGACTTCCTCACGATGTTTCCCTTCATCTACGAGAAACAAAACCAAATCATTTCATTGGTGCTGACTGGGATCGAACCTATGTTGTTCGCTTACTTTAGAATTCAGCCATTGTCCTTTAAATGAGCTTTACCTATAGCGTTATGTATTATATTACAGCGTTAGAAAGCTAGATTCGTATCTCAAATGATTATACACTAAAGGAACTTGAATGTTGAGAATACCACGCTAAAGGAAAATGTACTTAATATTGGTACAAATAGTGTATAAATTGTCATAATTGAGGATGTAGCAATAAATAAAGCTTGTAAAGTTTGTCTTATGCACCCTGAACTTCACAAGAGCGGAAGTTACGTAAAACGTAAATAAGCTTCACTTAATTACTGACAACCAGTTTGTAAAAGTTCGGAGAAAATTTTACAAACTGGTTATGAGATTCTTGAAATTCTGTTAAGATATTGCACCAAGGATTAAAAGTTATCAAATAGAAGAAAAATCTTTGAGCAAATGAAGAAAGAGTAAATAGTTTATTGATATTAATTCTAACTGAGCCTTCAATTATAAAAGCAATATAGTCTACTTCATCAGACTTCCTTCACATAGTACAAAGTTAGGGTTGGTGTTATTTTAAGAGTTTAAATAGTTTGTTTTAAATATTTAATTTATATCGCTTACCGTTTATATGGTTTTTATTACTTTGTTTAGCTATGTAAATTTTAATATTATTAGTGTACGATTTAGTTTACAATGAAAAAGCAATGACACTATCGCATTGGGTTTGACTTGCAACCTCAAGAAATAAATAAATAATTACAATTGATAAAAGGTATGTGTGGGCCACAGTATTCAATTATCAGTAAGTAGCACGCAAACATTCGCAAGGCTCGAATGGTAGGCAAAAACGTTGTTGCCTATAAATCACATTTAATTTGGCATAATTTCAAATAACAGTAGAAGTCTTATTTACACGTATTTCAATAAGTGATTTTTTTATAGGATAAGGGGGACAAACGAGCACACAGTCCACTTGATGGTAAGTGGTTGCTGTGGCCCATAGACATCTACATCTATCCTCTATTACAAATCAAAATGTAGATGCGTTGTCACCCGTGAGGACTAAGATGGAATGCCTCATTTCCAGTAAAAAGGGCCTACGGCCACCTGCACTCACCAAGCGAAACGCAGAAGTAAACCTCTACTTCACGCTGGTTTTCTGTGAGGTCGTGGTACCACCCCGGTTCGAGCCGGCCCATCCGTGCGACAGCAAAAGCTGCCGCGTGGCTCTACCACTGTTATTTGAATTAACGGTATAGGATTTTTTTTTTAATTTGGATACTCTTTGAAGAATAAGCCTGTATACGTTTCTCTACTAGGCACAGGCCTCCTCTCATTTCAATTAATTGAGAGGGTTTTAGGACAAAGATTTCTCCATAGCGCCAATGCGTTGGTTGAATTTACATGTCTACATTTTCATTTACATTTTTTTTTAAATTTCTTAGATATGCCGGTTTCCTCTAGATGTTTTCCTTCACGTCCGTGGTGAACCACGTGCTCGGCGGTAAGGTTGTTTTATCAGCACTTAAAATTGCATTTGACATTTGCATTTATCATTTCATTCAATTTTATAATCTATTTAATACATTTTTACATTCCATTTATTTATTGAAATTTGGTATAAATGAAACATTTCGTGTGACTTTTCTTTTATACCTTTTTTTACGTAGTAGAGGAACGCTGCAGCTATGGCACGAATGGGTCGGCTCGACCGGGCTAGTATCACGCTCTCACAGAATACCAGCGTGAAACAGCAGAATAATAAATAGAACAATAATGCAGAATAATGAAGAGAACTGAAGACCTTTTTACTGGTAACTAGACGTTCCATCTCAATCCTCAGAGGTGATAACGCATCAGCATTTTGATTTTAAAATGAGGATAGATGTAGATGTCTACGGGTTACAGTATTCACTTACCATTAGGTGGGCTGGGTGCTCGTTCCCTCCATATTCTAAAAAAATGCGTGAGTGTCGTGGAACACTCGGTTGGAACGAAGTTCCTTGCGTAGTATATTATTATTGATAAACGTAAGTATTATATTATTGATTAACAAATACAAATAAATGAATTACTAGCGTCTATTAAAATTAAGCGTCATTTGAAATAAAATAATATTTCTTTCATGGCAAGATAAGACAAAGTGCGAGGGAGATGGACATTGTTCCATCTCACTTCCTTATTTCGCCGCCTAGGCACACCGTATGACACAAGGGGTAGTGACGAAAAAATCTTACACTTTTTGTCGTCTAGCTCCCATCCGCCAAACCCGTACCGTCCGATAAAGAACTTCGTTCCAATACTGTTATAGCTTACAGTTGTAATCTCGGAAATGACTAGTTGCTGCAATGTGTAAATTACCTACCTACTAATAAATAGTCTCTACTTTTACTCTTCTGAGAGATGTACTTTCGCTGTAAAACAACGAAATCTACTTTCGGTTTTGCGTAGCTCGAGCATACAAATACGGTGTTTTATTTGTAACGGACAGACGGACAAGCGTGGCCTGAATATAGATGTGTTGTTGTTGCACATTGTTCGTGAGCGTTTACGGATATTGTTTGGGTGAAAGTGTTTTATTTTTTATACAAAAACAACGCAATAATGGAAAATGAATCGGTTGGGTAAATTAAACTAGGAAACTATGAAATAACATGTTAATAGTTATTAGGTTGGTATATTTAAAAATGTAAGTTACAGCATATAAACATCCCGTTAATTCTAGTTTAGTGTAGATGAAGTGACGCACTGGTGGACCCAGGCCACACTTTGGGGCAGCCTATGTTCAGCAGTGGACTTGTGATAGGCTGTAACTTATGATGATATACGTTTTACTGCTATGCGGAGTGCCTCCTCTCATGCCGGAAAGAGTTTTAGGGCAAGGAAGTGTCCGCCGCTCAATGCGTGTTGGCGGACTTCAAATAATAGATATACGATCGTTAATTCTCTAGCTTACTATGGTGTTATCTTGGGAACCAAACTAAACTCCGAAAGCTCAGCTTCTCAGCCTATATTATGCTTTCGTGTAGTTAAATACAAAATTATTAAACAACGAGAAATAAAGTTATCTACGGGCCACAACATCTACTCATCAAAATACTAAATTAATTTATTTCGAGCTCATGAATACGGAGAGCAACAATTTCTTCAAAAGCACAACGATGTATTTATTAAATCTTAGTAATATTAACATAACGCTATTAAAATTTTTAGATTTTAATAAGAAAACATTCACAAATATATATTAGTAAACGTGTACCGCAGATGGTAGTAAGGACGTTGTACCTATACTCATTAGCAATTCGAAGCATAAGTTTTAGGCATTAATATCAATATTTAATCTGTCGTCAACATACTTCTGCAAAGCAAATTATTATTCGGATAATTCCAAATTATAATTCAAAAACTGTGTGCTTTGTAAGGTGTATAGGTTCCTTACAATATATGTGTTCGTATATTTTATTAATATTCCTCCACATTATTCTCATGACGTGGCTCCGATTGATAGCAGTTCGATTATTATAATCTCGTATAAATGATACGGTTACCTACTGTTAGTGTAAATAATAAGCATAAAAATATACCTAGTCGGTTTACTTGAGTTTAGTTTTGAGCTTAGGCTAATATTATCTTTTATCATGCGAATCCGTCTTAACTTAACTATTACACTTATCAGCTATAAATTAAGTACCAAATAAAAATGAAAGAAAGAACGTGAGCTGTTTGGTGACGAATTATTAAAGTTTTGTATAGATCAGTGTTGGCAGTGCGCCGATATGGACAAACTCGGTACCTATGTACTCTGACTCTTTTACATATGTAAGTAATGCACAAGGCTGTAGAAGGTGGCTCGATCACTGTGTGACTACTACAGCCGCATCATCATCATCATCATTACATCCCTTCACAAGTCCACTGCTGAACAAAGAATGCCACAAAGCACGGTCCTGAGCCACCTGCATCCATCGACTTCCTGCATATCTTACCAAGTTGTCACTCCATCCAGTGGGGGGACGCCCTACACTTCGCCTGCCGGTACGAGGCTGCCACTCGAGAACCTTTCTTCCCCATCGGTTGTCGGTTCTTCGAGCTATATGGCCGGCCCATTGCCACTTCAGCTTACCAATCCGTTGGGCTTTGTCGGTCACTCTGGTTCTACTGCGGATATCCTCATTTCTGAGTTTATCACGCAGAGAAACTCCGAGCATAGCCCTCTCCATAGCTCGCTGAGCGACCTTGAGCTTCCTCATCCGGCCAGCAGTGAAGGACCACGTCTCAGTTCCGTATGTCATCACTGGCAACACGCACTGGGTGTACAGTCTCGTTTTAAAATTTTGAGGTATACCTGACGAGAAGATGTGCCGTAATTTCCCAAACGCTGCCCAACCGAGTTGAATCCGTCGATTGACCTCTCGGTCGAAGTTGGACTTACCTAGTCGGACTATTTGTCCCAGGTAAACATACTCGTCAACAACTTCGAGCTTAGTGCTCCCAACAACTACCGGCATAGGTGTGACATGGACATTAAACATGATCTTTGTTTTGTCCATGTTCATCTTAAGACCTATCCGTTAGGAAACACTATTGAGGTCATTGAGCATAATGCTTACGTCTTCCAGCGATTCCGCCATAAGGACTATATCGTCGGCAAATCGAAGGTGAGTGATGTACTCGCCATTGATGTTGATACCGTATCCTTTCCAGTCCAGAAGCTTGAAAACGTCTTCCAATGCAGCGGTGAAGAGTTTCGGGGATATGACGTCACCCTGTCTTACACCTCTCTGCAATTGGATAGGTTTCGTACTCTGGTTCTGTACTCGGATAGCCATCGTAGCCCTACTGTACAAGCACTTCAACACTTCGATATACCGACAGTCAACTTGACACCGCTGAAGGGACTGCAGCACCGCCCAAATTGCGACGGAATCAAAGGCTTTCTCATAGTCCACATACGCCAGACATAGTGGCAAATTGTACTCCTCGGACTTCTGTACAATTTGCCGAAGGGTATGTATGTGGTCTATGGTGCTAAAGCCTTTTCGGAAACCGGCTTGTTCGGGAGGCTGGAAGTCGTCAAGTCTGCGCGCGAGACGATTCGTAATGACTCTCAAAAACAGCACGTAGACGCGGCTCAGAAGGGAAATCGGTCTGTAGTTCTTCAAGAGAGCGTTGTCACCTTTCTTGAAAAACAAGACCACCGCACTTCTGCTCCACGCCTCCGGTGTAATGCCACCATGGAGGACGGAATTAAAGAGCTTCTGAGGGATTTCAAGTACCGGTTTTCCACCCGCTTTCAGAAGCTCCGCTGTAATTCCATCCTCGCCTGAGGCCTTGCCGTTTTTAAGGTGCTGGAGAGCCATTCTAATCTCGCTCAGACTGTCGTCCGGGATATCATCGGAATAATGTCGGATAAGACTCGCTCTTGGATCGTTACTCACACTTGCGTGTGGCTCCAACCATGACGTGTACAGCTACCTATAGCACCCCTCAATCTCACTCAAAATCTCAGGTGCCCCGGAAACGATAATACGGAACAGCCGCATATCATAAGATAATGTGTGCTATGTGTAATGTTGATATTTTATACAATATGTATTGGTCGGATCATTTCCCTATATGTATTACCTGTGATTTAGTACTTGTAAGGTCCAAAATGTCACAAAATATAGTTAAGAATAATAAAATAATATGGAATAACAGAAAACCACATCAAATAAATAAATGTAAAGAATACTGTAACTCGAAATTTAGAGATATGCATATACCGGTGGAGTTTTATCATTGCTGTGGTCGTATGTGTACATGTCTAGGTCACATAGAAGTTTTAGATAAAATGTATGCGACTATAGTGAACACCTTAAGCGAGGCCGCAATTATGACATATGAAGGCAGCGCCATTTTTAGAAGAAAGAAAACTGTAGTCGGGTGGAATTAATATCTACACGATGCTCATAGCGATTCCAGGATATCATTTAATAATTGATTACAATTTGGCAAACTTAAAAAGGGTGTATGATCAAATGTGTAAGAGTAGACGACGTTTTAAATCTAAGTTGAAATGGTGCCAGAATCGGGAAGAGCAAATAAAAAATAAGGACTTCAAAAATTTTTTAGAAATCCACAAATAAATTAAACCCGCGGCCTGGCCTTCCTGTTAGCAATGATAACTAGTGAGAAAAAAGAGATTGTTGAAAATTTTAGGCAATATTTTAAAGTTGACTCACCTTTAAGACTCATAAATGGTAAAATCTACACGGAGGTAGATCTCCTCCTCCTCGGAGGTCTCCTTGATACAAACCCGGATCGCTTCACAGCTAAACAGGTGGGTGCAGTGATGCAGTGATGAACATGAAAAGGGGGAGGCCCCCGGGTATGATGACCTCATCATTGAGCATTTACATCATGCTAGTGAACATCTTCCTAGGGTTGTTGGGTTTGTTCTTTTCACTGTGCCTACAACATAGATATCAACTACCAAATAATTTAATGAGGACTATTGTTGTTCCACTTCTCAAAAATAAAACTGAGGACTTCTCGAACATAACCAACGGTAGACCTATATCGTTGGCTACAATATTAGCAAAGGTGCTGGACGGTCTACTTGATGGGTATTTAAGAAAACATTTGCAGCTACACGATGCCCAATTCGGTTTCCCGTCTGGTCTTTCAACAGAGAATGCTCGCCCTGTCTGTCAGGGCTTTTAAAAAATTGTACGTATTTGTGAGGATTATGCTGTTAGACATAGTTTAGTATATAATGCTAAGAAAAGCCAGTTTATGGTGTTTAGAACTGGAAATAAGTGTCCCAAGTATGTGCCTCCTATTCTGCTTAATGGTACTGCCAAAGCCAGAGTAAAACAGTTTAAATATTTACACTACATCACTGAAAATTGTAAAGATGATATGGACATCGAGTGGGAGCGAAGGGCAGTGTCGGTCATTGGAAATATGTTTAATCGTAGGTTTGCACGGCGTATCAAAGAAGTCAAATTTGCACTCTTTAAAACCTACTGGAAAACTTTTTACGCATGCAGCTTATGGACAGCATATACAAAGCGCACTTACAGTAACCTCCGTGTTCTATAACACTTTCAGAACCCTGTCGGGGCTGCCATGCTTTTGTAGCGCATCACGGGTGTTCGGCAGAAGCAAGAACAGACGACTTCTTTGCAATAATGCGTAAACGTGTGTAATCCCTGTGGAGTAGAATGCGTGGCGGCCAGTATTCCAAACGTTCGCCGAACGATGTGACGGGCATAAGTCACTGGAATAGTGTACTGAAAAGAAATTATACATATTTAAGAAACTAACGGTGTGCAATGTATTACTAACAAATTACTGATCAAGGCTAAAATAAAAGAATTATTATTATTTTATTTTATTTTACTCATAGGTTGTCTCATAAGGAGGATTTACCATAGCTGTTACCTACGCTTGGCAGTCCGGTTGGCAAGCGCAGTTTTTTTAATACGGGTTGTTAACAGGAAGATGCTTCTTGCCATCTCTTATTTCATTTATCCTCTGTCGCCTCTTACAACATCTAGAGGATGATATGGAGTAGCGGATATTTTTACTCTGCCGCTATTTATAGCGTAATTAGCAATAACTATATCTCGACCCCGCTTGGTTATATTTAATTGTACTTAATTTATTAAAGAGTTACACAAGTTGTCAGAATGTAAAGTCGCGGCTGGGGTGGTTCAAAGGTCCTAAGAATTTGCGATGTTTATATTATGTATAAGATCATGCATATAACATAGGCACCTATATCTCATGTAAATACCATGGCCAACGACGAGAATCAAAATTAAGAGCATGAGTACCTACTTAATCTTAATTTATTTTTAAATGTTAATAAAAGAACAGATAAGGAAAATTAATAAGTGTAACTTTTTTCATTAACTGTTGACTTGGCGCCTGCTTTTTTACATTAGCAATTATTATTCTATGTCTTATTGCTACGAGCGTTAGCGTTGGCGTTGTTGATACATGGCATTCTCTATTTTAGTCTCCATTTTGTGCCTGGCGTAAACAAGAAGGTTGCAGAAGCCGTGAGATCTTTTTAACATTTACTTTAGTGCCAATTCATGGGACAAAATGGAGTTATAGATTATCTGACGAAGCATGGACGTAAGCACACAGTCATTAAATTATAAATATTTAATCGGTCTTATAAGGTCTCTAATGTTGTGATTTCTTAAATTTACCAATACTACATATTGAATAAAATGAATTTTACGAATTACATCGCGTTTAATTTTTGCTTTCCTATTCTCTCGACGACTGATTATATCGATGCAGATAACAAATACGATTCTTCGCTGTACGCAACAAAAACGCGTATCTGTATGCATCCACGGCATGGCACGGCTAGGGTTGCCATCTGTCCGGCTTTAGCCGGACATGTTTGGCTTTTTCGGGTTGTGTCCGGCCAAATTTTTATGTATCCGGCCTGTCCGGCTTTTGTCAGGATTTTGTTAGTGTAACGCGTTGGACGCATAGCTTGAAGAATAAATAAATAAATAACGTATATACACTTGAAACTGTGCTGTGATTGATTAATAAACAATTAACGTATGTAATGTAACGGAGTATTTTAGTTTTATTTCTCGCGGGGTTGGAGTGAGTTTTTTGGCTGCATGGCCTCAGAAAGGTATGTTTGGCTTTCTAAAAATTACTGTCCGGTATTTAGGGTCAAAAATCCGGCTTTTTGTAGCGCCCAGTCCGGCTTTTTCATTTTAGGAGATCGCAACCCTAGGACGTGATATTATGAGGGCTATCGTTTATACCTGTCTGTACCGGTGATTACATTATTTGTAAATCCATTCTACTGCAACAAACACCGATCTGCTATTCTACTTCTGCTTGTTATTTCAAGATATTAGATACTTTTACGAATCGGATTCGGTTTTCCATCGTTTGTACCCAATATACTCATCGGCACAAACGGGTTTGTACCCGTTTGTGCCGATGAGTATATTGTTTGTACCGCTGAACACTTCGTTTGTATCCCTATTTTACTGCACGAAACTCCGATAAAACATGTAGTTTGCGATATGCGGTTTCCCATAGTTTGTACCCGTTTGTACCGCCGAGTATGTTGTTTTTACCCCAATTGTACTGCGGGAAATACCGATAAAACATGTATTTTTCAGCCCCATCAGCTATTTCAAGATATAAAAGTCTTTGGCGAGTCTGGTACGGTTTCTCATCGTTTGTATTGTACCCATTTGTGCTGCTGAGTATTTTGTTTGTACTTGTTTGTACCGCTGAGTACTTTGTTTGTACCCATTTTTTACTGCAAGAAACACCGATAAGACATGTATTTTTCAGCCCTACCTGCTATTTCACGATACAAGGGATCTTTCAACTGTGGATAATCTTGTTTTCTCGTTGACATAAACTGTTTGATTTCGTTTATTAAACTGAGAAATTGTACAAGCACATTGCCTCTACTCAGCCATCTAACTTCCATATGCAATATGAAGTCTGCATACTCAGCATCAAAACCGATAAGACATGTATTTTTAAGTCCTACCTGCTATTTCACCATATTAGAGACTTTGGCGAGTCGGATTCGGTTTCCCATCGTTTGTACCTACCCGTTTGTACCGCCGAGTGTGTTGTTTGTAGGTACCTCAATTATACTGCGAGAAATACCTATAAGACATGTATTTTTCAGCCCCATCAGCTCTTTCGCGATATAGTAGACTTTGGCGAGTTGGGCTTATACACAGTCAGGTCATAAGTATTCTTTTAGAATGCTGGCCACAAAAAAGTTTATTGAATTCGAATTTCGAATTGTTCATGGAAATAAAACTATACTTTTTAGAATTTTATTCATTTTTAAATATGGAGTGGACGCCAAAGAAGACCGTGTTGCAGTTATTGCGTTGCATCGTTGCGGTTACGCGCCAATTAAAATTTTTGACATACTGAAAAATTTGAATATAACCAAAAGATTCGTTTATCGTACCATCAAACGATACAATGAAGACTCTAGCGTAGATGACAGGTCAAGAAGTGGTCGCCCTCGGTCTGTTAGGACTCCAGCAGTGATAAAAGCTGTGAAGGCGCGAATTCAAAGAAATCCCAAACGTAAGCAGAAACTGTTGGCCCTTCAGATGGGGTTAAGCAGAACCACGGTGAAAAGGGTGTTAAATGAAGACTTAGGGCTTCGGGCATATCGAAGAAAAACAGGACATCGTTTGAATGCTCGTCTAATGGACCTGAGACTGAAGAGATGCCGCGTTTTGTTGAAGCAGTACGCGGGAAAAAAATATCGGGAAATTCTTTTTTCGGATGAAAAAATTTTTACCGTAGAAGAGAGCTACAACAAACAAAATGATAAAGTGTACGCACACAGTAGTGAAGAAGCGAGCAACCGTATTCCGCGTGTCCAACGAGGTCATTTTCCATCCTCGCTCATGGTATGGTTGGGAGTTTCTTATTGGGGCTTAATAGAGGTTCATTTTTGTGAGAAAGGTGTAAAAACGAATGCAGTTGTGTATCAAAATACAGTCCTGACGAACCTTGTGGAACCTGTTTCTCATACCATGTTCAATAACAGGCATTGGGTATTCCAACAAGATTCGGCGCCAGCTCATAGAGCGAAGAGCACACAAGACTGGCTGGCGGCGCGTGAAATCGTCTTCATCCGGCACGAAGACTGGCCCTCTTCCAGTCCAGATTTGAATCCGTTAGATTACAAGATATGGCAACACTTGGAGGAAAAGGCGTGCTCAAAGCCTCATCCCCATTTGGAGTCACTCAAGACATCCTTGATTAAGGCAGCCGCCGATATTGACATGGACCTCGTTCGTGCTGCGATAGACGACTGGCCGCGCAGATTGAAGGCCTGTATTCAAAATCACGGAGGTCATTTTGAATAAACTTTAGTGTCATAAGAATCTATGTTTTGTTAAATTCATTTTGGTATATAAATGGTTACATAATGAATAAACTTGTTTCAATTATTTTATATTAAACATGTGACAGAATTTATGACCTGACTAGGTAGTGTGTACCCGTTTGTACGGTTTGTACCGCCGAGTATTTCGTTTGTACCGCCGTAGACGTCGATTTTTATGATCACCGACCGTTAATTTTTATCCTGCAAGCTACGACTATCAGGTATCATGTATACAATCGCCTTCGGATTGATATGTCATGCAACAGCTCAGTAGAGAACAAAAAGAAACATAAAACGGATAAAAACAATAGAAATATTTCTTTATACAAAGTTTTGTTTATGATGCGCAAATCTGCCTTTGACATTGTCACTTCAAATTTTAAGAAAGAATAATTCCACAACAGCTCAAAGACTTTTCCACTGTTATGCTGGTTGTCCTGAAATGCAATAAAATGATTGATATCATTGTAATAGGGTCCGTCATTCAGCATGATCATTCGTGAAATGCATGTCATGTCCATACCTTCTAGGGTCTGTTTTAGTTTTGTAGTAGGTTCTGTAAATGAAACCAAAGAATTTATTATAATAATATTTATATTAGGTATTGTTAATAAAACAAACGCATACGTCAAAAAGGTGACGTCAAAAAAAACAAGCAGTTTTACATATCATTACACTTTACTAAGCAATTTAAATGAAATTGTAAATTTATTCTACGTTACGCTAATATCACAATTATTTTATTTATGTTTTGGGAGAGTATTTAGAGGTCTTCACTAAAGGAGGACGGAGACACCAAGCCTTCTCGCTTCTGAAAAATTTAAATAGTACAGGTTTAATTTATTTCAATTTAACGATTAATTAAATACGTGTTTGAAGATATATATTAATAATTTGCAATTCGCAGCGGACTTTAAGCGTATTGACATAATACTTTTATTATCATTATTGGCGGCCAATGCGACTTGTTTGCTTTTATAACATACTATATACCTAGTTGGTACCCGGCACGTTGCTGCTGCAGAAGAAATTTTGGAAAGATCGTTTTAAATTTGGCAGAGTTAAATTGTTTAATTGGGAATGATAATACATTCATTGAAGTTGAATGACAAATAGGCACACGCGCCACCTAGTGTAAGTTAATTAAATTATGGTTATGACCTTTACGCAAATGCAAGCAATAGTTTGACAAAGTTTAACCGCAATCGGATGAACCGTATGACAACGCATAAAATACGAACAAACAACTATTTTTTTTTCGATTTTATCTGATGTAGCGCCATCTATCGGAAGCTATGGGATCTTTTTGGCATATCCCATAGTCGCCTATTACAACACCGACTAGATGAGATCGAGTGATATTTTTTGTTTATAGGATAAGGGCTAGATTTGACTGCCTTGCGCTGTTTATATCCTTGTAGTGGCGGTTATAAGTGGCGGTGTAATAATATCCACTGCACCATATCTTTCAGTGGGTTTCGTAAGAGACGACAGAGGGTTATTAAAACAGGAGATGGGCAGAAGCATCTTCCTGATAAAAACTAAAATTTACAAAATAATGCGGCTGCCAACCCGCCTGCTAAGCGTGAGAACTATGGCAAAATATATATGAGGCAATCTATAGAGGAGACATATGTACAGCGGCGGACTTTTATAGACTGTAATGGATGGATGGACGCTGCCAGTACATTTTAAATTAAAAAATTAGAAAACTTACGCTAAAAATCGCCTTAAGGAGTGTATGCTGCACGGTGACCAAGCTCGAGGATGATTGATGGGGTCGTACCGGGCACCCATTATATACCGCTGTCCGGAGCACTGGTTGTATGGAGGACCATCGTGGTTGATACCCAAACTGAAAGTAGTACAGTAAATTAAAGTTACATTCTTAAACGTCTCACGAGCATAGGCCTCCTTACATTTTTGGGAGGGTTATGAAGCTATCCACCGCGTTACTCCAGTGCCTGTTGCCGGACTCACAACCTGAAATATATTCCTCCGGGATGTAGGTTTCCTCATGATGCTTGCCTTCACCGCCGAGCATTTTATAAGTCAGCATTTGAAATTGCAATAAACACTTCTCTTTGAATCTATCCAGTATAAGGCCTGCTGACAGTTTAAACATGAAATAAGCAGTGCCTTAATAAAATACTTTCACACAAATTGTTAAATAAATAAACAATTTCAATGGTGCCAACGGGATTGAACCTAAGTTGTTCGCTTACTGTCTAGGTCACTTAAATATTATTTCTAAGTATCTATTAAATTAAAATATTAAAAACCTTTTACAAAAGAAAAGATGTACGTACCTGGCAGTGGGACAAAAGCTGTATATATATTTTATTATTTCTATATATTATAACTTTCCTTGTTAGTTGATTTCTTGTTCTGGTTCTTCTAAAAATTGCGGGCTTCAATTATTTCATGACAGTCTATTAAGTTCACTGCCGAACATAGATCTCTTCATCTCTCTCATAAGATATTTGCCATAGTCGACTCTGTTGCGGTTGCGGTGATAACAGCAGTTTTAATTTTCTAGTTTATTCAAGGAAGATGCAACTGCCGATCTCCTGGTTTATTTTCCTCTGTTGCCTCTTACGACAACCACTAAACGATATAGGGTAGTGGATTAGGCTATTACAGCGTAACAACACGGTCAGTTTACCAATTATCTCAGGTTGTTTTAAATATACATAGGGACCAGTATACCTCAAGGGAAAATATTACATAATATATTTGGTGTTTACCTTTATATTATGAAAGTGTTGTTATATTAAGATTGATTGACTTGTTGGTCTAGTGGTCGAAACCCAGCTTTTTTTTAATAGAAGATAGGGTGTCAAACGAGCACACAGTTCATCTGATGGCAAGTGGTTGCTGCAGCCCATAGACATCTACATCTATCCTCTATTACAAATCAAAAAGCAGATGCGTTGCCACCTATGAGGACCAAGATGGAACGCCTCAATTCCAGTAAAAAGGGTCTCCGGTTCTCTACATTCACCATACGAAACGCAGCATTGTCAAGCTGCTATTTGACGCTGGTATCCTGTGAGAGCGTGGTCCTTCCCTGGTCGAGCCGTCGTGCTACAACTATACTACTAATATAGCTGCAGCATGGCTCTACCACGTACAAAAACACTCATTGGACATTGGCTCGGACCAAAAGCAGTCATTGGGTTTTTCTGTGAAGAAAGAAGAGAGTGAGGGTGCACATGTGCTTGCACACACATTGAAGCATAGGGCCGAAATTAAGTCTGAAGGACAATATCTTTTGTACCTATAAAAAATTACCTATGAGCGATTTCATGCGCCAGTAAATAGCCTATGTTCTTCGGATGCCATTCCAGTAATGCGCAGCTTTTCTTGATACTGCATATGCCACCCATGTAACCGCGGCCTGTAATATCAGTTAAACGATCTTCTATAATAATAAGTTAACCGTGTAGTGGCGGTGTAAGAATATTCACTAGCCTATATCGTCCCGAGACTGTCGTAAGAGGCGATAGAGGGAAAATGAAACAGGAGATGGGCGGCAGCATCTTCCTGATAACAATTCAAACTAATAAAAAACTACGGTTGCCAACTCGCTAGTCAAGCGTGGCAACTACGGCAAAATCCTCCATGTGGCAATCTATGAGGTAGAGTAGTGAAATTTTATAGTCTGTGATGGATGAATCTTTTATAAAATGATCTGTTGTAAAGTGTAATATTACTTCGCCTTTTTATTCTGTCGTGCTTCTAACTGGTTTCGGTCAGTGTTATCGTATCGTTGCTGTCAAAATTATTATTACTACCAACCTAACTCAAATTAAACGTAATTTATGGGCTACAACTACTCTTACGGGCGCCCCTTTGTATGCGATTCAATTCACGTTTTTCTTTCACAAGTTTTTGCCTACTGTTTACTTTCTTAGTGACACGCTTACTACTAATACTTTAATTAATAACTAGCAGATCAGGGTGCGAACGGGCTGTCTTACGGTGCTGGACCGATGGATCGGCTGGCGAGGCGAGAAAAACCGAGCCGGTTGCTCTCGCGCAGCCGACAGCTTCCAAAGTTTGCCGAACGGGCAAACAGTACGACAGTAGGCGTTTTCTTAAAATATTTTTTACATTTATTACCTGTTCTTGAGCACTTTTAATTTGCGTTGTTTTATAGGATAAGGGTGACAAACGAGCACCTGATGGTATGTGGTTGCTGCGACCCATAGACATCTATATCTATGCTTGATTACGAATAAAAATGCAGATGCGTTGTCACCCGTGAGGACTAAGATGGAATGCCTACTTTCCAGTAAAAAGGGCCTCCGGTTCTCTACACTCAGCATACGAAAGACAGTGCAGCGTTAAGCTGCTATTTTGCGTTGGTACACCGTGAGAGTGTGGACGTGTTATTGTGGCGTTCTTCATAATTTTGGTCCCCTGACGTAACGACTATTAATACATAGATAAAAGACTAACGGTGAAAGTTCCGGCGAGTTTGCAGACCATAGTATAGGACCTCCGTGTGCAATCCACCTATCTTCATATTCACCATTTAAGTTATCGCCCACTGCACTTGAATAATTTGATTAGCTGTCAATTGTTTTTCGATTAATAGGTACAAGTTCGTTAATTTTTTTCCGCGGTAAAGACTCACTTTCGTAAAATCTTTGCACACTTCGTAAACTTTCATTGCTTAAAATGTTTTCAACAGTGGTAGAGCCACGCGGCAGCTTTTGCTGTAGCACGGATGGGCCGGCTCGAACCAGGGTGGTACCACGACCTCACAGAATACCAGCGTGAAGTAGAGGTTTACCTCTGCGTTTCGCTTGGTAAGTGCAGGTGGCCGGAGGCCCTTTTTACTGGAAATGAGGCATTCCATCTTAGTCCTCACGGGTGACAACGCATCTGAATTTTGATTCGGAAACGACGATAGATGTAGATGTCTATGGGCCGCAGCAACCACTTACCATCAGGTGGACTGTGTGCTCGTTTGTCACCCTTATCCTATAAAAAAAATGTAATATAATATCCGCGGCTCGAAAATTTTCGTTACGTCACTGGTAACAAAGCATACGTAATGAGGTCACGGTCAACACTGTCGTCTGTCGGCTGTTCGAGTTGACGTAGGTACTTAGCGGTGTAACGGTAAATAGAAGGTAAAGACGCGGGGAGACGCGCGACAAGGTACCCTACCGAGCGACCCTTACGAATGTGTGCGTGCATAAAATAGTAAGCATTAGATATATAGTAAGTTAATTTTGTTACATATTGCATTACCACGAATTTTGAATTTAAAAGATAACAATGACAGTATTTTTGAGATTTATTTTATTAATTTTTCTTCAAGATTTGTCTATATTAATTACTTCTCTACAAATTTGGCCGGTTGTTGCAAAATGACCCTGTATATTAGAATAGCTCAGAAATGTAGAATTGCTCAAGATGATCCCTCACACTCGTTACTAAAGTTACAGCCTATTTAGTCGGAGAGCTGGCTACGAAAACGTGAACTGATAAGGTGTAGTAACGAATTATATATATAACCTCTCCTTGGTAGCTTATAAGTACAGAGCGAGGCCCGTCAGAACTCCCTCGCGGGGCAGAAGGCGTGGGTGGGCGGTCAAAGTCGTAAATTTTCAATAAGAAAAAAATGATTAGGTTCTGAAATTTGGTAGGGTTATAGTTTTTAACTGTAGGAATCTAGGAAAATTATTGTCAGAAGTCTAGGTCGGGGTTTAAAGACTGTCAGAAGTCGACAAAGTTGTAAAGAAATTGTTTAAATTTAAATCACAAGGTGCAGTTCTGACAAATGCATTTTTGTATTATTTGTTGCTTGTCAAACCTGTATATAAATTGTCAGAAGTCTTAATAATGGCTAAGTACATAAAAATTGATGATATAGTCAGAAGTTGCTGAAGTGGCTGTCGCAACGGCAAGCAACGTTTCGAATCTAGTATTGAGTTAAAATAACAAGGTGCAGTTCTGACAATAGCATTTTTATATTATTTATAGCTTACCGAACCTGTACATATATTGTCAGAAGGCTAAATAATGGCTAAGTACAGAAAAAATTATCATATGGCCAGAAGTTGCTGAAGCGACTATCGCGATGAAAAGGAACATTTCGAATCTAGTTTCAAAATTAAATAACAAGGTACAGTTTTGGCTATTAATATTAATAAAAAAAAGCATGTTATGCTCCAGTAACTTCTTATCATAGAGTACCTGTAAACTCTCGGCAAAACTTCTCCATTTTATTTAATTTTTCGTATTATTTATTTACTTTCTATAATTTTTTTGAGTACGAATTATTTTTTTAAAGTCCGTCGTCTAAGTCAGCGATTACTCGGCAACACAATTTTTATAATTTTTTTTATCTCCCTCGCTTAACCTATCGTCATTGCATATTTATTGAAATAACAGTGTAAATAATAAAAGCAATAAATAGCCAAAACTGCACCTTGTTATTTAATTTTGAAACTAGATTCGAAACGTTCCTTTTCATCGCGATAGCCGCTTGAGCAACTTCTGGCCATATCGTCAATTTTTATGTACTTAGCCATTATTAAGACTTCTGATAATTTATATACAGGTTCGATAAGTAACAAATAATATAAAAATGCATTTGTCAGAACTGCACCTTGTGGTTTAAATTTAAACAATTTCTTTACAACTTTGTCGACTTCTGACAGTCTTTAAGCCCCGACCTAGACTTCTGACAATAATTTTCCTAGATTCCTACAGTTAAAAACTATAACTCTACCAAATTTCAGAACTGCACCTAATCATTTTTTTCTTATCGAAAATTTACGACTTTGACCGCCCACCCACGCCTTCTGCCCCGGGAGGGAGTTCTGACGGGCCTCGCTCTGTACTTATAAGCTACCAAGGAGAGGTTATATATATAATTCGTTACTACACCTTATCAGTTCACGTTTTCGTAGCCAGCTCTTAGACCAATTAAAGTCCACTGCTGAACATTGGCCTCTCCATAGACTACCTCATATGGAGGATATTTGTCATAGTTGCCCCGCTTGGCAAGCGGCTTAGCAACTGCACTTTTTATCTTTATTTTTAGTCGTTATTGGGAAAACGCTGCTGCCCATTTCCTGATTTGTCCCACTGTCGCCTCTTACGACACCCACGGGACAATATTGGGTATTGAATATTCTTGCACCGCCATTACACGGTAAGATGTATTCAGATCTAAATATATAGTGGTCTTTAATCAACTATCAAAAAATCACTTTAAACTCAGTTTTGAATAATTAGTTAGGAGAAAGAAGAGTAAATTAAGCACACTGATGTTGTTTACTGAGTTGAAAGAGACCTTTTACGAGAGTTGAAAGAGACCTTTTTTGAGATGGTTTCATTTTAAGTGTTTCCAGTTAGAGACACATTAATGGTATCTTCTACAAAATTCGACCTGCTCAAAGTTCAAAAACTTTATTAAACTAAGTTTGTATAAAAAGGGTTATAATATTAAGGAAGTTATGGATAATAATAACCCCTGAGAATGGATGTATACCGACAGTCAACTTGGCACCGCTGCACCACCGCCCAAATTTCGACGGAGCTTTCTCATAGTCCACATACACCAGACATAGTGGCAAATTGTACTCCTCGGAATTCTGTACAATTTACCGAAGGGTATGTATGTGGTCTATGGTGCTAAAGCCTTTTCGGAAACCGGCTTGTTCGGGAGGCTGGAAGTAGTCAAGTCTGCGCGCGAGACGATTCGTAATGACACTCGAAAATAGAACGTAGACGCGGCTCAGAAGGCAAATTGGTCTGTAGTTCTTCAAGAGAGCGTTGTTACCTTTCTTGAAGAACAAGAACACCGCACTTCTGCTCCACGCCTCCGGTGTAATGCCACCATGGAGGACGGAATTAAAGAGCTTCTGAAGGACTTCAAGTACCGGTTTTCCACCCGCTTTCAGAAGCTCCGCTGTAATTCCATCCTCATCTGGGGCCTTGCCATTTTTAAGGTGCTCGAGAGCCATTTTAATCTCGCTTAGACTGACGTCGGGGATATCATCGGAATAGTGTCGGATAAGACTCGCTCTTGGATCATTACTCATACTTACGTGTGGCTCCAACGATGATGTGTGCAGCTGCCGATAGAACCTCTCAATTTCAATCTAAATCTCAGGTGTCCCGGAAACGACGTTGCCACACTTTGTCTTCAGCTTCGACAGTTGGCTCTTTCTGGCAAAAAAATCTCTAGCAAAGACTTTGGAGCCCTGATTCCACTCGATCGCTTCTTCAATACGAGCAGTATTAAAGTTGCGTCAGTCCTGCCGCATGTATTTGGAGATCTGTCTGTTCAGTGGCCTGTATGCTGTCAAATCTACTGAAGACTGCAGCTTCATATCCCGTCTAACAGCAATGAGATTAAGAGTGTGATCGGAGAGTTTTAGTGTTGTTCTGCGGCGGGTCTTGAACTTAACTCCGACCGCATGGACAGTTTCCACGAGCTTGTCATTCATATCATCCATTGCATTGCAATCTTCTAGGGTTATATGGAAGATATTTTAGTTACATTGTGTTTCCTCGCAGTACCTGCACTACAGTCGAAAAACTTTTGCGATTTGGGAAAATGTTTAAATGAATATAAAATGATTATCTCATAGATCATAATATAAATATATATATATATATATATATATATATATATATATATATATATATTATACATATATATATATATATTTATATTATGATCTATGAGATAATCATCAAAAACTTTTGTTGGAACGAAGTTCCATAGCGGACGGTACACATTTGGCGGATGGGGGCTAGGCAAGAAAAAGTGTAAGATTTTTCCTTCACGACCCCTTCTGACGTAGTGTGTGCCTTGGCCGCTATAAGGAAGCGAGATGGAATAATATCCATCTCCCTTGCACATTTTTATATCTTGCGATGCAAGAAATATTATTTTATTTTGAATGATGCTTCATATTAATAGGCACTAGTAATTCATCTATTTGTATTTGTTTATCAATAATATAATACGTTTATCAATAATCATATACTACGAAATTAAAAATTAAAAATTTTTGTGTAACTGACTTCAATATAAATTATTAATAATAACTCAAAAACTATTGGTCAGACCTTAATCAAATTTATATGTTTATATAATATTATATTTACAAAAAAAGAATCATCGAAATCGGTTCAACCAGGAAAAAGTTATGAGGTAACACATATAAAAAGAAAAAAAACATATAGTCGAATTGAGTAGGTACCGTCTCGTTTTTGAAGTCGTTAGAAAAGAACTTCGTTCCAACCGAGTGTTATACGACACTCAAGCATATTTTTTTAATCAGTTTTTTGATTTGACGAAAAAATCTTGCAGACATTTTTTGAAGAATAAAAAAGAAAAATGGATTAAATCTAAACTTATGAATTAAATTGTATATCTATCTATATTATTGTTGTTTGTCACCATCACACGTATTAAAATAATTACCTGTACTTCTTCGAACTGCTTCACCAGTCTTGCCAATATAGTATAGATCCAACCCCGTTAGAAGTACAGAATAATACCAATTTTTCGCCAGTTTCTTTTGAGTCTGCCACTCACAATAACTCTTAAGATATATACTGCCATTTTCATCCATTTTAACGATTCTTGTCCTATTTTTCAAAAACCTCGTATCCTTTATTCTAAATTTTATATTTTGGTTTAAGCTTGGACGATTAAAAAAACTCTCTACGTCATTTAGAATTCCATTTGATATTATTTTAAGCCTTTTTCTAGTCTTCGATCCGTATTCCTTGACTAATTTATTGGTAAGTACTTTGTCTAAGTGTATCATTATATTAATTGTGATTTCATTTGAATTTACTGGTTGCCTTATTAAATTGGTTCTATGTGAGTTTTTCGGTATTTCCTGAAAATAAAAAGAGTTTCAGTAAATAATTTTCTGACACTTTTTGAAGTAGTACGGGTTCCGGGTTTTATGATGGAAAGAAACGGTTGAAATTTAGAGTCGTTTGGGAGGAGGAGGGGGCAAGGGTTGAGGGGTGGGGAAGGAGGGAGTGTCTCCTTACTCCCGACACTCCCATTAAAAGGTAATACACCGTTCTTGAGAAAAATCAACAAGAATATCCCATAGACCTAACCTGAAAGTAGCATTTATCGTCTCCGGCAAGAGAGGGGAAGTGGGTAGCAGGAGTGTGCCCTATCAGGGAAAGCCCCCTACCCTTCCCTTGTTGCGGAAAAGTATAGTTTATGAGTAATGATTTTTTTTTGTAAAATCATAACCTCACTTTTTTACACAGGAATATTGACCCAAAGTTACTTCTACAACGGCTTCGACGCTGCGGGAAGTGCAGCCCCTTCGCCCTTGTGTAGCGAATCACAGGCACCCATGCGTGCCCATGCCTGGGATTTGCTACAGCGGGCGGGGGCTGCTCTCCCTCCGTGCCTACGGCTATACAAAAACACTCTAGGAGTAGGGCAGACAAGACTACGTGAAGTCGGGGCGGGCTGGTTTAATTTTAGTACAGATTTGATCAGATCAGATATCTTATCTGTAAAGTCAGGTTGCCTTCGCTCCCGCCACAACCTTCTAACCTATTACAACTGAAATTATTTCTGGGTGTTCAAGTATTTCTGGGCAGTTTTAAACAATTCAGAAATAAAACAGTATATTATAATCATTTCTTTATTTTCTGTAAACATAATTTTTTTTTATTAATTCCTCAAAAGGCTCTCTTATATTCCTTATAATTTCTCTTCTCCATACATATTCATATATCAAGTCGGTAAAATTTTCTCTATTATTATAGTTGTCTTTAGCGAAATATCTCTTGACAGAGAGTAAAGACAGTAGAATAATGTGACACTAGTCTTACGTCCTTGTCGCACTTACACAAAATTCTGTATGCTATCCAGCTTTCACAGTAATTTTTCCATGTTTCACGCATTTTAGGTTACAAATAGTTTTTATTTATTTTTTCAATAACAGTGCATTACCTTTTAATGTGAGTGGTATTATTATAATCGGGGACCAAATCTGTACCAAATAAAGCACCTTACTCCGCCAAATTCGTGCCAAACGACTCTAAATCCAACCCAAAGAAACATTAGCATGACTCATATGAAATGTAAAACTCCTCGGTAAAAATCCTAGTATGAGGGATACCTTGCGAATCTTTAAGGTAAGCAAATATATATATATATATATATAACTAGCTGATACCCGCGAGTTCGTCCGCGATGCTTACACACATCGCTGAACAGGTATTGCTTATAAAAATCGTTGTTTCTTAAAACTTTAACTACTTTATATTAAATGAAGATATCACAGTTTTTTTAAGATATGGGCCAAGTGTCTAAGAAATAAAACTTAGAAAACTTAATTGAAATCTATACAGTAGTTTTTCCGTGATGCGCGCACAACTGCAAACCTCTATCATTTTATTTATATAGATGTTCAAAGGTGTTGATCTTTTGAGCATTATGCGTGATTATTATGTACATCTTGTGTTACAAATTAGTTAATTATATCTCAAAAATGTTAAAAATGCTCAATCTACAGTTATGGAGAGGCACATAAAATAAATGTGTGTAAATCTACAGTACCTACATACATCATACTGCATCGCATAAAGTTCCAGCTACCCTTTACACCCGATGGTATATAATAGTGCGGGTAACTTCAAAAAAATCTCAAGACCGTGCGAATTCATTTTTGCGAACGCAACCGTGCGAGATGTGTACTCGCGCATAGTAACGCCTGAGTCGTGGAATATGTTGTCAGTTGAACTTTTTTCCCCATCAGTTGTCGGTTCTTCGAGATTTATGGCTGGCCCATTGCTACTTCAGCTTACTAATCCATTGGGATACGTCGGTCACTCTGGTTCTACTGCGGATATCCTCATTTCTAAATTTATCATGCAGAGAACCTCCGAGCATAGCCCTCTCCATAGCTCGCTGAGCGACCGTAAGCTTACTCATCCGGCCGGCAGTGGAGGACCACGTCTCAGTTCCATAGGTCATCACTGGCAACACGCACCTGTTATACAGTCTTGTTTTCAAGTTTTGAGGTATACCTGACGGGAAGATATGCCGTAATTTCCCGAATGCTGCCCAGCCGAGTTGAATTCGTCGATTAAACTTTTGGTCGAAGTTGGAATTACCTAGTCGGACTATTTGTCCCAGGTAAACATACTCGTCAACAACTTCGAGCTTAGTGCTCCTAACAACTACCGGCATAGGTGTAACATGGACGTTATATATGATCTTTGTTTTGTCAATGTTCATCTGAAGACCTATCCGTTGGATGGCACTATTGAGGTCATTTAGAGATTATGTAAAAACATATTCTAAAATATTTAAAAAAGTGTGCTCCACTGCTAAGGCTTTACATTTAAGCAACAAAATTAAAACTGCATCCGAAAAAATTAAAATGACCTTGAAAATAACAAATAGTGAAACGGGCAAGGTCAAACCGCACAACTCGGATTTTCAATTGAATATTAACAATAATTTAACACGATCTGATCAAGAAGTTGCTATGGCTTTTGAGAAACATTTTACTGATGTTCCTTTTTTACCAACAAAATCATTAAATTCTTCTCCTACTGTCGCCGAATCATTTCTCAAACAAAATGTAAAGGTTTGTTCAAATACTTTTTAAGTTCCATAAAGTACTTGTATGAAATCTGTCAGTTACTTTGTTTACAATATTTAGTTTATTTTTATTTTACCAGATGTCGTTTTGTCCATAGCTTGTGTTATTTATCTATATCGCGTTGTAAAGATTTGTTTCAAATAGTACATAAGGTTTCTTTACATAATATACGATGCTTTGACTCCTGTGCTAATTGATAGCTGAGTTTCATTTTATGAACCCTATCAGGAGGTCTAAGCCACTAGGAAGTGGCTATTTTTTGGGATATGTACATGGTCCTTCGATGTCGGATAGTGAGACATCAGTGAAGGTTGTGTCTGTATCCATAGCTGTGCCGACACGGTGGCCGATTATCGTCGATAGTGCTCTGATCACTGTGCTAAGGTGATTGCGCTTGCGTGTGGTGAAGTGTAGTGTTAAAAAAGGTGCACGCGTTACCAGTTGACTTTTGGGTGCGCAGAAGCTAATTATTGTAGTGAGTCAGTGTATTTTGCTGTGCAACCACGCTGCGCTGTTAGTGCGTGTTGTCTGAATTGGGAGCAGTTGCCAGTGGACGGGATCTTCATCGACACGCGATGCATATGGATACATTTCGACGACAAGGTGACAATTGTGAAGTGTTTCGTGATTCTAGAAAGTACTTTATATTTAGTAAAAATTGTTGGTAACTTTCTAAGTTAATTCATGTGTGTAGACTTCGAATATGTTGTAGACTAAGAATGTTATCGTAGTATTAGACTTAGAATAATTCTCCAAAAAGTGATGTGACGGGGAACTTATGCCCAATTTCATAGCGAGGTACAATTTGTCCAAATACTTAGAAATTTCTGAAAAAATATGTATTAAAATACTTAGAAAAATTTGCGTATTGATTTGAAGATTAATTTTTATTGTTTTAAAAAACTTTTTCAAATAAAACAATAATGGATGTCCCAGCGTATGAATGTCTACAGATAGAAACTAGTTCTTTAGTTGAAAAGTCTTATGTCAATTTCAAGAAAACTTCAAAGGATCGTATTACAGTTTTTTATATAGAAAGTAAATTTGAAAATTTAGAGGTTCAATGGTAGTCGTTTTGTGAAACTCATTGGACAATAATATTAAAGGTATTAAAGGAAGATTTAACTAAGACTGAATATTACAAAAAGAAAGTTTACGACAAAACTGAAGAATGTTATATAGATTATAGGTTAATATTAAAAAAAATTCTTTGAATGCGTTTACAAAAACCATAAATCTACTTCTTCCGACGATAAAGGAGCATCGAAAGTTTCAAGTTCTTCAGGGGTTAGATAACCTAAAATTACTATACCTATTTTTAACGGGAATTATTCAGATTGGACTTCTATTAAAGATTTATTTGTATGTTTAGTAGATAACTGTGAAACTCTTGATGATGTCCAGAAGTTACCTTACCTTAAGAGTCATCTATCGGGAGAAGCTGAACAAATTGTACGTCACATTCCTATTACCAGTAAGAATTATTCAGTTTGCTGCACTCAATTAAAAAGTAGATATGATAATAAAAATGTCTTTCAAACCACATATTAAAACGGTTTTTGAATCATAAAATTATTCAATTTGAATCTTCAAATGCAATCAAGGAACTATTAGACACTATAGTAGAATGTTTAAAGGGCTTACAGAATTTAGGTATAGATATCAGCACTTGGGATATCATTATTATTTACGTAATGAGCCAGAAACTTGATTATAAGTCCAGAAAACAATGGGAAGCTAAGTCAAGTGAATTAACAGTGGTAAAGCCACGCGGCAGCTTTTGCTGTCGCACGGATGGGCCGGCTCGAACCGGGGTGGTACCACGACCTCACAGAATACCAGCGTGAAGTAGAGGTTTACCTCTGCGTTTCGCTTGGTGAGTGCAGGTGGCCGGAGGCCTTTTTTACTGGAAATGAGGCATTCCATCTTAGCCCTCGCGGGTGACAACGCATCTGCATTTTGATTCGCAAACGAGGATAGATGTAGATGTCTATGGGCCGCAGCAACCACTTACCATCGGGTGGAATGTGTGCTCGTTTGTCACCCTTATCCTATAAAAAAAAACTTTTGAGTTGCCTAAGTTGTCTGATTTTAAAAATTTTTTGGAAAATAGGTTTCGATCATTGGAATTTTTAGATACTAAACCTAAAACTAGCCAATGTAAGGCAGCAGTGTGTTATGCCAATGATAGTATGTCTAATAGCAATAATTTATGTTGTTCATTCGGTAAAGGCAATCACAAATTATGCAATTGCTAATTATTTTCCAAGGAAACTGTAGAATCGCGACGGGACTATGCTCAAGCCAGGAGGTTATGCTATAATTGATTAGGAGATAATCATTCTGTTTTTAATTGTAGACAATCTTCACGATGTCAAATTTGTAAAAGGAAGCATCATTCGTTGCTTCATTCTGTAAATAATCCCACGAACCGCAAGGAGAATACGGAGGCAGTTGGTATAAATGTTGCTGTTAATTCAACAACTGCCATTCATGAAAATCAGAAGGAGTCAGAGCCAGATTCAGTAGTCACATGTTTTTTAAGTAATCATAGTCAAGTGTTGTTAGCAACGGCATTAGTGAAAGCTGAATCACTTAAGGGTGTTGAGATGACAATGCGATGTTTGTTGGATCAAGGGTCACAAGCTTCGTTTATTACGGAGTCAGCAGTTCAAGCACTTGGACTGTAGAAGGTTCCAACAAAACTCGTAGTTTCAGAAATAGGGGGTGAGGACAGTTCTTTGCTTAAGTCAAGGTTTGTGGTTGTGGGTAAATGTAGAGGAGATAATGTTTGGTTGTAATGGAGGTAGGTGGAAATAAACAGTTTAATGCATGCTATTGCTATTTTATTATTATATTTCAATTAACCTCCCCAAAAGCACAAATATTACATGGCGCAGCCGGTAGGATACATCGCGAAAAGTGCATAAAGATATAGTGGACAGTCAATAATCTTTGGTTATAGTGGAGTACAGTGCATAGACACGACAAAAAGAAAAACACGAGAAGAAAATGAAATAAGTTCTGCAACCACCGCCGCCATTTTCATTTGAAAATGATTTCCCGAGTGTTACATCTGGAAATTTAAATAGACAATGGTCAAAATGGAAAAAAACCTTCATTATATATTACAAAGCATGCCAAATTCAAACAAAAGAGGAGGTTCAAATAAACATACTTTCGCACATCATTAGCGAGCAGTGTCAGGATGTTTAAGAACAATTTGCAGTTGACAAAAGCATACAATCAGTGGAAACAGTTTTAGAAAAATTTGATAAATTTTTCATGCCCAAAAAGAACATTACAATAGAACGTCACAGATTTTTTACTCGCAATCAACAGGAACATGAAACCGTCGACCAATACACATTTGAATTAAACAAGCTGGCCCTTTCGTGTAAATTTAAAGATTTAAAAGATGATCTCATAAAAGATCGTCTTATATGTGGCATAAGGGAGTAGGCATTGAGGGAGAGATTATTGCGAAAACACGATCTTACATTGAAAAAAGCGTTAGACATTTGCAACGTCGCCGAGATGTCTCAAGCACAGGCAAGTTCAGTGAAGTTACAACAGGAGAAAGAATCGCATATATATGCGGTGCAGGAGAAAGCTGACGATGGAGAGTCTGCCATGTATTGGATTTGGCAACAGGCGAGCGCACGTGCTGTATGCCGGTGCACTGCGCGTCGAAGCGGCGCGCGCGATGGGTCAAGGTCGCAGGCGAGAGCGCTGCAGCAACAGCGCGCCCCCACAGTGCCCGCGCCCCGCCCTGCGCCTTCGCAGCAGAAAACACAAGCAAAACTTGAAAATCGTGGCAATGGAAATATGTCATGTGGTTTTTGTGGTATGTGGAATGACAAATTTGCGTGTCCTGCGTATGGTCAAAAATGTGCCAAGTGTCGAAAGTTAAATCATTTCGCAAGAGTGTGTCGTGTGTTTGAGGTGCAGGATTGTGCCACAGATCAGGTACGGAGTAGAAGTATTAAGAGCGCTAGTAATAAATGGTATACAGATTTGCAAATAGGTAACGGTAAAATTCGTTTTAAATTGGACACTGGAGCTGACGTTAATGTCTTGCCGTCCCGTTTTTTACCACTAACGGGTATTAAGGAAAGTGATCTTTTGCCAACGGATATGAAGTTAATAAGTTACTCGGGTGAAAATATTAAAGTACTAGGCAAATGTATTACAAAGGTTACATGTAAAGATACATCATATATAGCTAAATTCATAGTGGTTGACGTTAATTCTCCGCCAATACTAGGTAAGAAATCGTGTGAAGAAATGAATCTCGTCAAACGGATCCTAGCCATAAACGTGAGCTCTGATGATAACCAATCAAGCAAAATTTTAAATGAATATCCAGAAGTGTTTGAGGGTATGGAATGCCTGCCTGTCGTTTACAGGATTAGGCTGGCCGACGATGTGCAACCAGTTGTGCACGCGCCGCATAAGTTACCTGTCGCGCTCAGGGAAGATGTGAAACGAAAATTAGATGAGATGCTCGAGGAAGGAGTAATCACAAAGGTGGAAGGACCCACGGATTGGTTTAATAGTTTAACGGTAATAAAAAAAATAATGGCGACATCCGTATTTGCTTAGACCCACGGGATTTACAAACAATACATCAAACGGGAACATTTTAAATTGCCTACCTTGGACGAGATAATCTCAAAGTTAGCCGGTTCCAAATATTTTACGATACTCGACTGTAAACATCCATTTTGGCAAATTAAGTTGCATAGTAAATCTACGGATCTGTGTACGTTTAATACTGTTTTTGGGAGATACAAATTTTTGCGTATGCCCTTTGGCATATCTTCGGCCTCGGAAGTTTTTCATAAAAGGTTATATGCTCATTTTGATGATAAAGAGCGAGTCTTATCCGACACTATTCCGAAGATATCCCGGACGTCAGTCTGAGCGAGATTAGAATGCCTCTCCAGCATCTTAAAAACGGCAAGGCCCCAGGCGAGGATGGAATTACAGCAGAGCTTCTGAAAGCGGGTGGAAAACCGGTACTTGAAGTCCTTCAGAAGCTCTTTAATTCCGTCCTCCAAGATGGCACTACACCGGAGGCATGGAGCAGAAGTGTGGTGGTCTTGTTCTTCAAGAAAGGTGACAACGCTCTCTTGAAGAACTACAGACCGATTTCCCTTCTGAGCCGCGTCTACGTGCTGTTTTTGAGAGTCATTACGAATCGTCTCGCGCGCAGACTTGACGACTTCCAGCCTCCCGAACAAGCCAGTTTCCGAAAGGGCTTTAGCACCATAGACCTACATACCCTTCGGCAAGTTGTACAGAAGTCCGAGGAGTACAATTTGCCACTCTGCCTGGCGTATGTGGACTATGAGAAAGCCTTTGATTCCGTCGAAATTTGGGCGGTGCTACAGTCCCTTCAGCGGTGCCAAGTTGACTGTCGGTATATCGAAATGCTGAAGTGCTTGTACAGTAGGGATACGATGGCTATTCGAATACAGAACCAGAGTACGAAACCTATCCAATTGCAGAGAGGTGTAAGACAGGGTGACGTTATATCCCCGAAACTCTTCACCGCTGCATTGGAAGACGTTTTCAAGCTTCTGGACTGGAAAGGATACGGTATTAATATCAACGGCGAGTACATCACTCACCTTCGATTTGCCGACGATATACTCCTTATGGCAGTATCGCTCTAGGATCTAAGCACCAAGCTCAATGACCACAATAGTGTCTCCCAACGGATAGGTCTTAAGATGAATATGGACAAAACAAAGATCCTGTTCAATGTCCATGTCACACCTATGCCGGTAGTTGTTGGGAGCACTAAGCTCGAAGTTGTTGACGAGTAGGTTTACCTGAGACAAATAGTCCGACTAGGTAAGTCCAACTTCGACCGAGAGGTCAATCGACGAATTCAACTCGGCTGGGCAGCGTTCGGGAAACCGACCGACATAGCCTAACGGATTAGTAAGCTGAAGTGGCAGTGGACCGGCCATATAGCTCGAAGAACCGACAACTGATGGGGAAGAAAGGTTCTTGAGTGGCAGCCTCGTACCGGAAGTGTAGGGCGACCCCCCACGAGATGGAGTGACGACCTGGTAAGACATGCAGGAAGTTGATGGATGCAAGTGGCTCAGGACCGTGCTTTGTGGCATTCCTTGGGGGAGGCCTATGTTAAGCAGTGGACTTATGAAAGGCTGTAATGATGATGATGATGATATAGAAGGCGTAGAGTTATTTGTAGACGATTTATTAATACACGGAAATTCAAAGACTCAACATGACTTTCGTCTACGTCAGGCTTTAGAGAGATGTAAACAAATTAACGTTAAATTAAATAAGAAAAAATGAAAAGTAGGACTAACGGAAATTATTTTTTTAGGTCATATAATAACACAGAACGGAATCAAACCTGACAACGCGCATATTCAGCCCATATTAGATATACCGAAACCACAAAACACAAAAGATTTAGAAAGGTTTTTGAGGACCATAGCGGACAGATTTACATCGCCGCTGTGGAAATGTCTTGTGCAGAGACTGATAACTGGGCCCTATCCACCCCCATGATGATCTGTCTCGGCACAATGTATTTTATTTTATTTTCCTAGATTTTAAGCAAACCGTTGTACTACCACTGTAACTAACCCTTGTTATTATTATTGTTTTACTAACCCACATATGGATTTTAATTATCTGAAATAAAGAATTTATTATTATTGTTTGGGATTTATGTAAAGCTAGGGTCCCACGGCCTGTTTTGTCACAGATCAGACCGCGCCAGGCCGGACAACAGACCGTGGGAACAATCGCATCCGATGAGGCCTGTGGTGGCCTGTTGGCGCCCGTCCGATCCATCGGGAGTCGGTAAGATCAAAGGCGCGGCGCGACGGTGCCTGTCGCGGCCTGTACGGGCGCGTCTGCGTCGGTTGCAATCGTTCATTTCAACTACGGTGGCGCTTGCGCGTACATGCTCATGATGGAATGGACGAACGAGCTTATATTCGAGTTTTTAACTCTTTATGAAAATGAACCAGCGCTTTGGAATAGTACGTCGCCTCAACATAAAAACAAGAACGGCTTTTGTTGAATGACGACACCCACCAGCGTCGTTTCTACTGCTTTCTTTTTACTTGGTTTATCAAACGTTCACCACTCAATAAAACCACAGCGGGCAGAACACGCAGACTTGCGCTCCGTATCACTTGTTGTACTCGTTAACATGTTGGAATGTCAGTTAACAGGCCGCACCAGGCCGGCACACGCCGTGGGAACGCTCAGTACGGACCGCGACAGACCCATACAGGCGGGACAACGCCTGGCGCGGCCTGTCGCCTGACAGGCCGTGGGACCCTAGCTTAACGTATATAGGTAGCTATATCTCTAAGTTGTCGGATAGAACACATAAGTTGCGCGAATTATTAAAAAAAATATAGCATGGCATTGGGAAGAAATTCATGATAAATGTTTTGAGGATCTAAAACGCTGCATTATTAATCCACCGGTTTTACAATTTTACAGCTTAGACATACCGATCACAATTTCCGTAGATGCAAGTAAACATGGATTAGGGGCGTGCCTGATGCAAAACGGTAAGCCAATTTGTTTTGCTTAAAAATCCCTAACGAAACCCCAGCAGGCCTATGCACAAATAGAAAAGGAATTATATGCCTGCGTGTTTGCCTTCGAGAAATTTTACTCATATATATACGGACGAAGTGACGTAACAATCGTGACCGATCACAAGCCTTTGATAAGCATTATAAAAAAACCATTAGCGGCAGCACCAACGAGGTTGCAAAGAATGTTAATAAGATTACCACCCTACACGTTTAAGTTAGTTTATAAGCCAGGAAAATACCTGTACATTGCGGACGCCCTGTCCCGTGCTGTGGCGCCGAGCAGTGACTAGTGGGGTGATACGCGCGACGAGCTGAATGCGCGGGCACAAGTGTGCACGCTTGCACTCGCTAGTCCCCTCACAGATACCCATTTCGTACGTTTGCAAAAGTTTACTCAATGAGATCATGAAATGCAGGAACTAATTAATTTAATAAGAAATAGGTGACCGAACAGCAAAAAGGATGTAATTGAAATATTAAAGCCATACTGGGATAGCAGAGAAGAGCTGACGGTTGCGTACAAATTAGTGTGGAAAGGACAAAAAATAGTAATGTATGAGGCGCGAAATGTTAAAAACTATACATGTAGGACATTTAGGAGCGGCGAAAATGAAATTGAGAGCTAGAGAAATATGTATTGGCCGAATTTAAATTCACAAATAGAGGATATGATATCGCATTGTCAAGCATGCCTCACTCATCGTAACGAAAATAGTAAACAACCACTGATCCCACGTGAAGTTCCTCACAGGGGGTGGTCTAAAGTAGGGATCGACATATATCATTTCAATAATAAGTCATATATGTTAGTCGTTGATTATTTTAGTAAGTTTATAGAAGTTGAAAAGTTGTATAACCTAACATCCGAATGCGTTATAAATAAATAATAATAATTTTCAGTAGGCAAGGTATTGCCGTGTAGTGGCGGTCAAGAATATCCACTACCCCATATCCTCCCGTGGGTGTCGTAAAAGGCGACAAAGGGAAACAGGCAGAAGATGGGCAGCAGCATCTTCCTGGTAACGGCATAAATACAATAAAAAAACTGCGGTTGCCAACCCGCTCGCCAAGCGTGGCAACTATGGCAATATACCCCCCATGAGCAATGACAATAATAAACGGCCCCCAGTCCCCGGCGGCCCCGCTATTCCTGGCTACGGTGGCGACCATGGTAACGGCGGGGCAGGGGGTGCTAAGAATCTCCGGTGGAGGTTCGGTTGCCACCTTAGACGACTCGACCTGGCAACGTACAACGCACGCACCCTGAGGACTGACGAGAAGATCGTGGAGCTGGAAGAAGAGATAGACAAGTTGCGCTGGCATATTATAGGATTATCCGAAGTCCGAAGAGAGGGGGAGGACACGGTAATCCTCGAATCCGGCAACTTGTTCTATCACCGGGAGGGCGACCATCTGTCCCAAGGAGGTGTCGGATTTATCGTCCACAAGTCTCTCGTTAACAACGTTGTAAAGATCGGGAGTGTGTCGACGAGGGTTGCGTACCTTATACTCAGAATCACCAAACGGTATTCGCTGAAGGTCATACAGGTTTACGCACCAACCTCGGCACACCCCGATGAGGAGGTGGAGGAAATGTATGAGGATATCTCTAGAGCCATGCATTCCTCCAAAACCCAATATACGGTGTTAATGGGAGACTTCAATGCAAAACTAGGCACAAGAGAGAACGGTGAGCTGAAGGTAGGGAAATTTGGAATAGGGCAACGGAACCCAAGGGGCCAGCAGCTGGCCGGCTTCATGGAGAAAGAGGGACTCTTTATGATGAACTCTTTCTTCAAGAAGCGGCCCCACAGGAAGTGGACCTGGTCGAGCCCCGACGGTTCGACAAAAAATGAGATTGACTTCATTATGACGACCAGACGACAACTGTTCAGTGATGTCTCAGTGATCGCGAGGGTGAAAACCGGCAGCGATCACCGAATGGTTAGAGGCACACTGAACCTAAATGTTAAGTTGGAGAGGTCTCGTCTGATGAAGTCAACGCTCCGTCCCCCTCGTGCTCTAATCCAAAGTCCCGAAACCTTTCAGCTCGAGTTACAAAACCGTTTTCAGTGCCTAGAAGACTGCAATGAAGTGGACGATATGAATGACAAGCTCGTGGAAACTGTCCATGCGGTCGGAGCTAAGTTCTGCAAGACCCACCGCAGAAGAACACAAAAACTCTCCGATCACACTCTTAATCTCATGGCTGTTAGACGGGAGATGAGGCTACATTCTTCAACAGATTTGACAGCATACAGGCAACTGAACAGACAGATCTCCAAATTCATGCGGCGAGACTTACGCAACTTCAATACTGCTCGTATTGAAGAAGCGATCGAGCGGAACCAAGGCTCCAAAGTCTTTGCCAGAGATCTGTCTGCCAGAAAGAGCCAACTGTCAAAGCTGAAGACCGAATGTGGCAGCATCGTTTCCGGGACACCTGAGATTTTGAGTGAGATTGAGAGGTTCTATGGGCAGCTGTACACGTCATCGTTGGAGCCACACGCAAGTGTGAGTAACGATCCAAGAGCGAGTCTTATTCGACACTATTCCGAAGATATCCCGGACGTCAGTCTGAGCGAGATTAGAATGGCTCTCCAGCACCTTAAAAACGGCAAGGCCCCAGGCGAGGATGGAATTACAGCGGAGCTTCTGAAAGCGGGTGGAAGACCGGTACTTGAAGTCCTTCAGAAGCTCTTTAATTCCGTCCTCCATGGTGGCATTACACCGGAGGCGTGGAGCAGAAGTGCGGTGGTTTTGTTCTTCAAGAAAGGTGACAACACTCTCTTGAAGAACTACAGACCGATTTCCCTTCTGAGCCGCGTCTACGTGCTGTTTTCGAGAGTCATTACGAATCGTCTCGCGCGCAGACTTGACGACTTCCAGCCTCCCGAACAAGCCGGTTTCCGAAAGGGCTTTAGCACCATAGACCACATACATACCCTACGGCAAATTGTACAGAAGTCCGAAGAGTACAATTTGTCACTATGTCTGGCGTATGTGGACTATGAGAAAGCCTTTGATTCCGTCGAAATTTGGGCGGTGCTGCAGTCCCTTCAGCGGTGCCAAGTTGACTGTCGGTATATCGAAGTGTTGAAGTGCTTGTACAGTAGGGCTACGATGGCTATCCGAGTACAGAACCAGAGTACGAAACCTATCCAATTGCAGAGAGGTGTAAGACAGGGTGACGTTATATCCCCGAAACTCTTCATTGCTGCATTGGAAGACGTTTTCAAGCTTCTGGACTGGAAAGGATACGGAATTAACATCAATGGCGAGTACATCACTCACCTTCGATTTGCCGACGATATAGTCCTCATGGCAGAATCGCTGGAGGAGCTAAGCACTATGCTCAATGACCTCAATAGTGTCTCCCAACGGATAGGTCTTAAGATGAACATGGACAAAACAAAGATTATGTTTAATGTCCATGTCACACCTATGCCGGTAGTTGTTGGGAGCACTAAGCTCGAAGTTGTTGACGAGTATGTTTACCTGGGACAAATAGTCCGACTAGGTAAGTCCAACTTCGACCAAGAGGTCAATCGACGGATTCAACTCGGCTGGGCAGCGTTCGGGAAGCTACGACACATCTTCTCGTCAGAAATACCTCAAAACCTTAAAACAAAATTGTACAACCAGTGCGTGTTGCCAGTGATGACTTACGGAACTGAGACGTGGTCCTTCACTGCTGGCCGTATGAGGAAGCTCAAGGTCGCTCAGCGAGCTATGGAGAGGGCTATGCTCGGAGTTTCTCTGCGTGATAAACTTAGGAATAAGGATATCCGCAGTAGAACCAGAGTAACCGACATAGCCCAACGGATTAGTAAGCTGAAGTGGCAGTGGGCCGGCCATATAGCTCGAAGAACCGACAACCGATGGGGAAGAAAGGTTCTCGAGTGGCAGCCTCGTACCGGTAGGCGAAGTGTAGGGCGTCCCCCCACAAGATGGAGTGACGACCTGGTAAGACATACAGGAAGTCGATGGATGCAGGTGGCTCAGGACCGTGCTTTGTGGCATTCCTTGGGGGAGGCCTATGTTCAGCAGTGGACTTGTGAAGGGCTGTAATGATGATGAGGCAAGGTATCCCGGACATGGTTGCAGTCGGGGAGAATCATACGTCGAAATCGAAGGCATATTATCCGCGACAGCTATTTACGACCGGAAAATAAAACCGTTACACAAGCATATGATTTTGATGACGTATTAGCAACAACACTCAACGCACCGACATCACCGCGCTCGCATACCGTTCCCGCCAGCTCCAGTGCCCCGCCCCGTTCATTCAATATATCCACCACAGCAACCACAGCTCCATATACTACTACTACTACTAATGCTTACGTTACTCAATCCGGCAGGGTAGTGAAAGTTCCTGATCGGTGGGGATATATCTGAACAAGTCGCTCAGTGCGACAGGCAACACGAAAAAAAAACAGGAAGTAAGAAGTAGTAATAAAATCTTGTATCATTCTAAAATGGAAATATTATTTACTTTACTCTGTTATATTAAATTCCATGGCATGTATTAAATGTAGGTAAGAAAAGGTTGTATCAAATAAAATTGAAATACTATTGAATTTATTCAATGAAATTAAAACAACTCCATAATCTTAAGTGAGGTTAATCTTAACTTGTGAAGCATAAAAAAAAAGATAGGATTTTATCCATTCGCTCATAAATTATGATTATTGCAATTGATGTCTCCTAGTCAAATTAATGTTTCTTTTTTTTCATTTATAAATGTAAATGTTTATTATAGAGATTGTATCTATTATCACATTAATTATAAAAGTATACTTTTTATTGTTTCCGTAAATAAACTAAATTTATATAACATAAATGAAAATATTGAACAGTAAATATTATCTGTAACGATAACATTGCTAGTTTTATTACATAAATGATTTACTATGTATTGTGCTCATTTGCTTACTGATTTATTTAAGGAGGGGGATGTGGGTAAATGTAGAGGAGATAATGTTTGGTTGTAATGGAGGTAGGTGGAAATAAACAGTCGAATGCATGCTATTGTATCGTTTCAATTAATCTCCCCAAAAACACAAATATTACAGTGGTGTTTATTAGGTTGCGTTCACTCCACGACCCCACATTTTATGTAGAAGCAAAGGTACATGTCCTCAACAAACTTACAACACTTCAGGGCTGAAGTATAAGAAAGTTGTAGTTAAGATGTGGCCTGAAATAGGCAAACTTAAACTAGCAGATCCAAAATTTGGTGTGCCTAATAAAATTGATCTTTTACTTGGTGCAGAGTTATTTGCTCAGATTTTAGAAGATGGTGTAATCAAAGGTCCCTCTGGATTACTTGTAGCACAGAATACTAGGCTGGGGTGGATCTTATCTGGTCGAATTAACTCAAGATGTATAGATAGTTTTGAGTTAAATCAATGTAACACCATCTTAAACTTTCATTTGCAAGTTGATGAAAATGAATTATTGAAGAAGTTTTGGGAATTAGAAGCAGAACCAAATGCTTGTACATATAAAATAATTTTCACTGAAGAGGAGCAAAAATGTGAAACTATTTTTTGCTAATACTACTACTCGCAATGATTCAGGTAGACATATTGTAAAGCTTCCTTTTCGTAATGAAGATCCGAAGTGCCAGTATGGCAACTCTGGACATATTGCTTTGCGACGACTTCACCTTTTAAAAAAAAGATTGGCAAGGAATTCAGATTTAAAAGAAAGATATTCTGCCGTTATTCGTGAATATATTGATCTTAACCACATGGAAATCGTACCAGAGGAAGAAAGGGACCAAGCTTGTGCGGTTTATTTGCCTCACCATGCCATCATTCGTGAAGATAAGTCTACAACAAAACTTAGAGTTGTTTTCGACGCTTCATGTCTTGGTACCAACGGAATTTCTCTTAATCACGATCTTATGGTTGGTCCTGTTCTTCAGCCCGAGTTACGATATTTAGTTATGCGTTGGCGCGTACGACCCATATGCCTAATAGCAGACATAGTTAAGATGAATAGACAAATAGAGGTTACCCAAACTGGCAAAGATTTTCAGCGTATTTTATGGCATGACGAAGTTACGCCATTACAGGCTACTACGTGTTACTTTTGGAAATGCATCGGCGCCTTATCTTACTGTACATACTCTTCAGCAGTTAGCATATGATGAGAGTAAAGATATGATTTCAGCAGCTGAAAGAGTACTCCAGGACTTCTATATGGATGACCTGATGAGTGGTTGTGAAATAGTTGCAGAAGGTGTACAAGTGTACAAAAACCTTAATAATATGATGCAGAAAGGAGGTTTTCAACTTCAAAAATGGGGAAGTAATAGTAGAGAATTATTAGAAAAAACTGGAGAAGTGGTTAAAAGTCAAAGTGGAAACAAAGAACTAAATGTTGGCAAAGAAAATGAAAGTTTCACGAAGGTTTTAGGATTATATTGGAATAATGTAACTGACAATTTTGAGTACCGTGTTCAGTTACCACAAATAACAACTCCTGTTACAAAGAGAAAGGTTGTTTCAAATATTTCTAGGTTATGCGGTCCATTAGGATTTAAAGCCTCAGTAGTAATTACTGCCAAAATCTTCATTCAGAAGATTTGGATGTCAGACATTGAATGGGATCAAGAACTACCTTCTAATTTTTATTTTTTTTATAGGATGAGGGTGAAAAACGAGCACACAGTCCACATGATGGTAAGCGGCTGCTGTGGCCCATAGACATCTACATCTATCCTCTGTTACAGATCAAAATGCAGATGCGCTTTCACCCGTGAGGACTAGGATGGAATGCCTCATTTCCAGTAAAAAGGGCCTCCGGCCACCTGCACTCACCAAACGAAACGCAGAGGTAAACCTCTACTTCACGCTGGTATTCCGTGAGGTCGTGGTGCCACCCCGGTTCGAGCCGGCCCATCCATACGACAGCAAAAGCTGCCGCCTGGCTCTACCACTGTATAAATTATTACAGGAGTGGCTTCATTTTAGGAGTAAACTAACATGTATTCCTAGATGGATGTTCACCAATACGAAAGAACTTTTAGAAATACACGGGTTTTGCGATGCATCTAACCAAGCATACGCCGGATTAGTATTCGCTCGAGTTGTAAAAGAAAACGGGGAAGTTCATATAAGTTTATAGCATCAAAAACTAAAGTGTCGCCAGTCAAACAAGTCTCCATACCACGTTTAGAATTGTGTGGACCTGTTTTGCTTTCTAAGCTGTTATATGAAGTGGCAGTGACTCTCTGCTTACCACTCAATAGAGTACGAGCTTGGACGGACTCAACAGTGGTGCTCGCTTGGTTGAGCAGTCACCTGAGCAGATGGAAGCCTTTTGTGGGTAATAGAGTATCTGAGATTGTCACACATTTCGGTCGTAATCGAAGGTCTTGTGAATATCTCACACAATTTTTACAACGCCTTTAGTGGAAAGAGCATACTCCTGACCCGAAAATCGGAGATGTTGTACTGGTGAAGGAGGACGATCTTCCTCCGGCTAGATGGGTCTATGGGATAATTATAGCAAAATATCCTGGTTTGGATGGAGTTACCCGGCCTTCGACTGTGTTCACCATGAGACATTAATCAGGAAGCTACAGTACTATGGTGTCAAGAACACAACGCTTAAACTTATTATTTTATATTTAAGTAATAGAAAGCAGAAAGTTATTATCAATGGTAATAGTTCTTCCGGGTCACCTGTACTAATAATGGGTATTCCTCAGGGCTCGATTCTCGGCCTATTCCTGTTTCTGGTGTATATTAATGACTTACCTCACCTTGTAGGGGATAGTCATGATATAGTATTATTTGCTGATGATACTTCCTTGATTTTTAAACTTAAACGTCAATCATTTAAATGTGACGAAGTGAATAATGCTATACCAAAATTAGTGCATTGGTTTAACGTTAATAATCTATCTACATTTGAATGGAGATAAAACTAATTGTGTTAAATTTACAACAACGAATATAAAAAATCTGAGTACCAATGTGTTTTAAATGGGGAGGAACTGAGCCCTGTTGAATCCACTGTTTTTCTTGGCATCACTCTCTACGCAAAGCTTCAGTGAGGCCCCATATATTCAAATTAGCAAGCAGACTAAATTTTGCAGCCTATGCTGTAAAAAAGATTAGAGGTCTCACTAGTGTCGAGACAGCTAAATCTAGAAATTATGGAAATAACTGAAATAAACTAATCAGTTTATTTCAGTTATTTCCATAATGTCTTATTGGATTTTGCTATGGGGAAATGCGGCTTCAGAAACTATTTTTGTTTTACACAAGCGAGCCATTAGAGCTATTTACAACCTAAAACCGAGAGAGTCTCTTAGAGATAAATTTAAAGAAATAAATATATTAATTTGGCCTCTCAGCACATTTACGAAAATATAATGTATGTTCACAAAAACAAAGGTAGTTTTAGTAAAAAAAGTGATATACATTCTGTAAACACTAGGAACAAACACAAGCTAGTGATACCAGTTTCTCGACTCCACAGAGTCAGTAATTCATTCTTTGGGCAATGTATACAAGCAGTTTCTAAAATAAATTTTGTAAATAGTTTGTAATCATTTATATTGTAAAATTTATTAACATAAAAAGTCCCGCTGGGTTTCTTGCTGGTTCGAAAAAACCTTCTGTTCTTGCAGGACAGCAGGTTTTTTCGAACCAGTGGTAAAGTAAAAAAATACTTTCAATAACAATTACACATGTTATGTATATTGTATAAAAATAAAATATTCTATTCCATTCCATTCCACTCCACTCCACTCCACTCCACTCGACGTAGCGCGGCGCGGCCCTGTCCTGTCCTGTCCTGTCCTGTCCTGTCCTGTCCTGTCCTGTCTTGACCTGTCCTGTCCTGTCCTGTCCTGTACTGACCTGTCCTGTCCTGTCCTGTCATGTCCTGTCCTGTCTTGTCTTGACCTGTCCTGTCCTGTCCTGTCCTGTCTCGATCTGTCCAGTCCTGTCCTGACCTGTCCTGTCCTGTCCTGTTCTGTCCTGCCCTGTCCTGTCCTGAACTGACCTGTCCCGTCCTGTCCTGTCCTGTCCTGTCCTGTACTGTCCTGTCCTGTCCTGTCTTGACCTGTCCCGACCTGTCTTGTCCCGTCCTGACCTGTCCTGTCCTGTCCTCTCCTGTCCTGTCCTGTCCTGTCCCGTCCCATCCTGTCCAATCCTGTCCTGTCCTGTCTTGACCTGTCCTGACCTGTCTTGTCCCGTCCTGTCCTGTCCTCTCCTGTCCTCTCCTGTCCTGTCCTGTCCTGTCCTGTCCTGACCTGACCTGTCCTGTCTTGAACCTTGACCTTATAATTATTTCCGTAGGATCGCGATGACCAACAGCCGTCAGCATTTATGTCTATTAGAGGTATGCCATGTTTGCTCAATGTTCCTCCAGCTATCGCTGCATAATGCTCACGCATAACTGCTGCCGCCGTCACCGAAGTACACCTTCAGGTCTCTGCATCAAGTGCGGAGGTAAGGTCTCCTCATGACTAAAAAAACGAGCCTAAGCTCGGCACACCTTATTCTATTCGGCCAGGAGTTCCAGTAGCAGTCACCGAAGTACACCTTCAGAGAACACTCTATCAAGTCCGGAGGTAAGGTCTCATCATAACTAACAAAACGAGCCCAAACTCGGCACACCTAGTTCCACTTGTCCAACAGTTCCAGTAGTAGTCATCGAAGTACACCATCAGGTCTCTCCATAAAGTCCGGAGGTAAGGTCTCATTAAAACTAACAAAACGAGCACAAACTCGACACACTTAGTTCTACTTGTCCAGGAGTCCCAGTATCAGTCACTGAAGTACATCATCTGGTCTCTCCATCAAGTCCGGAGGTAAGGTCTCATCATAACTAGCAAATCGAGTCCAAATCCGGCACATCTAGTTCTACTCATCGAGGAGTTACAGAGTAGCAGTCACTGAAGTATACCATCAGGTCTCTCTATCAAGTCCGGAGGTAAGGTCTCATCATAACTAACAAATCGAGCCCAAAATCGGCACACCTAGTTCTACTCGTCAAGGAGTTCCAGTGGCAAGTCACTGAAGTACACCATCAGGTCTCTCCGTCAATCCCCGATGTAACGTCTTATCATAACTAACAAATCGAGCCCAAACTCGGCACATCTAGTTCTACTCGTCGAGGAGTTGCAGTAGCAGTCACCGATGTACACCTTCAGGTTACTCCATCAAGTCTGGAGGTAAGATCTCATCATAACTAACAAAACGAGCCTGAACTCGGCACACCTCATTCTACTCGTCCAAGGGTTTTAGCAGCAGTCACCGAAGTACGCTTTCAGGTCACACAGGTAGATATTCGAATTTCGTATCTAAATATATTTTATTTATTATTATATATTTTTGTAGTTATAAGAAATGAGAAAAAAAATCAATCTTTCAAAGTATCAAAATGTTTTACTTGATTACGATTCCCGCAGCTAACCGTGCGTACACTTGTGTGTGTGACCCGTGTCAATGTTCGATTCTATACCTATCAATTTTGCAAACGCGTCCTTATGAATAAACAGATACGTAAATGATTTTTGAACGGCGAGCGAAACAAATTGGTATAGGTCCGTCTAGCAGCGTGCCTCAACGATCACTGTCGCTCCGCGTAGAAATGAAAGAGAAGCGAAAAGACGGCACGATGGCGCGATGGGAAACATCGATTCGTTCGAGTTATTTTTCATTAAATATATTAATACTTACAAATATTTTATTTCATTCGATAAATAAAAACAACAGTTCCCCTTCTTATTATGTATTACATCACTGTTATTCATTTTATTAAGATTTGCTTATAAATAATACAATTACAATTGCTAGAAATTCAATTCCAATGGCTATTTTATGATTTTTTTCTATCGAGAAAATTTACCGAAAACGTGTTTTGAAAACAATGGTCCACCCATAAATGTGATCTAGATTAACATATATTTTTTATGCAGCTCTAAAATTTATATACTTTGTTAAAAAACTGTTTTGTGAAGCCTAGTTTGTATATGTATCGCGCCTTAAGAGGATTGTGAAGCTGTAAATTTTCATACAAAAAGCGATAACGTTTTCTCCCCCGTAAATATAGTCCAATTTTAATAATTTTTGGAAATGTTGTAGATATGACAAAAAACTAGGCTCGTACGTTTTTATTTTAAAGAAATATTGTATACAATATAAGTTATTAGCATCTAAATATCTATATTTTTGACTTAAAAACTTCCTCGAGCGTTTTTATTTTTTTTTAATTAAGGTAAACTAATTACCAAAAAAGTAAAACGTACAGGCCTAGATTAAAGTGTACTGAATCGAATAGGACAAAATTGTCTTATTTTGTAAAGGTTTAGGGGGGTAAAAACGTTATCGCCGGAAACAATATTTCAAAAAGAAAATGTAGGCAATTGCCTTCAAGACTTACAACTCTCTCTATCGCACGATACGGGTCGGGGGGCAGGGGCATATTGTAGTGATGTTAGGTACCAGTATTTTACGATTATGTTGTAAAATAAAAGTTATATTTGTAAAATGAGCCGTGGTAGCTCAGATGGTTAGCTCTCGCTATAAGTTTCACAGTAGGTACGCAAGAAACCCGGGTTCGATCCCCGCCGGCACCAATGAAATTGTTAATTGCAATTTTAAGTGCTGATTTACCACGTGCTCGGCGGTGAAGGAAAACATCGAGAGGAAACCTGCATGTCCGACAAATAAAAAAAATATATTTCGAAGACATGTGAAGTTCGCCAACACGCAATGGGGCAGCGCGACGGACCTTTCCTTGCCCTAAAACCCGCTCAGAAATGAGAGGAGGCCTGTGCCCAGCATTGGGACATGTATATAGGCTGTAACTTTTAGAGGTGTTATCGATATTATTATCGCCTAGGGAGGAGAAAATAATATCGATAACCTAGAAAGATAATACATTTCATGAAAAAGTAATGTCTGTGATTATTCAGTGTTTATCGATTATTTAGTTATTAATTTAGTTTTTATTGAATAAGGACATTAAATTAAAAATATTTCGAGTTTAAAATAAAGTGGGTAGGCAAATAAATAAAAAGTAACAACTTGAAGAAATTATTATTGTTTATTATTACATATTACTTAATTACACTCTTTCTCGAACTGCCATTTCTCTAGGAACTCGAGGGTCAATCATTTCTAGTAGGTAATAAACATTAAAAATTAAATGAGTAAAGTCTTGGCTGCATTTTTGTTGCCCAAAAGTGATCATGGTTTATTAAATTAAGTACGAAAACATGAAAAAGTTGTGTCCATACTACGAAAAAACAAAATTGCCTACCATTGATATGTAATTATCCCTGGACCTGATAATAGTAATCATGGTTTCTTTTTTCTTTTTGTCCTTCTCGTATCAAACGAAATTTGATCTGTTTTTAGTTATGGCCTCCAAATGTAGCATATTAGAATTAGAAATAAGACATTTTCATTTAAAGAATCATGTCCAATAAACCCATCGGGAGTTGTCCCTAAATAATAATCTTCGGAATCAATAAACAGTCCACACTCCCAAACTTTTAGATTATGTTTCCTAATCTTGATTCCTTGCAGAATGTTAAATTAATGAATTGCAATCGAAATATTTTTTTTATTTGCTATATGGTTTATTTCTACAATTCTTCGCCCATACAACTTATCTGAATCAATCTTGACTAACTCTGGTTAAATAATTAGCTCGACAGTCGAAGACGTGTGGTGTATTATATATATATACATCGTCCTTGCACGTTACTGTCTGGTAATTATTTGTCTATCTCGGAGTCACTGAAAAATAAATAGAAGCATATTTAGTTTAAATTATATTTTATTGCTAACTAATGCGGGCGAAGTCGTGGGTGAAAAGCTAGTTTATAAATTCTATCCTATATAATTCGGTTCATCGATTTCTGTGAGAGCGTAGTCGTTCCCCGGTCGAGCCGACCCATTCGTGCTACAACTATACTACTAATATAGATGCAGCATGGCTATACCACGTATAGAAATTTTACTAATGAAATCTTTGTATCTCGAAAATTTTACCATTTTCCTTTGAATCATCGGAATTCCACAGTAACAGTGATACGAACAACTTCTTCTAACGGACTAATATTATTACTGGACAAGTGGTAAAATTAAAATTTTGTACAACCGATTTCAATAAAACTCAATTACAACATAATATATGTAATGGTTGGAATGATTTCCATAAAATTTGTATGAAACTAACTGTGAACAAGAAAAGAATAGGTAAGTATTCAAAATCGGTCCGGAGAAATCGGTGGACATATAACAATATATAAAAATAAAACAAATATACATACAGCCGAATATAGAACCCCCTCCGTTTTTGTAGTCAAATCAACATCAGCTATCCCATACTTCTATATTTTGTGGAATAAATTTCTGTCTATCTCCTACCAGTCAACCAATGTACATACAATAATATGTAAGGTGGTAAGATACGCGATCAAAGTAAGTATAATTTATTATAAGTAAGTGAGTAAGTAAGTACGCCTACTTACCTGTTGCCCGTCCTTTCGATTTACGAAGCAAATTGCATATTTTTAGTTTTGTCTCTAATCTTTCTCTTCTATTCTAAAATGTATAAAATTATTTTAGTTGATTGAATGTAATACATATCTTATAATCACTCACATAGTATATAGGTAGATACTTACATAAAAAAATAACACCCCACTTCTATAAGTTATATGTAGTAAGTCCCCACGTCTACATAGACTATGCAATGTAATAAAATTGCAAAGTCACAAACAAATTCATTATGTAACTTGTCGTAAATGTACGCAAATATAGGCTATGAATGAATGAACGCTCCTCCTGCTGGTATCGTAGTGTGCGTAAGAATTAGTGTAATATGTGTATGTAATACAAACGGCTTGCTGCGAGTACACCCATACATAGCGCAGCGATGTGTGCGTGAGCTCTCACCGACAGGTTCACCGACGCTCCGTCGGGGTACAAACCGGTTTGCGCCGGCTCAGTCAGAGTATCCATGAAAGGGCTGTTAGTCGTGCGCATTTAACCCGGCGGTACTCGCTGCTGGGTAAAAAATACCACAGAGTACCTAAATCACGTGATATTTTTATTACTAAACATGGTGGCAACTCACGACTTTAAGTACCTTCTGGCCAATAGTTAACACGCGCGTGCGTCACCGGGCGGCCAGTTCGCGCGCAGCGCTTGGCGACAACGGACGTTTAAAGTGAGTATGGGTGAAAAATACCCGGTAGCGACGGTTCTTGTTACATTTTTTTTAATGTTATTGGTGTTTTTTTTATGTTATTATTTTGTTTTAGAGCTGGTTCATGATGAGTTCCCTACTGACGGATCGAATTATAGAAGAATGTCTAGAACAAGAAGATAGTGAAGAAGAAAATGTGTCAGAAATAGAAGATTTTGAGGAGCATAGTGATCATGAAAGCGGAACAGAGCAAGAAGCAAGTGATTCAGATGGGTCTTCAGTGTCGGAAGAGAGTTTTCCTTCGAATTTACAAATTGAGAATACTGAAGATGAAGAATATTTAGAGGATGTACCGCTTAAGTACTTGAGGCGAGGTCGTTTTACTGGAAAAGACAAAAGAACTCGCTGGCAAGTTCGTGAGCCGCCGCGACGTGTACGAACAAGATCGCATAACATTATATATCATTTGCCGGTACCGATTGGCGAAGGCAGATCTTGTTCATCTATGTTAGAAGCCTGGAATCTTGTTTTTCCGGAAACGTGTTTACTAAAGATAGTCCAGTATACTAACATTTATATAGAAGAGCTAAAGTCTAAATTCTCAAGAGGACCCGATTGTAAAAGTACAGATATCGTTGAACTTAGAGCTCTTTTTGGATTACTTTATTTCTGCGGAAGATTGCGAAGTAGTCATCTGAACACAAAAGATCTCTGGGAAAAAAATGGAAGTGGTTCCGACGTCTGTATAGCCACAATGTCACGAGAAAGGTTCCATTTCTTACTGCGGAGTTTACGGTTTGACAATATACGTAGACGATGTGAAAGATGGCAAACAGATAAGCTAGCACCCATTCGCGAGATTTTCGAAGAGTTCAATAATAATATAAAAAAATATTATGCTGTCGGCGAAAATGTAACAATCGATGAAAAGTTGGAGAAGACTCGCGGCCGTTGTCCATTTCTGCAATACATACCCAGCAAACCCGGTAAATACGGTATAAAGATATTTGTGTTGGCTGACGCACGAACCTTCTATACAAATAATATGGAAATTTATGTTGGCAAAAATGATGGGCCTTATGATCACGGTAATTCACCAAGTGAAGTCGTCAAACGCTTAGTAGAACCTATAAAGAATAGTCATCGTAACATAGTGATGGACAATTAGTTCACTAGTTTTCCGCTATTACGTGATTTGCTCAATGATTATGGTTTGACAGCATTGGGTACTTTGAGAAAGAATAAAGCTGAAATTCCACTTGTATTTACCTCAACCAAAGACCGGGAAGTACACAGTTCCCTTTTTGGATTTCAAGATAATTGTACTGTTGTGTCTTATGTTCCAAAGAAAAATAAAGTCGTGCTCTTGGCGTCAACTATGCACCATGATGGCAAAAAAGATTCTGGAGAAGAAAAAAAGCCCGAGATGATCATGGACTATAATAGAACAAAATGTGGCGTCGATGTTGTGGATGAGATGTGTGCTACCTACTCAGTAGCACGAGCTACCAAAAGATGGCCATTGGTTTTGTTTTATGGTCTTTTGAACGTCGGCGGCATCAATGCGTACGTGATAGTGAAGGCAAATAAAGTAAATAGTGGAGCTGTGATGGCTCAGAGAAGGATCGCTTTGAAAGAACTGGCTTTGGCCCTTGTGATGCCACAGATAAAAAAGAGGTCAACAGTAGCTAATTTGCCAAAAATTATCAAAACAAAAATTGATTGTATGCTCAATGCTGACTCGAATGACGAAGCCACGCACACAAGCACACCCTCAGCTTTGCGACCGTCCACATCTGCTTCCCGTTGTGCAGTATGTGAATGGAAGAAGGACCGAAAAACTAAGACGTCTTGTAAATTGTGTTCCAAAAGAATATGCCGTGAGCATACGACCCCAATTTGTGGCGATTGTTATGTCAAAGCAAAATAGTTAGATTAGGTACAAGTTTTTTGAAACATAATGTTTGACGATTATTTTCTCGATGTTCATTTAATATATTTATATAAAAATAAAAATATCAATTTGGAAATCATGTCGTTATATTAGTTATAATAGAACTATAAGGTATACAAAATAACATGTAACATATTTATTTTATGTATTTATATTATTTATTCTATTTTATTCAGTGAATATCATTTTATTTTTGTTGTTTTATTAATTTTATTAAAAGCTGTCAATTTAAATTTAAATTTAAATCTAAACATAAATGTATACAAATCACATAATATAGAACCATATACTGCAATCGTGTGTAAAATATTATGTATTTAGATAATATGTATTAAGTTACAATTTTACCTCTCTGCTTTGTAAGTGTTATTCAGCATGTTGTGAAACTCTGTTATTGGCTAAGTGTGTTAATATGTATTTTAAGTATGATTGTTAAAAATATGCTGTTGAGTTTCCTAATAAAAAAAAAAAGAAAAAAAAAAAATAAACAGTATTTTATTTTTTGTTGTTTTGGTAGTGTATAAGGTCGTTTTATAATTTTTGATCTCAATTTTACGTGATACCTAAGAAAAAAATTGTTTTGTTGATTTTTCTAAGACTATGAAGAATTTTTGTTAGAATTTGTATTTTTTTTAGGATAAGCTATAATTTGAAATAAATAATAATTCAAACTTTTAATTTTCTTTTATTTATTAGACATTAGTATTAATAAACTAAATACACCATTAAAGTTTGTAATGCAAACTTATTTTTCCAAGATAATGTCATTTAAATTATGTGGTATTTTTTACCCGGTAGCGAGTATTCGTGCATGTAAACACCTAGCGAGTACCGCCGGGTTAAATAAATAGACCAACAATATTTCGAAATTTTATATATCAATTAATTTATTAAGTATTTTTGCAATTATTAAATAATTAGTTTAAAGTATTTTAATAAGAACGATTAAGAAATAAGTTATTATAAATTTATATAGGTAAATAATAAGTTTTCTGTATAAGCAAAAGTGCCTAATAGTTGTACAGTATGCATGAATAATTCTAGAGAAAATAAGGATATTTCCTTTTTTTTTGTACCCGAGAGATCAAGTGAAGTAGTACCTTTTTACGTATTATATAAAATAATATTAGGTAATAACATTGAGAGGTAAGTAAGAATGTGTTAGAAAGGTGCGTCGCCGAGTGATGAAGTCGGTCTCACCTACTTGAAACGTTAGTCAGTCTAACTTTGACAGTGCCGTAGATGGCAGGATATCCTACGTAATAAGGCTAAATGTTTTTTTTTATCCACCCACATTAGTATAGAGGTAGGTTGCTTCCTGGGGTAGGATATAAGTTACTTTTTTCGAGCCGCGACCGCAGGGGTAAATACCACTGCATTATGGTTGGAATACAATCGCCAGACATTGGTGGGGGCGATGGGGTTGGTGTTGGTGGAAGTGGTGCTGGTGTTGGTGGATAGTGTTGGTGGAAGTAGTGTTGGTGTTGGTGGATAGTGTTGCTGATGGTGTCAGTGGTGGTGGAGGTGGTAGTATCGTACGTGCGTACGTAGTGGACCAACAGTGGCCTCATAAACACCACCACCATTACCACCATTACTATCACCACCACCGCCACTGCCCACGACCACCATCACAGCCACATCTACCACCACCACCACCACGACTACCACCACCACCACTTACACCAAAACTCTTGATTTCGAACAATTAATAAATATGTTGTTACATTAATATAAGTTATAATTAATGCACATGTTGTCCTATGCTATATTTTTTTTTTTTCCTTAAAAATTTCACACGCATCAGGTGACAACCCTATCAGAATAGGTATAGATTTTCGACGTTGTTAGGAAGCTTCCCCTCTGGTCCTCTTTACTCTGTGGTAATATGTTGTATTTGTGATGAGCCCGGCGGGAGGCAGAGGCAGAGCGTGCGTTATGAAACAGATAGCATTTTTGAAAATACCTATTCGCGTCGCGTATCGGCACTTCACAATCCTCTTAAGCACAGAGTAAAGAGTAAGGACCAGAGGGGAAGCTTCTTAACAACGTCGAAAATGTATACCTATTCTGATATGGTTGTCACATGATGCATGTGAAAAATTTAAATTTAATGATTCTTATATTCTGATTTCATTAAATAACTACACGAGTACCTATGTTTATGAAATATGAATTACAAAATGAAAACTTGGAGATTTGTGTAGTTATTGGCGACGGTGGTTTTGGTGTAAGTGGTGGTGGTGATAGTAATGGTTGTGACGGTGGTCGTGGGCAGTGGCGGCGGTGGTGGTGATGATAGTACTGGTGGTGATGGTGGTGGTGTTGATGGAGCCACTGTTGGTCCACTGCCTACTACCACTATCTACGATACTACCACCTCCACCTCCACTGACACCATCAGTAACACTATCCACCAACACCAGCACCACTTCCACCAACACCAATCCCACCACCCCCACCAATGTATGGCGATTGTATTCCAACCATAATGCAGTGCTATTAATCCCTGGGATCGCGACTCGCCAAAAGTAGCTTATATCCTTCCCCAGGAAGCCTACCTACCTACCTACCTCTATACTAAAGAGGGTGGATAAAGTCACACATTTAGCCTTATTACGCAGGATATCCTGCCATTTACGGCACTGTCAAGGTTAGACTGACTAACGTTTCAAGTAAGTGAGACTGACTTCATCACTCGGCGACGTACCTGTCTAACACATTCTCACTTACTCATGTGGTTTAAGCGTCGTTCGCGCGCCCAGCCAAGTATTGAATTATTTTAATTTTACATTATCTCTTAAACTATGCGTCCAAATAACATGGTAAAAAGAACAAAGTTTATCTTCATAAAATTGTCTTGATGATGAAGTAACTTTCGTTTATAAGGATAAATAGGCCATGCCTAATAATAACGCTCATAAATCACTTTTAAATTTTCAATATTTTTTTGTAACAAAATACCAAATTATGGCTTATGTATAAGAAATAGACATATGGTATCACGGACTTTTTTTAGACGGAGTAAAGGTTTTTCTAGAACATTGTGTTTACGTGTCCCAGCGTACGCTGATAAATCATTTCGGGAGTGCTTTTTCTTCTGACATGCTTAACAAATATCCACATTTAAGACTAGCTGAGTAATATATCTTAATGCTAGATAGCCTATACTATTCCACATGAATCTGGCTATAATATACAAAAATAATTTTTCAAATCGGACTGGTAGTTCCAGAGATTAGCGCGTTTAAACAAACAAAAAAACAAAAAAACTCTTCCGCTTTATTATATTATAGTATAGATGGTAGAGCCACGCGGCAGTTTTGCCGTCGCACGGATGGGCCGGCTCGAACCGGGGTGGTACCACGACCTCACAGAATACCAGCGTGAAGTAGAGGTTTAACTCTGCGTTTCGCTTGGTGAGTGCAGGTGGCCGGAGGCCCTTTTTACTGGAAATGAGGCATTCTATCCTAGTCCTCACGGGTGACAACGCATCTACATTTTGATTTGTAATAGAAGATAGATGTAGATGTCTATGGGCCGCAACAACCACTTACCATCAGGTGGACTGTGTGCTCGTTTGTCACCCTTATCCTATTAAAAAAAAAAAAAAAAAAAACATAATTTGTGATCTCTTTTTGTTCCTAAAAGTTGAAATAATTGTTGTTCTGTGATTTTAAGTTTATCGGCCCATATTATCCCGTGGGTGTCGCAAGAGGAAAACAAATCAGGAGTTAGGTAGCAGCATCTTCCTAATAACGACTAGAAATAAAAAAAAACTACGATCGTCAACCCGCTCGTCAAACGTGGTAACTATGGCAAATATCCCGCTTCAAGGCAATCTATGGGTGAGGCCTATGTTTAGTAGTAGACTTTAATAGGCCGTAATGGAAAAATTTATCAGAGCTTGACTTAGTTTTTTTTTAAAGAATTTTAATGATTTTTGTTAGAGAATTACATAAATTTAGTTTTTTGTTAAATGATAAAGAAGTTATTAAAATAAATAAATAAGAATGAATACTTAATCGTTGTTTTTTTTAAGAAAAATTAAATAAAAATGATAACACAGTAACACGATAGTGAGGGACACCTTTTCAAGTAAACTGAATATTCATAATTTTTCTTTTCAGTTTTCCTAGCTTCCTTAGACTTCAAGAAATCCCCTTAATTAACCTTTATTTGAATATATGCAACTATTTTTTTCGGATTTAAAAGGAAAGAACAAAAGTAAAAGATGATTTAACAAATATCGTGGTTTAACGTGATTCTGAAGACTGATTTGCATACAAAAAATAAGTCCAGCATCAATTTTAATCTTCCTCATAATATTAGGGTAAAATGAGATACGTTGTCATGCATGGAAACTAAGATGCTATGCCTTGTTTCCAATAAAAAGGGTCTCCGTTTCTCTACACTCATAATACGAAATACAGCAGCATTAAGCTGTTTCATAAAATGATTTTTTTTTGTTTTGTTGTCTTTTTGGATGTTTGTTCTTATGCAATTTATGTTTGTAAACTGCCTCTACGATAATATACTCGTAGGAGAACATCTTTGTGTAGTAACGTTGTTAAAAAAAAACTGATGAAATTTTACGGATTAAATCGCGTTTTATTTTAACTTTTTAATATTTTGATATGTTGATATTTTTTTTATTTACACAGAATCATTTCTATTTGAAATGGTTCAAGACAGTAATAGAATAGCAGATTCGAATTCAAGCGTAAAGTTTCGTAGTCCGTACTCTTAACCATCAGGCTATTTCCACTTCGACGCGGAATAATAAGTAATTACTCATCTTGATTTATTTTAACGTAACCTATTATTATCATGTATTAGTTATTTGAAGTGGAATCGTTAAGTATAGCATACTCTGAATTGGAACTAATTTCAGTTCAAAAGTCATTGCTCCGTGAGATCATAAAATTGAGCGAATATACCGGTCGGTTTATATTGCTCATTGTTTCATTTTAACGTTCTCGTTGCAAACATTTCTATTCTGAATTTTCGAGATTATTTATTGCACTCGTTATATAATTAATAATATAGAATTTCCTTTCGTTTAAAAAAAGTTGCTAACCTAATGACGTGGTGATGGCTTCATCTACCCCGTATCATTCTGTGGGTGACGTAAGATGAGATGAAGTGAAGATGAGAGATGGAAAGCATCATTTTCTTGATAATAACTGAAAATAACAAAAAAATCAAAAGCAGTAAAATGTATGTTCAGCGGTGTACTTTATATAATGAAGCAGATAACATTCTGTTGTACTAAAAACAAATTAGGGAGAAACTACATTTAAAAAAAAACTATATAACAGATTTAGATTATGATATCTGTAATAAGTCCTTATAATGTAAACTTTTGATATGTTTACATTATAAGGGCTTATATATAAGCATAGATTAATAATAAGTCATCGCGCGCTCTGACTAGATACCGCCGGCGTTCATGTAAAATGCAGCAACAAATACTACGCCGAAATCGGCGTACACGAGCCAGTCGCGTTGCAGGCAACGTGTGAGGTGAACGTACCGAATGTTTTATTAAATTTTGATCATAATCCGAAGTAAAATACCAGTTTACGTATTGAAACTGTGTAAAAATAATACTACAAGAAATAAGAAAGACACTAGAATCACATACTATCATTAAGTATCATACAATTTCGAAATTTTAACATAAAATAACACGAGCCATAAATAAGTTACAAAATATCAATGACGCTATTCAGTGTTGCCGCGAATGCAAAAATAAAGTTCCCCGTGGCTGAGATTTTTATATATGAATTTATTGTTACTATATTTTATAATATAATATATTTTACTTATTATAATATTACCTAACTCTATATTATTTAATGTTTATTTCTGAAGTATTGCTCAAATGACATAATTGCCGTTTATTAGGGTTCTGTACCCAAAGAGTATCAACGGGACCCAAGTCTCCACTATCGTTCCGTCTGTCTGTCAGTAGGCTATATCTTATGAACCGTAATATGTAGAATTTTTACAGAATGTGTATTTATATTGCTGCTTTAACAACATAAAATAAAAAAGAAAACAAGTAAAATATTAATGGACCCAAAAAAAATCACGTTTATTGTATGAAGACTATACAAGAAACGTGATTTTTTTTCTGTATTGATATGTGTTTTGTTTATAGACTAAAAAAACGGCTGGCATTGATAATCAGAAAAGGAGTGGTCTTTCATCATGATAACGCCAGATCACAAGATTAGTTATCTGTTTGAGACTTTCAATACACACTAACATTCCTAAAAATCCAGTATTTGCTTGAGTACTTAAAACTGGTTTAAAAGTTTTAGTCGTTATTTTCTTTTGTTGCTTGTGTTCTTTGAAAGAAAGCTTTCTGGAGGTTTTAATATTTAAGTTTATAATTTTTTTTCCATTATAATTGGGATGACGAAATCTATATTCCTTCAAATCTCAGGTATTGAATATATCAAATAAAACTACTTGTTGCATTTTTTAAATCAAAATCCCAAGATTTCTACAGCAACGTTTATTTTTTATTATGTCACTACCTACAAGATGGTAAAAAATTATCGAACAGAATGGACCCATATATATTATATTTAAATGTAATAAAACTTTAAAACAAAAACGTCTTGAATTTGCATACAATATACGAAGATACCTTTTCCCCAGTCTTATATACTAACTAAAGGTGTAACAAACTAGTAGTTAATAACTTAGGGAATGATTCTGCCCGTCAACATGAATATTTTTTATTATGGGTTCATCTTCGAAATTTTCAATTTATACGTGATAGACCCATACTACAGCTATATTACTGGTATAGTTGTAGCACGAATGGGTCAGCTCGACCGGGGAAGGACCACGCTCTCACAGAATACCAGTGTAAAATAGGAGCTTAACACTGCTGTGTTTCCTATGGTGAGTGTAGAGAACCGGAGACCCTTTTTGCTGGAAACGAGGCATTCCATCTTAGTCCCCAGGGGTTGCAACGCATCTGCATTTTGATTCTTAACCGAGGATAGATGTATATGTCTATGGGCCACAGCAACCACTTACCATCAGGTGGACTGAGTGCTCGTTTGTCACCCTGATCCTATAAAAATATCTCAAAGTCAGTTATTCCATACAAAATTTCGTACAAACTTGCTCAAAATGTATGGAAGACCTGATTTTTCTTGCGATTTGGAAGATAGGTCTATAGTAAAAAATGTTCATATTAACGCGTAGAATAGAAATCACTATTTTGATTACACCATTCATGTAACTATTTTTATAAATAATTTGTGAATATTAGTTAGACATGTAAATAAAAAAATTAAACTGATAAAAAGGAGGCCTTATCATTTATATGTCATTTATTCAGAAGAAAAACCTATACATAATATACACAAATATATTGATACATTCGTTATTAATAAACTATTCAGTTTTAAGTATTTCTGGAATACATTCATAACTTTGAACTTACTACTAAGCCATAGCATAAAATAAAATTTCCCGTTAATCGGGTAATAGTTAAGCTGCTGGCATAAACAATTTTTCACGCACACTAGCATCATGCAAATTGTCTTATACACACTACAATATTAAGATGCCGCAGTCGTGGAGCTGTTACTTGCAAGGAGCGCGGTATCTAGTCAGAGCGCGCGATGAGTTATCATTAATCAATGTATATAAGGATAAAATTTATAATTATTTTTCTTAAAACTGGGTGTTTATTGATTAAGCTGACTGATCTACCAAATTTGTTTGCGTAAGTGGTAGAATTGTTTGCTTGCAGAACCCTAAGAGTTAAAAGGATAAAGTAACGCGTATGTGTCTTAAAACAGCTTCAATTAAATCTTTAGTAGTTGTGGTTTCGGCCTCTATACGTCCCACTGATTGGCAAGGGCCTTCTCTAATTTGTAAGAGGGTTTTAATACTTACAGGCAAGGAATGTCCGCCGCGATGTGGAGGTTTTTTGAAATATTTTTTTTTAATTTGTAATGATATTTGCCATAGTTTCGATGCTTGAGAGGCGGGTTAGCAACCATAGCTTTTTTATAATTTTAGTTGTTATTTCGAAAATGCTGCTCCCCATCTCCCGTGTTATATTTCTCTGTCACCTCAAACGACAACCTTTAGATGATAATATAAGTTTGTAGATTCTTTGTGCGAATAGCTTAATATATTTATTTATTCTTTATTGAATTTCCTATTGCAATAAAAAAGGTGGAATTATTGCCATTGGGCATTCTCTGTCAGTCTACACATATATGATGTGAATATAATAACTGAGTAGCTTTCGTAGTTTTTATGTGAGTAGCCGCACATGCAGATAAACATAACAAATAATATTAGAGCTTCAATATCACGATTTGATCACAAGCCGTGATGATCCCAGTAAGACTGTATTGTTATATTGATTATGCAATTATTGTTATTGTCATCGGTTCTTAATTATACATATTGTTCGAATTCTGCATGGAACTGCTAATTGTATCAGATCTCGATTTGGTCGTATACAATTTATTGTGTAAAATATTTTCACGAAGTTTTTAGAAACTCAAGGATATGGTATATATTTACACACACTTCATACCCACACATACACACACACACACACACACACACACACACATACACACACACACATATACACACATATATATATATATATATATATATATATATATATATATATATATATATAAACAAAATTGGACAGTTCCATACCTCCCCTATTTCCAATACAAATTAACTACAATCTCATTGTTTTTATTACTATGAAGACGTAGTGTCTTTTGGCAACGTTATTTAGTAGTATTATAATAAACTCACAAAATCACTAGCAATCCTGCCATTTCCGACGCCGAAAGCGTAACAAATTAAACTTAGAAACAAGTATTTCATTGCGCGCTCGCGTGCCTGCCGCTACAGAGCGCGCACCGGACTAATCGAAACTTACAAATTACAAATTAGGCTTCAAACACACTGCTAGCACCACGATAAGGACTGTAAAGCTCGCTTAATATTGCTTCCATTCATTTCATTACATCCTATAAAAGTCCACTGCTGTTCATAGGCCTCCCCCATATATTGCCTTATATAAAATCCCCCCGATTTTGGCATAGTTGACAGTACTGCAGTTTTTCATTATTTTGAGTTGTTATCGCCTTGGATTGAAGAAAATCGAATACATTAATTTGAAACGCATTTATTTTAATAACAAATCCATTAATCCAGTTTGGCTGCCAGTCTCAATGTAGACTAGCCATCTGCGCAGGATAGGATTATAGTACACGAGGGTGTGCGCAAACACAGGTGCATTTTCTATTCTCTCACTCTCATAATCCAATGGGATGTCATTCCACCGGCACAAGGCAAAATGACTGTAGAGCTCGGGCGCAGCATCAACGCTTTTACACTACGCTCCCGCGTATAATGGCAGCAGGGCTAGCATGGGCAGGAGACAATTTTGTCCCCGGGGAAATGAGAAAATGTTAATCCCCTCGCTTAGTTATATCCACTCTTCGAGCATGGGCACACCGGTGGATATAATATCCACATTAGATAAAATGGGAGATAAACTTAGACTCAGATGGATTTTTGTATGAATATAAACTTAAGGCCACGTCCAATGAACTAGGATAGAACTGTCCCTTTCAAATGTCAAAAAAGCATATTTTTTTATCTTTGATTTGGCTCCATGCTACGGACGGGGGATATATTATGTCTACTCGTTATGTCAAACGGGCATATACTTCTCCCCGTTTTACATAAATAATGTGGATATAATCAGAGGATAAATTTTTGTCCCCAGCTCGTGCTAGCCGTGCTGCGGTACGAATGGTTCGGCCTCGACCGGGGAATGATCACGCTCTCACAGAATAAGTTTACTAAAATAATAAACAAAAAATAATATAGTTCAATTTATTATAAAATTCATTACGTGGTGTGTGTGTTCAATATGTATCACGGTGTTAATTACTTATATAAAAGAATAATAGAATAGATGCAAAACCATTATATCTCTTCTTGAATTGAATCAATCAATTTCATTAGCATAGCTATTTCGAACACAATATCTGTGCAATCGAATATTTGAACGTGACTTCATTCATTCTCGAAATCACTTTTAAATTTATCAATATACATAATGAAGTTATTTTTATCTTCGCAGTTCAAGGATTCAACTGAACTTGGAGATTTATTTTTTACGCATATTATATAAGATACACTTGCAAGCATGCAATCAATAAATGCTAAAGTGGTGATTTCGTATGTTTACTCTAGAAACAAAGATTTTATTGCGTATAATTTTAATGTAAAAACTTTTTAAATTCCCGAGGCTTCCGGCGCTTCACAGAACCCATGGTCACGGGGGGGGGGGGGGGGGGGCTGGAATGTTTGACGTCCTGTCGTTCATTATGACAACAGGACTTAAAATTGAACGCGATAAAATCCGTAAAATTATATATTCATTTAATGCTTAACTATCTATAAAATGAAGAACATGTCCAATTAAAATTTCGAAATGTCTTTTTTTTTAACTGACTTACTAACGGACTTACGGCCCACCTGCTGTTAAGTGGTTGCTGCAGTTCATGAATATATTATACAGAAAACTTCAAACAAAGTAGGTTGCAGATGCGTTGTCACCTCTAGGGACTAAGTTGGAATGCCTGACAGCCTGTAATTCTTCTGGCTCTCTAAGCCATTCGGACTATACCAATACAGTGCAAGAATGTTAACCAGATGGATTTGTAGCCAGATAACGAATTCTACTATCTAGTAAAACATAGACTCCCCTAAAAGATCTCCTACAATACTCAAAGCACGCTTTACTAGGCCGTCATTTCGTCTCATGTACAGCCCTACTCTGCGCTTGCTAGAGGTTATTACTCAATATATTCTAATACTTACAGTACCTACGAATATTATATGACATACATTTCAAATATAACTTTAAAACAATTTAACAAAAATTTTAATTTTTCTTTATTATGCTTTTTTTTTAAATTGTGTGTAACTTTTAGTTAGATTTAATTTTATATTATGTTTTAACAATGTGAATAAATAAATTATTTCAAATATAATTCTAAAAATATCTTAAATCTTCAAATATTAATAAATGCACTTTAGTATATACAAAGAAATATCCTCAAAATTTTCCTCAACGGCTTTCTGTACTTAATCTCGTTCACCCATTATATTATAATGCGTACTTTAAAAGCGGAATTATTTTTTTATTTTTATTTTCTTTAAGTAAATAATTTATTTTTGTTGATTTTATGTAACTACTTAATACTACTGTTATCATGAAAAAATGTTCAAAATATTAAATCGTGATAAAAAGTAAATTATATTGAATAAAAGGTTAATATTATTTTGTAACAATCACATAATTCTATAAAACACAGAGTTTTGCATAAACATTAATCTCTGGCCTTCGTTATTGGCTTACTTCATACAACTTGAGAATTAGTAGCACAATATTATAAGGATCCTTATAATACTTATGAGTGTACCTACTTTCATATTTTTTTGGAATTAGCAATTACAATATATTGCTTTGTTTTATCGATGTCTTAAACTGGAATCAAAGAAACCCGTATTTCTATTACTGTCCGCAACAAGAAGCTGTTATGCGAATTGAATACCTAAATAAAATAACACCTTATGTTGTGTTAAAAAATTAACAACTTACGCATATACGAGTACGAACATTTATCGAAACCTTGTTTTGTTTGCTCGTTACAAAAAATCTTTTCACTCTTAAAAGAAGGCTTCAACTTTTACTCAAATTTTTTTTAATTAAGCTTAGTATTATAATTAAATAAAATCAAATAATTTTATTTTATAACAATTATTATTTTGTGATTTTGTCATGCTTGAGTAGTACTTTCACTTTAATTAAATAAAAATACCTTATTATATTATGTATAAGTAATTTGTAATAATATTAATTTTAGGTTATTATGAAAGTGATCGAAAGGTGAATTAAATCTCTTTTAAAAACAAATAACACTACCAACTTATTGTGCACATTTATGATATTCCTTTGCGAACGGCGATTTATTTTAGCCGCATTTGGTTGCCTCGCTGTTATCTTTGTTATTTGGGTATGAAAGGTCATATTTATTTGCACGTTTGCGACCTGTTATCAACACAACTGCATATTATTTGATATTAGATTTATGCAAAATATGTTTTATTATAATTTTTATGTAATAGTTACAAACGTAAGATACCTATCACGTAAAATGTTATATAAGAAATACATATCAAATCGAAATCAAGAGAAATACTTCTTAATACAACCATAATGTCCTCCAGACCGAATTTCGGCCACGGCGGCCTGTCTCAACGGAGACTAGCCATCTGCGCAGGACAGGATTATAGTGCCCAAGTGTATGCGCAAGCACAGGTGCACTCTCTATTCCCTCACTTTCATAGCCCGATGGGACGGTAAACCGACACGACCGGAGAGAGATCAGGCGCAGGACCAACGGCTTTACGTGCTTTCCGAGGCACGGGGGTGAAACACCGCCAACTTCCTGACTCCGGACAGCTACTGAGAATTTCTTGATGGAAAAACTCAATAACTGATTTTTTGGCCCGACCCGGGATTCGAACCCGGGACCTCATGATCAGCAGTCGCATTACTACAACCACTAGACCAATGAGGCAGTCAACATACAACCATAATAAATTTAGAAGTAAGTAAGTGTAAATCCACTCCACCTAGACATCTACATCTATCCACATTTGCAAATCAAAATGCAGATGCGTTGTCACCCGTGAGGACTCGTACTCGTACGTCTAATGGAATGCCTCGTTTCCAGTAAAGAGGGTCTCCGGTTGTCTACACTCACCATACGAAACACAGCATCTTTAAATTGCTATTTTACGCTGGTATTCTGTGAGGGCGTGGTCCTTCCCCGGTTGAGCCCACCCATTCATACTACAACTATACTATTAATATATCTGCAGCATGGCTCTAGCATGTATAAGCTATACTGGTATATAACCTTTAGTTTCTTTTTATTTGTGACGAGGTATTGCATCTTAAAACTCAGGGTTGATAACGCATAGTCTGCATTTTGATTTAAAATATACCTGGGCGATATAGACTGAATAAGAATAAATGCTTAGAGAAACGTTACTTTAACAAGTGGTAAAATTATTTTTTTTTAATAAAATGAGAATATCATCAATGTCATAATCATTCATCATTACAGCCCTTCACAAGTCCACAGCTGAACATAGGCCTCCCCCAATGAATGCCACAAAGCACGGTCCTGAGCCACCTGCATCCATCGACTTCCTGCATGTCTTACCAGGTCGTCACTCCATCTCGTGGGGGACGCCCTACACTTCGCCTACCGGTACGAGCCTGCCACTCGAGAACCTTTCTTCCCCATCGGTTGTCGGTTCTTCGAGCTATATGGCCGGCCCACTGCCACTTCAGCTTACTAATCCGTTGGGCTATGTCGGTTACCCTGGTTCTACTGCGGATATCCTCATTCTTAAGTTTATCACGCAGAGAAACTCCAAGCATAGCCCTCTCCATAGCTCGCTGAGCGTCATTGACCTTCCTCATACGGCCAGCAGTGAAGGACCACGTCTCAGTCCCGTATGTCATCACTGGCAACACGCACTGGTTGTACAATTTTGTTTTAAGGTTTTGAGGTATGTCTGACGAGAAGATGTGTCGTAGCTTCCCGAACGCTGCCCAGCCGAGTTGAATCCGTCGATTGACCTCTCGCTCGAAGTTGGACTTACCTAGTCGGACTATTTGTCCCAGGTAAACATACTCGTCAAGAACTTCGTGCTCCCAACAACTACCGGCATAGGTGTGACATGGACATTAAACATGATCTTTGTTTTGTCCATGTTCATCTTAAGACCTATCCGTTGGGAAACACTATTGAGGTCATTGAGCATAGTGCTTAGGTCCTCCAGCGATTCTGCTATAAGGACTATATCGTCGGCAAATCGAAGGTGAGTGATGTACTCGCCATTGATGTTGATACCGTATCCTTTCCAGTCCACAAGCTTGAAAACGTCTTCCAATGCAGCGGTGAAGAGTTTCGCGGATATGACGTCACCCTGTCTTACACCTCTCTGCAATTGGATAAGTTTCGTACTCTGGTTCTGTACTCGGATAGCCATCGTAGCCCTACTGTACAAACACTTCAGTACTTCGATATACCGACAGTCAACTTCGCACCGCTGAAGAGACTGCAGCACCGCCCAAATTTCGACGGAATTAAAGGCTTTCTCATAGTCCACATACGCCAGACATAGTGGCAAATTGTACTCTTCGGACTTCTGTACAATTTGCCGTAGGGTATGTATGTGGTCTATGGTGCTAAAGCCCTTTCGGAAACCGGCTTGTACGGGAGGCTGGAAGTCGTCAAGTCTGCGCGCGAGACGATTCGTAATGACTCTCGAAAACAGCACGTAGACGCGGCTCAGGAGGGAAATCGGTCTGTAGTTCTTCAAGTGAGCGTTGTCACCTTTCTTGAAGAACAAGACCACCACACTTCTGCTACACGCCTCCGGTGTAATGCCACAATGGAGGACGGAATTAAAGAGCTTCTGAAGGAGTTCAAGTACCGGTCTTCCACCCGCTTTCAGAAGCTCCGCTGTAATTCCATCCTCGCCTGGGGCCTTGCCGTTTTTAAGGTGCTGGAGAGCCATTCTAATCTCGCTCAGACTGACGTCCGGGATATCTTCGGAATAGTGTCGAATAAGACTCGCTCTTGGATCGTTACTCACACTTGCGTGTGGCTCCAACGATGACGTGTAGAGCTGCCCATAGAACCTCTCAATCTCACTCAAAATCTCAGGTGCCCCGAAAACGATGCTGCCACATTCGGTTTTCAGCTTTGACAGTTGGCTCTTTCTGGCAGACAGATCTCTGGCAAAGACTTTGGAGCCTTGGTTCCGCTCGATCGCTTCTTCAATACGAGCTGTACTGAAGTTGCGTAAGTCTCGCCGCATGAATTTGGAGATCTGTCTGTTCAGTTGCCTGTATGCTGTCAAATCTGTTGAAGAATGTAGCTTCATCTCCAGTCTAACAACCATGAGATTAAGAGTGTGGTCGGAGAGTTTTTGTGTTCTTCTGCGGCAGGTCTTGCAGAAATTAGCTCCGACCGCATGGACAGTTTCCACGAGCTTGTCATTCATATTGTTACGGCCAACAGCTGCTTATCTCAGGAGTAGGGTCCCCCGCGGGCCCATAGACGGAGAACCTACAAGCAGATGCTGGTCGGGCCTGCTACACGCCAAGGTTTAAGTTTCTAATTACAATAAACAATCAGGGGGGAGCGTTGTTTTCTATAAGGGGAGCTTACGTACCTCTATCCAAAGCGACTGGTCCCTCAGGATTCGGTCAGGTTGCGTGTGGATGTATAGTGCTAGGAAAGTAAGGGTCAGTGATGTGTATCTGGGTGTGGCTGGTAGTGTTATTGACCTTATTAGACCGTTACCCTCTGCAGCAGTTCGGCCCTCAGCACCTCTCCAAACTACGGTCTCCTTCCGCAGTCACTATCTTCGTTTTCTACGATGACAGTTCTTTAACTCTGCCGTACGATTAACTACCTTACAGAAGCCACTAACTCTCGTTTGTTATAACGTCTGACTCGCGAAATGAACACAGAACGTACGGATGAAAGGTCACCGTTATTTCTAGAATGTCAAATACCGCACTAGTAACTAATACAGTCGAATCCACTTATACGGACTCAGCGTTACACCTAAAAGTCCTGGGTGACGCTCTCAGCAAAGAATGTACGCGCTACAATTCCCAGTCAGTATATTTACTATACGCGCCTACTATGACGAGCTCCCGACCAAATAACGCGTCCTTATCTCTCGACGCGATGAATTGGACTCCCATTTTTCCTCGTGCGTCCTCGAGACGGCGGGACGTCAAACTGGTATCGCCGAGGCGCGCGCGCCCTCTGACGTCCATTATTGACATTAGCGCTTTTGCGCGAACACATATAGTCCACTCCATTCCAGTCTTCTAGGCACTGAAAACGGTTTTGTAACTCGAGCTGAAAGGTTTCGGGACTTTGGAATAGAGCACGAGGGGGACGGAGCATTGACTTCATTAGACGAGACCTCTCCAGCTTAACGTTTAGGTTCAGTGTGCCTCTAACCATTTGGTGATCGCTACCAGTTTTCACCCTCGCGATCACGGAGACATTTTTTTTTATAGGATGAGGGTGACAAACGAGCACACAGTCCACCTGATCGTAATTGGTTACTGCGGCCCATAGACATCGACATCTATCCTCGTTTGCGAATCAAAATGCAGATGCGTTGTCCCCCGTGAGGACTAAGATGGAATACCTCATTTCCAGTAAAAAAGGGCCTCCGGCCACCTGCACTCACCAAGCGAAACGCAGAGGTAAACCTGTACTTCACGCTGGTATTCTGTGAGGTCGTGGTACCACCCCGGTTCGAGCCGGCCCATATGTGCGACAGCAAAAGCTGCCGCGTGGCTCTACCACTGTTAAATCTGACCAGTACTTTTTGAGTTATCTTTAATAATGCGTATTTAATTGAACTACATTGATGATGTTGAATAGTTGTCGTCTGGTCGTCATAATGAAGTCAATCTCATTTTTGTCGAACCGTCGGGGCTCGACCAGGTCCACTTCCTGTGGGCCCGCTTCTGGAAGAAAGAGTTCATTATAAAGAGTCCCTCTTTCTCCATGAAGTCGGCCAGCTGCTGGCCCCTTGGGTTCCGTTGCCCTATTCCAAATTTCCCTTCTTTCAGCTCACCGTTCTCTCTTAGTTTTGCATTGAAGTCTCCCATTAACACCGTATATTGGGTTTTGGAGGAATGCATGGCTCTAGAGATATCCTCATACATTTCCTCCACCTCCTCATCGGGGTGTGCCGAGGTTGGTGCGTAAACCTGTATGACCTTCAGCGAATACCGTTTGGTGATTCTGAGTATAAGGTACGCAACCCTCGTCGACACACTCTCAATCTTTACAACGTTGTTAACGAGAGACTTGTGGACGATAAATCCGACACCTCCTTGGGACAGATGGTCGCCCTCCCGGTAATAGAGCAAGTTGCCGGATTCGAGGATTACCGTGTCCTCCCCCTCTCTTCGGACTTCGGATAATCCTATAATATGCCAGCGTAACTTGTCTATCTCTTCTTCCAGCTCCACAATCTTCTCGTGAGTCCTCAGGGTGCGTGCGTTGTATGTTGCCAGGTCGAGTCGTCGTAGGTGGCAACCGAACCTCCACCGGAGATTCTTAGCACCCCCTGCCCCGCCGTTACCATGGTCGCCACCGTAGCCAGGAATAGCGGGGCCGCCGGGGACTGGGGGCCGTCTGTTTGTTGCTTTAATCATTGAGGGGTATTTGCCATAGTTGCCACGCTTGGCGAGCGGGTCAACCGCAGTTTTTTATTGTAATTTTGGCTATTATCAGGAAGATGCTGCTGCCCATCCCCTGTCTGTTTCCCTAGTCGCCTTTTACGACACCCACGGGAGGATATGGGGTAGTGGATATTCTTGACCGCCACTACACGGCATACCATCATCAATGTAGTCAAAGTCAATTAAATATGCATTATTAAAGATAACTCAAACACTACTGGTCAGATCTTGATCAAATTTATATAGACCACATGCGAAGCAACAGCTTTCAAATAAAAAAAGAGATTATAATAGAAAAAAGTTCGATGTTAAAATACATAGAAAAAATACAGTCGAATTAAAAACCTTCCCCTTTTTTTGAATCTGGTTCAAAATTAAACTGTAGGTAGACTAAAAATAAAACATACCTGTATTATTCTCATTGTTTTAATTCTGGGAAGTCATTTTAAATGACAAACTAAAGGAAAGGCTACATTTTTAAGAACATACTATATTATTTTAATACATTAATTTATAAACAAATGTTCGAAATGATGCCCATTGGTTTTAATACATCAACGCACGAGCCATGAGTGAACAAGACTGATACATTTGCTACGGATGTTGAACTTTAACTTGTGGCAAAAAACAAACAAATTTCACGAACGCACATCGCGGCAGAACTCCCGATACCATCCACACCATCTGGATGATTGGCGGTCCACCACTGTGCGATTTAGAAGATGTTTTCTTCCTCGCACGACTTCATTGTGGAATCGAATACCATTAGCGATTTTTCCGGACCGATACGACTTAGGGACCTTCAAGAAAAGAGCATACTCGTTTTTAAAAGGCCGCCAACGCATCTGCAATTCCCTGCCTGGTGTTGCAGTTGTTCATGGGCGGCGGTAGTCACTTACCATCAGGTGAGCCGCATGCTCGTTTGCCCCTCTCCTATAAAAAAAAATTGACGCACGACATCTTGTTTCAGCATTCTTGCTTTCTTAATTTCGGAGAGGAAATCCAAATGGTCTCTGTGTATACTTCAATAATATAGATACAACATAATAATATATCAGGTATACCTCAAAACCTGAAAACGAGAATGTACATACAACTTACACACGACTTATGGATCTGAGACGTGGTCCTTCACTGCTGGCCGTATGAGGACCTCCAGCGAGCTCAAGGTCGCTCATCGAGCTATGGAGAGGGTTATGCTCGGGGTTTCTCTGCGTGATAAATTTAGAGATGAGGAAATCCGCAGTAGAACTAGTGACCGACCTAGCCCAACGGATAAAGTGACGACCTGGTAAGACATGCAAGAAGTCGATGGATGCAGATGGCTCAGAACCGTGCTTTGTGGCATTCCTTGGGGGAGGCCTATGTTCAGAAGTGGTAATGATGATGAATGATGATGAATATAATAACAAAATAGTAATAGATAACAACACCAGATGTAAGAAATATTGGGCTGCACCTTACCGTCCTTACGGGGTGATATTATCGGACAGCGATAAAATCCTTTTGATTAAATAAAATAATAAAAAAAAAAATTCCATACGAGAATGATCCAAAAGATAATAAACAAAACATAAAATATTCGTAAACCTACAATTGGGAGCACGATAACATACAACGAGTTAATTTATGATGAAACTGTGACACAATCAATTCTTAGTAACCGCTATCATACTGAAAAGTACCAACCAATTCGAACCCAGCTTTATAACCAATTCTTTAAAGCGTAAAAATAATTTTTAGTTAGATTTTTCGTCGATTGAAAAAAAATCCTGTTTTTTTATTTGAAAGCTGGTGCTTCTCATGTGGTCGCGTATAAATTTGATCAAGATCTGACCAGTACTTTTTGATTTACGAGTATCTTTAATAATGCGTACTTAATTGAACTACATTGGTGATGTTCTTATTTTATTTAGATTAAAGTAAGTTTTTTTTTATAGGATAAGGGTGACAAACGAGCACACAGTCCACCTGATGGTAAGTGGTTGCTGTGGCCCATAGACATCTACATCTATCCTCGATTACAAATCAAAATGTAGATGCGTTGTCACCCGTGAGGACTAAGATGGAATGCCTCATTTCCAGTAAAAAGGGCCTCCGGCCACCTGCACTCACCAAGCGAAACGCAGAGGTAGACCTCTACTTCACGCTGGTATTCTGTAAGGTCGTGGTACCACCCCGGTTCGAGCCGGCCCATCCGTGCGACAGCAAAAGCTGCCGCGTGGCTCTACCACTGTTATTGTACAAATATTTTAATTTTTCCACTAAATTTTAAACTAATAAAAAATTTAATAATTAAAAAAAAATTGTAAAACCCACGACGGCTATAAAAGTTGTATTTGAAAAAGTATTAAGTAAAAATTTTAAAAACCACCGACTAAGAGAAAGTAAGTCGCGAAAGAAAAAAATAAAAGCGTTTTAAGAAGGGTTGATTTCTCGCGAGGTCTGTCATAATAAACAACTAATTATAACTTTTCTTAGTTCTTCCTACCTTTGTGTACCTTTTTGTTTGTCGTAGCGATAAACACAGCAATAATATAAAATATAGGTATTTATTTACCTACTAGGTAATATAATTACAAACCCAAGTAAATCCGTCGGCCATGCCATGCCATTGCCATAGTCAACGGCAGCATGGGAGTAGTTCGGGGTTTTCAGTGGAAAGGGTTAAGAAGAGACCGGTCGGAAGATGGAGAGCTGCAAAAAAGTTTTAATCCAATTTGATGACCGCTTTATCGGCAGAAGTTACCATGATGGGTTATGATATGGTTGAGTAGGTTTATACCTTAAAATGATACACTCATTGGAGTTATCTCCAATGAGTGTATTATTTTAAGGCAACCAAGGTGCTGGCTAAATGGAAAGGGTAATTATTCCCCTCATATTAGGTTGGCCCGTTATAGTGCATAAATTGGAAGGCATGCATTTGGAAGGTCGATAATGCGGTCATTTTTCTTAGATCCAAAACATTTGACAAAGGACAAGCTTGTATGACATTTACTAGAGTGCAATCTTTAGATGGTGTAGTAGTAATCGATCTGAATCAAAGAAAACTCTTCAAAAATCTAGGTAATAGCATAGCGTTGGAAATGTTAGAGCGATTGCGTTGCGCGGGTCACAAATCGAAGAAGCCGAAGGAAGGCAACAAGGCTGTTTTTATCTAGATCTGTTATTATGGCATTAACAAATTAATATATTTTTCAAATTCGATCTTATGGCTTTTGATAGATGGTGTTATAACATACTCGTTCACGCCTGGCTTAGACCGGTGACGGACAGAGCAGCGCCAAAGGTACGAGACTTCAGTTAATGCCAATCCACCTACGAACTGGCAAGCATGGGGATAAAAGCAAATTCTCCCTTAGTTGGAGAGGCCGATGTCCAGAAGTTTTCCACCGGCTTGATGATGAAGAAAAATAAGTTATTATAAAAAATCGAGGAAATGTGAAATCCGCTAAACACACAAAAGTAGCGCCGCTGTTTAACTGCTTCATAATATACAAATGATTGAGGAATAATGTTTTGGATATATTTCATTATAACTGCAGCCTAATGCTAACTGTACATAGGCTTTACCTAATTAATAAATAGCACAGTAAATACTTGTTATTTAAAAAAAAAACTTTGTGTGAAATATTAACAGAAAAAAAGTCAGTTTCAATTCTTCTCTCTCCAGTTTCTATTATCGGTATTTAACATTGTTAACCATAAAACACAGATATTATATTTCATTAAATAATTATAACGTTTTCCTAACCGAATTCAAATAAGTTACAAGTTTAATTTCAATAGAGTGACCGAACTAACTTCGTAATTTGCAGAAACATTTATGAAGTCACTTCTCGATTGAGCACGTGACGAATTCTTACTAGAATGCTAGTAAACTGATTGTCCAAGGTCTTTTTAAAGGCTGATGTAATTTTACAAACGTCCTCTGTCCACTCTTTGTAATGATGTTGAAAAATTGTGATATAGTGTTCACAGACTATTAATCGTCCTCAGCTTTGTTCACTTTTTGTAAAAAAAACAGTACCTAATATAATATTCACAGATTACGGATATGTGAATTAGTGCTTATCGCTTTTTCTACATTATTATTATAACTACGTTTTAAATATACACGTTACGCACGCAATTTCTAAAAATCGTTAATTAATTATTATTGGCAACGCCCTTATAAAATCATTTTTATAAATATTTATTTCATAAAAATAAGTATGTTCACAATTATAATTATTTGCTATTAAAATATACAACATTCCAAATGATAAGGCTATCTGCGTTATAAGCAAGTAGATTCAATATAATGATGAGAACAGAGCAGAACAAGTCGTGAGTTAATTCCAAAAAAGCTTGTTTATATCATGTGTTACATAATAATCGGCTATGTAATACGAATAAAAGTCTTATATTAAATTACATAATATGTACTTATTTTAGAAAAAATATATTTTGTTCTTGTGATAAGAGATAAGATACATAATTATTTATATTTTCATTTTTTTACAATTTTTATTTATTCACATCTGCTATTCTCATGTAGCCAATAAGAATAGCATATATGAATAAATAATGTTTTATAATGAACAGAGATAGCTGTAATTTAGACAAAGAAAGCACTAGCCTCCTACTAAGTCGATGAGAGTCCTGCACAGATTGGTTGTTCGTTCCTGCATGTCTTAACAGGTCGTCACTCCATCTAGTGGTGGTCGCCCTACACTTTGCCTTCCGGTACGATGCTGCCACACGAGAACCTTATTTCCTCATCAGTTGTCGGTTCTTCGAGCTATATGGCCGGCCCATTGCCACTTTAGCTTACTAATCCATTGGGCTATGTCGGTCACTCCGGTTTTACTGCGGATATCCTCATTTCTAAGTTTATCACGCAAAATACCCCGAGCATAGCCCTCTCCATATCTTGCTGAGCGATCTTGAGCTTCCTCATACGGGCAGCAGTGAAGGATCATATCTCAGATCCATAAGTCATCACTGACAACACACACTGGTTATACAATTTCGTTTTCAGGTTTTGAATGAATTTTGAGGTATACCTGACGAGAAGATGTGCCGTAATTTCCCAAACGCTGCCCAGCCGAGTTGAATTCGTTGATTGACCTCTCGGTCTTACCTAGTCGGACTATATGTCCCAGGTGAACATACTCTTCAACAACTTTGAGCTTAGTGCTCCCAACAACTACCGCCATAGATGTGACATGGACAATACAAATGATCTTTGTTTTGTCCATGTTCATCTTTAGACCTATCCGTTGGGAGACACTATTGAGGTCATTGAGCATAGTGCTTAGGTCCTCCAGCGATTCTGTCATAAGGACTATATCGTCGACAAATCGATAGGGAGTGATGGACTCCGCATTGATATTAATACTGTATCCTTTCCAGTCCAGTAGCTTGAAAAAATCTTCTAATGCAGCAATGAAGTGTGTTGGGGATATAACGTCACCCTATCTTACACCTCTCTGCAGTTGGATAAGTTTTGTACTCTGGTTCTGTAATCGGATAGTCAACGTAGCCCTGCCGTACAAACCCTTCAGCACTTTAATATGCCAATAGTCAACTTGAACGCTGAAGAAACTTTTATCACCGCCTAAATTTCGACGGCATCAAAGGCTTTCTCATAGTTAATGTAGAAATTAATATCTCGAGATTGAAAAATTTAACACGTTTATTGATCGGTAAAACATTACAATGATAAAAAAGAATCATAGAGCAAAGACACACTAGCGCCACAAATACAAAAAGGAACTACCTAAATGTTTCGTTTAGAAACTTTACTACTAAATATAAGGTGTTGCTTTAGTAAGAGCATTAGCTGCCATCCCATCCGTCTGTATATACTGAACATCCATGGTCCCTTGCATAATTCTATCACGTACAAAATGGTGCCTCATATATATATATATATATATATATATATATATATATATATATGCTTAGTCGTAGAATGATAGCCATCGGCACCTGAAAGTTTGATAGGGCTTTGATTATCGCTGTATATAATTATTGCCTCATTCTTCAGTAGAGGCCAAAATGCTTCTTAAAGTTGCTTCAGACACATACTCTGCTTCGGTTGTCTACAGAGCAACAGAAGGGTGGCGTTTAGAGTAACATCTGATTGCTCCTCCCTGAAACAAGAATCTGTAACAGGTGCAGGAACGTCGGTCATATTCTCAGCTTGCCCAATCTGCGTCACAAAAACCATGAGTCATATTTTCCTGCAAACTTTGTTTATAGCTCAGTCTTTATTCTTCAGTGCCTTTCAAGTAACGCATGACTCTTTTTAATGCTAGCCAATGTGACATTTCAGGTTAATTATTGTACTAGCTTTTGCCCGCGACTTCGTCCGCGTATGTATTATACTTTATGCAATAGGTGATTCAAAAATAATCGTACTTTCATAGTTAATTTCATCACCTTCTTCGGGGATGATTTCCGTGATCAAGGATATCCTAAGTCCTTCCCCGGGACTTAAACTATCTCGATACCAAATTGAATCTAAATTAGTTCAGCGGCTTAAGCATGAAAAGGTACGTTTTCTCACGCGGCGATGAGCGATGTTTTCCCCCACATCACCCGCTGTACGCTCGACCGCCCTGCGCACGATGGATCGCACAATTTTAAATCGTCGTCACTTTTAAAATATTTGACAAAATTACGTAGTTTAACAGACACAATTTATCTACTTTGAACATCAAAAGCGATAAAAGTATTTATTTTCATTAAATCCATTTGTTGCTGAAAAATGTGCACTGGAAATAAACACACACGCAAACACTCACGCATGTCACCCAAAGGGGAAGGCAGAGACTACGGACTTCTATTTGGCGCAATCCTGACATACCTCTCTTGGCTCCTTTACATCCATATATCTACGCATAAACGCTCGTCGGTTAGGGGTACTCCTAATCTGGTCCATTTTCAATGCATTGGAAATATAGTATCGAATTTCATTTTATTTATGGTTCACTATTTTGGTAATAATGGCTTACATATAAAATATAGATGTATACTCTCGCGGAATTTTTGTAGAACTATTTAGGATAAACAATTCCAAAATTCATTATATTTGTGTAACTCTAACAGTTTTTGCACCGCACGCCAATATAGCTCACAGATGACAAATATTTTCCGACTTACTTAACACTTATCGTTATGTTTTGACCAATTTACACAATATTTTTTTAAATTATAGCCTATATGGTGTTCTGATGTATGGGCTATATTATTGTAAACTTTCATTAAAAAAAATTCTGTAGTTTTTGCGAAGAATAGTAACAAACGTCCATACATCCTTACAAAAATTCATTTTTATAATATTAGTAGGATTTACTCCGCATATCTAAGACAAAACTTATATATGCCCTTGTAATTTGTGAAATATACAATTAGCAACCAATTATCTCTTGATAAGGGATCCCATTTAATATACCTGATTCCTCAGAAATCTCTTTAAACTTTTGGAAACTTAACACTTCTGCAATCAAACATGCCATATATATTTAGTAATTACTTCGTGTAAGTATTTTTTTCTGATCTAAATATATGCTTCCCGTGAGTGTCGTAAAAGGCGACAGAGGGAAACTGAGGGAGAGGATGGGCAGCAGCATCTTTCTGATAACAGCAAAACAACAATAAAAAACTGCGGTTGCCAACCCGCTCGCCAAGCGTGGCAACTATGTCAATATACCCCCCTATGAATGAATGTAACAAAGAGACGGCCCCCAGTCCCCGGCGGCCCCGCTATTCCTGGCTACGGTGGCGACCATGGTAACGGCGGGGTAGGGGGTGCTAAAAATCTTCGGTGGAGGTTCGGTTGCCACCTAAGACGACTCGAGCGGGCAACATACAACGCACGCACTCTGAGGACTGATGAGAAGATCGTGGAGCTGGAAGAAGAGATAGACAAGTTACGCTGGCATATTATAGCATTATCCGAGGTCTGAAGAGAGGGGGAGGACACGGTAATCCTCGAACCCGGCAACTTGCAGGGCAACCATCTTTTCCAAGAAGGTGTCGGATTTATCGTCCACAAGTCTCTCATTAACAACGTTGTAAAGATTGACAGTGTGTCGAAGAGGGTTGCAAACCTTATACTCAGAATCACCAAACAGTATTCGCTGGTTTACGTACCAACCTCGGCACATCCCGATGAGGAGGTTAAAGAAATGTATGAGCATATCTCTAGAGCCATGCATTCCTCCAAAACCCACTATACAGTGTTAATGGGGGACTTCAACGCAAACTAGGCACAAGAGAGAACGGTGAGCTGAAAGTAGGGAAATTTTGAATAGGGCAACGGAACCCAAGGGGCCAGCAGCTGGCTGACTTCATGGAGAAAGAGGGACTCTTTATAATGAACTCTTTCTTCCAGAAGCGGGCCCACAGGAAGTGGACCTGGTCGAGCCCCGACGGTTCGACAAAAAATGAGATTGACTTCATTATGACGACCAGACGAGAACTGTTCAGTGATGTCTCCGTGATCGCGAGGGTGAAAACTCGTAGCGATCACCGAATGGTTAGAGGCACTTAACGTTTAGTTTGAGAGGTCTCGTCTAATGAAGTCAACGCTCCGTCCTCCTCGTGCTCTATTCCAAAGTCCCGAAACCGTTCAGCTCGAGTTACAAAACCGTTTTCAGTGCCTAGAAGACTTGCAATGAAGTGGACGATATGAATGACATGCTCGTGGAAACAGTCCATGTGACCGGAGCTAAGTTTTGCAAAACCCGCCGCAGAAGAACACAAAAACTTTCCGATCACACTCTTAATCTCATGGCTTTTAGACGGGAGATGAAGCTACATTCTTCAACAGATTTGACAGCATACAGGCAACTTAACAGATAGATCTCAAAATGCATGCGGCGGGACTTACGCAACTTCAATACATCTTGTATTGAAGAAGCAATTGAGCGGAACCAAGGCTCTAAAGTCTTTTCCAGAGATCTGTCTACCAGAAAGAGCCAACTGTCAAAGCTGAAGAACGAGTGTCGCAGCATCGTTTCCGGGACACCTGAGATTTTGAGTGAGATTGTGAGGTTCTAAGGGCAGCTGTACACGTCATCGTTGGAGCCACACGCAAGTGTGAGTAACGATCCAAGAGCGAATCTTATCCGACACTATTCCGAAGATATCCCGGATGTCAGTCTGAGCGAGATTAGAATGGCTCTCTAGCACCTTAAAAACGGCAGGGCCCCAGGTGAGGATGGAATTACAGCGGAGCTTTTGAAGCGGATGGAAAACCGGTACTTGAAGTCCTTCAGAAGCTCTTTAGTGCTGTCCTCCATGGTGGCACTACTCCGGAGGCGTGGAGCAGAAGTGCGGTAGTCTTGTTCTTCGAGAAAGGCGACAACGCTCTCTTGAAGAACTACTGTCCGATTTCCCTTCTGAACCGCGTGTCTACGTGCTGTTTTCGAGTCATTACGAATCGTCTCTCACGCAGACTTGACGACTTCCAACCTCCCAACAAGCTGGTTTCCGAAAAGGCTTTAGTACCATGGACCACATACACACCCATCGGCAAATTGTACAGAAGACAGAGGAGTATAATCTGCCACTTTGCCTTGCGTATGTGGACTATGAGAAAGCCTTTGATTCCGTCGAAATTTGGGCGGTGCTGCAGTCCCTTCAGCGGTGCCAAGATAACTGTCGGTATATCCAAGTGCTGAAGTGTTTGTACACTAGAGCTACGATGGATATCAGAGTACAGAATCAGAGTACGAAACCTATCCAACTGCAGAGAGGTGTAAGACAGGGTGACGTTATATCCCCGAAACTCTTCACCGCTGCATTAGAAGACGTTTTCAAACTACTGGACTGGAAAGGATGCGGTATTTACATCAATGGCGAGTATCACTCACCTTCGATTTGCCGACGTTATGGTCCTTATGGCAGAATCGCTGGAGGACCTAAGCACTATGCTCAATGACCTCAATAGTGTCTCCCAACGGATAGGTCTTAAGATGAATATGGACAAAACAAAGATCATGTTTAAAGTCCATGTCACACCTATGCCGGTTTTGAGGTATATACCTCAAAAATTGAAAACGAAATTGTACAACCAGTGCGTGGTGCCAGTGATGACTTACCTGAGACGTGATTCTTCACTGCTGACCGCATGAGGAAGCTCAACGTCGCTCAGCGAGCTATGGAGAGGGCTATGCTCGGGGTTTCTTTGCGTCTGATAAACTTAGAAATGAGGATATCCGCTGTTTAAGCCAAACAATTAACTTTGAAATTTGCATTCACACGCGCGTAAGCCGCCGACTTGTGAAGGTCACCTTGGCCCCTGTTTTTTGTGCGTAGAGGGCGCGAGGTTGGAACGTGAGCGCAGAGAGTCGTTTGCAAGCAGTGCTATCGACAGCACGCTGTGAATTTGTTCGGGAACGCGGAATAGTGCAGGCGCGTCGAGGAAATATACTGTCTAGGATTCGTAACGCGCATTCCTTGTTTGACAGCTTCTCCCGGGACTTAGTTGTGTCTAACTCAGAATCCGTATAAGTTCATTCGACAATATTAACTACTAGTGCGGTGTGTTACGTTTTTGCTTATAGTAACGGGATTTAGTATAGATCGACATTCTGTATTCGTGTTGTGTGTTACGCTTTATAACAAATTAGAGTTAGTGGCCTCTGGAAGTTAGTTACGATAGTACGATAAAGTTAATGGACTGTCCTCGTGACGAACGAAGAAAGTGACGGTGGGCGGCTCCGCGGAAGACTACCACAATTTGGAGCGGTGCTGAAGTCCGAGCTGCTGCCGACGGCAACGGTCCAACCAGGTCTACCACAATCAGCCACACACACACTAACTCTTACTTCCCATGCACCATACAACCACATGCAGCCTGACCGAACCCTGAGATAGCAGTCGCCTTGGATATAGGTAAGTAAGCTCGGTTTTACTGTTCTCCCTGTTGAATTGTAGTAGGATAGAACGCTCCCCCTTATAGTTTGTTGTAATTAGAGACTTTCCACTTTGGCCCTAGGAGGCCCGACCTGCATCTGCTTGTAAGTTCTTCCTTTATGGGCCAGGGAGATCGTACTCTAGGATAGGCAGCTGCCGGCCGTAACAATCTGGTAGCAGAGCGTGGTTCCGGGTTCGATTCTCGGGTCGATCCCGACCATAGTGTTTGATAAAAATTAAACAATTTTGGTGGCGTTGGTTTATTGGTTTAATTTGTGTCTACAATCACGCCCGTCCGTAATACGTAAAATTAAAATTCTTTCCTTTATTATCTTGTGGCTTGCTTTTTTTTGTTATTGGCGAGTATTTGCTTATGCCACGCCCGTAGGTTGCACAAGCAGGAGTTTTTCTAGAGGTATGCGTCGTGTAGGTAGATGGTTATTATCACGTAATCGGTTAATTATCGTTGTCGGATAGTTATAGTGGATTACTTACCGAAGGGTCGATTTCCGAGCGAGGCATTTTTTGTTGATCGACCGTGATGTGTATCTTATTTGTATTGTAATTTGTATTTGAACTAAAGAGTGGTAATTTGTATTTGCGCAATTTGAATTTAACTTGATTTGATCGCACTAGTATTTGTTATTTGTTAATTTGATTTGTGTCTTTTCTTTGTTCTAACTTGTATTTAAGGGGCGTATTACAAAAAAACGCGAAATTACAAGGTTTCCTCGTTGAAATTTTATGTTTATCGTTCATTGCTTGAAATAACAATTACTTGGTAAAAATAGTTCGTTTTCTCTCCTCAAATAAGCTTGGAATGGATTTTAGATAACTTATCTATTTAATCAGTAATAATCATTCTCCCGATGCATGTTTAGGCAAAAACTCTCGAAGACATGATTTGGGAGCTCTAATTTGTAGATTCTATTGAATATCGACCATCAAAAAAAATATTTTTATCTCCCAAATATCCTACACTTTAATAATAATGGAATACATTTTCGTTATATGCTTTTCACGCTAGGAAAAAAAAATCGACATAATTCAAAAAACGACCAAAAAAGCTTCGATACAAGCCCCTATATTTCCGAAGTTCTACATCATTTAGAAGTAAAATTTATACCAAAATAATCACCAACATTTGCTTACACTATGCTATTATTTTTACTTTTTAAATCGTTACTATTATATTTTAATTAATTAAATAAAAGTACTATATATTTCACTGTGCCGGCCATCTGCGATCATTAACGCGCGAGCGCTTGCCGAGGGTGGACCTGCGTCAGTTTATTTCGGGCGCTGCATCGTTTCGATACTACCGTAGTGTGCGTCGATTGCTATCGTAGTGTGCGTCGATTACCTGCATACTAGAATATCGTCAACTACGACCGCAATTTTTGATCGATCGGTTTAAAACTATTTTATATAGTTATAATTTAGATTACGTCTCTTCAAAAATGTGGTCTATTCATTGACTTAGATCATTGTTATTTGAGGGCTTCACCTAATGGTTTATACAGCAACGGTCTTATTGAAGTTAAATGTCCTATTTCAGCTTTCAGAATAGATTTTGATACGGCCTTTCGACAAAAAAAGTTAAAGGTTATAAATTCAGTGATTCAAGTGTAACATTAAATCAAAATAATGACTGGTTTTACCAAATCATGGTTTATTAAATTAAGTACGAAAACATGAAAAAGTTGTGTCCATACTACGAAAAAACAAAATTGCCTACCATTGATATGTAATTATCCCTGGACCTGATAATAGTAATCATGGTTTCTTTTTTCTTTTTGTCCTTCTCGTATCAAACGAAATTTGATCTGTTTTTAGTTATGGCCTCCAAATGTAGCATATTAGAATTAGAAATAAGACATTTGTCCAATAAACCCATCAGGAGTTGTCCCTAAATAATAATCTTCGGAATCAATAAACAGTCCACACTCCCAAACTTTTAGATTATGTTTCCTAATCTTGATTCCTTGCAGAATGTTAAATTAATGAATTGCAATCGAAATATTTTTTTTTATTTGCTATATGGTTTATTTCTACAATTCTTCGCCCATACAACTTATCTGAATCTATCTTGACTAACTCTGGTTAAATAATTAGCTCGACAGTCGAAGACGTGTGATGTATTATATATATATATATATATATATATATATATATATACATCGTCCTTGCACGTTACTGTCTGGTAATTATTTGTCTATCTCGGAGTCACTGAAAAATAAATAGAAGCATATTTAGTTTAAATTATATTTTATTGCTAACTAATGCGGGCGAAGTCGTGGGTGAAAAGCTAGTTTATAATTCTATCCTATATAATTCGGTTCATCGATTTCTGTGAGAGCGTAGTCGTTCCCCGGTCGAGCCGACCCACTCGTGTTACAACTATACTACTAATATAGCTGCAGCATGGCTATACCACGTATAGAAATTTTACTAATCAAATCTTTGTATCTCGAAAATTTTATCATTTTCCTTTGAATCATCGGAATTCCACAGTAACAGTGATACGAACAACTTCTTCTAACGGACTAATATTATTACTGGACAAGTGGTAAAATTAAAATTTTGTACAACCGATTTCAATAAAACTCAATTACAACATAATATATGTAATGGTTGGAATGATTTACATAAAATTTGTATGAAACCAACTGTGAACAAGAAAAGAATAGGTAAGTATTCAAAATCGGTCCGGAGAAATCGGTGGACATATAACAATATATAAAAATAAAACAAATATACATACAGCCGAATATAGAACCCCCTCCGTTTTTGTAGTCAAATCAACATCAGCTATCCCATACTTCTATATTTTGTGGAATAAATTTCTGTCTATCTCCTACCAGTCAACCAATGTACATACAATAATATGTAAGGTGGTAAGATACGCGATCAAAGTAAGTATAATTTATTATAAGTAAGTGAGTAAGTAAGTACGCCTACTTACCTGTTGCCCGTCCTTTCGATTTACGAAGCAAATTGCATATTTTTAGTTTTGTCTCTAATCTTTCTCTTCTATTCTAAAATGTATAAAATTATTTTAGTTGATTGAATGTAATACATATCTTATAATCACTCACATAGTATATAGGTAGATACTTACATAAAAAAATAACACCCCACTTCTATAAGTTATATGTAGTAAGTCCCCACGTCTACATAGACTATGCAATGTAATAAAATTGCAAAGTAGTAAGTCCCCACGTCTACATAGACTATGCAATGTAATAAAATTGCAAAGTAACAAACAAATTCATTATGTAACTTGTCGTAAATGTACGCAAATATAGGCTATGAATGAATGAACGCTCCTCCTGCTGGTATCGTAGTGTGCGTAAGAATTAGTGTAATATGTGTATGTAATACAAACGGCTTGCTGCGAGTACACCCATACATAGCGCAGCGATGTGTGCGTGAGCTCTCACCGACAGGTTCACCGACGCTCCGTCGGGGTACAAACCGGTTTGCGCCGGCTCAGTCAGAGTATCCATGAAAGGGCTGTAGTCGTGCGCATTTAAATAAATAGACCAACAATATTTCGAAATTTTATACATCAAATAATTTATTAAGTATTTTTGCAATTATTAAATAATTAGTTTAAAGTATTTTAATAAGAACGATTAAGAAATAAGTTATTATAAATTTATATAGGTAAATAATAAGTTTTCTGTATAAGCAAAAGTGCCTAATAGTTGTACAGTATGCATGAATAATTCTAGAGAAAATAAGGATATTTCCTTTTTTTTTGTACCCGAGAGATCAAGTGAAGTAGTACCTTTTTACGTATTATATAAAATAATATTAGGTAATAACATTGAGAGGTAAGTAAGAATGTGTTAGAAAGGTGCGTCGCCGAGTGATGAAGTCGGTCTCACCTACTTGAAACGTTAGTCAGTCTAACTTTGACAGTGCCGTAGATGGCAGGATATCCTACGTAATAAGGCTAAATGTTTTTTTTTATCCACCCACATTAGTATAGAGGTAGGTTGCTTCCTGGGGTAGGATATAAGTTACTTTTTTCGAGTCGCGACCGCAGGGGTAAATACCACTGCATTATGGTTGGAATACAATCGCCAGACATTGGTGGGGGCGATGGGATTGGTGTTGGTGGAAGTGGTGCTGGTGTTGGTGGATAGTGTTGGTGGAAGTAGTGTTGGTGTTGGTGGATAGTGTTGCTGATGGTGTCAGTGGTGGTGGAGGTGGTAGTATCGTACGTGCGTACGTAGTGGACCAACAGTGGCCTCATAAACACCACCACCATTACCACCATTACTATCACCACCACCGCCACTGCCCACGACCACCATCACAGCCACATCTACCACCACCACCACCACGACTACCACCACCACCACTTACACCAAAACTCTTGATTTCGAACAATTAATAAATATGTTGTTACATTAATATAAGTTATAATTAATGCACATATTTTTTCCTTAAAATTTTCACACGCATCAGGTGACAACCCTATCAGAATAGGTATAGATTTTCGACGTTGTTAGGAAGCTTCCCCTCTGGTCCTCTTTACTCTGTGGTAATATGTTGTATTTGTGATGAGCCCGGCGGGAGGCAGAGGCAGAGCGTGCGTTATGAAACAGATAGCATTTTTGAAAATACCTATTCGCGTCGCGTATCGGCACTTCACAATCCTCTTAAGCACAGAGTAAAGAGTAAGGACCAGAGGGGAAGCTTCTTAACAACGTCGAAAATGTATACCTATTCTGATATGGTTGTCACATGATGCATGTGAAAAATTTAAATTTAATGATTCTTATATTCTGATTTCATTAAATAACTACATGAGTACCTATGTTTATGAAATATGAATTACAAAATGAAAACTTGGAGATTTGTGTAGTTATTGGCGACGGTGGTTTTGGTGTAAGTGGTGGTGGTGATAGTAATGGTTGTGACGGTGGTCGTGATCAGTGGCGGCGGTGGTGGTGATGATAGTACTGGTGGTGATGGTGGTGGTGTTGATGGAGCCACTGTTGGTCCACTGCCTACTACCACTATCTACGATACTACCACCTCCACCTCCACTGACACCATCAGTAACACTATCCACCAACACCAGCACCACTTCCACCAACACCAATCCCACCACCCCCACCAATGTATGGCGATTGTATTCCAACCATAATGCAGTGCTATTAATCCCTGGGATCGCGACTCGCCAAAAGTAGCTTATATCCTTCCCCAGGAAGCCTACCTACCTACCTACCTCTATACTAAAGAGGGTGGATAAAGTCACACATTTACCCTTATTACGCAGGATATCCTGCCATTTACGGCACTGTCAAGGTTAGACTGACTAACGTTTCAAGTAAGTGAGACTGACTTCATCACTCGGCGACGTACCTGTCTAACACATTCTCACTTACTCATGTGGTTTAAGCGTCGTTCGCGCGCCCAGCCAAGTATTGAATTATTTTAATTTTACATTATCTCTTAAACTATGCGTCCAAATAACATGGTAAAAAGAACAAAGTTTATCTTCATAAAATTGTCTTGATGATGAAGTAACTTTCGTTTGTAAGGATAAATAGGCCATGCCTAATAATAACGCTCATAAATCACTTTTAAATTTTCAATATTTTTTTGTAACAAAATACGAAATTATGGCTTATGTATAAGAAATAGACATATGGTATCACGGACTTTTTTTAGACGGAGTAAAGGTCTATATTTTTCTAGAACATTGTGTTTACGTGTCCCTAACGATAACACCAGCGTACGCTGATAAATCATTTCGGGAGTGCTTTTTCTTCTGACATGCTTAACAAATATCCACATTTAAGACTAGCTGAGTAATATATCTTAATGCTAGATAGCCTATACTATTCCACATGAATCTGGCTATAATATACAAAAATAATTTTTCAAATCTGACTGGTAGTTCCAGAGATTAGCGCGTTTAAACAAACAAAAAAACAAAAAAACTCTTCCGCTTTATTATATTATAGTATAGATAATTTGTGATCTCTTTTTGTTCCTAAAAGTTGAAATAATTGTTGTTCTGTGATTTTAAGTTTATCGGCCCATATTATCCCGTGGGTGTCGCAAGAGGAAAACAAATCAGGAGTTAGGTAGCAGCATCTTCCTAATAACGACTAGAAATAAAAAAAAAACTACGATCGCCAACCCGCTCGCCAAACGTGGTAACTATGGCAAATATCCCGCTTCAAGGCAATCTATGAGGCCTATGTTTAGTAGTAGACTTTAATAGGTCGTAATGGAAAAATTTATCAGAGCTTGACTTAGTTTTTTTTTTAAGAATTTTAATGATTTTTGTTAGAGAATTACATAAATTTAGTTTTTTGTTAAATGATAAAGAAGTTATTAAAATAAATAAATAAGAATGAATACTTAATCGTTGTTTTTTTTAAGAAAAATTAAATAAAAATGATAACACAGTAACACGATAGTGAGGGCACCTTTTCAAGTAAACTGAATATTCATAATTTTTCTTTTCATTTTTCCTAGCTTCCTTAGACTTCAAGAAATCCCCTTAATTAACCTTTATTTGAATATATGCAACTATTTTTTTCGGATTTAAAAGGAAAGAACAAAAGTAAAAGATGATTTAACAAATATCGTGGTTTAACGTGATTCTGAAGACTGATTTGCATACAAAAAATAAGTCCAGCATCAATTTTAATCTTCCTCATAATATTAGGGTAAAATGAGATACGTTGTCATGCCTGGAAACTAAGATGCTATGCCTTGTTTCCAATAAAAAGGGTCTCCGTTTCTCTACACTCATAATACGAAATACAGCAGCATTAAGCTGTTTCATAAAATGATTTTTTTTTGTTTTGTTGTCTTTTTGGATGTTTGTTCTTATGCAATTTATGTTTATAAACTGCCTCTACGATAATATACTCGTAGGAGAACATCTTTGTGTAGTAACGTTGTTAAAAAAAAACTGATGAAATTTTACGGATTAAATCGCGTTTTATTTTAACTTTTTAATATTTTGATATGTTGATATTTTTTTCAAATTCCAACCTCTACAATTACACAGAATCATTTCTATTTGAAATGGTTCAAGACAGTAATAGAATAGCAGATTCGAATTCAAGAGTAAAGTTTCGTAGTCCGTACTCTTAACCATCAGGCTATTTCCACTTCGACGCGGAATAATAAGTAATTACTCATCTTGATTTATTTTAACGTAACCTATTATTATCATGTATTAGTTATTTGAAGTGGAATCGTTAAGTATAGCATACTCTGAATTGGAACTAATTTCAGTTCAAAAGTCATTGCTCCGTGAGATCATAAAATTGAGCGAATATACCGGTCGGTTTATATTGCTCATTGTTTCATTTTAACGTTCTCGTTGCAAACATTTCTACTCTGAATTTTCGAGATTATTTATTGCACTCGTTATATAATTAAGAATATAGAATTTCCTTTCGTTTTAAAAAAGTTGCTAACCTAATGACTACGTGGTGATGGCTTCATCTACCCCGTATCATTGTGTGGATGACGTAAGATGAGATGAAGTGAAGATGAGAGATGGACAGCATAATTTTCTTGATAATTACTGAAAAGAACAAAAAAATCAAAAGCATTAAAATGTATGTTCAGCGGTGGACTTTTGATAAGCTGTAATGAATGAATGGATTATATAATGAAGCAGATAACATTCTGTTGTACTAAAAACAAATTAGGGAGAAACTACATTTAAAAAAAACTATATAAAAGATTTAGATTATCATATCTGTAATAAGCCCTTATAATGTAAACTTTTGATATGTTTACATTATAAGGGCTTATATATAAGCATAGATTAATAATAAGTCATCGCGCGCTCTGACTAGATACCGCCGGCGTTCATGTAAAATGCAGCAACAAATACTACGCCGAAATCGGCGTACACGAGCCAGTCGCGTTGCAGGCAACGTGTGAGGTGAACGTACTGAATGTTTAATTAAATTTTGATCATAATCCGAAGTAAAATACCAGTTTACGTATTGAAACTGTGTAAAAATAATACTACAAGAAATAAGAAAGACACTAGAACCACATACTATCATTAAGTATCATACAATTTCGAAATTTTAACATATAATAACACGAGCCATAAATAAGTTACAAAATATCAATGACGCTATTTTTTTTATAGGATAAGGGTGACAAACGAGCACACAGTCCACCTGATGATAAGTGGTTGCTGCGGCCCATAGACATCTACATCTATCCTCTATTACAAATCAAAATGCAGATGCGTTTTCACCCGTGAGGACTAGGATGGAATGCCTCATTTCCAGTAAAAAGGGCCTCCGGCCACCTGCACTCACTAAGCGAAACGCAGAGGTAAACCTCTACTTCACGCTGGTATTCTGTGAGGTCGTGGTACCACCCCGGTTCGAGCCGGCCCATCCGTGCGACAGCAAGAGCTGCCGCCTGGCTCTACCACTGTTAAAATATTCAGTGTTGCCGCGAATGCAAAAATAAAGTTCCCCGTGGCTGAGATTTTTATATATGAATTTATTGTTACTATATTTTATAATATAATATATTTAACTTATTATAATATAACCTAACTCTATATTATTTAATGTTTATTTCTGTAGTATTGCTCAAATGACATAATTGCCGTTTATTAGGGTTCCGTACCCAAAGAGTATCAACGGGACCCAAGTCTCCACTATCGTTCCGTCTGTCTGTCAGTAGGCTATATCTTATGAACCGTAATATGTAGAATTTTTACAGAATGTGTTATTTATATTGCTGCTTTAACAACATACAATAAAAAAGAAAACAAGTAAAATATTAAAGGACCCAAAAAAATCACGTTTCTTGTAGACTATACAAGAAACGTGATTTTTTTCTGTATTGATATGTGTTTTGTTTATAGACTAAAAAAAACGGCTGGCATTGATAATCAGAAAAGGAGTGGTCTTTCATCATGATAACGCCAGATCACAAGATTAGTTATCTGTTTGAGACTTTCAATACACACTAACATTCCTAAAAATCTAGTATTTGCTTGAGTACTTAAAACTGGTTTAAAAGTTTTAGTCGTTATTTTCTTTTGTTGCTTGTGTTCTTTAAAAGAAAGCTTTCTGGAGGTTTTAATATTTAAGTTTATAAATTTTTTTTCCATTATAATTGGGATGACGAAATCCATATTCCTTCAAATCTTAGGTATTGAATATATCAAATAAAACTACTTGTTGCATTTTTTAAATCAAAATCCCAAGATTTCTACAGCAACGTTTATTTTTTATTATGTCACTACCTACAAGATGGTAAAAAATTATCGAACAGAATGGACCCATATATATTATTATAATTAAATGTAATAAAACTTTAAAACAAAAACGTCTTGAATTTGCATACAATATACGAAGATACCTATTCCCCAGTCTTATATACTAACTAAAGGTGTAACAAAATAGTAGTTAATAACTTAGGGAATGATTCTGCCCGTCAACATGAATATTTTTTATTATGGGTTCATCTTCGAAATTTTCAATTTATACGTGATAGACCCACACTGCAGCTATATTACTGGTATAGTTGTAGCACGAATGGGTCAGCTCGACCGGGGAAGGACCACGCTCTCACAGAATACCAGTGTAAAATAGGAGCTTAACGCTGATGTGTTTTCTATGGTGAGTGTAGAGAACCGGAGACCCTTTTTGCTGGAAACGAGGCATTTCATCTTAGTCCCCAGGGGTTGCAACGCATCTGTATTTTGATTCTTAACCGAGGATAGATGTATATGTCTATGGGCCACAGCAACCACTTACCATCAGGTGGACTGAGTGCTCATTTGTCGCCCTGATCCTATAAAAATATCTCAAAGTCAGTTATTCCATACAAAATTTCGTACAAACTTGCTCAAAATGTATGGAAGACCTGATTTTTCTTGCGATTTGGAAGATAGGTCTATAGTAAAAGTTGTTCATATTAACGCGTAGAATAGAAATCACTATTTTGATTACACCATACATGTAACTATTTTTATAAATAATTTGTGAATATTAGTTAGACATGTAAATAAAAAAATTAAACTGATAAAAAGGAGGCCTTATCATTTATATGTCATTTATTCAGAAGAAAAACCTATACATAATATACACAAATATATTGATACATTCGTTATTAATAAACTATTCAGTTTTAAGTATTTCTGGAATACATTCAGAACTATGAACTTACTACTAAGCCATAGCATAAAATAAAATTTCCCGTTAATCGGGTAATAGTGAAGCTGCTGGCATATACAATTTTTCACGCACACTAGCATCATGCAAATTGTCTTATACACACTACAATATTAAGATGCCGCAGTCGTGGAGCTGTTACTTGCGAGGAGCGCGGTATCTAGTCAGAGCGCGCGATGAGTTATCATTAATCTATGTATATAAGGATAAAATTTATAATTATTTTTCTTAAAACTGGGTGTTTATTGATTAAGCTGACTGATCTACCAAATTTGTTTGCGTAAGTGGTAGAATTGTTTGCTTGCAGAACCCTAAGAGTTAAAAGGATAAAGTAACGCGTATGTGTCTTAAAACAGCTTCAATTAAATCTTTAGTAGTTGTGGTTTCGGCCTCTATACGTCCCACTGATTGGCAAGGGCCTTCTCTAATTTGTAAGAGGGTTTTAACACTTAGAGGCAAGGAATGTCCGCTGTGATGTGGAGGTTCTTTGAAATATTTTTTTTTAAATTTGTAATGATATTTGCCATAGTTTTGATGCTTGACAGGCGGGTTTGCAACCGTAGCTTTTTTATAATTTTAGTTGTTATTTCGAAAATGCTGCTTCCCATCTCCCGTGTTATATTTCTCTGTCGCCTCAAACGACACCCTCTAGATGATAATATAAGTTTGTACATTCTTTGTGCGAATAGCTTAATATATTTATTTATTCTTTATTGAATTTCCTATTGCAATAAAAAAAGGTGGAATTATTGCCATTGGGCATTCTCTGTCAGTCTACACATATATGATACACATATAGAGTAGCTTTCGTAGTTTTTATGTGAGTAGCCGCACAGACAGATAAACAAAACAAATAATATTACAGCTTCAATATCACGATTTGATCACAAGCCGTGATGATCCCAGTAAGACTGTATTGTTATATTGATTATGCAATTATTGTTATTGTCATCGGTTCTTAATTATATGTACATATTGTTCGAATTCTGCATGGAACTGCTAATTGTATCAGATCTCGATTTGGTCGTATACAATTTATTGTGTAAAATATTTTCACGAAGTTTTTAGAAACTCAAGGATGTGGTATATATTTACAAACACACACACACACACACACACACACACACACACACACACACACACACACACACACACACACACAAATATATATATATATATATATATATATATATATATATATATATATATATATATATATATATATATATAGAAAAAAACAAAATTGGACAGTTCCATACCTCCCCTATTTCCAATACAAATTAACTACAATCTCATTGTTTTTATTACTATGAAGACGTAGTGTATTTTGGCAACGTTATTTAGTAGTATTATAATAAACTCACAAAATCACTAGCAATCCTGCCATTTCCGATGCCGAAAGCGTAACAAATTAAACTTAGAAACAAGTAATTCATTGCGGGCTCGCGTGCCTGCCGCTACAGAGCGCGCACCGGACTAATCGAAACTTACAAATTACAAATTAGGCTTCAAACACACTGCTAGCACCACGATAAGGACTGTAAAGCTCGCTTAATATTGCTTCCATTCATTTCATTACATCCTATAAAAGCCCACTGCTGTTCATAGGCCTCCCCCATAGATTGCCTTATATAAAATACCCCCGATTTTGGCATAGTTGACAGTACTGCAGTTTTTCATTATTTTGAGTTGTTATCGCCTTGGATTGAAGAAAATCGAATACATTAATTTGAAACGCATTTATTTTAATAACAAATCCAATAATCCAGTTTGGCTGCCAGTCTCAATGTAGACTAGCCATCTGCGCAGGATAGGATTATAGTACACGAGGGTGTGCGCAAACACAAGTGCATTTTCTATTCTCTCACTCTCATAATCCAATGGGATGTCATTCCACCGGCACAAGGCAAAATGACTGTAGAGCTCGGGCGCAGCATCAACGCTTTTACACTACGCTCCCGCGTATAATGGCAGCAGGGCTAGCATGGGCAGGAGACAATTTTATCCCCGGGGAAAGGAGAAAATGTTAATCCCCTCGCTTAGTTATATCCACTCTTCGAGCATGGGCACACCGGTGGATATAATATCCACATTAGATAAAATGGGAGATAAACTTAGACTCAGATGGATTTTTGTATGAATATAAACTTAAGGCCACGTCCAATGAACTAGGATAGAACTGTCCCTTTCAAATGTCAAAAAAGCATATTTTTTTATCTTTGATTTGGCTCCATGCTACGGACGGGGGATATATGTCTACTCGTTATGTCAAACGGGCATATACTTCTCCCCGTTTTACATAAATAATGTGGATATAATCGGAGGATAAATTTTTGTCCCCAGCTCGTGCTAGCCGTGCTGCGGTACGAATGGTTCGGCCTCGACCGGGGAATGATCACGCTCTCACAGAATAAGTTTACTAAAATAATAAACAAAAAATAATATAGTTCAATTTATTATAAAATTCATTACGTGGTGTGTGTGTTCAATATGTATCACGGTGTTAATTACTTATATAAAAGAATAATAGAATAGATGCAAAACCATTATATCTCTTCTTGAATTGAATCAATCAATTTCATTAGCATAGCTATTTCGAACACAATATCTGTGCAATCGAATATTTGAACGTGACTTCATTCATTCTCGAAATCACTTTTAAATTTATCAATATACATAATGAAGTTATTTTTATCTTCGCAGTTCAAGGATTCAACTGAACTTGGAGATTTATTTTTTACGCATATTATATAAGATACACTTGCAAGCATGCAATCAATAAATGCTAAAGTGGTGATTTCGTATGTTTACTCTAGAAACAAAGATTTTATTGCGTATAATTTTAATGTAAAAACTTTTTAAATTCCCGAGGCTTCCGGCGCTTCACAGAACCCATGGTCACGGGGGGGGGGGGGGGGGGGCTGGAATGTTTGACGTCCTGTCGTTCATTATGACAACAGGACTTAAAATTGAACGCGATAAAATCCGTAAAATTATATATTCATTTAATGCTTAACTATCTATAAAATGAAGAACATGTCCAATTAAAATTTCGAAATGTCTTTTTTTTTAACTGACTTACTAACGGACTTACGGCCCACCTGCTGTTAAGTGGTTGCTGCAGTCCATAAATATATTATACAGAAAACTTCAAACAAAGTAGGTTGCAGATGCGTTGTCACCTCTAGGGACTAAGTTGGAATGCCTGACAGCCTGTAATTCTTCTGGCTCTCTAAGCCATTCGGACTATACCAATACAGTGCAAGAATGTTAACCAGATGGATTTGTAGCCAGATAACGAATTCTACTATCTAGTAAAACATAGACTCCCCTAAAAGATCTCCTACAATACTCAAAGCACGCTTTACTAGGCCGTCATTTCGTCTCATGTACAGCCCTACTCTGCGCTTGCTAGAGGTTGTTACTCAATATATTCGAATACTTACAGTACCTAAGTATATTATATGACATACATTTCAAATATAACTTTAAAATAATTTAAGAAAAATTTTAATTTTTCTTTATTATGGTTTTTTTTTAAATTGTGTGTAACCTTTTAGTTAGATTTAATTTTATATTAGGTTTTAACAATATGAATAAATAAATTATTTCAAATATAATTCTAAAAATATCTTAAATCTTCAAATATTAATAAATGCACTTTAGTATATACAAAGAAATATCCTCAAAATTTTCCTCAACGGCTTTCTGTACTTAATCTCGTTCACCCATTATATTATAATGCGTACTTTAAAAGCGGAATTATTTTTTTATTTTTATTTTCTTTAAGTAAATAATTTATTTTTGTTGATTTTATGTAACTACTTAATACTACTGTTATCATGAAAAAATGTTCAAAATATTAAATCGTGATAAAAAGTAAATTATATTGAATAAAAGGTTAATATTATTTTGTAACAATCACATAATTCTATAAAACACAGAGTTTTGCATAAACATTAATCTCTGGCCTTCGTCATTGGCTTACTTCATACAACTTGAGAATTAGTAGCACAATATTATAAGGATCTGTATAATACTTATGAGTGTACCTACTTTCATATTTTTTTGGAATTAGCAATTACAATATATTGCTTTGTTTTATCGATGTCTTAAACTGGAATCAAAGAAACCCGTATTTCTATTACTGTCCGCAACAAGAAGCTGTTATGCGAATTGAATACCTAAATAAAATAACACCTTATGTTGTGTTAAAAAATTAACAACTTACGCATATACGAGTACGAACATTTATCGAAACCTTGTTTTGTTTGCTCGTTACAAAAAATCTTTTCACTCTTAAAAGAAGGCTTCAATTTTTACTCCAAAATTTTTTAATTAAGCTTAGTATTATAATTAAATATAATTAAAAATTAAAAATTTTGTACAGCCAACTTCAATATAAGCGACTTCAATATAGGTTATTTAAGAATAACTCAATAACCATTGGTCTGACCTTGATCAAATTCATATAGGACCACACGAGAACTATCAGCTTTCATATAAAAAAAGAATCATCCAAATCGGTTCGCCCAGTACAAAGTTATGAGATAACACACATAAAAAAAAAACATACACTCGAATTGAGTACCGTCTCCTTTTTGGAAGTCGGCAGAAAATCAAATAATTTTATTTTATAAAAATTATTATTTTGTGATTTTGTCATGCTTGAGTTGTACTTTCACTTTAATTAAATAAACATACCTTATTATATTATGTACAAATAATTTGTAATAATATTAATTTTAGGTTATTATGAAAGTGAACAAAAGGTGAATTAAATCTCTTTTAAAAACAGATAACACTACCAACTTTTTGTGCACATTTATGATATTCCTTTGCGAACGGCGATTTACTTTAGCCGCATTTGGTTGCCTCGCTGTTATCTTTGCTATTTGGGTATGAAAGGTCATATTTATTTGCACGTTTCCGACCTGTTATCAACACAACTGCATATTATTTGATATTAGATTTATGCAAAAAATGTTTCATTATAATTTTTATGTAAGAGTTACAAACGTAAGATACCTATCACGTAAAATGTTGTATAAGAAATACATATCAAATCGCAATCAAGAGAAATACTTCTTAATACAACCATAATAAAATTAGAAGCAAGTAACTGTAAACCCACTCTGTCAGCAGATACTATTTTATATAGCATAAGCGGTTGCTGTAGCCCCTAGACATCTACATCTATCCACATTTGCAAATCAAAATGCAGATGCGTTGTCACCCGTGAGGACTAGTACTCGTACGTATGATGGAATGCCTCGTTTCCAGTAAAGAGGGTCTCCGGTTCTCTACACTCACCATACGAAACACAGCATCTTTAAATTGCTATTTTACGCTGGTATTCTGTGAGAGCGTGGTCGTTCCCCGGTTGAGCCGACCCATTCATACTACAACTATACTATTAATATATCTGCAGCATGGCTCTAGCATGTATAAGCTATACTGGTATATAACCTTTAGTTTCTTTTTATTTGTGACGAGGTATTACGCATAGTCTGCATTTTGATTTAAAATATACCTGGGCGATATAGACTGAATTAGAATAAATGCTTAGAGAAACGTTACTTTAACAAGTGGTAAATTTTTTTTTAATAAAATGAGAATATCATCAATGTCATCATCATTCATCATTACAGCCCTTCACAAGTCCACTGCTGAACATAGGCCCCCCCAAAGAACGCCACAAAGCACGGTCCTGAGCCATCTGCATCCATCGACTTCCTGCATGTCTTACCAGGCCGTCACTCCATCTCGTGGGGGGACGCCCTACATTTCGCCTACCGGTACGAGGCTGCCACTCGAGAACCTTTCTTCCCCATTGGTTGTCGGTTCTTCGAGCTATATGGCCGGCCCACTGCCACTTCAGCTTACTAATCCGTTGGGCTATGTCGGTTACTCTGGTTCTACTGCGGATATCCTCATTCTTAAGTTTATCACGCAGAGAAACTCCGAGCATAGCCCTCTCCATAGCTCGCTGAGCGACCTTGAGCTTCCTCATACGGCCAGCAGTGAAGGACCACGTCTCAAATCCGTAAGTCATCACTGGCAACACGCACTGGTTGTATAATTTCGTTTTAAAGTTTTGAGGTATGTCTGACGAGAAGATGTGTCGTAGCTTCCCGAACGCTGCCCAGCCGAGTTGAATCCGTCGATTTACCTCTCGGTCGAAGTTGGACTTACCTAGTCGGACTATTTGTCCCAGGTAAACATACTCGTCAACAACTTCGAGCTTAGTGCTCCCAACAACTACCGGCATAGGTGTGACATGGACATTAAACATGATCTTTGTTTTGTCCATGTTCATCTTAAGACCTATCCGTTGGGAAACACTATTGAGGTCATTGAGCATAGTGCTTAGGTCCTCCAGCGATTCTGCCATAAGGACTATATCGTCGGAAATATAAGGTGAGTGATGTACTCGCCATTGATGTTAATGCCGTATTCTTTCCAGTCCAGAAGCTTGAAAACGTCTTCCAATGCAGCGGTGAAGAGTTTCGGGGACATAACATACTCTGGTTTTGTACTCGGATAGCCATCGTAGCTCTACTCTACAAACACTTCAGCACTTCGATATACCGACAGTCAACTTGGCACCGCTGAAGGGACTGCAGCACCGCCCAAATTTCGTCGGAATTAAAGGCTTTCTCATAGTCCACATACGCCAGATATAGTGGCAAATTGTACTCTTCGGACTTCTGTACAATTTGCCGTAGGGTATGTATGTGGTCTATGGTGCTAAAGCCCTTTCGGAAACCGGCTTGTTCGGGAGGCTGGAAGTCGTCAAGTCTGCGCGCGAGACGATTCGTAATGACTCTCGAAAACAGCACTTAGACGCGGCTCAGGAGGGAAATCGGTCTGTAGTTCTTCAAGAGAGCATTGTCACCTTTCTTGAAGAACAAGACCACCACACTTCTGCTCCACGCCTCCGGTATAATGCCACCATGGAGGACGGAATTAAAGATTTTCTGAAGGACTTCAAGTACCGGTCTTCCACCCGCTTTCAGAAGCTCCGCTGTAATTCCATCCTTGACTGGGGCCTTACCGTTTTTAAGGTGCTGGAGAGCCATTCTAATCTCGCTCAGACTGACGTCCTAGATATCTTCGGAATAGTGTCGGATAAGACTACGCTCTTGGATCGTTACTCACAGTTGCGTGTGGCTCCAACGATGACGTGTACAGCTGCCCATAGAACCTCTCAATCTCACTCAAAATCTCAGGTGCCCCGGAAACGATGCTGCCAAATTCAGTCTTCAGCTTAGGCAGTTGGCTCTTTCTGGCACACAGATCTCTGGCATAGACTTTAGAGCCTTGGTTCCGCTCGATCGCTTCTTCAATACAAGCTGTATTGAAGTTGCGTAAGTCCCGCCGCATGCATTTGGAGATCTGTCTGTTCAGTTGCCTGTATGCTGTCAAATCTGTTGAAGAATGTAGCTTCATCTCCCGTCTAACAACCATGATATTAAGAGTGTGATCGGAGAGTTTTTGTGTTCTTCTGCGGCGGGTCTTGCAGAACTTAGCTCCGACCGCATGGACAGTATCCACGAGCTTGTCATTCATATCGTCCACTTCATTGCAGTCTTCTAGGCACTGAAAACGGTTTTGTAACTCGAGCTGAAAGGTTTCGGGACTTTGGAATAGAGCACGAGGGGGAAGGAGCGTTGACTTCATTAGACGAGACCTCTCCAGCATAACGTTTGGGTTCAGTGTGCCTCTAACCATTCGGTGATCACTACCAGTTTTCACCCTCGCGATCACGGAGACATCACAGAACAGTTGTCGTCTGGTCGTCACAATGAAGTCAATCTCATTTTTTGTCGAACCGTCGGGGCTTGACCAGGTCCACTTCCTGTGGGGCCGCTTCTGGAAGAAAGAGTTCATCATAAAGAAATAAAAAAATACTCTTTAGTCCCTCTTTCTCCATGAAGTCGGCCAGCTGCTGGCCCCTTGGGTTCCGTTGCCCTATTCCAAATTTCCCTACTTTCAGCTCACCGTTTTCTCTTGTGCCTAGTTTTGCATTGAAGTCTCCCATTAACACCGTATATTGGGTTTTAGAGGAATGCATGGCTCTAGAGATATCCTCATACATTTCCTCCACCTCCTCATCGGGGTGTGCCGAGGTTGGTGCGTAAACCTGTATGACCTTCAGCGAATACCGTTTGGTGATTCTGAGTGTAAGGTACGCAACCCTCGTCGACACACTCTCAATCTTTACAACGTTGTTAACGAGAGACTTGTGGACGATAAATCCGACACCTCCTTGGGACAGATGGTCGTCCTCCCGGTAATAGAGCAAGTTGCCGGATTCGAGGATTACCGTGTCCTCCCCCTCTCTTCGGACTTCGGATAATCCTATAATATGCCAGCGTAACTTGTCTATCTCTTCTTCCAGCTCCACAATCTTCTCGTGAGTCCTCAGGGTGCGTGCGTTGTATGTTGCCAGGTCGAGTCGTCGTAGGTGGCAACTGAACCTCCACCGGAGATTCTTAGCACCCCATGCCCCGCCGTTACCATGGTCGCCACCGTAGCCAGGAATAGCGGGGCTACCGGGGACTGGGGGCCGTCTGTTTGTTGCTTTAATCATTGGGGGGTATTTGCCATAGTTGCCACGCTTGGCGAGCGGGTTGGCAACCGCAGTTTTTTTATTGTACTCGTAATTTTGGCTATTATCAGGAAGATGCTGCTGCCCATCTCCTGCCTGTTTCCCTTTGTCGCCTTTTACGACACCCACGGGAGGATATGGGGTAGTGGATAATCTTGAGCGCCACTACACGGCATACTATCATCAATGTAGTCAAACTCAATTAAATATGCATTATTAAAGATAACTCAAACACTACTGGTCCGATCTTGATCAAATTTATATAGACCACATGCGAAGCAACAGCTTTCAAATAAAAAAAGAGATCATAATAGAAAAAAGTTCGATGTTAAAATACATAGAAAAAATACAGTCGAATTAAAAACCTCCTTTTTTTGAAACTGTTTCAAAATTAAACTGTATGTAGACTAACAATAAAAACATACCTGTATTATTCTCATTGATTTATTAGTTATTTTAAATGGCAAACTAAAGGAAAGGCCACATTTTTAAGAACATACTATATTATTTTTATACATTAATTTATAAACAAATGTTCGAAATGATGCCCATTGGTTTTAATACATCAACGCATGAGCCATGAGTGAACAAGACTGATACATTTGCTACGGATGTTGAACTTTAACTTGTGGCAAAAAACAAACAAATTTCACGAACGCACATCGCGGCAGAACTCCCGATACCATCCACACAATCTGGATGATTGGCGGTCCCCCGCTGTGCGATTTAGAATATGTTTTCTTCCTCGCACGACTTTCTTGTGGAATCGATTACCACCAGCGATTTTCCGGACCGATACGACTTAGGGACCTTCAAGAAAAGAGCGTACTCGTTTTTAAAAGGCCGGCAACGCATCTGCAATTTCCTCCCTGGTGTTGCAGTTGTTCATGGGCAGCGGTAGTCACTTACCATCAGGTGAGCCGCATGCTCGTTTGCCCCCTCTCCTATAAAAAAAATTGACGCACGACATCTTGTTTCAGCATTCTTGCTTACTTAATTTCGGAGAGGAAATCCAAATGGTCTCTGTGTATACTTCAATATTATAGATACAACATAATAATATATCAGGTATACCTCAAAACCTGAAAACGAGATTGTACAACTTACAACACGACTTATGGATCTGAGATGTGGTCCTTCACTGCTGGCCGTATGAGGACCTCCAGCGAGCTCAAGGTGGCTCATCGAGCTATGGAGAGGGTTATGCTCGGGGTTTCTCTGCGTGATAAATTTAGAGATGAGGAAATCCGCAGTAGAACTAGTGACCGACCTAGCCCAACGGATAAAGTGACGACCTGGTAAGACATGCAAGAAGTCGATGGATGCAGATGGCTCAGAACCGTGCTTTGTGGCATTCCTTGGGGGAGGCCTATGTTCAGCAGTGGTAATGATGATGAATGATGATGAATATAATAACAAAATAGTAATAGATAACAACACCAGATGTAAGAAATATTGGGCTGCACCTTACCGTCCTTACGGGGTGATATTATCGGACAGCGATAAAGTCCTTTTGTTTAAATAAAAAAAAAAGAATTTCCATACGAGAGTGATCCAAAAGATAATAAACAAAACATAAAATATTCGTAAACCTACAATTGGGAGCACGATAACATACAACGAGTTAATTTATGATGAAACGGTGACACAATCAATTCTTAGTAACCGCTATCATACTGAAAAGTACCAACCAATTCGAACCCAGCTTTATAACCAATTCTTTAAAGCGTTAAAATAATTTTTAGTTAGATTTTTCGTCGATTGAAAAAAATTCTGTTTTTTTATTTGAAAGCTGGTGCTTCTCATGTGGTCGCGTATAAATTTGATCAGCATCTGACCAGTACTTTTTGAGTTATCTTTAATAATGCGTATTTAACTGAACTACATTGATGATGTTCTTATTTTATTTAGATTAAAGTCGGTTGTACAAATATTTTAATTTTCCCACTAAATTTTAAACTAATAAAAAATGAATAATTAAAAAAAATTGTAAAACCTACGACGGCTATAAAAGTTGTATTTGAAAAAGTATTGAATAAAAATTTTAAAAACCGCCGACTAAGAGGAAGTAAGTCGCGAAACAAAAAAATAAAAGCGTTTTAAGAAGGGTTGATTTCTCGCGAGGTCTGTCATAATAAACAACTAATTATAACTTTTCTTAGTTCTTCCTACCTTTGTGTACCTTTTTGTTTGTCGTAGCGATAAACACAGCAATAATATCAAATATAGGTATTTATTTACCTACTAGGTAATATAATTACAAACCCAAGTAAATCCGTCGGGGCTGCCATTGCCATAGTCAACGGCAGCATGGGAGTAGTTCGGGGTTTTCAGTGGAAAGGGTTAAGTTTTAATTCAATTTGATGACCGCTTTATCGGCAGAAGTTACCATGAAGGGTTATGATATGGTTGGGTAGGTTTATACCTTAAAATTGTACACTCATTGGAGTTATCTCCAATGAGTGTATTATTTTAAGGCAACCAAGGTGCTGGCTAAATGGAAAGGGTAATAATTCCACTCATGTTAGGTTGGCCCGTTATAGTGCATACATTTGAAGGCATGCATTTGGAAGGTCGATAATGCGGTCATTTTTCTTAGAACCAAAACATTTGCCAAAGGACAAGCTTATTTTTTATTGACTTTTACTAGAGTGCAATTTTTAGATGGTGTAGTAAGTAGTAACCGATCTGAATCAAAGAAAACTCTTCAAAAGTCTATGTAACAGCATAGCATTGGAAATGTTAGAGCTATTGAGAAGCACGTTGCGCGGGTCACAAATCGAAGAAGCCGAAGGAAGGCCACAAAGCTGTCTTTACCTAGATCTGTTATTATGGCATTAACATATTGATTACTCTAAGTATCCAAATATGCTATATGATATCAAAAACTGCATCTAAATCGGTCAAGCCGTCTCGGAGAAAAATTCGCCACAATGGATAAAAAAATGTTTATTGCAGACTCCCTGACGAGTTAACATCATAACACCTATCTGAAAACGTACGCCGACGAAATACAAACCCTTTACAGATAACCATATCTAAATCAATCAAACCGTTTTGGAGATAAATGGGAACATTAATATGCACAAATATGTTAATTGCAGCGCCCCCTGGCAAATTAACACCATAACACCTATCTAAGAACCATAGCTGATGAATCACAAACCCTTTACAGAAAACCTTATTTCAATCGGTCAAACCGTTTTGGAGATAAATGGGAACATTCGTTTGCACATAAAAACAAACAATAAACAAACCAACAACTTCTCACCCTAAACTCATACCTACACCTTCTCCGTACCGTCGCGGGTAATAAATGGGATCATTCGTTTGCAGAAATATGTATACTGCAGCGCCCCCTGGTGAACTAACACCATAAAACTATTTAAAAACCATTGCCGATGTATTTACAAACCTTGCAGAAAATTGTATCTAAATCAGTCAAACCGTTTTGGAGATAAATGGGAACATTCATTTACACAAATATGCTTATTGCAGCACCTCCTGGTGAGCTAACATCATAATACCTATCTAGAAATCATGGCTTATTAATCACAAAACCTTCACAGTAGACAGTATCTCAATCGGTCAAGTCGTTTTGGAGATAAATGGGAACATTCGTTTGCACAAAGTTGTTTATTGCAGCGTCCCCTGGTGAGCGAACATAATAGAATAGAATAGAATAGAATAATTTTTATTCAATATTGATTATTACATAATACTTATTGAAAGTCATTTTTTATTTACCACTGGTTCGGAAAATACCTCAGTCCTGGGAAGAACCACCAAGAAACCCAGCGGGACTTTTTTTATACATAATTTCACTTAACAATAATTTTTTTATACAATTTTTAAATGATTTTTCGTAGATCCAGCATGGTGGCGATCACCCTATTCCCAGGGGTTATTTTCATTCATGTATTCCTTGATATTATAATAACCCTTTTTGTACAGTTTTTCTTTAATAAAACTTTTAAACTTGTTTATTGACAAACTTTGAATATGTTCTGGGATTTTGTTGTAAAAGCGTAAACATTGCCCCATAAATGAATTACTGATTCCGTGGAGTCTAGTAACTGGCATTACAAGCTTATGTTTGTTCCTAGTATTTAAAGTATGCACATCCTTATTCTTATTAAAGCTATTTATGTTTTTATGCACATACATTACATTCTCATAAATATATTGCGATGCCAAAGTTAATATGTTTATTTCTTTAAATTTTTCTCTGAGGGACTCTTTACAATTTAGGTTATAAATCGCCCGTATGGCTCTCTTTTGCAAAACAAATATAGCTTCAATATCAGCCGCATTACCCCATAGCAAAATTCCATAAGACATTACGCTATGAAAGTAACTAAAATACACGAATCTAGCTGTCTCAACATCTGTGAGTCTTCTAATTTTTCTTACAGCATATGCTGCAGAACTAAGTCTGCTTGCTAATTTAGATACATGGGTGCCCCATTGAAGTTTCGCGTCAATAGTAATACCAAGAAAAACAGTGGTATCCACAAGACTCAACTCCTCCCCATTTAACAGCACATTGGTATTCGAATGTTTTACATTAGGTATTGTAAATTTAATACACATTGTCTTATTGCCGTTTAAGAGCATATTGTTGGCGTTAAACCAATGTACCAATTTTATTTACATCGTCATAATTAATTAACTGTCGTTTGAGTTTGAAAATTAAAGAGGTATCATCAGCAAATAATACTATATCGTGATTGTCCCCTACAAGATAAGGTAAGTCATTAATATAAATTAAAAACAGGAATGGGCCAAGAATCAAGCCCTGAGGAACGCCCATTGATACTACCGATCCGGAGGAACCTTTACCACTAATCACTTGTTTGAATTATTGATTTGTTGATTGGTACAACACCTGTAAAAATATTATCAATACAATTTGCACTACACCCTGCAATACGTGTATCTTCAAAGAATAAATTATCAAGATTATAGGATTTGAACAAAGAGCAAAATTTAATACTGAGAAGTTTCCAGGAGATTGATATTAAAGTCTCCACAGACTACAAGAGATTTATTCTGTTTATTAAGCTTAACTTAAACTTCTTCCATAACCTTTCCAAAGGTATCATAATTTGAACATGGGGGTCTGTAAACACTGACAACAATAAGGTGCTCAAGCTCAACGTATGCCATTTCTACAGTACGCTCAACAGAGAGGCTCACAATGTCTTTACGTTCTTTACATGATAGGGATTTATTAGTTAATATTAAGGAGCCACCACGTAACTTAGTATCTCTATTGAACGAACTGACCACCTGGTGATTACTGAAATTAAATATGGAGTTGTAATCTTTCAACCAATGTACAGTAATACATAAAATATGTATACTGTTACTATTTAAAAATAATTCAATTTCTAGTTCTTTGCCTAACATACCTTATATTTTATTACCTACTCGTATATTTTGATGCACCAGGTTGATACAGTTTTTATTATTGTTATTTTGTGAAATTACATAATTATGTATTGGTAAGTTGCATTCTAAGCTATTTAAATTATCTTTGCTAGAGATTACCTCTATTGTCTTATTATCTTATTTAAATTACTTGGAACTGGCTCCAAATCAAATGTAAAATTATTTTGTTGCTCAAAAGAAGCAGGTGTCAAGGTAGCCAAATCATTGGCAGAGTTAAAATATAAATAATAAAATAGCGTATTTGCTACCAGCCTTAAACTATACTTTGATAGGTAATACCTATCTCTTGTCAAAAACTTCTTAATTAAATTATTTAAATCAAATAAATGAAATATATAATTATTACAATTATATTTCAGTTTTACATTATTATTGCATATTAAATTAGTCATTTGGATATTTAAGTCATGTCTTAATTTATTTTCTTGTGGCAAACCCCATAAGTAAGGCAATGTAAACAAAACAATCTTGTAAACATTTAAATTATTTAGAATCACGAAAACACCTTAACACCTACCTAAAAACCATTGCCAATAAATCAAAAACCATATATAACTGCTGACTGCAAAAATGGGGTGGAAATGATTCGACCGTGATTCCAAGAATATTTAATGTATTATGATTTTTTTAATTAAAAAGCACATACGTTTTTGCAGTAGTTGTATATAAAAACTTCAACTAGATTCGATGATAATTTTCTAAACATTCCAATGATTACAGAGGTGAAATTACTAGAGAATCAATTTCCCAATTTCGATCTTATGGCTTTTGATAGATGGTGCTGTAACATACTCGTTCACGCCTGGCTTAGACCGGTGACGGACAGAGCAGTGCCAAAGGTACGAGACTTCAGTTAATGCCAATCCACCTACGAACTGCCAAGCATGGGGATAAAAGCCAATTCTCCCTTAGTTGGAGAGGCCGATGTCCAGAAGTTTTCCACGGGCTTGATGATGAAGAAAAATAAGTTATATTAAAAAATCGAGGAAATGTGAAGTCCGCTAAACACACAAAAGTAGCGCCGTTGTTTAACTGCTTCATAATATACAAATGATTGAGGAATAATGTTTTGGATATATTTGATTATAACTGCAGCCTAATGCTAACTGTACATAGGTTTTACCTAATTAATAAATAGCACAGTAAATACTTGTTATTTAAAAAAAAACTTTGCGTGAAATATTAACAGAAAAAAAGTCAGTTTCAGTTCTGCTCTATTCTTCTCTCTCCAATTTCTATTCTCGGTATTTGACATTGTTAACCATAAAACACAGATATTATATTTCATTAAATAATTATAACGTTTTCCTAACCGAATTGAAATAAGTTACAAGTTTAATTTCAATAGAGTGACCGAACTAACTTCGTAATTTGCAGAAACATTTATGAAGTCACTTCTCGATTGAGCACGTGACGAATTCTTACTAGAATGCTAGTAAACTGATTGTCCAAGGTCTTTTTAAAGGCTGATGTAATTTTACAAACGTCCACTCTTTGTAATGATGTTGAAAAATTGTGATATAGTGTTCACAGACTATTAATCGTCCTCAGCTTTGTTCACTTTTTGTAAAAAAAAACAGTACCTAATATAATATTCACAGATTACGGATATGTGAATTAGTGCCTATCGCTTTTTCTACATTATTATTATAACTACGCTTTAAATATACACGTTACGCACGCAATTTCTAAAAATCGTTAATTAATTATTATTGGCAACGCGCTTATAAAATCATTTTTATAAATTTTTATTTCATAAAAATAAGTATGTTCACACTTATAATTATTTGCTATTAAAGTATACAACATTCCAAATGATAAGGCTATCTGCGTTATAAGCAAGTAGATTCAATATAATGATGAGAACAGAGCAGAACAAGTCGAGAGTTAATTCCATAAAAGCTTGTTTATATCATGTGTTACATAATAATCGGCTATGTAATACGAATAAAAGTCTTATATTTAATTACATAATATGTACTTATTGTAGATAAAAATATATTTTGTTCTTGTGATAAGAGATAAGATACATAATTATTTATATTTTCATTTATTTTCAATTTTTATTTATTCACATCTGCTATTCTCATCTAGCCAATAAGAATAGCATATATGAATAAATAATATTTTATAATGAACAGAGATAGCTGTAATTTAGACAAATAAAACGCACTAGCCTCCTACTGAGTCGATGAGAGTCCTGCACAGATTGGTTGTTCGTTCCTGCATGTCTTAACAGGTCGTCACTCCATCTAGTGGGGGTCGCCCTACACTTTGCCTACCGGTACGATGCTGCCACACGAGAACCTTATTTCCTCATCAGTTGTCGGTTCTTCGAGCTATATGGCCGGCCCATTGCCACTTTAGCTTACTAATCCATTGGGCTATGTCGGTCAGTCCGGTTTTACTGCGGATATCCTCATTTCTAAGTTTATCACGCAAAATACCCCGAGCATAGCCCTCTCCATATCTTGCTGAGCGATCTTGAGCTTCGTCATACGGGCAGCAGTGAAGGATCATATCTCAGATCCATAAGTCATCACTGACAACACACACTGGTTATACAATTTCGTTTTCAGGTTTTGAGGTATACCTGACGAGAAGATATGTCATAATTTCCCGAACGCTGCTCAGCCGAGTTGAATCCGTTGATTGACCTCTCGGTCTTACCTAGTCGGACTATATGTCCCAGGTGAACATACTCTTCAACAACTTTGAGCTTAGTGCTCCCAACAACTACCGGCATAGATGTGACATGGACAATACAAATGATCTTTGTTTTGTCCATGTTCATCTTTAGACCTATCCGTTGGGAGACACTATTGAGGTCATTGAGCATAGTGCTTAGGTCCTCCAGCGATTCTGCCATTAGAACTAATGTGGAGCTAAAGTGGCAATGGGCCGGCCATATAGCTCGAAGAACCGACAACTGATGAGGAAATAAGGTTCTCGTGTGGCAGCATCGTACCGGTAGGCAAAGTGTAGGGCGATCCCCACTAGATGGAGTGACGACCTGTTAAGACATGCAGGAACGAACAACCAATCTGTGCAGGACTCTCATCGACTCAGTAGGATGCTAGTGCGTTTTGTTTGTCTAAATTACAGCTATCTCTGTTCATTATAAAATATTATTTATTCATATATGCTATTCTTATTGGCTAGATGAGAATATCAGATGTAAATAAATAAAAATTGAAAAGAAATGAAAATATAAATAATTATGTATCTTATCTCTTATCACAAGAACAAAATATATTTTTATCTAAAATAAGTACATATTATGTAATTTAATATAAGACTTTTATTCGTATTACATAGCCGATTATTATGTAACACATGATATAAACAAGCTTTTGTGGAATTAACTCTCGACTTGTTCTGCTCTGTTTTCATCATTATATTGAATCTACTTGCTTATAACGCAGATAGCCTTATCATTTGGAACGTTGTATACTTTAATAGCAAATAATTATAAGTGTGAACATACTTATTTTTATGAAATAAATATTTATAAAAATGATTTTATAAGCGCGTTGCCAATAATAATTAATTAACGATTTTTAGAAATTGCGTGCGTAACGTGTATATTTAAAGCGTAGTTATAATAATAATGTAGAAAAAGCGATAAGCACTAATTCACATATCCGTAATCTGTGAATATTATATTAGGTACTGCTTTTTTTACAAAAAGTGAACAAAGCTGAGGACGATTAATAGTCTGTGAAAATTATATCACAATTTTTCAACATCATTACAAAGAGTGGACAGAGGACGTTTGTAAAATTACATCAGCCTTTAAAAAGACCTTGGACAATCAGTTTACTAGCAATCTAGTAAGAATTCGTCACGTGCTCAATCGAGAAGTGACTTCATAAATGTTTCTGCAAATTACGAAGTTAGTTCGGTCACTCTTTTGAAATTAAACTTGTAACTTATTTGAATTCGGTTAGGAAAACGTTATAATTATTTAATGAAATATAATATCTGTGTTTTATGGTTAACAATGTTAAATACCGAGAATAGAAACTGGAGAGAGAAGAATAGAGTAGAATTGAAACTGACTTTTTTCTGTTAATATTTCACACAAAGTTTTTTTTTTAAATAACAAGTACCTATTTACTGTGCTATTTATTAATTAGGTAAAGCCTATGTACAGTTAGCATTAGGCTGCAGTTATAATCAAATATATCCAAAACATTATTCCTCAATCATTTGTATATTATGAAGCAGTTAAACAACGGCGCTACTTTTGTGTGTTTAGCGGACTTCACATTTCCTCGATTTTTTACTATAACTTATTTTTCTTCATCATCAAGCCCGTGGAAAACTTCTGGACATCGGCCTCTCCAACTAAGGGAGAATTTGCTTTTATCCCCATGCTTGGCGGTTCGTAGGTGGATTGGCATTAACTGAAGTCTCGTACCTTTGGCGCTGCTCTGTCCGTCACCGGTCTAAGCCAGGCGTGAACGAGTATGTTACAGCACCATCTATCAAAAGCCATAAGATCGAAATTGGGAAATTGATTCTCTAGTAATTTCACCTCTGTAATCATTGGAATGTTTAGAAAATTATCATCGAATCTAGTTGAAGTTTATTATATACAATTACTGCAAAAACGTATGTGCTTTTTAATTAAAAAAATCATAATACATTAAATATTCTTGGAATCACGGTCGAATCATTTCCACCCCATTTTTGCGATATTGATTTATATTATATAAAAGTCATCATGTTCATTAATGACACAATTAAACAACGTATCTCAAAAGGAAATGACTATTTCACAATATGCGTCAAAAATAGAGGATTTATTCGTAGATCTCACAATTTCTAAGACCCATTAACGAAAAATTGGCCATTAAAAAATTCGCAGATGGCTTACGGAATAGGCGCTTAAGCACGATCATCTCAGCTAGAGATTATTCGGAGTTAAAGGACGCGGTGAGAGCTGCACAAGATGAGGAACTCGCACAACCATGTAGTTCCAATACCGTGCTTAACATGAGGGGTAAGTACTCTAAACCATTTTATAGAGGCCATGGTAGATATACACGTTTTCCTAGACGTGAATATTCCAATTATAATAGGGGTTACTATGGAAACAACTACGGAAGTCGAATAAAACCTTTAACAACAATCCTAGAGGCGGGCCATCGGGCTCGCGTGAGTTTCGTTCGAGTTCATATCGAGGACGAGTTACTCATGATAGGGGTAACAGACGAGGCATGTTTACATCTCAACATTCGCAACAATCTACCTCTAACGGCGGCTCTACACGTTGGCCAACACGCTGGCGAATGTGTTGGCCAACAACGATGGCCATCGTGTAGAGCGGGTGTTTAAGCTACTTTGGTACGTATTGGAACGATGGCCCACAAGTTGGCGCGAGATCCGTCTGGTGTCGGTTTTTTACAAAAGATCAAAGGGTTGTGGCAGAGTATTGGCCGCCGCGTCCACACGTTAGGCGCATGTTCAGTTTGCTACGAGCTCACAGAGTGATTGCACGCATCTGATTTAAATTTTATATGCACGCATCGTAACTAGTGTCTACATAACGGCAGTAACAATGACAAATGAAAAAACTTTTCGCTTTATAGAGCCCTACCAAGCCGAAAATTGTTTGTAAAACACAAGTCTTTTTAAAAAAAAATGTTATTATACACATTCGCCACTGTGTTGGCCAACGTGAAGAGCCGCCATTACGATGATACAAAGAATGATAATACCGATTTGAATGAGTTTTTTCGTCCATAAATATTCTGTTATGACTTATAATCAAAATGTAAAATATTTATTTTTTAATATCGAAAATAGGAAATGTTCATTTTTAATCGATAAAGGTGCGTCTCTATCGGCTATTTCAAAAACAATTTTACCAAGTGGAATAAATACTTATCAAGACAATATTATCATTAATGGTATAGGTGGTGAAATCCGATCTCAAGGATATACTTATTTAACGCTTTATGCGCCAGATGGATCCCTTTATGAATACAAATTTTATTTGTTTGATAAACTTCCCTGTAAATCGAATGGAATAATAGGATTAGACTTTTTAAATAAATTCAAATCGAATATTGATCTAGAAAATTCTATTTTAACGTTACAGAATGACAATAATACAACCTGTAACATTAAAATGTATAATTCTTCTAAAATAAATTATGACATTTTAAATATCCCTCCACGTTGTGAATCGGTACATTATATACCATTAAAAAATAATATAACAGAGGATTGTGTTGTTTGCCCAATTCATTTACAGGAAGACTTATTTTTGGCAGGGATTATTGTTTCTCCAATTAACGGCATCATACCTATACGTTTACTTAATACCAGTGAAAAAGAAATTAATTTACCAACATTTCAACCAGAAATTTATTTATTAAATGAATATCAAATATGTTCGTTTCATAAATGTGATTCAAATTCACAAAGAGCTAAAACATTGTTAACGTTACTGAAATTAGATCACTTACATTGTTACGAGGGACAAACTATAGAAGGTATTTGTTCGAAGTATGCTGACATATTTTCTTTACCGGGCGATAAGCTTAGTTCCACGAATCTCTACCAACAAGGTATTAATTTGAAACCTAATAGCAGTACTGTTTATGTGAAACCATACAGGCTACCTAATAGTTTAAAGTCAGAAGTAAATGCACAAATTAAACAATTACTAAACGACGACACAAAGCGAATGGTCAAGTCCAATTTTGTTAGTTCCCAAAAAATCGGATCAACCGAACACAAAAAAGTGGAGATTAGTTGTCGACTACCGAAAATTAAATGATTGTATACAAGATGATCGTTTTCCTCTACCTAACATAACTGACATCTTAGATTCACTTTCTGGTTCCATTTACTTCTCGCATTTAGACCTTAGTCAATCATTTTACCAATTGACCTTGACCCCTGATAGCCGTAAGGTCACTGCCTTCACAACTAGCACGGGACAATACCAAATGAAGCGTTTACCCATGGGTTTGAAAATAAGTCGAAGTGCGTTTTCCCGGGTTATGACTGTTGCCATGTCAGGTTTATCATCAGATAAATGCTTCATTTATTTAGATGATCTTGTAATTTTGGACGAAATTTGGAAATCCATAATAAAAATTGATCAATGTATTTGAAAGGATGAGAAAGCTAAATTTAAAACTTAACCCTAATAAATGTCAATTTTTAAAAAAAGAATTATTATACTTGGGACATACAGTATCTGCAAAAGGAATTGCGCCCGACCCGGAAAAAATAAAAGTAGTTCAGCAATACCCAACACCCACCAATTCTGACGAAGTCCGACGCTTCTTCGCATTTTGTAATTATTATAGGAAATTTATAATTAATTTTGCCGAAATAACACTACCTTTGAATCAACTTTGCCGTAAAGGCGTAACCTTCGAATGGTCACAAAATTGCGAAGATTCTTTTCAAATTTTAAAACAAGCTCTAACATCAGCACCTATTTTACAATACCCGGACTTTTCGAACAGCAACAAATTCATTTTGCAAACGGACGCCTCAGGTTTCGCAGTTGGGGCGGTTTTATGCAATTAAGATTTACGATAAAGATTTACCCATTGCATATGCAAGTAGACCATTAAACAAGGCGGAAAAAAACTATCCTACAATTCAAAAAGAATTGGTCGCTGTCGTTTGGGGTATTAAATATTTTAAACCTTATCTGTTTGGGCGTAAATTCACTGTTATGACAGACCACAAACCTATGATATATCTTTTCGGGATGAAAGACCCTTCCAGTAGGTTACTGAAATTTGGCTTAGAATTAGAACAATATGATTTTAATATCGTATATGTTAAGGGAAAAGATAAAGTGATAGCTGATGCTTTATCAAGAATAAACATAACATCTGATGAATTAAAAGCAATGAATTAGAGTAGTACGGTGGCAGTCATGACTAGAAACCAGAGGAGACAAATGGAAAATAACTATAAGACAAATAATAGAGAAAATAATATTCCTAATAAACCCACAGACAATCGGCCTGATCAACCGAGAGTCGTGGAGTTATTACGAATACCAAATAATACTTGTGAGATAAAATTAGTAAAAGAAAATATAGTAAATGACTTAAAAAATAAAAATTAGATTGATTTAGAGTCAAAATGCTTAAGCTATGCACAAGGGAGACAAATAATTTACATTAATGTGTGAGTAACGATCCAAGAGCGAATCTTATAGCTATGCACAAGGGAGACAAATAATTTACATTAATGTGTGAGTAACGATCCAAGAGCGAATCTTATCCGACACTATTCCGAAGATATCCCGGACGTCAGTCTGAGCGAGATTAGAATGGCTCTCTAGCACCTTAAAAACGGCAGGGCCCCAGGTGAGGATGGAATTACAGCGGAGTTTTTGAAAGCGGATGGAAAACCGGTACTTGAAGTCCTTCAGAAGCTCTTTAGTGCTGTCCTCCATGGTGGCACTACTCCGGAGGCGTGGAGCAGAAGTGCGGTGGTCTTGTTCTTTGAGAAATGCGACAACGCTCTCTTGAAAAACTACAGACCGATTTCCCTTCTGAACCGCGTCTATGTGCTGTTTTCGAGTCATTACGAATCGTCTCTCACGCAGACTTGACGACTTCCAGCCTCCCAACAAGCTGGTTTCCGAAAAGGCTTTAGTACCATGGACCACATACACACCCTTCGGCAAATTGTACAGAAGACAGAGGAGTATAATCTGCTACTTTGCCTTGCGTATGTGGACTATGAGAAAGCCTTTGATTCCGTCGAAATTTGGGCGGTGCTGCAGTCCCTTCAGCGGTGCCAAGATAACTGTCGGTATATCGAAGTGCTGAAGTGTTTGTACACTAGAGCTACGATAGATATCAGAGTACAGAAACAGAGTACGAAACCTATCCAACTGCAGAGAGGTGTAAGACAAGGTGACGTTATATCCCTGAAACTCTTCACCGCTGCATTAGAAGACGTTTTCAAACTACTGGACTGGAAAGAATGCGGTATTTACATCAATGGCGAGTACATCACTCACCTTCGATTTGCTGACGTTATGGTCCTTATGGCAGAATCGCTGGAGGACCTAAGCACTATGCTCAATGACCTCAATAGTGTCTCCCAACGGATCGGTCTTAAGATGAACATGGACAAAAAAAATCATATTTAACGTCCATGTCACACCTATGCCGGTTTTGAGGATGATATACCTCAAAAATTGAAATCGAAATTGTACAACCAGTGCGTGTTGCCAGTGATGCCAGGAAGCTCAAGGTCGCTCAGCGAGCCATGGAGAGGGCTATGCTCGGGGTTTCTTTGCGTCTGATAAACTTAGAATTGAGGATATCCGCGGTTTAAGCCAAACAATTAACTTTGAAATTTGCATTCACACGCGCGTAAGCCGCCGACTTGTGAAGGTCACCTTGGCCCCTGTTTTTCGTGCGTAGAGGGCGCGAGGTTGGAACGTAAGCGCAGAGAGTCGTTTGCAAGCAGTGCTATCGACAGCACGCTGTGAATTTGTTCGGGAACGCGGAATAGTGCAGGCGCGTCGAAGAAATATACTGTCTAGGATTCGTAACGCGCATTCCTTGTTTGACAGCTTCTCCCGGGACTTAGTTGTGTCTAACTCAGAATCCGTATAAGTGCATTCGACAATATTAACTACTAGTGCGGTGTGTTACGTTTTGCTTATAGTAACGGGATTTAGTATAGACCGACATTCTGTATTCGTGTTGTGTGTTACGCTTTATAACAAATTAGAGTTAGTGGCCTCTGGAAGTTAGTTAATTGTACGATAAAGTTAATGGACTGTCCTCGTGACGAACAAAGAAAGTGACGGTGGACGGCTCCGCGGAAGATTACCACAATTTGGAGCGGTGCTAAAGTCCGAGCTGCTGCCGACGGCAACGGTCCAAACAGGTATACCACAATCAGCCACACACAGATACACATCACTAACCCTTACTTCCCATGCACCATACAACCACATGCGGCCTGATCGAACCCTGAGACAGCAGTCGCCTTGGATATAGGTAAGTAAGCTCGGTTTTACTGTTCTCCCTGTTGAATTGTAGTAGGATAGAACGCTCCCCCTTATAGTTTGTTGTAATTAGAGACTTTCCACTTTGGCCCTAGGAGGCCCGACCTGCATCTGCTTGTAAGTTCTTCCTTCATGGGCCAGGAAGATCCTACTCTAGGATAGGCAGCTGCAGGCCGTAATAATCTGGTAGCAGAGCGTGGTTCCGGGTTCGATTCCCCGATCGATCCCGACCATAGTGTTTGATAAAAATTAAACAATTTTGGTGGCGTTGGTTTGATTGGTTTAATTTGTGTCTACAATCACGCCCGTCCGTAATACGTAAAATTAAAATTCTTTCCTTTATTATCTTGTGGCTTGCTTTTTTTGTTATTGGCGTGTATTTGCTAATGCCACGCCCGTAGGGTGCACAAGCGGGAGTATTTCTAGGGGTATGCGTCGTGTAGATAGATGTAACCATCACGTAATCGGTAAATTATCGTTGTCGGATAGTTATAGTGGATTACTTACCGAAGGGTCGATTTCCCAGCGAGGCATTTTTTGTTGATCGACCGTGATGTGTATCTTATTTGTATTGTAATTTGTATTTGAACTAAAGAGTAGTAATTTGTATTTGCGCAATTTGAATTTAACTTGATTTGATCGCACTAGTATTTGTTATTTGTTAATTTGATTTGTGTCTTTTCTTTGTTCTAACTTGTTTTTAATTTAATAAGTAGTAATTCGTATTGGTGTAATTTCTATTCAACTCGATTTGATAGGAACTGCATTTGTTAGCAGTTAATTTTTTTTTTGTATTTGTTATTTGTTATATTTGTAATTTGTGCTCGAGCCGCGTCGTAATTTGTATTTAGTAGTGATGTCATCGCCCAAGCTACTAATCCGTTGCCTGCGGACTGAGTTACGCTGGGCCACCAGCGCCCATGCTTTGATAGGTCGACCGGATAGGGTCCATAACTTGATGAAGCGGCTCGAGCAGGATGATGCTCGAAGGGCCGCAGTGAAGGAGGCTTACGCTGAGCTCGAGGATTCGGATGTGGAAAAGGGAGTCCTGGACTCCTGCTTCGCGGACTACGAGCAGTTCTTTTCGCTCACGGACGAGTTGATCGAGGCTGAAGACAGGTATGCCGAGGAGGCGCGTGAAGCTCGGATGAGTGGCCTGCCCGAGTCCTCTCGGTAGCAGCCTCAGCCGGAGCTGTTGGGACGACTTCCAACTCTGGACCTGCCAAGGTTCTCCGGGGTCCTTTCCGAATGGCTGACCTTCGTTGGTCTTTTCGACAGCCTAGTGGACGCCCGGAGTGACTTGACCCCGAGCTAGAAGATGGCGTACCTCCTGGCCTCACTGGAGGAGGAGGCCCTGGGCGTCGTCGGCCACTTGGGATTGTCGGACGACGCCTACCAGACTGCTCGGGACCTCCTAGCCAGAAGATACGCCAACGTTCGGCGAATTGCGGACGAACATGTTAAGCAGCTTCTAAGCCTCCTGCTGCTTAGTGACCGGGCCAGACTACGTCCGGACCTGTTGAATTCAGTCTTAGTGGCCTGTAATACGTTGAGGAAGCTGGATTTACCAGTGGGCGAATGGGCCTTTTTGCTGCTCCGCATCGTGCTGTCCCGTCTACCTCTCAACCTTCGAATACATTTTGAGGAGAGGTACGGCGGGAACGAGGCCTCCTATATTCCGCCCTTCTATGACCTGCTGTGGTTTTTGGCGGAGCAGTGCCAGCAGATTGAGAACGCGGCGGGCACCGTTGACGACTTACGAGCCGTGCCCAGTGAGAGGCGGAATCCACCGGGCAAGTCGTCGTCAACCCCCCTCCCCCCCAGGCCTATCGGAGCTCCCGCGGGAGGGCGTCACTCCCTACCATCTTACAGTGGCCTAGCGGCCAGAGAGGCGCCCCCTGCTCCTATTGTCGAGCATCTAATCACCGGGCAACGTCGTGCCCGAAATTAATAAGTAAGCCGGTTCCGGCGAGGCGAACTATCGCCAAGGAGCGCCGCTGGTAATACTCATATTTGGAAGGGCACCTCCAGCGAGACTGTCCGCACCGGCGGCCCTGTCTGCATTGCCAGGGCAACCACCATGCAGTTTTGAGCCTGGGTGCGAACGGCGTCTCCTCTCGGGGCCACTCATCAGTCTGATAGACCCTTCTCACTCCCGTTAGCTGAGTGGCCGCAACTGGTGTACCACTGTACCCCATTTGATGGAGGCGGCCCTAGCTAGCTGCCGCTTCAGCTCCCACCACGGCCGCCTCCACTGAGCCTTAAGCCGTCAACAGTCCACTTGTCAAGCTGTTCTATTGCCGACGGCTTCAGTGAGGGCGTACAACCCGAGTGGCGACTGTTAGCGGTTGCGCTCTATTAGTCTCGGGTTCACGCCGTGTGGCCTCCACTTGGTGGTGGGAAGATTAGGGCTCCCCTGGAGCGTTGAATCACGCTGTCAAGGGGTATTAGATTTGGGTTTGGTCGAGTACTTAATTAACGACCCTTTAATTTAAAATTAAAAATGCTTTAGCGTTTTCCGCGAAATTTTCACATTTGTAGCGGTTGTGATTAAAAGAATTGAATTTAAGATACTCCTTTAAATGCTGCTGCATATGTTTTGTAAATATACTTGATCACTGTGTTTGTTGCTGCACGGAAAATTGAAAGTGAATTACGTGCCCTTTTGAATGCTTGTGCATATGTTTTGTAATTGTATTTGATTGTTGCGTCTGTTTTGCTGAAAGGAAAATTTGAATTCATTTGAAATTGAATGACGCGCTGTTTGCAAAATTGTATATATGTTTTTGTGGATGTGTTTATCATTGTGTGTTGTTGAAGAGAAAGCTGAAATTGGATAACCCTATTTATGCCGAAGGGAATAAGAGTCACACCTCTTTTGGTTTACATTTTGTTGGCACTGTTTAAGATATTTATTTGAAATGAGAAATAGGGCTGTCTCTTACGTTTATTGTTTTGTTTAATTTGTCAAGTTGACCTATGTGCATCGGTAATTAATTTGGTTGAATTGGTTCTGTAGTTGAACATTGATGCTTTTGAAAAATTAGTTGAAATATGAGCACAGGACTACTTGTCTAACAGGCTGGCTAGTTTTGGGGATTATCAGACTGAAATCGGCTGCCGCACTATTTAGTAAATAGTTATATGGTGGATGGCTTGGTTAGGCCTACTGTTTGAAAATATATACTAAGGACTATTTGTGCGTTTCGTTTGGCTCCCCACAGACGACGTTCATGTGGCACTGGTGGATGTCCTCTGCACTGAAGCTTAGGTGTCCATGCTGCGCCGTATCGTGTCGCGTCGCTGTTTGCAGGCCAGATCCGGTCGGATTGCGGATCGAATCATAGGGGCGCAGATAAGTGTTTGAAGGAGGTCGTCGGACTTCTGTCCAGGAATAGGACTTATTTATGTGCTGCGATGTCCAGGAAGGGCATCCAGTTCAACCCTCCGGCTTGCCCACGTTGGGGCTGTAATTTTGATGCGTTGGTTAGGGTTGCAAGATCTGATGGGGTGCGTAAGATGGCCTAGTTTGGTTGTAAATTCGGTCTTGCAACTTGCCGTCGCGACCTTGTCCCGCTGACCGGTTTTCTCGCGGACATAAATCCTTCTGTCCGAGACGGGGGTTTGTTTAAGTCAAACAATTAACTTTGAAATTTGCATTCACACGCGCATAAGCCGCTGACTTGTGAAGGTCACCTTGGCCCCTCTTTTTCGTGCGTAGAGGGCGCGAGGTTGGAACGTAAGCGCAGAGAGTCGTTTGCAAGCAGTGCTATCGACAGCACGCTGTGTTCGGGAACGTGGAATAGTGCAGGTGCGTCGAAGAAATATACTGTCTAGGATTCGTAACGCGCATTCCTTGTTTGACAGCTTCTCCCGGGACTTAGTTGTGTCTAACTCAGAATCCGTATAAGTGCATTCGACAACATTAACTACTAGTGCGGTGTGTTACGTTTTTGCTTATAGTAACGGGATTTAGTATAGACCGACATTCTGTATTCGTGTTGTGTGTTACGCTTTATAACAAATTAGAGTTAGTGGTCTCTGGAAGTTAGTTAATTGTACGATAAAGTTAATGGACTGTCCTTGTGACGAACGAAGAAAGTGACGGTGGGCGGCTCAGCGGAAGATTACCACAATTTGGAGCGGTGCTAAAGTCCGAGCTGCTGCCGACGGCAAAGGTTCAAACAGGTGTACCACAATCAGCCACACACAGATACACATCACTAACCCTTACTTCCCAAGCACCATACAACCATATACGGCCTGACCGAACCCTGAGACAGCAGTCGCCTTGGATGTAGGTAAGTAAGCTCGGTTTTACTGTTCTCCCTGTTGAATTGTAGTAGGATAGAACGCTCCCCCTTATAGTTTGTTGTAATTAGAGACTTTCCACTTTGGCCCTAGGAGGCCCGACCTGCATCTGCTTGTAAGTTCTTCCTTCATGGGCCAGGAATTTTCTGCTAATACAGGAATAGCTGCCTATACTCTAGGATAGGCAACTGCAGGCCGTAACACCCCAGTAGAATCAGAGTAACCAACATAGCCCAACGGATTAGTAAGGTGAAGTGGTTGTGGGCCGGCCATATAGCTCGAAGAACCGACAACCGTTGGGGAAAAAAGGTTCTCGAGTGGTAGCCTCGTACCGGTAGGCGAAGTTTAGGACAACGCCCCACTATATGAAGTGACGAACTGGTAAGACATGCAGGAAGTCGATGGATGCAGGTGGCTCAGGCCCGTGCTTTGTGGCATTCCTTGGGGGTGGCCTATGTTCAGCAGTGGACTTATGAAGGGCTGTAATGATGACGATGAAATATATGTAACACTCTTTTCTTCCTACCTTTTTGAATACCAATACAATAATTTATTTCTCCTAGATCCTTTATTTTAAACTGTTTTTAAGCTCATCTTTAATGTAATTTTTAGATTATATAGTATTTGTAAATAAAATTATATCATCGATATAGACAGCTAAAAAAATCATATCATCGTTATCCACAATTTTATAATAGATACAAAGATCTAACCTATTTTGTGATAAACCCACTGCATTAAGTGTAAAAGTAAGCTTCTTGTTTCACTGCCTGCTTGCCTGTTTTAGTCCATATAAGGATTTCTTTATTCGACACACTTCTGACACCATTGCCATAACCATACAGTGGTGGTTGTATAATGTACACACATGAACATATAATATACCCTCCTCTATGGTGTCTTAAAGAAATGCTGATACAGCGTCCATTTGATATATGTTTAAATAAAATTTAACTGCCAAGGCAAACAAATATCTTAAAGACTCATATCTTATTACTAGTGAAAATATTCTATATAATTCTATGCCAGGTTTTTGTCAACAACCCTTAATTACAAGCCGAGCCTTATATTTCACTATTTTTCCATTTTCACTAGTCTTCTTCTTAAAAACCCATTTGCATGATACGGGACTTTTAAGGTCTGGAAGAATAGTAATTTTTCAAGTATTATTTTCTAATATAGACTGATATTCCTTATTTATTGCTGATTTTCAATACTCAGCATCAGACCCCGACAAGGCTTTTTTAAGTGTAAGTGGAGATGAGAACTTAAAGTAATATTTATTTATTGTGAAACTAACAATGCATCATCATTCATCATTCATCAATGTATCATCATTTGAACCGGGATAATAAGTCTCATCATCAGTCATTCTATTCAGCCCACAACTATCAAAAGATGTGTTAGTGCTCGAGCGTGAAGACTTATCTTGGATCTCACTCAGTGAGCTATCACCATTATTACTCAGCATTTTCTGCATCATTGATTTCTGTATTTAGAGGAATATTAACAAGCCAAACGGTAGGTACGGGTTGCAGTATGTCCCTATCAAAATTATAATTTATATTTTCAATAAATATGAAATCCCTACTAATTATAATATTTTTATTTAAGGGATCATACAGTCTATAGCCCTTAGAATTGTCATATTATTCCACAAAAAATAGTTTTCTTGATTTACGATCTCATTTTAAGCGATTTTGTTTAGGTATATGTACCATGGCCTAGGCCGCAGTAGTGACTGCTTCTGCCCACAACTATTTATGCAGCTTTGCTTCAAATAACATGCATTTTGTACGTTCCACTAATGTCCAGTTTATCCTCTCTGCTGGCCCGTTTTGCTCAGGCGTATATGAAGTACTGGTCTGATGTCTGATACCAAAAGCTGCTTGAAAATCAGAAAATGCTTTATTACAATATTTTTTTCCGTTATCACTTCTAACAATTTTTTTTTCTAATTCGTTTTCTACTTCTTCTTTAAAATTTTGAAACACTGATTTAATATCCATTTTGTTCTTGAGAGAATACACATAAATTTTACGAGAATAGTACTAACCTAATAATATACTTCATTATAATTATAAACCTAATATACTTCATAACCTTCCTAGATAGGAAGGTTATGAAGTACTTCGCACCACTAGCAGATGGTGTCTCCGTCGGAACACATAGATCAGTATGTACTATTTCTAGTAATGCTTTTGCTCTCAAACCAGAATGTGGAAACGGTAATCATGTTTGCTTCGCTTCACAACATGGTATACATACAGTATTAACATTTTTTTCATTTAGTGATAGTTATACCCTCAGCACATGTGTCTAACCTCTTAACATCAGCCAATTTTAAATGACCCATTCTCTTGTGCCATGTAATAAGATCTGACTTATTTTAAAATGAAGCAGCATAAGCATTTACAGTAATGGTATTCAGTATATACATGTTATTGACTAGTTTGGCAATTGCTATCAGAATTTTATTGGCATTATATATATTACAGCTCATGTCAGTGAATTCCACTTTACAACCAATTTTGGTTAATTGACTAACTGATAAAAAGTTAACTCTGATCTCTGGAATTAATAAAATATATTTCACCTGGATCGGAGACTCATCTTCGCAAAAAGTAGTTTGAATGTATGATATACGTGGTAGGGCCATGCTGCAACTTTATTAGTAGTATAGTTGTAGCACGAATGGGTCGGCAAGCGAGGATAGATGTAGATGTCTATGGGCCACAGCAACCACTTACCATCAAGTGGACTGTGTGCTCGTTTGTCACCCTATCCTATAAAAAATGTTTACTTTACCCACATTTCGCACGGAAATAGCATCATTATTAGTCACCTTAATTTGCTAAATTGGAGATGCTTGTATGTCATACATCCAGTCAGAGCGTCTTGCGATGTGCATTGTGGCACCGGAGTCAATATACCAGTCATCCTTATCCACATTAATGTGTGCTAAAAAAAACTGCTGAAAAACTATTATGATTGGATTTCTTCACTGTGCATTGAATTTCAAAATGTCCATATTTATTGCAACTGAAACAGCTAGGGCCTTTTCCATTTGGCTTTTCATTGTTATTAGAGATGTGCTTTGTAAACAACGTAGAAGACGCGGAAACTTTCACCTCCTGTAAAAGTTTTTTTTATAGGATAAGGGTGACAAACGAGCACACAGTCCACCTGTGATGGTAAGTGGTCACTGTGACCCATAGACATCTAAATCTATCCTTAATAAAGACTCAAAATGCAGATGCGTTGTCACCCGTGAGGACTAAGATGGAATGCCTCTTGTACAGTAAAAAGGGTCTCCGGTTCTCTACACTTACCATACGAAACACAGCAGCGTTAAGCTGCTATTTTACGCTGGTATTCTGCGAGAGCATGGTTCTTCCCCGGTCGAGCCGACCCATTCGTGCTACAACTATACTACTATTATAGCTGCAGCATGGCTCTACCACGTGTAGAATAGGTTTCTTGACAAAGTCTGATGAAATTTTTATGCCAGAACTTTCCAGACCCATGATTATCGGTTTAAAATTATCTGGTAGACCTGCCAACATTAGCGTCCCCAACCATTCGTCATGAAATTAAATATATTGGTAAATCCAATTGGGCATACCTTAAGCGCATTAAAAAAATTACGTATAGCATGATTATACGGAATTATTAAAGTAGTTTAAATACATTTCGACAGCACTATCGGCTTCAACACCCTCGAAAACCATGAAAATGACACCCATGATGAAAAAATTGATACCTATTGCAGCTGCCATCTTGGATTTACATTTCGACAGTACTATCGGCTTCAACACCCTCGAAAACCATAAAAATGATACCCATGATGAAAAAATTGGTACCTACTTCAGCCGCCATCTTGGATTTACATTTCGACAGCACTATCGGCTTCAACACCCTCGAAACCCATGAAAATGACACCCATGATGAAAAAATTGATACCCATTGCAGCCGCCACCTTGGATTTACATTTCGACAACCCTATCGGTTTGAACTCTCTCGAAAACCATGAAAATGACACCCATGATGAAAAAATTGATACCTATTGCAGCCGCCATCTTGGATTTACATTTCGACAGCACTATCGGTTTCAACACCCTCGAAAACCATGAAAATGACACCCATGATGAAAAAATTGGTACCTACTTCAGCCGCCATCTTGGATTTACATTTTGACAGCACTATCGGCTTCAACACCCTCGAAAACCATGAAAATGACAACCATGATGAATAAATTGGTACCTAATTCAGCCGCCATCTTGGATTTACATTTCGACAGCACTATCGGCTTCAGCACCCTCGAAAACCATGAAAATGACACCCATGATGAAAAAATTGATACCTATTGCGGCCGCCATCTTGGATTTACATTTCGACAACCCTATCGGTTTCGACACCCTCGAAAAGCATGAAAATGTCACCCATGACAAAAAACAAATATACTGCTTACTTTTGGTACGTACTACTATTATTTATTCTGTGCTTTTAAATATTGTAATAAAAAAATCTCTTATTATTATTATAATGAAGTATTTAAGAAATTTGGTTATTCGAATATTGTGTATTTGTACAGCGATCTTTTTGAGCCGCTGAAAACAACCGAAACAATGCCCACTCACGACGGCGACTGAAGCCGAACTAAACTTAATACAAAGGTACTCTGTGAACTAAACTACTCTGTGGCTGTAGATCCCCATTTACAGAAACAATTTATGTACGAGGCAACCAAATTAACGAAAATTTTGCCATTTTGGAGCCGAAAAAAATTAATTATAGCTAAACAAAACAAAATTACACTGCCATTTACATTCAGTGGCTTCCCACATGATAGATGAAGAGATTAAAAAATAGATTGAGTTAAACAATTGATATTTTCAAAAGTTATAGTGTTTACAAGCCACAGGGACATGATAAATCCACACCATAAGCCACTAAAACCCTTTTTTTTATTTAAAAATAGCAATTAATCGATTTAAAAAATTATTAATAAGTTCAACAATCATTTATCTTTCTAACAATGTGCTTTTTATATCATTTATATGTATAATATGATTGCTAGATACGATTTTATTCGATAAAATGTTGGAATTTTAATTTTTAGGCGATAGTAGAACATTACCTTGCGCTTTCGCTTAAGGTATGCAAAATCGGTGTTTTGTAATTTGTATGCAGAATTTACATTTTCACAACTATTCAGAGATGTATTTATTAAATCCCACAATAAGCCAAACCTTCTTAGCAGCCCGGAGTCCTTGATCGCAATTTTGTAGGTTCATCCATACTTCCCTCGACGTTTATAGGTTCAACCAACAAAATGATTTGGGACTTTGCTTTTACATCTTTCTTGAGGTCGACTTCTGTGGATAGACAATTTCCCATAAATCCTCGTGTTGGAGATAGGATTTCACTGGGGTAAGGTTTGAAAGTAAGTCGCCTAAATTGGGGGGTGACGGATGGTGAAGGGAGGTGGAGGGGGAGTCGTAAAGTCGTCCCCCACTTCCCCCCTCCGCCGGACGTGCTTATTTTTTTATAAATTTTTTAAAATCTCATTTTTAGGTTATGTTTTCGTTATGTTGTTGACAATATAAACCTAATTCGATCGCTCACTCGACCACGTTACCCCCTTCTAACCTAACCTGTCCGAGTCGGGGTGCCCCAAGTCCCGAGCTCGCTTCTCTCGGTCTTGCAGTCAATAAAACACCAAAATATTAACTTCTATAACTACTTTAACTTATAAACATAATTTATAGCTGCCATCATTTGTAAAACGGATCTTTACGAAATTTAGCTGTGTTTTGCCGCCACAAACACTTCACTATGGCATCACCAAAATTCTCAGGATGAGTGATTGATTTTGATTAATTGTCTTCAAAAAAAAAACATTTCACGGCTCTCCATTGTGACTCTATTATTTGTGTATGAGTCCCGTCAGGCGTCAGGAGCCATGAAGGGATTGTCAGGGCCCGAGGGGTTTACTTTTTTTTGGGTGTACGCATGTTCCTCTATATGTTTTCTAATTAAGGGCACCAAAATCTCAGCGGAACGTATATTGTCAGGCACACCTCTAACGGCAGATCCACACAAGCACAGATTCATTTTACGCATTTTAAGATGACTTTGACAGATGCAACGTCAAAAAAGTTAGAATTGAGTTAAATATACGTTCTATTTCACATTTAATTAGTGATTTATCAATATTTAAAAAATAATTAAAAATACTTAGATGCTGCTCCGTCAGCAAAAATCGCATAGAGGTGCTTCAGATAAAGCCCTTGACCTCCCCACATTGCCAGAATTCTCAAATTCAGGAGACTTACTTTCAAATCCAACCCCTTCACTGCAAACTTCCACATGGAGCAATTATCCCAATCGGCTAATTTCTCAAGGTGTAGATTAGAACGTAGCTATTTTTTCAGGCTGATTTTCCGATAAAATACTTACGAATTATTTATTCTTAACAATTGTTCGATACTTTATAACAATATATATTAAATTTTCTACATATTTATTAAATATAATAACTCGATATTAAAAAAATTAACTACGTTTATTGATCGGTAAAGCATTACAATGAACAAAAAAAAGAATTATAGAGAAAAGACACACTAGCACCATAAATACAAAAAGGAACTACTTACATGTATCGTTTAGGAACTTTACTAATAACTATTTATGTTTATTATTTCAACCTTCCACCTCCTCATCGCGATGTGTCGAGGTTGATTCGTAAACTTCTCTCTCTTCGGACCTCGGATAATGCTACAAAATTCCAGCTCAACTTGTCTATCTCTTCTTCCAGCTCCAGGATATACTCATGAGGATGCGTGCGTTATATTATGTTGCCAGGTCGAGTCGTCTTAGGTGGCAACCGAACCTTCACCGGAGATTCTTAGCACCCCCTGCCCCACCGTTACCATGGTCGCCACCGTAGCCAGGAATAGTGTGGCCGCCGGGGACTGGGGGCCGTCTCTTTGTTGCTCTCATCATTGGGCGGTATTTGCCATAGTTGCCACACTTGGCGAGCGGGTTGGCAACCGCAGTTTTTTATTGTAATTTTGCTGTTATCAGGAAGATGCTGCTCCCCATCTCCTGCCTTTTTGCCACTGTTGCCTTTTACGACACCCACGGAAAGGTATGGGTTAGTCAATATTCTTAACCGCTACTACATGGAAACTGTTACTACATCACATTGTTAGTCTCTTCCAAAACAATAGTTAAATTGGTTGGAGTTTGTATAGTTTTGGGGCTCATTAAGATTGGGAAATATACATTTTTGCAGGTGAAGTTTCGTTAATTGTAAATTGTTGAGGTGAATTTATGGAATCTATTCATTGTGCATGTGAATAATAGTTTCTGTTTAAAGAGCTGGGACGGGAACAATTAGTGTACATGGTTCGCGAACATGATGGGCGACAAATTAAGATTTCTGATGGTGATCCTGTTGATACAATCATATTACGCTTACGTTTGTTTAATAGCATACCGTCGATGTCACACATAAGTTTCTCTCTTTTCATTCTGGAAAATGACCTTTACTTGTGGGCAAGAAGCCTAGCATAAAGTTCACAATCATCTCCTTAAAACAGTGGTAGAGCCACGCAGCAGCTTTTGCTGTCGCACGGATGGGCCGGCTTGAACCGGGGTGGTACCACGACCTCACAGAATACCAGCGTGAAGTAGAGGTTTACCTCTGCGTTTCGCTTGGTGAGTACAGGTGGCCGGAGGCCCTTTTTACTGGAAATGAGGCATTCCATCTTAGTCCTCACAGGTGACAACGCGTCTGCATTTTGATTCGCAAACGAGGATAGATGTAGATGTCTATGGGCCGCAGCAACCACTTACCATAGGTGGACTGTGTGCTCGTTTGTCACCCTTATCCTATAAAAAAAAATTGTTTGCCGTTACTTATGCCTTGTTAAGTGTAGTTAATGAAGTGTTAATTTGTGTATGTGTGTCTTATTAGAAAAAATGGGACTTGAAAAGGATTATTATAGTGGCGTGTAGATTGCATCACAGCGTCCGAGACCGAGGTAAACTTGGACTCGCCAACCGATGTGTCCTAGACATATATCATCTTAGTGCCGGTGGTAAGCGGGTTTGTTGTAGCATTACGACTTGCCCATGGACATCGCACACCCCTACCGTTTGTGGGCGGCGTCTTAGCGTATAGCGTTATGATACGTCGGCTATCTTTCTCTTTAGGGTGAGTGTGTTTGGTAGTACTCTTTAAGTGCAGCAAGCATACTCAACTCTATGTCTTAGTGCAATAGCGTTATGATACCTGGAGTTTTGCCTACTGACATCTTAGTAGCGTGACAATAGTACCAAATTTTGCTTAAGTCGATAGGGATTATAATGATGTGTTGTGAGGGGGCGCCATCCGTATGGTAGTTGCATTGATGCTTACTGCTATTTGGGGTTTTGCGGCTTGTGATGGATCTGCGGGTATGGTGCGCCTGATTTGACGCATTTTGTGGTTCTGGTCGATGATGGTATGCGAAAGGTGATGTCTGCTGGGATTGTATTGGGGACTTTGGGATGGTGTAAGCTGACGATAGTCGTATTGATGCTTGTTGTGTTCTGCAGCATTGCGTCTTTGCGATGGTTGTTTAGCGGGTCTCTATTCTCAATGGCGCTCTCTGCGTCTTGGTGTATGTTGCGTTATAACGTAAATCGAAACGCAACAATGACAAATAGCCCGGCCCAATCAAAAAATAAGAATTAAAAATAACGGTTTTAGACTTCTTCAAGACACGATAGCATAGCTTGACTTAACACAGTAGCAGATCTTTTATATACATTTGTAATTAACTTTCAAAATAGAAATATTGTTTTCATCCTTTAGTTCTTGAATTATATGCAATTAATACAATTAAAGTCAAGATTTTTATTTTGGGAATTCGACTACATCAATTTATTATATACATCACCCAAGAGCTCCTGCCGCATCCAACAGGATCTTGGGCATTCAGTGTAACTCAATCCTAAATAGCTTTCCCCAAGTCAGGTCCCTCGATTACGGGGCGGCAGACTGTCTGACCTCCATGATGTTTTATAATATAACAACATAATAATATGTCTCTGTAGATTTCCCACCTTTGAATAATTGAAGGCAACTTGTTGGTGGGTGAGACAAAAATGATCGAAAATGCATATACTCAACGTCAGTGACACAAACCCTTTCTAATGGTGAATTATTATTATTATCTTATAACTGCCTATTGGCTACATCTGCCATTATATTGGTTAGTGGAGCATAATGTGTCGACCTCATGCGGGTGGTAGCTGGAGGGAGAATCTGAGGAAGCTCTCAAGGCTGCGGCCGAAAGCCGCGCAACGTGGGATCCTATTCTTTTGAGGTGAGCGGTAGACTCATGACACACTCTATGGCCAATTGGTGGTGATGCCTTACACATACATCACGTCTGCAAGAACGGTGATCAGGAAAGGTGGATGCGCTCACGGAAGCTTTTTTATGGATAGTTATGGTTGCCTAATCCGTGTGACGTACATTCACTGTAGCTGGATTTGATCGTATTCTGTATGGCGTTAAAACGCATTGACATGCGCGACTTCGGTCGACATATGTGCTTACGCACTTCCATGGGGCCATGTCCTCTTTTACTGGTACGCCAGTTATTTTGCTGAGGACTACGGTCCAGTTCCCAACTTAACGTCCCCTTCGGAGGGAGCTAGTTGGTTGGTTGACGCTCACCTCACACGGTGTGTGTGGAGCCGTGTGCCTCCCCCACATTTTTTTTTAAACATGGGAGAGCATAGCACTTGTATCTGGTATTTTATATAAATATTGTGAGCCTTTTCCAAGCGGGAAGGGATTAATTAATAAAGGATTGACTGATGTGAACCTGATACAAGTGGAATAGGGACGATTTAATGTTCTTAACTTTATTGAGCCCTGTCTTCGTGAATGGGGTTCTATAACTTATAAGACACTATCAACAACATTCGATTATAATCGAATATTCATTCTTCCAAGAGACACGTAAAATCACTAAGTTACTATACAAATACAACATAAATAAGTAATAATAAAATAATAATAATAATTAAGACGATCGTGTCATACATTTATTAAGCGGCCTATATTTGAACCTTTAGAAATATCAATATATGGTTAATATACTGGTCACGTAAATTTGATATATTTTTATATATATTATAGATATAAATTCTAAAGAATTAAATAAAGTCCTCTTTAGGGTTACAATATACAGAAGAAACAGCGTTGGTAAAACACCAGCGTTAATAGACTTGTAATCCAAGCAGGCATGGTCTACTACGACCTTGATGCTCCGATCAGCCAGGAAACTGGTGATCCAACTGCATAATTTCTCGGGAAGCCCATAGAAAGGAAGCTTCGAAAGAATCGCTTTGTGCCAGACCCAATCAAAGGCCTTCGCTATGTACAAATTAACGACCAATGCCTCCCCCTTCGACTCGATCGCCTGCGCCCATCTATGTGTAAGAAAAACAAGAAGATCACGAGCTGAGTGATTCCGACGGAAACCGTACTGGTGGTTACTAATCAGCTCGAGCTCCTCAAGGTACCGCATGAGCTGGCAGTTAATAATAAAATCCATTATTTTCGAGTACAAGGACATGATGGCAATAGTTATGTAGTTGGACGGATTACCTTTTTTAGGGATCGGGTGCACGAAAGCTGTCTTTCATAAATTCGGGGCAACGTCTAGGGAGTAGGAGTATCGGAAAAGACGCGTTAGAATCGGTGCCAACTCTGGAGCGCACGGCCTCAGCACAATTGGCGGGATTCCGTCAGACTCACTCGACTCGTGGATGTCCATGGAGAGGCGTGCTTTGCATACTAAGCACTGAGTGAATCGCACATCAGGCATAGAGCACTTACACTGCGGGACGGTCAGCGGTGTGTTCCACCCGTCATAGAGAGTCGAGTTGGACGCAAAAAGGGAGCCTAAAGGTTGGCTTTCTCTTTTGCGGTGTGGGCCAGTGAGTCGTCCTCCCTGTGCAGAGATGGTAGTGATGGCTTACAGATTCCCTTGATAAGCTTTGGCAAGAGACTAGAACGCACGGGTTCCCGAAGGAAGGTGAACTAATTTCTCGCCAATTCTCCCAATGTGTTCATGTCCCTTGGCAATAACTCTTTTGAAGGACCTGGAGGCGAAGTTATACTTCTATTTAAGCATGCTGGTGTTTACATCCCGAGCCACCGAAGTCAACCCAGGCCTGATAACATTCCTGCTTACTGCGTAATACAATCTTACAGGAGCGACCAAACTAAGGCTGAGATCTAACACCGATGGGTACCGCAGATGATGGAATACGAGTAAATAGCTCCATTTCCTGTAGCTAAATATTTTAAAATAACCTTTTTTGTCTGTATATTTACCAACCTAATTAGAAAAAACTATACATGTAATAAAAATGTAATTTGCATATCTCTGTATGTTAACAATTTTTGTGAAAAAAAAATTAATGGGGATTAAAAATAAGTGATTGATAAATTTATATCATTTTCAAAAAGTCTGTCTGAAGTACGAGGGTGGATTGAAAAGTACTCGGCCTAACACAGATCCATTCAATTCTAAAAATCAAATCTACCCACATTATTTAGTTCAGTTCAGACTAGTTCATTGTGTGAAGTTCGAAACGTGTGCGATAATTAGTTGTGATTTTATAAATTTATTAACAAAGTAATCGGACATAATTTCCGCGAATGGATCAAATCGAGCAGCGTGCCGTCATTAAGTACCTCCATAAGAAGGGGCTATCATCAAAAGCCATCCATGATGACATGGTCAGTACATTAGGCCATTGTGCTCTGTCATATTCATCCGTCAAAAAATGGATAGCAGAATTTAAGCGTGGTAGAGAGAGTGTGAAAGATGAACCCCGCTCTGGAAGGCCTTCGACGTCAACTACTGACGAAAATATTAAAAAAGTACTTGATTTAATAATGGGAGACCGCAGATTAAAAATTAGAGAGATAGCCGAGATTATAGGCATCTCTTATGAACGAACTCAAAACATCATTGTCAACGAGTTGGGTTTCCACAAGGTGTCTGCGAGGTGGGTTCCGCGACTGCTTTCAGTTGAACAAAAAAGGACGCGATTGACTATTTCACGCGACTGTTTGGAGTTATTTGAAGCCGATGCAGATGATTTTTTGAATCGTTTTGTTACTATAGACGAAACATGGGTTAATTACTGTACACCGGAAACAAAACAACAATTAAAACAGTGGAGAAGACCTGGTTCACCACCCCCTAAAAAGGCTAAGTCGATTTTGTCGGCAAATAAGGTGATGGCTTCAGTATTCTGGGACTCGAAAGGTATGATTATGATTGATTATCTTAAAATGGGTCAGACTATAAACTCTGATTACTACTGCACCTTACTACGTCATTTACGAGAGGAAATAAAAGAAAAACGTCGAGGAATGCTCAGAAGAAAAGTCCTGTTTCATCAAGATAACGCCCGTGTTCACACGTCAGTACAGTCAATGGCTGAAATTCACAACTGTGGCTTTGAACTGTTACCGCATCCGCCGTATTCACCTGATCTGGCACCATCAGACTTCTTTCTGTTCCCTAACCTAAAAAAGCACTTGGGAGGTCAAAGATTTTCGACAAACGACGAGGTCAAAGCAGCTGTAGACGCATATTTTGACTCTAAGGAAGAATCATTTTTTTTCAACGGTCTAAATGCTTGGAAGGTGAGGTGGCAAAAGTGTATTGAACTTGATGGTGATTATGTAGAAAAATAAAAATATAACTGATTTAGTATGTGTTTATTTTCTTGGTTAGGCCGAGTACTTTTCAATCCACCCTCGTATTATTTTTCAAGAGTCGTTACGAAAATCATAAAACGTAACTTCTAGTAACATTTAGTCTTTGTTTTATCAAAATCGGTTGATTAAATCGAAAGGAATAATTAATATTTTGAAATTTATGTACAAACATTTTTCAGTGATGTCGTTGAGTCATTAAATGCATTTTAATCTAATGTAATAAATCATATTTAAAATAATATGAAACAGTGTTCTATAATTATATACTATACATTGAAATAAACCAGTTTTATTGATTTTATCACGTTTAATTCACAAATTTTAAAATTCCGACGTTTCGGTTGCTTTATAGCACCCACGATCACGAGGGGGGCGGGGGGGATATTTGACATCCCGATGTCATAGTTAGCCGATGTAAATATATATATATATATATAAGATTGTCATATTTAGATTAATTTTTGTTTCAATCTACGCAAAACGAGACTAAAGTATCTTGAAGTCTTGTAGTGGTATGCTTGGGCTTGGATTCAATTTTGTTTATTATAAGATTCTGTTTATTTAAGACTACAAAGTGTGGGGAGCCTAATACACTACCCTGCGGCACTCCGTACGATACCATAATATAAGTTTTAATTGCCGGGAAAAATCATTAAAATAGTAAAGTCTTTGTGAATTTGGTAGTACATTGAACCCAGATAATTATAGACTCATTTCTGTACTGCCAACATTTCGTAAAATTTTTGAATTTTGAATCGATAATTGATGCTGGTGTTGAGCTGATTAAATATATTTTCAATGCATGTGAGAATTCACGACATGCTTTGGGAATATTCTGTGACCTATACAAAGCCTTCGATTGTGTTGACCGTGAAACATTAATCAGGAAACTTCAAAAAGTGATGATTTTTAATTTATTATTTCATATTTAAGTAACAGAACGTTAAAAGTTGTCATTAATAGTATGAGTTCTTGCAATTCGATAAAATAAATGGGTGTACCTCAGGGCTCAGTTCTTGGCCCCTTTCTGTTTCTTGTATATATTAATGACCTACCTTACATATACAATGCGAGGCGCGTTGCACTTTTACAACAAACTACCAGAAAATATACAAAATTTGCACCTCAATGTTCAAAAACAAACAAAAGAGTCACACTTTTCAATAAGTATTATTTAAAACCTATATTGAATATATAAGTTTCTGTTTCTGTTTCTATTCATAACTAGCTAACGCAAACAATGACAAATTAAATTTTGTCTCGCATTTTCGGGCTGTCAGGTCGCCTATACGAGTACGCTAGTATATATTCTAAGTCTATGGTTGCAAATGTAGTTAAAATGACATCAATTATTTTATAAATATATTTACATTTTAATCATACAAACTAAATTTTAATACACGTACTGGCCATTTCGTCCAGTTTTCTTCAGAGTAAACCACAAATCAATTCGCAGACTAAAGCGGGAAAATATACACAAATTTATTAAAACAATAAGTAGATCTGTGGTTCACTGCTTGGAAACTTCAGTATAAAATTTATTTTGATTCTTAGTAGCCAGCATCAGCGTCATAGCTGCTTTTCTTGCTATCGTACTGACCTGAAAAAATAAAAGAAGAATAATCAAGTATGGCGTTCGATTAATTTAATAATAAGGAGTTTAAAACCAATGAATAAATATTTCACCTCATTCCTAATTGGCACCGCCCTGGTAGTAGGATCAGTCCATTCAAAAGAGTATTAGAGTAAGATTTTAATGAAAAGTAAAACAGACTTCTGAGTAAGAACTAAAAAGAATAAAATAATAGCTTCTGTCGCTGTGTATTGGTGGCGTGAGAGAATCCATACCTAAGGAAAGCATCTTCCTGATATCAGCCAAAATAATAAAGTACTGCGGTTGCCAAACCACCTGCCAAGTGTAGCATCTACGAAAGTTTAGCAACGGACTATTGATAGGCTTTAATGAATGAATGAAGAAATAGCTTCTCATGCAGTGCTAAGAAATAGTTTAACAAACAATTTAAATCCCGACTTTTTTTCGGCATTTTTAAAGTGAAAACTTCTGTAGGCGTGTTGGAAGATTTTTGGATGGGTAAAGAAGGAATGTGGTAGAGAATCTTCATGTATGAAGTTTAATTGAATAAATAAATAAAATCGTATGAGTTCGCATCACCAACAAGCTGTATTAGTAGCATATATTTGTAGCTTGTATGACGTGTTGCCCTTGGACACCAGTGAAAGTACAGATTATACTTGGGTGTGATTATATTTGAAAATAAGAAAAACACTATTATTTTATAGTTTTAAGATTTCACTTCTGTAGGCAGGCCCCAATGGCCGCTATTTTCTTGTTTATAAAAAAATCAAATTTAGGGCACTACAGTAAGACATTTTTGGATAGAAATTATTTAGAAATTAATTATTGTTTCCTTGCTATATAATATGCCACGGTGTCAGTGCAAAAAACAAAAAAAAAGTAGTAGATTCGAACAATAATAATTGTACGCTTAAAGTTTATTCTTCATCTTACCACCTGATGCAGCTGTCAATTGTAAGCTCCTCAAGATCTCCTCAGGTATTGGGGGTGGGGTAGGGAGGTGGTCGCCGCTCGCTTGGTAACCATTTTCATCAGCCGTGTACGTGATGGTGTAGGTCTGTCCGTCGTCGCCGACGTAGGAGTATGACCCTGACACCTGGAGGGAGCCTTCCTCTGGACCAGCGCCTGGGATTACTCGACCTGAAAATTTTTGAAGGGTTGGTTAAGTTTGCTTATTTTATTTATACTGTTCGCCACGACAAAAAGTGATTAAAACATAGTGATCAAAACAATATTAAAATTATAATTAGGAAAAGTATTAGTGAGGAAACTAAATGAAAGTTGCATTAGTGTAGTTTTACAACATGTTTACAACCCTTAGTTTATAGTATAGAGCATCGTTTGTAATAGGACAGTAATCCTTATTGTACAATACAAAGTCTGCCAATCAGAGCGCAGCACGCTAAAGAATAATCGGGCATTATATAACGTTAAGACCCGAAAATAATGAAAATAATTTTTATGCTTTATAACAATCGTCTATGTTTACAATTACAATTTAATGAGATTAATGTTTATAGATCAAGGAAATAAAAGAATGTTTCGCGTGGTGTACTTTAGTTCCCACCTATAGTAAAATCAAAGAATCGTTGTATCCAAATATTGTGATAATTGAGGATATTTTTATTAAGGTGAATGCAGACAGTGGCAAGCGGCTCACTTTAAAGTAAAGCTCCGGTCTACCTAAGCGCCTAGGCGCCCGGTAACATGGTAGTACAACATAGTAGCAGATAATAGCAGATAGTAGAACATAGTATTGGGAGAAAGTTACTACCAAATAATTTGAAGAAATAGTCAACTGAAGAAATCATCTGAAGAATATAGTGAACAACTTAGAGAACAGCCGATAGTGAATAACCGATAGAGAACAACGCTAGTTGATCAACCGTAGTCAACAACCACATTAAATAACCAATTGTCAGAAGCTTTCCATTAACAGTTGAGCAGTCGAACCACTGGCTACTAATTTGCTATTCGTATTCTACAGTTCGTGCATTTTGATTGGACGTCCATGCATAGTACCCCAGCTGCTATTTCTGTTATCAGAAAGATGCTGCTGTATATCTTCTGCCTCAGTTTCCCTCTGTCGTCTCTTACGACACCGACGGGAAGATATGGGCTAGTTGGTATTCTTACCCGTGGCGGGTAAGAATCATCTGTTATAAAAGATGTTAATTGACAATTTATAAAATATGATAAAAATAATACTTTTATAAATGGTTTCCGCAAAATAGCGCCTAATTCTATTAATTATCTTAAGAGCAATTTCCTGCATTCATTCTCATTGAAATTGGTACGAAACGCTAAAGTTAAAGCTAAAGGCAAGGAGGAATCATCTCGATATCCCTCCAAAGTTTAAGCCATAAAAGTCGTTCGAGTATATCACGCAATTTTCAAAGTCTGCAATAGTCACGAATTCAGATATCATCATGAAAACTGTCATCGGTGTAACGCCTTCGAACTTTTGCCGCGTGACTAGACTTGACCTTTCGTTTTATTTTAAATGTAGAATTAGCTTCTTCTAAACTAAGACTAGTATTATTGACACTTGAATACTTTACAAAGGGTAACACTTGTTACGTATTTATTATATTTTCTGCCGACTTCCAAAAAGGAGACGGTACTCAATTCGACTGTATGTTTTTTTATGTGTGTTACCTCATAACTTTGTACTGGGTGAATCGATTTGGATGATTCTTTTTTTATGTGAAAGCTGATAGTTCTCGCGTGGTCCCATATGAATTTGATCAAGGTCAGACCAATAGTTTTTGAGTTATTCTTAAATAACTTATATTGAAGTCGGCTGTACAAAATTTTTAATTTTCTGCCGACTTCCAAAAAGGAGACGGTACTCAATTCGAGTGTATGTTTTTTTTATGTGTGTTACCTCATAACTTTGTATTGGGCGAACCGATTTGGATAATTCTTTTTTTATATGAAAGCTGATAGTTCTCGTGTGGTCCCATATGAATTTGATTAAGGTCAGACCAATGGTTATTGAGTTATTCTTAAATAACCTATATTGAAGTCGCTTATATTGAAGTCGGCTGTACAAAATTTTTAATTTTAAATTATAAATTATTTATATGCAACTGAAGTGACAAAGTGCAGCCAATTTAATGTAAATAAGATCACAAACGACACACTTGTCGCCCTTGAGTAAAGTTGCAGCCTATTTACGTCCCACTGCTGGGCACAGGCCTCCTCTCATTTCTGAGAGGGTTTTAGGGCAAGGAAATGTCCGCCGCGCTGCCCGAATACGTGTTGGCGAACTTCACATGTCTTCGAAATATTTCGCCCTTGAGTGTTTACGTGCAATATACTCGTATCTGTCTCACTTCTACGATACGTAAGAAATTCATAGTGTGGGGAGTGTTCACTTTTTGAAGTTTAACATGGTAAAACATAAAATCATCACATCTATCTTAATGCCATTCTAGTAAAGTGATTTTATTTTGACATTGTATAGTTCAGTTGTGCTAGATGCATAAATGATTCATTCAATACACCAAATGGTTATTTTGAATTCAACATGATCTATGTTTTATGCGGAGACAAACTTTGCATGCGAATTACAAAGTATAATTTCGAAGCATAAGATAAGGGTAATTAAATACGAAGATGTCCTAGAATATAATGCGTCTATACTTTATCTAAAAGACATTACCGGGTCATTGAAAATACCAATGCTGGTACCGGTACTTAAAAGGGGTCCTGGCAAACGGTAGTACGGTATTTAGTAATATTTAAAAGACAAGTATATTCTATTATTATTAAAAATATAGCCGCCAGCAGTGATCTAGTTAATGTATAAATTTACAGATTTAAAATGTACACATTAATACCTTTCGTGTCATAATCGTGTAGTGTTGGTGAATATCCACTGATCCATAGCGTCCCGTGGGTATCGTTAGAGGTGACAGACAAACTAGGAGATGTTATAAGTTATCTTAAACGTGCACACTGTAACACTTATATGATAAGATCGAAGACATGCTTGGGTGAAATGTCAGAGGAACGAGGACAATTTTGATGCTTGAAACCCACGATATATATTTTCTCACAAACTATCGCAAAACCTTGCGTTTAGACATAAGCCTGTTCAAAATACTGCAGCACAGTTTATCCATTTCTTATCTAATTATATAAAATCTATCTGATAATTCAGAAAGAAACATTAATCTCTACACTTTTCTAATAAAATAAGTTCCGTCGCTATGAAATCTAACAAATATATCACCGTGTGAAAAGTAGCGGCACCCTGGTAGCAGAAAAATTCGTGGATGCCCTCACTGTCACGTTTGGCAGCCGGATTGACAATCGCAGTGCCAGACGTCTCGCACATTTAACGTGGTCGACCGTTACCAGTCTGGATATTTTGACACATATTTTGTTATATAATATATATATATATATATATATATATATATATATATATATATATATATATATATAATATGTATGTATTTCCACCTGCCACAAAATGTCATCACTCCACAGGTTGACTGGCAGAGAATGCTTGACGGCATTAAGTCCGCCCTTTGGTACCCTTGTTATTAAGGTGTGATGACGCCGAACCTGGGGGGGCCAAACGCCTCCTGCCGGAGACTCTACGAGGGGATCGTGAGGTCCATGGCCCTTTACGGGGCACCGGTGTGGGCGCGTGGTTTGGCGCGGCTTGCCGTCCACCACCTAAACGCGCCCCAAAGGGTGGTTGCCGTAAAAATGGTTCGCGGCTACCGCACGATCTCCCGCGAGGCGGCGAGCCTCCTTGCCGGATTGCCGCCATGGGATCTGGAGGCGATAGTCCTCGCGCGCCTGCACGAATGGCGCGCGGAGGCACTATGCCGGGGGAAACCCCGCTGCCGCGGCAAGTTGTCGTGCAGCGGACAGACTTCCGGCATGATCTCATGGCGACATGGAGAGAGCGACTGTCGCAACCTCGTGCTGGGCACGCCACTATAGCGGCGATAAGACCCCTCTTTGAGGAGTGGCTTGAGAGACGCCACGGCGTCCTCACCTTCCGCCTGACGCAGTTCCTCACCGGACACGGTGTGTTCGGGAGGTTCCTGCACCGAATCGGGCGGGAGGAAACGCCCGGGTGCTCCCACTGCGAGGATCGACCGGAGGACACGGTGGAGCACACCGTGGAGGTGTGCCCTGCTTGGGCGGAGCACCGCCGTGTCCTCGTAGCGGCGATAGGCGGCGGCGACCTCTCGCGTCCGGCCCTGGTCGAAGCCATGGTCCGGAGCGAGACGGAATGGGATGCCGTCACCACCTTCTGCGAAGCAGTGATGCTAGCGAAGGAGGTGGCGAAGCGGGAGAAGGAAAGAGCAGCAGCTTTCCTTCCCGGCCGCCGCGGGAGACGCCCCGGGCGTCGGGGGCTACGTCGTGGCCCCCGGCCACCGTAGGCGCGGGCCTGTGGACGGCGAGCAATGGGTAGCTCGCCGTCCGTCCGTCTAACGACGACAGGCCGTGTCGACGGCGCGTTTTGTTCCACGCGCGCCTCAAAGAACTGTCAGCAGCGTGGGCCCCTTGCAAGGGCCGACGCCTGCCGGGGCTGCGGGTTGTTCGAAAGAGATACCGCGGCTCCGGAACGTAAGGGCACTGAAGGAACACGGATGGTTTTTAGTCAGTAAAAGTCTGACACTCCCTTCCGCTCCACCCACAGCGAAAGGCGTCATTAGATGATTTTCCATCCGCAAAAAAAAAAAAAAAGTGTGATGATAAACAAGATTAAATAAATAAATAAATATTTTATGTATGTTGTAAACAAGATGATTACTCCATCATCTAACAGAAGTTATAATACTTTTCTGATATTTTTCAGAGTCCATGCGACTATGAAAACGGGAGTCATAATGGGGTGATAGGATGGGATTCTATTACGCTTTTTTTTATAAAACGTAAGTGAAAAACATACTTGCATCCCACCTGATGACAAGCGGCAACTTTTTTATAGAATAAGGTTGACAAATGAGCACACAGTCCACCTGATGGTAAGTGGTTGCTGTGGCCCATAGACATCTACATCTATATTCGTTTGCGAATTAAATAAAATGCAGATGCGTGGTCAGCCGTAAGGACTAAGATGGAATGCCTCTTTTCCAGTAAAAGGGGTCTCCGGTTCTCTATACTCACCATTCGAAACACAGCAGCGTTAAGTTTACACTGGTATTTTGTGAGAGCGTGGTCCTCCCCCGGTCGAGCCGACACATTCATGCTACAACTATACTACTAATGTAGCTGCAGCATGGCTATACCACGCACCACCACACGAGAAGAATCAACTTTCGTATAAAAAAAGAATCATCGAAATCGGTTCACCCAGTACAAAGTTATGAGGTAACACACATTAAAAAAAACATGCAGTCGAATTGAGTACCGTCTCCTTTTTGGAAGTCGGCAGATAAAAAATACTTCAACATATATTGTTTATAAACGCCGCCTCCATAATGACAATACTTTAATATGTAATGTGTTATTGCTAGTTAAGTCATTAAACACATTTCGCCGCATCGAATTAGAAGCCTATCCTATTATGTTATTAATTTATTTAACGAAATTTTAAATATTTATCTTGAACAAGGTACTAAATTTTACTTAATAGATATTTAACAATTCGACCTAATGTATTGAATTTAGTTACATGACATTAGACCTTTTAACAGTGTCAAAGGCACATTTATAAATCAGCTTGCATTATATAATATATCTATCAGAGCTAGTGTAAATATTATCAAGTACCAGATAATTATGTATATTATAACCTAAAAGAGAATCATTGTGTCGAATTTTATAATAAATATTAAATAAATTTAGCAGTTTAGTTCGTAGCAACTTACAATAAACGGTATGTTACGTACACCGTTACCTTCACAAAAACTAATTTTAACAAAACTTGAATTTTTTTTAAGCAGACCCCGTTGGTAAGTAACTACTGTAGTCCATAGACACATGCAGCCAAATTCAAACAAGGAACGTCATAGATTCGTCGTTACCTCTGAGATTAAGATGGAATGTCTCACAGCCTGTAAATATACTCCATCTTTATACTCTTCATACAATACAGCAGTGTATACACAGCGGCAGAAACAGGCAAGACGGTAGTGCCTACCCAGATGCATATGCAGAAAAAAGTTTTGCTTTGTAGTAGTCAACCGGTCCACTGAAACGTTTTACTTGAAGGTTTGGCTTAAAGCCAACCCTGTGACACATTTGTTACTATGTAATTATGCAAAAGCTCAAACCATTAGTTTAAAGATCTTGTTTGAAGAAAGTTCATTTGTCGGAATCTACTCAAACCTATATTCTTATAAAACACTTTTATTAGAAAAAAATCGCTAAACCACGCGGTCGTTTATCACGACACTTGATTTTTCATAATAGATCATTTGAAATCGTATACATCTTTCTTTTTATTTAAAAATTACGTGTCACATTGTTTATCCGCGATGAACTCCTATACTACTCTTACTGAACTGATTTCAATGAAATTTTACACACTGTGTGCAGTTTGGTCCAACTTGAGAGATAGGATACTTTTAATCCCGATAAGTGACCCTCAATTTTTTTATTGCTAATTTCAGGAGCTTTTTTTTTGGGAAAGCAAATGGTCGTTCGGAAAGGGCAGAACAACGTCTGCCTGGTCAGCTAGTACATTATAAAAATTACATGTCACATTGTTTGTCCGCGTTGAACTAATAAACTACTGAACTGATTTCAATGAAATTTTGCACACTGTGTGCAGGTTTGGTCCAACTTGAGAGATAGGATAATTAACTTTTTTGTCCCGATGACTGAACCTCTATATTTTTTTTTGCGAATTTAAGTATTTTTTATAAGATAAAGGATCGTCGTAACGGGCAGAACATATATTATTATATTTGTTTATTATTTTTATGATCTAAATCGTTCTTTATTTTTATATGTACAGTGGAATAAGTTGCCCCTCCATTCGGTGGAAATATATGTGAAAAGTCTTTGATTAATATCATATCAGACCTTAATTCCATGCTAATAAAATATATAGTTTGAAAATTGCTCTGTGTAGGTCATCGATTTTCGATAAAAAAGTGAGATTAATTGAAAACTATATTAGTGATTTTTGTAATGTTGATGGCTGTTATTGAAACTTACTTCTTAAGGATATTGAAATTAATGGTTACAGTGAATCAATACTTTAATAAGGAATTTTTTTGCATACATTGTGCAGTTTATGTGGGTGGTAGTATTTCTTTTCTGTGATTTGATTCGGCATTTGGAGTTCAGGAGTTGTTAAGATGTGGACTTTTAATAGGCTGTAAGGATTCAATGATGAATGATATATCATCATTACTTCTCGAGATATGCGAGACGTAAAGTCCATTAATGCACGAACAAACAAATAATATCATCTCGAGTACAATGTAAAAACTTATGTAAAAACACTCACACAGAGACATTGTTCACATCGATCTCTATGGACCTTAAAACGTGGACATACAAGTATGTTGAAATTTGAACTTTCAAATATCGCACCAATTACAACAACTTTCAAATGCGGAGTTGATGAATAAATGTTAGAAGAGACTTAGACTTACCATTTTGCTCGGCTTTAATACCGTCACTAGTTTCGTACGCGTAACGATAGCCTTCCTCATTGATTTCGTTTTCATATCTCAAGATCTCCGCTTGGCTGCTCGCAGAGGCTGATGAAAAGCTTTGGGCAGATGCTGAATTGTAGTTCTGAGCGGATCCTGAGTAGCTCTGAGCAGGTCTGGATCCAGAGGTCAGTGGTGTTTGTAGACCAGCATTAACACCACTTGATGACGCGGAATTAGCGGGAAGGTAGACTTTGTCCAAGCGGGCTGCACTGACTATGGACGCTACGGTGAATACGATAAGCTGAAAATATGTTTTTTAAAGTATTTTTTAATAAATATCAATAAAAGCTTCGTACACAATTTATGAATAGATATTAAAATAGGTGCAGTAGTTGTCAAAATGGCTATTTTAAATACACAAAAATAATAATTGTAGTAAACATGTAAATCCTTAATTAAAAATTATAGCAAACTAAAAATGTATCCTTATTAAAAAAATATATGTTAAAGTGGCTTATTTCTTGTTACTCTTATGTCTTGGCTCCATTTAACAGATCGGTTTGACAACTAATTGTGTATTGTTAATGATACAACGAAAAAACTATTTAATAAGTCCTAGGAGGACAAATAGCCGTGACGACTTAGGGGATAAGTGCTCTTCTGCGCGAGAAAACTAACTTTGAACCCAATCAATGAAACTGTAAGTTACAATTTTAAGTGCCAATTTAGTATGCGATGGGCGTAGAAAGAACACATCACGAGGAAATATTCATGTCTGAGAAAGAGATAATATTTTAATAGATTTAAGCCATGAAGCATTGGAGCACCGCGGTAGACTCTTCCTTGGCCTTCATCCCTCTCAGAAACAAGAGAAGGCCTATGACCAGCTATGGGACAGGCTTTTATTTTACTAATGTGAAAAATAATTAAGTCACATGTTTATTAGGAAATTCAAGTCTCTGTATAAAAATATTAACAAATATTCACGAAAGAGCTTTTGACATTCAAATAGAGAGTCAAGCACTATTTCACACTAAAACTGTTGCATAAAGTAAATAAGTACTAACGTATTTCATGGTTGATTTGCTTGGAGATGCGTCGCCTAAGGGTGATGATAGTGGAATGTGGCAATGCGATGAATCTGCGAACGTTTTATACCGAGCTTCCATCTGTTCGATATTTAAACGATATAGGAATTCGACGTTCGAAAATTCATGTCCCTTCAATGATCGAAATCTTTAACATTACAATTATAAAGTTCAAATTTGAACGAATCAATATGTTCACTTTACCATTGCCAAGGACTGGGGTTATTAATTTAGGGTGTTGAATGTACACTTTTATTGCATAACACATTTTTTTCACTATCACAATTTAGTCAAATTAGAAGCAGACGTCTTATGGTTTAATTACAGTATTGGATGATTTACAAATATTTATTTGGTAAACTATTTATCTTGCTAATTGATCAGATCTCAAATAATTTATTCAGTATTAAAAAAAATTCTTTGCTATAAATTTGTCTTAGGTTATTAGTTTAATTTAGAACCGTATAGTGGCGGTTTAAAAGTATCCACTATGTCTAATCGTCCCGTGGTAGTCGTTAAAGGCGACAGAGGGAAATTAATACAAGAGATGGACAGCAGCATCTTTCTAATAACAACTCAAAATAATAAAACACTGCGGTTGCCACCCCACCTGCTAAGCATGGCAGCTATGGCAAAATAAGATGATTCCCATATGAGAGAGACAATTTATGTGGAATGTTTATGTTCAGCAGTGGTATTTTATGGGCTATAATGTATTGATGGATGGATGACATCCTAAAATCTTTATGATAAGGGTGACAAGGTGAACTGTATACTCGATACAGTTCACCTGATCGTAAGTGGTTGCTGTGGTCCATAGATATCTACATCTATCCTCGTTTGCGAATTAAAATGTAGATACGTTGTCACTCGTGAGGACGAAATGGAATGCCTCTTTTCCAGTAAAAAGGGTGTCCGGTTCTCTACACTTACCATACGTAACACAGCAGAATTAAACTGCTATTTTACACTGGTATTCTGCGAGAGCATGGTCCATCCCCGGTCGAGCCGCTGCAGCATGGTTCTAACACGTATAATACTTTTAATGGAAACTGAAAGCCAATTTCAAAGAACTTAAAAGAATTATTTCCATATAATGGCTCCTGGCGTCGGATATTCTTCTATTATATAATAATAATGTCCTCCAAACCAAGTTTCGGTCACGGCTGCCAGTTTCAATGCAGAATAGCCAGCTGCGCGGGACAACGTTTAGTATACGGGAGTATGCGAAAACACTGGTACACTTTCTACTACTACCTCACTCTCATAGTCCGATGGGATGGCAATGCAACACGACCGGAGAGAGAACAGACACAGGAACAACTACTTTAATTGCTTTCCAAGGCACGGGCGCGAAACACTACCAACTTCCTGACTATGGGTAAAATTTCTTGATAGAAAAATCCAATAGTATTTCTTGATAGAAAAATCCAATAGTTGATTTTTGGCCTCTGATTCTTTTTCTAAAATAAAAGTAGCCTAAGTTACTCCTTATGACATCAGATATCTGCCAGTAGAATTCCTGTCAAAATCGGTCCAGCCGTTTCGGAAATAAGCCGGAACAAACAGACAGACAGACAAAAATTTAAAAAATTGTATTTTAGTTATAAGTACCGTATTTACTTTCATATGCATTCAGTAAAAAGCTGTAATTTTGACATTACAAACAGACACTTCAATTTTATTTATTAATACCACCATACCATGAAACTTAGTCGGACAATTGGTCTTAGGTAAACAAAGTCGTCAGAAGTTTCGATCGTAGTATTTCCAACAACTACAGGGAAAGTTTTTTATTTTAAATAAGGAATCTAAAATAAAAAACCAAAATGCAAATGCGACACCCCTGAGGATTTAGATAGAATGCCTATGCAGTAAAACGGACTCCTGTTCTCTACACTCACCATACTAAACATCAGGATTAAGCTGGTGTTCTGCAAGAGCGTAGTCTTTCCCTGGGTGAACCGATCCATTTGTTCTACTACCATAATATAGCTATAGCGCCTTCTAACACAGGATAAATGCATTAGGTGTGACTTGGGCTTTACACATAACCTTTTGTCTTGTCCATGATTATTTCTCAAACATTATCAAATGGAAGAATTCCCTGGCCGAGCTTACTTCTTTGTTCTACAACCATAATATAGTTGAATCGTGGCTCTACTACGTGATAAAGGCGCTAAGTGTGACATGGACGTTACACATAACCTTTCTCATGTCAATGTTCACTTCGGAAACATTTTAAAACGTCATAATAGCCCAAACGTTGCTAAATAGGTTAATAATTACAACTCGCGTATAAAATAAACAACAAAGGTAGCAGTAAAAATCGTGATCAGACGTATAGCAGGTGAGCATGTGAGTGACCAGCCTTGTTTTAGTTCAAGACGTGGAAAAGGTTGTTCCGAAATAAGTAATCGTTGAAGTGTTTATCGCATGTCGGAAATTGCGTGTCGGCGTGGTGAAGGAGTGAAACGAAAAATGCTCGTATAATGTACATATTTGACTGATTCTTGAAAATGTCCAGATGAGTTTTGATTAATGTAATTAAGTAAAGTAACAAACTACAGAAAATTGGCGGCGTTTCAGCCCTGTGCCTAGGCAAACACGTAAAGTAGTTCTGAGCTTAAACTTTCTACGGTCGTGTCGGATTCATCGTCCGTCTCATCGGATTGTAAGAGTGAGGTAGTAGAGAGTGCACCTGTGTTTGCGAACATACCCGAGCACTATAATCCTGTACTAAGCAGATGGCTGGAGTCTGAAAATTTGGTATGAAGATGGAATGTTCCGTTACCAGAAAAAAGGATCTCCGATTCTCGTCTGTCGGCACTATATGAAACACAGCGGGAGTGGATTGTGTTGCCACCCTTGAGAATTTAGTTAGAATGCTTCGATAATTAAGACTTGGGTTTGCTTAATGTTTTAACTTATAAAAATATTGACAAAAATATATTTATTACTAGCGGCTTAACACGGATGATTTCTAGATCTCGACATCAGCGCCACCTACCAGCTCCAATCGTGAATCTAGTACATCAAAGGGACCCACTTAAATTTACAAAAAATATTTCATCAAAATCGTTCCAGCCATTTTTGAGTTTTTGCGAGATTAACGGACAGCATTTAATCTTTATATTTAAAAATTACGTGTCACGTTGTTTGTCCGCGATGGACTCCTAAACTATTGAACTGATTTCAATGAAATTTTGCACACTGTGTGCATTTTTGGTCCAACTTGAGAGATAGGGTAGTTTTTATCCCAATAAATGACCATCAATATTTTTTTATTACGAATATAAGGATTTTTTTATAGGAAGGGTTTTCGGAAAGGGCAGAGCAACGTCTGTCTGGCCAGCTAGTTTTATATATAGAGAAGATTTGAATCGATTACTTCACTGGAGTTAGTCATGTTTATATCAAGTATGGACAATATGTCTCAATCGATTATTGACGGTCACATTATTATTTGAGTTTTCTATCCATCAGTAATAAATCGGATTTGAAAAAACTTCCCTTTAAGTTAACTTTAACTTAGCTTAAGAAAAGCCTCTATATTCACTCTTGCCTTGAAGGCATCCACATTATAATCGGATGGAAAGGAAGATGTTCGCAGATTATTCCACTCCATTGTTGTACGCATTACCAATGAGAAAGTTAACTGTTTGTTCCAAATGTGTGGTATCTCGTAGGTCAAAGGGGTAGAGATTGGGCAAGCGTCTTTTACGATACCTACGGTACTAAATGGGATGATGGATTCCCTTACGTCGCAACCACATATTAAGAAATGTGGATACGAGGAATGGCAGTGTAGTTTCTTGTACGATTATATGCTAGATATAGTTTATGCAGTGTATATAATAGAGAGTAATAAGAAATATATCATATAACATAAATATAAATATAATGATTTATTATTAACGAGCATACTATACATTAAATCATTAAATAATTATATAGAATTTAATATATATGTAAATATAATAGGGTATTTTACACAATGTGAAAATAAGTCAAAGAATATATATTTATGATAGATTTTGTAAAAAGTAAACGAGAAATATTGATTTCTATTTATAAAAATGCATTATAAATTTTATATTTCAATTTAAAGAATATTTTTTTTTACCTGTGCCTCAAATCTGCAAAACGATGTCCGCCATATTAGATAGCGTCGTGACGTCACTAGGTCAAAGAAATAGGTTATGTGCTGTGTACTAACTAGTTAATTTCGAAATTTTTCAAGTTATCATTACGATTGTTGACTTTCATTCCAAATTTTATTGAAAAGGCATCATGGAAGACGGATTCTTAAAAGCAAGTTTATTACTTCGCTTTTAGCACTAATGTTATAGATATTATAATATAAGCTTAGGTGAGAAAAACTTTTTATTATATTTTTTTGTACAAACCCTCAGACGAAATAAAAAGTCACTTTTTTATTTGGTCTGAGTACAAACCATTTCTTTATTCCCATATAATAGAAAAAAACAGGAATTAAGTAAAACACTGCACTGCACTTGCAAGGGCTATCAAAATGGCCCACAAAGGGCGGGACAGACGAGCGATGAACCTAATCTATTACAAAATTTGACTTGCAATAGGTACCTATCATGTCATGATGTTTTGTTTTGTTTAATCGATAGTTAAATATAAGTCATATTTACATCAGAGTGATCTTCACAGAAGTATAGTTTAAATTTTGTAGACAATGCCTTCGGGTCTCTTCTTGCCAGTTTTAACCAAGTATTTCTCATATTTAAATCAGTTGGCATTTTAATCCATAACTTCCCCGGCGTTCTTATGCTCGTCTTTTTGCAATCAGGTACAACACAACAATGATGTAGATGATAACTCATTATTAAACATTCAAAAGTATCTTATTCTTTTGCATAATTGTCAAAATTCTAGGACAGTGACGTCATGACTTGAACAGTATGGCGGCTAGCGTTTTCATGCTAAAATTTAAAACGATAGATTAAAAGTAATTTTTATGTCACTATTCGGTTTTAAAAAATTTATATAAAAATTATATTGGTTCATTATCACTCTGGGATTCATTTAAAACACTTTTTGAAAATGGGTGTAATACCCTATACTATATTTTCGGAATTTTTTGCGTTTAATATTAACTTTTTTAACTCCTGACGTTTACAGCGCCCATGGGTCACGGGAGGACTAAGATGTTTGACGTCGTGTTATTTTTTTTTTATAGGATAAGGGTGACAAACGAGCACACAGTCCACCTGATGGTAAGTGTTTGCTGCGGCCCATAGACATCTACATCTATCCTCGTTTGCGAATCAAAATGCAGATGCGTTGTCACCCGTGAGGACTAGGATGGAATGCCTCATTTCCAGTAAAAAAGGCCTCCGGCCTGTTTTGTGAGGTCGTGGTACCACCCCGGTTCGAGCCGGCCCATCCGTGCGACAGCAAAAGCTGCCGCGTGGCTCTACCACTTATAATAGTTATCGAAGGCTTCCTTAAAATGTTAAATATTAATTTTAAGTCCGATGTATGCACCTTACTTTGTTTGTCATATATAAGAGAAACCACATTAACAATCAAGTTCGTACACTCCCTCATCTTGTAGAGTGTGAATGAGGTCCAAAATATCTATACAACCCGAACCCGAAACCGTAAAAGAACATAATAATAAAGCCAATGTAAATGATCGACGCTACGGGAGGTATGTCAACATGTTCAGAATTATTCACAAGAATATTGAAATATAAAACATCCTTATTTCAGTAGAGAGAGTGGATGCTACCATCTACTTGGGATGGAACTTCACGATACTGTTAGCTCGAACCATAAGCGGTACTATATAATATATTACAAAAAATTGTCAAAAAACTTTAAGAACAAATTCTATACATTGAAAGTTTCAGTTATTTAATCAAGTTCTAAAAGTGTTACTACAACGTTAAAATATTTTTTTCCGAAAGTAACACGCATTCAAATTAAGTTAATCAATACACACATTCAAGTTCGTAACGTGTTGATTAAGACTATGGAGGTCAATAAAATGGTAAGTGGAAATTCTAGTACGTTACTACTATTAAATAATATTATGATTGATATTTAACTGCCGTGTTAGGTCAGGGGGTAAGAGCTCGCCGTAAATTACGCAGTACGCGAGCAACCTGCCCATTAAAACAAATAAAATTACCACGCCCTTGACAGTGAAGGAAAAAGTTGTGGGTTTCCTAAATTGAAGTAATATGCACTACGTACTAGAAGAGACACCGAGGTTTGGTTGTTTACAACACGCGTTAGAATCCACGGACTCAAAATTACTTAGTGTCTATTATAAAAAGGTACTCCTTTGTGCCTCAGAACCCCGCACTGCGATAGATTTTTTTCGCGATGTCTGTTTTATGACAGTGTTGGAATATTTATTGCCTCATATTATCTCGTGGGTGTCGTAAGAGGTGACAGAAGAGAAACTGAGCAGGAGATGGACAGTAGCATCTTCCTGATAACAGCTGAATAAAAAAAACTGCGGTTGCCAACAAGCAATCTGTAGGGAGTCCTGTGTTCAGCTGTGGACTTTTGGTAGGTTGTAAAGATAATGGTATGTTCTGTTCTAGTACGTAGTACATAACTTCAATGGTTTCCTATCCTACCTGCTTGTATGAGAAATAAAATACTTCGAAAATATGATGTGAACTTCATCAACACGCACTGGAAAAGCGTGGCGGACTATCTGCTCCACAATCCTCTGAATAATGAGAGAAAATGTATGTAATAAGAGTGTAATGTACCTACGAGTAGTAGTGGGATGTATGTAGATTGTACTATTGCTTTTATGTAACTTCTCATGGTGATGATTTACCCATCTCGTAGTGAGAATGAAGAGGCAGATAATCCTAATTATTAAAGTCTAAATTAATACAGAAAACGATCATTAGAATTCTTACAAAAATTTGACAGTATGAACCACATAAAAAAGGCACTAATAAAATTGTTTATTTTATTAATGGTTTAAGTTGATCGGCGGTAAAAAGAAACGTCTTGGGGAAATCCGAATAAAATCATTTCGAAGTCATGTAAAGCCATTTTTAGTTAGTAGTTTTAGGTAGTAGTAGTTAGTAGTAGTTTTAGTTATCCATAACCCACTCAGAAATGAGAGGAGGCCTGTGGTTATTCGTGTGACAGTATATTATAGGCTATTACTTTAACTGCCCCATCATTCAAGACAAAGGTGCAAGACGTCTGGTACGGTGATTATCAATTCGGCTGTCAAGCCTTCTTTTAACGGGAAAGGCCCATTTCCAGTCTATCTTCAAATAAAAATAAAAATTTAGAGGCGTTTTTACTCTTGCGGAATAATATGGAATGCCTCATTTTCTGTAATATGGGTCTCCGGTTCTTTACACTTAGCATACGAAACACAGCAATAAGCTTCTAATTTGCTGGTATTCTGTAAAAGCGTGTTCGTTCCCCGATTGAGCGACCCATTCGTGCTACAGCAATAACACAGCTGCAGCTTGGCTCTACCACGTAAATACGGTTTAAACGGTGATGATGAAGAAGAAGATTAAATATACAACCCGTAAAAACTAATTTCTCCTGACGAACAAGAACACGAACAACACCGAATGCAACTTTACAAGGCGCTGGTTCGGCCTCACATGTTCCCATCTTTGGGCAGGGGCTCAGCCCTGCCAGCTACTTCCACTTGACCGCATCTAGCGCAGAGCGACTCGAATCGTCGACGACTGAGTCCTCTTCGATCGGCTCGATTCATTGGCACTGCGAAGAGATGTAGCATCCCTTTGCATTTTCTTTCGCATTTACCACGGGGAGTGCTCTCAGGAATTGTTCAGATTAATCCCAGCCGCCAAATTTCACGAACGCACATTGCGGCAGAACTCCCGATACTATCCACATCATCTGGATGATTGGCGGTCCATCACTGTGCGATTTAGAATATGTTTTCTTCCTCGCACGACTTCCTTCTGGAATCGATTACCATCAGCGATTTTTCCGAACCGTTACGACTTAGGGACCTTCAAGAAAAGAGCCTACTCCTTTTTAAAAGGCCGGCAACGCATCTGCAATTCCCCTGGTTCCCCTGGTGTTGCCGTTATTCATGGGCGGCGGTAGTCACTTACCATCAGGTGAGCCGCATGCTCGTTTGCCCCCTCTTATATAAAAAAAAGAAGTAGTAATATAAAAATGACATGCTCGGCATAGTAAGATTGCAGCAGACTACAGCCTCCAATTAAAACTCTTGCTAAATATGTTTGCGTAAAACCGAAATAAGTGCTTGAAAAGCAGAACGCAGCGAGTGCCACTACATATGAAATGTAGGTCTCTTAATTATTGTTATAAAACGTCCAAGTAACGAGATTATGATGGATTCACAAATACTTGGTCAGTGTTGTGCAGAAGTTATTCAACCAAATGGCCAAAACATTGATCTTGACATTTTATTTACTTCCAAGTAAGATCATTTTTGGAATAATAACAAGTAATCCCAAAATTTACATTTTTTTAAAATGATTAAAATATATACATAATAAAAAACAAAATTAATAAGTATCTTTTATTGATCGAAATAAGAGTCTTTTATTGAGCAGAGAGGGTTATTTGCATACCATTAAGACACGAAAAACTATTTTTAAAGTTTCTGTCTCTGTATCTATTCGGGATTATCTTCAAAATGGCTGTACCTAATGTAATGAAGCTGGACTAACTGATAGAGAGCATCACCAGAAGTGGTATTATAGGCCATTTCGTCCTAAAATCATAAACATTTTTTTTTAGAAATTGAATAAATTGATGAAATAAGTGTTCTTTACTTATTACATTAAATCTAAATAATGCAGCATTAATAAATCTTACGCAGGCGAAGCCAGGACGGGTCGCTAGTAACGTAATGTTATATGTTTAAGAAAAAAAAACATTTTTTAGTCTGTATAACGTTATGTTTTGTGGGTTGGATCACTTCTGCACAACACGGTCCAGTTTTGAGATCCAGTTAGAAATATGTTTTGAACCTTGACATAAACGTATTGTACAAGTTGCGAGCGAATGCAATAAATTTGGTATTTCAATTGTTTTTTAAGAAATAGTTCTTAAATATATAATTCAAATTTTAAATTAGAATTATATAAAATATTTCAGACATGCCATTTTTCTTATAAATCAATTAAGCTTTCAGAGAGCGAATCAATTTGATCTCATATTTTTGGTAAGAATATTCTTATATAGGTATGAATTATTATCATCTTGATTTTTTTTTAAATAGAATAAGGGTGACTAACGAACACACAATCGCGTTCACCGGTTGAGCTGACCCTTTCGTGCTACAACCAAAATATAACTGCCGCATGACTCTAACAAGATTATAAATTACAATCCTGTTTTTCCTTTGAAATGACATTTAAAATAAAATTTAAGCTCAATATATCAGACCTTAGAAGGCACAGTACTCGGTAAAACTTATGAATAACAAGTTAAAGTTTTGGTTAAAGTTACTTAAATATAGAAATCAATATAACTTGTCAATAAAAACTAATATTATTTCAGTTCAAGAACAATAGCACAACATATACTCTTTCTGTGTTGTGACGATATAAGAGAATCCATGTGTCGCAAATGGTGACGAAACTCATCATCATCATCATCGTCATCATCACCGTCATCATGGTTTACAACAGCCCACTGCTAAATTTAGGCCTGCTCCACATATTGTCTCGTAGGGTAAAATAGGGAACCCAGACGGGGGCCCGTATGCTGGAGATCCCCGGGGACTCCAGTGGCGCGACCGCGGACGCTCTGGCTGCGAAGCTCAGAGCGTCCCTGGACGCGGACGAGGCCCGAGTGTCCAGCCCCGTCAGATGCGCAGACCTGCGCATCATGGGTCTGGACGAGTCGGTATCGGAGGAGGAGTTGGTGGCCGCCGTCGCCAGGTCCGGGGGGTGCACTACTGACCAGGTCAGGTCAGGCGCTATACGCCCGGACCAACAGGGTATGCATGCCGCCACGGTGTGCTGCCCTGTTACGGCGGCCAAAGCCATAGTGGAGGGCCGAAGGCTTCTGGTGGGCTGGGTCTCAGCGCAGGTTAAGCTGATGGAGCCCAGACCTCTGAGGTGCTACCGCTGTCTCGTGGGACATCACGTGTCAGTGAAATGCGCCTCGGAGGTTGACCGCAGTGGCCTTTGCTTCCGCTGCTGTCAGCCCGGACACAAATCGGCGACCTGCTGCGCCACGCCGCACTGTGATGCATGTGCGGCGACCGGCAAGCCAGCCGATCACTGGGCCGGAAGCAGGGCCTGCGTGCCACCCGCCAAGGCAAAGGCCGCGGGTAGGGGAGGGCCCTCCTCCGCCGCCACCGCCTCTATGGCCACCGCCGCAGCCGCAACTGCCGCCGCCGCCGCTGTCACTGTTGCCGCCGCCGCCGCCGCGACACTGACGCCCGCAGAGGGGCGCCCCGTGGAGGAAGCTGAAATGGAATGCCTATAACGGCCCCATTAAGCTTCCTCCAGGCGAATATCAACCACTGCGCCTGCGCTCAGGATCTGTTGCTCCAGAGCATGGCGCAGTGGTCGATTAACATCGCTGTGGTCGCTGAGCCGTATTTTGTCTGGCCTAGGGATGACTGGGTGGCGGACCTTAACGGCTCAGTGGCCATCATTTCTTCGGCCGCCGCCGGTACCCCCGACCCTTGAAGGTGTCAGGAGGGGTCAGGGGTGCGTAGCAGCACGGTTCGGGGAGTTCGTCGTTGTGGGGGTGTACTTCTCCCCGAACCGATCTCTCGCCGAGCTCCATAACTCTCTTGCAGAGCTGAGAGCAGTCGTCGTCGGAAGCTATCCCCTCCCCGTACTTGTCCTCGGGGACTTCAATGCCAAGAACTTGGCTCTGGAGGACAGGCCTGGTCGTCCTAAATCGGGGTTCTGTCCCCACGTGTGTGCGGATGCGGGGCGAGTCGGTGGTGGACATTTCGTTCGCTAGCCCCGCTCTGTCGCCGCGTGCCATTGACTGGCGAGTCATGGAGGGGGTGGAGACCTACTCCGACCACCGGTACATCCGGTTTGACGTCTCCACCCAGCCCTCGAGCGCGCCAGTCCAACAGGCCCCGAGTGGTCCGCGTTGGGCGCTGAAGCAGCTGGACCGGGAGCTCCTCCTGGAAGCCTCGATCGTGCAGGCCTGGGTGTCATCACCGGATAGGCCTGCCGACGTCAATGATGAGGCAGGGTGGTTCCAGGAGGCCATGTCCGAGATATGTGACGCGGCAATGCCCCGCGTCCGGCCAGGAAGCGCCCGGCGTCAGGTGTATTGGTGGTCGCGTGAGCTGACGTGTCTGCGCGAGGCTTGTGTCGCCGCGCGGCACCTGTACGCCAGGCATCGCAGGCTCCGCATTCGTCCACCGAATGCGGCAGCCATTGAGGCGGAGCTGTACGAGGGATACAGAGCGGCGAAGACCGCCCTCCGGGAGGCTGTCATGCGGGCCCGGGATCGGGCCCGTGAGGAGATGCTGGACACTCTCGACAGAGATCCGTGGGGGCGCCCTTACAAGATGGTGCGGGATAAACTCCGCACCTGGGCCCCCCCCGCTGACGCAGAGTCTCCGGCCTCAGCTCGTGGAGGACGTGGTGAGCGCTCTGTTCCCTGCGCGAGGGGAACATCCGCCCCCGCCTATGGCTCCGCCACCTGCGGTGCCGGAAGCGGACCACCAGGACGACGACGACGACATCCCGGAAGGGACCGGGGTAGACCTGAGAGTGGCGGTACGTAGGCTCAAGGCCAGGAATACCGCCCCAGGACCCGATGGCTTGCCTTGCAAAGCCTGGGTCCTGGCCTCGGAGGCTCTCGGGCCCCGACTGGAGGGGCTCCTAAGCGCATGCTTGGAGAGAGGCCAATTCCCGCTTCGTTGGAAGACGGGGAAGCTGGTCCTCATTTGGAAGCTGGGGCGCCCTGCGGACTCTCCGTCCGCATACCGGCCCGTGGTGCTGCTCGACGAGGTGGGCAAGCTCTTTGAAAGAGTAATTGCAAACCGCCTCGCCGAGCACCTTGCGGGGACGGGGCCGGATCTTGCGGGACACCAGTTTGGTTTCCGCAAGAGGCGCTCTACGGTGGACGCCGTCATGCGCGTGAGAGCCCTCACGACGGGGGATGCAGTGACCAGGGGGGGGGGGTTGTCTTGGCGGTGTCTCTCGACATCGCCAACGCCTTCAACTCCATGCCCTGGAGCTGCATTAGGGAGGCACTCCGGTATCACCGGGTGCCGACCTATCTCCGTCGTATAGTCGGGGACTATCTGACGGACAGGGCCGTCATCTACCCCGATCGCAACGGTGAGTGGTACCGGCGAGAGATGTCGTGCGGTGTCCCACAGGGTTCGGTTCTGGGGCCGCCCCTGTGGAACATCGGTTACGACTGGGTGCTGCGCGCCGACCTCCCTACCGGCGTCAGCGTAGTTTGCTACGCTGACGACACGCTGGTACTGGCACAAGTGGGGTCGTACGAGGCGGCGGCGGAAACTATGACACGCGGGGTTGCGATAGTCGTTGAGAGGATCCGGCAACTGGGTCTCGAGGTGGCTCTGCACAAGTCCGAGGCCATGCACTTCCATGGTCCTCGGAACAGGCCACTACCGGGATCCTCAGTGATGGTAGGAGGGGTATCCATCGGCGTCGAGTCGATGTTGAAGTACCTAGGACTCGTCCTCGCCGGCCGATGGAACTTCGTTGAGCACTTCCGACGTTTGGCTCCCAAACTGGAACGGACCGGGGCTGCCTTCAGGCGGCTCCTGCCGAACCTGGGGGGGCCAAACGCCTCCTGCCGGAGGCTCTACGCGGGGATCGTGAGGTCCATGGCCCTTTACGGGGCCCCGGTGTGGGCGCGTGGTTTGGCGCGGCTTGCCGTCCACCACCTAAACGCGCCCCAAAGGGTGGTTGGCGTAAAGATGGTTCGCGGCTACCGCACGATCTCCCGCGAGGCGGCGAGCCTCCTTGCTGGATTGCCGCCATGGGATCTGGAGGCGATAGTCCTCGCGCGCCTGCACGAATGGCGCGCGGAGGCACTATGCCGGGGGGAAACCCCGCTGCCGCGGCAAGTTGTCGCGCAGCGGACAGACTTCCGGCATGATCTCATGGCGACATGGAGAGAGCGACTGTCGCAACCCCGTGCTGGGCACGCCACTATAGCGGCGATAAGACCCCTCTTTGAGGAGTGACTTGAGAGACGCCACGGCGTCCTCACCTTCCACCTGACGTCCGCTCACCGGACACGGTGTGTTCGGGAGGTTCCTGCACCGAATCGGGCGGGAGGAAACGCCCGGGTGCTCCCACTGCGAGGATCGACCGGAGGACACGGTGGAGCACACCGTGGAGGTGTGCCCTGCTTGGGCGGAGCACAGCCGTGTCCTCGTAGCGGCGATAGGCGGCGGCGACCTCTCGCGTCCAGCCCTGGTCGAAGCCATGGTCCGGAGCGAGACGGAATGTCACCACCTTCTGCGAAGTAGTGATGCTAGCGAAGGAGGTGGCGGAGCGGGAGAAGGAAAGAGCAACAGCTTTCCTTCCCGGCCGCCGCGGGAGACGCCCCGGGCGTCGGGGGCTACGTCGTGGCCCCCGGCCACCGTAGGCGCGGGCCTGTGGACGGCGAGCAATGGGTAGCTCGCCGTCCGTCCGTCTAACGACGACAGGCCGTGTCGACGGCGCGTTTTGTTCCACGCGCGCCTCAAAGAGCTGTCAGCAGCGTGAAGGGGCCCGCAAGGGCCGACGCCTGCCGGGGCTGCGGGCTGTTCGAAAGAGATACCGCGGCTCCGGAACGTAAGGGCACTGAAGGAACACGGATGGTTTTTAGTCAGTAAAAGTCTGACACTCCCTTCCGCTCCACCCACAGCGAAAGGCGTCATTAGATGATTTTCCATCCGCAAAAAAAAAAAAGGGTAAAATAGGGAGCATCGAAACAGAAAATGGGACTTCACCAGGTGGGATTGTGGTGAAGCACTGACTTATATATACAAATAAATATAATTGTAGTGTCTGTTTGTAATGTCAAAATTACAGTTTTTTACTAAATGCATATGAAAGTATATACGGCACTAATAAAAAAAATACAATTTTTAAAGTTTTCGTCTGTCTGTCTGTCTGTCTGTTTGTTCTGGCTCACCTCCGAAACGGCTGGACCGATTTTGACGGGATTTTCACTGGCAGATAGCTGATGTCACAAGGAGTAATTTAGGTTACTTTTATTTCATGAAAAATTAGGGTTCCGCGCAAAAAAATTAAAACCCCAAAAAAGACGCGGGCGAAGTTTCGTTGAACAGCGAGTAATAAGTAAAAGGATACCAACATAATGATGTGCGGTTGCCAGCCTGTCTCCTTTCTTATAATCGGAGAGGCCATGTCCAGCAGTGGAATTAATAGAAATAACAGGCTTAGATGATAAGCATCTTCTACTTGAAATATTTACCCATGTTCACCACGTTTTCAAATGTAAAATTTATTTTGTTATTATTTGGACCAAGCTTCGTGATCACAACGATTGTTCTATGCTAAGCATCTATGAGTATAATGCCAGTGCCAAATTCTCATTTAAATGACACGATAACATTATAAAGTAAGTTGGTGTTAAAGCGGATTTGACATTTAATTGGTTTGTTTGATTTGATATTTGTCTTTTTTATTATGGATAAACCTAGGTTCATCTAATACCTATTTAAAATATATATTTATAAATTATAAATTATAGAATAATGCTTTAAAGAGCTTATATCTGATTTCAAAACACCTAACTTCCGTGTCTTCTGTTTTCATAAATTGTAAAGAGGATGCCAATGGAGTTTCTTTCGTTGTGTTGCTTAGGTCAAAGGACATTATTTTTGAATATAATTAATTGAAACTTTGAAAAGAATTCTGAAATCGGGGCTTAAATTCTTATATGCCTACACTATATCTAAAGCACCAATTTTGAAGATTTAGATTTTGACGGGAAAATCACTGGCAGAAATCTGACGTTATAAAGAGTAACTTTGGCTACTTTTATTTTAGATAAATAATTAGGGTTAGCCGCAGAAAAATGAAAACCCATAAAATCCAATCTCAATAAATTCCACACGGGCGAAGTCGCGCTAAACAGCTAATAATTTAATAAAAAAAGGATCATCAATTTGCAATTGACGAAGATATCGCGTAGTATCGGAGAATCTCCTCCTTTCTAAAAAAGAGGTTGAACGAATAAAACTTTTCGGTAATAAAATATTTTATTTAATTAATACATTTTTGATTAAAGCAAAAAGTAGTAAGTACACGATCTACTGTAATTATATAATGAAGTACCTTATTTCAATTTCTACTGTCATTATTTACACAAGTGAGTATATCAAATAGGCCTCGTTCTCATTTCTATTGCGATCGTGATGTATATTGCGTTCGTCGCGCATCACTGCAAAAATAGACAAATATTTATATGTAATATAATAACAACTTCTGTTACAAAATCTTTCGCAACTGTCGGCGGGTTCGTCTCGAATGCGTATCCACTATCGTTATTTGATCACTTATAAAATGTTGGTGACGTGATTCTCTTGAACTATATCATTATGGGCGGAATAATAATGCCTTCGTGCACTCGTTTGTAAAAGTAATCACACGCTTTGTAATGTAAGGTCACTAAGCTCCTTTTATTGAGATGATTTTATTATTTAGTTAACATATATGTTTTTTATAGGACAAGGGTGACAAACGAGTACACAGTCCACCTGATGGTAAGTGGTTGCTGCGGCCAATAGACATTTACATCTATCCTCTTTTACAAATCAAAATGCAGATGCGTTGTCACCCGTGATTACTCAGATGGAATACCGCATTTCCAGTAAAAAGGGTCTCCGGTTGTTTACAGTCACCATACGAACACAGCAGCGTTAAGCTTTTATTTTACGCTGGTATTCTGTGAGAGCGTGGTCCTTCCCCGGTCGAGTCGACCCATTCGTGGTATAAATATATTACTAATATAGCTGCAGTATGGCTCTACCACGTAAAAACTTATTATGCTGACATGATAGATAAATACCTCATAATCAAAGATTCATAGTATTTTAGCTTATTTAGAGTTGTTAACGGGAATGTTAGTAGTGTTAAGAGCACTACTAGTAATCTTTTAATCAGCTCTTAACAATTTTTATCAATTAATTCTTGTTTGCCTTAATGCAATATTGTTTACTAAAAATTTAAATTAATTAACACGTAATTATCCAGAATGATTTCTTAGATTTACGCGTTACACAGTGTTACCTTCATATTGAATAAAACAAGTTTTACGGGTTTTGTTGTGTATAATTTAAATTAATTTAACGACCAAAGTTTCAGGTGTTTTGATAATGGGTGCAATAAATTTATTTATTCTCTGAGATTATATCATTTATTTTATTAAACAACTTAGTTATATTACAAATAATCACCCTACCGTTATAGAATTAGATTCCACTGCTAAACATAGGCCTCCCCCTTAGATTGCCTCATAGGTGGGATATTTGCTTGGCAACCGTAGTTATTTATTTTTGGTCGTTATTAGGAAGACCTCCTGATTTGTTTCGCCTCTTATGACACCCACGGGATGATATAGGGGAGTTAGTGGATATACTTACACTACCAGTATACGATGGTATATTTCTTTGGGTATATCATTTTTTTTATATTTAAACCACAGTAAGATTTTCTACTGTATCGTGGAACTGCCTCCACATACATCAATTTCACAAGGACAAATTTCTATACCCAAACAATTGCTTTTTGGTCATACAAATTCATGTTCCGTGTGGGATTCGAACCTGCGGCCAGCAGCGCTAATTTGATGAATAATATACAAAACTGAGCCACTATGATACGGAGCTGTGAAAATTTTCTGTGATTTACAGCTTCATCGGACTTCTACTTATTGGTTTGCAGGCAGCTATAATAAGAAATTGTAGTGATGATATTTATAATTAAAAATAAAAACGAAGATAGATGTAGATGTCTATAGGCCACAGCAACCAATTACCATCAGGTTTACTGTGTGCTCGCTTGTCATCCTTATCCAATAAAAAAATGTGGCTGACAATTTTTGGAATCTTTCACCATCACCTTGTCTTTGAATTTGCTTAGAAACTCAAAGATAAACTAGTGAATATCTTTTTCATATCTTCTTACAAATTTTTAAACTTTTTTAAGTTTAGTTTTTAAGGTCTATGGACTCTTGTTTTAGCATCAGTTGATGGTGTATATTCTTTAATGTTGTTAATAATTATCATTTTTATATGATTATTAAGTAGCTATAGAAAACAATGTGTTAGTGTAATTGGAATGCACATCAAAAATTCCGTTATACGTCCAAGTCTAAAAGTTATTGTGTTACTGTTTATGTTACAAATTATATAAATAACTAAACAAATGAACAAAATAGATAAGTAGATATGCTATATATAAAAACCTGCGTTTATTGTATGTTGTCTCGACGCCTGTCCAATTATTAATAGCAAAGTTGGGTTATTAAAATTATGCCTTAAGTCGCGTTTACTAAACTTTTCACCCGCGGACTCCTAGGAAATCAAGCGCAATTATCAAGGACCCTCTCATTAAAAAACAGCAATAAGTTTTAGTACTACAAATACAAACAAATAATACTTACTTTAAGAAAAATACGTATTTTGTTTTCGTTATTATAAAAGCGTTAGTTAGCATTCGATTTTTAATGTGAAGGTTGGTGTTGTTTTTTGCAACTAAATTAGTGATATTCGAGTTGATGTTACTACAGAATAGTATTCTCGGATTTCAATTGTTGTTTGTATCTGGATTTTTACTTTTGTTGACATTTATTTATTATATTTAAATAGTCTAGAGAAAAGACTGTGGACCCCCGTACATATACTCGCGGACTCCCAGGAATCCGCGGACCACAGGTTAAGAAACACTGCCTTAAGTGATAACGTGTTTTGAATTTTCCTGGTTTTGGTGGTAAGAATGGCACGATGGTTCACATGGACTTCTTTTCTTCTATTAATAGTGTTCCGTATTTGATATCTTTTTCTTTTTTTTTCATTAATGTTTCGGTATAATTTTATAACTAGAAATAGTGCAATTTGAAATGAAAACATTGTCTTACGCATAACATTTCGAATAAATATTTTTTCTTACTGGAAAGCACTCTTTAACTTTGAAGCGAGCAACCCTTTTTTCAACTACACCCGCAACGACCGCTAGTAACGGCCAACTTTCTCGTCAACGCAAGCACAAACGCTTTCGACGGTACACATTACGCGCGTGTTTTGTTACCAACAGTATCTCATTCCCCTGCTCCATCGAATACTAAGGCAGTTTTCCATACCTGACCTGTGGATAAAAGAACAAAAGTGGACACATTTGGCCAGAAGATACATCACACCGGGCGCGGTAAACCTCGGGCAGCTCAGAAATTACCCAGGTGAGTGTTTGCCAGGTCTTATGTGTACATAACAAATAGTATATCGTAAAAACTATCATAATATCAGGACTTGCGGTTTAACTGATACTAATTGTTGTCTCGACTCCTGTCAAATTATTAATAGCAAAGTTGGGTTGTTAAATAATTGAAATTATCAACCAAGCAGGTTGTTTGAATGCCAAGGATGGGATGAGTGCTTTTCTCCTATTGATAATATATTATAAAAAACCACTACTGTTTAGTCATCATTTGCTATGTACTTGTATACTAAACTCAACTTACTACGAGTGATCGTCGTGACCGAAATTCTATAGAGGATATTACTCCTCTATAGAATTTCGCTCACGGCGGCCAGTCTCAACAAAGACTAGCCATCTGAGGAGGACAGGATAATAGTGCCCAGCTGTATGGGCAAGCACAGGTGCACTCTCTATTCCCTCACTCTCATAAGACGATGGGACGGTTATAAGATCGGAGAGAGATCAATGACAATGACCACTGGCTTCACGTGTTTTTCGAGGTTTGGAGGTAAAACACCGCTAACTGGGCTGCTGTTGGGAATTTCTTGATAGAACAATCCAATAACTGATTTTGGCCCGATCCGGGATTCGAATCCGCGACCTTATGGTCAACAATTGCGTTTACGAGCACTAGACCAACAAGGTAGTCTACCACGAGTATGTAGTGTAATAAAGTTCAGTTATAGATATTAGTTATTTATTGATTTTATTGTAAAAACCTTGATAAAAACCATTACAAATATGTACTTAATGCCTTTTGACACTGGATGACTTACCTTGATGGATAATCTGGGACAGAAATAATGTGATAAATTACAAAAATCAAAAAAGTTATAATGTAGCATAATATTAATGAATCTTAGTAGTAACTCATTGTGGTTTCCGGTAGAAAATATTTTTTGTTATAATATTTTTTAAGCACAAGATTATTAAGCTGCTGCTACATGTCATCACAATCAATACAAAAAATCCAAGAGTTACTACAGCTCTGGATATTAATGAACGTGTTATTATGTCGCATTGTCGTTGATGTCTTTTGTTTTAGGAAAATTGAAACGAAAACGGGTTGTCGATTATTATTTTTATTTTTTTACTATTTTTAAAATATTTAAGTTGTCCGCCAGTTAATGAGACTTTAAATATATCCTGTAATTATGATTTTTGTGGATCAGTATTATTTTTATTTTTTATGGAGCTTTAAGCATAACAAGCAACTGCTTCTTATAATTATATTTTCTAATTTTAGTTGAAAATCATGTTTTTTACAAAACACATTTTTAACGAAGTATCAACTTAAAAAGAGAAAAACATGGCTTGAAACTTGTAATCTTTAAAGAATGAAAAATAACTCTTCTAAACCGCCGTGTCTGGAAATTAGAAATATTCCATTTGAAGGAAACAATGTTTGTACCTTGTTATGATTTTGAATGCTTTACTAATATGGTTGAATTTGAAAATACTTTATCTGATAAATTATTAATTATGAATATAAAAAAATGTTATATTATTTGTTGTTTTGTTATTAAGTAATGACTAGTTATATTAAGTAATCACTTGTGACTATAGAAAACATTAATCTGTAAATGAAATGCACATCAAATTCTGTTATCCCTTCAAGTGTCATGACACCCGCAGCGGGTTGACAGCGCATGCATGCCCGTAAGTCAGCCGACCGCGTGCGCCCATTTCTCAATTAAACACGCCTTGTCTTTAACCTACGTTCTTCAAAGATAAAACTCTGTTTTAATCTTTCAACAAACATAGATTAATGACAAGGTCATAATGTAAGGTTTTCAAACGTTTTCGAATGAAACATTTTCGATTGTTTTAACTTGTTTTTATTTTGCCGTATAAAAGGAGGTAGAACGAGGGTGAAACTGAAAGTTCTTAGAAAATCAAAGACTGAACAAATTAGCAAGTTATTAGTTTTATTATATCTTTTCAAAATAGTGTCCATTTACATCAATACATCGCTGCATCCGATGGAACCACTGAGAAAGGCACTTTGCCCACTCGTCCTTAGGGGTCTCTTCGACAACATTTTGAAACGCAGCCACTGCTTCCTCGGCGTCCATAAAACGTTTTCGTCGAAATTTATCCTTTATTTTCGGTAATAAATAAAAATCGCAAGGTGCGAGGTTGGGGCTAAAGGGCGGGTGACCCAGTAATTCTACGTTTGAAGTCACCAAGTAGTCGATTGTTTGCTTGGCGGTGTGCGACGAGGCGTTGTCGTGGTGAAGGAGGATACTACTGCAAGGTCGTTACTCCCGAACTTTTTCCAAGACAAGTGGCAAGCAATTGTTAGTGTACCACTCTGCAGTAACTGTTTTTCGATCCTCTAAAACAAATGTTGCCTAATGACCTGTCCTTCCGAATAACGAGGCCACCATTTTTTCCCACGCTTCGGCCTCTCTTCATTTTAGTTGGAGTTTCAGGTGTTTTACAGCACCCATGATCACGGGGGGGGGGAGGGGGGGGGGGGGGTGTTTGACGTTCCGATGTTATAGTTAGCTTGGCTACCTTCAGTTTTTGAATATAAAGTGTGTCTGTCAGTCCCTCTCAGTGACCATGGATGCTGTAAAGCACCCGAAACGTCGCGAATTAAAGTTAAATTAATCGCGATAACATCCGTAAACATAAGTTTCATTTAGGAATCAAATATCTTAATTCATAACGAATCGATGCGTATAAGTGTTATACATAGCTGACATACAAAAGTAAAAAGATACTATTGTTTACATTAGCGCCTACCGGTATCACGCGATCTCCAAAACGAACCCTGACACTTAAGCGTAAAAACATATATCGGAGGGGTTAAGTGTCCAAGTTTACTAATTTATTATTGTTCTGTTATTGTTACAAATTATGTAAATAACTAATTGAATAAATAAAACGCGTAAGTAGGTTTGCGTAACACAAAATTAGCACCTGCGGTTTAACTGAAACTAATTGTTGTCTCGACGCCTGTTAAATTATTAATAGTAAAGTTGGGTTGTTAAATAATTGAAATTATCAACAAAGCCAGGTTGATTTGATAAGGCATCATCAGTGGTAACGTGTTTTGAGTTTTCCTGGTTTGAGTGCCAAGGATAGCAAGATTGACATGGTCTTCTATTCTCCTATTAATAATATATTGTGAAAAACCACGGTTGTTTAGTAATGATTTCGTATTACAACTTTTAAATTTCACTCAACTTACTACGGGTAAGAAGTTTAATAAAGATCAGTTATAGATATTATTTATTTATTGATTTTAACTATTGTAAAACACTTAATAAAAACTATTACAAATGCGGACTTAATGCCTTTACACTTTTTTAAACTTGACACTGGTTGACTAACGTTTTTTACGTGGTAGAGCCACGCTGCAGGTGTTGATTCTTCGATTAAAATTGCTCTCTGAGCAATAAAATGCCTGAGCTCGGACCCATTTGTTAAAATGCAACAAACATGTACATTTAGATATTATAAGATTATGTATTTTTTTTTGCAAAACGTTACTTTATACCTAGTTTAGTAACTGAATTTAATTTTGTTGGAGAAACAAATAAATGCTTTATCTGTCTATCTTTCTCTCCATTTCACAGTTTGCTCTTGAATTTCTTTGTTATAACTTGACCAAATCAGTGAATAGAGATCGTTCGACGATATTAACAACTAAATACAATATTGCTATTTTTTTTTATATTGTTTATATCGTAAAATAATTTCATTAATTTGAACAAAAAACTGTGATTAGGACAGAATGTCTTCTGTTGAAAATGTTTGGTGTCTCAGCATAGCAATATTTCACCAACTTATTTTTATATCAAGTCCAATGTAACTAATTGAAGATTGGTAAGTAATAACTTGGCGACGAAACCTTGATGTTTAAGTAGTTTTAAAAAAAATTGTGGACATGTGAAACCACTATTTTGCACATTAGTAATTATCAGCCCTTTCCTGCCGGGGCTGCGGGCTGTTCGAAAGAGATACCGCGGCTCCGGAACGCAAGGGCACTGAAGGAACACGGATGGTTTTTAGTCAGTAAAAGTCTGCACTCCCTTCCGCTCCACCCAGAGCGAAAGGCATCATTTGATGATTTTCCATCCGCAAAAAAAAAAAGCCCTGTGCACAGTCGTAAGACGTATGTAAGCTGCTTCTTTACTATTTTACTTTCAATGAGACTTATAAAACAGTTTGTCGTATATTAAGATAGCTTTCATATTTTTAGACATACCCACCTATTGCGATTTTTGTGACAGTCCCGGTTTCATTGCTGACATGAGTAAATTAACAGGCTCTTGCGAAAAAGTACTATAAATACCAAAGGCAGCAAATTTTAAATGCATGTTTATTTTTATTTTAACTATGCGTGAACTGCATTGATAGAATCTTGAAAGTTATTCGGTAATCGAGCCGATCTACACTAAATTTAATAGTCGGTAAGGAACCCAAATTCGATCCACACCGACACCACTCATAATTTAATTGCAATTTGAAGTTTCGATTTACCACGTTCTCAGTGGTGAAGGCAAATATTGCGAGGAAACCTGCATTTTTGAGAAGTTAAAAACATAAAAACATATAAAAATAACATAAACACTCACGCCTGTCACCCAGAGGGGTAGGCAGAGACTACGGACTTCCATTTGGCGCGATCCTGACACACCTCTCTCGCTTCCTTTACATTCATATATCTACGCATACACGCTCGTCGGATAAGGGTACTTCTAATTTGGCCAATTTTTAATGTATCGCTGATTTGGTCGATGATATACTTTCGTCTAGGACGTCCCTTCCCGACCCTGCCATTTACTTCTGCAACATAAATTTGCTTTGTCACTCTTTCCTCATTCATTCTTTCTACATGACCAAACCACCGAAGCATTCCTTTCTTAATCCTGGTCACAACGTCATCTTGCAAACCACACTTTTCTCTTATCACACTATTTCTCACCCTGTCATTCAGATTCAGCTCTAGCATACTCCTTAAGGACCGCATTTCTACAGCATTTATTCTGCTCTCATGCTTCTTCTGCCATACCCAACTTTTACTACCATAGATTAAAGTAGGGACTAACACAGCATTATGAATTGCCATACATGCCTTATTTGATATATTCTGACTCCTCACAATAGCGCGTAGAGCCCCTTTCACTCTATTTCCTGCGTTCACTCGTCGTTCTAATCCTTATCATATCTACCATTCCTGCTAAATAGATATCCCAAATATACAAACTCATCCACTTGCTCAATCTCCCCTTCTATTCTTATTTCACGTAACGTTTTACTTTCTTCTCTTTCAAAAACCATCTCTTTCGTCTAACTTGCATTCAGTTTCATACCCCTTTCTTTCAATGACCAGTTCATTAAAGTAACCATCATTTGCAACTCGGCCGCTGACGATGCAAATATGACTTGATCATCGGCGTACAAAAGGAATTTGACGGTTAACTCACCCATTCTCAACCCACATTCTTCAACTTTCAAAATTTGCAAACATCTGTCCATAAATAGGTTAAAAAGCCACGGGGAAGCTACACATCCCTGTCTGACACCTTTTTGAATGCCAAACCAGTCCGAGTAGACCCTGTTGGTCCTGACACAAGCACTAGAGAGCTTAATGCCTGTTTCAAACCAGTGGTCAACCCAAATGAGTTCAGTATTTGCCATAACACATTCCTGTCCACTCTGTCATAAGCCTTTTCCAAGTCCATGAACGCACAGAAAACTTTCTGGTTTTTGGCCAAAAACTTCTCCGCAATCATGCGCATGGAAAAGACTCGGTTCGTACATCCCCTCCCCTTTCTAAATCCAGCTTGCACATCCCAAATTTTTCCATCAGTTTCTTCCATAACTCTTTCAATTAACACCTTAGCATATAGTTTACCCACAATGTTAAGCAAGCTAATACCACGGTAGATTTTACAGTCCTGCTGCGAGCCCTTTCCCTTTAAAAATATTTCGGAAATAACTTTTAGGTATAGTTAAGTGAAGTCGGTCAACCCGCGTTGGAGTTAACTCAATCAACGCTTTTTTGCCCTAAAACTCGCTGCGGCCTTTCCCCAGTAGTGGGATGTATGTAGGCTGCTACTATTTTATTTTTAATAGGCCTGTCTACTGCTGAGCATAGGCCTGTCTACTGTTGATCATAGGCTTCTCCCATTGTTGGTCAAATTGGCCGGATATTTGCAGTAGTAACCACGCTTGGCAAGTGGGTTGGCAATCGCAACTTTTTATTACTTTGCATTGTTATCAGGAAGGTGCTGCCATCCACCCCCTGTTTCAGTTTCCCTTCTGTCGCCTCTTACGACACCCACGAGATGAAATGAGGTATTGGTTTCCATTTCGCCGCCTCTACATTGCTAATATATTTCTACTCCCGTTCATCATATCGATTCCTTCCCTAGATTACGAAATAAGTTGGATATTAGCCGTTGTTACCACGCTCGGCAGACGGGTTGCCAACTGCATCTTTTTATTATTTTAAGCTATAGTCAGAAAGATGTTTCTGCCCATCTTCTCTATATTTTTACTCCCGTTCATGAATATTCTCTCACACGTTCATCGTGAATAGAACTACATTTATGAAATTTTAACTTTAATTGGAGTAGTATTAATAGTAATTCTAAATTGTAACCAACGCGAGCGAAGCCGTAGAATATATATATTATTTTAAAAAAATGTATGCAAATTGTATGTGGTTTTATTACTTCTGCATTGTCCGGGGAGTAAGAGGATTGTCAAACACCCCGCTTTACTCTGCATTAGCATCGGCTGGTGTCAGTAAGAGGTAATAAAACCACATAAAATTAAAAAAAAAATTGGTGAAGTTTTTAAAAAAAAGTTATGTCTTTAGGTTTGAATACTGATCCTAATAACGTACTTAACGGTACCCACAGGGTTTTTGTTACATATTGTATATATACTTACATACTTAACAATGTAATGTATTATGGAACATTTTGGGTTACTTGATGACGACTAGTTATTATAATAAGTTTTTTATTTCGTTTCTAGTGTCTTAAGTTGCCATTACAACCATATTACCGATGTTACCAAAATTATAAGCTCCTACCTAGCAGTTGGTATAGGAACCACAAACTATCCTTTTTATATATAACTATATTTTTTAACAGTGGTAGAGCCACGCGGCATCTTTTGCTGTTGCACGGATGGGCCGGCTCGAACCGGGGTGGTACCACGACCTCACATAATACCAGCGTGAAGTAGAGGTTTACCTCTGCGTTTCGCTTGGTGAGTGCAGGTGGCCGGAGGCCCTTTTTACTGGAAATGAGGCATTCTATCTTAGTCCTCACGGGTGACAGCGCATCTGCATTTTGATTTGTAATAGAGGATAGATGTAGATGTCTATGGGTCGCAGCAACCACTTACCATCAGGTGGACTGTGCTCGTTTCTCACCCTTATCCTATTAAAAAAAAACTATCCAAATTTCAGATTTCTACATCTAGCAGTTTGGGCTGTGCGTTAATAGATGAGCTACACAAGACATATTATTATATAATAAGACATATTATTATATAATGTATAGAAAATAGATTATCACGACCTTTTTGTTTTAACATTTATGAAAACTTATACTTATACTTATGTAGGGTAAACAGTACTAATGTTGGCACTCCTTCAATGATTGGCACTTTGCTATTTTAATCTGAATATTAAGAATGTTTTCCTTTTTCTATATCACAGCTGCACAGATATTGCTTAGGTATATAATAACTTATACTAACAATACACATTTATATTTAAAGCGTCCATTATTTTCCTATAAGGGCTGTTTTAAAAATGCGTGTGGACAAATCCGTTAAAATTTAACAAAAAGTTAAGGTTTTGTGGCTAGAGTTTGAGACAAAAATGTGATTTTTAGGTAAGTTTATATACAAGTTTCTGTCTATTTTTATCAATTTACGTCATTAAAGCGTATTAAACGTTATTTTATCGTTGTGAAAAAGAAAAATCGGTTTCTTTAATTATGCGAATGACTATACATTACTTTGTTTGACTACATAATTTTTGGCATATATGTCAATCACTATACTTTCTTTCTTTTGTCAAAAATCTATTCTTGACACTGCCAATGACTATATCCTTTGAGTAGTGCCAATGATTATGACTGACCTTTTTCATATTTTGAATTGATGAAGAATACCGCTATTAAGAGCGGGCGCTTTAGAAAAATAACTGCCGCACTAATATTTAACATTCCACGCGCGAATATATAATTCCCACTAAATAAGTGAAGTCAAAAAACTTAGAAGCTGAAAAGCCGACCTGGTACTGCCACAGTTTTCGATGTCATAAAAATGTCAATGATGTGAGGTTTTTGAATAAATACGCCATACATAGTGTTGCGCGCCACTATTAATATTTTGTACATGGCAACACTAATTACACTAGCGCCCTGTAGCGTCGAGTAGCAGAACTAGGAGACTTATGATTCTTCTAGAAATTTCGGGACCGATATGTACCCGAATATTCTAGATGTCGCTACAGTAGAAGGTTCCGGAAACTATCTGAGGCCTTATATAAGGCCGGTATAGACCACGACCGAGTCAGTATTGAATTGGCGATACAAGAAAATACTTCGAAGCGAAATAACTGCGAACTAAAGTGATTGTGTTTTATTATTATTGTTGTTTTAGATTGTAACTAGTGTTGTGTAATTAAAGTGTCAATTTTGGTAATTCAATCTAGCAAGACTTTTACCGTATTGAAATAAATCTACATTATGAAATGGTTTTGAGACATGTGGGTTGTGTCCATTTAGTCCAGACAAAGTGGATTAAACAAAGTGTCCGATGCCCTCGAAATCACAGCAATCCATTTTAGATGATCACCGTTACGTGCCATTACGCCGAATTACTAAATATTTTAAGAACAACGACTAATAACGACTGAATCAGAAATACCTGTATCAAATTTGCCTTGTATCCTTTCACTTAATAATCGTTAATCAGTACCAGAGCGTATACAACCTGCAGATAGTATTGTTGAGTATCAGAAAGAAAACTAAGACTTATATTTTTCATCAACTAGGCAGCAAATTTAGAATTTGTTGGAGGTGAATGGGTGATCGTGGATGTCAAAACAAACAAAAATCTTTTAGAAAGCCCATAGCCAAATACGTATCAAAAAGCAAAAGGAAGGTAAATTACGCCGTTATTTTGTGCTAACAAGTGAAGATTCGGAAGCAGCGGACCTAAAAAAATAATGGAAACATTGGGCACAAATGGAAAATGCAGAATTGAATTAGTCAGCCAAATATAGAAACATACTGACGAACAAAACAAGACGAACGAAGCCAAAAACTCTGACATTATAATACTCTTTAAATGTTTAATCTAAATAACCGATTTCTACAAAATATCGAGAAAACACAAAAGATTTTACTGAAAAAGTCACATCAAAAATGTATACGAAGAAAGAAAAAACATGGTAGACCAATGAAATCGCTTTCAGATGAAGATCTAAGGAAATATTTTGAAGAAGATTTGGTCAAAATAAGTCGTATAACAATAAGATGGGGCTTATAAAGATCTGGGTAGAAATTTTTAAGACTTCCATTAGTGCCAATGATTATACTGAATTTACAGTGCCATTCACTATGCTAAAGTGCCAATGATTATAACATTCCCTAGAAAAAAGTTTAATTAGATTTTTAACTTAATTAAACATTTCTTTTTAAACGTAATGCGATATTTTATTTATGGCTATCTAAACTAAAATTCAACAGAACAATAAAAAATATAACAAATTTGTTTATTTACGAGAATTAACTACTTACAAGTAGAAATCCGCTTAAAGTGCCAATCATTATACTGCTTACCCTATATATTTAAATAAATATTTTGTTTTTGTTCAACTCGGACTTTTACTAAATTTAAATTTAGTATCCCATAGAATTTTTCATTAATAAATGCAAAGAAATACAAACAGAAAAAAAATTAAGGTGATGTATCTATGAAGGAATATATTATATTCGTGAGATATACCTACTACACCAAGTTTTTAATTCCGAGCAGAATAAAAACAAATATTGATATACCTGTCATATAATATCCATAGAAAAATGTTACTCATATATAAATGTATACATACAAACATACATACATAATTATGTACACACAACATTATACAAAAGAGAATATATTAAATGTGCAATCTTAGATTATGCATAATCATAGTTTGCATATGTATATGTAAGGTTACAATACATCTATATCACTGTCACTTATCACTGTATAGATATTAGATATATTACATACATTCAATAATATATGGTTAACACTTCTGTATAAAGATGATCCCAAGTTATGGTAACTGTTTGAAATAACTTATATGATAGAATGATACTATTAAGAAATTTAAAGGGAATAAAAACACATCCTTTTTTAAATAATATTTATTTTTTATACCATAAATTTATTTTTCAGTAATGTCTTAATGAGTATATATACCAGTAAAAAGTACCACGTCTTCATGTAGAATAGCAAACAAGAAAGGATGGTCCACTATAAAGTCCATAGGTTTCGGTGGCTTAGAGTTGGAAGACACTGGTACTGCAATGGCTCCTGCACGAATTAAACAAATTATTTATTTGTAATATTCTAATATTCAGCTATAGCGTCACGTTCGAATATCAAGTTTGCCATGTTTCTATTCAGCAAAAATTTACAAGTCTAATCCAGAAACCAACAATAAATTTGTATGCAGTCACGTAGTTTTTAACGTGGTAAAAGTCACGTTTCTGCTATATTTTAGTTGTACTTGTATGAAAGGGTCAGATGTACCGGGGCCGGGTCGCGGTCTCACAGAATAATTTTTTTAGTGTACTTAAATAATTTACTTCATAAAAATCCATTTTGTTTTACAAGGGGTCGCCCAACAACTGATACTGGTGTTGAGGTGATTAAACATATTTTCAATGCATGGAAGAATTCACAGGACGCTTAGGGAATAATTTGTGACTTATCTAAAGCCTTCGATTGTGTTTATCATAGAATACTATATATAGTGTTCTATTGTGTTTATCTTGAGACGTTAATTAGTAAGCTACAACATTATGGTGTAATAAGTTATGCTCTTTAATTTATTGTTTCATTTTAAAGACTTCCGACATTAAATGGCTTTAAGCGACCCCGTTTTTATTCTACAATAATTTAAGGGACATTTACCGCTTAGCGTATGTCAGTCTCATCATACCCTAACATACATCACTTACTCAAATAACGTTTGTTATTACTTATTATACTACGTGGACCATGGATTCGAACAGAACTTTCGCATCGTCGCCATTTGGTTGGGATAAAATATTATGAAATGTGCCTACGTCAGTTCTGTTCAAATTCAGGACCCTTATTAAATTACTTCTAACAGACTCAAATCGAACACATTCCATCAATAAATGGTAGGTCTTCTATAATTCCACAGTCTTCACAATTGGGCGAAGTTGTTTTTCTCATCAGGAATAGAAATTTCTTACATAGAACGTGTCGAGATCAGAGTCTATGAGCAGTAGTAGCTAATTTCCTACTTAAAGAAGTATTCATGAACCAGGGCATATGAAGTGGCTGACACTACTGTTTTGTACCATATTCCTTTTTTAGTTAACGCTTGTTAAAGTATGACTTCCACATTTCATAACACATATTTTTGAATTTAGGTAAAACTTCTGAGTAATCCAATATAATATTAGTTTCCTTTCCATTCTTAACTGCATATTTCGCTAAAATGTCAGTCTTTTCGTTGCTCCATAACCCAATATATGATGGGACACATTGCAATCTCCGTTGGACGCCTTTTGAAGTTATTTCATCTATCTTGGATATAATGTCATAAGCTATCGATGCACCTCTGTAACCAAAGGCGCATTGATCTATACGTTGCAACGAACTCTTGCTGTCTGTGCATATAACGACATTTTTATATTGGCTACTGATAACATATGTCAAAGCTTATTATTAGAGACTTTTGGAATCGGCGTTACCAATATGTCACACCATTAAAATAGAATAATTCCGGTGTTGAAGATATAATTATATGGCTCAAGCAAGTAAAGCCTACTGCCATGAGATAGATTATATATAAGTGAATATGTTATCCCGTCGTTACTAGGCGCTGTATCTTTTTGTTTAAAACAATTACACATTTATTGTAGGGTGAAGTTGGCTTCCAGTACTGTATTATTTGAATTGAAATAAATTACAATCAAACTTCTGTTCGTTTCAAACGTGTGGTCTTGACGATTTAAATCCCTTAATCCAACCCATGCGTTTCCACATATCGGAGTTAGACGTTCGTTCATCAATGCTGCTACAGTAACTTTGCCAATTTCTTGCCTTCGTCCGATTGATTGCATTTTTCGTCGCTTTAGTTTTGCGCTCGAGTATATTTAGATAATTTAGTATGGGGTTCTTTCTAAAATTTTTCAACGCCAACCTACGTTGTGCTACTAAATGGGGCAGTGTGGGCTTCCAATAAGGCTAGGCTGAAAGTCATTTTTGGGATTATCACAGCTTCTTACTAACGGTATATGTTCGTCCGAAGCTTAATTCACTTACTTAATGAAGTTATTGGACACTGACGTCATCTATAGGCTGTAATAAATAGTTTTCTAAAGACTTTCTATACGCTGGCCATTTTGCTAGTTTAAAATTACGCTTTTTAGTTACCCAAACTCGATTTGTATTGCTATTATACTTATAGGAAATCTTAATAAACATATGGTCGCTTCCCAACTTTTCATTCCTAACACTCCATTAAAAGCAACAGATAAGTTAGAGGAAACAAATGTCACATCAGGCGATGTCTGCAGAATTATGTTGTCAATTAAAGTCATTCTAGTTACGCTACCATCATTAAGGGATATATAAAGCGACATCATATATCTGTCCTCCTCTTCCATCGGTTTTAGAGGACCAGGTTGTATGGTGGCCCTTAAAGTCCCCAGCTATGATACATTTATTCGGAAATAGTGAAAAAATTTGTTCCCAATCGGACATACTTGTCCTTGGACATAATGAAGAGGGGCAATATATTAGAAGTGTATTTTTAATTTCGTTACAGTTCAAAAGTTTGATTGAAATAATTTCTATTCTCGAATTATTAATAATGATTGGACATTGTTGTACTTTATGCGACTTACAAATTATAATAGCAACCGCCCACAGCCATCTACCCTATCCTTTCTAAAAATATTATAGCCACTAATATTTATATGTGAATATGGTTCTAACTAAGTGTCAGATATTAACGATATACGTATTTTTTTGTGGCTATAAAAGGTCCAATTCGTTACGTTTGGGCCGCAAGCTTTGTGCATTCCACTGCAACATACGTAGCTTAAACAATCTTGTACTATTGTTCGCCATTTCTGAACATAGATACTATTCTTGTACATATATTGCCTTTGTTCCAAATTATGATTAATATAAAGTATTTTAAAATTCCATTCAATTAAGGATTTATTTTTTTTCAATTAATTACTCGGGCGTCCAAATCATGTCTAAAATACAATATTTGTGTCTAATCTGGTCTAAGTAATAGATCGCAAAATGTTGTCATCAATGGTAAGAGTTCTTCCGAGTCGATAGTACAAATGGGCGTGCCTCAGGACTTAATTCTCAGCCTCTTTCTGTTTCTTGTCTGTATTAATGACTTACTTTACATAGTAGGGGATAACCTGATATAGTATTATATGCTGATATTGTTCATTAGTTTTTAAACTAAAACGACAACTACTAAACTATGACGAAGTAGATAATGCTACTAAATGAGTAAATTGGTTTAACGTTAAAAATTTGTATTTTAATACCTCTAAAATTAAACGCATTAAATTTATAAACCCAAATGTTAAACAACCAAATTTTAAATGGGGAAGAATTTAAGTCTTATTGATAACACCGTTTTTCTTTTAATTGCTCTAAACGCGAAGCTAGAATTCCTTACATTTATCGAAACATAATAATATGGTATGGTACCTACTTTCCTATGGGGAACAAGTGTGCATTAGAGGATCATAAAGAAATCTACAATTTGAAACCTAAAGAGACTTAAAAATAAAAAATTAAGGAAATCTATATATTAAGTTTGGTAACACAAAAATATAAGTAGTTTAAGAAAATGTGGCAATGTATACGTTTTTCCAACATAATCCGAGAAAATATACAAAATTTGTCCTTTGCTAACTTCAAAAACTTTTTAAACAAAAGTAGTATAAAAAGGATTATTACAATATTATTAAATAATTTATGGATGATAATAACGCCTGAAAATGATATGACCGCTACCAAGCTTATCTCATGAACAAACATCCAGGACTCAGAACAATTATTTGCAGCATACAAACAATTGTTCCGTACCGAATTCGATCCGACATCGCAGCCCACAGCACCATAGTCCAATGTTTAGCCATTGCGCTGCAGAGCCCTCAATTCTTCGAAGTAATAATTTATATCGCTTAAAATATGCAAAATTTTCATTTAAAATTGGATAGTATATATATGATAGGAATTCTGTTTCCCTTGTATACTGGAATTTAAGGCTGACTGCCATATATTATAAAGCTATGATTTTAGTTAGAACTAATTCTTTAACTCGAAATAGCTTACCAGTAAATGCTCCCGCAGTAGCACCTTCTTCGTCGACCTTCACAATGGCCTCTTGGAAAAAATTTGAGACGGCAACATCGCGCTCCTTCACTATTCCCGGGGCTCCATCACTGAATATTCTGCTCACACCCAGCTGTAAAAGCGGGTAATTTTACATACTATTTTTCTTCTAATCTTTAAACGTGTTTTATTTTTATAGTAACATAAGTTATATTCATTGTTTTATGAAAACTGACGTGACAAATTAACTTGTAGTCCCCCTGATGGTAAGTGGGTACTGCAGCCCATAGAGCAACCAACTTTAAACAAAGAAAGTTAAAGATATCTTGTTACCTCTTGAGAACTAAGGCGACATGCCTCACAGCCTGTTATTAATCATACTCCGGCTCTCTATTTGATAGTTGGTAGAAATAGGTAAGAGGGTGGTAGAGGCTCTTCGAGCTCAAGCATGTAATTTAGTTGTAAAATAAGAAACGATCCGACAAGAAATTTTAAAGTTATTTGGAAGTAAAAAACTTTTTTTTTTACGAAATTTTTCGTTAAAGATTTTTCTTCAACGCATCAACCGATTTTGATGCAATTTGCTGCTATCGACAGTGGTTTTTGATTTTAAGAGTTGATTATATTGTGGAATTGATCGTTAGATCTGTTAAACGGTTATTTCAAAATAGCATTATTTTGAAAATTTTGTTTTCGAGTTTTCTCAAAATCTACTGGTCCGGATCGGTTCAAATGGTATAGAAGTTTGTTGAAGCGTTTTCGAACGCCGCGGCTCTTTTAAATCGGTCAAGCCTTTCAAAAGTTATGAGAGGGTTACATACATACATACACACAAATACACACACACACATTCCTACATACATAGGAATAGTCAGCACAGCTTCCTAGGACCTCAAAACGTCGAGATCTGATGAAACCTCGATTTTCGAAAACTGGGATGAAACCAATGACTTTCCGATATTTTAAAAATCATTGATTTTCATAGCGGAAAGCTAAAAAAACCAATGCGAATAGCTAAATACATTAACCAATTCATCCACGATTATGGTGAATGTAGATTAGAGGATAAAAGTTGTAATGATTTTTATTACCTCACAAAGTCTTTCCTAAATATGTGATATACGAGCACAAAATCTCAAAATGTGAAGTAGTGACAATCATCCACCAGAAAAAGATTATTTTACCACCTAAATGGCCTCAGTATAGCAAAACTCAGCCTCGGTATAGTATAGGTTACACACAAAAAGGTCAACTCGTTCGGGGAAGGACAACAACACCTGTGTAAAATGGCAGTGTAATGCTGCTGTCTCATATTATGTTAAGAGAATAGAGATACCCCTTCGACTGGCAACCAGCATTCTATCTCAGTCCTCCCCTCATGCAGCACATTCTGATCGTTATTGGGGATAGATGAGATATCTATAGGCTACAGCAACTTCAACCAAGTCCACTTCCTATCAAGTGAACTGTGTGCTCGTTTCTCACTCTACTTGTATAAAAAAAATTGCTTGAAAGTCCCAATTGCTTTTGCGTTTTATCTGTAACGAGATAACGAGTTAAAAAGATGATGTTAATATCAGAAAATTACGAACCTTAGGTAACATCTGAGTGAAGTCAAGCTTACTCCTAATTTCGAATTTGGGCAAGTACAAGTTGATTTCTCTTCCCGCTGGGCTTAAAGCGAACACGTCGTCTAAAAGACCCTTCTCGGCTACCTTTTCCAGGACTGACGACAAGCCGTCCACTTCATTAGGCAGTATCACGATCATACGGAATCCTGATTCTTGGTACGGCAATTCGATCATCTATGAAATTAGTGTTGAAACAGTTCGGTAAAATAGTCGGTTCGGTTGCGCGGTAACTAAAAGTTTGACTGCGCTTCAAATTGAAATCCCGCACAGAACAATTGTTTGTTTGGCCTAAAAGTTATTGTCCTGAATATGTATGTGATATCTATGTATATAAATAATATTATGTACATATATACTCTAAATATTCTGTAGTACATCAGAAATATATTAATGCGCGTAAAAACGATAATCATTTATCATTATCACTACAGCCCTCTAAAAGTCCATTGCTGGACATACGCCTCCCCCAAGGAATGCCACAAAGCCCGGTCCTGAGCCACCTGCATCCATCGACTTCCTGCATGTCTTACCAGGTCGTCACTCCATCTAGTGGGGGGTCTACAGTTCGCCTACTGGTACGAGACTGCCACTCGAGAAACTTTTTTCTCCATCAATTGTCGAGTCTTCGAGCTATATGGCCGGCCATTGCCACTTTAGCTTACTAATCCGTTGGGCTAAGTCGGTCACCCTGGTTCAACTGCGGATATCCTCATTTCTAAGATTATCACGTAGAGAAATTGCGAGCATAGTCCTCTCCATATCTCGCTGAACGACCTTGAGCTTCTTCATACGGCTAGTAAAGGACAACGTCTCTGTCGAGTTGAATCCGTCGATTGACCTCTCGGTCGAAGTTGGACTTACCGAGTCGGACTATTTGTCCCAGGTAAACATAGCATAGGTATTTACATATAACATAGGTGTAACATGGACGCTACATATGATCATTGTTTTGTACATGTTCATCTTAAGATCTATCTGTTGGGAGGCACTATTGAGGACATTGAGCATAATACTTAGGTCCTCCAGCGATTCTGCCATAAGGACTATATCGTTGGCAAATCGAAGGCGAGTGATGTACTCGCCGTTGATGTTAATACCGTATTCTTTTCAGTCCAGTAGTTCGAAAACTTCTTCCAATGCAGCGATGAGTAGTTTCGGGGATTTAACGTAAATAATCATTACGTAAAGTTAAAACAATAACATCGGTTTTAAGCGATAACATTATGACTGAACTTGTTGCTTAATCAGAATGTCATATTAAAGTTCCAAAGGTTAGTCGATTAATAACATTTTGTTGCATATTTGTACCTAAAATATTTAAAGTACCTAATATCTTTTGTATGTTGATGGTTGATTTAGGGTGATCAGTTATAAAAACCTCTTAGTAGATCTGTTGGTTTACAGAAAGCTTTTTCAGCTTCACAACTTATTAACATGTTATTAAGTAGAATTAACTACGACATACATACTACATGTATGGCTATAACTCTTTTATATTCTTCGGAAGGAGTAGTTAACAGATATACTAAACGAACGGCTGACTGAAATGCATGACATTTTAAAGATAAATTAAACCAAAATATTGTTTTTGATATGTATTACAGATTATATATTATTCTTAATTTATGTAACTTTCTCTTGACTAATGACTGTGATTAAAATTTAAAACATTTATTTATTTGTTTATTCATTCCATTTGCCTATTTGCCTAGAATTACACAGATACAATTCTCCGTGCTCTATACCATAGATAAGTGATCTATGCACAGCAGGTGCTCTATACACTTTACCTGCTAGTGATGTACATAATATAAAGTATATAGTATATCATTAATAACATTATTATTATTCGACATACATATATACATTATTCGACAGTTGTAACACGTACCTTAGCACCAATTTCGTTGTCCTCATTGTAAAAGAGAGATTTCTGTAAGTGCATCATAGGTTTCTTGACGACTAGTGACCTATTCACGTGGAAGTCTTTCTCCTCAGTTTCTGCCGCTTGGAAAGGAACATGCCAGTGACCCTATGAAACATGCAAAATATTAAATCATTAAAAAAGCATAAGTATATAATAAAGAATCTAATAAGATTCAGACCAAGAAGATACATGTGAATTAGTGCTGAAACCAACAGCGCAGCCTTTGCAGCATTTTGCTGTGTTGGAGACCGATTTGATGGCACATTTTTATTTAATTTTTTAGTTTATTATTAATTAATTATGCATGTAACTACTGCTTCTTTGTTATTTTTATTTGTTATTACGTAAGCAGTCCAAGACAGACATTTTTTGTCGATTGCGTTAGTTTTTTTGTTTTAAATAAAGGATTCTTTCTTTCTTTAACAGCCTGTAAAAGCTGACCACTGGACGCACAGATATGCATCTAAAACCATGTTGTTGGTTGCAAATTATTTTAGATGCATATATATCTATTTAGGTAAACCCTTTCCCGACTTGATTGAATAGTGATACCGTTAATGCTCCTAGCAATTTTTAATACACACATCGTCCTTGAGAAATGCAGATCATTGCAATGAATACCGCATGTAATTTTTTAAGTGGTTCTCAATTTACAGGTTTTTAGATACGATAACTCGATTGATTTGGTACCTGAAAGAATATGACGTTGAAGAGCGCGGCCGCTGCTGATTTGTCCAAAAGATTTTCTGATACTGGATCTTTAATATGGCCCTTTGACTTTTCATCGGCCTGTGGAAAAAAAATAATTTACTAATAATTTTGTGCTTAAAAATTAGTCACAAATTCTAGATCAGAATTTTTAAGGATAGCAGCTTCGTAATTTTTTTTACTACATGGTACACATTAAAAATTCTACCCTCTTGCCGGTCATAAACGTTTGAACTTATGAAACTCTTCAATTTAAATAATTTTTGGCTGGAAGTCGCATGTCAATCTTTTTTATCACAAGTTGAAATTCGTCGTGCGTAATCGAATTAATGCAGAAAAAACGATGATTTTGTTATACCTAATTTTAAACTTCACTCTCTCCGAAAGATTGCATTTCTCGTCGTCAAAATGCTTTTCGGAGGGAAGCACCTCATTTGACTCATGTAAATCGCTACAAAACAGAATTTATTCGTGGCCGTGTTTTTCTCCATGATGAAATTCGTGAAGGTTGCCCTCAACTGCGATCACTGAGGAAAGTGGGAACATTATCAGGCGACTAATTTAATAGAATCGGCGCATCATCTATGAGGAGATTCGAGGTTATTTGTGTTTTGGTTTGAGCCAAATAAAAAAATGGATCAACATTTTAAAGTTAGTAAACTTTTTGGCCACTGGATTTCTTATGCAAGTATGAATTGAAACAGGCAACTAGCGTAAGCAAAAAATTTTTTTTTTGTTTGTGTGATCCCGATAGGTGAGCTAAATACTCTTAATGCTGTGTGGTACACCACTTTTTATTTTTCTAGTATCTTAGAAAAAATTAAGAAAAAATAGACATATCCTATTACATAATTATATGCTTCAGCGCACACCCCGAACAACACTTAGTCATTTTTGGCTTCTAAAAAAAGTGGTGCTTGAGACCGATCTCGTATAAATTTCAGACCTCGAACCTGTGATTTGTTTATTTTCCAGGAATTAAAGATTTGATGAGATGTTTCACATTTACAGAACCAGTAGATGCCGTGATAGCTTCAACCAGCACGTGAAAAACTTATGTTACGAAAAATTGTTTGAACGAATGAAAAAGTATTTAAAACTCAATACAGAAAAGTAGTAAATATAACCCCCCGTGTGTCATGACACCCGCAGGGATTTAACACATTTTTGTTGTGTCAGCCGACCCCGTGTATCCATTTGGCAATTATACACGCCTTGTCTTGTTGTTGTTGTTCAAAGATATTACGCTGCTTTAATCTTTGAACAACATAGATTAAACACAAGGCGGTAATGTAACGTTTCCAATCGTTTACGAATAGAATATTTTCGATCGTTTTTGAGGCAGATATTAAAAACTTTGCTGTGTGAAAAAAATGTAGTGAGGGGGTATGATTATTTTAAACTCTTTTGAAATAATGAAATAAATATAAATATAAAATATAAATTTCGTATTGTTATGAAAATAAAACAAATACCTTTTTATATAATGAGTTACCTTCATAATCCTTACACTTTATGTACAAAAACCGGCAAAATTACGTCATACAATTTTGAAATGAGATTGATGATATTAAAAAAATAGAATTTAATATTTATAAAGTAGAATTAGATATCTTAATTCATAACGAATCGATGCGTATAAGTATAGCTGGCATACAAAATTAAGAAGATGTCATTGTTTCCATTAGCGCCTGTCGGTATCGCGCGACCTTCCGAACGGCCCCTGATACTTAAGCGTAAACACATAAAATGGTCGATTTTTCAAAAAATCAAAGAATATTCAAAATTTGCACGTATTGGAATGCAACATTGTGTAAAATTCCAAAATAGTCGGTTATTTGAGGAAAAACGTACATTACCATTTTTTAAAATGTCTTCCAGACCAAATTTTCCGTTGTGACGACTAGTCTCAGTTGAGATCTGCGCAAGACAAAATTATAGAATACGAGTTTGTTTGCATCCACAACCACAGGTGCACTCTCAATTTTTTGACTTTGCGAGTGTACACATTTACATTTTCATATAGATATAATCTAACCCGCCTGTTTCGTAGCGAAAAAAAACCTTTAGTAATGATTATTGTATAAAGTATCCCATACCCTGTGTAAGCGCATAATCGACTTCCATGCCAAATTTTATTAGAATCTGTTCAGTCCTTCAACGTTTATAAAAGACAAACATCTAAGTCAAGCATATTAATATAATCATATTTTTAAATTGTGTAAAATTATACGTTTGGCTTAGGAAAAATAATTAATAATATTTTATTAAATTAGAATAATGTTACCCATTGATTAATAATTTGTGCGGCTGTCTTCGGATCTTGAAAGTCGATTGCATCTACTTCGCTGTTGTAAGAACGGGCTGTGTTAATGAAGTCGTCAGCCAGCGTATATCCTTTAGCCACGTACACTTTGTTGGCGAGGGTGAGATAACTCTGATCCATTGAGGCAAACCTGTTGCTTAGGTGGCTATACGAATCGAATAGCTAAAAAAATATTATAAACTTGAAGTAAATTCTTGTGAGCTATTTCCAAAATCAGTCATATATTTATTTCATTTGATGTAATGGAACAACACGGGTCACGGGCGGACTGGAGGGGAGTAGCGTTTTTCCCCGATTCAGAACAGTCTGTCATTTTATGCGGGAGGAATTAAGTGCACAGAAAACAATGGTCTATTACTACGAAAATCCCACATAAAAATAACACACACACACACACACATATATATATATATATATATATATGTATATATATATATATATATATATATATATATATATATATATATAAGTTACACAAGTATCGCTAGGTGACAGTGATAACTCGGATATAGACTCGGATCAGTCGCTCTACTGATCTGCATATTGGATGAGAGCGAGCGGCCTGTGTTAGTAAACAAATTAGAAAATTAGAAACATCACGACCGCTATTATTATAATTTTTAAGTTTAAAAAGAAGTAAATAGCATTAATATAGCATATATTACTAATTTAAGAAAGGTTTCCCTCTTTTTGCAGCAGAAAACTGAATACTTCACAATTTTTGTAGGATGTCAATTCAGCCACGCAACTAAATTTAGCCCAGTGCACAGATTATACGGCTGTAGATTTAGTGAGCAGTAAGACTCCCAACTACATTTATTGTAAGCATTGGACTGCGTTGACGTTACTGCTTCTACCATAGGGGAGGCCCATGTTTAGTTGTGGACACGGGCCTCTCCTTTTCGATTTGATGATGAAGAAAAATTGAGAAACTTTTATATCGGATGACTTTTTACCGTAAGGAAAACAATAGAGTGTTAAGGGTGAACGAAGTGTAGGTTATGGCATAGCTATATTTTTCAAACTTTATTAAATAAATTAAAAATAAATAAATATCACTTTATTGCCACATTCGAAAAACATATTTATATACATATAAACTGAATACTTAATTTACATTAAATTTAGACAATTTCAACAATCATTTCATGCCTACACACTTTTCATGAATCGTGTACGGTTTTCTTTAAAACTGGAAAAACCGCGCTTTTGGACACTTCCTGGGACGTGGGATGAGAGGTGGGGGTGGGGGAAGGAAAGTGGATAAAATTTAACTACGCTCTATATCATACATAATATGCCGACAGATAAAAGTAGTCCATTAATTATGCCAATTTTTCCATACATTGCTATCAAATAAAATATTTCATTGCAATTATAAAATGCTTGAACTTGGTCATGTCACGCACCTCCGACACGTGATGACGCGGGTGAAACCGCGGGGCACAGCTAGTCTAATATAACATTTAACGTATGATTGTGAAAACAAACTTTTAATTTTGAAATTATAAAAAAGCGATTTAAAGCTAAATTCAAATCATGTGGGTGGTGTACATGATTTAAATTTAGTTGTTATAATATATATATTCAGATACTCGTACTTTACGAATGACAGGTATCGCTGAAACTGTTACTGCTCTTGATCTTAAATCAACAAGTAGATAAAAGTTTATTGCAAATTAGTATTACTTCTTGATGGTTTAACTTAATGAAATTCAACGTTAAACAATAAATATAACGGGACTTACCTCTTTGTATTCTGTTGAACCAAGAAACTGCATGATTTCCTCTCTGCTCTTACCCTGGGCACCAGCAGAATACAGCGACAGAAGCAGCAATGCTCCCAGTGGCGACGTGACTACATTAGAGTCCGTGGCTGATAGATAGGCCTCCTGTAAGAATAGAACCACAGTCACTGCACGAGAATACCGTCGAATATAGCTAATTAAAATAATGTTTCGAAAATATGAGGGGAGACTTGCACACATAGGTGGGATATACATAGGCTTTTGCTATACTATTATATAAACTACAGTGACGGATTTTTTCGCGATTAACTTATTTTAAATTTCAGACATTTTAAAGTATTTCTTCATTGAGACAAGGCCTGGGGATTATAGCCAACTATTAAATATTTATAATTCAGTTATCTTTCTATAATTCGGAGATATTTAATGTGTAGTTTTTTAACCAAGTTTAAAAAAACAATTTTGTTTTATATTTTACGCATATGTTTTTTTAATGTATATCATCTATTTTAATCTATTTAGACGACATTCTAGTTGTAACCCTGAACTTGTAACCTTGAACTTGTGATATTCCTTAAATCAAACATTATAGCGTCGGAAGTCTTTACTAAGACATAGGGCCTTTACAATGTAGTCATAATATCTCTATGTTCAGAGTAAGGCCTCGGTAGTTTTTGTTTGGTTTGGTGTGTAGGTGTCCAAGGGCTTCACAAACCTAGCATGTGGTTCCCCTTCTCATAAAACATTATGTAATAGATTATATAATATGTAAATGGGCGGTCCAATGATTTAACGTCAATCTCGGCGTGCTGCTAAACGGAAAAAGGCAGATACAGAACCGACGAAAATCTAACACTAACGGAAAGCAGTATCTGATAACTTACCTTGAGCATTTTCACAGAGGCTTTGTCTATTCGATCGCCCAGTGGAGTTCTGGAAAATTCATGGCCAAAGAAAAAGAATTCTTCCGAACTCGCCATTGCGACTGCAAAAATTATATGTGTTGGTTATACTTAGAATATTTTTAGAATAATTTTATTCAATAGATTATAAGAATGAATTATTGAAAGTCAGTTATGCTTTTACTAATTGTTCAGAAAAAGAAACCCTGGTCTTATATTATCTTAACCTATATCTATGTGTGAGTATGACTGTAATCATCATCATCATTACAGCCCTTCACAAGTCCACTGCTGAACATAGGCCTCCCCCAAAGAATGCCACAAAGCACGGTCCTGAGCCACCTGCATCCATCGACTTCCTGCATGTCTTACCAGGTCGTCACTCCATCTTGTGGGGGGACGCCCTACACTTCGCCTACCGGTACGAGGCTGTATACCCCCCAAATGACGAGAGTAACAAAGAGTATGACTGTAATGGGACTTCATAATTCAGTTTTCACCCACTTCCAGACGTTTGAATACTCCGAAATTTTGTCCACGTATTCAGAACCTTTCATGTGATGACATATTCTCACTAGGGTCATCATAGCTTATGATAATTGCGTCTCGTTTGAGTTTTTGTCAACTCTATTATTATTAAATGTATAATATTTATGCCTGGTTACTATATTCAAACAAATTTTATCGGTTGCAAGTCAATAAAGTTGAGCTGTAATATCAGTGTGGCTCAACTTTATTAAGGTCATAATTTATATACAAACGTAGTAGAGCCATGATGCAGCTATATTAGTAGTATAGTTGTAACACGAATGGGTCGTCTTGACCGGGGAAGGACCACGCTCTCGCAGAATACCAGCGTAAAATAGCAGCTCAACGCTGCTGTGTTTCGTATGGTGAGTGTAGAGAACCGGAGACCGTTTTTACTGGAAATGTGGCATTCCATCTTAGTCCTCACTGGTTAATACGCATCTGCATTTTGATTTGTAATAGAGGATAGACGTAGATATCTATGGGCCGCAGGAATCACTTACCATCAGGTGGACTGTGTGCTCGTTTGTCACCCTTATACTATAAAAAAAATATATGTACAACTGCAAATCTACGAACTTCTGTAAATCGAACGAAGCCCTCCTAAACGCTCCCCTCTCAGCAACACTAAATTATGCTATCTCGCATAAGTGTTGCTTTGAATATCGTCCATAGAAAAATGTGGGCCACGGAGAAAAACACGGAGGGGAGTAGCCATGCGGGGGTGTTCCCCTCTGACAAAGTATAAATCCACTCGGTCCTAAGCATACAATGAAACTAGTTGAAGCTGCACTGCTCACTAGACAAATCTAGTTGCGCGGCTTAATCGACATCCTACAAAATGCCAAATTGTTTAATTTTTTGTTGCAAAAAATATCTGACACATCAAAAATACGAAAAGGTGACGTACTTTTCATATATAAGTAATTTTTTAATCACACTATTGCTATTTACTTCCTTTTAAACTTAAAAATTACATTAATAATGGTCATGTTGTATCAGATTTGTTTATCAACACAGGCCGCTATGGTCACACCCTTCCGGTTCGTCGGCAGCTAGTGTTCTACGATTTCATCGTTCGTTTTGCCAGTTTAGAGAGAATAGATATAATATTATGACTTGTGAACTTATGAATTATGTCATAATAATTCACAATTCATAATTTATCTATTCTATACATTTAACAAAAATTTTAATTGTAGTTGTGAAAAAATGATTAAGAGGGATTAAAAATAATGAATTAAACACATTTTAATCATTTTTAGAATTTTCGGTTTGTATAACTGTTTATGAACGTATACATACGTCTAAAGTAAGTAATAATATTTTTCAAATTAGTCGTTAAGAAAATCGTAAAGCATATCTTCGAGTAACATTTAGTCTTTGTTTAACATCATAATGTAAATGTAAATGTCTTCTGATCCAAGAATTAACATCGACCTTCACTTTTCGCTTACTGGATGTAAGTAACTTTATACCAAATAATAGGCATGTAAACAAATATACGGCGAATGGGTTGTTTAATGAATGTCATGTCTATTTATGTTCACGGCTAACAAAAATTTAAATATGATGATAACAATTTATAATGTACTTACTTTAATAGTTGTAAAAAGCTACAACAAACTTCTCACATGTGTATACATTTTCTTTAAAAAAAATATTTTTTGGAACGATATATGATAAAAAGCGTCAGTTTAATTACAGGCTGTAAACGCGTTTCCGAGTACCTATCCACCCTAGGGTAGTTTCTTTAAGGTGAACTCATAAATTCAGAAATAAAATTGTTAACACAGTAATACTAATGATTTTTTTTTTATTTTTACACATATACAAGACATTGAATAAAACTAATGTTATCAGTGATTGTTATATAATTACTATCATGAATCGTCATAAATAATAATTGTATAATTATAGTTTTTGTTTTATAATATTATTTTTTAATTATTTTCTTGGTTATCTTCTCTAGATAAACTCGGTACTCTCCAAACCCCCGCCCATAAACCTTAGGGAGAGGTAGGCTCAGAGTCTTGATTCACAAATATAGAATTACCTAAAACTTTTGACAATATTGTTACTGAATGAATTGCTGCTTGTTTCTGTATAACATTTATGTTGATATGAGAGTCTAATTTGTTGCAGTATTTATTTAGGTTTTTAGCGATCATGCCTGTGACACCAACTACAACAGGTATGACTTCAATGGGTGTTTTCCAAAGCCAGGTTACTTCAGTTATTAGTGCATGGTATTTACTAAGTTTCTCTATTTCCTTCGCTCCTATATTGTAATCGGATGGTACGGTAATATAGATAAGATAAGTTTTATTTTCAATTTTATTTATATAAATTATATCTGGCCTAATTATTTTTTAATTATCAAATATAAAATAATCTTGTCATAATAATAATTATCATTAATAATTTTCTGTTTATTTCTAATTTAGAATTTGAGATATTTACTAATAACGTTATAAAAGTAATTTCATCTTCTAAATAAACATTCGTAATTAATTCACTCATCAGTATTATTTAAAACAGTGTTTAACTTATTTTCATATTATAAAAGTATTTGGATTGTATAATTCTTAGACATTCAAACTGTTGTTAAGTTCAGTTTTGATAGGTGGTAGGAATAAACTGCCACTATTGTGCGATATTATAAAAACGATTGCAATAATTATTTTATGATTATTCGCGTTATGAACTAGTAAAGCAAACAAGTAATCAAGCGTATTATTACCCTTCCTGCGACTCCAGTATATTGCGACTACAGTTATATCCAGTATATCCAGTAATATTACGCATTTTATCGCGCTTAATTTTACTTATTTTGATTATATGATTACATTAAGGTAACTAAACACGATAAAATTCGTAAATTCGTTTTATTCAACTCTAATACATTGCAAATAAGGTCTAATTTACAATCTTAAACAACAAAAATTTACTTACCCACTAAAAGGAGAATAAGATGCCTCATCTTGCTCAGTTGTTGACGTAATGGCGTAACACCACGGCCTCTTCGTCTTAAATAACTTTTTTTTAATGTGCTTAAAACGGACTAATCGTTTATTTTCACATCGTTATCTTAATTGCTATTGACATTTAAGAAAGAGTAATCTGAATCTGAATGTAAAATAAATTATCATTTTGTATATTATAAACTCACAACAAAAAAGTAATAACTTCTACTGGTGCGTACCGTCTATAAAACGGGCCCCAGACGAGTTTTGTTTCATATGAACGCAATTGCTTTATTATGAAGGATTTCGGTACAGAACAAAAGCAAAATGAAAACGTGCTGCCGGCGGATCAAACATATCTATTTGTTTTTTTTATTAAAAACGTTACCCCCACACTATACTATACTACAATTGATTTAAATATTTGGTTTAAATGAATCAGCTCAGCTCTGTGAACTTGGAACCCGAATTCAAAAAAATAAAAATAAAATAATTAATGATTTCTTATATTTACGCGAACGCGAAACGCGAAAGCGAAAATTAAATCCCAACCCAAGCATACAACTGCAAGACTTCATAATACTGTAAGTTCATACTACGAAGATCGGAACAAAAATTAATAATTTTTAATCTGGATGTAGCCGTGGTTAACTATGACATTGGGACGTCATACACTTAAGTCCCCCCCGTGACCATGGGTGTTGTAAAGTGCTTGAAACGTCGGGAATGTAAAATAAGTTAATATACGCGATAAAATCCGTAAAATTAGTTTTATTTAAATAAAATAATTGATATTTTATTTTTTCATTCTACAAACAACGCAGATGATTGTAATAACCTTCATTCGTTTGTAGTCCTGGAAATCTTCTGAAAATCACTAAAGGTTGTAAATTTTCATGAAATATGATAATTTTTGAAAAATCTTGATTACCAATGGTGGATAAAGGATCGTTTGTAGATGATTGTAATACTATTTTTTTTTATTACCGCACCTGAATCTTGAAATATATTATTATTAAAAAAATTCTATCACCCGAATGAACTACAAACGACACAGATGATTGTAATACCGTTTATTTGTTTGTAGTCCTACAAATCTTCTGATTTTTTTATAGGATCGAGTGACAAACGAGCACACAGTCCACCTGATGGTAAGTGGTTGCTGTGGCCCATAGACATCTATATCTATCCTCGTTTTCGAATCAAAATGCAGATGCGTTGTCACTCGTTAGGACTAAGATGGAATGCCTCTTATCCAGTAAAATGAGTCTCCGGTTCTCTACACTCACCATACGAAACACAGCAGTGTTAAGCTGCTATTTTACGCTAATATTCTGTGAGAGCGTGGTCCTTCCCCGGTCGAGCCGACCCATTCGTGCTACAACTATACTACTAATATAGCTGCTGCATGGCTCTACCACGTACAAAAGTTAGTACTAAAAGTAGTAATTTTTCATGAAATATGATAATTTTTAAAAAGTCTTGATTACCAATGCGTTAAGAATCGTTTGTAGATGATTGTAATACTAAAAAAAAATTTTATTACCGGACCTGAATCTCGAAAGGTATTATTATTAAAAAAAATCTATTACATGAATGAACTTATTTTATGTTTGATTTGTGTAAATAACATGATACTTGAATAGTTAAAGCATCATGTCACATTGAAATGAAGTCTTAATATTTAATAACTTCGAAGGTACAGCTAAAAATGCAATTTTTGTTAATTGTGGCCCCGGTCTCCCATACGTTAAAAGTCAGTAGCATTTCTATATACTTGAATTCGGGCGTACCGATAGATAAACATTTTATTTAAATATACATAACCAATTGACCGCCAAACCTAATATCAATATTTTTTTCCCGGAGGCCCGCGCATTTTTTCCCTAAAATTACTATTCGTTTCGGTAGTGATGTACCACGCTATGCAAAACTTTTATAATAAAACTCTTTAAACTTGTAAATTTGGCAATATTACGAAGAAGTGTCTGAAAAGATTCTGATCAAAATAAGCAATTATACATTAATATGAATGTTATTTTACCTATTAATAAAGATTTAACACCAAAATACTTTTAGAATGTAAGATAGGGATCAAGAATTTTAGCGCAATTAGTTGACGCCTTAAAGCGTCACTGGCGACCTCAACGTGTAATTTTAACAAATATTTTTTTACATTTATAGTGATGTAAGTGACTTTATCGATGTAATAATATACTTACTTTATACAGGTTACTACATTAACAAATAGCACCTAAAATTTGGACTTTTTGTAAAAGCAATTTTTATTCTATTCTGGTTTTTAGAAAACCTGAGTTTTACATCTGCTTTATTCTTAATAACGACTTTAGGGGCGCCTTGTCATTGCCTATACTTGCAGCACTTAATAAGCACTTAATTTCTGAATGAACTACAAACGACATAGATGCTTGTAATACCGCTTATTTGTTTGTAGTCCTAAAAGATCTAAAAAGAAGTTTAGATGATCTTCCTATAAATTTACAAGAATAAAAAATGCATTGAAAGTTCTGCGCTCTAGTGAACCAGGTACATAAACTTGTAGGCTAGTGTTCTTCAGCGTTGTAGAGATGGCGTTAATTAGGCCAAAACCCTAGTATCGAAAGCCCAAAAAAACTGAATCTATGGCTGTTTTGGTCTATGGTTATTGTTGACACATGGATAATATTTTTTTTGGAGCTTATGGCCTGGTATCTTTAGTAGTAGTAGACCTTTAGGCCAAGTCTTGAGTATTTTTATTCGGTTTATTATAATTTATTCATAGTTCACTGCTTCACAATATGTTGATGCGTCACATTGTGCAGCCCTTGGGAAATTTTGACGGCAAATTGAGCCAGCAGGCAGCTGACAGTTAGCGATAGTATCTAAAGGCGCCTATGTAAACAAAAAGCTTGTCTTGAGAATTCATCACCATCAGAGCACTTGTTTCACAGTTTCCACTAATAGTTCACATGCACAGACACTTGATACACAAAATCGCACCACTTTTATATATCAAAGTCCACTTCAAACCATTATTTAAACAATAATACAGGAGCAAAAAACCGCCGCAGGTCAAGTTCCCGCCAAAACTCCCACATGGATAATACACTTGTATGGAGTGTAGAGTAGAAGGAGAACCATCTTATAAAGTGCGAAAGTTGAAAAAGTGCCCCACTATATACTGAAAATAGAGGTTCCAAAACCTACCACAATAGCGCAGGCGTCTGAAAAACTACGATATGAATATAGCTGTTGTAGACGGAGTGAAGTCAGCTGAATTCAAATATTTAAAAAATTTCATGACTAGAGTAGTTAGTAAAATGCTTTGTTAAAAAATGTTAGTATATTTCATGAAAAATTACAACCTTTAGTGATTTTCAGAAGATTTTTAGGACTACAAACGAATGAAAGTTATTACAATCACCTGCTTTGTTTGTAGAAAATGTATCAATTTTTAATATCTTTACAATTTTTCAAATTATAACCCTTTTTAGATTAAAAAAAATCAACAATAAAAATCTTTTAGTATTACAATCATCTACAAACGATTATTATTCTGTCCTATTCGATTAAGAATGAATTAGGTTGAAAAAATAGCGCGATGGATTAAGGGTTAATTCAATCGAAATGCATCATTTTCCCTCGATATTTGAATTTCTTTTTTATCTACCATGCAGATTTGTCAACGCGGTCCAATTGGTGATAATAAGCTTTCAGGGCGAATGTTCACTGCATCAAAAGAGTCTAGATATATGACTACATCGGCGCTCGAATATACAGTCAATAACTAAGCACTTCCCCATTGGTAAATTGTTAACTTTCTTACCGGAAACTATTGCGACAAACAGTAATTGAACATAAAACAAAATATGGGGCCATAGTTGAAACTAGTCGAATAGGCTTCATTGATTGCAGGTCTAGTTGTTAAATGAACTAATTCCAAGTGAAAATGCTTCTTCACAGTTTAATACTTATGATAGAATAATTGTATTATTACAATCATCTACAAACGATGCTGAATGCAATCATATTTCATGAAAAATTACAACATTTAGTAATTATCAGAAGATTTTTTAGGACTACAAACAAATAAACGGTATTACAATCATCTCTGTCGTTTGCAGTTCATTCGGGTGATAGAATTTTTTTAATTATAATATCTCTCAAGATTCAGGTCCGGTAATAATTTTTTTTTTAGTATTACAATCATCTACAAACGATCCTTAACCCATTGGTAATCTAGATTTTTCAAAATTTTCATAATTCATGAAAATTTACAACCTTTAGTGATTTTCAGAAGACTTTCCAGGACTACAAACGAATGAAGGTTATTACAATCATCTGCGTTGTTTGTAGAATTTGTATCAATTATTTTTTTTTATTTTTTTTAGTTCGAGTCTCAAGTTCACAGTGCTCCGCGCATCGTGAGACTGAGTTGCGTACCAGACTTCTTTTTTACGCAAGTAACGAACTATTTTAACTTTATGATTTCTTGATTTATGCACAAAATAAACTTTGTTATGATTATGTTTTTTGTTTCCTCAGATGCATATTTTATAATTAACAACGCTTTATTGTTAATTTGACTAACTTATTAACCAATATTTTGTTATATTATTTAAAACCAAAAATGTGTCTTTAGTGCTATGATTAACAAATCGGCGGGGTTAGCGTTAACGTGTTAATACCAACCCCGGATGCGAGGTCTAATATTAAGAAGGAAACTGACTGTTTGTGTATATGTTATAATTTTATGTTTTTTTATGACAGCATGAGAACGCATAAGCGAAAAACTACTTGAGTCACCAAATCTACGGGTCTACGAGTTGACTGTGCTAGAAGTAATGGAGCAAAACAGAAATTACCGAAATTTAGCAAAAGAATTTGGGCTCTGCCACGTTTCACTATGTTCACTATTCCATTTTGTAAAAAAAGCGGGTGCACCAGCGGAAATGAGTTAGGTATAAAAAAAACCTAGCCCTGAGCTAAAATGATGCTAGTGATTTTTTGGAAATCGTAAGATCTCTGACTGAAAAGCTCTTCCACAAGCTCAATTTAATCGTAGGTGGGCTAAAAATCAATAAAGCCATTCTCACCGATACTCGAGGAAAGGAAGCTATGTATTGTTTGTGGCGTCTGGTATAATGAACATTTATCAGATGGTGACAGGATTTAATATATCTCTTGCAATGGCTGAGCCCAAGCTGGGTGTATCAAAAGTGACATCACATCATTGAATTGCCTGAATTGTAGTTAGGATGATAAATACGAATAGATATCCTTTTGTTATACTTAATTTAGTTCCTAGTCGTTGGTATTTTTTAAGTATTTTTTGATTTTATAAAAAACCATTTTCCGTCTCATCTCATGATGATTTATAAGTTGTTTGCATAATTGTTTAATTTTGCGCATAGAAACTATAACTAATGATGACGGTAGCAAAACTGATAAATGTTAAGAAAAGGTGACCAAAAATATTGATATCTAAAATAGTTTAACGATTAATTAAACGGGTTTATTTTTTCATGTTTAGATATTTTGTGATTTGTGAAGTCAATTTATATAAAAAGATACTCCAAACACGTCTGTATTAATAGCACTATTATTAATAAAAAAATAATTACAAACATATATTTGTTTTCTTTTTGAATAGTTGACATAACATAATGTTAATACTTACCTCAGAGCTGTTAATTCTAGCCCCGTTGATGGGGTAAGAATTAAAAACTGACTTTTTTGAGAAATAATGTTCCATTTAAGACATCACTTATTTTATGTTTGATTTATGTAAATAACATAATACTTGAATAGTTAAAGCATCATGTCACATTAAAATGAAGTCTTAATATTTAATAATTTCGAAGGTAGAGCTAAAAATGCAATTTTTGTTAATTGTGGCCCCGGTCTCCCCTAAGTTAAAAGTCAGTAGCATTTCTATATACTTCAATTCGGGCGTACCGATAGATAAACATTTTATTAAAATATAGATAAGTGTACCAATTGACCGCCAGACCTAATATCAATATTTTTTCCCCGGAGGCCCGCGCATTTTTTCCCTAAAATTACTATTCGTTTCGGTAGTGATGTACCACACTATGCAAAACTTTTATAATAAAACTCTTTAAACTTGTAAGTTTGGCAATATTACGAAGAAGTGTCTGAAAAGATTCTGATCAAAATAAGCAATTATACATTAATATGAATGTTATTTCACCTATTAATAAAGATTTAACACCAAAATACTTTTAGAATGTAAGATAGGGATCAAGAATTTTAGCGCAATTAGTTGACGCCTTAAAGCGTCACTGGCGACCTCAACGTGTATTTTTAACAAATATTTTTTACATTTATAGTGATGTAAGTGACTTTATCGATGTAATAATATACTTACTTTATACAGGTTACTACATTAACAAATATCACCTAAAATTTGGACTTTTTCTAAAAGAAATTTTTATTCTATTCTGGTTTTTAGAAAACCTGAGTTTTACATCTGCTTTGTTCTTAATAACGACTTTAGGGGCGCCTTGTCATTGCCTATACTTGCAGCACTTAATAAGCACTTAATTTCTTAATATTAATATATATCGTATATCTAGAATCGTCTCTGTGTTGCTAGCGATTCGTTTTGCTAGCTACGTAAATTTTAACAGTTCGTTGCGGTGAAAATTTTAGAGTACCTAATTTTTAAACTTGGCACCTAATTAGCACCTAAAAATCCCCTAATTGTGGGTTATTCTAAACGCAAATTCCTGACTTTGCGTTGCTGGCGAGACAAAGCTATTTTCTAAACAGTCATTTACTACAATAATATTATCTGTTTGTAGAGTAAATTTATAAAAATATATTTCATTCCATCTTCAAAACCCATCACTATTAAGTCGTCGATGGCGTCCGCGGAACATAAAAATATATCATAGATAGTGAAAGTCGATTCAGATATAGACTTTTATTTTGCGATTTATACGAGTACATAAACAAAAACAATGACAAAAATTGATAAAATTGATGAACGGGGACTACCGACATTTGCATAAACATAGTTGCATTTGCATGAACTCGATTTTCGGAAATAAAAGGCTATTTATTATTATATTATTGTATCTTTCATTTAGGAAATCACGGCAAAGGAGGCGTTCGTGGCCATACAGATCGAAAACAAAAATTTCCTTTTAGATATAACAATGAGTTGGGATTTATTTTATCCAAAGTTAAAGTTTAAAAAATAAAAGAAAATAATTTTATTTAAGATCATTTTATCGCCTATTTTCACAAAACAAAAATAACGATGCAAAACATACCTCTATATTTCACCATTTCCAATTTGCAGAAGTCTTGCTAAGTTGATACACGACCGCTATTTAGTGCCGAACTAGGTCGCTATAATTCTCTTTCAATCTACCTACATCATTATTCATTTTTAGTGGGTAGACAAACATCACTACGCGACCCGTAAACACGTCACTGGCGTCCGGTACATAACTTTAATGCTTCAGTTTTTGGGCATTCATTTTAAATGTTTATACAATTGATTAGATAGTTTTTCCTAAGTTCTCTGGTAAATGTATCTTCAGTGCAGTCATGGTAAGATATAGGGTCAAAAATAAACTCTAATGAACATAGTCATAACATTTTTTTCAATTGTAATCAAACAGCATTTTTAGACGTTTTAAGACGTCATCGGCGTCTCGAACATAATTTTGAATCACGTTTTGATGCGTCGTTGGCGGTCAATGGGTTAAGTTAAAAATGAATTGCTAGCAAGCACGTCTATCGTCATATGACAAACTGTGCTAGTTCACCCGATGTTAAGTGGATGGTGTGACCCATAGATTTCTATATCTACGTACAAGAATAAAAATGTGGAATTAATAACTTTAGTGGTGACGACAGAGATCCAATTTGGGTGGTTTAATATAAATTCGAGAGTAGTGCCCAGGCCAGAGTCCTTGAGGAATAAGTTGGGATGTCTCGTTTTCAGTAAAAATGGTCTCCGGTTCTCCACATTCACCATACGAAACACAGCAGCATTAAGATGCAATTTTACGCTGGTATACTGTGAAAGTGTGGTCCTTCCCTGATCAAGCCGGCCCATTCGTGCTACAGCCATTATGTAGCTTCAGCGTGTCTCTATTATGTATAAATTGCATAAACAGTTTATGATGATTTAGGCCCGTATTAATAAACGTTACTCAGCTTAAGTACACGCACTTGAGTACAATCTTGAGGTTATGATCTTATTAATAAACATATCCTAAGATGCGGTTTAGGTTTACGATATCAGCTGAGTGCCACACTGATTAATAAACAAACTCGACTCTCAAGTGTGTACTTGAGTGCAAGTCATAGAACAGTATTCCTAAGTGCAGCGTTTTGAGATACTGTTTTTATGTGTTTATAAATAATTAGCAACGATTTTGAGATGCTGATATCGTAATGATTACGCACTTGAGTTCGTCGTTGAGTAACGTTTATTAATACGGGCTTTAGTTTAGTTCATCACGGGCTGGTTTCCGAACTGCAAAAATAAGCGCGTTATTTGCTTGTTATAATATAGTAAATCGAGCAATTTATTCATCCAGGAGTCCTACCGAAAATTTTACAACAAAAAGCTACACGTAAACGACGGTATTACGACCCTATTTTACTGTATGAAATTATACAGGTCTCATTTTCGGATTCCATGCATTTTTTTGCCGTTTTTCTGCTATAATGTTTGCATAATATCTTGAATAAAAAATAACCCCATCACTGCCCCTGTGTGTAAGAGTATCTCTAAAGTGTATCATAGAATTCTAAATTAAAAGAATTAACCAACACAATAACAATATTTATTTCTAGTAAATTAAATCAATGCCACAGTATAACGAAATAACATAATACATGTATCACAAACAATCACAAATAAAGGCAGCCGGATATGATAGAATATCACTCGAAATGCTAAAGGCTGGAGAGGGTGTGGTTGCAGGCCTGCTGTGCACCTTTTTAAATTTATGTTGGGAACTGAAGCGGGTACCGGAAGACTGGTGCAAAGCCGATATAGTCCCAATATATAAGGGAAAGGTGTCACAGCAGGACTGTAAAAACTACCGTGGTATCAGCTTGCTTAGCATTGTGGGTAAACTGTATGCTAAGGTGTTAATTGAAAGAGTTATGGAAGAAACTGATGGAAATATTTGGGATGTGCAAGCTGGATTTAGAAAGGGGATGGGATGTGCGGACCGAGTCTTTTCCATGCGCATGATTGCGGAGAAGTTTTTGGCCAAAAACCAGAAAGTTTTCTGTGCGTTCATGGACTTGGAAAAGGCTTATGACAGAGTGGACAGGAATGTGTTATGGCAAATACTGAACTCATTTGGGTTGACCACTGGTTTGATACAGGCATTAAGCTCTCTTTATAGGGGCTCTAGTGCTTGTGTCAGGACCAACGGGGTCTACTCGGACTGGTTTAGCTTTCAAAAAGGTGTCAGACAGGGATGTGTAGCTTCCCCGTGGCTTTTTAACCTATTTATGGACAGTTGTATGAAAGTTGAAGAATGTGGGATGAGAATGGGTGAGTTAACCGTCAAATGCCTTTTGTACGCCGATGATCAAGTCATATTTGCATCGTCAGCGGCCGAGTTGCAAATGATGGTTACGTTAATGAACTGGTCATTGAAAGAAAGGGGTATGAAAGTTAACGCAAGTAAGACGAAAGTGATGGTTATTGAAAGAGAAGAAAGTAAAACGTTATGCGAAATAAGAATAGAAGGGGAGTTGATTGAGCAAGTGGATGAGTTTGTATATTTCGGATGTTTATTTAGCAGGGATCGTAGATATGATAAGGATATAGAACGACGAGTGAACGCAGGAAATAGAGTGAATAGGCCCTACACGCTATTATGAGGAGTTGGAATGGGTCAAATAAGGCACGTATGGCAATTCATAATGCTGTGTTAGTCCCTACTTTAATGTATGGTAGTGAAAGTTGGGTCTGGCAGAAGAAGGATGAGAGTAGAATAAATGCTGTAGAAATGCGGTCCTTAAGGAGTATGCTAGGGCTGAATCTGATTGACAGGGTGAGAAATGGTGTGATAAGAGAAAAGTGTGGTTTGCAGGATGACGTTGCGACAAGGATTAAGAAAGGAATGCTTCGGTGGTTTGGTCATGTAGAAAGAATGAACGAGGAAAGAGTGACAAAGCAAATTTATGTTGCAGAAAGATCGGGTAGGGACGCCCTAGACGAAGGTTTATTGACCAAATCGGCGATACATTAAAAATGGGCCAGATTAGGAGTACCCTTATCCGACGAGCGTGTATGCGTAGATATATGGATGTAAAAGAGGCGAGAGAGGTGTGTCAGGATCGCGCCAAATGGAAGTCCGTAGTCTCTGCCTACCCCTCTGGGTGACAGGCGTGAGTGTTTGTATGTATGTATCACAAACATTGTTACTCCGGCAGCTCGTTTCCACAGAATACATGTACCCTGACAGGTTCGTTTCTGAATGATTCCCGACTGCTAAGAGCTAACTTTTAATCCATAGACAATATCTGACGTCACTTAAACACAATCGAGTCAATACGTAATCAATTATCTGCCGACTTCCAAAAAGGAGTCGGTACTCAATTCGACTGTCTGTTTTTTATGTGTGTTACGTCATAACTTTGTACTGGTTGAACCGATCTCGATGATTTTATGAAAGCTGATAGTTCTCGTGTGGTCCCATATGAATTTGATCATGGTCAGGCCAATGTTTATTGAGTTATTCTTAAATAACTTATATTGAAATCTCTTATACTCGTATTGAAGTCGGCTGTACAAAATTTTTAATTTTAAATTATTTTCTCAGATATAATAAGACTTGACCGTAGGCTCTTTAGTATCGATGGAGTGATGTAAACAACTACTCTAATGGGCAATTCTTGTTACAGTCGGCCATCCTTAAAGAACGAGTCCCTTCGTTTCTTCTTAGCTTTGTTAATAATAATGATACTGTTTTAATTTTTAATATATTGTACAATAATTCATATTTCCTAAACTTACATAAATTGTGTCACAATTTTTATTACTATTGGTAACCATAGTACAATGTGTTATATCTATGTTTTACAGCTATGCAAAGTGTGTGCTACTTCCTTCACACTCACAACGCTTTCACTTATTATAACTGAGCTATTTATGGGCGGTTAATTCATAAGCTAATCATGCCCGACGCACAAAATTGTCACTAAATCTTAATTATAGCCATGCGGTGTGATGGTTACTTCTTTCACCGTCACTCCGTCATCGACTGCGGTACTTCAAGTCAATCATTGGAGTCGAGTTCATACGCCAATTCTGCCCGACTCTTTAATACCCCTTACTCAATCAATATCTATAGCCGTGTGGTGTGACAGTTACTTCCTTCACCGACACACCATCATCGGCATCGGTACTTCAAGTCAATCATGGGCGACGAGTTCATACGCCAATTCTGCCCGACTCTTTAATACCCCTTACTCAACCAATATCTATAGCCGTGTGGTGTGAGGGTTACTTCCTTCACCGACACACCATCATCGGTATCGGTACTTCAAGTCAATCATGGGCGACGAGTTAATAAGCCAATCCTGCCCGACTCTAATACACCTCACTTAATATCTATAGCCATGTGGTGTGAGAGTTACTTCCTTCAGAGACACCATCATCGGCTGCGGTCTTTAGAGCCACTCATGGGCGGTGAGTTTGTACGCCAATTCTGCTCGGCTCAAAACATCCTCACTTGTCTCCATGGTATGTTTCTTTCATGTCTGGCAAGTTCTTATGCCGGTCATCATTCAATACACCACTTCGACTCACTATTAATGATCAAAGACAACAAATTACAATTTACAAACAAAAATTATCGTATTTTAATTATGTCTAACAAATAGCTAAACTAAAATGTTTTAATGTCCTAATTTGTGTTCTATTTATACATAATTATTAATTATATCTCTACTACTTTCACTTGAATCAGCAAATTCTATATAATTCAGTTATGATACGAATATATAACTTTATTACACATTTAATATTAATAATCAAAACAAATCCATAGTCATCATCATCATCATCATTACAACCATTCATAAGTCCACTGCTGAACATAGGCCTCCCCCAAGAAATGCCACAATGCACGGTCCTGAGCCACCTGCATCCATCGACTTACAGCATGTCTTACCAGATCGTCACTCCATCTAGTGGGGGGACGCCCTACACTTCGCCTACCGGTACGAGGCTGCCACTCAAGAACCTTTCTTCCCCATCGGTTGTCGGTTCTTCGAGCTATATGGCCAGCCTACTGCCACTTCAGCTTATTAATCCATTGGGCTATGTCAGTTACTCTGGTTCTACTGCAAATATCCTCATTTCAAAGTTTATGACGCAGAGAAACCCTGAGCATAGCACTCTCCATAGCTCGCTGAGCGACCTTGAGCTTCCTCATATGGCCAGCAGTGAAGGACCACGTCTCAAATCCGTAAGTCATCACTGGCAACACACACTGGTTGTACTATTTCGTTTTCTGGTTTTGAGGTATGTCTAACGAGAAGATGTGTCGTAGTTTCCCGAACGCTGCCCCGCCGAGTTGAATTCGTCGATTGACCTCTCGGTCGAAGTCCATAGTACTTAGTTTCAATTAGTCTTTATTAAAATTATTATCATTTTCGCTATCACTGTCTTCACTGGAAGAGCAAGTAGAGATATTGAAAGTCAACCATCGGAATATTTTATCATTTCTATTATCATGGGATTTTTATCATGGTATCAATTGTTTCTTATTTGGCTTCTTATTTCGTCAAAGGAGTGTATTTTACAAGGGACCAGTCATTTCGAAGGATCATTTTTTTTAAATCTTATAGGAGCCCTGGCACTTGCTTCCAACAACTTTTTTTGACTGGCCTAGTGCCGCTACTCTCATCCTTGCTATCCTAACGAGATTACCCTCTATATAATCATAGTATATAAACACACACACACCTGTCACCCAAAGAGTTAGACAGAGGCTACGAACTTCTATTTGATACGATCCAGACACATCTCTCTCGAGTATTTTACATCCATATACCTACGCATACATGCTTACAAGCTGGTCGACTAAGCGTACTCTTAATTTGGCCCATCTTCAATATATCGTTAATTTCATCAATAAACTTGCGTCTAGGGCGTCCCTTCTAGACTCTGCTGTCCACTTCTGCCATCCACTCTTTCCTTGATTATTCTTTCTACATTAGGTTATGTTGCCACCGAAACATTCCTTTCTTAATTCTGGCTACAACATCTTGCAAGCCACACTTTTCTCTTATCACACAATTTCTCATCCTATCATTCATGTTGATTAATTAGACCCTAACATACTTCTTAATGGCCGCATATCTACAGTATTTATTCTACTCTCGTGGTTTTTCTTTTAAACCAGCTTTGAGAAAGCAGCTACATATCTCGGCGTGAAGTACCGCCTCACCTTTTTCAAAAATGGTACATCTATAATTGTAAATAAAAAATGTTACTCCAAACGGTGTTATAGAAAAAGCTATTCCATAGTATCAGGTGCGGGAAGAAGGAGGAGAGGTGAAAGTTTCGTACTAGATATGCGTAATAAATATTATTATGTCTGGAATCGTCCACAAAAAAAAAACTACTACCAAAGAGCACATATGGCATTATAATTACTGAGGCCTATGAACTGGTGTGGAAAAAGAAACGATTTTTAAAATATATATAGATCTGTATGTGCATAACTTTGTATATAATTATTTATGGTCGCTTAATATCTGACGGTATTCAGTACCTATATGATATTCTACAGTCACACCTAGAGGAGAGAATCACTGTAGAAAATATAGAATATCGTAATAATTTATTGAAAAACTTTTGAGATACAATAAATAAAATACAAACTTATTCTAGAACCCAATTCGTTATGATTTCTTATATTTACGCGAACACTACACATTTAAATAAAAGTAATTTTACGGATTTTATCGCGTATATTAACTTATTTTATATTCCCGACGTTTCGGGTGCTTTCCAGCACCCGTGGTAGCAGTAGCAGTAGCAGTGGTATACTTGGGTTTGGATTTGATTTTATTAATTATGGGATCCCAAGCAGATGACAGCACCCTTCCATCTTCTCTATTGAAATTAGGATGTTTTTTAATTTCAATAGCCTCGCAAATCATTCCTGGGAGGAATCGGTGTTCTTTTGCGAGGATTTGTGGTTCTGTCAAATCTAATGTAATGGCGGGGACGATCTTGAACATGTTCACAAACTGCAGTCTTCCCGATACGTCGGTGCTTCACGGCAGCTATATGTTCTTTAACGCGGGTTTTATAGATCTTTTTGTTTGTCCTATGTACGAGAGACCACATTCACAATCCAGCTTGTACACTCCTGGATCTTATAGAGGGATATGACACTTGAAGGATGGTAAAAATTGACCAATCATCTTCAGCGGCTTGAAGTATGTTTTAATGGAAGCTCACTTCAAGATGTAGCCAACCTTGTCTGTGACTCCTCTGACATAGGGTAGTACAGCAGGCACACGCTCGACTGTGGCTGGCTTCACTCGGTTACTGTGACGTAGGCGCAGGGCCCGAAGCTTGTTGTCTTGCAGTACTTGCTCGACGTGCTGAAGCTCGGCGGTCAGATGTTTTCTGTCACAGATCCCTCGTGCTCTCTGAAACAAAGATTTTCCCACGGTAGCTAACTGTGAAATATGATGGTGCGATTCACCATTTAAATATCGGTTGGTATGGCTATTTTTTCTGTACACAGTATGACCAATAGTGTTATCAGGATTTCGGATGACTAAAACATCTAGGAAAGCTAAAGTATTGTTTGCCTCTAACTCCATTGTGAATTGTATTTTAGGTTTCATGGAATTAAGGTGGTTTAAACAACATAATAATAAGAACATATAGCTCAAGTGAAGCACCGGGAAATCTGCAGTTTGTGAACATGTTCAAGATCGTCCTCGCCATTACATTAGATTGGATAGACTACAAATCCTCGCAAAAGAACACCGATTCCTCCCAAGGATGATTCGCGAGGCTATTGAAATTAAAAAATATGCTAATTTCAATAGAGAAGATGGATGGGTGCTGCCATCTGCTTGGGATCCCATAATTAATAAAATCAAATCCAAACCCAAGTATACCACTGCTAGACTTCAAGATACTGTAAGCTCATTCTGCGTAAATCGAATCAAAAATTAATATTAAAAAACTGAAGGTAGGCGGGCTAACTATGACATCAGGAAGTCAAACTCCTCAGTCCCCTGTGACTACGGGTGCTGGAAAGCACCCGAAACGTCGGGAATATAAAATAAGTTAATATATGTGATAAAATCCGTAGAATTAGTTTTATTTAAATACCCAATACGTTACTGAAAAAATAATATTGACTTGATTGACGATATGCAGCTCACACTTAATCATGCTTTTGGAAACTATTCTAGTTGTAAAGAATACTTCTGTGAAAATGGTGTACACGAGGGGATCAAGAACACATAAAATCTTTCTTTGCAAATTTCGGCCAAATTGTAAATTGGAGAAGGGTTTCTCTACGTGATAAAGTTAGAAATTAAGATATTCGCAGTAGAACTAGAGTAACTTACATAGCCCAACGGAATATTAAAGTGAAATGGCAATGGGCTGGCTATATAACTTGGAAAACCGATAAAAAATAGGAAGAAAGGTTTTTTTTTTATAGGAGAGGGGGTAAACGAGCATGCGGCTCACCTGATGGTAAGTGACTACCGCCGCCCATGAATAACTGCAACACCAGGGAGGGAATTGTAGATGCGTTGCCGGCCTTTTAAAAAGGAGTACGCTCTTTTCTTGAAGGTCCCTAAGTCGTATCGGTCCAGAACAATCGCTGATGGTAATCGATTCCACAAGGAAGTCATGCGAGGAAGAAAACATCTTCTAAATCGCACAGTGGTTGACCGCCAATCATCCAGATGGTGTGGATGGTATCGGGAGATCTGCCGCGATGTGCGTTCGAGAAATTTGGCGGCTGGGATTAATCCGAACAATTCCTCAGAGCACTCCCCATGGTAGATGCGAAAGAAAATGCAAAGGGATGCAACATCTCTTCGCAGTGCCAATGAATCGAGCCGACCGGAAAGGGCTCGGTCGTCGACGATTCAAGCCGCTCTGCGCTGGATGCGGTCGAGTGGAAGGAGCTGGCACTGGGGAGCCCCTGCCCAGAGATGGGAACAGTATTCCATGTGAGGACGAACCTGCGCCTTGTAAAGTTGCAGGCGGTGTGCCGGCATGAAATACTGTCCCACTTTGCTGAGCGCGCCAAGCTTTTTAGAGGCCAATTTGACCTTCTCTTCCAAGTGACCACGAAACTGCACGTCACTCGATATGTCGACTCCGAGGATACCGATACTGGCTGAGGCAAGAAGGGGAGTGTCTTGAAACTGAGGAGATACGACAAAGGGGTTCTTTTTAGTGGTAAAAGCGCAAACTTGTGTGTTCTGAGGATTAAACTGGACTAGATTTAGTCGCCTCCAATCCGAGACTTTGTCCAGCAAAAAAAGATTCTCGAGTGGCAACCTCGTACAGGTAACCGAAGTAGTATTCAACCTTTATTCCTCTTCACAAATTCTCACACACACGCACGCACACACACACACACACACACACACAAACACACACACGCACGCACACACACACACAAACACACACACACACACACACTCAAATAGCTCACTCAAATACTTACCTAGTATTATTAGGCAAGAGTGAATAGGTTTTTGTTAATTCAGTGCAATTCACCATCTTAAGCTACTTAACCACTTACCGATGGGATTCAGTTATACATAGGCTGCACTAAAAGTATCGGGAATGGAATATTTCCACTGTTCGTGTCATATTAAAATCTTTTTAATTGAAAACTCCTTGGTTTTAAAAATCGAATACCATTTATTTATTTAAAAAAAGATTCTCAGTCTTGTCACAAGGTTTTGTCAAACTTGTTTAGTCGTTGAGAAAATGGAATTGACTTGAGAAAATTCAAGAGCGATGATTTATTATGACTTTCGAAGTGGTTCAACACAAAAACAGTGTGTTGACCGGATGATTTCTGCATTTGGTGATGAAGCCCCATCCAAAAACACAATTTATCGCTGGTTTGCTGAATTTTAACGTGGACGTGTCAAGCTCAGTGATGATCCCCGTCAAGGTCGTTCAAAAACTGCAGTCACTCAAGAAAACGTTGATGCTGTGCGTAAGCTGATTGAGGAAGATCAACATGTGACATACCGCGAAACTCAGGCAACTTTGGACATTGGCATGAGTCAAATACAAATAATCTTCCATGAACAATTAGGTATAAAAAAGTTGTTTTCCCGATGGATACCGCATTCGCTCTGTGAAGAGCAAAAAGCGGCTCGCGTTACTTGGTGCGTCAGAACTCTCGAATGATTCCACGCAGGATCCTCAAATGCTGTATACAACATTGTATCAGGTGACGAATCCTGGATATATGCGTACGAACCCGAAACAAGAAACCAGTCACAAGTTTGGGTGTTCGAAAATGAGTTAAAGCCAACAAAAATTGTTCGTTCACGGAGTGTTGCAAAAAAAATAGTGGCCACGTTTGTCTGCAAAACCGGCCATGTTACGACAATTCCTCTTGAAGAACAAAGAACGGTTAATGCAGAATGGTATGCTAGCATTTGTTTGCCACAGGTCGTTTCTGAACTCCGTAAAGAGAACTGTAACCGCCGCATCATCCTCCATCACGACAATGCGAGTTCTCACACCGCACACAGAAAAAAAGAGTTTTTAGAGCAAGAAAACATAGAATTATTAGACCATCCGCCGTACAGCCCCGACCTAAGCCCTAATGATTTCTATACTTACCCTAAAATAAAGAATAAATTGCGTGGACAGAGATTTTCATCACCTGAAGAAGCTGTGGACGCCTACAAAAGGGCCATTTTGGAGACCCCAAATTCCGAATGGAATGGTTGCTTCAATGATTGGTTCCATCGTATGGAAAAATATGTCAAATTTCGCGGAGAATACTTCGAAAAGCAATAAATACATTTTTAAATAGTAATGTTGTGTCACTTCCTTGGTTCCCGGAATTTTCAGTGCCGCCCTCGTAAAGAGCCAAAGTTCTTATTTTTATTTTGATTAATTTAATTCGAGACTAAAATAAATGTGAAAGGGTTTTTATCTGCAATAATAATTTTCATCAAAAATAACATAGACTTATAAAAGTCATATACACGGTCAATCATACTGAAGATTATAAATTGTACTACAAAATATTTAGAAGACTATTTCCAGTATAATGACCCGAATATCATCATTGATGTTTGACTGGCACACTTAAAAGTTTTATCACATGGCTAAATGATTGATTAGAATTTAGAATTTTATGCAAATGATAATTAAAGTTTCTATGTAAATAAGTGTAACATAGCGGGTATTATATTCAATGGTAGCGGCCATCCATATTTGCAAAGCCAGCATCATTTTCTGTACAGAAACCGGCAAAGTGTTGCTCAAGGCACTATAAATAAGTGCCTTGAGCAACACTTTAGTAAACAAACAGTTTAGTTAATATAAGAGTAATCGGTGTACTGTTAACTGGACTCGATTCAAAGTCGCTAGGAATCGGTGTAATCAGATGGTGCGGGCAGCTAAACGCCGTTATATTCATCGAAATATCCTTAACGCTTCTATGGCTGATTCGTGGAAATTTTAAAAATCAATCGGGATAGGTAAACCTGCTTCTAACTTTGATCCTTCAATCTTTTCTGTTAATCAACTTAATACATACTTTTCTACTGCACCACAGCTGCATTCGTCACTTAAATCTACTACTATTGCCCATGTTAATTCTCTTCCAAAATTTTACAAAAGCTCTTTCAATTTTTCTCCCGTTACTGATGAGGATATAAAAAAGTCAATTTCTTCCATTAAGTCCGCCGCAGTAGGCTCTGATGATGTGAGCAGAATCATGATCAATCTCATCCTCGATTATGTCTGACCAGTACTTACCCACATAATAAATTTTTCATTAAATACTGGGGTTTTTCCTTCACTATGGCGAAATGCTTTTGTTCTCCCACTTCCAAAAATAAATAATCCTAGTTCTGTTTCTCACTTTCGTCCTATCTCTATTCTTCCTTTTTTATAAAAAGTACTTGAAGCTGTCGCTCACAGACAAATTTCTGACTACGTTTTTAAAAATAACTTTTTAAGTAGCTATCAATCAGGTTTCAGGCCAGGACATAGTACAACAACAGCCCTGCTTAAAGTTACGGAAGATTTACGTATAGGTATGGAGGAGTCAAAATTAACTGTGTTAGTTTTAATAGATTTCTCAAACGCTTTTAATGCTGTTGATCATGACATCCTTCTTACAATACTTTCTCACATTGATTTCTCCTCATCAGCGCGGGAATGGTTCGCATCATATCTTCAGGGACGTCAGCAGACTGTTCGCGTGGGTCCAGTTATTTCTGACTGGTGCACGCTGGTTGCTGGCGTTCCTCAAGGCGGAATTCTCTCACCTCTTTTGTTTTCAATTTTTATAAATCTCATTACATCTCACATTCGCTGCACGTACCATCTCTATGCCGATGACTTACAAATATATGCTCAGTCTGATGTTAACGATATCGAAGATGCGATCACTGAGCTAAACTCTGACCTCACTCGTATCTCTGATTGGTCTAGCAAATTCGGTATTACTGTTAATCCTACCAAGTGCCAGGCAATTATAGTAGGAAGTAGCCGTCGCTTATCTACATTGGATTTTAATTCACTGCCACCAGTAACTTTTAATAATGCTGTCATACCTTATTCAGCTACTGTGAAAAATCTAGGACTTATCATTGACAGCAGTCTAAGTTGGCGGCCGCAAGTCACGGAAGTCAGCAAAAAAGTTATCAACACCTTGCGTTGTCTGTATCGACTCAAGAATTTTCTTCCAGTGAGAACAAAGGTAATGTTGGTTCAAACGCTCGTATTACCAATACTAGATTATGCAGATGTATACTACGCTGATGCCTCTCAAGAACTTCTTAACAAACTGGATCGTCTTCTCAATAATTGTATTCGCTTTATCTTTGGCTTACGTAAATTCGATCACGTTTCTTCATTCCGTTCTCAGCTCAAATGGCTGCCTCTTCCACTTCGTAGATCTTTTAGAATCCTTTCTATGCTATTCTCTATTTTACACGATCCGTTTGTCCCTGCATATCTGAAATGCAAATTTCAGTATCAGGGCGATTCTCACAACTGATGTCTCCGTTCCGCGGAAAATCTAACTCTTCATGTTCCTTTCTGTCGCACGGGCTTCTCTCACAATTCTTTCACTTCAAATGCAGTAAGACTCTGGAACATGTTACCCAGAAATTTAAAAGAAGCAAATACTAAACCTATCTTTAAACGTTTACTCTGGGAATATTACTTAACGAAGCAGTAGTAGTTTCGGATAATAATAAAAAAATTAAAAACTTCGGAAACTCTTATATTCTCAAGTATGTATAATATAAAAAATAACATATTTATCTATTGTGTATGTATTTATTGTGGGTATTTGTGTATATGTATAAAATACTATTGTATGCATGTAAGTAGTAATGTAAATGTATACGTATGTGTATTGTATTTTAATAATAATAATAATAATAAATCTTTATTGACATTTTTATAGTTTACATACTTTTACAAATATATGCAATACATCAAGAGGACTAATTTGAAAATGGGTAGAATCCTGAGTCTCCTAGCTAGGTTACTTAGTAACCTGTATTTAGGAGATACAGACCTATCCCCCCTTTTGATTAGGAATACATAGTTGTATTGTTTAAATTTTTGCATGTAAAGAAATAAAATTTTAAAAGACAATAAACAGATCTCTGTGTGTGTGTGTGTGTGTGTGTGTGTTGTGGTGTGTGTGTGTGTGTGTGTGTGTGTGTGTGTTTGTGTGTGTGTGTGTGTGCTCGTGCGTGTGTATGTATTATGTAGAAAAATATATAAAATAAATATAAATATAACACAATGCGTCGTAATTTTTTTTTTTATAACAATGTTAACAAGTATTGTTCCGTATCATCATATGACTTATTTAGCAGGAAAGAGCGGACAGCTGTTTTACAATTAAATGTTAACATTTCATAAATCTCTATTTTCGCATTCATTTTGTTATAAAGTAAAGGACCTAAGTAATAAAAAAATCTTTTTATAAATGAAAAATTGACTAGTGGAAGTGTGCATACTTTGTCTTTACGACGTTTTGTAATTTCAATGAAAGGAGTCTTAATATGCTGAAGTAATACTGTGTGCAGTATAAAGAGCTGCCTCACACTAAGAACAGCGCAATTTTGATATAGTTGAATAGTTGGAAATAACATTGGTTTAAAAGTAGCAACCTTTAAGATAGCTCTTTGCGCAACTTCAAGTGGTTTTAATATTGTTCTTGCAGCACCACCCCAGCAAGAAATGCAATACGTGATTATAGACTGACATAAAGCGTAATAAACGTTGCGTATAATTACGGAGTTGGCGACATATCGGAGTGTTTTAAAAACATATATTAATTTGCGAACCTTACATGTTAAGACATTTATATGCATTTTAAAATTAAGGTGTTTATCTAGTATAATACCGAGATACTTTATATTATCTACAGAATTTATGTGGGGACACAGACAAGAGGAAGACTGAAGAGTACAAGAGTGAGCTTTCAACTTGATGGGAATATTTGATTGCGAGGTGGGGCTGATAGAGAAAGTTATAAATTTTGTTTTGGAAGTATTAAGAGTAAGAGTGTGAGATAAAAGCCAATTATATATGTGATTGAAACTGCGTTGGGATTTACTTTCAAGATCTTTCCAAGATGTTGCATATAAAGTAATAGCTGTGTCGTCTGCAAAAGAAACGATTTTTGCGTTATCAATGTGAATATTGCACAAGTCATTGATGAAGACAAGAAATAGAGTCGGGCCAAGAATACTTCCCTGGGGGACACCATAGTATACAGGAAGTTCGTCACTGGCGCAGTCAGATATTTTGACCATTTGGGTGCGATTTGTAAGATAACTTCTGAAAAAGTCTAACTGTAAACCTTTGACACCCATTTTTTCTAACTTAGATAAAAGAGTGGAAACAGGAATTGTGTCAAAGGCTTTTGCTAGATCTAAAAATATTGTTAGGACCTTCTTATGATTATTTAGATTACTGATTATAAAATTTATTAATTCATGAACTGCATCAGAAGTTGATTTATTTTTACGAAATCCGAATTGTTGAGGTGAAATTAATTTAAAATGTTCAAGATAATGGATTAGTCTATTGTTCACTAGACGTTCAAGGACTTTAGATAAGGCAGGTAGAATAGCAATAGGGCGGTAATTAGTAACTAAAGTCCCGTCACCACCCTTGAAGATAGGATGTATTATAGACTTTTTTAAAGAATTTGGAAAAATAGCATTTTCAAAACAGAGATTAAATATATGGCTTAGTACAGGTGCTAGTATAGAAGAGTATCTTTTTAGTATGGCGGGAGATATGCCATCCCAACCTTTTTATTATTGAAATTATTTCATCCGTACTAGGTTTTTCAAGAACAAAAGAAGAAATACATGTAAAAGATTGGGAAGAAGTAAAGTGAGGTAAATTATTAGATTTGATTATATTGTCCGCAAGTTTCTTTCCAACGTCAACAAAAAATTTGTTAACATTATTACATGATTGCTTTAGAGACATTGCTTGTGCAACTAACTGACATGATGATTGTTTATTGTGGTATGTATTTGTTATTTTTTTGATAGTATCCCATAGTGCTTTAGGGTTTTTACCTGCTTTCCTTATTTCTTGAGCATCATAATATTTTTTTTTTTTTTTTTTTTTTTTTTTTTTTTTTTTTTTTTGCTTTCTTTAAAATTTTAGAGCAGAAGTTTCTATACCGCTTATAAGTGATAGACAGCGTTAAGTTATTAGGAGACTTTTTTAATTTTCTATGCATTGAATCTCTATTTCTTATACACCTTAATAAGCCTGGTGTCATCCACGGTTTAAGTATTCTATTTCTGGACGATATTTTTTTAAGTGATGAGTTTTCAGCTATTGCATCCGAAAAAAGTTTAATAATAGTTTCAGTTGCGGTATTAGGATCTAACATGGAATAAATAGGTGTTAAGTGAAGTTTTTCGACTGATTTATCAAGTTTGGCAAAGTCAACTTTTGAAATAGTGGAAATAACATTATTTTGTCTTTCATTCTTGATACCCAAAACAGAGGCATAATGGTCAGTGATAGTGGTGTCGAAAACCAAAGCTACAGCCATGCATTTGGTGCGCAAGATAAAGTGATCAATGCAGTTTTCACCTCTGGTTGGGAGGGTATGAGCAGGAAGAAGGCTATGATATGCGAGACAATTAAGATAATCATGGCTGCGTGTATCTAAAGAAGAAGATTTTATATCTAGATTTATATCTCCAGTTATTATGACTGTCTTACATTTTGTAAGCGGTGTAAGTGTAGCGTTGAGTATCGAAAGAAACTCATTTATGTTGTCATTTGATGGTGATCGATAAATGCAAATAAGCACTGTATCCGAGTCAATCGTAGCGATTAGTCCAGACGCCGCATTGTTAAAATTTATTTCTTCAATATTTACCAAGAAACGTGATTTAATGTAAATAATTACCCCATCACTTTGATTTTGATGTTTACAAGTTTTGTACATAGTGTAGTGCTGTATATAAGGTATATTTTGATTACTTGAGCAGGGCAACCAACACTCTGTTAAAACCAACACATCGCAATCAAATGAGATTCGGTCAAGTAAGGTCTGTAGACTAAGAAAGTTGCAATTTATCGATCTTATATTTTGATTTAGTATCTTTAGGAATTTGTTTGGTTGTTTAATGTAATCATTAGCCTTTTCTGGAGTACAGTAATAGGTTTCACTTATAGTGCACTGGTCTATATTGTCGATGTATGAGTTAATATTATTTGCCATTTTTATTATAAATGTTTGAGACGTATAATTTGTGTATGTAAGAGAATAAGATTGTACTGTTTGTTTGAACAATAGAATGTATTGAATGGGTGTAGTTAATCATATAAACAAAAAATGTAATAATTGAAGTATTTTTAAGTTCTAGTTTACGGGCATACGTTTTATAATGGTTAGTACAGCGTTTGACGTGCAATAGCGTATATAATTTAAAGCAAGATCTCATATCGCAATTATGCATATTATGTTGATTATGATGAATGATTGTCAGGAATAATGAAGTTTTAATGGAATGTTTAATTGTGAATAGTGTGGGAATAATCACAAGTCTGATGGGTGAGTGTAAGTATTTGAGTGTAGTATGTTTTGTTTGTTGGTTTGTAAGTTTGTGTTGAGAAACAAAATTTTAAAACTAATCTTATAATTAACGTTATGTAAAACGAAGAAATAAACCTTAAAATTAACATGCAGTAACGTAATGAATAATCAAAAAGAGTTTTAAGGCAAAAAGAAGCAATATCTAGTCATTCACATTTTAGATCCTCAAATTGGGCTTCATTTCTAATTAATATCGCAGGTGATCCGTCTGATTTTCGTATGAAAACTTTTCCGTTTGCAGTCCAGCAAAACTTGTACATTTTTTCTTTTGAGTACTGGCGTGCCAAGTAGTATATTTTCTTCGTACTAGGGGTTAGATATTCGGATACGTACACTGGAGCAGCACTAGTATTTATACCAAAATGTGACACATTAAGTTTTTTACTGGGGTTGTTCTTATTAAAGGATTTCACAGAGCTAAGTATTGTCTGCTTTTGTGAGATGTTTGCTAATTCAACAATCAGAGGCCTAATGGAACCCTTTTTTCCGGGGCCACGAAACATATCCTTAACATCACACGATTGCAAATTAATATTTAATGTTTTTGAGAGGTGCATCACTAATTGTGTTAAATCATCTTTGTTTTCTTTTTCTTTTTCAGGAATATTACGTATCTCTATGCCATTTCTTCTGCTGTTTCGATAGAGTTCCTCAACTTTTTCTTCCAGAGACATAATATATTTATGGTTATCTTTACACTGTTTTTCAAGCGTTATTATTTTCTTTTGCATATCCTCATATTTCAGGGATATAAATTCAAGTGACTTTTCTATGTCCGTATTTATATCATTATATTATAATTTTGTATTTTTTTCCTTAAACCTTTAATTTTTTTTAATTATGAGTTTTGCACCCATCACTAGATTCTCTGCACAAACCAAAAGTAGACTGGTAGAGAATGCCTTTAGGCATTAAGTCCGCCGTTTTGTACATTTTTTATGTGTGCAAATAAAGCTTAAATAAATAAAAATAAATGAATAAAGCAGCTGATAAAAATGTTACACTCATAACTGTTAACAAAACTGTTTCTACAAATGGTCGTATAGATAATAATAACTATTCCGCCGTGTTAGGTGCAGGAGCTATTATTAGAAGGAGAAGAGGTAAAATTTTGTTTTAGAGATGCGCAATCAATATTGCTTTGTCTGTAATGGAGCATAAAATAAAAAATAACTTCAACCAAAGAGCATAACTGGCATTATACTCAGGCTCATCAATTGGTAAGGAAAAAAATAATTTTACCAGGTTCCAAATAATCAATCAAAATTCAAAGAAACAAAAATATTAAAATCAAAAAATGTATATATGTATGTCTATACATACATATAATGATTTATGGCCGCTTGGTAACTGACGGTGATTCAGTATAACATCCTACAGTTACGCCGAAACTAAGAGGAGAGAATCACTATAGAAAAGGTAATAATTTATTGCGGAAATTTTGTGATAAAATTAAAAAAATTACATACTTATCTAAGTTAATCTAACTTAGTCTAACTTATCCTTATGCGTAACCAAAAAAAAAAACAAATAATAAAATAGTGAGATGGCGTCAGTTTTTAATAAGATATAACAAAAAAATAAATTTCAAAAAAGTTCAGTATTTAATTGATTATATACCGCTGACACTTAATCACGCTTTTCGAAACCACGCCAGTTGTAAACAATACTTGTGTGAAAAATAGTGCACACAAGGTAATTAAGAACAGACAAAATCTTCTTTTAAAATTTCCGCCGAGTTGTAAGTAGAAGACCAAAAAATAGGTCATGTGTCAATTTTAATTAAATATATTTTATATGAAGTGATCTTGACTACGTTTCATCAATTAAACATTGGTAAAATTAAAACAGGAATTTTACAATTGTGTTATTGTGCAAATTAGTTGAACCTTGCAGCTTGTTCATTATTTTTATATTATAAATGCCTATAAATTTATATATTATTATTAAATAATTCCCATAATATTTTGTATTACTTTTTATTTTGCCCTATCTGCAATGTTCTACGCTCTATAGAAAATGTGGCGTATGACATGACTGACAATCTCTCGAATGATTTATCTAGGTACAAAGATGTTTTACGTTTTCATCGCCTCCACATGATATTTTTGTCAGCATAAGGTACCCTTCTGTATCTGAAACGAATATGAATATTGCTACAAAGTAAAGTAATAGGCTATACAAGTCCCTCTACTGGGCACAGGACTCTTTTTACTTCTGAGAGGGTTTTAGGGCAAGGAAATGCCCACCGCGCTGCTCCAAGGCGTGTTGACGAAAATTGCAATTACAAATTTCATTCGTGCTGTCTGGGATCAAACCCGGGAAAAATTTACAGCAAACGCTTTGACCCAGATCTACTAATACGACACAAATAAATACGATTTAACATATATATAACAAAAAACTCTTACGTACTTGAAACTTGAACACTTGATAGTTCGTGACACCTACCGGACAAAGCTACAGCACCACACCGTGCAATGTAATTGAAGATGCGTAACCGCGACATAATTCTCAGTGATGCGCAAGCATAATAGGCAGTATGTCACTTATATATTTGTCATCTCTGCAGTCTATTAATCTTTGCAATTTTATAAGTAATACAGAACGTAGTTGCTAGACGGTGTTGACGTCGGCTAAAATCTCTTTGATCGCCTTTTCGTCAAGGTCATCCAGGCTAATTAAAACTTTAAGAGCGTTAGAAGGACGAGGTTCACAGCCTGAAATAGAGTAGAGAAAGTTGAAGTTTTCTTTAAGATATGTTGGAGAATTAGGATCATTTAATATGGAAAAAGTGTCAAAAGAATTCTGTGGCAACGACTTTGACGTATAGTGCGCCACTCAATTTAAGAAAGAAAGGCAGATATATGGTTTATATCTCTAGCTATATCGAGTTATAGAGCTCTAATATATTTAATGAATTTTAAAAGACAATATTAAGCTTTTACTTTACTATAATACTTAAGTTTTAAAATAAATGTATTAGTATAGTATGTACCCTAATGCCTATTAATTTTCAAAATATTATCTCCATGATATTTTTAAAAGACTTTATATAGATTTTTTTTGAATAATTATAATGCGTCGTCACAACATGAAAAAGAACAAGGGACGGAAAGTTGTCCACTCTTAGCCACGCTGTCGGGAGAAGAAGTAATAATAAGATCAATCCATGAATCATCACTGTCGATGTTGTGGTGAGTTTCCTTTAGCGTAAGAATGCAGGGATTAACTGATTCAGAAATAAGAAATCTGCAGAGGCAGAATAGTATACAACGTGCAGCAACAATGGTGACTTTAATTTAACACACATATACGTTTTCCCATTTTCGTTTCATGAAGAAATTATATTTCCATTAAACGTTAATATTTACGGATTTATTTAAAATTTTAGAAGTTAGCATCTTCGAGCAACCTGTACTTAGAGAACAGTCGTATTGTTTTATTTATTAATTTTTGTGTAATTAGAATAGCAATTAGGTTATGGCACTGCGATAAAGACACTTTGTTTTGTTTTAGTTTTCTAATCTATTAGGTACGTTTACATCTCTTGCGATATGGACGTTTTTATTTGTGTTATTAGTGCTTGTGTAAACTTGTAATCGTAATGACAAATGCAACAACGGTGATCCTATATTTATTAACTTTTTATTATTAAGTTTGTTTGAAAAAAATTCAATTTTATCCTATCAAAATTATTTATGACTAGCTGTTCGCCGCGACTTCGCCCGCGTGTTATTTGGGGTTTTAACTTTTTTTGCGCAAAAACCTTATTCTTTTTCTAAAATAAAAGTAACCTAAGTTACTCCATATGACATTAGCTATCTGCCAGTGAAAATCCCGTCAAAATTGGTCCAGCCGTTTCGGAGATTAGCCGGAACAAACAGACACACAGACAAAAACTTTAAAAATTGTATTTTTGTTATTAGTACCGTATATAGTTCCATATGCATTTAGTAAAAAGCTGTAATTTTGACATTACAAACAGACACTTTTTTCATTTATTTGTATAGATTAATGGGCACTAGTCCTATCTGTGTGTTAAATTTAAATCACCATTGAAGCGGCACGTTGTCTACAGTGTAGAGTGATCCGTTCTTGAAACATACGGCAGATATTCGACAACTAATTAGAGCGAAGAACACTGCGCTAAAATATTATGACCATTATCAAACGGAAGATAACAAAATTTGGCTATGTTCTCTACAAAACGAGATCAACCAACACATAGTTGAATTTAGAAATGATAAATAGGAAAACCTCTTAGAAGGAATAGAATCATCTCAAAACGCCTTTACGAAGCTGACTAGAGCTCTAAAATCGGAGATATCTCGCCTCTCGTGAGGCTAGACCACCCTGATCTCGCCTTAGACGATCTAAAAAAAGCCGAATGCCTAGCCGACAGTCTAGAGTGCCAGTGTATCCCATCTAGCGTACCAGTAAGTGCCACTCACCTACTAGAGATAGAACTGGAAGTCGAATGAAGGTCTGCGTTACCACCAGCGGGCGAACTACTTCATCCTATGACGGTTGACGAAATCACAGAAATCATAAAAAGCCTTAAGAATAGATCAGCCTCTGGGCAACAAGGTGATTAAATCTCTTCCGGCACCACTAATTTTCCTCTTCGTAGGAATTTTTAACGCGCTTCAGATGTAATTATAAAATATAAAAAACAGAAACAGCTGTAATAGGGATTCCAAAACCGGGGAAACCGCGCAATCGACCCAGCTACAGCTCCATCAGTCTACTCAGCACATTGGGTAATTTACCTACATTTACGAGCACATCATTATAAAGTGCCTCCATCACATTAATTATCAGACTTCTCCCTGACAAGCAGTCTGGCTTTAGAACCGGACACTCGTGCACTCACCAAATTCATCGCCTAACAGAATATATTCTGTCTGGCTTTAATCAACAGCTGACAAAAATGTCTCGAAACATGGGAGCCCTTTTCTTCGATGTCGAAATGGCATTTGATAATGTCTGGCACGACCGCTTGTTTTACAAGCTGTATAAACTAAACGTGCCGGATAGACTCATACACATCATCCAAGCCTCCCTCAAAAATAGCTCTTTTTGCTATCAAGTAGAGGAAACTCGTTCCACGAAACGTTTTCTAAAGGCCGGGGTCTCGCAAGGCTCCGTCCTATCTCCTCTCCTCTTCACACTATTCACGCGTGATATCACTAAAGGACCATTGGTAAACACAGCTTTCTTCGCCGACGATACGGCACTTTTTGTATCAGATTATAAAAGGAATAGTCTGACTTTAAAACTTCTAAAAGCTACCAATTGCTTAAGCGAATGGTTTCGCCAATGGAAAATTTAAGTGAATTCTTAAAAAAATGTAGCAATATACTTTCAACGAAGACCAAAACCACATAACAAAAATTGTTTTATTTATACGGCCGTCCATTGTTAAGATTCGGCCTATTATCTGGGCGTCACGTTCGACATCCGCATGAGTTTCGCGAAACACATAAGTGTAATAGGCAACAGAGCTAAGTCAGTCATTGGCCGTCTCCACCCTCCTGTTAACAGAAAGAGAAAACTGTCACTAAGATACAATCTCCTCACAGGGTGGCGTGGAATTGGCGATAAGTCTTGATATCGTCAACACCTTTAACTCTCTACCCTGGGACGCAATCAGGAGGGCATTGGCATATCATCAGGTGCCCCCTGCCTGCAAGGTATTATTGGAGATTACTTGCGTGACAGGTACATTCTGTACATGGGGAAAGATGGTAGAAAGATCTGAAGGGAAATCAAACGTGGTGTTGCACAGGTTTACTACTGTGAAACCTGTGAAACAGTGGTAGAGCTAAGCGGTGGCTTTTGCTGTCGCACGGATGGGCCAGCTCGAACCGGGGTGGTACAACGACCTCACAGAATACCAGCGTGAAGTAGAGGTTTACCTCTGCGTTGCGCTTGGTGAGTGCAGGTGGCCGGAGGCCCAATTCCCCCCCCCCCCCCCATCAACATGGTAGTGGAATTAAATAAAAGACTACCCCAGGAAGGTACCAGCACCCTTGGAGAATCCCTCGCTGAGCATCCACGACCAAACTATTCCACTCCTGGGCGTGGGTGCTCAGGCTGCCCCGCGTATTCTGGGGGGGGCAAAATTCCGCTCAAGACGAAATCTGCTCGGGGCAAGCGGAGCAAGAAGACAAAGGCAACCCCTGCCACGCTTACCGTGGATTTCTGCAATATCAGGGGACTTCATTCAAACCTTAACGCTGTCCACTACCATCTGGAGATAGCTAAGCCGGCCTTGCTCTTTCTTACCGAGACACAGGTGTCCTCTCCGGCTGATACTTCGTATCTCTCCTACCCGGGGTACAAATTAGAACACTCGTTTGTGCCCCGGGCTGGAGTTTGCGTGTATGTCAGGGAGGACATATGTTTTCGACGCCTCGGCAGTCTTGAAGGTACGGACCTGTCCATCCTATGGCTGCGCGTAGACAGCGACGACCATCCCCGCGTCTACGGGTGCCTCTATAGGTCCCATAGCGGTAATGCCGACACAGACCGACTCATCGACCACGTCCAAATGGCTGCAGACTCCGTGCTACAACAGGTCCCATCGCGCCCACCACGCTGAATGGCTTGGTTCTCGTTTAACCGATCATGCGGGTAGATCTGTCTATGACTTTGCTTTGGCATATGGTCTAACACAACTGGTTACTTCGCCTACGCGGATCCCAGATGTGTAAGACCATGTACCTTCCCTGTTGGACCTTCTGCTGACCTCTCATCCGGACGGATATCAGGTCTCCGTCGATGCCCCTCTGGGCTCTTCGGACCATTGTCTGATCCGGAGTAAGGTGCCACTCACTCACGCTCCAATCGCAGTTGCGATCTACAGCTTGCCGCCGTGTTTGGCACTATAGGTCAGCTGATTGGGACGGGATGCGGTCTTTTTTTGCATCCTACCCTTGAGGGCGGGTTTGCTTCTCGCCGGAAGATCCCAGCGTTGTTGCCGATTCTGTTGCTGATGTGGTACTTCAGGGTATGGAACTTTTTATTCCATCCTCTGTGGTGCCCATCGGAGGCAGATCCCAGCCATGGTTTGGTCGCTCCTGCAAAATAGCATCACGCTATAATCAGGAGTGCTACCAGGCCTGGGTTGACGCATCAACGTCTCGGGATGTAAACACCAGCGCACTTAAAAAGAAGTATAATTCCGCCTCCAGGTCCTTCAAAAGCGTCATTGCCAAGGCAAGGTCTGAGCACATCGGCAGAATTGGCGAGAAGCTAGTTTGCCTTCCTTCGGGAACCCGTGCATTCTGGTCTCTCGCCAAGGCTTTCCAAGGGAACTTCTGTCAGCCATCTCTTCCATCTCTGCACAGAGAGGACGACTCACTGGCCCATGCCGCAAAGGAGAAAGCCGATCTGTTGAGCTCTCTTTTTGCGTCCAACTCGACTCTAGATGACGGGGGGAACACACCGCCGACCATCCCGCGATGTGAGTGCTTCATGCCGGATGTGCGATTTACACAGCGCTCTGTCCGCAAAGCACTCTTCTCCCTGGACGTCAGCAAGTCGAGTGGGCCCGATGGAGTCCCTCCCATTGTGCTGAAGACGTGTGCTCCGGAGTTGGCACCGGTTTTAACGCGTCTTTTCCAGTACTCCTACTTCCAAGTACTAGGAGGACGATGACTCGGACGTGGTCTCGAGACATCGTGATAGCACTGCGAGGGTGCTGGGTGCAGCAATTACTGTCCCCGGGACGTGCTATAAGCGTAGCAAAGCGATGGAGGGGCCCCGGTTGCGTTCCGGAGGGAGACCCCTCGTATACGCTGATGGTGACTACCGTGGGGTTTTAGCTGGTATGAGTCTGGCATAACCTTTTTGTTGCCCCCGCAGCGGAAGATATCCATGAGGATTTCCCCGCGTAAAAAAAGATACAAACTCCACCTGTACAAAACCTGCCTTAGTTCTATCTTTCTTTTTATCTTTTCTACTTGACCCCATCCACTGCAGAGCGGCTCGAATCATCGACGACGAAGACGAGACGAAGAGATATTGCATCCCCTTCCATTTTATATCGCATTTACCACTGGGAGTGTTCAGCGGAATTGTTCGGATTAATTCCTACCACAAAATTTCATCACCACTACTGTCGGACCGATACGATTTAAGGAGTTTCAAGAAACGAGCTTACTTCTTTTTATAAAGCCGGCAACGTGCTTGCAATTCCCCTGGTGTTGTATTTGTTAATAGGCGGTGATGGACACTTGCTATCAGGTGAGCCGCATGCTCGTTTTCCCAACTCTTCTATATATAAAACACAATAAAACGAAGTATACAAGTATCTTTAACAATGTTATGTTTATGCTCTGGAAGAGGGAGTAATGTTTGTGATGTCAGTTCGAGCCGTTTGCAATCAGGGCCAAGAAGTTAAAACTTGAAAATTCTTTATACAACTAGGATAGTACATAATTTTTCGAACGTCGTTCTTGGAGGCCGAGGGGCACCTCTCCCCTGACTTCCAATTGTTTTATAGTGTGTGCAATAAAGTCTAATTTACATTACATATTTTATTATTAGTGACCCCCTCCAAAATATCAGGCTGCGATTGCGCTTGCCTATTCGAACTACAGAAATTCCAAAACTTTTTCATCCGTAAAGCCACCGGAGCACGGTGGTACTATCGGAATTCAGATTTGCACAGCGATTGTCAACTTTCCTCTCTCTTCGAATACCTTAAGGAGATGTCTCAGCGCTACTTTGATAGCGCCGAAACCCATCCAACCCCGCTGGTAGCAAATGCAGCCAGCTACGTCCCTATACAAAAAGTTACGCCGACTTTCAATAGACCGCGTAACGTCACACGCACATCAAACATTGACACTACACCCACACCAAATGGAACAAGCACAAGTAGAATAACGGATGGGGTTCGTAGCACCCGTAGGCACGATGCGTTCCAGCACACACCGCTTACTCACCGTGCACCCGCGTATCTGGGCGCTATATAGTGTATTATCTATGCCTGTGCTTTTCTCACTGCCCAGAACACGACTGACACGAGCTAAGCAGTCAGAGGCGGTTGTCCGTACTCCCTCAGACAGCGGTTAGTAGCTCAAAAAACCTCAACACAGGGGACATGATGATTGGTAAAAATACCAAATCATAAACCATCATCATCATAATCCTCATCATCATTATCATTGCCTCTTCCTTTTTTAAAGAAAATAGATAGATTGATAGACAGCTAAAAATGTTTAATAAAAAATAAACCTAAATACACATTTTTTTACTTTTATGATTATTCAACAGTATTCAGTATTTTTAATCAGAAAGATTTTTGTAAAATTGTTCCATAAGAAAGACTACTGTTGCCAGAGATACAAGCTTATTGCTTAGTTCAGGTGCAGATGTAAATGCATCTTGATAAAAATCATAAATAAAATATTATTATTATTAAGTTTGACTATATTTTAAGACTCCTTTTATGCCTACGGGTCTGTCTGTGTACCTCTTATGTATTTCTGATACCAAATAGGGTAATGCACCTTCTTTGCAGTGGTCTAATCTGAAGGATATGAATTATACAGGTTATGAAGAATTTCATCCGATTCTTTAGCTTTCTTTATTTGAATTGGTTGCAGGTGTCCAGGAAGAAGTGTACAGAAGGTAACTTCACCTGAAGTGAATAACGAACTTACAGGTTCGTTTGTCAGTTCATGTGCGAGGAAGAAAACATCTTCTTAATCGCACAGTGGTTAACCGCCAATCATTTCTATAAAAAAAAATCATTTTCTATTAAAAATACAAAAAAGACTATTTTACCAGCTTTTCCGTACCAAATTTAAATTAAATCGTAAACTCAAAGGATACGCTCTAGCCATAAAATTTCATAGTACACGAGCAAACCGAGTTCAATACCCACATGTCACAATGAAATTGTAAATTTTAATTTTTAGAGCCATGCTAAGCGCTCGCCGTAAATATCACACTATGCGAGTAATCCGGTCCATCCCTACTAGCGGCAATCACATTGTTAATGTCATTTTAGTGCTGATTTTCCACGTGCCTGACATTAAAGAAAAACATCGTGAGAAAACCTGCATGTCTGAGAAATCTCCTTGCCCTAAAAACCCTCTCATAAATGTGAAGCCTTAGCCACGGGACGAATAAAGACTGTAATTTTTAGTGCTGATACTACTACATCCTTACTCACATCCTCGACTTTGAAGAAAACATCGTGGAAAATGCATGTTAGAGTAATTTAAAAGAGCCCTGTGTAGTGTACCATTTCTTATTGGGAAACCCTTTTTTATATACAAATCCTCTTTTTTTTTTGAGTTATGGCCTGGTATCTAGGCCTGGTACCTTTAGGCCAAGTCTTGAGTATTTTTATTCGGTTTATTATAATATCTCCAAATGTATAATTATCCTTCATAGTTTATACAAATCCTCTCTTCAGTAATAAGTTGCCAGTGCAAATGTAACGTGAAACTTACAGAATATCCATCTAATTTAGTAGCTTAATGCTGCTGCGTGCGGTACTCCATACTCACCACACGAATGGTACCGGGAAGAGAATCTAATGTTTTATAAAAGATTTTATTGTCATGGTAACATTTCATCTCAGTATTCAGGGGTTAAACGCAGCTGCATTTTAACTTTCAATCAATTAGGTACAGGTCAAAAATCATTATGTTACATTATGTCTTGAATTGCGAGTTTCTTTGCCTACTATCATAAACATCTTGACATTTACCAACATTTATTTAAGTAATAAGATAGTTGAATTGATAAATTATTAATAATTACAATATACTCCATAATGTATAATAGATAAATAGTGAAATAGATAAACTATTTGCGTAACTACTGAGGTAGTTATCCTCGTATTTTTCAATGTGAACCAGTGGCGTAGCGTGACTTAGACGGGCCCTGTGTCAAAATTTATTGGGGGGACCCAAATGTAGAGTAAAGACATTTCCCAAAGGGAACAAAAACAAAAACAAAAAGGCTTGCATTTAATTAAATAATTATATATTGATTATAACCTATTACTTACAATTAATACTCCTAGGAACTAAACTAGCCAAACAATTTAAATCAAATATACACTTTTGCACGCCTCATAACGCAAAGCTGTATTAGGTAGTGCTTTACTGTCGACACGCCAAGGTCAAGCGATTTCATCATTCATCATCATCATTACAGCCCTACACAAGTCCACTGCTGAACATAGGCCTCCCCCAAAGAATGCCACAAAGCACGGTCCTGAGCCACCTGCATCCATCGACTTCCTGCATGTCTTACCAGGTCGTCACTCCATCTCGTGGGGGGACGCCCTACACTTCGCCTACCGGTACGATGCTGCCACTCGAGAACCTTTCTTCCCCATCGGTTGTCGGTTCTTCGAGCTATATGGCCAGCCCACTGCCACTTCAGCTTACTAATCCGTTGGGCTATGTCGGTTACTCTAGTTCTACTGCGGATATCCTTATTCCTAAGTTTATCACGCAGAGAAACTCCGAGCATAGCCCTCTCCATAGCTCGCTGAGCGACCTTGAGCTTCCTCATACGGCCAGCAGTGAACGACCACGTCTCAGTTCCGTAAGTCATCACTGGCAACACGCACTGGTTGTACAATTTCGTTTTAAGGTTTTGAGGTATGTCTGACGAGAAGATGTGTCGTAGCTTCCCGAACGCTGCCCAGCCGAGTTGAATCCGTCGATTGACCTCTTGGTCGAAGTTGGACTTACCTAGTCGGACTATTTGTCCCAGGTAAACATACTCGTCAACAACTTAGAGCTTAGTGCTCCTAACAACTACCGGCGTAGGTGTGACATGGACATTAAACATAATTTTTGTTTTGTCCATGTTCATCTTAAGAACTATCCGTTGGGAGACACTATTGAGGTCACTGAGCATAGTGCTTAGGTCCTCCAGCGATTCTGCCATAAGGACTGTATCGTCGGCAAATCGAAGGTGAGTGATGTACTCGCCATTGATGTTAATACCGTATCCTTTCCAGTCCAGAAGCTTGAAAACGTCTTCCAATGCAGCGGTGAAGAGTTTCGGGGATATAACATCACCCTGTCTTACACATCTCTGCAATTGGATAGGTTTCGTACTCTGGTTCTGTACTCGGATAGCCATCGTAGCTCTACTGTACAAACACTTCAGCACTTCGATATACCGACAGTCAACTTGGCACCGCTGAAGGGACTGCAGCACCGCCCAAATTTCGACGGAATCAAAGGCTTTCTCATAGTCCACATACGCCAGACATAGTGGCAAATTGTACTCTTCGGACTTCTGTACAATTTGCCGTAGGGTATGTATGTGGTCCATGGTCCTAAAGCCCTTTCGGAAACTGGCTTGTTCGGGAGGCTGGAAGTCGTCAAGTCTGCGCGCGAGACGATTCATAATGACTCTCGAAAACAGCACGTAGACGCGGCTCAGAAGGGAAATCGGTCTGTAGTTCTTCAAGAGAGCGTTGTCACCTTTCTTCAAGAACAATACCACCGCACTTCCGCTCCACGCCTCCGGTGTAATGCCACCATGGAGGACGGAATCAAAGAGCTTCTGAAGGACTTCAAGTACCGGTCTTCCACCCGCTTTCAAGGCCGGTACTTGCCGTTTTTAAGGTGCTGGAGAGCCATTCTAATCTCGTTCAGACTGACGTCCGGGATATCTTCGGAATAGTGTCGGATGACTCGCTCTTGGATCGTTACTCACACTTGCGTGTGGTTTCAACGATGACATGTACAGCTGCCCATAGAAGGTCAGGTGTTCTTAAAATGTCTCTATCATAACCATATTGCACTTATACTACAGAATAATGCTTATACGATAGTATGAGTAGCCGTAACAAGAAAACACTCAAATTTTTACATCTTATATTTTCTACAAAATAATTTTATATTGCTACTTTGAAAAAAAAACGGTTTGAAAAAAAATTACGTGGACATCAGTATGTTGATTTTGTTTGTGGTCACGATAACTCGAAATAATAGACGTATAGAGACCGGGTTTTTTATTAGCTGCAGAATTAGATCGACTGTTTCCCTATTCCATATCGATAGCCTAGTACGCGTAGTTTGTTAATAAAATGATTTTCAAGTTTATACTTTTTATTAATATTAAAAATTTAAGGTGAAAGCTCCAGGGTGGCCCGCGAAATTTAAATTTTCTTACGTTTTTTGGAATTTGCAGGTCAGGGTCAGGTCGCATGTTTAACAAAATATGATTTGCGACCGTAACGAGTATGTGTTTATAGAATTATTATCATTAGAATCACCACTACAACCCTCTAAGGTCATATAATCATTATGAATGAGTTTTTCTGGAAATAGCCATACAATGGGATTATACGAACTTAGAGAGTTGTAGTGATGATTATAATGAGTATAATTCCGTAAATACGTACTCGTTACGGTCGCGACTCATATTTTATTAAACATGACCTACTGACCTACAAATTGGAAAAAACGTAAGAAAATTTAAATTTCGCGGGTTACACTGGCGCTTTCACCTTAAAGGCGTTAATTCGTTTAGTCCTTAGTAGACAAATGACACATGTATCTAACAGTTCGATTTTATAGTTTGTGTAATTGATTTCTTTTGGTAAACAATATTAATTTTTTCCCTGTAGGTGACACTACTACGCTTTTATTACACTTTTAATAACTATTGGTAAATCCAATTGTGCATGCCTTAAGCGCATTAAAAAATTACGTATGACATGATTATACTTAATTTTTTAAGTAGTTTAAATACACATAAGTTTACACTAATAACCTTATACGTTTTCACTAATAATTTATGCCAAACTTCAATATAAAAAAAATTTGGAAAGTTCAAAAGTGTACGACTTATAATGCCCAATGATAGTGATAGAAATAAAAAAATTAAATTGTAGTTCTATTAGTCAATGAGTTCTAGTAGCAGTCAACGAAGTACACCTTGAAGTCAGTCCGTCAAATCCGGAGGTAAGGTCTATTCTATTATATTCTATAACAAACAAAACGAGGTTAAAGTCGGCACATCTAGTTCTCCTCGTCGAGGAGTTCCAGTAGCAGTCATCAAAGTACACTTTCAAGTCACTCTATCAAGTCCAGAGTTAAGGTCTCATCATAACTAATAAATCGAGTCCAAACTCGGCACATCTATTTCTCCTCGTCGACGAGTTCCAGTAGCAGTCATCAAAGTACACTTTCAAGTCACTCTATCAAGTCCGGAGGTAAGGTCTCACCATAACTAACAAAACGAGCCCAAACTCGGTACTTCTAATTCTCCTTGTCGAAGAGTTCCAGTAGCAGATACCGACATACCTTCAGGTCTATAAAGTCCAAGACGTATAAGTATATTTACATATAAATCCTGCGTGCTTTTAGCGAAACTAAATATTGTAATAAAAATCTGTGATTATAAAAATAATAATAATATCTTACCTTAGTCAAGTATGTATCAAATTTGATTTTTGAAGTATTTTGTATTTCTACGGTGATCGATATTTTTCTGCACGAGGCGCTGTAACAAAGGACCACTCACGACGTCATTTGAGCTCGGAGTAAATAAAGTACTCTGTGGCTGTGGCTCGGAGTGCGGCTGCGGCCAATTTAGTAAAATAATACAAGGCTGTCAAACCACCGACGCAATATCCTAGCCGAAAAAAAAATTACAACTAAACAAAGCAAAATTAAACTTCCATGGCTTCCCACATGATAGATGAAGAGTTTTAAAAATAGATTGAGTTGAACAATTGATATTTTCAAAAGTTATCGTGTTTACGCCGCCATGCGGACTTGATAAATCCACACCATCAGCCACTAAAACCCCTTTTGTAATGTAAAAATAGTAATTAATCGATTAAAAAAATATTAATAAGTTCAAGAACCATTTATCTTTCTGACAATGTGCTTTTTATATCATTTATATGTATAATATGATTGCTAGATACGGTTTCGTGCGACAAAATGTTGGAATCTTAATTTTTAGGCCCTAGCAGAACAGGCATGCAAAAGTCAGCAATACAATTTATCTTTTTCATTAAAATTAAATAGAACGCTCATTAAGCACTTCTGGATTTTCCAAACTATTCTTGCCTTTTGTTCTGCGAACTTATTTATTATCATTCATGGCTGAAGACGATTTCAGTTCTTCAAAATTTTTGGCCTCTGTAGACAATAGCGACAATTCTGATAGCCTTTCCTGTCCCATAGAAGTCCTTAGAATGTTTGCTTATATACTCTCGTGACCCCTGTAGCCTGGGTGCCCCGTATCATTGATACAGCTGATACGGCGGTAACTACGCCCCTGATGTGAATCCAAATAATAAATCAAACGAATGGCAGTATATAGAAACAAGGTGTCAACGAAATATCTTCTTATTTATGCTATAAAACCACAGGAGGCCCCTTTTACTGGATACGATGTATTCCATCTTAGTCCTCAGGGATGATGACGCATGATGTATTTTGATTCTTATTCGAGGATAGATGTAGATGTCGATGGGCCACAGATCCACTTAACTTCAGGTGAGCCGTGTGCTAGCTTGTCAAACTTATACTATAAAAAAAATGTGTTACTAATTCGAATGCTTTTAGTATTCACCAACGAAGAAATTTAAAGAAAAAATGCTTGCTTTCAATAAAAAAAAAACTTTGGCCTGGCTAACTGGCTATGACTACTCTTTAAACTGTGACACAGATAGTGCTGACGCAATGAACTATTGAATGTGTCAATTTCATTTTTATAAAAATTAGAATACACTTTGTTGAAAATAAATAAATATTTAATTTTGATCTGAGACAAGTTCGTAGACTGATGTTATACACCCTCAATGAAGGTATCCCAATCGTATACTTCGTAATTTAAGGACACCACTTCTTATGTATTTGCAATGTTAAAAACTTAAGAACAGTCCTGTCTACAAAATTATATTAAACTGACGCTAGATGACGCCTCTATTTTTACTGTTACATAAGAACAAAGTTCCTAAAGGTTTTCATAGATGGCACTTAACGCAGTAAATAATTTGTTTTTGTTTATTATATTTACATCTTCATCAATAGCTTATGTGACGTAAGTAATGACAGTAATTTCGTATAGGAGGACTAACGTTTTTATAATAAATAATATGTGTAGACAATCCTTTATCCCATTTCATAATTTAGTATATGTTGTATGTGATCACTATAATAAAAGACAGAGAGATCCCATGGTTTCCAATGGATCACGGTAAAGCCATCTCGTTTCCGCCAGGCGTAAAATACTGAGCGTAAAATACGCAGCGTCGGGACTATGATTGCCAAGGCTGGTGATTTTGGCTTAGCGTCCCTGTAATAAGAGTGACCGGTGTCCCGCAGTGGACTTATAAGGGCCGGTAAAGAAGAAGAATAACTAAAAATAACTCGTTAACGTAATAGTTAACTCTTATTATTGCGGGACTCATCTTTTAGTTTTTAAGAGAGAAATAGAAGAAAAGATCCTTCATTGTAAGTTGATTTTATATGTCGTTCTAACGTACCTACACAATTCACACTAAGAATGGGTATTATGAGTAATGAAGTGCCGTCAGTAATGACAATCCAATAAATCTCTTTACTTTTTTTTATATGATAAGGGTGACAAACGAGCACACAGTCCACCTGATGGTAAGTGATTGCTGCGGCCCATAGACATCTACATCTATCCTCTATTACAAATCAAAATGGGGGATGGGTTTATACCATCTCAATGATGAAAGTAAAAGGAGTGGTAGAAGCTACAGCTATAGTATAGTGGTAGCACAAATGGGTTGGCACGACCAGGGTAGAATCACGTTCTCACAGAAAACCAGCGAAAAATAGCATCTTAATGATGCTATGTTTTGAATGGTTAGTGTAGAGAACCGGAGAAAATTTTTACTGGAAAACATGCATTCCATCTTAGCCCTAAGGAGTGACAACGCATCTGTATTTTAATTCTTAATCAAGGATAAATGTAGATGCCTATGCGCCACAGCATCCACTTACTATCAGATGAACTGTGTGCTCGTTGGTCACGCTTTTATTTGAAATAAAAACGGTAAATACTTCCCGGAAAGAAAAATGGTTTTATGTTAATAATCACGTATGTGCCGCGATTTCTCTCAAAGCCTATCAGATAACGTTAATAAATCAAAGAAACCGCTTCTAGCGATAGCACCGTCCATTGTACCTTTTTATTGGAAACGAGGCATTCCATCTTATTCTTCAAGGGTAACAACGTATCTGTATTTTGATTCCTAATTAAGGATAAATATAGATATTTATAGGCCACAGCATCCACTTACCATCAGGTGGACTGTGTGCTCGTTTGTCACCCTTATTGAATAAAAAATCTACCTAACACATATAATTATTTTTTTCTTCTTTCATTCGTATTTTGGTATAATTGTAATTAGGGTTACCAGCGTTACTGATGCTTGAAAATCCTAATTTTTATAATAAAATTAATGTCTTATTGTAATGAGAGACAAATTTAAATAAATAAATATATTAACTTTGGTATATTTACGAAAATTTAATGTATGTTCACATAATTTAAAATTTAAAATTTTGTACCATTAATTAAAGTTTTGGACTTCAATATAAACTATTAAGAATATCTCAAAAACTATTGGTCAAATCTTGATCAAATTTATATAGGACCACATAAGAAACACCAGCTTTCAAATATAATAAGAATCATGGAAATTGGTTCACTCCTGACAAAAGTTATTGATTCAAGTTACGAATTGAGCAGGTGGCTCAGGACCGTGCTTTGTGACATTCCTTGGGAGAGGCCTATGTTCAGCAGTGGACTTATGAAAGGCTGTAACGATGATGATGACGAATTGAGTACCGTCTCTTTTTTGAATTCGGTAGAAAAACAAAAGTAGTTTTAGGGCCCGAATATTCACTTATCATCCCGTGGAATTTATGGACATTTATCACCCTTATTCTATAAAAAAGTAACTTAGAGTGGTTTTGGCAACATTTGTAAAATTTGTTTTATCCAATGCGTAATGTTTTCGTAAATATCCTGCTCGTGATGAAAAGGTTGGGCAGAATTCTTACTCATTACTTGAAGTTAGTCTTACGGGATTTTTGTCTCGTTTATTACTTTAATGTTTTTATTGATTTTTTTTAATAATAATGTTATCCCCGCACTAGAATTTTCTCCTGTGTCCTGGAGGCAGTTTACAAACATAAATTGCACGAGGACAAGCATCCAGACCCGTAACAATTATTTGTAGGCCATCAAAATACTTGTTCCGTGCGGTATTCAAACCCGCGGCCTCCAGCGCAACAACTCATTGCTAAACCACTGCGCCACGGAGCCGTTATTGTTATAAATTACATTGCTTTGCATTAATGTTTTGAGTTTATTAACAAGCACATCTTAAAGTTACAAAATAGAATAAAAGTTCTCATTACGCGATACACTTTAGGACAACATTGTGTAATGTTGCAAACATCTCGTTGTATTTAAAACATTATAGATAATATCACACAAAGAAAATGCCGCGTTACTCTACAAAACAATAATTTCAATTTATACCTATTCTCTCATTGCCTTTCTGAGGCCCATAAAGGGCTTATTTTTTCAAGTTGCCGTCTATATCTCGCAACGAAGTCCAATGTTGTTTAGCCTACAGCTTTAATGTTGCTTAACGTTTATGAACTCAATTGCAAGGCGATTAAGTTGAAACAAAATTGCCGGAATATTATCTGCAAGGCGTTGTGCAATAATATTGCAGCAAAAGCGTAACTACAGCAAGATGCCATTTTATAGCCTATTTACGAGCCATTTATAACATGTGCAAAGCAAGAAAATTTCTTTAAACGAATTTTATATTATAATCTTGATTATTATATATTATAACATACTATAAATATATCAAAGCCTGTCGGTGCCGGTGATGGATCAATTAACTTATTAGAAAGTGTAGAAAATCGAAGACTCTTTTAACTGGTAATGAAGCGTTCTATTAAAATAGAAGGCTGTCATGGGCAGGAATAAGTTTCTCAGCGGTGACAGAATTTTGATTCTTATTAGAGGAATTAGGAATTAACTATTGGAAATGCTAGAACGGCCTAGGGTAGATAACATTATCATCTCGTATATGATCGAAGAGGAAGATCTGACTGCTGCGTTATTCTTGTGAACAAAAGCAGAATGTAGGAGCTAGCTTAATTTAGATTTGTTTTACAACATCGCTATTGCCTATCAAAAGTCCACTGTAAAACATAAGCATCCCTCATAATTTACCACATAGGGGGAATGTTTGGCATAGTTGCCACGCTTGGCAGGCAGGTTGACAACGGCAATATTTATTTTGAGTTGTTATCAGTAATATGCTGCTGCCAATCTCCTGTTTCATTTCCCTCTGTTGCCTCTTACGATACCCACGGAATGATATTGGTTAGTGGATTCTTTTACACCGCATTAAAGGCTAATAATTTTACTCGCACCAGGTATCGCTAGTTAGGACTAAGGTAAACTTATTTGTTATGCAGATGAACATAGTGTAAACAGCTTTGTAAAGTTGCGATTTAATTATAAGGTTTTCGGTTTCTAGTTTTTTTTTTATAGGATAGGGTGCAAACGAGCATACAGCTCACCTGATGGTAAGGACTACCGCCCATGAACAACTAACACCAGAGGAACCAGGGGAGTTGCAGATGCGTTGCCGGCCTTTTAAAAAGGATTAAGCTCTTTTCTTGAAGGTCCCTAAGTCGTATCGGTCCAGAAATGTCGCTGGTGGTAATCGATTCCACAAGGAAGTTGTGCGAGGAAGAAAACATCTTCTAAATCGCACAGTGGTGGACCGCCAATCATCCAGGTGGTGTGGATGGTACCGGGAGTTCCGCCGCGATGTGCGTTTGTGAAATTTGGCGGCTTGGTATTAATCCGAACAATTCCTCAGAGCACTCCCCGTGGTAAATGCGAAAGAAGTGTACGTAATATTGAAGAGCCGATCGGAAAGGAGTGTACGTAAATATACAAAACAATGACGCAGAGCTGTATTTTTTAAATTCTTTTACACATTTTTAATGTTTTTTTTTTAATTTTTGTACTTGAATGAATATATGTAATTTGATTTATCCATTGTAAATTAAGTTATATAAAATATAACAAAAATTTTACGTAGAAACATCTTTGAAATCTGCCAACTATTTTGTCTCATTCCTGAGTGGCGCCGCCCTAGTGGCTGAAAAAGTCGTGGTAGCCATCATTACACGCTAAGATGTTTTGTCTGTTGATTTTATTCCCTTTGGCTTTATCTACGAACTAGATAATCTATGACAGCGTGAAGGTCAGTAGTCTGTTTTTCTAAGGTCGTAACGTGAGATCTCAGATACTGTTTTAACGAGGGAAGATGTGATTAGAAAACAATTGCCTTGTTATGATGTATCTTTATGAATGTTACGGTTTCTATTAAATCTTTGTTAAAATGTAGATTTGACGGCCGTTATTTTTATGAGCCTAATTAAAAGTACGATTGTTAATTATATATTAAGTTGGCTTATTACGAAGCGGCTTTTTCTCACATTTTTATCGAATTTAGTATCATGGGAATAATCATCCACAACCTTTCTCAATAATCCCTCCTATAAGGCAATCTATGGAAGAGGACTATGTTCAACAGTGGAATTTTGGTATTTTTTCAAGTTGCCGTCTATATTTCTTGAAATGAATGAATGAGAAATACCTACGTTTTACTTTTATTTTATTTATCTTTAAGCCTTAATTGTGCATGTATTGATGGTTTCTTTCATGAATAAGTAGCGTTTTGTTTTTTTGTGCACTATAATAGAAAACTGATGATGATGAATATGGATTTGTTATTACACGGATGATCCATTTATTTAGTTATCCGGCAACTAAATAAATGGAACTGTTACCCTTACAGTCTATTAAAATCCACCGCTGAACATAGGCCTCACCCCACATATTGCTTTATACACCACTTGCCTTGTTGGCAACCGCAATTTTTTTTTATTCGTTATTAGGAAGACGCTGCTGCCCATCTCCTGATTTGTTTCCCTCTGTCGCCTCTTACGACACCCACGGGATGATACGGGATAGTGAATATTCTTACACCGTCACTACACGGTAACATTCATGGACGACTATGTTCGGCAATAAATCTAAACCTGCTGTACCAAAGTACAGGCTTTATAGAAATGGTGGATCATTTTTGGGTAAATATATTGCAAGTTTATGTTGTACCTACTATCAACTATGACTGGAAATAATAGTTCCCTATTTAACTATAAATGGTAATAAAATTTTCTGTAATATTACCAACTAGCTGTTACACGCAACTTCGCCCGCGTGGAATTTATTACGATTGAGTTTCATGAGATTTGTTTTTGCGCTGAACCCTTATAGTTTTCTAAAATAAAAGTAGCCTAAGTTACTCCTTAAATATCAGCTATCTGCCAGTGAAAACCGCCAATTTCTTGACTACGGGCTGCCAGTGACAATTCCTTGATAGGAAAAACTAATGACTGATCTTGACCAAACCATATAATCAGCAGTCGCACTAACGACTACAAGAACATATATGCAATTAATCATTAAAAACTTCAACTGTACAATTCGCAGCACGTAAGTCTAGCGCTGAACAAAACGTGGAAGGGAAGGCACGAATTGAATTGTACGAATGCGACTGGGGAACCGAACGATACGCACGAGCCAATCAGCGTGGCTTATGCGCAATAACGGTCACCGGCTAGACTTTCGTGCCGCTACTTATAAACGGCTCACATCGATTGTTGGCAGTAGTACAATAAAAAGAACGTGCTTTTTTCCCCATCGAATATTGTACTTCGAGCTGCGTATATAAAGCTAGGTCACTACCAATTCATTTAACTTCTCTGCTGCCCAGTAGACCAGCTAGATTATATATACAGTAAAACTCGCTTAAGACGATTTTGTAGGGACCCAGCCAAAATCGCGACTTAAGCGGAAAAGCGTATTATACGGGATATGGAAAATAAAACATTACATCACTAACAATTTTTTGTACGTATTTAATTATAGGTATATTTATAAATTTGTTAAAAACTATAATATTATACATAGTATTTAAATACGTTACATCATAGTTAATTATTATTTATAATGATATCACTTTCCCCGAAAGCTAAAAGCAAGTTGCAACAATAGATACATAGCACCTTAAACCATTGCTGCTCATAAAGCTCACAAAGCCTGTGCGTTTGACAGTCGGAATTGACTCTCGTTCAACTTCATTATCATCACGTAGGACCTCTTTTTGGGTGTTATTCACATCTTCAAAAAGATCTTCACTTGAACGGGTTTCGTACGGTGCAACATTGTCATCAATTAAAGAATATCCAGGAAAACTCTATAGTATCGCGGGTTCTTCTTCCAACACGACGTCAGCTTTGTTACTTCGGAAACTATGTTTTCTTGAAACAATTTTGTATGGTTTCAGGCTTAATAGCTTTCCATGCCGCTGCAATTTTTAGGATCGGATTATGCACAGTCAAGGGTCGTTTGCTGTCAGGGTTTTCCGTTTTTTTACGATAGCGATGTATCAATCGTGTTTTGTAGCTTTGTTTAAGGACTTTTATAATGCCCTGATGCATCGGTTGCAACTTGCTTGTCGCATACGGAGGTAAGAAAACAAGCTTGATGTTCCTTAGCCGGGGCAGTTATCAATGAAGAGAATCATGCGTGCTACTCTGCTTGGCTCGGGTGTTGCACAGATGGTGTATTAGACGGGATGAAGATCGTATTAAGCGAGTTAAAAATGTATGAAAACATGCCTAAAGTTGGAGGGACTGATATAAAATGGCGTATTATGTGAGAAATCGTATTAAACGTGATCGTATTAAGCGAGTTTTACTGTAGTTAAATATTAGTTTCTCCTGTTCTTTCAATTCGACACTTCGAGCAGGATGTTCTTAAAACCATATGGGTTTTTTTACTTGGGATATAATACATTTATTTTAAGTTAAATTAATAGTATAAATATACGAACTTAGGGTTTATAGAACACATAGCGCTTTCATCTTATAGAAGAACTTAAAATGATAATATTTATTAAAGAAACTTATTTTTATCCCTATAGTAACAATTTTATAATCCGGATGCTGATATAAAATTACCTATTAAAACATATTGAATTCAACAGTTTATGACAAGATAGCGAATATAATTCTGTATAAGGGTAATATTATTAATTTATATTCAAATGCAAATTGAATGCGCTCTGTTATTTGAAATGACAGGTGATGTTTATAAATAGGAAATATACAAAACAGTATACTAATTTTAAACCAGTTTTAGCAGAGATATATCAATTTTTGATTTCAATTACATTTTATTATACCGTCAGTGTTCAAAACGGATTTTTTATGGGAGTAAAGATGACAGAACCGTTTGCGCTGATTGGCTCTGCAATCGCATTCGCGCAATCCAATTCGTGTGCATCCCCTCCACGTTTTGTTCAGCGCTAGACTTACGTGTGGTAGCGTGGCGGGTAAGAATACCCACTACCAATAATCTTCCCATGGGTGTCGTAAGAGACAACAGAGGGAAACTGAGGCAGAAGATGGGCAGCAGCATCTTTCTGATAAAATCAAAAATCAATAAAAACTATAGTTGCCAACCCGCTTGCCAAGCGTGGCAACTATGGCAATATATTCCCCATGAGCAACGACACTAATAAATGGCCCCCAGTCCCCGGTGCCCCCGCTATTCCTAGCTACGGCGGTGAACATGGTAACGGCGAGGCAGGGGGTACTAATAATCTCCGGTGGAGGTTCGGTTGCCACCTACGCCGACTTGACCTGGATCCTGGAGCTGGAAGACGAGATAGACAAGTTGCGCTGGAATATTATAGGATTATCCGAGGTCTGAAGAGAGGGGGAGGACACGGTAATCCCCGAATCCGGCAACTTGTTCTATCACCGGGAGGGCGACCGTATGTCCCAAGGTCTCTCGTTAACAACGTTTTAAAGATTGAGAGGGTATCGACGAGGGTTGCGTACTTTACACTCAGAATCACCAAACGGTATTCGCTGAACGTCATATAGGTTTACGCACCAACCCGATGGCTGGACACATTTTTAAGCGCGCTGGTATTTGCATCCCCAGACGTTGATGCGTCAGCCCAGGCCCAGTAGCACTCCTGCTCATGGCGTTATGGAATTTTAAAGGAGCCACCAAACCAAGGCTGAGTTCTACTTTCGATAGGCACCACAGATGATAAAATAAAAAGTTCCAATCCCTAAATTATCACATCAGTGACAGAATCAGCAACAACGTTCGGAATATCCGACGAGAAGCAAACTCGCCCCAAAAGTAAGATGCATAAAAACACCGCATCCTGTCCCAATCGGCCGACCTATAGTGCCAAACATAGCGGAAAACTGCAAATCGCAGCCACGATGGGAGCGTGAGTAGTACCGTATTCCAGATCAGACAATGGTCCGAAGAGCCAAGAGGGGCATCGACGGACACCTGATATCCATCCGAATGAGAGGTCAGCAGAAGGTTCAACGTGGAAGGTGCATGACCCTGACATAGGCCAAGGCAAAGTCATAAACATATCTACCCACATGATGGGTAAAACGGGAACCAAGCCATTCAGTGTGGTGGGAGTTAAAATCACCAAGGATCACGATCTCTGCGGATGGGATCTGTTGTAGCACGGAGTCTGCAGCCATATATACGTGATCGATGAGTCTGTGTCTGCATTACCGCTATGAAACCTACAGGGGCACTCGTAGATAGATGAGATGAGAGAGCGGAAATGGACGTCGCTGATAAAAAATGTAATAATTTGTCACGCCCCTTACGTAATGGGTATTGAAAAGTTTAAAATAATAATACCAGGTCAGTTCTAGGGTAGTCTCATGATGTTATTGTATACTACACGGAGTGTTGTGGCTGAACTGGGTACGAATTCGTATTCAAAAAATACATTCGTAATAACGAAAAAAAGAAAAAAGAAATTAGCTTGAGGTGACAACTGTGTGATATTTAGTCCGTACAAACTTATTATACTGTTTTCTCTCACGATAATAGCATTGGGGCAAATACAATATTGTTTTTCCCCCAACAAATTAGTTACAGACTATGTTGTAATATAAAATCACTAAATTCAAACCCCATGAGTGCATTGCTAACCATAAGGAGACCCCATAAGCCGCCTACAAACATGATATACGTAGGTCAGTCTATAAGTTTTGAAATATACAAAAAGTATTCTAGATACTATTAATATTTATTTTACATCTTTTCAAAATATTCTCCATCATGCTCTATAGAAAGTTCCATTCGCCTAAGCCAACTCTGAAAACACTTTTGCCAGTCTTGATCTGACAGGTCGGAAATCTTCGTACGGAGCCACGGCTTCTTCGGCGCCTGATTAAAATTGCCTTTTATTTTTTCTTTCACTCTTGGGAACAAAAAGAAATCACAAGGAGCTAAGTCAGAGCTTTAGGGTGGGTGACTTAGAGTTTCAACACCAGATTCCTTAATAAATGCTTTTGTTCTAACGGAGGTATGTGAAGAGGCGTTATCGTGATGCAGCTGATCCCCCTAAGCCCGGTCTTTGCTCTTCTCTCCCGCAAAGCTTGAAAAGCTTTAGGTAATGCAACTGTAGTGTACTATTCAGAGAGTTGATGGACCTATAATTTTCCAGCATTGACGTCGACAAATCTCCGTTCCGCGAAAAAAAAAACTAGCCACCATTTGTTTTACCGACATTGCGAGGTCTTTGCAGTTTTGTCGGTAACTGTCCTTCTGAGTAGACCATACCGATTATTGCCTTTATTTTCCGGATCATATTGATAGATCCATGTCTCGTCACCAGTAATGATTTCTGAAACACGTCTAGATTCCCCGTTTTCAAAACGTAGACGCACTTTATGACACCAATCCACACTAGTCTGTTTTTCGCTTTCGGAGAGCAAATGAGGGATCCATCTACAACAAAGCTTCCTCCCTCCATGATGTCGATGTAGGATGGTATGAATGCTCCACGAACTAATGCCTACAATCTTTTCGATGTCCGTATATGTGGTTCGTGGATCTACTCGCACCAACATTTCAGTAATCGTTACATTTTCTGCCGTTACTGCTGTTTGCGAGGCCCTGGTTCTTTGGTCATCTTTAAGATTAATTTTACCCTTTTGATTTCAGCAAACTACCTAAAGATTGTTGCGCGTAATGGTGCTGAGTCCCCTGATGCTGATTGTTACTGTTGTAAACTTAATTGTTTGGTTAAACCAAATTTAAAATCATAATATATCATAGCGCGCAAATGATCCATCGTTTTAAATGAAAAGCGCGGGAAGCGTTGCAGGAAAATTAATAGAACTTTGTTTTTTTTTAATAATGAGGAATTAGCTTATGGAGTTCTATTTTTAAATAAATTTGCTTTTTAGTAACATATAACACGGGTGCGTTCCATTTTTAAATTTCGAGCATCTCTAAACTTATTGACTAACCTACGTACATTTGATTGTTGACATTTGGTTTCAAATAAGTAGAATTTAATTATTTATTGTTAATTTTAAAAAGTAATAAATAATAATGCAAGTCTTTCATTTTAATCTAATTCTCGAATTCTTATATCTAATCTCTAATTCTTTAATTGATAGAACGAAAATTTTCAATATAAGTCCCATCAATACTCGTATGTTGTTATTTACACTGTGACGTAATTCAATTACGGATGTCATTCGGATAATTGAATATAGTAATTTGTAATAAGTAATAACGGATAAAACTGGCATCATAAAACTAGATAGTCGGTGTTTTTTAATTGAATCTCGTCGACCTTTTTATGTATCAATATATTCAAATATGGAGTAATCGTATAATAATTACTTGATCATAAATTCGTGGTGCACGGTATTTTTTATTACATATCGACGTGCGTTCAAGCCCCGGGCTTAATAATAATTTTAATAATCTTTATTATAGTGGCTGCGGTGGAAGATGCCGTAGTAGATAAGCAGAAACGTTTATTAACAACTTTAAACAAAAGCTAACGTGATAAATGAATGAATTAAGTATGTTTTTTTTTATAGATAATCTCTATATCGCAAAAATCGCAAAATTTCAAAAATGGGTGGATCGATTTTGATGCATTTTTTTGTGTGTGTTTGAGTGGGTAACCCTGGATGATTTAAAATATTCACTTTGGACCCGGTAGGAGGCGCTGTTGTCGAGGTCCAAAAATCACCCGTGCGAAGTCGGGGCGGATAGCTAGTATGAAATAAACAATGAATGAGTTTTTACGTGGTAGAGCCATGCTGCGACTATATAAGTAGTATAGTTGTAGCACGAATGGGTCGGCTCGACCGGGGAAGGACCACGGTCTCACAGAATACCAGAGTAAAATAGCAGCTTCCACTGCTGTTTATCGTATGGTGAGTGTAGAGAATCGGAGACCCATTTTACTGGAAAAGAGGCATTCCATCTTAGTCCTCACGGGTGACAACGCATCTGCATTTTGATTCCCAAACGAAGATGGATGTAGATGTCTATGGGCCACAGCAACCACATACCATCAGGTGGACTGTGTGCTCGTTTGTCACCCTATCCTATAAAAAAATTGTGTCTCTTTGCCCAAGATCCTGATTCTGGATACGGTACAGAGCTCTTGGATGATAAATATATTTGTTTAATTGAATTCAGAAATTAAAAATTTTGCCCTTTTAATTGTATTTGCATGTAATTTAAGAACTTAAAGACGCAATAAAATGTCTATATTGAAAAATAAAGACAACTAATGTGTAACGTTGTAATATAATATTAAAATTGAAGTGTCTGTTTGTAATGTCGAAATAACAGCTTTTTACTATATGCATATGAATGTTTATACGGTACATATAACAAAAACACAATTTTCAAAATTTTTTGTCTCTCCGTCTTTCTGTCTATCTGTTTGTTCCGGCTAATCTCCGAAACGGCTGGACCGATTTTGACCGGACTTTCACTGGAAGATAGCTGATGTTATAAGAAGTAACTTAAGCTATTTTTATTTTAGAAAAAGAATTAGGGTTCCGCGCAAAAAATTAAAACCTATGAAATCCAATCGTAATAAATTACGCGCGGGCAAAGTAGCGGGGAACAGCAATTTATAAATATGAATCGTTATGGATTGGGCTCGTCCGTTTAAATTCATATTTTTTATTGGCCCGGGTTATTTGTCACTCTTGCGTTTCAATTTACGGCAGACCGCAACAGTGTCTAAAACTGACTAATATAAGTCCAAAGTGTTACAACTATGGCAAATAACCTTTCTATTAGGCAATTTAAGGGGAGGCCTATGTTCAGTAGAGCAGTTTTTACTGCTACTACAACAACACTGTTATAAATAAATGAATCAAGACTGTTTTGTATTTTTTGGACTAAAACTAAACTGAACTTTTAGTAAGTATTAGATATAATGAAAATTTGTAAGTTTAAAGGTTTTTTTTTTTAATTATTTATCACTTTACTTTTTTACGCACTCCTATAAAAAAATGTTTACGGAAAATTTTCGACGTAGTTTGTCGTGATTTTTTTCATTAGGTGACCTTACAAAGTTAACTAGATCAGCACAATAACACTTCTTTTAACAAATGTCACAGCCTTGTATTGTAGTTCCTTAAGTTAGTGCTATTCATTACTCTATGAAGTTGAATTGACTTATGATATTTAATAAAAAGGTCACTTAAAATATTTATTAAAAATAGCCTTTACAAAGCACTTTTAAAATCAAGGAAGCTACACCATCGCTTGAACAAGTACCTATTGCGGGATACTTAGTGAGAAGCGACAAGAAGTCCATATCATTAATGGGAGAGCCCAATAATACTACACAGTTTTTTTAATTATTATTAAGTATGTTAGTGATTACTATGAATAGAAGGGCGAGAAAAAGTTTAAAGTAAAAAGTGTGATTTGCAAGAAGATGTTGTGATTAGGATTAAGAAAGGAATGCATCAGTGGTTTGTACGACAGAATGAATTAGAAAAGAGTGACAAAAATATTAATGCTGGAGAAATGATTGGCAGGGTCTATAAGAGACACTTAGTCTAAAGTTTTCGACCAAATTGGCGATATATTGAAAAGGGTCAAGTAAAGAGCAAAGAGTATTTATTTAAAAACTTAAATGTAACACCTTAAGGTAAAGGGTACATAGGGCGGACACAATGCCATATAGCATTCTTTGCCAGTCAACCCAGGGTGCCAAAGACAATTGTAGGTAGGTGCGAAATATAATACATAAATAGTGTACATATATTAAAATATAATATATGTATAGTACATACATACACAACATATAGTAGTATCCTTACCCGACGAACATCTATGAATATAACAATGTAAAAGAAGCTAGAGAGGTGTGTCAGAATCATGCCAAACAGGAGGCCGTAATCTCTGCTTATCCCTCTTGGTGACGGGTGTGAGAGTTTGTGATTATTATAAATTATTAAAGCAAAAAATAATTAAAAAAGGTTATTTAAATGTGAAAGAATTCATACGAACTTTTATCCATGTGGTCTTATAAAAATTTACTGAGGGGAACGAGAACGAAACTTCCCCCTGACCTTGTATGGTATCTACTTTGTCAAGAATTTTCTGCTATGCTGTCTATCCATCACTCCCCAACCACTGAACAGTCTATTCCTTGACATTGGCAATTTAACAGTATGAAGTAATGCCGTAATCTCTCAGTTGCATTAGTATTTGTATTTTATTAGTATATACTCTATGCCATAATCAACGGGCTTGGCAGGTGGATTGGTGACCAGATGTTCTGAACTTATTGCTACTTTAGATATTTTGAATCTTACATATAGATTTATATAACGCCATCTGTTGACGGCTACAAGATATTACATTTTCCAAATGTGTTATAAAACAAAATGAATTATTTTGTGAAAAGGAAATTATCGTAACCAATTTAACAATTTAAGAAAATAAATGAAACTATTTTGATCGAAGTTTATTACTATTATAATTTAATCCATTAATTATGTAAATCATAATAAATAAATAAATAATTTCTGTAAACGCATTCATAAACCTAAGTGCAAATACACATAATAATATTATAATTTGGCCTTTAATAATCTTCAAAACTTTGCTAATGACATTCTCATTAACACGCGCAATTTGATTTGATCGTCTTTGAACCACTGACATTAAAAATAATCGAAATTATAATTATTTATCCATTAAAAGACCGTATAGTGGTGAAGTAATAAATTCTATATCGTCCCGGGGGTGTCGTAAGAGGTAACAGAGGGAAATTAAACAGACAATGGGCAGCAGTATCTTCCTGATAATAACAGACAATAATAAAATCTGCGGATGCCACCCTGCTCGACAAGCAACTATAGCAAAAATCCTCTAGATTCAATTGATAGATTGTTCAATATTTGGCGGATCATATCTATGTTTAGCAGTAAACTTTTGATAGACCGTGTGATGTGATCTATTGAAGCTTATTTAATTAAAATCATTATGTCCTAGGCCCACGCTCTGACCTAATAAAGTTTTATTACTCTGGGACCCACGTATACGACGTATCTGACGCCCTTCTTTTATAATTATATAAATAGAGACATATACGGAATGTTAACACATTCCGTATATGTCTCTGCTTCTACTTGAATCCTCGAAAAATACATTTAACGCTAATATTTGTAACGATTGGTCGATATACTAGCTGAAGTAAGAGATGACCTTTTGGGAAATAGGATTTTTTATCTAACAAACTTGCAAAAGCAAAGTAGATTGTACTTACTAGACTGAAACTGAAAAAATACTTGTAGAGCCAGGATTTACAACGTGTTTGACGATAATTGACAACATCAGGAGATAGGGTGTTCGCTAACACGCATCCTATATTAAGGGTCATAAGGGCGGCCCTAATGTCTTATGGGATTCTCTAACAGTCAGCCCTCCTCACAGGTCATTATATCCTTTGTAATGTGGTTGCCTGATAGAGATCTGCATCTCACAGATGTTGAAACAGCTAGATTAGTGTATTTTAGTTACTTTCATAGCGTAATGTCTTATGGAATTTTGCTATGGGTTAATGCGACTGTTATTGAAGCTATATTTGTTTTGCTAAAGAGAGCCGTACGGGCGATTTATAACCTAAATTGTAAAGAGTCCCTCAGAGAAAAATTTAAAGAAATAAACATCGCTATTTAAAATGTAATGTATATAGGTACATAAAAACATAAATAGCTTTAATAAGAATAAGGATGTTCATACCTCAAACACTAGGAACAAACATAAGCTTGTAATGCCAGTTACTAGACTCCACAGAATTAGTAATTCATTTATGGGGCAATTTATACGCTTTTACAATAAAATCCTAAAACATGTTCAAAGTTTGCCAATAAACAAGCTAAAAAGTTTTATTAAAGAAGAACTGTACAAAAAGTTTAAATTTAAAGGAATACATGAACGAAATAACCCCTGGGAATAAGGTGATCGCCACCATGCTGGTTCTATGGAAATACCATAGAATTATTACCCAGTAGAAACGCAGTCAGGTACAAAACACGAGCGTTAAAGTGATGCAAGGTCATTATGTTAGTGGGCGCGTGTCGAATGTGCCTACGCTCGTCACACATACACACACATACACGCCTTTCAGTGATACCAGTTTCTGGCGTTTGCAATCAAATTGTGCAAATTAATATTTTATTGATTAATTTTAAATAATCAATATAATAAAGATACGAGATAAACTAGTAAATCTAGAATTGTCTTAGAAATCAGTGTACATACATATTGATAACCTCTCCTTTTTGGGAGTCGGTTAAAGTAGACTATGTTTGGGTCTAAAATAACATCTCGTCTCGTCATCGTAATACGTAATCTTTATTATATCGATTATTTAAAATTAATCAATATAACAGTAATTTGCACAATTTGATTGCAAACGCCAGAAACTGGTATCACTGAAAGGCGTGTATGTGTGCGTGTGACGAGCGTAGGCACATTCGACACTTGCCCACTAACATAATGACCTTGCATCACTTTAACGCTCGTGTTTTGTAGTAGACTGCGTTTCTACTGGGTAATAATTCTATGCAAAACACATACTAAATAAAATAAAGTTATTTAAATATAAATAAATATAATATTGTAAAATATGCATACTATATTTTTAAATTATTGCTTTCAAAATATTTGCAGATATTTCTTGCTAATTCACCATTGGAATAGGCTGGTTTACACTGTCAGTAATAAGCGGCGTTGATGAGAGATGTAAAGTTCGTGCAACTTAATTAACCTAAGAACTTAACTGGCAATAAATATGCCTACGTTTTTTTAATTAATAAACGTGTTTGTGATTGTAATTGATAACTGCTAGCCATTAACAGTGTGAATTTTGGTTCAGCATGTCGACGGTGAAGTCAAAATTCTCTTATACCTTTTTGAAACTTTTTAAAAGTCCTGTATTTAAAGCTTTATATCGCTTGTTTTGTAGTGTCCCTAGTATTTGAGTTTAAAAATAATCAACATTAAAAAGTAAAGAGGAATCATTTCATCAGCTTTAACATATTTAAAAAAATATCCTGCAATCAATTGTTCTATACTTATACGTTTTGTAACTCTTTTTATTTTTACTATGGTTTATACGAATGCAAATTATGTATAATGGTATTTTTCGTCAATGTAACATTATATTGATCATGTTGCATTAAGTAACTCTTATTTAGGAATAGGGCGCGATAAATTTTCTAAATTGCCACCTGATATATCGACAAAAAGGGCAGACCGGTATAATATCGTAATATTCAGGTCTAGTATGTTTAGACATAGTACAGTCAGCACCCTTAACAACGCTGCTTTTTGCTTTGTTTTTTAATGTGTTTACAATGAGGGCTAATAATCTTCCACTCACCAGATGTCGCTACTAGCGACTGAGGTAAAGTTTTTTGCTACACAGTGTCATTTAATTGAGAAATTAGTTTTAAATAATAGTTTATCATTGTCTAGAGTATTATATTAATATATAACACAATGCGTCAGTGGTTTGATTTTTAATTTTTGCACATTATAACACTTTTTTTTAAAGTCGTCTTTTAGTAATATTTATATTTTGGTTAATTCATTTCTAATGTAATTAATATAAAATATAACTAATAATACAGAAAGAAGCCTTAAAAATTATATTTTCCTAAGAAATTATCGTCCCCGCTATGAAATCTGTCAAATATTTTACCTCACTCGAAAGTGGCGCCGCCCTGGTGGCAGTAAAAGTCGTGGATGCCCTCATTTGGATTACATTTATAATGGCCAGCTCACATTATCTTTATTTATTGACAGCTTACATTCGTTTAAATGGGTAAGCGTTACAATTCGAAAATCGAATAGAATAGCTTTTTATTTTGGTTTTGAGTGACACTAAAGCACTGACATTCGTGTTACTTATGTACTATCTTATTATCTTAAATATTGTGTAAGTCGGCCATTATTCTTGGTATAATAGAAGGTAAGCGATTGTAATCTATCTTATTATTAAAAAAAATGGATCTTTATTACGCTAAATTTTCTTACTTATTTGTATTTATAAAAGCTTTAATTTTTTTTGCTTTTTCAAGTATGTAGTCTTTAATTAAAAAAAATAATCTAATCTGTTGCTTGTTTATTATTTTTTTATAAAAATCGTATATGTGGTTATTATTCGTGTATTATTAGGTATATTTGAATTAAAATCTAAAATATTATTATATGTGTAGAAATTATGTTGTCTATTATATACGAAAATGGTAATCATCTACACGTTGCTGACTGTACATTTTGCTAACTAAAATAACCTAGTTCTTAAATTATTGAGCGGTGTCATCGTTGGAAGCCGTATTTCGACAAAATTATATATTTAGCAATATACTCGCTCACCCGTCTACGTAATATACGATCGAGATAATCTCATTTCTATACAGTTCTCTTGAATATTAATGAGTAAATTATAATAACAATATATTTCAGAATAACATAATTTATGAATCCATACTGTCACATAAATTACTATTAACATTTGTTAGTGAATAACTGTAGTGTACAGTGTATGTACGACCAACTCGTTGGTTTTTTTATAGACGAGGGTCAAACGAGCATGCGGCTCACCTGATGGTAAGTGCCGACCGCAACCCACGAACAACTGCAACATCATGGAAATCGCAGGTACGTTGCCGGCCTATTAAAAAAGAGTAAGCTATTGGTCGTAAGCGCACCGGTTGGTTATGTGGTTCCGGGCTGGAATTCCAGGTCAGTATCAAATATTAGGTTTTTCAAATTAAGATATTCTCAGTAGCATCCAGGAGTCAGGAACTTGACAGTGTTTCACCTACGTGCCGCGTAAAGTACGCAATGCCGTTGGTTCTGCGCCTGATCATTCTTTGGTCGCGTAGGCTTGCCATCCCATCGAAATAAGAGAGTGAGGGAATAGAGAGTGCACCTGTGTTTGCGCACAGACTAACGCACTTATATTTTTTTTCTGCGCAAGTAGCCAGTCTCCGTTGCGACTGGCCGCCGTGACCAAAATGTGGTCTGGAGAACTTTATTACTCAGTATATGTTCAGGATTTAGGCACGTAACAGTTATTTTGGTTTTGACTATTACCGTTAGGGTCGAGGGCTCGGTATCGCAATGGCTAAGTATTGGCTGCAGTGTTGCAGAACGTGGCCAATTTTCTCACGTGATAATATTTGTATAGCCTATATTATACGTAAAATACCGGGACTGGGACGTTGGCCATGTGCAATTATTTTATAGGATAAGGGTGACAAACGAGCACACAGTCGACCTGATGTTAAGTGGTTGCTGTGACCCATAGACATCTACATTTATCCTCGGTTACGAATCAAAATGCAGATGCGTTGTCACCCGTGAGGACGAAGATGGAATGCCTCGTTTCTAGTAAAATGGGTCTCCGGTTCTCTACACTCACCATACGAAACATAGCAGCATTAAGCTGCTATTTTACGCTGGTATTATGTGAGAGCGTGGTCCTTCCCCGGTCGAGCCGACCCATTCATGTTACAACTATAACAGAAATATAGCTGCAGCATGGCTCTACCGCGTATAAAATTATGCATGACAAAGTCAGTAGTGAGGTTAATTAAGATTTTTGATTTATTATTGTTACCAATTCATTAAATAATAAAAATAGTTGTTCCGAGTAAGATTCATGCCCACGGCCAGCAGCGCTCTACGTTTAACCGCTTTTGCTAAAGTACCGGTAAAACAATTTAAAAATCTATATGTACAAATAAATAAAATTGGAAGTGTCTGTTCGTAATGTTGAAAAAACAGCTTTTTACTATATGCATATGAAAGTATATACTGTACTTGTAACAAAAACACGATTTTCAAAATTTTTGTCTGTCTATCTTTCTGTCGGTTTAACTGTTTTTTTATAGTATGGGGTGACAAACGAGAACACAGTCCACCTGATGGTAAGTAGTTGCTGTGGCCCATAGACATCTACATTTGTCCTCGTTTGCGAATCAAAATGCTAATGCGTTGCCACCCGTGTGGACTAAGATGGAATGCCTCGTTTCCAGTAAAAAGGGTTTCCAGTTCTCTACACTCACCACGAAACACAGCAATATTAAGCTGCTATTTTACGCTGGTATTCTGTGAGAGCGTGGTCCTTCCCCGGTCAAGTCGACCCATTCATGCTACAACTATACTACTAATATAGCTGCAGCAAGGCTCTACCACGTAAAAATCTGTCTGTTTGTTTCGGCTAATCTCCGAAACCGCTGGACCGATTTTGACCGGACTTTCACTGGCAGATAGCTGATGTTATAAGAAGTAACTTAGGTCACTTTTATTTTAAAAAAAGAATTAGGGTTCCGCGCAAAAAATTAAAACCCATGAAATCTAATCGTAATAAATTACGCGCGGGTGAAGTCGCGGGGAACAGCTAGTATTTATATATGTTTATGTATGTTTTTATTTTTATTAATTTAAGATAACGAACATACTGTCTGTCCAAATGGTAAGTGGCTGCTGCAGCCCATGGACACTTTCAACTAACTGTAAATGAAGAAGACGGCTACAGATGTGATGTCAACTCTGATGACTTTGATGGAATGTCTCATAGCTTGTAAGTATATTATACAATACAATACTTTTTATTGTACACCAAGAAAAAATAAAAATATCAAAAAGAAAAAATAAACAACTTTTGAGGGATATACAAAGGGCGGTCTTATTGCTACATAGCCATTTCTTCCAGACAACACAGAAGAAGAAATAAATAAAAATAAGAAAAAGAACAATGGGTGGGGTGCACTAAAATAAAAAATAAATAAATAAAAATAAAGATAAAAACTTATTCATTAGAAAGACAACATCCTTCAGGTAGATCAATGACCATAATTAATCTGAAGAAGGGAGAGCGGTTAGAGAGACAATAGTACCTATTCCTTAACCTGTTTCTGGAACACATATAAGGATGGAGCACTTTTAATTGACTGGGGTAAGGAGTTCTAAGGTATTACTCCAAGAAAAGAAAATTATTTGTCATAATAAGTCGAAGAGTGCACAGGGGGGTAAGATTTTCTTATTCTATTATACTGGCCCCCTATACCCTCAAGATCAAAATGCTTGCCGCCACCTACCACCTAATAGGATGCAGGATATAGGATGTACCTAATATGATGTTTTCCATTGGTCTGAATTCCAGCTTTTGGTGGGTTCCTGTGGGTGTCTTAAGATGTGACAGAAATAAACAAAGCATGATATGCAGCAGCTACTTTTTAATAACAACATTTCTTACCTAACAATATCTTAATTAAATGAAACATTTTATACGTGGTAGAGCCATGCTGCAGCTATATTAATAGTATAGTTGTAGCACGAATGAGTCGGCTCGACCGGGGAACGACCACGCTCTTTCATAATACCAGCGTAAAATAGCAGCTTAACACTGCTGTGTTTCGTATGGTGAGTGTAGAGAACCGGATACCCTTATTACTGGAAAAGATGCATTCCATCTTAGAACTCACGGATGACAACGCATCTGTATTTCGATTATTGAGAATAGATGTGGATGTCTATGGGTCACAGCAACCACTTTCCTTCGGGTGGACTGTGTGCTCGTTTGTCATCCTATCCTATAAAAAAAACAATTTATATAATAAGAGTAATACACGAGAGCACAGTCCACCTGACGTTAGTAGATGCTGTGGCCCACAGACTTTTGCATTTATTCTCTATTAAGAATCAATATTTAAATACGTTGTCGCCTCTGATGACTAAAATTGATTCCCCGTTTTCAGTGAAAAGGGTCTCCGGTTCTCTAGACTTACCATACGAAATCAGTATCAAGGTGCTATCCGTCGAGCCCATTCATTCCTTCTTCAACCATAATATAGCTGCAGCGTGTCTCTACCACGTAGAAAATTAATAAGACATGAATATAATATTTTAAAGTAATTATTTTCTTGATTACACCTTTGTTCATGTATAACCATTCATTACATTGGATACAACTTAAAAACACACGCATATCGGATATAATTTATAAGGAAGCATCGATAAAATTTATTGCAGACCCCTCTATAAACCGTCCAACGTTTATTATTTTTTAATTGATACCACTATCATCACTGAACATGTTATTAGTCACCAGTATTATTACAGTAGGTACTATGGACGAAACATTTATACAAAGGAAACCAAAAATCACTTAAAGAAGCGTTACATGGTAATGATTTTTTTAAATGTTTATAAAGATTTTTTTAATTCTTTAATCTGTCCGTTTAGTTATATAATTGGATCAAGAGAGCGTGACTTGAGAGTGCTTGATTTATACGAATTTTATTCGCATTTCACACTTAAGTATTGCTGTAATTAAATATTCTTTTTTCTTTTTACTCAACTGCTCAACAAGGAGTGTATTATTTTTCGAGTACATGTATGTCTACTCTATTTTTGTGGCACGCTACAGAGCATCCGAACGGCTTTATGGATGATAACATATCGGTTATCATTAGATTCGTCTTAGTTGTGAAAGTGTCAAAATGTATAAGTTTTTTATCTTTGTAGTAATTTATTTATGTGGTCTGTTTTTTAACTACTTTTAACCATTGTACTTGTTAGCGTAATGTTGGTAACGGATCACTTTTATTTTACAAAGGATTAGCATATGTGAAACGCTTGGGAAGCGGTTTGGGAAATACAGTACTAGACGTTGCCGCCTGCCTCCATCGACTTCCTGCATGTCTGGCCAAGTATTCATAATTTCTAGCGGGGGACTGGTCCATACTTTGGCTACTAGTATAAGAATGCCACTCGAAAACCTTTCTTCCCCAACGGTTGTTCATTTTTTCAAAGTGTATGACGTAGAAATACAAAGTAAGAACATAAAGTGCCCTTAAGAGGTGATCTTATGAGTTCAGATAGATGGTAGTATATGTATGTATATTTATTTTTTATTTTTTATAAGATAAGGGTGACAAACGAGCACACAGTCCACCTGATGGTAAGTGGTTGCTGCGGCCCATAGATATCTACATCTATCCTCGTTTGCGAATCAAAATGCAGATGCGTTGTCACCCATGAGGACTAAGATGGAATGCCTCATTTCCAGTAAAAAGGGCCTCCGGCCACCTGCACTCACCAAGCGAAACGCAGAGGTACCTCTACTTCGCGCTGGTTTTCTGTGAGGTCGTGGTACCACCCCGGTTCGAGCCGGCCCATCCGTGCGACAGCAAAAGTTAACAGATATTAAAAACTGTAATAAAAAAGAGCTAAAACTAGTAACTTAATTATCATACAGTCCTACTTTCCGCGGTATCGTGCCAAGAACGCTGGCTGCGCATCCCCGCTGAATGGCTTTACTTAGCCTTTGAGCGAGAAAAGAACCAGCCCTCTTAGTCTTATCACCAGCAGCAACGACCAGCCGTGGATGGAGTTCCTTTAGGAACTTCGAACTTTACCGCACGTGGACTTTAAATTGTTTTACATTTTATATTTTAATACCTATTTTTTAACATAGATATACATGTGTCTATTTGTGGCATCGTAACTCCTAAAGAGATGAACCCATTTAGATTTAATGTTTTTTTTTTGTTTAATAGGTAACTTGATCGAGAGTGATCTCAACTATGATTCCAGAAAATCTTTTCAGCCCTTTGAAGATCATCAGCTCGTTTTGTTTTGGGGGTTTATTAATTTTTTTATTTAAGATATCTTATTTTGTATCAATTATGTATCGATTCTATTTGAAATAGGTTGAATTTTATTTTGAGTGACATAAAAGGAATGTAAGTTATTTTAAAGATTGCGTTGGAATTTTCTGAAAAGTGTTCTGTAAATAGACTGAGTAAAAAGTGTAACTCTCTGTTAAATAAATAAATAAATAGTCTGATGGCAAGTGGCTACTGCATTTCACAATCAACTGTAATCAACTTCAAACAAAGAATGTTATGAAGATGCGTTTTCATCTCTGAGTACTAATATAGAATGCCTCGCAGCCTGTTACTGTATTTGCCCTATATAATCTCCAAAGAACACAGCAGTGGATGAACTGCTAATTGCATACGAACACTGTGATCACCCGTTTATTGGTTACTTTACCTTTTTCATCATTCAATCATTACAGCCTATTTAAGTTTACTGCTCATGCACAAAGACATTCTCCATATATTGCCACATTAGCTTGAAAGGTTGTTGGCAACCACAGATCTTCATTATTGTATGAAGATGGTGTTGCCCTTTTCCAAAGACGAAAACTTACACTGAATACTAAAAAAGGGATCGAGAGAGAGAGAGAGAGAGAGAGAGAGTATTTTGTAAATCACGTTTATTAATTATGTAACATCCTTAAGTAAAATTTGTAACATCTTCCAATTGCGAGAAAAAGGCGGTTTTAATTTCCATTGTCGCCCCTTTTAACACACAGGATGAGATGGCGTACTTGGTTCTCCTACGCCACAGCTGCACTCTCCTGCAATAGAGAATAGAATACAACAATATTTATTCAAAAATGGTTACAAGTAATGCTTATCGAAAGTCATTTATGCTTTTACCACAGGCTCGGAAAATCATTGCCGTGGGAAGACAGTGAAGTTTTAACAGTGGTAGAGCCACGCGGCAGTTTTTGCTGTCGCACGGATGGGCCGGCTCGAACCGGGGTGGTACCACGACCTCACAGAATACCAGCGTGAAGTAGAGGTTTACCTCTGCGTTTCGCTTGGTGAGTGCAGGTGGCCGGAGGCCCTTTTTACTGGAAATGAGGCATTCCATCTTAGTCCACACGGGTGACAACGCATCTACATTTTGATTTGTAATAGAGGATAGATGTAGATGTCTATGGGCCGCAGCAACCACTTACCATCAGGTGGACTGTGCGCTCGTTTGTCACCCTAATCCTATAAAAAAAAATCTTATAGAAATCTTTATTTATTTATTAATAATTTACAATTCTGTGAAACGAGGCTTATTAGAAATATAAGTTTTCATATTTGGTATGTTACGCAATGAGCTTGATTGCTATTACTTAAAATGCCGCAAACTCCTCCTTCGTCGCGCTTACGTGTGAGGCTTTAACAAATTGATTACTAACTGTCTAAAGCTTGAAGCTAAATAGCAATTATGCGATGCAGTCATTTGACAGAAACGTAGGATCCACACGTGTAGGTTTATGTTAAACGATATTAAGGTTATGCATTTTATGTATCAAGCATTAAGTGGGTAATCAAATCAGATGTACGTAATCAAATCAGATTTGCGCACTCTCATAACAATATTCTGATACTCGAAGTTACTGTATCCCACGGGCACCCCTTACATATCCACTGCTGAACATAGGCCCCCTCCCTCAAGGAATGCAAAAATATAGTCATTAGCTACCTGTTACCATCGACTTCGTGCATGACTTACTAGGTCGTCACTAAATCTTCCTGATAACGACTCAAAACAATAAAATAACTGCGTTGACCAAATCCCTCATGTGGCAATCTATGAGAAGGCCTATGTTCAGCAGTAGAATTTTACAGGCTGTGATGAGTGGATGGAGTGATGAAGTGACTAAGGTTTCATGTTTGAAACCCTAGTCACTTCCAAACCCAAAAACAAACAATTGGGTGTACCCAATAGTTTGTTTTCGGATTGTTTGTTCTCGGTATTTTTGATTGTTTGCTTTTGGGTATGACTGTATTTTATCAATGTGTTCTTAAATTAATAGCGTTAATATAAATCCGATGAACCAATCCAAGTGCATAAGTATTAAGGAGTACCATTAATGCACTATAATAGTACTACATTGGATACTTTCGATTATTATAAATTTGAAAATTCAACTGAAAAATGCTCTTACATCCCGTCAGATCATAAATGACTACTACAACCCCTGGAAACCTGTGACAGAATTCAAGCAATGAAGGCTACAGAGGCGTTTAGTTCGAGATCACTCCTAAGGTCTAAAATGGAATGCCTCGCAGCCTGGAAATATACTAGTTTTCTATACCCTTCACGCAAAAAACAACACTACAGTGCAGTCACTACTGCTTGGCAGTTAACGTTGGTAAGGTAGTGGTATCTACCCAGATAGACTTCTAGATGGAAAATGAGGCATATCACCTATTAGCGGAGACTCGTCGAAAATCAGTTAGTAAGACTTGATTTATTAAATTTAGTTTAATGGAAAATTAAGCATTTACCTAGATACATTGTTGTAGCATATAATTAAAATACCGATACATATCAGCAGCTTATAATATCATAGCACGTTATTTACTAGTTGGTGGATCCTTCTGTCTTCTGTCTAAAAGTCTTGCTTCTTCTGACAAACAGTAGTGCGTTTATTGATGTGTAGCAGTTTGTAGGTTAGAAAGAGGGTGTGCAGGAGTGCATGCGAGCGTACGTGCGCGGTTATGTGTCTGTTGTGTGAGTGTGAGTGAGTGTGTGTGTGTGTGTGTGTGTGTGTGTGTGTGTGTGTGTGTGTGTGTGTGTGTGTGTGTGTGTGTGTGTGTGTGTGTGTGTGTGTGTGTGTGTGTGTGTGTGTGTGTGTGTGTGTGTGTGTGTGTGTGTGTGTGCGCGCGTGTGTGTGTGTGTGTGTGTGTGTGTGTGTGTGTGTGTGTGTGAGAGAGAGAGAAAATGAGTGTAAGGCATTCCATTTTATTCTTCAAAGGTGACTACGTATTTGGAGCTTTCTTTGTTGGTATCAATGGGCTACGCTCGCCACATACCATCAGGTATAAATATAACATTTAATATCAATCTCAATACTTCTTTAACATTTTAACTAATAATAACAAATTTATTTTAAAATGTGTATGTAAGCGGATGTATAATATTTATTAATTTACTTCGATGCGGGATAATAAATGCAAAATATGACGTAAAAATAATAGCGCAAAGATTATCATAGTTTAAATCACAATAGGTTCAGTCCGAAGAGTGATTGACAGAGTAATCACTGGTTGTACGTTCAATCTGCTCAAGGCCTCCTTGGTAAGGACTTAAGTAAACAATGATGCATATATTGACATTATAAAAATAAAGATAATTAATAATTAAACCTTTTTTAAATATAGAATAAGTGTGACAAACGAACACACAGTCCAACTGATGGTAAGTGAATGCTGTGGCACATATACATCTACAATTATCAGAATCAAAATGCATAACGTCTTGTCACCCTTGAGGAATGAGATGTAATACCTCGTCTCCAGTAAAGGGAGACCCTTTTACTGGAAACGAGGCATTCCATCCTCAATAAATAATCAAAATTGCAGCTGGAATGCTTCGTAATCCAGTAAAAAGGGTCTTCGGTTCTCTACACTCACCATATGAAACACGGCAGCGCTGAGCTGCGTATTTGCTGGTATTCAATGAGTGAGTAAGTAATTAGGGTATTTCACTAGTTTTAGTTTTTACATCTATAAATATAATAATATATCCAAGCCGGAATCCTCTAATTTCTTAGAGGGCTTAGAGCAACATATTTATCATATACACGTTGGCGTAATTCACGTCTTCGAAATATTTTATCTTATAGAAATGGATGATGTAATGTCTGATGATAATGTCATTCACACGTGGTGTTTTCCTTCACGACCACGCATGTAGTAATTAAAAGATAATAATTTCATTGGTGCCAGCGGGTGCAAATCTTCCGAAATTTCGGACGAGCGCTTATAAAATGGCAGCCTAAGAAACTCTACTTAAAAAATCTGGTGGACAGAAGAACTTTCCTAATAACAACTCATATGTTAAATAAAACATATGTTAAAAAATGTTAAAAAACTCGTATATTAAATAAGATGTTTACTCGTCCGCCAACCTTAAACTATGGCAAATATCCCTCCTATGAAGCAATTTATGGAAAGGGTTATGTTTAGACCTGGTCTTTGATTGACTGTGGTGATAATGATGATGGTGATGACGCTTAATGTTTGTTATTAATATACATCCTTATCATTAGGTATATTAACGTTACGATCAACAATTTCGAATAATGTAATCTAAGAATCTGAGTGGAGAGTATTCCGTCTTTCGTGGGGTGAGATCGTGATATGTAGTGTTGCATGTGACCAGCGTGTATGGTAAAGAGAACCGAAATCCCTTTTTATTGGAAACGAGGTATTCTATCTCACTCTTCAGGTGACGATGCATCTGCATTTTCATTCGTAATCGAGGATAGATGATAACAGTGTTAAATGATAGTGTGTGCTCATTTATCACTGTTATTCTATAAAAAAAATTGAGAGGATTATAAGGAACTATTATATAACAAGATAGATGGGGTCGAGAGTCAGTAAATGCAAGTCATCTTGGTCTAATCACACAAATCTTAAGAGCTCAGTGTTAGTTAAATCTTTAATCGGCATAGACACGCCTTTCTGTTGAAGATTACACATAACCAGTTTATGCTCATTTTGTGCAACTTTAAGTGCACCTGCACCTATAACTTAATAGCTATAGGCTAAAATGGAAGTTGAAACAATTTATGACACAAATAATAGTTTTTGGTTACAGCTTTTTTTTTACTTATTATAAGCCAGTGATTGACCACAATCCAATCTGGTGGTAAGTGGTGATGCAGCCCTAGATGGTAAATCGCACTGTCTTAGCGTAACAAAAGCGTATTCACTATTGCCTTGAAGACGCCCAGAGTGATTTCGGACGGAAACATAGACGTCGGCAAATTATTCCACTCCTTTGCTGTAGGCATTACAAAAGACGAAGCCAACCGTTTGGTTCTAATGCGTGGAATATCGACAACAAAGGGATGAAGACCCGCCAACCGTCTGGTCGTCCGATGGTGGAAAGGAGAGGGAGGAATTAAAGCGTGAAATTCTTTTATAATGGGCAATGGTTTAAAATTAATATATTACAGTCATATATCAATTTTTTTATTAAGAGCTGTGATGACTCTAAAGGGAATTATACTCGTTCAGTATACTGGGGTAAAGTTTTTAGATTACATTAAAAGGTTTCAATTCAATTCAATTCAAATTCATTTATTTTCAGACATCAAAGATCCATGGGTTAGTATTACATTAACATATAAAAAAGTGTTAGTATTTTGAAAAAAATAAATTAGAATATACATACATACATACATAAACACTCACGCCTGTCACCCAGAGGGGTAGGCAGAGACTACGGACTTCCATTTGGCACGATCCTGACACACCTCTCTCGCTTCCTCCACATCCATATACCTACGCATGCACGCTCGTCGGTTAAGGGTACTTCTAATCTGGCCCATTTTTAATGTATCGCCGATTTGGTCGATAAACTTTCGTCTAGGGCGTCCCTTCCCGACCCTGCCGTTCACTTCTGAAACATAAATTTGCTTTGTCACTCTTAGAATTAATTAATTAATTAATTAATTAGAATATATTATATTATATTAAATTAAACTAAATCAAATTAAATCAAATAAAATTAGATTAACTTAAATTCTAATTTGTCATGTACTTAAGAGGCACTCCGTGCGGTCGATACCTAGAAGAATTATCATCCACTATATGAGTCATCGTTCGCTCGAAATGCCTCACAACATCATTTCATTATTCATTACATAGATAGATGGATAGATAGATAGATACACGCCAAGCTAATAAAAGCGCGTTAAAACAAAACCCTAATATGCGAAAATAAGGCGAAACCTTTTTAATCGTCAGGGGGTCACAACTACGGAACAAGTGGATTTTATGATTGTTTAACCCATACTAAATAAAATAAAATAAATTGCTATTTACATCACATATCAGCTAATTAGCCCTTAGTATTTTTATACAAGCTCCATAGCTAAGCGCTTGGTCTCAGAACTGCGGGCCGCGAGTTCGAATCCCGCACAAAATTAGTGTTTGCATGACCTACAAATATCTTTCCGTCTATAAGCAGTTTGTGTATGTAACGCCTTAACGATACCGTAGAAAATCCTAGTGTGGAGATGACGTTTAAAAAATTCGTAACTTAAAACAGGAGTTTCCAAGAATATACTTCTTGCTAAGCATTTCTTTACAATCTACACTAAAACTACAATCAAATAGAAAAATAAGGCCTCTCATATATTTATAAGACGACGCTTGTGTCTAGAAGTGGGACGTATTTAGGTTGTAACTTACTTTTTTTATAGTAAAGGGTGACAAACGAGCACACAGTCCACCTGATGCTAAGTGGTTGCTGCGGCCCATAGACATCTACATCTATCCTCTATTACAAATAAAAATGCAGATACGTTGTCACCCGTGAGGACTAAGATGGAATGCCTCATTTCGAGTAAAAAGGGTCTCCAGTTCTCTACACTCACCATACGAAACACAGCAGCATTAAGCTGCTATTTCACACTGGTATTCCGTGAGAGCGTGGTCCTTCCCCGGTCGAGCCGACCTATTCGTGCTACAACTATACTACTAATATAGCTGCAGCATGGATCTACCACGTACAAAACGTTTAATAACTAAAACATTTATGTAACTCTAGTAAGTATTATATATAATAACGGCAATTAATTAATTATGACGATGTAAATAATGCTCTATCGAAATTAGTACATTGGTTTAACGCCAACAATATGCTCTTAAACGGCAATAAGACTAAGTGTATTAAATTTACAATACCTAATGTAAAACATTCGAGTACCAATGTGCTATTAAATGGGGAGGAGTTGAGTCTTGTGGATACCACTGTTTTTCTCGGTATTACTATTGACGCGAAACTTCAATGGGGCCCCCATATATCTAAATTAGCAAGCAGACTTAGTTCTGCAGCATATGCTGTAAGAAAGATTAGAAGTCACACAGATGTTGAGACAGCTAGATTAGTGTATTTTAGTTACTTTCATAGCGTAATGTCTTATGGAATTTTGCTATGGGGTAATGCGACTGATATTGAAGCCATATTTGTTTTGCAAAAGAGAGCCGTTCGGGTAAATTGTAAAGAGTCCCTCAGACAAAAATTTAAAGAAATAAACATATTAACTTTGGCATCGCAATATATTTATGAAAATCTAATGTATGTACATAAAAACATAAATAGCTTTAATAAGAATAAGGATGTGCATACTTTAAACACTAGGAACAAACATAAGCTTGTAATACCAGTTACTAGACTCCACAGAATCAGTAATTCATTTATGGGGCAATGTATACGCTTTTACAACAAAATCCCAGAACATATTCAAAGTTTATCAATAAACAAGTTTAAAAGTATTATTAAAGAAAAACTGTACAAAAAGGGTTATTATAATATTAAGGAATACATGAATGAAAATAACCCCTGGGAATAAGGTGATCGCCACCATGCTGGTTCTATTAAAAATCATTTAAAAATTGTATAAATGAAATTATTGTTAAGTGAAATATATTTGAAAAAAAAAAGTCCCGCTGGGTTTTTTGCTGGTTCTTCCCAGGACAGAGGTATTTTCCGAACCAGTGGTAAATAAAAAATGACTTTCAATAAGAATTATGTAATAATCGATATTGAATAAAAAATTATTCTATTCTATTCTATTCTATTCTGTATAGTTACATAAAAAGTGTGGAAATGACACCCTCGCATTAATAAAGTTACTTTTCACCAGTCACCACTAGTCACCAGTCTTCGAAATTTAGATTGGAAATTTACTATCGGTTTGGCAGCGCATAAGCATTTGGTTTCAGCGCAGCAGGGCCGTAAGCTTGAATCCCATATGGGAGAAGTTTTCATATGGCCTACAAATATTTTTTGTACGTCTGAATGTTCCTTCATATGTAATTTATGTGTAAAACGTTTCCACATTATACAGAATAAAATACAGGTGGTAAAATCCTAACATTTCTCTAAAACTACTTTGAAGCGACAGTAGCCTAATGGGAAGGTGAGGACCGCAAACTCAAAAGGTCGTGGGTTCTAATCCACCATTCCAATACTGTCGTGAACCACTCCAAACACAAGCATTTTCAGTTTACCAGGAGTGGTTGAAGGGAACATTGGTAATGTTAATAATATTGGTAGTAATTTTATTTGAAAAAGCTATACAAATATTAAGTGCTAATAAAATTTTTCATCAGAAAAGTTTTTTCTATTTCACCAAAAAATTGATGAAATAAATTGTCTTCGATCATCTTAAAACTAAATAACGTAATGTCCTTTATAGGTGCAGCCAGGTCAGATCACAGTGCAAAAATTAATTTTATAGGTAAATAGAGATATTTATACAGTTCATATAATAATGTTATTATTATTATAATGTTATATTATGACTTGTATGAATATCTCTATTTCTAGAATAAATTTTCATCACAATTGATTTAACCATTCCGATGGTAAGCTCTAACAGACGGACAGACGCACAAACATATTCAAAAACGTTATTTATATTGTTAAAAAAAAACTGGTACCAGGTTCTTTGAACACTATTAGTGTTCAAAGAACCTGGTACCAGTTTTTTTTGGACCTCCATCTAATATAACGCAATATGTAAATTCTTATTTTGAAACATTTTATATAATAAACCCGTTAGAATGTTTCAGACATGAGTAATTAGATTTAATTTGAATTACAATGACCTTGCAGTGGCGGTGTAAGAATATCCACTTTCCCATACGTGGTAGAGTCATGCTGCAGCTATGTTAGTAGTATAGTTGTAGCACGAATAGGTCGGCTCGACCGGGTAAGACCACGTTCTCACAGAATACCAGCGTAAAATAGCAGCTTAGTAGTGCTGTTTTTCGTATGGTGAGTGTAGAGAATTGGAGACACTTTTTGCAGGCAAAAAGAGGCATTCCATCTTAGTCCTCACGGGTGACAACACATCTGCATTTTGATTCGCAAACAAGGATAGATGTAGATATCTATGGGCCACAGCAACCACTTACCATCAGATGGACTGCACCCTATTCTATAAAAAAAAACATCGTCCCGTGGGTGTCGCAAGAGGCGATAAAGTGCAACAAACCTGGGTAAGGGCAGCACTGTCTTCCTAAAAACAAATAAAAAAACTGCGATTGCCAATCCGATAGCCAGGCGCGGCAATAACGGCAAATATCCAGTTATGATGACCTTGAAGTAATAAAGCGACATAATAGAAAACTATACAATGCTTGTCCACAAGTCTCTCGTTACGAAAACTTGTTCTATCACCGGGAGGGCGACCATCTGTGCCAAAGAGATGTCGGATTTATCATCCACAAGTCTCTCGTTAACAACGTTGTGAAGATTGAAGGTGTGTCAACGAGGGTTGCGTACTTTATACACAGAATTACCAGACGGTATTCTTTGAAAGTCATACAGGTTTATGAACCAACCTTGTGGTGACAGGGGACAGGAGCAGTATATTCTCGTTTGACATAACGAGTAGCTATACTCGTATATCCCCCGTCCGTGGCATGGGGCCAAATGAAGGATAAAAAAATATACTTTTTTGACATTTGAAAGGGATAATTTTATCCTAGTTCATTAGACGTGGACTTAAGTTTATATTCATACAAATTCTCCCATTTTATCTACTGTGGATATTATATCCACCGGTGTGCCCATGCTCGAAGGGTGGCTAAAACTAAGCGAGGGATAACCATTTCCTTCTTTCCCCGGGGATAAAGTGTCTCCTGCCCATGCTCGCCCCGCAGCTCGAGTTACAAAACCGTTTTCAGTGCCTAGATGACTGCAATGCAATGGACGATATGACAGACAAGATCGTGGAAAGTGTCCATGCGGTCAGAGCTAAGTTTCGCAAGAACCCGCCGCAGAAGAACACAAAAATTCTCCGATCACACTCTTAATCTCATGGCTGTTAGATGGGAAATGAAGCTGCGGTCTTCAGTAAATTTGACAAAACACAGGCAACTAAACAGACAGATCTCTAAATGCAGGTGGCGGAACTTACGCGACTTTAATACTGCTCGAATTTGAAGAAGAGAACAAGCGGAACCAGGGCTCCAAAGTCTTTACCAGAGATCTGTCTCCCAGAAAGAGAAAACTGTCGAAGCGTGAGATTGAAAGGTTCTATGGGCAGTTGTACACGTCATTGTTGGAGCCACATGCAAGTGTTAGTAACCATCAAAGCGCAAGTCTAATCTGACGCTATTCCTATGACATTCCGGCCGTCAGTCTGAGCGAGATTAGAATGGCTCTCCAGCATCTTAAAAACGCCAAGTCCCCGGGCGGAGATAGAATTACCACGGAGCTCCTGAAAGCGGGTGGAAAACCGGTACTTAAAATCCTTCAGAAGCTCTTTAATTCCGTCTTCCATGGTGGCACTACTTCGGTGGCGTGAAGCAGAAGTGCGGTAGTCTTGTTCTTCAAAAAAAGCGACAACGCTCTCTTGAAAAACTACAGACCAATTTCCGTTCTGCTGTTTTTGAGAGTCATTAATAATCGTCTCGCACACAGACTTGACGACTTCCAGCCTCTCGAACAAGCCGGTTTCCGAGAGACCTTAAACACCATAGACCACATGCATGTCTTTTGGTAAATTGTACAGAAGACCGAAAAGCACAATCTGCTACTTTGTCTTGTGTATGTAGACTATGAGAAAGCCTTTGCTTTCGTCGAAATTTGGACGATACTGCAATCCCTCAGGGGTGCCAAGTTGACGGTCAGTATATCGAAGTGCTGAAGTGTTTGTATAGTAAGGCTACGATGTCTATCCGAGTACAGAACCAGAGTACGAAACCTATGCAACTGCAGAAAGGTGTAAGACAAGGTGACGTTATATTCCTGAAACTCTTCAGCGCTACATTGGAAGACGTTTTCAAGCTACTGGACTGGAAATGATAGGGTATTAACATCAATGGCGAGTACATCACTCACCTTCAGTTTGCCGATGATATAGTCCTTATGGCAGAACCGCTCAAGGTCCTAAGCACTTTGCTCAATGACCTCAATAGTGCCTCCGAACGGATAGGTCTTAAGATGAATATGGACGAAACAAAGATCAGGTACAACGTCCATGTCACATATATGCCGGTAGTTGTTGGGAGTACTAAGCTCGAAGTAAGAATACAAATATGTATACCTGATTGTCTGACTAGGTAAGTCGATCTTAGACCGAGAGATCAATAGACGGATTCAACTCGGCTGGGTAGTATTCGGGAAGTTACGAAACATTTTCTCGTCAGGTATACCTCTGAACTTGCAAAATGAATCTGTACAACCAGTGCGTGTTTCCAGTGATAACTTATGGAACTGAGACGTGGTTGGCCGTATGAGGAAGCTCAAGGTCGCTTAGCGAGCTATGGAGAGGACTATCCTCGGGATTTATCTGCAAGATAAAGTTAGAAATGAGGATATCCACAGTAGAACCAGAGTGACCGACATAGCCCAACGAATTAGTAAACTGAAGTGGCAATGGGCCGGTCATATAGCTCCGACATTCATTCATTAGAACCGACAACCGATGCGGGAAAAAGTTTCTTGAGTGGCAGCCTCATACCGTTAGGCGAAGTGTAGGGTGACCGCCCACTAGATGGAGTGACGTCCTGGTAAGATAAGTGGATGGAAGCAGGTGGCTAGGACCATGCTTTGTGGCATTCCTTGAAGGTAGCCTATGTTCAGCAGACTTGTGAAGGGCTGTAATGATGATGATACATTGCTTATTAATATTTAGATCTTTCCAGTTTGCGAAAAAGACATAATAATTAAACAATCGTAATGTTCACGTATTACTCACGGGACACTGAAATGGTTAAGTAAATTGAGTTGCTGTTGATTATTCGGAACTGGCGACTCAGTCCGGTGTGGCGTCCCCTAGCTTGGATCTATATAATGTAGCATAATTTCGGTTAAAGATAAGTTAGATAAGATTTCACAAATATCGCCAATTGCTCTCTACCTGTTCGTGAAATTTCATCAAAATTGATTCAGCCATTTCGAAGATTAGCGCGGACAGAAATACAGAGAAAAAAAAGGTTATTCGTTTCTAAATAGCATGCAAATAGCCCCCGAGCTCAAATAATTTTTTTTCAAACATATTTCACTTAACAATAATTTCGTTTATACTATTTTTAAATGATTTTTTATATAACCAGCATGGTGGCGATCACTTTATTCCCAGGGGTTATTTTCATTCATGTATTCCTTGATATAATAATAACCCTTCGTCTACAGTTAATAAAACTTTTAAAACTTAATAAAACTTATGAACTTGTTTTTTGACAAACTTTAAATATGTTCTGGGATTTTGTTGTAAAAGCGTATACATACATTGCCCCATAATTGAATTACTGATTCTGTGGAGTCTAGTAACTGGCATTACAAGCTTATGTTTGTTCCTAGTGTTTAAAGTATGTATATCCTTATTCTTATTAAAGCTATTTATGTTTTTATGCACATACATAACATTCTCATAAATATATTGCGATGCCAAAGTTAATATGTTTATTTCTTTAATTTTTTTTCTGAAGGACTATAATTTAGGTTATAAATCGCCCATACGGCTCTCTTTTGCAAAACAAATATAGCTTCAATATCAGTCGCATTACCCCATAGCAAAATTCCATAAGACATTATACGCTGGGGGTCATTGTAGAAGCGTGCTCGTCGCGACCCCTGCCAGCCCTTTTCAGGGCTGCAATTCTACTCAGCTGCGCACCCATGCCAACGAGGGTTAGGGCGTCCCCCCAAGGCGACGCACACCAGCTAGTCCCCGTTGGTGTGGAATACAGCGCGCAAAGCGGCGATGGGGACCGCCACCCGTCACGCACAGCCCGACACGGCGGAAGGTGGAGGACAGAGTGCAGAGTTGGCACGTGGAATGTTAGAGGAGGCATGAAAGATAAGATGAATGAGTTGATTGAAATAATGAAAGAAAGAGAATTAGATGTCGTGTGTATGTCGGAGACCAAACGGAAGGGCAGTGGTACTGAAGAGCTCCCTGGCGGGGCGTTAGCTCTATGGACCGGAGTCCCGGAGAGCGAGAGCGCCCGCCAGGGAGTGGGGGTGCTGCTGTCGTCTCGGTTGGTCGATGTTATGACTGAATATAAGGTTGTGAACTCAAGACTTCTCTGGGTTCGCTTTAAATTGGGACTGACGAAGTTATTCCTTTTGGCTGTTTATGCGCCGGTAGCTTCGTCGTCCAGGGCTGAGCTGGAGGAGTTTTGGGAGAATGTAAGAGAAGTTCTAGATTTGGCTTGGGGAAACGAAAGAATTGTTGTGTGTGGTGATTTGAATGGATGGGTTGGTACCGCTCGACCAGGGTACGAGTTGGTGCTTGGAAAGTTTGGCGATAAAAGGGTTAATGATGCTGGCAAGCTTATACTGGCGGTATGCAAGGAAAAGGGTCTTCTTGTGACAAACACTATGTTTAATCACAAGAAAATCCATATGTATACTAGAGAAAGAAAGAATGAGAGAAGTATGATCGATTTGTTTCTGGTGGATGACCGACTGCGAAAACAGGTGATGGATACGCGAGTGTTCAGGGGTGCTGACCTGGGAACGGATCACTATCTAGTGATTACTAGATTTAGGGGTCTGTTCGCGGGTTGGCGCTACCGGACGGCGGTAACAGAACCACAGTCGGTCTGTCGCATCCGAAGCTGGAAGCTTCAGGAAGCGGATACTAGGGATAAATATCATGCGAGGGTAGCCGAAAAGCTTGACACCATCGATGGCAGAAATGAATGTGTGGAAAGAACATGGCAGAACCTTAGGGATGGAATGGTAAGTGCAGCGGAAGAAGTATGTTGAACAATAAAAAGAGGCAGTAGTAAAAGAAGAGATGCATGGTGGAATGATAAAGTGAAAGAAGCTGTAGAGAAGAAGAAGAAAGCATGGTTAGACTACTTGGCCTCTTGTAATAATAAGGATATGAGAGAGAAGATGAAAGAAAGTTATAAGCTGCAAAAAGTTAACACGAAAGCATTGATTGAGGAAATGCGTGAAAGGTGTAGAATGGAAGCGGACGAAAGGTTGTCGCACAACTTTAAGGAGAACTCCAAACTCTTCTGGAAAGAGGTTGGAAGGACCCGAAATGGTGCGACGGCCTTAAGAATGAACAAAGTGCTTTCGAGAACTAATGACGTCCTCACTGAAAAATCGGACGTCATGCAGCGTTGGAGCGAATTTTATAGAGAAATGTATGCGTGTGATGATCTTAGTGAGGGATCCGGGGATGACGCCGTGACTGGTACGCCAGACCCGGACCTCAATGACACTGAGGTCATCAGTATGAAAGAGATTGAACGTGCGATTCGAAGTTTGAAATGTGGTAAGGCTGCGGGACTAGACAGAGTTACTGCTGAAATGGTCAAGTATGGTGGGCCTCGCGTCTGGGACAGCTTTTATCTGCTGTGCAATTTGTGCTGGCGGACGGGGGATGTCCCGGATGATTGGCGATCCGCAGTCATTGTGCCTTTATATAAAGGTAAAGGTTCACATTTTGACTGCGGGTGCTATCGGGCGATCAGCTTGACCAGTTTAGCAAGTAAAGTTTACTCGAAGGTTTTGACACGTAGGATGCAAGAGAAATCGGAAAGATTTCTATGGGAGGCACAATGCGGATTTAGACCTGGAAGAGGATGCACGGATCAAATGTTTTCTCTACGCATGATCATGGAAAAGCTTCTGGCTGCTAACCAGAAGATTTTCTGTGCTTTTGTGGATCTTGAGAAAGCATTTGATAAGGTTGTAAGGAAGAAAATGTGGGAACTGTTGCCGGGGTACGGTGTGGATGGTCGATTGCTAAGGGCTGTGCAGTCATTTTACTGTAACTGTAAAGCCTGTGTGCGGGTAGGGCATGACCTGTCACCCATGTTTAGCGTCCAAACGGGCGTAAAACAGGGTTGTGTCATGTCTTCCTGGCTGTTCATACTGTATCTCGACAGCTGTTTACAGAAGCTGAAAGATAGCTGTTTGGGTGTGAAATTGGGTGACATAAAAGTAAATTGTCTGCTGTATGCTGATGATGCAGTGCTTATTGCACCATCAGAGGCAGAACTTCAGGCATTAGTCACGTGTATGAAAAAGGAATGTGAAATTAAAGGTCTCCGTTTGAATGCTAATAAAACTAAGGTTCTGGTATTTGAAAGGGACGAAGAGAGAACGAAGTGTGAAATATGGGTAAATCAGGAATGTCTAGAACAGGTAAATGAAATTGTATACTTGGGGAGTGCTTTTAGCCGGGATGTAAGATGTGCTTTAGATGTGGACAGGCGTGTCGCTGCCGGGAACAAAGTCAATGGTGCCCTGACTGCGTTATTCAAAAGGCAAGGCGTAGTGAAGAGTGCACGCCTTGCAATACATAACGCAGTGTTGGTACCGACTTTGTTATATGGCAGTGAAACCTGGGTGTGCCAGAAGAAGCATAAAAGTAAGTTGAATGCAGTGGAGATGCGATCTCTTCGTAAAATGTGCGGCGTTACCATGGCCGACCGAAAGCGAAACGAAGAGATTCGCAATATGGCAGGTGTGAAAGATGACCTTATCACAAAAATTGATAAGGGCGTGCTTCGATGGTTTGGGCACGTTGAGCGAATGAGTGAAGACCGAATAGTGAAGAAAATATATAGCGCGAAAGTTAATATTAAAAGGTGTCGAGGTAGACCGAGACTAACTTTCGAAGACCATGTGAGCAAACTGCTCGAAGAGGGGAGGGTCAAGAGTACTCGGATACTTAGACGTGCATGTATGAAGAAGATAATGAGTCTGAAAGAAGCGAAAGAGGTATGTAAGGATCGTGACACTTGGCGATCTGTTCTCTCTGGCTACCCCGTCAGGGATTGTGCGTGAAGATAAGTAAGTAAGTAAGTATTATACGCTATGAAAGTAACTAAAATACACTAATCTAGCTGTCTCAACATCTGTGAGACTTCTAATCTTTCTTACAGCATATGCTGCAGAACTAATATACTTACAAATATTCTATATAATATAATTACAAAATACTTTAATATATTACAAAATACTATAATATAATTACAAAATACACTTAAATTTTACTTATTAAGTATAGAGTAATTGTTATTCAATGACGTTATGCAAAATAAGGAACATGTGGTGTAAGCCGATTTGCCATGGCTACTACTTCCAAATACTGTTTACATCGTTCTCTTCAGCATCCATATAAAGTTCACTGATTTCTCTAATTCGCCATGCATGGCGGGATTGATTGGTAGTGGGTGGTGGATGCCCTTAAGCCGACGCCGTACGGAAAATAATGTGGGAAGCATTAAACTGCTAAGGAGGTTTACAGCACTATAGAAGTACACGTTAGTATTAAGAATTTCCATTAAATATTTGAAAATTAAAATGCTTAATATTTTTTCTTTCATTTTCATTTTTGATATAACTAATTGCCGCAAAATTATTCCTTTTTCTTTTGATTAACACAAATGCATTCACCCTGATTTTACCGGATATTTAAAATATTAAAAAATAGCAAGTCCATCTGATGATAATTTGTTACCGCAGCTCAACAATTTGTGTTTTTGAACAAATGCTTACTTCAGCTTTAATTCGACTACACATTAACGGGGTATTAATTCTATGATCAGTATTTGCAACTGGTATCATAAATTATTAATATTAACTGCAACATGATGCAAGCATATTTCTCTGTTTGTCTGTCTATTATGAATCGGGAAGGTGATTTGTGCGAAGATACGACAAGGATGCACCCACAATATGATTAATTGTAGTTGAGATTACGAACATGTTTATTTAATCGTTTACATCTGGCAACATTAATTTCTAACATATCTTCCGGACTATCTTTCAGATTATTTGAATACATGTTAAGATATAATTTAAGGTTTATATATGCCAAGGGGCCGGTGTAAGAAAACTGTCTCTACACTCATCAACTAACATTTGTTTGAAACATAAATTGAAATTTTTAGTATTGATGTACTATATAACTATACCTGTGGTCGGACAATACAATTTTTTACTTAGGAATATAAGATAGTGCAAGATTACAATCCTACCTGGTGGTAAGTAGCAATGAAGACCCAGATAGAATATTGAACTGTTTTAGCCAAACAAAATACTGGTTATTCACTCTTGTCTTGTTTGTGTGTTTTACACGTTGTAATCGGACGGAACGGCAGACATACAGACGCAGGCAAATAATTTCACTATTTTTTTGCTGTATTTTTTTATAGGACAAGAGTGATAAACGAGCACACAGTCTACCTGATTGTAAGTGGTTGCTGTGGCCCATGGAGATCTACATCTATCCTCGATTACTAATCAAAATGCAGATATGCTGTCACCCGTGAGGACTTAGATAGAATACCTAGTTTCCAGTCAAAAGGGTCTCCGGTTCTCTACACTCATCATAATAGCAGCGTTAAGCTGTTATTTTACGCTGGCGTTCTGTGGGAGCGTGGTCCTTTCCCGGTCGAGCCGACACATTTGTGCTAAAACTATACTTCTAACATAGCTGCAGCATGGCTCTACCACGTAAAAAGTATAATACATTTACACCCGACTCTGTTTACCAATAATTTAAAATTAAAAATGTTGTATAACCGACTTCAATATAAATTATAAGGAAAAACTCAAAAACTATTAGTCAGTCCTTGCTCAAATTTATACGGGACTTCTGAAGCACCAGCTTTTAAATAAAAAAAAAGAATCATCGAAATCGATTCACCCAGTAAAAACTTATGAGGTGACACACAAAAAAAAACATATCGAATTGAGTACCGTCTCCTTTTTGAAGTCGGTAGAAAAGAGTTAAATCGCATTTTTTTTATAAAATAAGACAAACGACCACAGTCCATCCAAAGGTAACAAGCCCCTGTGACCTATAGACCACCTATACTTATTCTCGATTAAGAATCAAAATGTACATTTTTTGTCACTTCAGAGGATATGAAATTGTGATACCCTTTAGTCGCCTTACTCAAAGGGTAAAAAAATTGTATACACTGTGTCTTGGTGTTTATATACTATATGTAGTTATATAATTTCTAGTTATATAAAGTCAGTTTGAATTATCATTAAAAATAATTTTTTGGAAGGCTTATTACAAGCAAGGGACTTTTACAAACTTTGACAGCGCTGCAGAATAATTGCTTTATAACACTATCAGAAATAAGTCAAGCTCTGTGCCTTTTATAGTTTATTTTATTTATAATATAGATGTAGTACAGTTTAGTATACACAACATAGTATAGATAAATATACTTTGTATAGATTAGTATACAGACTTTAAGCAAATTGACTGTTATATTCTATTCAAATATGTCAGAAATTTGAAATGATGTGGTGGGATGAGGGAGCACTCTAATAATTTAATAAATCGGTCAAGGGTAAGCCATCTATGAAAATAACGTGTTCAGGTTCAGCCCACCCACCTTGATAATTAGATTGTTCATAACAATCGATCGCGCTAATAGATATTTCAATACCGATAATTTTGGCTCATTCAATACCAATACATTTCTTAAGGTCCATATTTTTGTTTCAGGTTTTTTAAATTACTGATTTCGAGCAAATGAGGTCAGCAATTTTTGAACGTATTTTGTTTAATAACTTTAAAAATTTAATACAATATAGTTACTATGTATGAAATATTAATCTAGCTTGCTGAAAAACACAATCTAAAATTTCAGATTTTCTGATTCCAGATTTTGAGACAAGAATTTAAAGCACAATTTAATGCAAAGTATTAAATAAAATAGAGCACATAAGAGAACATTATCTGTTTCTGGATTGCTACGTTGAATAGTTTACTGATAACCTACACAATGGCGCTCAAAAAATTCTCAAGTCACCGCTCAAAACTGACCCGTAATATAATGGCGCGTCTCCACCAAAGTTTTCAACATTTGTCAACACGTGTTGCCGACAAATGTTTCGGTCAGGCGCGTCTCCACCAAAAATGTAAACAACATTTATGTTTCCAACATGTTGACAAATCAACAAAATTTGTTTCAAAATGTTGCAAATCAAAGGAATACGCTTGTTGCCGACATTTGTTCCCTCGGTGGAGACGCTTCTTGCAACATTTTGAAACAAATGTCGCCGACTTTTGTTGATTTGTCAACATGTCGGAAACATAAATGTTCTCAACATTTTTGGTGGAGACGCGCCTTAACATTCACAATACTCGTAACATTCAACCCAAGTGACGTAGCGTCAAAATTGCGTAACTTATTATAGTGACTACTTCGTATGCCATTGAGATTAAAAAACAAATAATATACTTATTTTCTTCAAAGTGTTATTTTAAAACCCTGCTAATGTGAAATGTTAATTAAGAAATCACACGTCGTAAGATTAATCGACACAAAGTCGTTGGTTAACATAAAGTAGAATCGATTAGGATGCATCAATTTACAAACTCCCAAGTGCGAATAGTTATTAATTGCATTATTCAAGCATTGAAAGACTTCAATAGGGTTTGATGAATCAGTTATTTACGGTTGCAGATTTGCTTGCACATATTTGTATGCAATATGTAATTTTACGCGGTGATGGGATAACTAAGCTACATGGCTTCCGTACGATAGCGGTATAATAACGTTCTTTAGACCAAACTTCGGTCACGGCGGCCAGTCTCTACAGAGACTAGCTATATGTGGAGGATAGGATTACAGAGCCTAAGCGTATGCGCAAGCACAAGTGTATTATCTATTCCCTCACTCTCACAGGCCGATGAAACTGTAATCTGATGCGACCGGAGAGAAATAAAGCGCAGCAGTTATGAATTAACGTAAGAGCACGTTGAGCCATTGAACGTCAGTGACACAACACCAACTTTTTTTTTCTTTCTTTTTAGAAATGTTACCCCCACACTAGGATTTTCTCCTATATCGTGGAGGCAGTTTACAAAGACAAATTGCACAAGGACAAACATCCAGACTCGGAACAATTATTTGTAGGCCATACAAATACTTGCTCCGTGCGGGATTCGGATCCGCGCCCCACAACGCAGCAACTCATTGCTAAGCTACTGCGCCACGGAGCCGTCAACTTCCTGAGACCGGGCTGCTAATGAGATTTTTTGAAAGAAAAAATCCAATAACTGGTTTCTGTATAAACACACTACACGATAGCCGCTATTTACCAGCTTATTTCAGCCAGATGTAATATCTACACTGGCTATGAGCAGCGGCTACAAGGGTGCAAGACGTTTGGTACTGCAATTGACACTCCACTTGCTAAGCGTGACGATTAAAACAAATTCTCCATAAATGAGAGAAGTCCACGTCCATCAATAGAACTTCTACGGGCTGATAAAATTTAAAATAATCATTCATCATTCATTCATCAAAAGTCTACTGCTAAACATAGAACTTCCACATAGATTATATTTATACTCATTCCACTTAGAACATAGACCTCACAGGGGGATTTAAAAAGAAGAATTAAATGTATTGCAAGAAAGAAAGAAAGCACATATTTATTTGTTGCTCCAACTTGCAGAATATCAATTTTACAATCGAAAAAACTTAAGTAAATATTAAAAATATTAAAAAAGTGTGTATACTTTTGTACGCATGTAGGAAGTTATAATTCTTTAGCACAACAAAACAAAAATAACTGAAAATAACTACCTTAAAATATAGTTATCAGTTCTCACGAAAACTTGAGAGACAGTTACCCAATGAAGTTTTCGCTTTGAGATGTCAGTGTGCCCGCGCATCGTAACAACTTCATGGTGTCGTTTTTAGCTGTCGATGTGCGCGCGCATCCTAAAAAATGCACACTAATAATTTTTCCCAAACGCCCCAAAAGAAGTATAAATTCAAAAATGCATTACAGCGAAAAATAAACCACCGACTCATCATAATGCTTCTTTAAAAAAGTTACCACAGTGCTGATATTAAGTAGCCACACATAATTCGGCTCGCGAGCACTCGCTGGACATAATTTAGTACCTATTATAAAACTTATAATCACTAAAGAATTAACCAAAGTTAACATTAAATCTAATAGCTACCTATATTATATAAAAATATTGTGTATATTAATATTAAACTAGGTAACTTACTCTATGCTAATTTCCTATAATCAATGACTTTGTGATGCTAAGTCTGTTAATATTAATCTATGGCATTAACTGAAAAAAAAAAGAAAAAACAAGCTATGAAAACTATTAGTATAGCGTATTTACTAATTGTGTCGGAAGAACTTTGTTTCAATCTTATCCAATATCAGTACTTGTGCAAAAAAAATGGATTTCAGCGTTAGAATTATGGTAATTATTTATAATAAATCAAAACCCATCTATTATAACCATCATCACCACACATATTTACTAGTTCACTGCTCAAACATGGGCCCCCCTCCTAGGAATACCACAAAACATAGCCGTGAGCCCCCTGCACCCTTCGACTTCCTGCATTTCTTATCTGGTCGTCACTCCTTCTAGTGTCGCCTTTCACTTCGCTTATCTTAGATACGAGATTGCCACTCGAGAACCTTTCTTCCGGGTCAGTTATGGATTCTTTGAGCTATATGACTGGCCCATTGCAACTTCAGCTTGCAGATGTCGGTTAATCTGGTTCTACTACGGATCTCTTCATTACGAATTCTATCACGCAGGCAAACCCCGGGGCAAATCCTTCGCTAAGCGATCTATTGAAGGGTATTTGAGGATATTCCGGCTACAAGATATTTGAAGAATAAGTTTAATGGTCTATTACTGTCGTGCTGTTCGCGAATAACCATGACAACTACACCTATAATAAATTGAAAATATCATTAATTTGTCCCTGTTTCCTCCTCTAAAAAAGTAATTTTATGTTTGCTTGTTTTTAAAACAATCAATTTAAAAAAAACAAAACAGGAACATTACACATTTTATCTATAAAATATTTGCTTTAGTACCAATACCATATTATATATTATAGACGAGGAAGCAGGAAAATACTATATTATGATTTGGCCAATATTCATAGGCGTTTTGGTATTTCAAAGGATCAACAACGGTTACACTCATTTGCCTAGCTCAGTTGTTCGGACATTACGCGAGTAATATATCTGTGGCGGCGCTGTCGTCGCGCCACAAGCGAAACACATCGAAGCCTAAATCGCGCTATCAAAGTTCCGAAGTAAAGAGCAGTATATATAGAATACATCCGAACTACCACTTGGAGCACTGGCCGCTCCCCGGGCAGAACACCTTGCCCGGCGAGAGATCTCCCCTTTTCCTTCCACCCGCCACAGTGGTGACCACCCGACGTGATATGTACACGCAAACAACAACCTTTGGAAACTACAACTTCAAAACCTTCGTCATCGTCCTCAAGTACCCCTTTCACCATTCATTCGCTCCCGAGCAGATATTGTCTGCAGTCTACACATTCTGCAAGCCATCTAGCCTTACAAAGGTTCATCGCAGCACTGGAATAATAATGCGTCCTGTTCCTTCAAGCTACTCTCTGCGCTACAGTGTTCGGCACAGCTCTGAGCCTTACTGCTCGCCTCTGCGTCACGGCACTCTCACAGATTACTTGCCTTCTTCTCGACTCACCGCAGACTACAAGGCAATACCTAGCACATTGCTCCAGCTCATCGTTCTCACCGATATCACTTGCAACTGTGTAGTATGGCATGCATTATTCACCGGCATATCGTTCGCACTGGCGTCACTTGCCCTTAAACACACAGCATGCGTTCCCCACCGGCATTAAGGACGCACCGGCAATCGGACTGCACTATCGACCTCCGGTCTGAGCAGGTGATGTGGCAGCGCTGTCGTCGCATCACAAGCGAAACAAATCTAAGCCTAAATCACGCTATCAAAGTTCCGAAGTAAAAGCAGAATATATAGAATAGCTCCGAACTACCACTCGGAGCATAGGCCGCTCCACGGGCAGATAACCTTGCCCGACGGAAGATCTCGCCTTTTCCTTCTACCCACCACAAATCATTTACCTATTTTTGAAATTTCTAGCAGCCCAAATGTTGTTTTTAATTTTAATTTTTATTAAAATTAAAAATCTTAAAAAAATTAGTATAGTTACATACTATATACGTCCCACTGCTGGGCTCAGGTCATCACTAATTTCTGGTTGGAGTGTAAAGGTATGTCCACCGCGCTTCTCGAACCCAGGTCTTTTTATAGAATTGGAGTGATAAACGAGCTTAATGTCGGTTAATGGATGCTATGGCCTATAGATATCTACATCTATTCTCAATAAATAATCAAAATGCAGGTGAGTTGTCACCCCTGTGGACTAAGATGGAACGTCTTGTTTCCAGTAAATGGGGTCTGCGGTTATTTACACTCACCATACCATACGATTTTTACGTGTTAGAGCCATGCTGCAGCTATATTATGGTTGTAGCACGAATGGGTCGGCTCGACCGGGGAAGGACCACGCTCTCACAGAATCCCAGTGTAAAATGGCAGCTAAACGCTGCTATTTCGTATGGTGAGAGAACCGGAGACCCTTTTTTCTGGAAACGAGGCGTTCCGTCTTAGTTCTCACGGGTGACAACGCATCTGCATTTTGACTCGTAATCGGGGATAAATTTTGATGTCTATGGGCCACAGCAACCACTTACCATCAGGTGGACAGTGTGCTCAGTTGTCACCCTTAATCTATAAAAAAAAACGAAACACAGCAACATTATGCTGCTAATTTACGCTGGTATTCTATAAGACCGTGTTTCTTCCCCGGTCCATTCATATCATTCCATTCGTGATATTCATCACGATAGTCATTCCATTCGTGTTTCAACTACAATATACGTGCAGCATGGTTCTACCATGTATAGTAGTAGCATTTAGATTGTTCATGTACCGTGAAATTAGGATAGAAGCCATCAAGGCTTTGCCCCTGAGAAACCCCGGATTTATAAACAAAGCATATTAATGGTAACAAATTTAAATACAGCAAAGGTTATTTCCATAGTAAGCCGTACACCATGCCCTCGTAAATATGTTTTATGCAAATGTATAAAACAACAGTATAGTAGCAGTGTTTTAATTTACGCACAGTAGTCTGACTGTCAAATTATTTTAGGAACGTTACATTTAAAACTTGCGCAATCGACTGTGAAAAATCAGTTAGACCTTAACATGCACCTACCCAAACAAAGTTCCTAAATGATTCACAGTATCCTTGACATACAAGTGGGAGTCACAATGCTAAGAGTACGATGTTAAGTGACTAATAACTAAATTATGCGATGCGAGTATTTGTTTAAATAAGCGCAGAGTTTAAAAAAAATATAACAATTTATTGGACCAAATTCAAATAGATAACTATTTTCTACCGAATTCAAAAAGAAGCCGGTACTCAATTCGACTGTAGGTTTTTTTATCTGTGTTACCTCATAACTCTTTACTGGGTGAACCGATTTCGATGATTCTTTTTTTATTTGAAACCTAATGCTTCCCATGTCATCATTATAGCCTTTTATAAGTCCACTGCTGAACCTGAACCTGCCACAAAGAACGGTCCTGAACCACCTGCATCCTTCGACTTCCTGCATGTTTTACCAGGTCGTCACTCCATCTAGTGGGGGGTCGCCCTACACTCTGCCTACCGGTACGACGCTGCTACTCGAGAACCTTTCTTCCGTATCGGTTATCGGTTCTTCGAGATATATGGCCGGCCCACTGCCACTTCAGCTTACAAATCTGTTGGGCTGTGTCGGTTACTCTGGTTCTACTGAGGATATCCTCATTTCTAAGTTTATCATGCAGGGAAACCCCGCGCATAGCCCTCTACATAGCTCGCTGAGCGACCTTGAGCTTCCTCATACGGCCAGCAGTGAAGGACCACGTCTCAGATCCGTAAGTCATCACTGGCGACACGCACTGGTTGTACAATTTCGTTTTCAGGTTTTGAGGTTTTAGTTTCCCTAACGCTGCCCAACCGAGTTGAATCCGTCGATTGACCTCTCGGTCGAAGTTGGACTTACTTAGTCGGACTATTTGTCCCAGGTAAACATACTCGTCAACAACTTCGAGCTTAGTGCTCCCAACAACTACCGGCATAGTTGTGACATGGACGTTAAACATGATTTTTGTTTTGTCCATGTTCATCTTAAGATCTATCCGTTGGGAGACTCTATTGAGGTCATTAAGCATAGAGCTTTGGTCCTCCAGCGATTCTGCCATAAGGACTATATTGTCAGCAAATCGAAGGTAAGTGATGTACTTGCCATTGATGTTAATACTGCATCCTTTCCAGTCCAGTAACTTGAAAATTTCTTCCAATGCAGCTGTGAAGAGTTTCGGGGATATAACGTCACGCTGTCTTACACCTCTCTGCAGTTGGATAGGTTTCGTATTCTGATTCTGTACTCGAATAGCCATCGTAGCCATACTGTACAAACACTTCAGCACTTCGATATATAGACAGTCAACTTGGCACCGCTGAAGCAACTCCAGCACCGCCCAAATTTCGACGGAATCAAAGGCTTTCTCATAGTCCACATACGCAAGGCAAAGTTGCAGATTGTCCTCTTCTGTCTTCTGTACAATTTTCCGAAAGGTGTGCTTCACATGTAGTCCCATATAAATTTGATCAAGATCTGACCAATAGTTTTCGAGACCGCCAATCATCCAGATGATGTGGATAGTATCGGGAGTTCTGCCGCAATGTGTGTTCATGAAATTTGGCGGCTGGGATTAATGCAAACAATTCCTCAGAGCACTCTCCGTGGTAAATACAAGAGAGAAGCCAAAGCGATGCGAACAAACAACTAAGACAAATATGAGGCAATCTATGGGGGAGGTCTATGTAGCGCAGTGGAAATTATAAAAGATGTAATGAATTAATGAATGAAAAAGGAATTAGTTTGACCTCATAATAAATTCAAAGATAAGATAAGCATAATATATTCAAAAACATTTACTATCAACTAATTAAGGTTTAATAACAGAACAAGAAAAAGACGTGGCCCTTCACTGCTGGCCGTATGAGGACGCTCAAGGTCGCTCAGCGAGCTATGGATAGGGTTTTTCTGCGTGATAAACTTAGATATGAGGATATCCGCAGTAGAACCAGAGTAACAAACATAGCCCATCGGATGAGTAAGCTGAAGTGGCAATGAGTCGGCCATATAGCTAGAAGAACCGACAACCGATGGAGAAAACAGATTCTCGAGTGGCAGCCTCGTACCGGTAGGCCAAGTGTAGGGCGTCCTCTCACTAGAAGGAGTGACGCCCTGGTAAGACATGCAAGTCGATGGATGCAAATGGCTCAGGACCGTACTTTGTGGCATACCTTGGGGGAGGTCTATGCTCAGCAATGAAATTGTGAAGGGTTGCAATGATTATGATGAATGATGAACAGAAGAAGGGATTTAACAAAGAAATATCAATTCAAATATATTCAAGTATTACTTTTATTATATTTATTTATTGTGTAGGTCCCTAACGAGAGATAAGCGGACATGCTGTGGCCCATAGAAACCTGCATACCTCCATTAGGAATCAAGGTGTAGACATGTTGTTGCCCCTGAGGATTAAGGCAGAATGTCTCTTTACCAATTAATTCCGGTTTCCCGGTTCTCTACACTCACAATGTTTGAGCGTGATCTTCTCCGGTTGAGTCAACGCATTTATACTACTGTAAATATGTATTATAGTATTCTGTGATTATAACATAATAAGAAGTGTTTATCATACACAAAAGTCTGTGAGATCTCATTTCAATATTTTTTACAGATATACCGCTATACGTCCGTCAACAAAGGTTCGTTCGTTAATTACAACGTATCAGTAGAACACACACATAAATTATCTAAGGCAGTGACAGGGGATAGCATTAAGTATTTAGAATCGAATAGAACAAGATTTATTAATAGACACCACAATAAACACAGATTATATAACACCAAACAAAAACTATGGAAACTATGGATTTTTTTTTCTAATTTAAATACAGATCCATTTAAAGAATTTGGGTTTAGGAATCGCTTAACTTCTTGCAAAGCGCAGCGACTTTGAATAATCCTTTTTGGAAGGTGTAAGTTGGGAGGCCTCCAGGCGTATGAAATAAGCAGTGTGCGTGTGTTTCACTACGTCACTACGTACGTACGTACGCACACTGCTGTGTATAGTGATATAGGTACATATATTTGACTGCTGATCATGAGTTCAAATCTCGGGCCGGGGCAATTGGGTTGGGTTGGGGTTTTCTGTTAAGAAATTGTCAAAGAAAGTAGTAGCCCGTAGATAGGTAGTTGGAAGTGTTTCACATCCGCGCCTCGAAAATCACGTAAAGCCGTTGGTCCTGCGACTGATATAAGCGGACTATGAAGGTGAAGGAACAGAGAGTGCACTTGTGCTTGCGCATACACTCGGGCACTATAATCCGGTCCTGCGCAGGTGGTTAGTCTCCGTTGATACTGGCTGCCGTGACCGAAATTTGGTCTGGTCAACATTATTATTACTATTACATATGTTTTACTAGACATTTTCTGCCACGAACGGCAATTTTCTTTATAGGATGGGGTGACAAACGAACACACACAGTCCACCTGATGGTAAGTGGTTGCTGTGGCCCATATATATCTACATTTATCCTCGTTTGCAAATTAAAATGCAGATGCGTTGTCAACCGTGAGGACTAAGATGGAATGCCTCTTTTCCAGTAAATAGGGTCTCCGGTTCTCCATATTCACCATACGAAACACAGCAGTGTTAAGCTGCTATTTTACGCTGGTATTCTATGAGAGCGTGGTCCTTCCCCGGTCGAGCCCACCCATTCGTGCTACAACTTTACTACTAATATAGCTGCAGCATGGCTCTACCACGTAAGAAAAGAATTTGCCAAATTTTTATGACTTAAAGATCTTCTGGAAAAGTACCTATTTATCTGCCAACTTCCAAAAAGGAGACGGTACTAAATTCGACTGTATTTTTTTATGTGTTACCTCACAACTTTTTACTGGGTGAACCGATTTGGATGATTCTTTTTTTATTTGAAAGCTGGTACTTTTAGTGTGGTCCCATAAAAATTGATCAAGGTCAGACTAATAGTTTTTGAGTTATTTTTAATAACTTATATTGAAGTCGGCTGTACAAAATTTTTAATTTTAAATAATGTTATTTCTAAATAGTCTGCAACTCTTCTGCAATTCCTGAGATTTTGCAGATGTATACCACATAGTACATATCCGTACTACAAACAACGGTCTAGGAGGTCGTCATCTCTAACGATGTTTATTTTTCTTATAAGAAACTAACCATTATCAATACTATAATAAATCAATAAATTAGATTAAGGTGCCCGCCGGCTACTGACGACATCAGTATTGACAGTTTATAATAAATCATAGGTAATTTAGGTTATTTCTTGTTCGATGTATTAAGGATAATTAGATTGAATGAAGCCTCTATAGCGCATTGGTTGGCATTTCGTTTTGATGCTCAGTGTGGCGGGTTCGATTCTTACAAAAAATCCTTATATATATATATATATATATATATATATATATATATATATATATATATATATATATCTGAAATGTTAGTGTAGTGGCGGTGTAAGAATATCCACTACCCCATATCATCCGGTGGGTGTTGTAAGAGGCGAAGGAGGGATACAAATCAGGAGATAGGCAGAAGCATCTTCGTAATAACGACTAAAAATAAAAATAAAACTAAGGTTGCCAACACACTTGCCAAACGTGGCAACTATGACAAATACACCTCTTATGAGGCAATCCATGGTGGACGTGGTAACGGTATCTGTATGTTTGGCACATGCAATTTTGTATAAGACATGTCCATGGTGCAAGTGAAAACTTTTTTAAACGCGTTGGGCACTTTTGGGATGAAAAAGCACTGAACTCGTGTGATCATCACCCTTAGATAAGTTTATTAAGGTAATAAATGAACATACAGTCCACCAGATGGTAAGTGGCCGCTGCAGCTCATGGAAACCTGCGCTACAAAACTTCAAACACAGATGGCTATGGATGTACACCATATTTGTCTGGTAGTTTAAATGTATATGTACCATTTTATATGTACATTTTATTTTATACATGGTAGATCCATGGTGCAGATATATTAGAAGTATACAACGATACTGCACGAATGGGTCGGCTCGACCTGGGCAAGACCAAGCTCTCACAGAAATACCAGCGTAAAATAGCAGCTTAACACTGCTGTGTTTCGTATGGTGAGTATAGAGAACCAGAGACCCTTTTACTGGAAAAGAGGCATTCCAACTTAGTCCTCACGGTTATCAACGCATCTGCATCTTGATTCTTTATTGACAATAGATGTATATGTCTATGGGTCACAGCAACTATTTACAATCAGGTAGACTGTGTGATCCTTTGTCAACCTTATTCTATAAAAGAAAACCCTATTTCTGCCGCAAAATAAGATGATGTTGCTGAGATCCCGTCTGAAGGGTAGAAAAAGCCAGCATTATGACAGTTTTTGGGATATTCCTCTTAATTCTCAGATAAGACGACGTATCTGTAGCCTTCTTAGTTAAAAAAACTTTTGCAGTTTTCCATTAGATGCACTAGCCATTAAATATGAATTGAACTGTAAGTTCGTTTACTACTTCAATTTTTTAAAAAGATAATTTCTGACGACCAAAATGGAATGAAAATTATTTTACTAAGACAAGAAAAATATATATTGTATTGTATTTTGAGAGTACAACTGCCGTTCAAGAACCCTTATCATTTCATTTTGTCAGTCTATCTAAAGAAGTGAAAACATCAGAGCTCTTAGAGCTTTTCATTTATTTAAATAAAATTTTATCTATATGCTTTATTAAAAAATAAATATTTACTCATCCAAATAGGTTTGTAAGCGTTATTTTTGTGAAGCTTATCTAAACTCCATTTACAAAATTCCAAATACGTATCGGGAAATTACGGCACATCTTCTCGTCAGGTATACCTCAAAACTTGAAAAAGAGACTGTACACCCAGTGCGTGTTGCCAGTGATGACATACGAAACTGAGACGTGGTCCTTCACTGCTGGCCGGTTGAGGAAGCTCAAGGTCGCTCAGCGAGCTATGGAGAGGGCTATGCTCGGAGCTTCTCTGCGTGATAAACTCAGAAATGAGGATATCCGCAGTAGAACCAGAGTAACCGACATAGCCCAACGGATTAGTAAGCTGAAGTGGCAATGGGCCGGCCATATAGCTCGAAGAATCGACAACCAATGGGGAAGAAAGGTTCTCGAGTGGCAGCCTCGTACCGGCAGGCAAAGTGTAGAGCGTCCCCCCACTAGATGGACTGACGACCTGGTAAGATATGCAGGAAGTCGATGGATGCAGGTAGCTCAGGACCGTGCTTTGTGGCATTCTTTAGGGGAGGCCTATGTTCAGCAGTGGACTTGTGAAGGGCTGTAATGATTATGATGATGAAATACGTATAATATATATGTATAATATATGTACACCTGTCTGTAACATTATCCGTACGAGGATATCTGTTTATCAATCCGCCATCCATATTAAGCAAGACTACCCATACTAACTACTCCAGTACCAAGTAATACTTGCCTGCTGTCGCATTCATGGAGATATATCAGCAGGAGAAGACTGTGGGTGTGATATGCAAACTGTGATTTAAATTAGCCATAAGCAGAAGAAACTCAAGTAATAAATATTCAATTCAAATTTTCTACTCACTACGATAAAGTGCAGTTTATTTTAAGTGAATAAAATGTAGTAAACGATGACAATGACATGTTCGTTACTGTGAAGAATAATAAAATGAAAATCTAAAGGTAACCTTTAATGTAATACTCAGGGATTTCATTTTTTTTGCTTCGCGTCGTTATCATGCAGTAGCGATTATGCATATCATCCCGTGGGTTTCGTAACAGGCGACAGAGGGAAACAAACCCGGTGGTGGACATCAGCGTTTTCCTAATAACAGATGGTGCTTAGAAATCTTCGATTTCCAATCCGCTTATCAAGCGTAGCAACCTTTTTTTATAGGATAAGGGTGACAAACGAGCACACAGTCCACCTGATGGTAAGTGGTTGCTGTGGCCCATAGACATCTACATCTATCCTCTATTAAAAATGAAAATGCAGATGCGTTGTCACCCGTGAAGACTAAGATGGAATGCCTCATTTCCAGTAAAAAGGGTCTCCGGTTCTCTACACTCACCATACGAAATACAGCAGGGTAAAGCTGCTATTTTACGCTGGTATTCTGTGAGAACGTGGTCCTTACCCGGTCGAGCCGACCCATTCGTGCTACAACTATACCAGTAATATAGTTGCAGCATGACTCTACCACGTACAAATATCTATATCAAATATCCTCCCTGTGAGGTAATCTATGGGGATGCCTACGTTCAGGAATTAATGAATGTAGAGGGAATACACCAAATGTGTCTTAATAATAGAGTTTATATTTTGTTAATCAGCTCATCGAATTAAAATCACCGTCTATAGTCCGCATCTCTGAGCTTACGCCTACTGCACGCACTATCTAACGCGTACATTTAGATCTTCCGTTCCAAGAGATCCTACGACCTTGACACTGGAATAATTCAAATCAAACACCTATATAAGTCGGGCCCAGTACTGCAACCAACATTCTTCGATCGATATTTGAAGAGATAACAACATGAAATCGGTACGTCTGTTACAAAATTCAGTGAACTACTTCTATAGTGACATTGAGAGTTCATCACGAATTTGCATTAACGTTTTTCATCCGTAATCCGTTACACTTATTTAGGGTATTTTATTAAGTGCACATTTCATAATTTTTCTCCGTTCGAAATAGTTATATAAATTGAGTTTTGTTAACAACGGATTGTGAAAAAATCGTGATTTAAAAAGTTTGCATTTTACAATCAATCCTTAATTTTGCTTTCAATATGTTCTAGTTTCTATTTGATACTACAATAATAGTTTTAAGTAATAAATAAAAAAATAACTTAAAGAAATAGATAAATATTAATAATATTTGGATTACATAAGAATATAAATTCAACGTCAATTATCACTGGATTTGGTTACAATTTATTGGGATTGTGTGGAAGTATTATCTTTCGATAATAAAGCTCAGAAATATCGTGTTACATAAATTTATTTTTAAAAAAATAAGATAACGCCGTCGGATCCATAACTTGGTACTCTTTTTTTAAGTGTCACAATATGTTGCAGTTACTAACGTCATTTTTAATACGCATAATTGATTTTTGTTCTTACTCTCCTAATAAATTTTTTATTGTTATTTTCTTTAATATCTTATAGCATTGACATTTATTTGCTGACTAAGATTTTACATTTAAGGCTTCTGCAAAACATTGTCATAAATGTAAATAAAAAAAAGATGTAAAATTTCTTAATATATATTTTTTGATTTTTTTTTAATAAAAATAGTATTGCTATTAAAATATTAATCCTTTTGATTGACCTATCAAATAAAGTTTAAAATGCTTCTGCTAAGAAGGTTCACAATTAAAGACTAACGGTGGTTTTGAACTTTCGTAGTCCGGACTCTTAACTAATAACGGCTATTGTGACATGTTATTTAACTGAGTTATGAATTATGGTTATTATTTTCACAAATAATGATATAACCTTTTGGGAAGGTTTAACAGAGTGGAGGCCTTCCCTGATTTTCAAAAATACTAAAGAAGTATCTGTATGTTTCAGATCATCTTAGTCGCTCTCATTGGAGTGTGCGCTGCTGGCGCACTTCCAGCGTACGTTCCACAGTACCGGTACTACCAGGACCTAAGACCCAGGGCTGCGTTGGAAAGAAACGCCGCTATCCTGAGGTCTGACTCTGAAGTCAACGACCAGGGCTACCATTATGCCTTCGAAACGGAAAACGGTATGTACAGTTTTTACTCGTAGTCTACTTTTGAGTTTTTTTTTGTCTCTTCTTTTCACAGTATGCGATGGATTGTTGAAGCGGTGGTGTAATTAAAAAAAATATCTTAAACAATAAACATAAACAAACAAGAATTTTATAAACAAATGTAATCTTAATCTAATATAATCTATCTCTAAATGTAATTTATAAATAAATGCATGGCTTGAGCCTCACCATCTTAACTAGGTGGTAGGACTCTTTTTCTGTCTAAAACTTTGTAGCAAAATGGCGGGAATTGGATCGCCGCAATGGATGACAGTTACTGAAAATAGATATTTGACACATAGCCGGGATGGATGTTTTAACTGTTGAAGGGCTATGAATAAGGGCTGTATTCCGATCTGAAGTGTATATACAGCCAGTGTAACTACAGGCTTTGAGGTGTTCTATCTTAGGCTGAGATCTATAGATCGTACTTTGACTTTGCTCAGACTTAGCTTACGACAAACTTAGCTGAGTATATTCTCAGCATAATCTTTGATTCTGAATTTATAGTTGTATCGGGCTTTTAATTAAGCTAAGCTTATGCTAAGGCTCAGACAGTTTAAATATTAATGAATGCTTCATCCCACGCATTATGTTTTTGACTTTACTGTATAAAATTAATAAAATATATATATATTTAAAATCGAAAAAAGTCCAAATTTTATTCCATAAATTATTTATTATTACATGAAATAGAAAACAGTCCTATGAGAATGGGAACGGATGAGATGAGTGCAAAGTCAGAAAAAATTAAAAAATAAGATTTTAAGAAATTCGAAATAAATAAAAATTACGATAATACAAAATGGATTAATGCTATTTAAAACTAGAAAACGGTCTAAAACTACCTATTTATTGTTTTAATTAATTAGAGTAACATTAAAACAACAATTTAAAATAAATACGGTGGTTTTGAATAATATCCTGAGTTTTACGTAAGTCGTCGATATCGTTGACTTAGGCTTTGTTAAGCGCGCACTCAGCACGACTTCGAAGTTAGCTCTATAAATACCGACATTGTCTTAGCTCGAAAGTAAAGTCTGAGCAAAGTCAAAGTACGGTCTATAGATCTCAGCCTTAGTCTTTAGAATTGACAACGCACCTGTAACGTTTATTTGAAGTTGGTTGCAGTTGTCCATGTGCTGCAGTAACCATTAACCATCACCTGGACTTAAAATTCGCCTGTAACATTAGTGTCATAAAAAATGAAAACCGCTGATACCGTATTAATTCTGATTTCATTAGAGGTCAAAAATGAAACAAGTCCACAATCCACAAACTACTTTTAAGCTAATGTCATAATCTTATCTAAACGTTTTAATATAAAAGCAAGTTACAGCTAATTACGATTTATTACGATAAATTACACAAACGTTACTCAATAAAAAGGACAACCATATTAAAGGTTAATAAATTTAAGTGCCGTAATATTTTATTAGTTGAATACGCAATATGATAAAAATTAATATCTTCTATTTCACTTAAAGATCTGTGGGCCGAGCAAAGGCATTATTCATCTTTTATAATACAATTGATATCTATATATTTTTGAAGTAACTATGTAATGATTATATTTTTTCTTCTTAGTCAACTTTAGAAAAGGGAGAGGCTGTCAATTCGACTTTATGTTTCGCGATATTTCCGCTTTTTGTGATCAATTTAAATGGTGTTTGAAATCAAATTTTCCATTAGGCGCGTTTGGATGGGTAATATGAAACGAAGCCACGTCCTTGATATGCTAATGTTTACAGTATATCTGTAACTATAATGTAATCTCGACAGATTAAAATCGCGGCAGAACTCCCGATACCATCCACACCATCTGGATGATTGGCGGTCCACCACTGTGCGATTTAGAAGATGTTTTCTTCCTCGCACTACTTACTTGTGGAATCGATTACCATCAGCGATTTTTCCGGACCGATACGACTTAGGGACCTTCAAGAAAAGAGCCTACTCCTTTTTAAAAGGCCAGCAACGCATCTGCAATTCCCCTGGTGTTGCGGTTGTTCATGGGCGGCGGTAGTCACTTACCACTTATCTTGCTCGTTTGCCCCCCCCTCTCTTATAAAAAAATCTAAATAATAATGTATTACTACTATTACTTAAATTCGTAGTTATACTAATAATCTGTAATATAACTACTAAGTAAGTGTAATGTAAGTGATGTTACATTATTAGTTTCGATTCAATTCAATAAAATATCCTTATTTTAAAGTTAGATATAAAATTCCAGGTATTCAAGCCGAACAGACTGGTCGGGAAGCAAATGGAATCCAAGCTCAAGGCGGATACTCATACGTTGGTGATGACGGTCAGTTGTACAGCGTGAGGTACACCGCCGACTCGAACGGCTTCCAGGCGCAAGGTGCCCATCTCCCCACCTCGCCGCCTGTCCCAGAGGCCATCGCTAGAGCTCTCCAAGAGAATGCCAGAGATGAAGCCAATGGTATTTTTGATGACGGTGTGTATGATTTCGCTTATTTATATAATACTCTTCTCCTTTTTCGACTGCTAAAAGTCCACTGCTGGACATAGGCCTCTCCTGTTGAAGGGAGAAATTGCCTTAATAGTTTTGCTTGGCAGATGGATTGACAATTGCAGAACCAAATGTCTCACTCATTTGACATTACTGCCCGTTGCCGGTATGGCTATTTTACGTCTGTTTTAAACGAGAACGAGACGAGAGTTTTATCGGAAGCTATAAGATCTTTCTCGTATTTCCCTTATCAATTTTCTGTGATGTTGGTGCTGTTAGCCTATACGGCTCTTACAGCTTCATCTGACAATGTTTCCCATAGTCACCTCTTACTACAAACCGGGACGAAATGAGGTAGTGGGTCCTCTTATCTGTTATAAAATATATTTAGTAATAAGCAATCTTATTTGATAATTAATAGAATCAGACATTAATCTGCGAAAAATTCATTACACTGTGTGAATTTCAAATAGTATGGGGGTGACGTTTTTAAAATAATAAAAAATAAAGAGCACTTCCCCCCTTTTCACTATTTGGTGCACTATCACTCTCAGCACTAAACCCAACACTACTGTACATGGAAAAATACACAGCCGTCAATAACGGCAGGTGTTTTGCATTTAAACAAGGCATCATCGGGAGAAATAAACTCTGCGATAAATAACCAACCCGATCATTACAACTTTAAAAACAAAGTCAAAGATCAGTAAAGAAATCTAACTAGAAACGATTTATACATTTGCACGCAAGTAGCTAGAATTTAATTTTCAAAGACCCGGAAGTAGGTAGTAGATTTTTGGAGATATGCTATTTCATACCTTTTCTAGGTGGGCAAATATTGATTACCTATAAAATTACAACTTCACACAAGTTTGACTCTACAATCAATTATTAAGAATTTAAACGTTTGAGTGATAAAAATTATTTCGTTCAACAACGGGATTGTATATTATCGGGAGTTTTTATATACGAGAGGGCAAACGAGAAAGTGGCTCACCTGATGGTAAGTGACTACCGTTGCCCATGAACAACTGCAACACTAGGGAATCGATGATGGTAGTCGATTCCACAAGGAATTTGTGTAATTGTCTTTTATTCTATTTTTTTTGTTGTTTGAAAATAATTAATGTTATACCCACGATTGGAACGCTTATATACAAGTTGCTTTTATTTAAGATATAATTTATATTCCAGGAAGCTACCATCAGGGAAAATACACAGACGCTTCAGGGTCAGGGGTAGTCATAGCGCGTAATCGTTACAACCTTCCCTACAGACAGTACCTCGGCTCCGGTTTCAGGAACTATTAGGAGAGGCGCATCGATGAATTTTATGTTACGTGCCATCGGAATATGTAGTTTAAGATTATACATAATATCGTCTTCTGTTTAAGCAATATAATAAAAATATTTTTGTATTCTTTTACTCGGGTTTATTATTACTGCTATATCATAACTCTTTTGACAGGAGCAAATAGACTTTCTTGCGCGTTCTCTTTTTGTATTTTAAGTTATTGTTGTTTTAATTTGCTATGGGTGGCATAGGAGAATCCACTATCCCGTATCGACCCATGGAAACTGAAATAGGTATGTACCGGTTTCACTGTTAAGAGTTTTTTTTAATCAATTAAAAGCAAAACATTCCATTGCCAACCCACTTGTCAAGCGTGACAAATATGGAAAATATCACACTTATGGGCCAATCTGTGGGGAGGCCGGTGTTCAGCAGTCAACTTTTGATAAATGAATGAATAAATAAATTTTACCTATAAAGTATGCCATTTCCTGCCCACGGGTCTGGTTATTAGTCCGTAAACGTTATATATATATATATATATATATATATATATATATATATATATATCTTTATATATAAAAATTACGTGTCACATTGTTTGTCCGCGATGAACTCCTAAACTACTGAACTGATTTCAATAAAATGTATCACAATGTGTGCAGTTTGGTCCAAATTGAGAGAAAGGATAGTTTTTATCCCGATACGTGACCCACAATTTTTTTATTGTTGTGTTTTGTGAATTTAAGGATTTTTTTTAGGACACCTGGTTGTCGGAAAGGGCAGAACAACGTCTGCCTGGTCAGCTAGTATATATATATATATATATATACTTTAATTTTTATGGGTCGTATTACCTTCTTTATCCCAAGTTATTTGGGATCAGCATAGCCTGTCTTCCTCTTCCATTTTCCTCTATTAGGCGAAATCATTTCACTCAACTCAAAGATCGTAATATCCTCGGTCACTAATACAATTCAGCAAATTAAAGTTATAGACACAGAGTAATGAGTCGTCAGACAACGCAAAAAAAACGTGCAAACTTGATTTAAAAAAAAAAGATTATCCGACAAGCATTCAAACCATCTACATCTGTTCTCGAAATGCAAATATGTTTTCACTAAGAAATGTTTCCATAGGAGAAAAAAGATCTCCAGTTGTGCTTACGTATTATACGAAGCTCTATTATGCTATTGATTTACGTGCATTTCATTTGTGTTTTGTTTTTTTCCCGATCGAGCCGACTATTTTTGGAAAAAATATCGTGCTCCAGATTTTTGTTCCAAAAATATAATACGATGCAGCGATCGATACTTTTTTAATTATAAAAAAGCCGGTTAAAAATTATGTAAATTTTTTATGAAACTGAAATGACAAACGAACTTAAGAGTCCAAATGATGGTAAGAGGTTTCTGAAATCAGTACCATTTAAATAGCAAATTTATTAGATTTTTTTTATAGGATAAAGGTTACTAACGAGCACACAATCCACCTGATGGCGAGAAGTTGCTGTGGCTCATAGCCATCTACATCCTCAACTACGAAACACAATGCAGATACGTTGTCACTCGTGAGGACTAAGACAGAATGCCTCGTTTCCAGTAAAAGTTATCCGGTTCTCTACACTCACCGTACGAAATACAGCAGCGTTAAGCTGCTATTTTACGCTGGTATTCTGTCAGAACATGGTCTTTCCTCGCTCGAGCCGTCACCCATTCGTGCTACAGCTATATTACTTATATAGCTGCAACATGGCTTATATAAATATATAAAAAATGTACAACACGACGTTAAAAAAAAAACATTGTTAATATTTTTCCACTCTTGTTTCATTTTCTAACTTTGTTCAGTAAGATATAAGGGAGTAGGAAGAAACTGAGGAGGACATAAACAAAAAATAACATAATAAGAATACTAAACGTATGAAAAATTAAGTAATTTTAATACGTGATAAAGCTATGCTTCATCTATAAAATGGTCGTACCACAAATGGGTCGGCTCGACCGGTAATGAAACACGCTCTCACAGAATATCAGCGTAAAATAGCAGTTGCATGCCACTGTGTTCCGTGTGCTCAGAGTAGAGAACCGGTGTCTATGGGCCACAGCATCCACTTACCGTTGAGTGGAATGTGTGCTTGTTGGTCATCCTTATATTATAAAAAATCGTTGAATATAATCACCTACAAGGGCTTTTGAAAATAAATTTCGGTAACACAATTAAGATGCCTTCCAAATCAAGATATTCATCAATTATTGGACTGGTATTCTTCTTAACGAGCCTGGTAAAGTTCACTGCAGGACATGTGCATATCTTATTATGTAGAAGGTTTGTAATAATTGCTACACTTGGTGATGTTTGCGAGTCAGACTATTATGGTGATGATGATTTTTTTATGGAATAAGGGTGACAAACGAGCACACAGTCCACCGGATGGTAAGTGGTTGCTGTGGCCCATAAACATCTACATCTATCCTCGTTTGCAAATTAAAATGCAGATCCGTTGTCAGCCGTGAGGACTAAGATAGAATGCCTCTTTTCCAGTAAAAGGGGTCTCCGGTTCTCTACACTCACCATACGAAACACAGCAGCATTAAGTCGCTATTTTACGCTGGTATTCTGTGAGAGCGTGGTCCCGGTCGAGCCGACCCACTCATGCTACAACTACACTATTAATATTGCTTCAGCATGGCTCTACCACGTGTAAATATTGTTTTTATTAAAATTATTTATTGATTATGGTAAATATTGTTATTATTTATTGATTATGATAGATATTGTTCTGTATAGAATTCCCTCTAGGAAGGTAACGCTCTCTAACATATTTCTACATTCTGAAGGATATAGAAAGCCAGTATTATGTATAGGCGTTAAGGCATTCCATCTTAGTTGTCAGATGTGATATCATCTTTATAATTATTTGTTTGAAGATGGCTGCCATTGTCCATGTACTGAAGCAGCCACTTTATATCGGGTGGATTGAAAATCCGTTTGTCGTAAACAAAACTGAAGTTTTATAAAAGAAAATGATATAATCAGATCTGTTTTTGTTCTGTAAATGCAAATATTCGCATCACTCAATTTATTTGTTTTTCACTGATCAGCAGGGTTAGCTCAGGGACACTTAATTTAAGTTTCGTAGTACGTGACAAATCCAAGTTTGATTTCGCCGACACCAGTGAAATTTTATTATATGCCACTTGCCCGGCGGCAAAGGGAAACTTCATTGGGTAATCCTATATCCTTCACAAGTCTCTTGCTGAACATAAGTCCAAGCCTTAAATAAGTCCAAGGAACGCCACAAAGCACGATCCTGAGCCACCTACATCCATAAACATAAAATATGTTTTTATATTTTTAATATATTGTGATAGAATAAGGGTGACAAACGAGTACACAACCTATTGATCTAAGTAGGTGCTATGGCTCGTAGATACCTATCGACTAAAAATCAAAATGTACATGCTAAAACTCGTGATGACTATTATAGAATGCCTTAATACCACCCAACAGGGTGTTTAGTCACTCACCATATGAAACACCTGTAGTATGTATGGCATATAGTTGCTATTTTATATTGGTATTTTATGAAAGCGTGTTCCTTCACCGCTCAAGTTGAGATATTCGTGCTGAGGACCAAGACGAAATGCCTCGCTTTAGTATTAGTCCTGCCCCGGTAAGCCGCCCTTTTGATACTGCAGCAATAGCACGGTTTTCCCTTTAAGTGGTTTTCTACTTACCGGCACGGCACCGGCACGGCGACGGCACGGCTGCCGGGGAAACAAAAATGAATAAAATGTATGAAATATATGGCATGTTTTTCCACTTACCGGCGCCGGCGACGACACTACGGCGATGACTCCCACCGGTGCCGTCACTGGTACCGTGATAGCAAGCTTTCCACTCTTTGCGTTGAAAAACTGCATGTGTATTGTGTACATTTTGCAGCTGTGTGTGTTGTGTGTGTTTATGTGTGTGTGTTTATGTGTGTGTGTGTGTGTGTGTGTGTGTGTGTGTGTGTGTGTGTGTGTGTGTGTGTGTGTGTGTGTGTGTGTGTGTGTGTGTGTGTGCGTGTTTGTGTTTGTGTGTGTTACTGTGTGCGTGCGTGCGTGCGTGCGTGCGTGCGTGCGTGCGTGCGTAGGTTCCTTCCAATTATTTTATTTTTAAGATTGGATGAATTCAAAATTGAATACTCTGCTTTGATTAATCTTCGTATTAAATGTAAGACTATAAAAAACAAATACGACGACTTGACGAAATAATTTTTACTTGCTGTAGAACTTAAGTCTGTGTACTACGCTCGGTTTTTGGGTAGTACTAGACTGCCACCGAGCGTAGACCGGCAATGCCATCGGCGCAGTGAAAAAACGAAAACACGGCGCCGTCGCCGCGCCGGTGCCGTGTCGGTAAATGAATAACCGCGTATTAAATAAAAATAGCTTTGCAGGTATCCTCACGATGTTTTCCATCACCGACGAATACTTGATAAATCAGCACTTGCACTTAAGTTTGATCAAAATTATTTTTTAATTATTCTCGTACTTACCACTTATATTTACACGAATGCTACAAATTAAATAAAATAAATTTTACGGATTTCATCGCGTTTAATTTAACTTATAGTTCACTTATGGTAATTTTCGACGTTTCGGTTGCTTAAGAGCATCCATGGTTACGGTTGTTGGGAGGAGGGGTGATGTCCAAATGTCATCATCAACTTATAAAACTATTAAAGATCTGTAAAATTAGTTTTATACATTGATCAAAGTTTGAACTAAACCTCTTAAGTACACCAATTTAAAATAATTTTATCTAGAACTATACGTTCTGTAAAAATGTAATCTGTACTCATTCAACACTTTAAGTATCCATTGTTTTACAATACAACATAGATAAAGCATTGTTTGGATTTTGCCCGACACAATAGACACCCACAGATTGATCGTTATGTTGGTACCGGTAACCTAATTATGCTGATACAATTTGCTGAAAAAAATACACACATTATGCACGTGTTTCTCACCATTAATAGCAGTAAGAAAATCGGCATGTATCTACTAAAGGCATAGCAAATATTTTATATACAAAAATTCTTAAGGTTACAGCCGATACACGTCCCATTGCTGGGAATAGTCCTCCTTTTAATTCTGAGAGGATTATGCAAATATGATTTTTTTTAATCCTCAGCCGTGCAGGTGAATTTACGATGTTTTCCTTCGCCGCCGAACACGTGTTAAGCAACATTAAAAATCGCAATGCGATTTCATTGCCGCTGGCTGCAATCGAACCCGGGTTGTTCGCAAACTGTGAGTTTTAATTGGTAAGTCAAGTTTTCAGAATGTTAGCCTTGCAAAAGAGAGACAAATACCTAACACCCAAACTACACTACAGTTGTCCTATATATGTTTGTCTGAACAGGTGTTAGGACTGTTGAAACTGTTATGATACTGACGAAACATCTTCCAATACTTACCCAAGTAACATATACAAAATACAGCTTTGATACTATAACGTAAGTATAGTTAAAATTTATTAAAGTTTAAGGATGTCCGGCACGAGGTTGCCATGATACTGTCTGGAAACGGATGACGTGTTTTTTAATATTATTCCGAAGAAAATATAAAAAAACTAAACTTTATACTTCGATAAATTTTAGTTGGTATTTTTACCTTTGCTACCTGTTACTAGTAGCCCATCGTTCCTACTTATGTTGGGAACATGCGCTGAGAAACTTTAAGCTTTAATGAAATAAGGTTCACGGGCTCTTAGTCCATTGTAAATTATTCATATTAACAGTGGTAGAGCCAGACGGCAGCTTTTGCTGTCGCATGGATGGGCCGGCTCGAACCGGGGTGGTACCACGACCTCACAGAATACCAGCGTGAAGTAGAGGTTTACCTCTGCATTTCGCTTGGTGAGTGCAAGTGGCCGGAGGCCCTTTTTACTGGAAATGACACATTCCATCCTAGTCCTCACGGGTGAAAACGCATCTGCATTTTGATCTGTAACAGAGGATAGATGTAGATTGCTATGGGCCGCAGCAACCACTTACCATCAGGTGGACTGTGTGCTCGTTTTTCACCCTTATCCTATAAAAAAAATATCATCTACAATTTCTACCGTTGCTAATAACTGTCAGTGTTGAGGTTGGTAAAAAATTACTTGGCGTTCATCCGCTCGATATCGAGTACGAACACGCGAAGTACGAACTTTAATATAGTGGATTTCCGCAAAGTAACGCCTGATTCTATTAATTATCTGCCAGTGTACTAGTAGTTGTGACATGGACGTCATATATGACTCGTTCTTGTCCACGGTAACCTATAGATTTGCACTTTAAAAACACTACCTAGTTATTTAATCACAGTGCTGAGGTTTTCCAATATATTCAAAATAATGTATAATAATTACGTCATCAATATATTCACATAATAATATATAAATAACATCATCAGCAAATCGAACATAAGTGAAAAAAAAACTACGTCTGTTATTTTAATACTTGTGTTCTAATTAGTCTACGAGTAATTAATCAAAACGAACAATTTGCAGGTTCCATTTATTTTGGTTAATATTAAACAGTCAAACGTATCTACACATTAAGTCATCTTTTCGACAGAATATTTAAAAACTTAACGATTTATTAACAAGTGTGTAAATTAATTATGAAATAAGCTAGTTACTCTAATTTAAAATTACTATAATACATACAAATTATGTAAGGAAGACGCAACTAACATATGAATATACCTCCAATGTTTGTCGCTTTCTATGTTTAACTTGAAGGAGAAACTTGTTATATAACCATTTGCAAAATACTAAGCATAATCTAGCAAGTGCATGTCTTTATTTAATATTATATTGTAATCAAAGCTGTGTGGCGATGACGTAAAAAATTCATCATCCTATTTCTTCCCGTGGATGTAACTATAAAATGTTCTAGAAAGATCTCTTTGCTTCCGATACATGGCAGTAATCTTGCTTACCAAATGTACGCATAAAATATCCAGACCGGAGACGTGGAGCAGCCGAGCAGAGGCAATGGTGCGAGATGGTAGTATTGAGATAGTTAACCCACCTGCCAAACGTGACGATTATTGCAAATCCTCCCTACAACATTCTCCTTCCTCCCTACGATATATATTAAGCATATTTCTCAATTTATTATCAAAATACATTTTCCTATAACTGTTACAGCCTATAAAAGTCCACTGCTAAACATAGAACTCCCCGTTAATTTGTCTCAATGAGGGAATTTTGCCATAGTTGCCACGCTTGTCATTCGGGTTGGCATACGCGGTTTTTTATTATTCAGAGTTGTTATCAGGAAGATGCTACCTTGTGTTTCATTTTGCCTCTATCGCATCTCACGACACCTACGTAACGAAATGTGGTAGCAGATATTTGAACACCGCCACTACACGATTTTATTCTTTCTCTTATATTTTCTCTTTTATTTATTTTTAATATTTTTTCTCTTTAAAATATTTTTATTTTTTGAAAAGATTCGCAATATGGCAGGTTTGAAAGATGACCTTATCACAAAAATTGATAAGGGCGTGCTTCTATGGTTTGGGCACGTTGAGCGAATGAGTGAAGACCGAATGGTGAAGAAAATATATAGCGCGAAAGTTAATATTAAAAGGTGTCGAGGTAGACCGAGACTAACTTTCGAAGACCATGTGAGCAAATTGCTCGAAGAGGGGAGGGTCAAGAGTACTCGGATACCTAGACGTGCATGTATGAAGAAGATAATTAATCTGAAAGAAGCGAAAGAGGTATGTAGGGATCGTGACACTTGGCAATCTGTTCTCTCTGGCTACCCCGTCAGGGATTGTGCGTGAAGATAAGTAAGTAAGTAAGTAAGTAAATTAGATAACAGTTTGTAAGTGGAATGGCTTTGCTCTAATGTCCTAAAAAAAAGAAAAAAACTCAAATCATATTGATCAAGCCAACCGGTAAGGTATCGTCCAATCCGCGCTGTCGTTGATTGCAAGACGAAAGAAATGTTCCGTTCATGACAAAGTCTAAAAGAGGCCAATCACAACCAGCCGATGGTATTAGTTTCCATACGCATATGGTAGCATAGAGTAAAAAAATATAGAGCTGTCAAAATTTTTAATCAGCGGTGGTAGCTCAGGAGCTTAGTGCTTGCTGTGAAACCGCATAGGACGCCAGCACCTTGAGATTTTTTACAGTTTAAGGGCAATAAACGAGTACACAGTCCACCTGATGCTAAGTGTATGATGTGGCCCATAAAAACCTAAATTTTTTCTCGATTAAGAATCAAAATGCAGATGGGTTGTCACTCAGATGAAAGACCTCATTTCCAGTAAAAAGGGTCTTCGGTTCTCTACACTCACCACACGAATGTTTTATATGGTGTCGACCGCATTAATTTAATTATTATTCTGTAAGAACGTGGTCCTACCCCGGTTGAGCCAATCCCATTCGTGCTGCAACCATAATATAACTACAACGTGGATCTACCACGTATTAAATAATATAACAATAATAAAAATTTCATATTTAATAACACCAAATATGAAATTGTTACTTGCAACTTTAATTAGTGATTTTTTAATACTAGTAATGCTATTAAACATTACTAATGTTCCCTTTAACCACTTCTGGTAAGCTTAAAATACATGTGTTAGAAGTGATTTACCACGTGGTTGGCGGTGAAGGAAAACATCGTAAGGAAATCAACATGTCTGAGATATTATAAAACAATTTGAAGACATGTGAAGTCCACCAATACGCAATGTGGCAGCGCGGTGGACACTGCATTGCTTGTGCCCAAGAGTGGGACGCATATAGGCTGTGGCTTTACTTTATCCTCCACACGAGTCATGTAAATCTCATGAATGCTTATCGATTCAACCTACAATATATGCTCACCATTTTATACGTATTATATTAAACTAATTTTTACGGATTTTATTGAGTTTAATTTAACTTTTGAATTCCCGACGTTTCGGGTGCTTTACAGCACCTATGGTCATGGGGAGGCGGAGGTGGAGGGGGGGGGGGGGACTGAGGTGTTTGACGTCCCGATGTCATAGTTAGCCCGGGTACCTTCAGTTTTTGGTATATTAATTTTACAGCTTTTCAATGAAACACCTAAGAAATCATCATTTTATACGTAATTCGTCTATTCTCATGGAGCTGAAATTTGTTATACCAGTGGTACACACATACAGGAAGGATATAAATAATTTAAAATTAAAAGTTTTGTACAGCCGACTTCGATATTAGTTATTAAGAATAACTCAAAAACTATTAGTCTGACCTTGACCAAATTCATATGGGACTACACTAGAAGTATCAGTTTTCATATAAAAAAAGAATCATCGAAATCTGTTCACCCAGTAAAAAGTTATGAGGTAACACAAATAAAAAAAAAACATACAGTCGAATTGAGTACCGTCTCCTTTTTGGAAGACGGCAGATAAATGATATTCAAGTCTATCAAATGTTTCTTCCGAACACGATATCATTTCAAAATATATATTAAAATGTAAAGTAAAATTTGAAATCGTAACATTCATATTTTACATTTTTTTTTCAACATAAATTTTTGAAACAAAACAAAAAGAATGTATATTACATTGGCCAGTTATAATATATATTTATAAATGAGACTTAAACATTTAAGATAAGCCCCCTCTATTAGATATTTAAGTCAGTCTCAAATTCGTCCCACTTGTTCAGTCATTGGGAGCATCTCGTTACCTCAGATTACTTAACTATAATGCACTTATACGAGAATAACATTAGCGGACCACTAACACTTCGAACTTTGTTCAAAATATGTATCAAAATGTGTAAATTTATAATAATTAATTATTTATGTTCATAAAATGAATTTGTTGATTTTGAAATGTTTCCAGATTTTGTAATCAAACTTAAAAAAAACCTAAAACCGGTTTTAAAAATCTATAAAAAAGAAATTTTAAAGGGTTTAAATTCTTCGGTACAGTATGGCCTAACACCGACTTTAGAAGCTGAAATTATGTGGAAATTATTTTATTCTTTAAAGATTTTGAGAACGGTTACTACTTTCTTAAGCTTTTTATTGTTTTTCTTTTCTTTTGACTGGAGTAAGCAATATCAAAAGTTCAATGTTACAACTATAACGTCTAAATAGGTAAATAGAAAATTTCATCTTCTACTTCTCCTAAGGGTTTAGGGCAATAATTTTTCTTCAAATTAAATTTGAGGTATACTTGGCTTATATTGAGGACTGTTACAGAGGTATAGCTTATAAAATAAAAAAGTAATCATTAAATCGGTTGCGATTTACGAAATATCGCTTAAAATACATAATAAAAATACAGTAAAATTAAAAAAAATATGAAGACAGTTAATAAGATAGTAAATATTTACAAATTTTTTAAAGTTTTTGATAAATTATATTTGTACCATTATTATATGTCAAAAACAAATATTCAATACGTATTCGTGCCGAGAAAAATATTACGAGATCGTTTCAAGTATTAACTTTTGTATTACTTAAAAGCTTTTCCTAATACACGCCACGGTAAGCAAATAGGTTGGTGAGCTTATGGGGTACGGTTACACTGATTATGTTGCTATCCTTCATCGTTGGAGTCTGTTAGGTTAATTATATAGATGCACCAAGTGCAGTTGTGGTTGAGAATTGGTGAACATTTTATAACATATTCCTTACACCTTAAGTACTCATAAAGAAAATATAAAACTTCTTTCAACATTTTTATTTCATAAGTAGCATAGCATTTGAAAAAAGTAGATAAATTAAAAATAACAAAGTTAGTCAATCTAATTTTTAAGTTAAAGGATACAAGCGAAAGTATTTAAAATATTATAATAAATTAAAGCTATATTTAACGAAATTCATTCAAATTCAATTACATTCAATTTATAACAAATAATTTGTTTCAAAGATAAGTTCTAATTTTATGTGATCACAAACAGCACAAATGTGATTTCATACAGTCGTGCGTAAAAAGAAATTTTGAGTATAAAAACAAAAGAGTGAGATTGTTTCATTGCATTCGTTGTCCAAACATCTCGAGATTTAAATTTCGGCTTTATCATGAAATTGGTACGTTACTTTGACTCGCTAATATTTCTTATTAACACGCTGTTTTAATAATATAATTTCATTGTGCTAATAACCTCGTAGTGTTAGTTGCCATGTAGCATTGTTTTCACTTCAGTTAATTTGCAATTGCTTTTATCTAACTAAGCAGTTTTTTAAAACACTTGGGTGGTCACATTTAGCAGTGAAAACTTTTTAACAGTGGTTTAACAAAGTGTGGCGTTGGGGTTTTGCTAATAATATTTACTTTAGTGGATTATTTAGTTCATACAGTGCAGTTTATGAACACCTGCAAACAATCCTGAATAAAGGAGGCTACATATGCGTTGTTTTCTTTAAAGACTAAAATGGAATACCCGTAAATATAATTTAATTATAATGGCCATGATACCCATTACACTCGTAGACAGCAGTGCTGTTTGATGGTAGAAATCGGTAAAACAGTGGTTTCTAGATAGACTTTTGGAAAGAAAAAAGTCAAGTAGGACTTTTTTCTTTCCAATAGTCTAGTCTAGTTCTAGTAACATCAATTTTTTTTATTCTTAGTATTTCCTCAAAGGGTAGTTTTTTGATGCGAATAAAGATAAAACAGTGACTTTATAATATATATAATTAAATATCATCCAATGGGTGTTGTGACCAGTAATAGGTAATTCTGGGCATTGTACACTTTATTTTGGTGAAAATGCATCTCTACATGCCGTATTTATATCATTACAGATAATCTCAGTCATCGCTGTTATAGGCGTCGCATCGGCAAGACAGATATACAATCAACAACAACTACCGGAAAACTATCAGAATGCCGCTGAAACTTACCAACCAGCTGCAAATTACCAGTACGAGGGCTATACTGACCAGCCGCAAGTTCACGAGGGCCAGCAAACAGCAAGTCACAGCAGGCCACTAGCTGAGAAAACGGCCAAGATATTGCGTTACCATTCAGAGAATAACGTTCATAATTACAATTATGGTTATGAGACTGAAAATGGTAAGTCTGTTTCAGAAAACCTTTATAGTTATATAAGAATGGAAGTTCCGAGGTTTGTCACCAAAATTTATGCAAAATAACAGTTGGCTGTTGTTCCGTTTGTTAATGCTGTGATTGTCCTAGTGTCTCCTCTTCAAGTTATTTTAATATTTCCAACACAGGTATAGTTACAAGGTCCACTGCTGATCATAGGCCTTCCCCATAAATTTGCTGTAGTTTCAACGCTTGACAAGCGTGTCGACAACTGCAGTTTTTTTTTAGTCATAATTAGGAAGATGATGCTGCCCATATTCTGTGGTTTGTTTCCCTCTGTGACCTTTGACAACACCCATGAAACGTTGTGGGTGTAGTAAATATTACACATCGCCACTATGGGCACAGGTTGGTCAAGACAAATAACTACAGCCCGCGTGCTAAACGTTTTAAAACAGCGTCATGACTTTTATCGTCTATTCAATAGTTGTCAGCGGTACAACGCACGAGATCTAACCAAGCCTTTTTTCTTCAGGTTTCTTCATTAAGAGCGCTCGAACTTTTGAAATGAAATAAAACAACCTGTGTTAGTGGTATTGCCACAATTTTTATTTTATTTTAAAGGAAATTCGATAACATTATGTATAGAATGTAGTTTCAACTAAATGGCGGCGGCAGCTCCGCTATAGGCAGTGTATCCTGGTGGACCAATTTTGGACAACATCTACGCTTAAATGGGACACAATTTCTTTGAACAATAATATTTTTAAGAAAAATATTTTTAATCCCTTTCTGTAGCAGCTCGCTGTCAAAAAGTAGGTGGTGTTTTTAAAGCCGTTGGTCCTGCTCTCGGGTTGTGTCAGTTTGCCGCGCCATCGGTAATATAATGTCCTCCAGACCGAAATTCGGTCTTGAATTATTGTTATTACTTTGTATCCCCACTTTTATATCTCAGGTCTGTAGACCTATTAAATTACCCGTTCCCAGGGTCATTTAATAGACCTACATATTAATAGGAGAAATGTTTCCTACATGCAGAGGCCAATTGGAAAATTTTATTATACTTTGTTATGTGGTGTACGTTGTATAGGCCTCTCTCCGCACACCTAATATAAATGTATCGGAAAGAAGAAGAAAAATCCTAGATTATATACAAACTATACATCAGCTTTTATAATTGTATTTTAACGAAAATAATAAAACTCTGCTCATTTCAGGAATCAAGGCTCAAGAAATTGGTCAAGCTCCGAAAGGAAATCAAGTGGAAGGTGCTTATTCATACATAGGTGACGACGGCCAAGTTTACACTGTTACGTACACCGCCGATGAGCACGGGTTCCGCGCTCAGGGTGCACATCTGCCTACACCTCCTCCAGTACCAGAGGCTATATTAAAATCACTTGAACAAAATGCCAAGGATGAGGCTAACGGTATTTTCGATGATGGTAGGTGGTAAACTTTGTCATAGTTCTTCTTCATTATTATAAGTCAATTAAAGTCCACAGCTGGAGTTGGGTTACTCTTGCTGTACAAAGAATTTGCCTTTACCTTGTTTCACTTTGCAATTTTCAATCTAATTACAAAGTGTAACACGGTAAATGTCTGGTTAACTAACGTTTGGCGTAAGGGATATAATATACAGCACTTATTGAAAGCTTTAAACGTATGTGTTCTCGATTGGCAGGCTCTTACCTGTAAGCGGAGTGATGAGCTGGTAAGATGCAGGAAGTCGATGGATACGGGTGACTCAGGACCGTGCTTGGTGGCATTTCTAAAAAGTATAAAATATACAACATTAATCTAAACAGTTTTATGTTATAAGGTCTGTATTGTTTTTGAAACATCCTTGGTGAAGAACTAACTTCCTTTCTGTGAATATTTGTCTGTGAAGGTAGCCTCGTACCTATTTCTGCCGCTAAATAGTATTTGCTCAGCAGAAAGAACTATATAGGCGTTCGTTAAGAAGTAGAGTTCCCCAAGAACAGCGCATGGTAACACTTAAAAAAATAAAACGAAGTATTGTTCCTGCCGTTTAATAATCAATCTAGGTAATCATTAAAAAAAAGAGTAATGTATGATTTTACAACTTTTTCTTATATTTAAATTACAGGACATTACAAAGACTCCCAAAATGAAGATCAAAACTACCAGATGAATGCGGCGGCGTACCAACAGAACGATTACCACGGCTCTCCGATAAATGTTGTTGAAACTGGATATCATTAACATGCACTACATTTAAAATGAAAACAAAAAAATAACTCTTAAAGAAACCATTAAAAGAAAAAAACGTCACTTGGAAACACGAACCGTCGAAAGTGTTATCTCCAGCATGTTCTTGCAATTAAATATTCAAAAATCAAAACACCATTAAAAATCTAAAACGATAATTATGCAGTAGAATCACGGTGCAGCTAAGCTAGCTATATCAGCGTTAAACAGCAGAATAAGCAGCTGATTCTTACGAGTGTCAGAAATCTTTACATGTAACTAAGCATTCCATCATAGTACTCAGAGGTGACAACCAATCTGCATTTTAATTCTTAATCGATGATAGATATAGAACAAATTTATTATTAAGGCCATACCATTCATTTACCATCAGGTGGACTGTGTGTTCCTTTGTCATCCTTATTCTATAAAAAACAGTAATGTTACCATATTTTAGAAGGTTTTTCAATGGTATTTTCAAATGTTATAGAGCATGTTATGCACATGTTGGGAAGTTGGTTATAATCTTTCCCAGCTATTAAGTTATAAAAGGTGAAATGACAAATTCAAATATTTTTAATCACTTTGTAATAATTGAAATTAGTTAAAAACTTTCTTCACGGGACTTTCTTCCTATACAGTGTTTTTTTTTTGCGAACCAATGGTAAAATCACAAATGACTCTCAATCAGTATTCTTGTGATTTTTAATATATAGAAGTTATTCTTTTTTATTATATCTTATTAAAACTGTTTTTCTGTTTATTTTTTGTAATTCGTAGGGAAATATTAAGTCTCTCCATTATTTGTTCAAATGTTAACTAGTCTTAATTTTTGTTATAATTTTAAGGCGTTACAAATATAAGTTCCTTTTTATTGGACTGTTTTAATAAACGTTATTATGTTGATTCTGTTTGTTTTTATCAGCTTGTTTTTGTCAACTTACTTATCTTGTTTTCAAATACTTCATAAGGTGCAATTACCCAGGACGTAACATTTACAAATGTTTCATTGAACCATTCTCAGTTTATGTTTATTACCAACACCTATCACAGTATATCGAAGTCTACTGGTAGACGTAAGCCTCCGTCATATATTGCCTCGTGGGGAGGATATTTGCCATACTTTCTACGCTTGGCAGGTGGATGGCACCTGCAGTTCTTATTATTTTAAACACACCGATCTGCTGAAAGAGTTTCAGTTTCCCTCTGACGTCGCCTATAAAACCCAAATCCAAGACAATTTGTGAGTTTTAAATCGATTTCATTCGACCAGATTTTGGTTCGATTGAACCAAAATCTTCTCAATTAGTTTGAGCGCCTGCTTCATAAATGCATCAGGTTTATTTTCGGTTTTCGAAAATATGACCATAACTCTTAATTTCGTATTTGCCTTAATGGCTAACTATCCGAGAAAAACGCACTTCCAGAATATTGTCTCTTCTCTACTCCATTTTTAATGAATTGCTTCCCCTTCCTCCTTAAAGAAAAAATTCAATACCTTTCCTCCAACCACGACAAGGTACTTCGCTCTTCAACTAATTTGAAGATTTCAGTTCCACTCCATGTTACTGGCTTTATCGGTAATTCCTTTACTGTTCAGGCTACACTACTCTGGAACTCCTTACCTGAAAACATTAGGAATGCACCGAATAAGATAGCCTTCAAAAGATTGGTCCGGGAACATCTCTTAAAAATAATGTCGTCAGCATAATACCAATTCTGCTACCTTTATCTAGACATATTATTTATGTATGTATATATTATGTATTTATGTGTGTATATGGATTATTATGTATTTGTTTGTATTCACATGCATTTGTGTAATTTATAAGCCTTATGTTACTGGTTTACGAATGTTACTGGTTTGCAACATATCATTGATATGCAGAAGAAACAGCGTTGGTGATAGCACGCAGCCTTTTGGAACACCAGCGTTGATAAACTTGAAATCAGAGCATGCACAGTCTACTACGACCTTGATGCTCCGATCTGCAAGAAAGCTGGTGATCCAATTGCACAATTTCTCGGGAAGCCCATAGGAAGGCAGCTTCGAAAGAAGCGCTTTATGCCAAACCCGATCGAAAGCTTTCCAACGCCTCCCCCTTGGACTCCACTGAGCGACCTCGACGGAAACCGTACTGGCGGTCACAAATCAGCTGGTGATCTCAAGGTACCGCATGAGCTGGCTGTTAATAATAATTTCCATTACTTTGGAGAACAAGGAGGTGATGGCGATAGGCCTGTAGTTGGACGGATCTGAGCGGTCGCCTTTTTTAGGGATCGGGTGCACCAAAGCTGTCTTCCATGAGTCCGGGACTACGCCTAGGGAGTAGGAGTACCGAAAAAGACGCGTTAAAACCGGTGCCAACTCCGGAGCACACGTCTTCAGCACAATAGGTGGGACTCCATCAGGCCCACTCGACTTGTTGACGTCCAGGGAGAGGAGTGCTTTACGCACCAATCGCTGTGTAAACAGCACTTCCCGCATGGAGCACTCACACCGCGGGATGTTCGGCGGTGTGTTCTCCCCGTCATCTAGAGTCGAGTTGGAAGCAAAAAGAGAACCTAGCATATCAGCTTTCTCCTTTGCGTCATGGGCCAGTGAGTCGTTCATCCTGTGCAGAGATGGCAGAGATGGCTGACAGAATTTCCCTTGTACAGCCTTGGCGAGAGACCAGAATGCACGTGTTCCCGAAGGGAGGCGAACTAGTTTCTCGCCAATTCTGCCGATGTGCTCTGACTTTGCCTTGGCAATGACACTTTTGAAGGACCTGGAGGCGGAATTGTACTTCTTTTTAAAAGCGCTGGTGTTTACATCCCGGGACGTTGATGCGTCAGCCCAGGCCTGGTAGCACTCCTGCTTATAGCGTGATGCTAGTTTACAGGAGCGACCAAACCATGGCTGGGATCTGCCTCCGATGGGCACCACAGAGGATGGAATAAAAAGTTCCATACCCTGAAGTACCACATCAGCAACAGAATCGGCAACAACGCTGGGATCTTCCGGCGAGAAGCAAACCCGCCCCCAAGGGTAGGATGCAAAAAAAGACCGCATCCCGTCCCAATCGGCCGACCTATAGTGCCAAACATGGCGGCAAGCTGCAGATCGCAACTGCGATGGGAGCGTAAGTGGCACTGTACTCCGGATCAGACAATGGTCCGAAGAGCTCAGTGGGTCATCGACGGAGACCTGATATCCGTCCGGATGAGGTCAGCAGAAGGTCCAACAGGGAAGGTCTTCCACATCTGGGATCCGCGTAGGCGAAGTAACCAGTTGTGTTAGACCATATGCCAAAGCAAAGTCATAGACAGATCTACCCGCATGATCGGTTAAACGAGAACCAAGCCATTCAGCGTGGTGGGCGTTGAAATCACCAAGTATCACGATCTCTGCGGATGGGACCTGTTGTAGCACGGAGTCTGCAGCCATTTGGACGTGGTCGATGAGTCGGTCTGTATCGGCATTACTGCTATGGGACCTATAGAGGCACCCGTAGACGCGGGGATGGTCGTCGCTGTCTACGCGCAGCCATAGGATGGACAGGTCCGTACCTTCAAGACTGCCGAGGCGTCGAAAACAGATGTCCTCCCTGACGTATACGCAAACTCCAGCCCGGGGCACAAAGGAGTGTTCAAATTTGTACCCCGGGTAAGAGAGATATGAAGTATCAGCCGGAGAGGACACCTGAGTCTCGGTTAAAAAGAGCAAGGCCGGCTTCGCCGTCTCTAGATGGTAATGGACAGCGTTAAGGTTAGAATTAAGTCCCCTGATATTGCAAAAATTCACGAATAGCGTGAAAGGGGTCGCCACGGTCTTATTGCTCAGCTTGCCCCGAGCAGTATTAGTCGCGAGCGGAATTTTGCCCCCCCCCCCCCCAGAATACGCGGGGCAGCCTGAGCACCCACGCCCAAGAGTGGAGTGGTTTGGTCGTGGATGCTCAGCGAGGGATTCTCCAAGGGTGCTGGTACCCTCCTAGGGTAGTCTTCTGTTCAATTCCACTACCATGTTGATGGGGGGGAAGGGGAATTGGGCCTCCGGCCACCTGCACTCACCAAGCGGAACGCAGAGGTAAACCTCTACTTCACGCCGGTATTCTGTGAGGTCATGGTACCACCCCGGTTCAAGCTGGCCCATCCGTGCGACAGCAAAAGCCGCCGCTTAGCTCTACCACTGTAATATGTTATATCTATATAAATTGAGTTACTTAAGTCACCTGCCACTAATTTCTCACCATGCCATGAGTTGACTGGCAAAGAATGCTAACTGGCATTAGGTTCGCCCTTTTGTAATCTTTTTATTGGTTAGAACAATAAAGTTTTTAAATTAAAAAAATCCGCAAATTCTAATTTTTTACACGATGAGAAATTAAGCTTTTGGCGATGCTATCAACGGTCTGGGTACTTTAATTTTTTCTTCTACTAAGTAAGCGTTTAACTTTCAACGTTTGTGAAAGTAGGATACGTTGTAGTCCACAATTCTGTTAACGCTAGGCTAAAAGCCAAATCAATTATGCCTTAAAAAGCTGAAAATAGTAACGTTAATGGAAATATTACCGTGATACAGAATTCCATTTCTTTACTGACCGCGTTAAAAACAAAGTTATACAAATATTTAAATCGAGTTCATGAATGGGATCTCTTCGATAATTTTGTAAACTAATTGTGTGATGATGGAAGGAAGGAACTAAGGAGTGGAATTTCTGTGCGCAGACTCTCGTGCAAACGTATGCTGTAGAATATTGATAGAGACCAAAAGAGAGCAAAATATTGAGAGATTTTAAAAGTTCATCATTACTTACAAGCCTTTTTAACGCCTTCTTTCCACCATGTACTAGGTCACTAAAAGTCTTGTATTTTCGGTTAAAGACAAGTTACTCTAAAACGTATCGTCATTGCAAGAACTCACCCGAATATTTATTTTCTAAATTTATAATTACTGTGTCATGAAGGTACAAAATAGAACCGAATTTAACACTTGCTACTATTTGGAAAGTAAAGTTAATATAAACTACAATAAAACTGGGTTTGATTCAATGAAAAAGATGGGTGAGATTCAATTGAGGAATACTATGAAATAAAATACTTCAGATTTTTTAAAGCGGATTGAATATCATAGGAGAGTATTTTTGTATCCTATACCTATACCCTGTGGTATGATTTTTATAAGTTGTTACTTTTTTTAGGCAACATATTGATATATTAATGTAAAAGCTTGTACACTGACCTTTATTTAAGCAAAAATAGTAATAAATTTCGAATCTATGAAAAAGTACCTGTAATTTGACAAACAATATGGTAATGCACATTAACATTATTAAAACAATGTAAAATTAACTTCTTCCATGAATAAGCTTTTTGAATTCTTTAAAATACTTAAAACGGTACAAAAAAACGAACGGTACGAAAGTTTGACGTCATATGTACCTACATAATAAAGACATCAACGCGTTTGTGGAATTACTTCTCCGTATTATAATATGAACCCTGAAGACAAAACCCGCACCCTAGTTCATTTTTAGCCTGCAGATATTGAGCAGATTTTCTGAGATCAATAATCTCAAAGCCTCGTTTATTAGTTTGACATTTGAAGAAAAAGGTCTTTTAACTAGGACAATATTATAAAGCCTTATTTACATTGTTACGAAATAACACAAAATAATGCAGGAGTCTAAAAGTTCAGTTATTTCAAATAAACTAACAGGTGGCCAATTTACCTGTCAATGAAATAACATGAGACGAAACACACTTAGCAATATGAAACTTTGTAATGAATGTAATAAAGAAAATGGTCGACCCTATCTATGCTTGTTTCAATTGTTACTAGAACTTTGATCACCGTAAATTTATGTCTTAAATAAACTTAAGTATGGTGTGTTACTTAAATAAGGATATATAATGCATAATATTACTCATATTATGTTTTGTGACATTCTTTTCGGAAGAACTATGTTCAGTGAGTTTTTGTTCAGTGGGTTTTTTTTTATAGGATAAGGGTGACAAAAGAGCACACAGTCCACGTGATGGTAAGTGGTTGCTGTGGCCCATAGACATCTACATCTATCCTCGTTTTGCGAATCAAAATGCAGATGCGTTGTCACCCGTGAGGACTAAAATGGAATGCCTCATTTCCAGTAAAAAGGGCTTCCGGCCACCTGCACTCACCAAGCGAAACGCAGAGGTAAGCCTCTACTTCACGCTGGTATTCTGTGAGGTCGTGGTACCACCCCGGTTCGAGCCGGCACGCCCGTGCGACAGCAAAAGCTGCCGCGTGGCTCTACCACTGTTAAAAATTAAAAAAAGGGTTATAATGATGCTTCATTATGTTTTATTAAACAAGGCAATGCATGCAACAATTTTTACAATGTTATAAGTTATGAGGAGCAGTCATGAGGAAAACAAAGAGGTAAGTACAGCAGCGTCTTTCAATAAATTATTAAAAATAAAACTGTGGTTGCTAGCCCTCTCGCCAAGAGTGACAATTATGGCAAATATGCCGCTTATGGGGCAATCTATCGGGGAGACCTATGTTCAGCAGTGGACATTAATAGGCTGTAACGGTAACGAAGCTGTTATGTCTCAGAGGCTTAGTGGATATAACATGGATAAAACAAAGATCATGTGTAACGTCCATGACACACCTACGCCAGTAGTTGTTGGGAGCACTAAGCTCGAAGTTGTTGACGAGTATGTTTACTTACGACAAATAGTCCGAATAAGTAATTCCAACTTCGTGCGAGAGGTCAATCAACGGATTCATCTCTGCTAGGCAGTGTTCGGTGTTGCCTTATAGTGATGACTTATGAATCTGAGACGTGGTAATTAATTGCTGACCGTATAAGGAGCTCAAAGTCTCTCAGCTATGGAGAGGGTCACGCTCGGAGTTTCTCTGTGTGATAAACTTAGAAAAGAGGATATCCGCAGTAGAACCAGAGTGACCGACATAGCCCAACGGATTAGTAAGCTGAAGGGACAATGGGCCGGCCAAGCTCGAAGAACCGACAACCGATAGGAGAGAAAGGTACTTAAGTGGCAGCCTTGTAGCGGTAGGTGAAGTGTAGGGCGGGCCACTACTAGATGGAGTGATGACCTTGCAAGACATGTAGAAAGTCAAAGGATACAGGCGAGTTACGACTGTGCTTTGTAACATTTCTTGGGGGAGGCCTAACTTCAGCAGTGGACTTGTGAAGGGCTGTGATGATGATGATGATGATGATGATGATGAAGTTTAGTCTGCCAAAATTTACTCCAAAATAAGAGAAGATCTTTAAGAAATAAGAGAAAACCTATCAGAAACGAGAGAAGACATGTGGAACCTATAAAAATTATAACTTTACTATACTTTATAAACTCTTGCAAGGAATTCATCTAAAATGTCGAACCTGATTTCTAGGGACTAGTAGATTGGCATTATTAGTGTGAATGCATCATCCCTGCGCTCAATTATTCACTTCGGTACGAATTATGATGCACGGGGGTGACCGGGGCCTAATGGTCAGAAGCAGGCATTTACAACCACTGCACCAACGAGCCTGTCAACTACTGCAGTTACTTATTATCAGGTGGCCTATTAGACCTTTTATATTTAAATTTATTAAAAACGAGGATGAGATAATTATATAAATTAACACATCTTTTTTCTGGTAAGTGGATATTGTTGAATACATTTGATTAAGTACAAAAATGCGGATATGTCAACCATGATAACTAAAATGGGATAGCAATTCTCACCTTCATATTATAAAAAATCTACTTCTTAGCAGTTTTGAAATTTTATGACATCCTTTAAACACTAAATAGTCCCACGCGAGAAGACCTAGTCATTAAAATTCCATAGACCCACGTTTTATAGACTCCCATCTATTGTATTAAATTGGAATCGAGACGTACGTGAATATTGTTGTATTTTCGACTCTATTTTGTCTTGTTTCACTTTGAACCAATAACATTTTAATGTTAGCTCAGATATGTAATGTGTGATTTCTTATGATTTAATGTAATATTAGCTTAGATTTTTACATATTTTATAAATTGTCTAAACTACCAAATAATTTAAAGTGTTTCAAAGCTTTTATGAATTTTAGCTGATATCGGCATTTCCACCCTGTTTACCCCACAAGTGATATGTTATTATGTTATCATTTACATGATACAGAGAAATGTGGACAATATTATAAATTTATTTTACTTAAAGTAAACTATGAGTAAAGTATAATTTAACTTGTCGTGTAGAAAATCTTCTTCATCGCATAGCATACCATCCATGTCTTGAGAGACGACAGAGAGAAACTGAAACACGAGAGCAGAATCTTCATAATAATAGCTCAAATTAATAAAATAACTTAAAATTAAAAAATTTGTATAACGGACTTCAATATAAATTATTAAGAATAACTCAAAAACAAATTTATATGGAAAAAAGCAGCTTTCAAATAAAAAAATAATCATCGAAATCGGTTCACCCAGTAAAAAGTTATGAGGTAACACCCATAAAAGCATACAGTCGAATTGAGTACCGGCTCCTTTTTGAAGTCGGTAGAAAAATTGTGGCTGGCGACCCGCCTGCCAATAATGGAACTATGGTAAATGAGAGGCCATAATGATAATAATGATAGAATAGTAAAGTTAAACCTATATACGTCCCACGGTTGGGCACACCTCCCTCTTTTCTGAGAGGGTTCTTTAGTGTCTGAAGTAGTTTGTTCGCCGTGTTTCTCTAGACTGTTCCGAACTTCATAATTTCGCGAAACAAAAAGTGTGAATAATATCCACCAGATCGAATTTCGGTCTTGGCACCGAGTCTGAAAGGAGATTAGTCATCTACACAGGAGATGATTATAATGCCCAAGTGTATATGCTAGCATAGGTGAACTCTCTATTCCTGCACTCTCATACTCCGATGGGATGGCAATACGACACGACCGGAGAGAGATCAGGCGTAGGACCATCGGCTTTTACACTCCTTCCGAGGTTCGAAGGTGAAACACCGCCAACTTTCTGACTCCTGACTGCTACTGAGAATTTACCTTTTTATTTAAATATTGTAATGAATAATGAAGGTACCAATATACAAGTGCCAATTGAAACAAATCGGAAATAACAATGCCAAACCGAGTCAAGGATAATGATTATATTCTATATAGAATTATTGTACTTAGAATTTAATTCCCACATTAATTGCGGATTAGTCACTAGATGAAAGTACCTGTCAAAAGCGAATAACATTTCAGCGTGAATGACGCGTAGATTCTGTTGTGTTCGAGAACTTTTCAAATGTCAATTTTATTTCGCTTAACGGGTAATTATGATAATGTATATATAAATTTGGTATTTTCACGATGAAGTTCAGTAAATAATTATCTACTCGTGTAGTGTATTATACACCCAGTGTAGTGGCGGGTAAGAATACCCACTACCCCATATCTTCCCGTGGGTGTCGTAAGAGGCGACAGAGGGTTAGTGAGACAGAAGATGGGCAGCAGCATCTTTCTGATAACAGCAAATTACAATAAAAAAAATTGCGGTTGCCAACCGGCTCGCCAAGCGTGGCAGTTATGGCAATACACCCTGCCATGACGAGAGTTACAAAAAGACGGCCCCCAGTTCCAGACGGCCCCGCTTTTCCTGGTTACGGTGACAACTAAGTGTGCTAAGGATCTCCGGTGAAGGTTCGGTTGCCACCTAAGACGATTTGACCTGGCAACATACAACGTAAGCGCCCTGAGAACTGGTGAGAAGATCCTGGAGCTGGAAGAAGAAATAAACAAGTTGCGCTGGGATATTATAGGATTATCTGAGGTCCGAAGAGAGGGGAGGACACGGTAATCTTCGAATACGACAACTTGTTCTATTGCCGGGAGGGTGACTATCTGTCCCAAAGAGGTGTCGGATTTAAGTTAACAAGTTTCTCGTTAACAACGTTGTAAAGATTGTGAGCGTGGCAACGAGGGTGGCGTACCTTATACTCAGAACCACTAAACGGTATTTGTTCAAGGTCGTACAGGTTTACGCACCAACCTCGGCACATCCCGATGAGTAGGTGGAGGAAATGAATAAGGATATCTCTAAAGCCATGCGTTCCTCCAAATCTTACTATACGGTGTTAATGGAAGACTTCAAAGAAAAACTAGGCACAAGAGAGAACGGCGAGCTGAAGGAAGGGAAATTTAAAATAGGGCAACTGAACGCAAGGGGCTAGCAGCTGGCCGACTTCATGGAAAAAGAGGGCATCTTTATGATGAATTCTTTCGTCCAGAAGCGGCCCCACAGGAAGAGGATCTGGTCAAAGTGTCGGGCATCCTCCCACTAGATAGATTGATCTAGTAAGACATAGAGGAAGTCAATGGATAAAGGTAGTTTGGAGCCGTGCTTTGTGGCATTCCTTGGGGGAGGCCTATGTTCAGCAATGTGCTTGTGATGGGCTGTAATGATGATGATTATGACTTCCTTGCTCTAAAAAAGTAATTTAATATCATTGTCATGCTGTTTTGATAAATACCTTTTATTTTTGTTATGCGCTAGACGCTTTAAATAAATTCAATAATTAATTTACATAATATTATGTAGATTATCTATAAAGCGTCGTGCATTGATAAAATGAAACAAAGAAAAAGATTGAGAACAGTGATTTACATTGCAAAATTTATTGCTAATAATGTTAAAAATTATTATACCGTTTTACGTTTATGAATTGTCTATTATATCTTTGGACAGGTTCTAATAAAATTAAACTGTAAAGTCGGTAAGAATAGAAACCACATTAAATGAGTATCTCAATATTTGGGAAACATAGTTCATAGAAGACGGGGTCAAACAAGCAGTCTCGCCTTGTCGTAAAGTGGTTACCGCCGCCCATTAACAACTGCAACACCATAGGAATAACAGGTGTGTGGCGACCTTCTTAAATTTACAAGGTTATTTTCTCGAGGATCCCTAAGTCATATCGGTCCAGATAATTTAGTTTGTGTCTAACTACGGTAGTGCCTTAAATTTCACGAGTAACCAGAGGTCGATCATCGTTGGTACTACTTATATTTTTAATTATTTCATATCTATATTATATCATCACTATAATAATATTACAGCCCATCATTACATGCATTGCATTGTTGCCCTACATTCCATTTACAATACGAAGCTGCCGATCGATAACTATGAGAATGGAAGGATCAGCAAGCTGAAATGGCAAAAAGTCCGCCATATAGCTCGCACAACCAACACCAATAAGAAAGAAAGGTTCTCTTTAATCTTTTTGCTAAGTACTAATTTATCACATGATTAACAATTTAACGTGAACGTCTTTTGAAAACTTACACTTTTATTAAATATTAAATTTTAATGGGTATATTATGAAGCTAGTAAACATACACTTTGGTAGACTTTATTTACTTTTTGGCATATATGTGGGACGTATGTAGGTACTTAACTTGTTACTATTGTTATAAGTCATTATTGTTAGAAGGATACACATGTATATAAACTCGATGTAACGTCATTATTTTAACAAGCGATGCGTAAAGAATAAGTCATTACAAATTATGTATGATAATATTAAATTAAATTAAAAATATGATTTATTAAACAGACGTTCCTTAATTTATGTACATATTCTTATTAATTTCCTCTCTAATGATATAATTTGTATGTAAAAAAAATCTCCACTAAAAGTGTGAACTTAAGTCAATTTACTTTTTTAATTAAATATTGCGTATAATTCATTTTAATATTTTATTTTTTTACTCAATCGGACTTTTCACTTTTGCAATAAATGTCTTCTGGACAGTTGATAGTTTCCGATTACTTAGGATATGTCGCTATGGTCAGAAATCTGAGACAGTTATTAAATTAATTTCTTTTGCAAAGCATTACTCCCAGGGTGGGGTTTTCACTCGTATAGGGGAAGCGGCTTACATAGACAAATTGCACTAGAACAAAAGTATGTGCCCATTTCTTTAGGGCATTCATCGCACGTCGTCGCATCGATTAATTCTTCCACGGACCCGATAGTATATACAGCAAATGTTCATCTCTAAAAGACTTATACTTGTATCACTTCCTCATTTCAGCTGCCCCTGATGCTGGCCCGGCTCTAAACTAGGTACCCCTGACACGTGAGGTTGCCACAGTGTCTACGTACGTTGCATACTACACTAGGGCTTTACTTCTCTTCTAAGGGACCAAAGTCATACCATCGTATCTTCTGCCATCGCATTTATTATCCCCATTACAGTTTTCTGAGAATTAGAATTATTTTTTAATATCATAACCTTTTTGTACCCTGTAGATCGGCTATAGCAAAATGGGGAACTGATATTAAATTCCGACGTAAATAATTGTAATATTGTTGATCAATCATCATTGTGATCTACTATCGTCTTTGTAATGTAATTATTTACCTCTTACTCAAAGAAAGCACAGACATATACTTTCTTCATAAAACAATAACTAACCGGTTTCAGTGTTCTGTTAACCTAACTACAGATTTTGAGCAAATACATCCTGGATTACAGCTCGATCCACTTTTAACCAGCCTGTAAAAGTTTACTGCTGAACTAAGGCCTCACCAAACGAACTTTGCATGGCTCCAAACCACCCGCATCCATCGACTCCCACTTCTCTTTTATTCTCTTCAGACATCTCTTATTAGGCTTTATACTTTGCTTTGCTCTGCACCGTTACGAGGCTGCCACTCGAGAATCTCTCACTATTCCCGATCTGTCGTTGATTCATAGACATATACGAATTAGTTACTCTAGTTTTAGTAAATTATGTGTATTTTTTTTTATAGGATAAGGGTGAAAAACGAGCACACAGTCCATCTGATGGTAAGTGGTTGCTGCGGCCCATAGACATCTACATCTATCCTCTGTTACAGATCAAAATGCAGATGCGTTTTCACCCGTGAGGACTAGGATGGAATGCCTCATTTCCAGTAAAAAGGGCCTACGGCCACCTGCACTCATTGAGCGAAACGCAGAGATAAACCTCTACTTCAAGCTGGTATTCTGTGAGGTAGTGGTACCACCCCGGTTCGAGCCGGCCCATCCATGCTACAGCAAAAGCTGCCGCCTGGCTTTACCACTTTTTTCATCCTTACATATTATTCAATTAAAAATCGTGATGAAAACAATCATAAAGTTATTAGAATTCAATTTTACTTAAAGCGTCATACAATTTTTCTCAATATTTCAAAATAATATCGATTAATATCATGTTGCTTGGTGAACAACAAAAGTGGGTAACTGAACTGATTCCACGCACAAGCGAAGCCGAACGGCACTAAAGCCGACTTCGCGGGCAGTCGTCGCATTGACGCACTATTAATATTTTTTACACATATGATATAACTGTTGCTTGTGTCGTACTTTTTTTTATAGGATAAGGGTGACAAACGAGCGCACAGTCCACCTGATGGTAAGTGGCTGCTGTGGCTCATAGACATCTACATTTATAGATAAGGGTGACAAACGAGCGCACAGTCCACCTGATGGTAAGTAGCTGCTGTGGCTCATAGACATCTACATTTATCCTCTTTTGTGAATCAAAATGCAGATGCGTTGCTACCCGTGAGGACTAAGATAGAATGCCTCGTTTCCTGTAAAAGGGTCTCCGGTTCTCTACACTCACCATACGAAACACAGCAGCATTAAGCTGCTATTTTACGCTGGTATTCTGTTAGAGCGTGGTCCTTCCCCGGTTGAGCCGACCCATTCATGCTACAACTATACTACTAATATAGCTGCAGCAGGGCTCTACCACGTATAAATATAATATAATCTAAAATAAATACACATTAAATATAACAAAATATATAAGTAAACCCATATATTTGTATATATATATTAACACAGATTCATAATATAGATATGGATATATACATTTACAACCATATATATATATATATATATATATATATATATATATATATATATATATATATATATATATATACAAATATATATAGGCAAATATTTACCATAGTCATTGATGATGAATCTCACTAACCAACTTTTTGAGGGAGTATTTGTTAGGCGTTTCTCTGAAGTTTCGCGGAAGGAATTCCAAAGAAGTGAGGCATGAGGATGTCTCGTTTAGAGACGAAACGTGTCGTATTATCGGCGGTGTATTATCGGTGGTATTATCGGCCTTACCCAGTGTAGTGGTGTTGGAAGTAGTGGTGATGCGATTAGTGGTGACGGGGATAGTGTACGTTATTAAGGGAGGGCGGAAGGTGCTCTTTAAACTAGATAAGACACATCATTTTATTTTATTACTCCATTGACTTATATATTAGTACCGTATTACGCGGGTCTTAGTTAATTAATTTTTAACATATTTGAAGTTCAAATAACTTTTTTTGTAAAAGTGAAGAGCACAAATATGTTTAATAATCAAAAACTCTTAAGTTTGCGTGGTCGCCTATCATGTGTAGTTATAAGTAGTTACGAAATGATCTTTCGAGTCCGAGGGAGTCCGAAATAAACGAGATAATGTGCCGTAATCATCATTAATCATATGGAAACCTTTACAAGTAGCTCGTTGAAATGATTCTCCCTTAATTTGCACTGCACTATCCTCAACCAGCAGATAGACATAGAAAATGGGGTGTTTGTTGCATGTGAATAATAATATTATTTTATTAATATTCATTAATTTCAGCCTAATAAAGACCCTGTTAAACGACGGCCCATTGCCACTTCAATTTACTCATCCGTTGGGCTATGTCAGTTACTCTGGTTCTACTGCGGATATCCTTCTTTTTAAGTCTAATACGCAAAGAAACTCCAAGCATAGCACTCTACATAGCTCGCTGAGCAACCTTAAGCTTCCTTATACGGCCAACAGTGAAGGATCACGTCTCAAATCTGTAAGTCATCACTGGCAACACCCACTGGTTGTACCATTTTGTTTTCAAGTTTTAAGTTAAGTTAAGCTCACAACAGTTATACCTGACAAGAAGATGTGTCGTTATCTCCCAAACGCTGTCCAGGCGAGTTAAATGCGTCAATTGAATTCTCGATCGAGAACACAGTCCTGATGCTAAGTAGATGCCGTAGCCCATATACACCCACATTAATAATCAAAATTAAATGTCCTTTCATCCTTGAGGTGTAAAAAGTAATGTCTCATTTCCCGTAATAAGGATCTTTGTAATTTCTGCACTTAGCATGCGAAACACAGTAGCATTAAGCTGCTATGTTACGCTCGTAATCTGTGAGAACGTAGTCCTACCCCGGTCGGGGCTACATAATCATGCTACAACCATAATATAACTGCAGCAAAATGAATAAAATAATGAACTAAAACCTGGACATAAAAAAATGGGAATGGCTTAATATACATATAATTAAGGTATTCTTTTTAGTAAAATAAATTATAAAAGGTTATAATTTCAAACTTCAGCAGACAACAGACCTGTACCAATCTGTTTTTCAGTGACAGGCATTACCTTTTTCGGCTACTTCTAAGGGAGATTAAATCATAAAATCCTTAAAGAATTTTGATTGATTATAATTCTAATTAATAATTAAATTATTATAAAAAATTACCTGGGCAAACGACCTTTGCTAGGCATTAGAATAAAAAAAATCTCATGGATGACCTTTGTAGATCAACTTGGAAAGTAAAACATTATCTAAATACAAAATTTAATTTAATTTAGGATATTAAATAATTGCAGTGTATTGGTGCACAATATTATACGACACACTGATCTCAGATTGGCAAAATAATTACTGCAATATAATGTGCAATATATTTTGGCATATTTAATTTACTAAAATTAAAAAGAAAATTAAACAACAACTAATTTGTCTCGCTAAACGAGCCGTGCTAGGTCAAGAATAGGCCTCTCGCTTTAATGTTAATACTAGACGAGAAACCCAATTTCGAAAGATCCCAGCGGCATCATTGATGTTCTTAGTTGAGTTATTAAACGCTTAATTTCATGCTCTGGGAGGAGTACAATGTATACGTGTAAAGAGACTTAAATGATAAATGTCCCACTGCTGGATACAGCCCTCCTTTCATTTCTGAGAGAGTTATGGAGCAAATAATTCGCAATGTGTTTCATATTTAAAAATAATTCTCGAACTTGTTGCGTGACACAATCGTCAGATTCACTCTGTGAAGAAATGCAGCGGGCCAATCCAATTTGATGGCCCTGTTTGTATAGAAAGGTGGTCTGTGCTATGAGACAGGTGTAATATAATTAGTGGTAGTATTAATAGTAAGTAGTAGTAGTAGTAGTAGTATAATTTTTTGCTATTTTGTAAGTTTTTGTTGCTTATTTGTATTATACTACCACAATACACCATTGCAATGCATCATCATGTTTTTGAAGTGGATTTGAAAACCGATGAAATGAAAAAGCAGCACTAACAACACACACACATATACATCTGTAAGATTTAGTTTGCGAGAGAATGACACAGAATACAGTATAGTGTTTCCTATTATATTGGTCTCCTTTTCTGTAAGTTTCATTTCTAATGCGTGTGAACTGCACATATGTTTTTTATGGAGACTGATTTAGCGACAATTTTGTTATCAACACATCAATCCCTACTAACACATCCTTTATTATCTTTAACATAAAACATCGCAGTGGACCTACTTTAACCACAAATCATTAAAAAGTTTTGACATTTACTAGTTTTATTGCATAAAGGCGACCTACACGTTTACTCTATGACCGCGGGCAAGCGTGAAGCAACCGGTCACTTTCACTGGCGGGCGTATGGAATACGCACATAATATGGAATACGCCCATCCGTCAACAAACAGATTTACAAGTTAGACATTACAAGCTATTACGAGAAAATGTCGCATTCTTGAATGATTAATTATTAACCCAATCATTTATTGATGTGTTACTAACTTATATAATTAAGCAATATTATCGGAAAGCTACGTAGCGAAGTGGCTTAGCAATGAGGATTGCGCTGAAGGCCGCGAGTTCAAATATCGCAAGGAACAAGTATTTGAATGGTCTACAAATAATTGTACCGGGTCTGGTTGTTTGTCCTTCTGAAATTTATGTATGTAAACTACCTCCACAATACAGGAGAAAAGCCTATTGTGGGTGTAAAGTAAAAAAAATACTTATAAAAATGTTAATTTTTTATAAGCGCATGATTAATGTGAATCCTACACATATTTAGCCATTATAGTTTAGAGAATAAGTGCTTGCTACAGTACGTGAGCAATCCGGGTTCATTCCTGCCGGCACCAATGAAATTTGTGTGCACGGTGTTAAAAGCAAACATCTCGAGGAAAACTGCAAGTCTGAGGAATGAAATATTTGGAAGGTCCAAAATCCACCACCATACACGAGTGCAACGCGGCAGACTGATTGCATCCACCCTCTCAGAACTGAGAGGATACATGTGCTCAGCAGAAGGAATTTTTAACTTTAACTTTTAAAACACAGTGTAAGAAATTAAAATGTAGAGCTATAAGAAAAAAAAAATAATCCTGCTTCTAATATTATTCTCAAATTTATTTAACTAAAAGAATACTACTCGGTAACAAACCCTCCTTACTTTCAGAAAAAATTCAACTGATCATTATCGTCAACATAACATCGCACTGCACCCATACACTCAGCATAGAGCAATACAGTTCGACCAACCGTAACATGTTTCCGTATCAAGCATGCACCGTTGCAACGTGAAGGACCCAATTACATGATAACACCAAAGTATGCAATTCAACAGCAAAATAAATCAAGAAACTCAATGTAACAAGTCGCAGCCTCTCCGCAACACGATCTTCCTTGCCTACTTTATACTGCTAGAACGAGTGGAAGAAGTCAGGTATACACTCGTTTCCTCGTATTTCTTTTTCTACCCTCATTCCCTACACGGCCTCTCCTGTCAGGAGACTGCCCTCGGGCTCCCTTTAGCTTTGAATATCTATCTATTTATTTATTTAGATAGATACACCATCGACAATAACAATATGCATTGTTACAAACGAATTACAAAATGTTTTAGACAAATAATATGTCTTTACAGGTGTATACATCATTATGAGAAGAAAATAAAGAACATATATGTAAACTCTAAACTAACAAAAGTTAAACAAATTGAATTAAAATAACCACATCCAGTAAAAATTACCATAAATAATAGTATAGAATCATTAATCGGGTAAGGTTGGTTATAGTAAGTCCTTAAATTTTCTTTTGAATACACGTTCGGGGTCGCTAAAATGTTGATATCATGATTGTTTAAGCTGTTGTAAGTTCGCATACATCTATTTAACGGAGAAAACTTAACGAGGTTTATTCTACTGAAAGGAATATTGTATAAATTAATAATCGGGTGTCTGGGGATATGATAGGGGATTTTAATGCACACTTGCTGCAATAAACTTAGCAAAATTAACTTACCGTGTAAAATGTAGCATCATCAGATCTAAAAGTTTTCGTCGGTCAGCCAGAGAACCCATTCCAAGATGAGAAAGCCTAGATTTATAATCAGTATAGTATGGACAGTTTTGAAACTTATATACGATGAATCAAGTGAAGTTTTCTTGAATACGCTCGATTCAATGGATGTGAATTTTATAAGAAGGATTCCATATCACTGTTACATATTCTAAACTGCTACGAATCATTGAATTGTAAAGAGTTTTCAGTTGTTCAATAAAGCTAAGTTTGTTGTCAAGAACTAACCAATCTCAAGATCACGGGTGGATGAAGATTCACTCAATCTTTATTAATGGTGTAACAAGAAGCAACAATAGATTTATTCTTTGTGAATTTGATGTAGGTACACTCACGAGGATTCAGTTTATTTTTTTTTTACTTTCGCACCATTCATTTCATTCATTTATTCAAGGTCATTTTGTAAAGATAGAACATCATCCTGCGTTTCTATTTTTGCAAAATGTCGGCGAAAGTGGAACAGTAGCTGTACTTAATGTTATTTGTTATATCATGCTTTAATTTCGGAACTTTGTTAGCGCGATCTAGGCTTTGATGTGTTTCGCTTGTGGCGCGACGACAGCGCCGCCACATCATTCTTACGAGGGTGACACTAAAAGTTCTAAGAAAATCAGAAACTGAAACTAGCATGTTATATGCTAGTTTCAGTTTATATATTATATATAAACAACAGATATATTAGTTTTATTATATTTTTCAAAATAGTGTCCATTTACATCAATACATCGCTGCATCCAATGGGACCACTGAGAAAATCACTATGCCCACTCGTCCTTACCCCTAAGTCAGTAATCTCCGACGGCATTTTGAAACGCAGCTACAACTTACTCAGCGTCCATAAAATGTTTTCCTCAAAGTTTTTCTTTTATTTTCGGAAATAAATAAAAGTCACAAGATGCGAGGTTGGGCTATAGGGCGGGCGACCCAGTAATTCCACGTCTGACGTCGCCAAGTAGTCGATTGTTTGCTTGGTGGTGTGTGATGCGAAGTTGTCGTGGTGAAGGGGGATCCTACTACGAGGTCGTTTCTTCCAAACTTTTTCCAAGACAAGTGGTAAACAATTATTAGTATATCACTCTGCAGTAACTGTTTTTCGATCCTCTAAAACAATGTTGCGTAATGACTTGTCCTTCCGAAGAACGAGGCCACAATCTTTTTTCCCACGGTTCGAACTCTCTTCACTTTAGTTGGCAACTCCTCGGAAGAAAACACCCAGATAGTAGACAGTTTCTTAGTTTTAGGATCTTAACAATAAATCCAGCTTTCGTTACCCGTATGTATGTCGAACACAGCATTTGAGTCACCTCCATTAAATCTTTGCACCATTTCATGACACCAATCAACACGACGGAGATTTTGGGCCTCTGTCAAATTATGAGGTATTAAGGTACTACTACTACAGGTCAGGAAGCTTTGTACTAGGTACAAAGCTTCCTGACCGCCAAATGTTCATAGAGAATTGCGTGCCCTTGACTCATACCAATGCCCAAGCCTGCTGATAAATCACTATTTTGTCAGTCTCTATCATACGCCGCACAACACTGATGTTATCTTCAGTCGTCACCGTAGAAGGCTGTGCAGATTATCGATGAGAATAGTACGATTAGAGCTGAACGGTATATGACAAATGGGAAATGAATAGTCGATTTCCACAGAGAGCGAGTTCAGTTGGAGTTGTGAACTGGTTACGTACGTTAATGTTTTGTTGTATGAATTCGCGATGTTATTGAGTGACACGGAATCAAGTCAGGACAGTGATTATGTATACCGAAAGAAAAAGTATATATTATTATATCTTGAGCACAGAAAAAAACGTGCAAGACGTGAACGTGAAAAACCGACGCTCTGGGAAGTCTGCAGTCTGTGAACATGTTCAAGATCGTCCCCGCCATTACATCAGATTTCATAGACCACAAATCCTTGCAAAAGAACACCGATTCCTACCAAGGATGATACGCGAGGCTATTGAAATTAAAAAACATCCTAATTTCAATAGAGAAGATGGATGGGTGCTGCCATCTGCTTGGGATCCTATAATTAACAAAATTAAATCCAAACTCAAGCATAACACTGCAAGACTTCAGGATACTGTAAGTTCATTCTACGTAAATCGAACCAAAAATTAATATTAAAAAACTGAAGGTAGCCAGGCTAACTGTGACATCGGGACGTCAAACATCTCAGTCCCCCCCCCCCCCCCCGTGACCATGGGTTGCTGTAAAGCACTCGAAACGTCAGGAATAAAAATAATAAAATAAACGCGATAAAATCCGTAAAAAACAGTTTTATTCAATGTATAGGGAAGTGGTTCAAATCTTACTTGCAATATGTGAACTTAATACAATACCTACTACATAACAACCCACAAGTATACCTACAAATGTTTAGTGAAAGCTTGAAATGACAATAAAAACTTAAAATTTATTTACTCATGTGGTGCAAACTGCGTCGCTTACACGTTTTAGCCAAACACATTGAGCGATATTGAAATTTGAATGATCGTTTTTGCACTGAATTGTTATTGTCAGAATTTAAAGTACATATTATTTAAATCTACAATACTAAATACTATAATAATAATTTAAAAAAAAAACTAAAACTAGAAACTTAAATATCATATAGTCCTACTCCCCGCGGTATCGTGCCAAGAACGGCTGCGTTTCCCCGCTGAATGGCTATACTTAGCCTTTGAGCGAGGAAAGAACCAGCCCTCTTATCATCAGCAGCAACGACCAGCCGCGGATGGAGTTCCTTTAGGAACTTCACCGCACGTGGACCCCACGGACCGATAGTCTCTACAGCAAATGGCACAAATATGTAGTCATCTCTCAGAGACTCATACTTGCGCCACTTACTCAGTTCAGCTGCCTCTGATGCCGCCCCGGCTCTAAACGAGGTACCCTTGAGATGAGAGACCGCCAGAGTGTCTACGCAAGTAGCATCCCACACTAGGGTTTTACCTCTCTCCCAAGGGACCAATGTCATACCGTCGGGTCTCCTGCCATCGTCTCTAAATATTCCACAAGGCTCTAAAACCGAGGGAACATTTATAGAGACAAGAGCCCTTCGGATGACATCGTTCAGAGAACTGTGTCGTGAAAATCTACCAGCGCTTTTCTTACATGAAAGGCCGTGGAGCCCAAACTTGTTGACGCTGCTACCACAGGGACACTGATGGGGTTGACAAATCGCCGCTCCTAGTCGGATTCCTACGGCAATACGTAAGCTTTCCGCATCAAGTAATGTGCCGAGATTACTTGATGGTAAAGCGTGTAACCAGTATTTAAAGTACTTTACATTATTTATATCACCAGGCACACTATATACATCAACAAATAAACACTCAAGTTCAACACTATAAAGCTATTATTATAAATATAATATATTTTAATATAATTAATATTTAATTTATTTAATATATTTTTACACGTGGTAGAGCCATACTGCAGCTATATTAGTAGTATAGTTGTAACACGAATGGGCGACTCGACCGGGGAAGGACCACGCTCTCACAGAATACCAGCGTAAAATACAAGCTTGGCGCTGCTGTGTTTCGTATGGTGAGTGTAGAGAACCGGAGACCCTTTTTACTGGAAAAGAGGCTTTCCATCTTAGTCCTAATGGGTGACCACGCATCTGCATTTTGATTCGCAAACGAGGATAGATGTAGATGTCTATGGGTCACAGCAACCACTTACCATCAGGTGGACTGTGTGCTCGTTTGTTATTTTATCCTATAAAAAAAATATTAGCACTTTTACTGTAATTGAACCGTGGATTTGAATATTTTTTGCGAGAGCACAAGCGTAGAGATGTTGTTCAGTTGACGTCTTACTATCATATATATCGGTATCATTAAGTCGTAATCACTACATTTGCATAACTTAGCAAAATAACTGATTAAGTCGTAGGCACAACGTTTGCATAATTTAACAAAATAATAAGCAATTAAGTCATAGGCATTACTTTAGCCTAACTTAACCAAATAATAACCGACTAAGTCATAGGCACTACGTTTGCAAATTTAAGAAAATAACTGATTAAGTCGTAGGCACAACGTTTGCATAACTTAACAAAATAATAACCAATTAAGTCATAAGCACTACTTTATCCTAACTTAACCAAATAATAACCGACTATGTCATAGGCACTACGTTTGCAAACTTAACTAAATAACTGATTAAGTCATAGGCACTACATTAGCATTACTTAAGATCTTCTTAAATCATAGGCACGATGCTATAATAACTTAACACCCACTTAAGTCATAAGTACGAAATTAGTATAAATTAAACTAATCGCGACAGAGGCACGACGTTAGCTTGTCCGCCTTGTACTTTTGAGAAAGAGGCACAACGTTAGCGTTTTTCAATATTACTTGTTCAGAAAGGAAGCACTACGTTAGCTATTTCTGACACATGTGTAACTATACACCCCCAAAGTAAGCATGGGACAAGCACACTCCTCGGGCGTCCACTCGCTCCTCTAGGGTACCATGAACTGTGCAGCAGCACATATGTTGTTAACAGCCAGCAAGCTGTCCCTCAGCACTCGCGCTGATGAGCCACTTCATCGCACTCGCGCCAGTTAGCCGCTGCATTGCACTCGTAGTTGAACACCATCCGCAACGAAAGTTGAGCAAGCGTCTATTCGCTGCGCCAAAGCACCACGCGCTCGGCGGCCAAATCAGTCTTACTAGAGCTCGGTCACACCTGACCATGTCCAATTAGCCGTCGACATTTGGAGTAAACTGTAAGACTTATCAACATATTAGAGTTCAAAATGCTACCTTTTTAATTCATAGCGCGTTAAAGTTAAACTTTTTTTGGTATATCGTTAAAAATTACGGACTATAAAATATAGCCCGTTTAAGTCTTATTTCGTATGAACTATCAAGTTATAAAAAAACTCAAGCAAGCTAAATTTCCACTGAACGCAAAAATATAACTCACCAGACCTTCAACATTTCTTTAAACATTTGTTAACATGTTTGGGTACGGTAATAAATAATAAAGGTACACTCTATACTTTAATGACACAACAATGTCATAAATAGGACAGTAAATTTCATTATGACATTTAACTTAAACAAAGGCAACAACGCTAGGATCATCTTAGTCTTTCACAAACGTAATGACTTTAACACTATTCGAACGTTATAACATGTGTACGATATCAGGGACCTTATCCCGCTTTTGATGTTAGAAATTAAAATGTAGAGCTATAAGAAAAAGCTTTGATCCCACTTTCGATATTAGAAATTAGAACGTAGAGTTACAATAAAAAGCTTCAATCCCACTTCCGATGTTAGAAATTATCCTAAAATTTATTTGAATAAAAGAACACTACTCTTTAATAAACCTTCCTTACTTTAAGAAAAAAATCAACTGATCAATAGCATGATCAGATCAATGAAACAATACAGCGCACTGTACCATACACTCAGCATAGAGCAATACGATCCGACCAACCGTAACATATTTCCGTCACAATCACGAACCGGTGTAACGTGAAGGATCCAATTACATAATAAAACCAAAGCAATATATGCAAGCCAACAGCAACTCTACCCATCTCAATGTAAAACAGGGCAGCCGCTCATCAACATGATTTTCCTTGCCTACACTACTAGTAGAATACCTAACGGGCATAGTACGACAGTGAGACTCGTATAACTCTCATTTCCTCGTATTTCTTTTTTTTTACTATAGTGAAGCAATAAGTACAGTTACATTTTTTACGTGGTAGAGCCATGCTGCAGGTACATTATAGTTGTAGCATGCTCTAAAAGAATACCAGCGTAAAATAGCAGCTTAATGCTTATATGTTTAATGTGGTGAGTGTAGAAAACTGGAGACCCTTTTTAATAGATACGAGGCATTCCATCTTAGTTATCAAGGGTGACATCTGAATCTTGATTCTTAATCTGGGATAGATGTAGATGTCTATGGGCAAAAGCATCCACTTACCACTAGGTAGGCTGTGTGCTTACTTATTAACCTGATTCTATAAATATGTCAACAGATAAGTACAGTAACATACGAGCTTAATATATCTTACCTAGAATATGTGCTGTAACTTCTTATTAGAGAACATCCAATACTGTTTGTAGGGTATTCCCTACAAACAGTATTGAATGTTCTATCCCATACCTAGGCAACCTCTCCAAAGTCTGATTGCTAGAAATAATATATATTTACAAAAACCATTTGGTGCCCGTTAGTATCGCTAAAATTCGATTTTTTTTTAAAAACGTTACCACCGCACTAGAATTTTCTCCTGTATCTGTACTGTTTGTAGGGAATACCCTACAAACAGTATTGAATGTTCTATCCCATACCTAGGCAACCTCTCCAAAGTCTGATTGCTAGAAATAATATCTATTTACAAAAACCATTTGGTGCCCGTTAGTATCGCTAAAACTCGATTTTTTTTTAAAAACGTTACCACCGCACTAGAATTTTCTCCTGTTTCTGCACTGTTTGTAGGGAATACCCTACAAACAGTATTGAATGTTCTATCCCATACCTAGGCAACCTCTCCAAAGTCTGATTGCTAGAAATAATATCTATATACAAAAACCATTTGGTGCCCGTTAGTATCGCTAAAATCAATTTTTTTTTAAAAACGTTACCACTGCACTAGAATTTTCTCCTGTATCGTGTAGGCAGTTTACAAACACAAATTGCACAAGGACAAATATCCAGACCCGGAGCAATTATTTGTAAGCCATACAAATACTTGTTCTGTGCGGGATTCGAACCCGCGGCCCCAGCGCTGCAACTCATTGCTGAGCCACTGCGCTTGATTTTGATGATATTTTATGTATTTGTTTGAGTGAGTCTCTGTATGTCTTAGATTTAGAATTGGACCCGGTAGGCGGCACTGTTGATGAGATTTAGAAATCAAGTGCGAAGCCGAGGCAGTTCGTTACTTTAATATAAAACATATATTTTATAATTAACTTCCTTTAATACTCTACTTTTAAATTGGTAGAGACACGCTGAAGCTATTATGCTGCCATTGTTAATCATATTTTTGTACTCGTTTGTCACAGTAATATAATTATTCTAAAAACTTTTGTTGAATATTACTCGCTCTATCCTCCACTACACTAGGACGTACTGCTGATAAGTAATAAACTGATCTAAGGAGTATTAGCAGCTGTTTTAGTAAATTTCGTAACTGACTAGGCATATAAATATGTCTTATAAATTATATATATTTTACTATTTAAAAAATGTGTTGTTTATAAATTGTAGGTAAACAGGTAAATATTAAATTTGGTGCAACAAGATTATGATGATTTTCCGAAGGCCTTAAAACGCCAATATGATACAGATTTTCATACAAAGAAACTATTCATTTTATAAATCAAAAAATATCAATGTCTTTCGTGCATAGAGTATTAAGAACATTAATCCTTATTGGTTTGAACAGGCTAACCAAACAATAAAAGCATTTCTATAAAAATTTTAAAGAAAGGAAAAGGTTTGACTGAAAGGCAGTAATGGAAAATCGACAGCTATTTTTGATTTCCGAGGAGTTTTGAATTTACCACAATTTAATGTGGGTACTTTCTGCTGGAAACGAAAGCATCCAGTGAATAATTTTACTATTTTGACGCTGTACGTATGTATGATACTAAAATAGCAAAAAGAGGCAGCAACGAAGTTACTGCTGTTGCCAGATAAACTTTTTTAGAATTGAAAATGAAACAGGTATTAACAAATTGTCATTTCCTAATGATAGCTGCTACATACATACTGATGTGTATGTCTATAACAGAGCCATGGTAGAGCCATGCTGCAGCTATATTAGTAATATATTTGTAGCACGAATGGGTCGGCTCTCGCTCCACACGACCACGCTCTCACAGAATACCAGCGTAAAATAGCAACTCAACACTGCTGTGTTTCGTATGGTGAGTGTAGAGAACCGGAGACCCTTTTTACTGGAAAAGAGGCATTCCATCTTAGTCCTCATGGGTGACAATGCATCTGCATTTTGATTCGCAAACGAGGATAGATGTAGATGTCTATGGGTCACAGCAACCGCTTACCATCAGGTGGACTGTGTGCTCGTTTGTCACCCTATCCTATAAAAAAATTGCGATTTCTGTAAAATTTTTTGCGATGCCCATTACGCACAGGTTTTTGCTACAATCAAAATAAAGGCGATCCCATTAAAAATAAGAAGAAAGTTGTCAATACTCCTAAAATAATCTACAACATTATTTTTACTTCTATAAAGGTAAAAAATATCAATTAATTAATGCAATTTGATGTTGTTATCTAGTGGATGTCATAAGAGGCAATAGAGAGAAATGAAACAGGAGAGGGACAGCAGAAGGCTGTGATGAATGATAAATGTTGTAATAAAAATAAAATAGAGAAGTATGACACACAAATATTAGTGAAACTTGATTTGATAATTCGATGGGCTAATCTTGCGGAGGTCAGTGTTTCACGTTTACAAGCAAATACACTCTTTTGTGGTATAATTTTGAAGATTTAGGAATCATCATCATTACAGCCCTTCACAAGTCCACTGCTGAACATAGGCCTCCCCCAAGGAATGCCACAAAGCACGGTCCTGAGCCACCTGCATCCATCGACTTCCTGCATGTCTTACCAGGTCGTCACTCCATCTTGTGGGGGGACGCCCTACACTTCGCCTACCGGTACGAGGCTGCCACTCGAGAACCTTTCTTCCCCATCGGTTGTCGGTTCTTCGAGCTATATGGCCGGCCCACTGCCACTTCAGCTTACTAATCCGTTGGGCTATGTCGGTTACTCTGGTTCTACTGCGGATATCCTTATTCCTAAGTTTATCACGCAGAGAAACTCCGAGCATAGCCCTCTCCATAGCTCGCTGAGCGACCTTGAGCTTCCTCATACGGCCAGCAGTGAAGGACCACGTCTCAGTTCCGTAAGTCATCACTGGCAACACGCACTGGTTGTACAATTTTGCTTTAAGGTTTTGAGGTATTTCTGACGAGAAGATGTGTCGTAGCTTCCCGAACGCTGCCCAGCCGAGTTGAATCCGTCGATTGACCTCTTGGTCGAAGTTGGACTTACCTAGTCGGACTATTTGTCCCAGGTAAACATACTCGTCAACAACTTCGAGCTTAGTGCTCCCAACAACTACCGGCATAGGTGTGACATGGACATTAAACATAATCTTTGTTTTGTCCATGTTCATCTTAAGACCTATCCGTTGGGAGACACTATTGAGGTCATTGAGCATAGTGCTTAGCTCCTCCAGCGATTCTGCCATGAGGACTATATCGTCGGCAAATCGAAGGTGAGTGATGTACTCGCCATTGATGTTAATTCCGTATCCTTTCCAGTCCAGAAGCTTGAAAACGTCTTCCAATGCAGCGGTGAAGAGTTTCGGGGATATAACGTCACCCTGTCTTACACCTCTCTGCAATTGGATAGGTTTCGTACTCTGGTTCTGTACTCGGATAGCCATCGTAGCCCTACTGTACAAGCACTTCAACACTTCGATATACCGACAGTCAACTTGGCACCGCTGAAGGGACTGCAGCACCGCCCAAATTTCGACGGAATCAAAGGCTTTCTCATAGTCCACATACGCCAGACAATTAAAATTTAGGAATAAAAAACTTTTTACTGTCGATAATCGAATATAAGAATAATAAGACCAAATAAGCGTACCCATACATTTGGAGAGCGTTGAATTGTCACAAGTATACCACCTATTCAATTGAATATGTAAAGCCTTGCATGCACATCTTGTGAGGTTTGTAAATGTAGAGTGAAGGTACGCTTTTAACATTCTTTGCGAAAGTGAAAAAATTTAAACAAGTAATAGTAATGCGGTTGAAGAGACTTTTAATTTTATTACTTTAATTAATTTTAACCCACGACGAAAAAGAGTGGTGTTATATGTTTAACGTGTATCTGTGTATCTGTGTATCTGTGTATCTATGTATCTATGTATCCGTGTATCTATGTATCTATGTATCCGTGTATCTGTGTATCTATGTATCTCTGTATCCTTGTATCTATGTATCTGTGTATCTGTGTATCCATGTATCTAAGTATATCTGTATCTGTGTATCTGTGTATCCATGTATCTGTGTATCTGTCTGTGGCATCGTAGCTTCCAAACAGATGAACCGATTCAAAAACCTTTACATTAAACTTTAATATCATGCATAAAGTTTGTTAGTATTAGATGGTTACTTAGAAATATACTACTTAGAAATACTTAGAAATATAATTTCGATTTATACAGCAAAAACGGGGTTTTATATTTTTGCCTTTGTGAAATTTATGAAAGTACAGCAATAGTTTTGTTATAGTAAATAAAAATTTGCTCCTTAAATAAAAAAATAGTACAAGAAGTCTGAACTATAATGTTACTATAACATTACTTTTGAGAAAGGTGAATGGGATTTTTGGGCCTGAAATTAATAAATAACATATACTGTGAAAAAGACTAGAGGCCTTACATGTGCTCAAACAGCTAGATTATTTTATTTTAGTTATTTCTATAGCTATTTTTTTATTTCTATAATTATTTCTACTTGCAGAAGACAGCTACAAGAGCTGTAGTGTTATACTACTTACATTTCATTTTTTCGTTTCGCATCACTTTATACTATTTCTCCATTCTGTTCTTGATTTTCTGCATTCATGTTTTGCATCACTTTATACTATTTTTCCATTCTGTTTTTGATTCTCTGCATTTATATTTTGCATCACCTTTATTTATATAGGATCCTGTAACGTTTTTACACAATAACATATCATTTTACTGCGTATTTTCACACTATTTAGTACCTTTTAAACTAGCTGTCAACGAAGCCTTACCTTTTTTTGGTCTTTTATTGAATTCTCTGTAACTCTACAATTTCAGGCTTCGGTGCGCTGTCGCGCATCAGTTTTTCCTATTTGAATAATATCTCATTTCTTACTTAAAGGTAAAGATTTTCCAATTATATTCCTAAAAACCAAAAATTTTATATTTGATAACCATTGTTTTTGTAGTTGTCATGGTAACTTTTATTCAAATTCGTCTCTGGTTTGATGTTCTTTCTTCATAAATACTTTTTGGCTGTAGGTCATTTACAATAAATTTCCTTTTAATTTAAATAATTTTTCCGTTCTCTCTAGAAAGATATAAAAGCCGAACAATCGGTGAAGAAATGGAGTCTTGCTTCAGTTCTCGTATCGGAAGCATCTTCTAAAGGCCTTATCCCGGGGCCGCTCAGCCCCGGGATCCTGCAAGCCTCTATCCTGCCTGAAGCCACTGGACTCTACGATCCGTTGCTCTGCCTGAAGTCGCCGGATCCTACAAAACGTTGCTCTGCCTGAAGTCGCCGAGATCCCACAAGTCTCTACTCTACCTGGAGTCGCCGGAACCTACAAACCTCTGTTCCGCCCGAAATCACCGGAACCTACAAACCTCTGTTCCGCCTGCAGTCACCGGATCCTGCAGGCCACTGCGCTGTCTGAAGTCGCTGAGGATCCTGCAAGCTCCTGTCTGGGCTGAAGTCGCCGATCCTGCAATCGCCGCATTCACCTGAGGTCGTCGCCTAGAGACGCCCACGCCTACCCACCTACGCCGTGCGTGCTCGTTCCAGGCGCTGAGAGCACGCTTGGGATCTTCGGACTCAGCTACGACATAAATCTTTTTTTATTACCTTTTTTTTTAAATATAATTTGTAAATCACATCATCCATCATCTTCATATTTCATTTTTTTTATAAAATTGTAAATACTCTTTTAAAAACTTAAATATATTATTGTCTTGGTCTATTTGGTTGTTTTGCTGATCGTAGGTTAGGTTCTTTCTTCTTTTAATTGTCGCTTCACGACAGAGCAATAGGTCCAAAACAATCCCTTAGAAAAAAAAATTAAAGAAATAAATATATTAACTTTGGTCTCTCTGTATATTTAGCAAAATTTTATGTATGCACACAAAATCAAAAATTTTATTAAAAATAGTGAAATGATGTGCATTCTGTAAATACAAAGAACAAGTACAAGTTAGTTGTACCAGTTACTTATCTCCAAAGAGTCTTTAAATCCATCATGGGGCAATGTATACGAGTACGATGTACGCTTTTACAACAAAATTCCAGAAAATATGCAGGCCTCATCTATCAAAAATATTAAATTATTAACCAAAAATTGTTTAGTCTGGTTTATTATACTACTAAAGAGTACATGATTGATAATAACCCCTGGGAATGAGGTGATCCCTACCATTTTGTTTCTAAATATTTTCATACAACCTGTATAAAGTAATATATTGTAAATATAGTAATATATTGTTAATTTAAAAAAAGTAACCCTGGGTTTCTTGCCAGTTCCTCACAGGACATAGTTAAAAGTAAGAAATGACCTTCAATAAGAATTACATGTCTATATTGAATAAAAATGATTATATTCCCTTCTATGTAAAATTTCTATTACGTAAAATTGTTTAAAACTACGTGAAATTGTCTTGGATAAGAACGTAAGCAACAGAGACCGACACACGGAAAGACAATGAAGACAATACCCGAAAGAGGTAGTTTTGGCACGGGACAATAATGATAATAATAAAGTGTAGTCCACGCGAGCTAAGCTAGGAGCGAAATTTAGTAGTAGTGATATAAGCAATAAGATATAAATAATGAAATTAGACTAGGATTGCAAAAACAACTTTCTTTATAAATACTACAAAACTTCTTCTAATTACAAAATTCTTTATAAGTTTGCCTAAGTATAGCGTTTGTCATTTATTAATAATAGGTTTATTTTTTAAGAGTACAAAGCTAACCTTCGCCACTATTGTAATCCAATATTATTGAAATCAAAATATCGCGTCATTAAAAATACGCTGTAGACTAAATTATAACCACCACAGACAAGAACATAACGATGTTTAGTTGTTTACGCGGTATGTTACACATGTTACTCTCAAATTTGATTTAGTGTTTTGTGCTACACTATATTTTATTTAAAGAATTATATTCCTGCAGATATTTTTTGACTATTGAGATTGATTACGAAGGTCGAAATATTAATAGCCTTGTAACAACTTGACAAAGATTTTTCTGTTTCCTAACATCCATTTTCCATCAGATCGTATTGACATTGAGATTAAATTAACATAATATATTTGATATGTATAAATTTTGTGACATGTTAAAAGATTATTTCGTTTCTTTTATTAAAAGACTAATGTTACCCAGACCGAATTTCGGTCACAGTGACCAGTCTAGAGACTAGCAATCCGCGCAAAACAGGATAATAGTGCCCGAGTGTATGTGCAAGCACAGGTGCACTTTCTATTCCTCATTCTCATAGACTGATAGGACGACAATTCAAAACGACCGAAGAAAGATCAGGCGCAGAACAAACGGCTTCACGTGATTTCCGAGATACGGGAGTGAAACACTGCTAATTTCCTGACTCCGGGCTGCTACTGAGATTTTCCCGACAGAAGAACTCATTGAGTTTTCGTGGCTCGACCCGGGATTCGAAGCCGGGACCTTATGATTAGCAATCGCATTTACGACCAATAAGGAAAGTGACGTATATGTGTAAAACTAATATACTTCCGTTCTGCAGTACTGGCCATTTCAAATCAAAAGCATTTTTGTTCGGCTAAGAATTCTAATTTCAAATTAATTTCATTTTCAAAAAAAATATAGAATTCTTTTGCAATCGCATTTACGACCAATAAGGAAAGTGACGTCTTCGAAATGTTTTTTAACTACTCAGACATGCAAGTTCCCTTCGATGTTTTTCTTCTTCACCGAGCACATGGTTAATCAGCACTTATTGCTATTAAAATTTTGATTCTCCAAAACGATGCAATCGCGTCGGTATCTACAAGATATGGTACATTGAGTTTACATAATAAAATAATGTTACATAAATTTTTATGTTGTCAGTACTTGCCAGTGCATATTTTGTTCAATATTGCGGATGATTATTAGAATGTGTATGGAACGCAAGGTCATCAAAGTTCATTTGTTTGCCATGAAGTATACAATTTATTGAATTAAATACCGATGGGGTCATTCTGTCCAGGACATTCCTATAGTAAAGTTGAGGATGTAGTTAGTGCAAGTGTTATTATGAGAGTCATTATGATTTCAGCCTATTAAAAGTCCACTGCTGAACATAGGCCTCCCTCATAGATTGCCTCATAGTGGGGTGTTTGTCGTAGGTACCACGCTTGGTAAGCGGGTTGGCAAGGGCAGTTTTTTTTATATTTTTTTGCCGTTTTTAGGAAGATGCTACTGCACATCTCCTGATTTGTTTCTTACACCACCTCTTCACGGTAATGAGAGTTATTACCTCAAGTAAAATTAGTAAAATGCATGCTAAATTCCCCTCCCTCTTAAATTATTAGATTTTTCAAAGTAAAAAGCAACAGTTAAAGTAAAAGCCGACTTCAAAGAACTTCGTTCTAATATCGTGTTGGTGGAGACTAAATTACAATTTCGTATGACGAGAACTTCGTGAAACCCAAAACATATAAGTAATAAAAATATCTAGACCTGGTTCACGAGGTAACCGATATGTGAGTTGATCTGTCCACCGAAATTATATCTATTGTCGTTATTGTAAACGTGTTAATCCTGGTGAGCCTCTAGTGTCACCTGAGGTGACTGTTGGTCCTCCTCAGATTAGATGTTTTTCTTCTTTCACCAAACCCACAGCATTAAGTATGCTATGTTGAGGGCTTCTGTCTGGATATCTGTGTCCCGAACAAGCCGGTTTCCGAAAAGGCTTTAGCACCATAGACCACATACATACCCTTCGGCAAATTGTACAGAAGTCAGAGGAGTACAATTTGCCACTATGTCTGGCGTATGTGGACTATGAGAAAGCCTTTGATTCCGTCGAAATTTGGGCGTTGCTGCAGTCCCTTCAGCGTTGCCAAGTTGATGGTCGGTATATCGAAGTGCTGAAGTGCTTGTACAGTAGGGCTACGATGGCTATCCGAGTACAGAACCAGAGTACGAAACCTATCCAACTGCAGAGAGGTGTAAGACAGGGTGACGTCATATCCCCGAAACTCTTCACCGCTGCATTGGAAGACGTTTTCAAGCTTCATGACTGGAAAGGATATGGTATTAACATCAATGGCGATTACATCACTCACCTTCGATTTGCCGACGATATAGCCCTTATGGCAAAATCGCTGGAGGACCTAAGCACTATGCTCAATGACCTCAATAGTGCTTCCCAACTGATAGGTCTTAAGATGAACATGGACAAAACAAAGATCATGTTTAATGTCTATGTCACAGCTATGCCGGTAGTTGTTGGGAGCACTAAGCTCGAAGTTGTTGACGTGTATGTTTACCTGGGGCAAATAGTCCGACTAGGTAAGTCCAACTTCGACCGAGAGGTCAACCAACGGATTCAACTCGGTTGGGCAGAGTTCGGGAAATTACGGCACATCTTCTCGTCAGGTTTACCTCAAAAATTGAAAACGAGACTGTACAACCAGTGCGTGTTGCAAGTGATGACATACGGCACTGAGACGTGGTCCTTCACTGGTGGCCGGATGAGGAAGCTCAAGGTCTCTCAGCGAGCTATGGAGAGGGCTGTGCTCGGAGTTTCTCTGCGTGATAAACTCAGAAATTAGGATATCCGCAGTAGAACCAAAGTGACCGACATAGCCCAACGGATTAGTAAGCTGAAGTGGCAATGGGCCGGCCATATAGCTCGAAGAACCGACAACCGATGGGGAAAAAAGGTTATCGAGTGGCAGCCTCGTACCGGCGGACGAAGTGTAGGGCGTCCCCCCACTAGATGGAGTGACGACCTGGTAAGATATGCAGGAAGTCGATGGATACAGGTGGCTCAGGACCGTGCTTTGTGGCATTCCTTGGCGGAGGCCTATGTTCAGCAATGGACTTGTGAAGGGCTGTAATGATGATGATGATGATTTATTTCCTAAATATATGTACTTCTGATGTCGATCGTTAATTGTTTGATACAGTACTTCCTAACGCATATTTAACAATAATTCATTTATGTGGAAATAATTTTATCCTTTTTGAGTTTTAATAAGTAAGTTGTTACCTTTAAATGTTAAAATATTTGAAACTTTTTAAGTGAACAAAGCAATATCACAATCTCAAGTTTAGATGTAGAATGCCGGTCTTATAAAATTATATTAGAAAATATATCCCCTATTCTTTTCATCCATTTTACTTAAAATTTTATTGGAACCACCCTTGTGTGTAATATTGAAGAAATATAAAAACTTCCAAAATTGCCGGAGTTGTGTAAACATTCGTATAATTGAATTAAGACCCTCACCCTTTCTTAAATGGGCTAAAATTACTTTTTTTATAGGATAGGGTGATAAACGAGCACACAGTCCACCTGATGGTAAGTGGTAGCTGTGGCCCATAGACATCTACATCTATCCTCTTTTGAGAATCAAAATGCAGATGCGTTGTCACCCGTGAGGACTAAGTTGGAATGCCTCTTTTCCAGTCAAAAGGGCCTCCGGCCACCTGCACTCGCCGAGCGAAACGCAGAGGTAAACCTCTACTTCACTCTGGTATTCTGTGAGGTCGTGGTACCACCCCGGTTTGAGCCGGCCCATCCGTGCGACAGCAAAAGATGCCGCGTGGCTCTACCACTATCAAAACTACTTGAAGAAAAATAAAATATTTTTACAAATAATGAAATTGGTATTGATGATGATACAGCCGCTAAGATTAGTTGGGGCTTTTGTAGTGCTAGAACCAATAGTCTTGCCATATCGAACACAAATGGGTCAAAATTTCCTGTTAATGACAATGCCTGTTAACATACAGCCTGGGCGGCAACAGCCTGGTTGCACGAAGTAGTCACGGCTATGGAATGACCAGCGTAATCCCCATTTTTAAATCCCATTGAGCAAGCTTAGGATTTACATATTATAGGATCTTTTTTTTATTATAGGATAAGGGTGACAAACGAGCACACAGACCACCTGATGGCAAGTGGTTGCTACGGCCCATAGGTACACATCTACATCTATCCTCTATTACAAATCAAAATTTAGATGCGTTGTCACCCGTGAGCACTAAGATGGAATGCTTCATATCCAGTAAAAAGGGCCTCCGGCAACCTGCACTCACCAAGCGAAACGCAGAGGTAAACCTCTACTTCACGCTGGTTTTCTGTGAGGTCGTGGTACCACCCCGGTTCGAGCCGGCCCATCCCTGCGACAGCAAAAGCTGCCGCGTGGCTCTACCACTGTTAAATGCCCAACCGATGCAGATGCATTATATATGTCACCACGTTTTTACTGATTATTAAATCTTAATTCAAAGGCTCTTATAAGGTTTTTACTATAATTAATTTATAAAAATTAAACATGCTTGATGTACAGTTTCACACTTACGTTTTTTTCTGCATCTAATATGAAGTCTCATACAAAGTCTTTGTTATAAAGAAGGGTAGATTTTTTAAATAACGTTTTCTTGTATATACATGTCTTAATTTATACATGATGTCTTAAGAAAATATTGACATAATTTTTCAAATTCATGTGTTTTTAAAATATCTCTATACCGTGTAATTTTTTCATGTACTACATTACACATATGTTTTTAGTTATAGCTGTCTCTAACACTATTACGTATAGGGGTGGATCAATTTTTTTCCCTAGCATTTATTTTTACTTAATGACTTACTCAAAAGTTTCTTTATAGGTAAATAGTATTCTAAACACATAACAAACAATCAGAAGTGCATCAGTGCTGTAAATTAACAATTTGTTTTGATATTTAGGGTAACTTGGTATACCAAAAAGAGCTCCCATACAAAAAGTCGTTGTCCCCAGACCATAGTGTCTCATGTTAATTCCAGTTGAAATATTTTTTTTCTATAAAACCCTATCTTGAAATTAATTTTACTAAGAGACAAAATAATAAACTTTATCATGAATAACCACTGATATTAAATAAATATAAAATTTTTCAACAAAAAAAAAACATTTATGACTGTCCCTCAATAGATTCTTTTTGCACGTGTATGCTGAGTTACCTAAAAAAATTGTGTTAAAAGAACGGCTAGATGGTATGTCTTGTCGTTGCTAACTTTATTAAAGTCGTATCGGGTAACAACGACGGGCGAAACTTTGACAACCGACAAGTCAATCAGTCCCCCGCCTTAGGGTATTAGTGTTGCGGGCCTGTGGACGGCAAGCAATGGGTAGCTCGCCGTCCGTCCGTCTAACGACGACAGGCCGTGTCGACGGCGCGTTTTGTTCCACGCGCGCCTCAAAGAGCTGTCAGCAGCGTGAAGGGGCCCGCAAGGGCCGACGCCTGCCGGGGCTGCGGGCTGTTCGAAAGAGATACCGCGGCTCCGGAACGTAAGGGCACTGAAGGAACACGGATGGTTTTTAGTCAGTAAAATTCTGACACTCCCTTCCGCTCCACCCACAGCGAAAGGCGTCATTAGATGATTATCCATCCGCAAAAAAAAGGGTATTAGTGTTCTGTGATCAGTCCACTTCGAATGCTCACAGGGAGTGTGCGTACCTTTTTGCGCTGTCAACTGAGTTACCGGATTTTCTCGTAAAATGTAAGTAGTAACTATTTAATAATAATACTACTACTTATTTTTTTATAGTTATAATAATATGTATTTTTTGATCAAAGTACTTGAATTGTCTCCTCAGTTACCGGTATAATTAGTTACTTTGAAGGTAACTCCATAGACGTCGTTGATAACTTCAGAGACATTAGTGTACTGTCAAACACGTTGTGGCGTCAAACTAAAATCAACACATATTTTTATTAATGATTCTTGTATTGTTATTCCATTTTCAATATGTACTTCTCCTATTTCATTAGCACATTGTTTTCAATGACAATCATCCTCACTTAAATGTCAAGTATAAATGCAAAAGCGAGTGTTTGTTTAACAGTGGTAGAGCCAGGCGGCAGCTTTTGCTGTCGCATGGATGGGCCGGCTCAAACCGGGGTGGTACCACGACCTCACAGAATACCAGCGTGAAGTAGAGGTTTACCTCTGCGTTTCGCTTGGTGAGTGCAGGTGGCCGGAGGCCCTTTTTACTGGAAGTGAGGCATTCCATCCTGGTCCTCACGGGTGAAAACGCATCTGCATTTTGATCTGTAACAGAGGATGGATGTGGATGTCTATGGGCCGCAGCAGCAATTTGCCATCGGGTGGACTGTGTGCTCGTTTTTCACCCTTATCCTATAAAAAAACAACCCATTAACACAAAAACTACTGATTGATTTGGATGAAATTCGACTCATGGTATACTGTGACCTAGATAAGGATAGAATATACTTATATTTCGGTAAAAAGTCGAAAGCGGAAGCTATTTCTTTTTAATTTACATCTTTTATTTTTATATTACATTGAATAATTTATTATAAACTGAAACTTAAAAACTGTATTTCTACCTTCTTAGATATGCAATGGTACGTTTATCACCAGTAAAAAAACAGAAGCGATATCGAGAAAGGCCCAAACAAAGCCCTGTAAAATATGAAGAAATCTTCACCTCTTCGTTGTCGACATACCACGCTTTCTTTTTTGGTTTGATTTGTCGTACATAATGCGTACAGAAAAGGAGTGGACTAATTTGCCAGCATCTGTCTTTCCGATTATAATTTCTAGGGTATTTTCAAGTCAAGAGTGAAGTCATATTTTACATGAAGAAATCAAAAAAAAAAACAGAGCACTACCACAAAATAAAAAGATTAGCTAAAGAAACAAGCTAATTTGATTTGGAAACTAAGGCAAAGGGAATACAGGAAAAGAAGAAAGAATTTACAAAGTATTATAGATGTAACGCCGTCAAGTTCTCCATTACCTAGAGTACAAGATATTCAAGAAGTCCACCAAAAATCACCTGCATCACCGATTTCAAATGCGTCTAGGGAGCGAGGACGAAAAAAAAAATGAAGACATATAAATCCAAAATATATAGAGCAAAGAAAAAATTGGAGCAGGAAAATAAAAAAAATGAACAGATTGTGTGAAAAGTATAAGAAAAAACTAATGCAAAGTAAACAAAAAGAAGTAAACACTAATGAGAAACCAGTAGACAACCAAAGTTATAATCTTTTGACCAAGTCTATAAAAGATCGGTACAAGACGATAAGGAGTCTGAGAAGTGATTTGAATGTCCTTATTCGAAAGACAGTATGCAGCGATGATTTTCTAACATGTTTATGTTTATGGCAGTAACAAAAAAAGAACACTTATTCTTACGCTTCCAAGGCTTTGTCCTCAATAGAAGAAGACTGTGAAATTAAAGTTATGTTTTACGGGTAGTTGGTATTGACGCGAAGAAGTTCAAACTAGACAAGAGGGATATCAGCTACGTAAATTATGAAGATGTTATTAGTATCTTGCCGGTACCAAGCCTTCTGAAATAAGATATGTACTAATTTATTGTTTCTATTGATATATTTGAAAAGCAATTATTGTCGAAATTTGATCTCAAGATTATATCTAGATTGATTATTAGTAGTAGAATATTTCTCCTAAAGGTGATATTATTTTTTTCCTTATATATGATTGTTACTTACTTCAAAGTCATTATGTTTAAAAGTAATTAAATTTTTTAAGTTTTTTGATTTTATGTCTTAGGCGCTACCAAGTTTGTCTCTGAAGTTACTTTTTGTCCCTTAATTTAAATTTTCGTTTTTAAACGTGGCGATCTTCCTGCTTACATTATAATCTATATTTTTATATCTTAATATACTAAAGATAAAAGGGCGTCTGTTGGAAGTATTTTTTACGTTTATCTTATTATTGGTAACGCAAGATATAATTTATTGATTACTTTTAATTTAATATGTAAACAATTGTTAAGACTGACTTTATTACAGCAATTAATTTAGGATAAAAAAGTAAATAAAGACTACGAATCATTTATATATTAGTTTTATTCAGACTATATCTATCACTATATATAGGTTACGCAGTAGACAATTATCAAAGTGTGGTTATACATTTTCGTAAATTGTAGCCAAAATAATAAATGAACATCGTGACCCTTTGAAACATACAAAGTATTTGATATTTCTAACACACTTTTCCTGTTGGAATGCACATATTAAATATTTATTTTTCAAAAAAATATTTTGCCTAACTTCTCCAAAGTGTGGGTCGAATAGATGATTGACCCAAAGAATACATTGCAATGGTCAAATTATTATTTTAATTTAAATTTATTGATTAAATTTATAGATTTGTCGAACAAAGTGTGATAACAAATCTGCAGCGTTTATAACCTCTTCTGCGGTAGGTTTTCATTATTCCTCTGCTTCCAATTCCTCATCACTTTCGTGTTGAGGAATTAGAAGTATAGAAAGAACTAACTAACAATGAGTAACTTTAACTATCGAACTTAAACTATCAACTCGTCACTGAGAATCAAAACTAAAACGAGCCAAGCGAAACGCATACACCTAATGTCATGACAGGGAATGGGATGGTATCACGAAAACTAGCGAAGGTAATAAGAATCATGTCGGTCACTATAACCGGACATAATTTCTTCGAAATTCTTCATTATATCCGACAAGCGAAGTCATTAGATTCTATTTTATTATAAAGAATTTTATTTGAAAACTAACCTTCGCACTGTAATTACTTCATACTAAGCGAATGGCGAATACAGGCGAAGTCATAACAAACGGATCCCACTGTAAATTCCACCTCGATTACTTCACCGCGGTACTTACTTCTATGTAGGATCCGAATCACTAACAAATAAGTTATTTAAACCTTGCGTAGTCTAGATGTGAGCAAAGCTTGTGGAACAGATGGTATACCTGCAGTCTTAAAAGCTTGTGCACCTGAGTTGTCTGTCTCTCGTATTGACACACTTGTTTCGCCTTACATTGAGGGTTGGAATAGTGCCCAAATTTCGTAAGCTGGCCAAAACACAGTCTGTTTAAAAAAAGCCGTGTGACCCTGCCAATTTTCGGTCAGTCTTAATTATCTCCATACATGCCAAGACTATGGAGCATATATTGAACGTCCGCCTTATATCAGAACGACCTCCTCACTGTCCGGCAGTTTGGTTTCGACGATAATCGATCGACAGCAGCCTTCCAGCTTATGTCATATACATATAAGGCGAATCTTTAAAGAAGAATCGGGAAACTATTGCTGTTTCTCTTGATGTCTCAGAAGTCACACACATATAACAAAATACTTCACGTCAGAACTGTTACTCAACCTGTATAAAGATTAAGTCCTGTGGTACATAGAGTACTGCTGCCATACCACTTGGCTGGGGGTGCAAAATACCACCTGACAGCTTTAAATTCAATGAAAGTCATGCTAAGAGGCTCATTGGTGATAACAATATGATTAGAAACAATCTCGCCAGTCGCGATCACATAAGCAAAGGAGCCTGCCTTTAGGTGGTTTTATAGAATACATTTTGGAGAATATGAGCAAGAATCGCATGACTCAATTCCTCCCTTTACGTTCTATCTTTGGACTACGAGTACCAGACGCTCGGTTAGTCTTCACCCCTTCGTTGTCGACATACCACGCTTTCTTTTTTGGTTTGCTTTTTCGTACATAATGCGTACAGAAAAGGAGTGGACTAATTTGCCAGCTTTCAAGTCAAGAGTGAATAGGACTTTTTAGCCAAGTCAGTGCGCCTTACCATCTTCAGCTTCATTACCACTTACCGTCAGTAGGGATAAGTAGTCAAGCACTTATGTCAGTGCTTGCCTGCTTATACTTATGTATAAAAAAGTGCAATAAGGTATCATCATCATCATCATTACAGCCCTTCACAAGTCCACTGCTGAACATAGGCCTCCCCCAAAGAATGCCACAAAGCACGGTCCTGAGCCACCTGCATCCATCGACTTCCTGCATATCTTACCAGGTCATCACTCCATCTAGTGGGGGGACGCCCTACACTTCGCCTGCCGGTACGAGGCTGCCACTCGAGAACCTTTCTTCCCCATCGGTTGTCGGTTCTTCGAGCTATATGGCCGGCCCATTGCCACTTCAGCTTACTAATCCGTTGGGCTATATCGGTCACTCTGGTTCTACTGCGGATATCCTCATTTCTGAGTTTATCACGCAGAGAAACTCCGAGCATAGCCCTCTCCATAGCTCGCTGAGCGACCTTGAGCTTCCTCATCCGGCCAGCAGTGAAGGACCACGTCTCAGTTCCGTATGTCATCACTGGCAACACGCACTGGATGTACAGTCTCGTTTTCAAGTTTTGAGGTATACCTGACGAGAAGATGTGCCGTAATTTCCCGAACGCTGCCAAACAGAGTTGAATCCGTCGATAAGGTATAATTAAAAAGATTGATTTACAAATTTTTTAAATTTCGAAATAAATACTTATCAAATAGAACAGCAACAAGGCGGATGTTCTGGTCATTCTGTATAAATATTAATCTATAGCACGATTCAAAGGGAATGTAAACACAAGGTGATTTCATTAAATGCAAACTTAAGATGTGCATACGCTGTTTTACAAAGGTGAAGGTTACAGGACTCTACAATAAAATGTTCTTTCAAGATTCTTATCTTTGTTTATATTGAAAGTCTAAAAAAGTAAAAAGATACAGCTTATATACATTTTTTATAGAATAAGGGCTACAAATGAGCACAGAGTCCACCTGATGTTAAATGAATAGAGCATTAATTTAACATCAGGTGGACTGTGTGCTCGTTCACCATAGACATCTACTTCTATTCTTGCTTAATAATAAAAAGACAGGTGCGTTGCCACCCCTGAGGATTAAAACGGAATGTCTCGTTTCCAGTAAAAAGGGTCTCCGGTTCTTTACACTTACCATACTAAACACAGCAGCATTGAGCTCCTATTTTACGCTGGTATTCCGTGAGAGCGTGTTTCTTCCCCGTTCGAGCCGACCAATTCGTGTTATTACCGTAATATAACTGTAGCATGGCTCTACCTTGCAAAAAAATTTTTTCATTACAACCTGTTGAAGTTCATTGCTGAATCTAGCTCTCTCTGTCTTATATACGTGACATAAAAGTAAAAAGTAATGGTACAGTTTATATGCGTTCTATTGCTGGACAGTTGATATATAGAGCTTGACTCCTAAGTCCAATGGTAGTAAGTGGTCATTCTGATCGTGTTGTCTTGGGTTTGAATTGCGGGTTCAGTTAAAATCTGTTATTGCGTTTCTTGTGCCAGGAAGTTGGTTATCCATTCTCAACGGAGACTAGCATCTGCGCGGTACAGGATTATAGTGCATGAGTGTGGGCGCAAGATCAGGTGCAATATTTATTTCTTTACTCACGTAGTCTGATGGAACGGTACTTCGACACCACCAGAAAGAGATCAGGCGCTGTAACAACGGATTTATGTGCTTCTAAATGACTCATACCGAGAGAAGTCCTTTCATCAGTTGTCTATACAGATAGGTTTAGACTGCTATTTTTAGCGCAGGACCAACGGATTTACGTGCTTCTACAGGCACGGAGGTAAATGACTCATATCGAGAGAGGTCCTTTCATCAGTTGTCTATACAGGTAAGTTTAGACTGCTATTTTTAGCGCAGGACCAACGGATTTACGTGCTTCTAAAGGCACGGAGGTAAATGAATCATACCGAGAGAAGTCCTTTCATTAGTTGTCTATGCAGATAGGTTTAGACTGCTATTTTTAGCGCAGAACCATCGGATTTATGTGCTTCTATAGGCACGGAGGTAAATGACTCATAACGAGAGAGGTCCTTTCATCAGTTGTCTATACAGATAGGTTTAGACTGCTATTTTTAGCGCAGGACCAACGGATTTACGTGCTTTTAAAGGCACGGAAGTAAATGACTCATACCGAGAGAAGTCCTTTCATCAGTCGTCTAGAAAAATGGGCTTAGACTGTTATTTATACCTGACTACAAGACAAGGAGGAGGTTCTTAATTCAAATGATTGTTTTTATGTCAACTGTAAACTTATTTTGATGATTATTAATATGTAATTTTATATGTAATACTTCATGGGGTTTTGATTTTGGGTTTGGGATTTATTTAATATGTAATACTTCATGGGTGATCTCATGTACTCGTTATTTGGAGAATAATTTCAGCTCCTAAGGCTAGCAAAATAAGGGAAGAATTTTTTAATGAAACAATTAATACGACGTTTTCTTGTTAAATTCCTTAGTCCCCCCAAAAGTGTAAAAAAAAACAATAATATAATTATTTCACATTTTGAAGTCGAGGTTTTAACTCTTCTATACCGTATAGCTTAGCGCTTTTTCGTTCTTTGAAGTCAACTTTTCCTTTTCATTAAAAGTATTTTTTTATTAAATTACACCTACGCCGTTATTGTACATTATGTATGCTAAAATACGTGGTAGAGCCATGCTGCAGCTATATTAGTTGTATAGTTGTAGCACGAATGGGTCGGCTTGACCGGGGAAAGACCATGCTCTCACGGAATACCAGCGAAAAATAGCAGTTTACCGCTGCTGTGGTTCGTATGGTGAGTGTAGAGAACCGGAGACCCTTTTTACTGGACATGAGGCATTCCATCTTAGTCTTCACGGGTGATAACGCATCAGATTCAATCCATCAGATCATAGTTACAGTAGTACATTTAAAATTAAATTTAAATTTTAAATTACATATGAATTAAATTAAAATAAAATTGAATTATATTAAAATAAAATTAGTAGCCAGACTTAAAACCGTTAAAATCAACTAAACATCATTAAATATAAAAAAAAATAATATGACTGCCTCTGAGTCATTTGTTTGTTTGTCCTTACACTAATCATATAACAATGATTAATGTACTGACAATCAAACCTGTTCTCAAATACGCTCAAGATATTGTTGGAGGTGGTGCGGAGCCTGCGCCCTAGAGATGTGCACCTCTTTTAATAAATACGCTTTTTTTTTACAATAGAGGATAGATGTAGATGTCTATGGGCCGCAACAACCACTTACCATCAGGTGGACTGTGTGCTTGTTTGTCACCCTTACCCTATAAAAATAATTTTTTTTTCTTCATCAGCCCGTAGAATTCCGCTGCTGGATATAGGTCTCGCTCCTCCTTCCCACTTTGTCTCCTACCATGTGAGTTGGCATTCGCAATATCAAATATCTCACTCCTTTGACTTTGCTCTCCCAGGGCGTTCTGAGTATACTTAATAAACATATATTAAATTCTAACGATCAGCCCCGGCTTCATCCTGGTGATAGCTGGATATTGACAACAGCGCCATCTACCGGGTCTAATTGATAATCTAAACCATCCAGCGACCAACTCAAATCCACACAAAAATTTGAGCAAAATCGTTCGAGCCGTTTTCGAGTTTTAGTGAAACTAACTGACACCAAATGATTTTTACATACAGACTAATACTTACGGACATATAATATTAAACACATGTTTATACGCACATATTATATTAAAGACATATACTATACGCAAATTTAATGTTTTGTATTTTTTTTTTTTTTTTTTTATAGGAGAGGGGGCAAACGAGCATGCGGCTCACCTGATGGTAAGTGACTACCGCCGCCCATGAACAACTGCAACACCAAGGAGGGAATTGCATTATTAATAATTGTATTATTAATAACATAGAAAAAACTGTTTTAATAATATTACGCATGAAATTAAGTAGGATTGTCGTCTTATCTCAGTGGTACCTCGTTAAGAGCTGGGGCGGCATCAGAGGCAGCTGTACTATGTAGGTTGAGTCTCTGAGAGATGACTACATATATTTGTGCCATTTGCTATAGAGCCTTCGCTCCGTTATGTCCACATGAGCTATCACGAGATATACATAGGGTGCACGTGAGGTATCACGAGGTATACGTAGGGTCCACGTGAGGTATCTTGATCGACTTGTCGTCGCTGTAGGTGATAAGTGAGCTGGTTCTCTTCTTGCTCAAAGGCCAAGTATAGCCTTTCAGCGGCGAAACGCAACCAGCTTTCTTGGTACTACACCGCGGGGGAATAGGGCTGTATGATAATTTAAGTTTAAGTTTTAATTTTTTTTATTATGGTAATAAATAATAAATATTTGGATGTTACGTAAATAAATGATGATTTCTTTTTAATTTCTATAGTAAAATTACAATATAATTTTAATAAATAACATCCAAATATTCTTGTGCAATAAATCTGACAAGGCTGAGATTTTAATGACTTTAGATATAGATGCCATTGTAGGCATATAAAATATTTATATATGCATTGAGTAACACAAAACAATAAAGAATTAAGATAAAATATTAAGAGTTACGAAGCCATAAATTACGAGAAATAAAACATAAGATTTTATGTTCTCTCGCAAACTTATTCACCTCGAAAATAATGCCCCAATATCCGAGAATGATTATAGCAAAATACCATTAACCACAACCAACCAACAACCAAATTAATTGATCAAATAAATTACCTTTTTAAAGGACGGTAACTTAAAATCGCGTATTTAAAAGCTATAAAAAATAGTATATGAAATAATTTCCAACCATTAAATTGTTAAAATTTGTAAGTATTTAACGTTGGTTGTCCGTCAAAATGTTACATTATACGAGTAATCTATTTAAATCTTTAAGCTTGTAACAAATTTTGATAAAGTTGAAAACATCAGTGCTTTGAGGCATTCCCAGACTAGAGACTCCCGCTATGCTATGTATGATATAACTATAAAATATTTTAAATGAACATAACTTCACAATATATATTAAATAAGTTCAAAATATATTTGAAATGAAACAAAGTAAAATATTTTATTCATCAGTCCGCTAAAGCGCTTTCCTTCTCGCGTTTTCGTAGTAGAGGAAGCATTTGCCTAGCGTCAATTTTGGCGGATTTACTAAAATAAATTGAAAAATGTTTTCAATAAGTGTTCTTGTAATCAATAGTGAATAAAGTTTTTTTTATAGGATAAGGCTTCTTCTTCTTAATAACTGGCTTTACGGCTCTGGGATCTAGCCTTTCTGACCCTGAAGTTACAATATATTATAATTGTCCTTCATAGTATACTGCTTCACAATATGTTGATGCATCACATTTTGCAGCCCTTGGGAGATTTTGACGGCAACTTTAGCCAGCAGACAGCTGACGGTTGGCGATGGTATCTCAAGGCGCCTAAGCAGACATACACCATATTTTGAGAATCACATTACCATCAGAGCACTTGTTTCACAGTTCCCACTAATAGTACTTAATACACAAAATCGCACCACTTTTACATATCAAAGTCCACTTCAAACCATTATTTAAACAATAATACAGGAGCAGCAAACCGCCGCCGGACAAGTTCCCGCCAAAACTTCCATAGGATAAGGGTTACAAGCGTGTGCACAGTCCACCTGATGGTAAGCGGTATTTATGGAGCTAACATCGAAGTCGTGCTGAGTGCGTGCTTAAGAAAGCCTAAGTCAACGAAATCGACGACTTACGTAAAACTCAGGATATTATCAAAAACTTTCGTATTAATTTTAAATCGTTATTTTTACGTTAATCTAATTTTTTATAACAATAAATAGGTAGTTTTAGGACGTCTCCTAATTTTAAATAACATTAATCCATTTTCTATCAACATAATTTTCAAAAGTGGAAAGTGGGAAAGTGTGAGAGTGATATCGAAAGAAGAGTGAATGCAGGAAACATGGTGAATGGAGCTTTGCACTCCTTTATGAGCAGTCGGAAGGTGTCTAACAAGGCTCGTTTGGCTGTGCATGAGGGGGTGTTGGTTCCGACACTCATGTACGGAAGTGAAAGTTGGGTATGGCAGAAGAAACATGAAAGCAGAATAAATGCAGTTGAGATGAGAGCATTAAGAAGTATGATAGGAGGTAAACTGAGTGACAGGATAAGAAATAGTGAGATAAGGAAACGTTGTGGTCTGAAAGAAGATGTAGTGACAAAAATTGAGAAAGGTATGCTGAGATGGTTTGGCCACGTCGAGAGAATGAATGAAGAACGATTGACGAAAAAAGTGTATAAGGCGAGAGTGAATGAAAGTGTTGGAAGGGGTAGACCTAGGCGGACATTTCTAGACCAAATTAGGGACGTTTTGAAAAAAGGCCAGGTTAAGAGTACCCTAAACCTTAGAGCATGTATGAAGGGAATAATGAAAGTGGACGAAGCGAAACAAGTATGTAAGGATCGTAGCAAGTGGAAAGAAGTGGTCTCTGCCTACCCCTACGGGAAAGAGGCGTGATTATATGTATGTATGTATGTAATTTTCAAAGTAATTTCGAATTTCTTAAAATATTATTTTTTCTTTTTTTTCTGATTTTCCACTCTTCTCATACGCTCATTTTCTATTTCATATAATAAATTATTTATGAAATACAATTTGGACTGTTATTTATTAATTTTATACAGTAAATCCAAAAATGTAATGTGTGAAATGAAGCATCCATAATTTTTTTAACTGTCTGGGTCTTAGCAAGCTTAGATTAATCTCAGCCCGTTATAACTATAAATTCATAATCGAAGATTGCTGAGTAGCTAAGCAGCTAACTGCTCAGCTACTCAGCTAAGCTTTTCGTAAGTAAAGTCTGAGCAAAGTCAAAGTACGGTCTTTAGATCTCTGCCTAAGATGGAATTCCCCTTATGCAGTAAAAAGAGTATCCAGTTCTCTACACTCACCAAACGAAACGCTGGTATTCTGTGAGAGTGCGGTCCTTTCCCGGTCGAGCCGACCCATTTTTGCTACAACTACACTATTAATATAGCTGTAGCATGGCTCTACCACGTTTAAACATTATTCTATTTACTACGCGAAAAGTACATATTGAATAAAAGTACTTGATTGTGAATGTGGCCTCTCATATATAGGGCAAACACAACGGTCAATAAAAACCCGCGTAAAATAACATATGGCTGACGTGAAACTCCACCGCCCCGGGTCTGCAGTGAGTGGTCATATCCTAGACGGCCCCGCCATTACATTAGATTTGATAGACCACAAATCCTCGCGAAAGAACATCGATTCCTGCCAAGGATATACTGAAATTAAAAAACATCCTAATTGCAATAGAAAAGGTGACTAGGTACTACCACCTGCTTGATCGTAAAATAAATAATTATATAACCGAGTATTTAATAAAAATAAAAATAAACCCAAGCATACAACTGGAAGACTTCAAGACACAGTAAGTTAATTCTGCGTAGATTGAACCGAAAGTAATAGTTAAAAAGTTGAAGGTACTTCGGGTTAACTCTGACATCAGGACATCAATCACCTTAGTCCCCCGTGACAATGGGTGCTGGAGAGCACCCAAAAGATCAGGAATTTAAAAAAATACAATTAAACGCGTTAAAATCCGTAAAAGTTGATTTATTCAATGACTCTATTCTAACAACCCGTATACTTTTGTACTACAATATCTTCCGCGCAGATGATAGCTTTCGACAGTATTCTAAAGTTGTCGCTGTTTTGAAATCTGATAGAAGTACGTCATTATCACCAACGCTTAATTAAATCTTTAAAAAAAAATTAAATAATTTTTTGTTTTGACAGATTGCAAAATAATGTTACTTCCTATATACATACATATGCATGATAATGCTAGCCTAATGGCATTTATGTGAGGGTAATGGCAGCAGTTTGTTAGCCTGGCTTTGCTTTTTTATGTTTCAGACTTGCAGGTTTCCTCACGATGTTTGCTCCACCGCCGAGTACGTGATAAATCGACCCTTGAACTTGCAATTATCATTTTAATTGGTACCAGCGAAGATCGAACCTGGGTTGCTCGCGTATTGTGAAATTTACGGCGAGCGCTTAGCCTTTGCGCCACAAATTGTGTAATTTATAAACCATAACAGAATAGAATATTTTTATTCAATACAGATAACGAAATACTTCAGCTTACCAGCTCATAAAAGTCAAAAGTTACACATGGGCCTCTTTCGTTGTCTTGTTCTTGGAAAGAATCAAGCGGAATATTTCCTTTTGGGATATGTCGCAGTAAGATAGTTAAGGCCGCGATATAATAATATCGCTAGGGATATAGCTATATACCGTAATATAGTTATATAACTATCTTACTAGACTAAACTATTGAAATAGTTATAATTGTAGTTTGTTTTTAATTTGGTAGTCAAAACTGTTATTGATTTATACTTTATAGAATTTTTGAAATTAAAAAGTTAAATTCTTCCAATATTACATTTTATATCTTTATAATGTACGCGGTTTTGGGGTAGCCCAAGGGCCACCCCAGGCGCACCTTAACCTACTACAAAAAAAGGAACATGAACAACAACACAACAGGAACGTCAATGTCGCGAAATTTTATTCCTCCTGTACATTCAGTTTAAAATTATAATTATTTCACTAGATTAATCTAATAAGATACTTAAGTCAGATCTTTATTACTGTATGTAGCTATATCCCCAGGGGTATAACTATATCATGCCCTTAACTATCTTACTGCGACAGATATAAGACATCGAATTAAATTACTTTGTAGACAATATCGTAACTGTCTTCGGACGGACAAATATACAAATGTCCTGATGTATGCGCACAGGGACGTTCTTTAAAAAACATGAAAATTAGGCTCTGTAGTACTCAAAACATGTAAATACAGTGATGATTGTATGTAGTTCAAGGAAGCTGATTAAGATTAACTATAGATACTTGTAGTTTTCAACGGGATATTGATCCCATTCAATGAATCATTAATTAATCACGGCTTGGATATAGATCAAACAATGAACTGGGGATTGCATATTTCTGAAATAACCTGTAAAATTGTTGCTGCCCTGCGTTATCGTCAAAAAAATTATTTTCCTTCAAAACTAAGCTTATGTTGGTTAAATCCTTCGTTCTTCCCTGTAATGATTATGTTGATGTGTGCCATACGGGCATATCGCAAAATATTTTCTGCATATCGTTCTAAGCTCAAATGGATAACTATACGTCAAAGGCGTTGCTCCAGAATTTTATTGACACTTTTTACGCTTTTTAATTGGCCCTAGTTCTCCACCATATCTTAAAGAAAACTTCAACTTTCTCTACTCTATTTCTGGCCGTGAACCTCGTCCTTCTAACGCACTTAAGGTTTGTATTCCAGAACATAGAACATTTTTTTTAATTCTTCCATCGCAATTCAGGCTCTCCTCTGGAACGCCTTACCCGCTGATGTTAAGGAAACTACGAATTAGTAACAACGTTATATGAAGGTAAATAACAATACATACATAAATTATCATTATCATCATCATTACAGCCTTTCATAAGTCCACTGCTGAACATAGGCCTCCCCCAAGGAATGCCACAATGCGCGGTCCTGAGCCACCTGCATCCATCGACTTCCTGCATGTCTCACCAGGTCGTCACTCCATCTAGTCTAGTCTAGTCTAGTCGTTTCCATCTAGTGGGGGGTCGCCCTACACTTCGCCTACCGGTACGAGGCTGCCACTCGAGAACCTTTCTTCCCCATCGGTTGACGGTTCTTCGAACTATACGGCCGGCCCACTGCCACTTCAGCTTACTAATCCGTTGGGCTATGTCGGTTACTCTGGTTCTACTGCGAATATCCTCATTTCTAAGTTTATCATGCAAAGAAACCCCGAGCATAGCCCTATCCATAGCTTGCTGAGCGACCTTGAGCTTCCTCATACGGCCAGCAGTGAAGGACCACGTCTCAGATCCATAAGTCATCACTGGCAACACGCACTGGTTGTAAAATTTCGTTTTCAGGTTTTGAGGTATGTCTAACGAGAAGATGTGTCGTAGTTTCCCAAACGCTGCCCAGCCGAGTTGAATCCGTCGATTGACTTCTTGGTCGAAGTTGGACTTACCTAGTCAGACTATTTGTCCCAGGGAAACATACTCGTCAACAACTTCGAGCTTAGAGCTCCCAACAACTACCGGCATAGGTGTGACATGGACGTTAAACATGATTTTTGTTTTGTCCATGTTGATCTTAAGACCTATCCGTTGTAAGACACTATTGAGGTCATTGAGCATAGTGCTTAGGTCCTCCAGCGGTTCTGCCATAAGGACTATATCGTCGGCAAATCAAAGGTGAGTGATGTACTCGTCATTGATGTTAATACCGTATCCTTTCCAGTCCAGTAGCTTGAAAACATCTTTCAACGCAGCGGTGAAGAGTTTCGGTGACGTCACCCTGTCTTACACCTCTCTAAAGTTGGATAGGTTTCGTACTCTGATTCTCTACTCGGATAGCCATCGTAGCCCTACTGTACAAATACTTCAGCTCTTCGATATACCGACAGTCAACTTGGCACCGCTGAAGGGACTGCAGCACCGCGCAAATTTCGACGGAATCAAAGGCTTTCTCATAGTTCACATACGCAAGGCAAAGTGGCAGATTATATTCCTCTGTCTTCTGTACTATCTGCCGAAGGGTGTTTTTATTATAGGATAGGGTGACGAACGAGCACACAGTATACCTGGTGGTAAGTGGTTGCTGTGGCCCATAGACGTCTAGATTTATCCTCAATGAAGAATCAAAATGCAGATGCGTCGTCACCCGTGAGGACTAAGATAGAATGCCTCTTTTCCAGTAAAATGGGTCTCCGGTTCTCTACACTCACCACACCAAACACTGCAGTGTCAAGCTGCTATTTTACGCTGGTATTCTATGAGAGCGTGGTTCTTCCCCGGTCGAGCCGACACATTCGTGCTACAACTATACTACTAATATAGTTGCAGCGTGGCTCTACCACGTAAAAATGTGTGTGTATGTGGTCTATGGTACTAAAGCCTTGTTGTAAAGGCTTGTTCGGGAGACTGGAAGTCGTCAAGTCTGCGTGCGAGACGATTCGTAATGACTCTCGAAAACAGCACGTAGACGCGACTCAGAACGGAAATCGGTATGTAGTTCTTCAAGAGAGCGTTGTCGCCTTTCTTGAAGAACAAGACCACCGCACTTCTGCTCCACGCCTCCGGAGTAGTGCCACCATGGAGGACGAAATTAAAGAGCTTCTGAAGAACTTCACATACACGCATATATACATATATATATATATATATATATATATATATATATATATATATATATATATATATATGCGTGTATGTGTCTAATTTAATGTGTATTGTATTTATATAATGTACTCGTATTTAGGTAGTTTTGTATTATGTAATGTATTTTTTCGTTATCATTCTTTCTACATGACGAAACGTCAAGAGAGGACTGTCAAAACGACTTGCGCATTTTTTTCATCAAATATCCCAAGATTTCTGCTTAAATGTTATCATCATCGTCGTTATCAGCAAACCCCCCACCCCCTCCCACCACGCGTTTGGTCTCTAAAGCGCTACAAAGAAAGGTTACTTAATAAGGTCATGTTAAACTATAAATAATAATTTATATTTTAACATTTATTAACAACTATTTAGTTTAACATGACCTTATTCAATAAAACAATCTATGTCCTTGTGCTCATCATATTGCCAATGGTGGAATGTGCACTCAATTATCGCCTTAAAAAAATTAATAATTTCGGTCAATCAACAACTTCCATTAACATTATATGGTACCTACTTCTTCTTCAATCCATGTTTGCATCAGACCTTTTCAAGACAACAAAGGTTGTGTATGGAAAAAATCCAATTCATATTTAAAATTCTACTTATACTTGTATTTCATATTCTGGTGTATAATACAGAATAAATTAATGAAATAAATAAATATATTCCTCATTAACATATGATTTATGTTTTTTTTTTATAGGATGAGGGTGACAAACGAGCACACAGTCCACCTGATGGTAAGTGGTTGCTGCGGCCCATAGACATCTACATCTATCCTCTATTACAAATCAAAATGTAGATGCGTTGTCCCCCGTGAGGACTGAGATGGAATGCCTCATTTCCAGTAAAAAAGGCCTCCGGCCACCTGCACTCACCAAGCGAAACGCAGAGGATATGATTCGAAAATGTAGCCAACATTGCCTTACTGATTTTTTTTTATAGATTAATAGCAAAAAGCGAGCACTCAATCCATCTGATGGTAAGCGGTGAACTTTCGATTAAAATCAAAATGCAGACCGTTTTCACCTTTAGGACTAAGATGGATTTACCATACGAAATCCGAGTTAAACTGCTCGAGTCAACCCATTCATACTGCAAACAAAGCTATAGCGTGGCTCTACGACTTAAAAAACTTGAACAACAATACCATGAATACATATATACTATAGATAGAGAATATTCTGCGCCATATTATGTTCTGCTTGGACAATATTTTCAGCTGTTAACCGCGAGGACTGTTTACTGATTTTATACGTGGTAGAGCCATGCTGCAGCTATATTATGGTTGTAGCACCAATGGACCGGCTCGACCGTTGAAGGACCACGCTCTCACAGAATATCAGCGTAAAATAGCAGTTTAACGCTGCTGTGTTTTGTATGGTGAGTGTAGAGAACCGGAGACCCTTTTTACTGGAAACGAGGCATTCCATCTTAGTCCTCACGGGTGACAACGCATTTGCATTTAAATTCGTATTGAAGATAGATGTAGATGTCTATGGGCCACAGCAACCACTTACCATCAGGTGGACTGTGTGCTCGTTTGTCACCCTTATCTTATTCAAAAAAATACTGTTTCAGAATATCAATAGACTACTAGTATACCAGGTGGTATACCTCCTTTTCTACCTAGGAATTCCTCTGGATTGTTACCAACGTCTTACTTATTTTTGCCTCAAAGCAGTAGAGTGTGCACTGCCGTGTTCCCATCTGTAGGGTATAGAGAGTCAGTATAATTACGTGCGGTGACATGCTGTGAGTCATTTTATCTTATTCCTCAAAAGTGACAACGTATCTGTAGCCTCCTTTATTTGAAGATGGTTATAGATGTCCACAAGCTGGCTAACTACTTACCATTAAGTGACTTCGTTTCTGCGGGCTTCTTTTTCCACTTCAATATTAAAAAAATAAACGTTAAAATTCGCTAAGCAGTTTAGACCAAACCAAACAATGCCTAAAACGCAAATGTGTGGCTTTTTTAAGTGTTTTTTTAAACGTTTATGTCGCTACTTACATATTCTTTATTAATTTAACGAAGTTATGTACGACTAAAATTTTTAAACAATCGCCTGCGTTCGTAACCTGCAAGCTTTGTTTCTTCATGCGAAATACTTAATTAAATACAGTGTTAAAATTACAACATATCTTATCAACTATCAAGTACGCCTTAACTTACTATAGTTATCAGGGACACCTACATCACTTAATATTTTGTATTATGTTCAAGAAAACCATTAAGAACGATAAATTATAAATAATTATGGCTATCTGAATAACAATATCCATAAAATTCAAATTAATTTCAAATTTATAATAATTGATAATATTGTATCCTTTGACCAACTAACAAATTAAATATATGCTCTGATGTGATTCGCTTAGTCATGGTGTAATAATATTCACTGCCCCATATCTTCCGGTGAATGTCGTAAGAGATGACAGAGTGAAACTGAACCAGAGAGCCATGCTGCAGTTATATTAGTAGTATAGTTGTAGCACGAATGGGTCGGCTCGACCGGGGAAAGACCACGCTCTCACAGAATACTAGCGTAAAATAGCAGCCTAACGCTGCTGTGTTTCGTATGGACAGTGTAAAGAACCGGAGACCCGTTTTACTGGAAAAGAGGCGTTCCATCTTAGTCCTCACGGGTGACATCGCATCTGCATTTTGATTCACAAGTGGTTGCTGTAGCCTATAGACATCTACATCTATCCTCGTTTATGGTAAGCCATCAGGTGGACTGTGTGCTCGTTTGTCACACTATCCTATAAAAAAGACGGGTAGCAGCTTCTTTCTGATAATACTCCAAATTTGAAAAAGAAAGGATGGAAAAGAGGATTTTACCATGGAAAGGAGGATTATGCCACGCTTGGTGGGCAGGTGTTTGCAAATGAATGTAAGCAATGAGGAATTTGCCTCCTGTAGCAAATTCCTCCTGTAAGCAAATCTATAGGGAGGACTATGTTCAACAGTAGCAGTGTCCATCAACAGTGGACTACTAAAGGCTGTTATGGATGGATCTTCTGGTATATCTATGTATTTAATAGCAAACCACGTTCAAGGTCAAGATACTTTAAGTAAAATAAAACACTCAAAATATCCTAAGTAATGCTCAAAACACGCGAAAATTTCAAAAACTAAACAAACGAAATATCTAATCATATAAGTACCTAAATAGCGAAAAAAATTCTAAAGTTCAGTTATTTATTGGGAAAAGTTGATGTTTCATTATAATATGGAATGAATTTTGTAACGTAGTCCGATGCGTATATATAAAGAGGAGGGAAGTTACACGATCATCATTCGAGAAGTCACCTCCGACCCAGTGTCACACACATTGCAAATATGCAGCTGGTGAGTTGACTTTTTAAAGATTTATTGATAGGCGTTCTCAAATATTTGATCGTTTTTGTTGTTGCATAACGCAGGATGTTTGTGATGTGTTGTGGTTTGATCGATTATGCACTCAGATACGGCGAATAATTAGTTTATTTTTTATTTAGTTTTTTCCTTTTTTCATTAAAATGTATTTAAGTTTAGTAGTAGTGTACACTTGTCAGTTGCATTCACTATTTTAGGTTTAAATTTTTAGATTTTTGATGATTTACTGGGCTATTATATTTTATGACCAAAATGAGATTCCTTTAGGGCATATCCTCTATGATATATTATATACGTTATGAAAAATCAAACTTATATGTATTAAACATAATTTTTAATACTAAAAGTTTTCACAGTTGTATTAAACAACCGATTTATATTATGAGTTTATGATTGTTAAACAAAATCTCAAAAACAGTAATTTTAATAGGTTTTAACAATATATGACAATTGTAGTATCTTTAGTAAATAACAAAGTAAAAAAGAGTTTATTTTATAAATACTCTTTATATTACAAAAACCTGTAAAGTACAGTACAATTTCTTCAGAATGATGTTTATAAGATTTCATTTTCGCTTTTTGAAACAGGATTAACATGTAATTGTTGCATGTCGCCAGATATTCGAACATAATATTTATTCATGACGGACGGGTTAAACACTGTTTTCGGGATAGCTCGTGCTGATTTATACAGTATACTCTTACAAGCTAGATCTGTCTGATAGCATTGAATGAATTTTAAGAACAATGGAACATGCTGCAACTTTTATCCGGCGGTTTAAATGTATTTGCGTAGCTAAATAGAATGCATCCGTTGTTTTGTGAATATGAATTAATATATACCCAGTAGAAGCACGCAAAAGTCATGCAAGATATACAATATCCTCCTAGTCAATTTTAATTATTGCGTAAACTTCAAAGTATCATCTGGAAGCCATTAACTGCGTAGGAGATTTTATAGCACTACAATATTATACACGCTAACACTAAAGCATATCCCAAACTATCCGCGCTCGATGTATTGCTTAAGTAAAAAGTAAAGTAGTATTAAGGTATATATTAAAAAATAAATATTAACACGATGGCTTCACAGAATATATCTTGTGTGTAACGCTCAACAAATCTTGGTGCAACAAGTGTAGATAGTAATTTGAGGATAACAAGGCCCACAGCAGGATCCGCAAAATGGCCTGCAGCATTGTCCACAGCAAGACCCACAGCAAGGCCCGCAACAAATACACCTACTGTTGAGCACAATCCTCCTCTGATTTCTGAGAAGGTTACCTATATACCAAATAATCAACTGCGCTGCATTAGTGCATGATGGTGAACATTAATTGTCTAAATACGAAATACTTCGAATATTTCGTATTTGCATGCAAGTTTCCTCACGATGTTTTCCTTTACCGCTCATTACGTGGTAAATCTTTACTGATAATTGCAATTAACAATTTAATTGATGTCTGAAGAGATAGAACGGGGGTTGCTCGCGTACCGTAAAACTTACGGCAAGCTCTTAGCCCTGAACTACTACGACTCAACAATTTGCGAATTTGTACAAATGTTAACATCAGCTGAAGTTAAAAACCACGTCCCGGAACTAAGTGACATTCTCTGACCACTGGGTCACACTGTTGTCACGAACAAAATTACGCAGCTTTAACACTTTAACTCGCGTATAAGATATTTTTTAATTTAGTTAAAAAGAGCAATACATGGAGCGGTCGGTGAAAATATAGCCTGTAACTTGCATTTGTGGTGCTACATCCCATTTCTATTGATGTGTGAGTTTTTGTTTTTGTGGAATTACTAAGTTATTAAGGCATATATAAGTGAGATTGCTATTTGAATAAAAAGAAGTCACGTACCTTTCACTATTAAATACATAAATATATAATATATAAATTTCGTTCCCAGGTACTCTTAGCCACCTTCATCGGCCTTGCCGCCGCGGCCTTACAGCCCTCATACATTGACCAGTCGAACCGTCCCCAGGCCGCATACGAAAGGAATGCGCGCATCATCGCCTTCAACTCGGACGTGAAGGAGAACTCATACAGATACAACTATGAAACTGAAAACGGTATCAAGGCTGAGGAACAAGGTCAAGAGGTAAGTGTTCCCACAGTGGGCTTACTTAAGATATAAAAAATATGTTAAGACTAATTATATGATATCCATGTGAAAAAGATAATTTCAGTGTCTCTTAACTAGTTTGAAGATCACCTGATGGAAGTATATATGTACGTGGTAGAGCCATTCTGCAGCCATATTAATAGTATAGTTGTAGCACGAATGGGTCGGCGCAACCGGGGAAGAACCACGCTCTCACAGAATACCAGCATAAAATAGCAGATTAACACTACTGTACGTATGTTGAGTCTAGAGAACTGGCGATCCTTTTTACTGGAAAAGAGGCATTCCATCTTAGTCTTCACGAGTGACAACGCATCTGCATTTTGATTCTTTATTGAGGATAGATGTGGATGTCTATGGGTCACAGCAACCACTTACCATCAGGTGGACTGTGTGCTCGTTTGTCACCCTATCCTATAAAAAAGTGCATGTGCCTAGTGTATGCTACCAATACCACTAAACCTAAAACCACTTTCCCCCTAATTTCACTATTCTAGGATTAACACTACTAGTAACATTATACTAACATTATTATTACTACACTAGTCGATAGTACAGTGTTTCATCTTCAAGCGAGGCACCATCAGGACAAATATTGTACTCGTAATCTAGAGTGGCTAAACGCTGATTTATATTCGTATGTTTATATTCGAATATACTCGTAATGGATTCCCACAAAGTTACATCATATTTTATAAAGTTACAGTATTAAATTTCGTTTCTAAAGGATTTCATTAATCCGTACTAGCGTTCCCTAGACTTCGATTTTTTTACAACTTGATTACAAAACGTTACATATGCCATCTTTCCTGAAATGTGCATGCATTATACAAGATAACAATCCTTAAATTATGGTGAAATCTCACCAAAATCCAGCTTTGTCATAAAATATTACCACCTTAATTTGAGTTAATAGGCTTTTATTAAGATACGTTAATGCGTTTACCATCTTCGGCTACCACTTACCGTTAACTGAGATAATCGACAAATTCTGGTTAATAATACCTTAAAAATATTTACATTTTGTTATCCTTAAATCGCAAAATGAAGTGTCTTATATAATATAACATTTAAACAAAAATTAGGCTTATAGTGTACCATGTGTACTATACCAAACACTTGAAAGATACACACACATTTTGTGCATTATTTGTTCCGAGCCTCCAAACTCAGACCCGGAACAAATATTGGCAAGCCGTACTAGTAACTGCCCCCCCCCCCCCCTCCTCTATGGTTCTCGCAGCTCAGCAGCCATATGCTTATCCATTGCGCTTTCTAGGTTCCTAGGTTCTTAGCTATAACAATCACATTATACTTAACTAATATTTCTAGGGATTCAAACCTAGAACCCTTGACACAGTACTTGCGTAGGACCACTAAACGTCTGGTCGTCGAATATTAATGCCATTAGACCGTAACACATAAATAAAATGTCAATATAGTACAAAGATCAACTGATTCACGAGATTATTTGAATAGAAACAACACCTGCAATGACTGACCCCTAGGGTGACCATAACGTATTATAATGTGAGACTTGGTACAGAAGTAAAAATTTTAATATTCTCAAATCAACTCTACTTTAAGAAATCATATATTGTGGCTAAACAAAATGTGTAATTATAATTTTAGAAAAGACCTTTAATATCATCCTTGCCGATTCTTTGCAGTGATTTTCTTAGATTAGTGTTACCTCTCGAATTACGACCACGTTTTCATAGGAAACCCACGTGATTTAGCAATATATAGCTGCTGAATTTAGTATGAGGAGTGTAGATCCTTATTACTGGCAAACAGGCATTCCATTTTAGCTTTCGGGAATGACGAAACTGTGTACGGGCTACAGTATTCACTTGCCATTACGTAGATTTAGTGCTCTTTTGTCATACTTACTTGTACGTTAAGAACCATTCTCAGTATAATTTAGACTATTATTTCTCATGGTCTTATTGCTTACTAGTTTTATAATTAAATTAACAATTGAGGTGGCTAGCAGATTAACAGTCTACCTCACTGCAATCAATTTAAAAAAAATGTCGGCTGATGCGTTGTCACCAAGGTGGACTAAGGTGGAAAGTCTCACAGTTTGTAACTGTACGGGCTCTTCAAACCGAAAAATAGTAGTGTACGAACCACTACTTTTTATCGGCAAAATACATAAGAAGATGGCACGTACCCTGACTTACTCTTAGGTAGAAAAAGAGATTGACGACAGTAGTATCAAAGACATGGTGAGAGAATGCACCATACTTACATTAATTTAATGTTATTGTGAGTTGCATAAATTTCATTCTTGCTCAATTATATTCAGTATGCTTTATGCCAAAAACAGGTTAAGAAAACTCGTAATGAATTTATTAAATTGTCGAACTCCATAATAAATTCGTCAATATTAATTTCCATTTATTTAAATTTATTCATAAAAGAGATGCAATAAATGTTAATAGTAGCAATAAATAATTTATCGCGATTTCATTATAGTTGAAAAGGCAATTTTACGTTTTATTAAACAGCTTTAATAATGATACTATCTTATAATATGCCAGTGGTTGAACTCAAGCATCAAATTTCTTAGTAGCTCACCTACTAAGAAAATTGATGCTTGAGTTCAACCACTGGAATGAAATACTTGGTAAAAATTTATATGCATATATATGTTAGCTTGCTGATTATTAAAAAAAAACATTTTAAATAAAGGCACATGTTTGACAGATAAAAAATATTTCAAAGCTAACCAAAGTACGTAAATAGAGACAAAACAAGCAGTGGAATCATGGTGAGATCTCATTTTTACTTCCTTTCAAAAATAAGAAGAGACTAAGGTGCGGACCAAGAATTGGTAACACATTATTTCATGGTGATTTATAAAGAACAATGTAAATAAACGTTTCAGTTGTTTAACTAAATGTGAGCTGCGATTAATATTTTTGGATTTTCGATATATGGAAAAAATGCAAGCAATGGAAAAATATAATTCTATATATTTTTATATTGGAATTATGTCCCTATTTTATACCATTTGAAACGAGTCACCTAAGTGAGTCACTTGTGACGATCGAATGTGTTGAATCTGAAAAGGGCAGTGATCGTCTCTACTGACAGACATTTGAAAGGTCATGGATGTTATGTAAAAGACTCTATTCTGACACTTGTACATTTCACACTATGTACATTTATTATATTAGTACACTGAATACTATGCACATGCATTGCATTACATTGCGAACTCTGTAGTAATGTTTACTTTAGTGCTCTTGTTTTCATAAGTTATGATTTTTAAATGAAATTAATTTAAAAAAATAACCTAAATTTGAAGAACTAATGGACTAAAAAAATAAACATCTCAAATGTTTATTTTTTTTTACTAATATTTTACGAGCGTTTATTATTATTACTGTAATTTTAAATCGTCAAATTAAATAACATAGTTTGAACAAATTGAATTTGAAAATACATTTAATATCCCATACATTTTGTTTTTCTTTAGTATATTAATTAAAATAATCGTTTATTTTCCCTAATCATGGCGAGGTTAATCATTGATAATTTCCTTTTTCGCAAAGAATTCACTAATTTAGATCAAAACGTATTATTTTCCTTCATAAGTCATTGTGCTAAGATTTTTCTGCCTTAATTCTAGTTTTGCGACACTTGATGAAATCACCATGACGAATAGTAAATTGATATGAAAAGTACATTTGAGAAGGGCGTGAACAACAACGCAAACTGTAATTCGATATAAAAGATCCAGTATCACAATTCACACTGTTAATATTATTTGAGAAGTAATTAAACGTTAAGCCGTAATAAATATTGGTTCGGTATCGTAAAAGAAAACAGCATTTAAATAATTTTGTTAGTTAGGTTAGCGTTCAAAGATTCAGTTTGCAATAAAAAAAAAACATTTGGCAAATGGTGTCATAAGTAACACCATTCATTTATTTGTTCATAACAGCCTATTATTTCACATCGAATGCATTTTCTACATTTTCATAAACGTGAAACGCTTTTTTCAGGTGGAAGGTATTGAAGCTCAAGGTGGTTTCCAATACACTGGTGATGACGGCAATGTGTACTCTATTAGCTACTCTGCGGGTCAGGCTGGATTCCAACCCCAAGGCGCTCACCTTCCTACTTCTCCTCCCATACCCGAGGCTATCCTCAAGGCTTTGGAGCAAAACGCCGCTGACGAAGCTGCGGGTATTATCGATGATGGTAAGTTAATTTTTTAATCGAGGCAGATTCATGAGTGACCGACATATAGTGCCTACATATATATACGATCTCGTATATGCTAGTCGCAAATTACAAAGACCAGCTACGGAAAGCAGCATTACAGAGCAGATATCTACTGTTCAAATCGTGGCAAAGCCGTTCTACAATAACAGAGACATTTTCAACAGGGGGTCTACTTATCTAGATTACATTCTTCTCATGTTTAATGTAGTTATATTAAACCAAGAAGAAGAAAGTTTGCATTTTTTTTTGCATAGTTGGTTGGTTTTGGTTTTTAAAAGCGCGACTGCCAATCCGTTCGAATCCGTGTCGGGCCAAAATAAGTTATTGCGTTTTTCTGTAAAGAACTTCGCAGTGGTAGCCCGGAGACTAGAACTAAGACTCACAAAAATAAATACTCGTTAGGTTGTTACAATACTCGTGTATTGGTTGTGGCAGACCTTCATTAATACATTTGATATTTTATACAGTACATTTCAAAGTCGTATATCGGAATTTCTATTTCATAATTCACTCAGTCGGCTCTTCTAAGCGTTTATCTCACTAAATAGACTGACCTATCGCATTACTCCACCTAGATTGCGAACAACGAACAAATTACTATGTAATGTGGAAATAATTGGCTAGCTCTACTTCAATTCGAAACATAACATTATACAATAACATAAGTAGGTTCCACAATTTTTTACAAATTATCAAATAGGTTTATAATTTTATTTAATCATATTTAAAAATATGATAAAATATATATCTAATTAATTTATTTAAATTATATTTATATTTGCTTAAAATTTATTTGTAGAGTTATTTAAAATAATGAAGCTCATTTTAATTAACCCCTCCTGAAAGTTATAGGCTAAAGGTAATAGAATTTTTGACCTCCATCTATTCAACGAATAAAGCAACCATTGCGACTTTTAAAATTACAAACACTGACCACATGTTTGTTGAAGCAACTATGTGAAACAAATCCGGGCTTTCCTCTATGCATATTGCATAAGCCTAAAAGGTCACTAGCAGCTTAATTTAGCGCATGCCTGATTTTTGTATATGCACTAGTAGAGTGAAAGATCTGACACTAGTCTACGTCTAGTAAGTGCCGTTTCATCAGATTATGAGATTGAGGCAATAGAGAGGCAATTTCCTGCGCAGATGGCTAGTCTCAAGTTCTATGGGGCCCCCATATATCTAAATTAGCAAGCAGACTAAGTTCTGCAGCATATGCTATAAGAAAGATTAGAAGTCTCACCAATATTGAGACAACTGAAATAGTTTATTATCGTTACTTTCATAGCGTGATGTCTTATGGAATTTTGCTATGGGGTAATGCGACTGACATCGAAGCTATATTTGTTTTGCAAAAGAGAGCCGCACGGATGATTTATGACTTAGATTGTAATGAGTCCCTTAAAGAAAAATTTAAAGATACACAAACATATTTATTTTGGAATCGTAATATATTTATGAAAATGTAATGTATATACATAAAAACATAAATAACTTTTATAACAATAAAGATGACACTAGGAACAAACATAAGCTTGTAATACCAGTTACTAGACTCCATATAAATAATAACTCCTTCATCATTCATTTTACAACAAATCCCCAGAAAATGTACAAAATTTCTTAATAAAGAAGTTTAAATGATTTATTAAAGAAAAATTCTACAAAAAGGGTTATTATTATATCAAAGAACATATAAGCGAAAAAAAACCCTGGCAATGAGGTGATCGCCACCATGCTGATTCTTTTAAAACTCATTTAAATTTTGTTTTAAAAAAAGTCCCGCTGGGTTTCTTGGTGGTCTTCCCAGGACGGTATAGTATAGAGAGGTCCTATTTATGAACCAGGGTATATAAAAAAAAATATTTTCAGTTAGTATTACGTAATAATCTATATTGTATAAGAATTATTCTATTCTATTCTATTCCCCATCGAGACTGGCCACCGTGACCTTAATTCAGTCTTGAGGACATTATTATTATTACATCTAAAGTAGTTGATAACCACAGATCTCTCGAAATATGACACTGGGTTTGTAATCGTTCAGGAGAACATCGACCACAAGGTTTTTTTTTCAGATTAATCTCCATTTCCTTTTCAAAGTTTGAATTGACTAATGCATGTTCACACTACTTGGAAATATAAAATCTTATCCGCTTCACACACTCTAGCGTCCTTGCACTAAGAATTAGGCTCGGCTGTGCCATTACATATTGCACTGACCTTTGTGCTGTTTCACAATGACCTCTCACTCTCAATTGCATTAGTGAAACGTGGAACTTTGTTTTATAACTCGCCTTAAATCGATAAACATAAAGCTTATTTCAGTTTGGTAAGCTTTTTGATAGGATTACAAATTATAATGCAATACTATTAGATTTTAAGATGAATCTATTAACGTTTTAAATTGATTGCGTGGATTTTAAATATAAACTGAATTGAATTACTTATAGAATCAGTGCTACTGTTTGGTTTCACTTTAAGATTTTAGTTTTTAGTCCACCTTTGACAAGTCTAAAATATATCCACTAATTCTAGAATCTAGAATCGCTCATTCTGCTTAGGTATCTATTTAGGATCATTCACGTGATAGAGCCATGCTGCAGCTATATTAGTAGTATGGTTGTAGTACGAACGGGTCGGCTCGACCGAGGAAGGACCACGCTCTCACAGAATGAATGAATGTAGAAAACCGGAGACCCATTTTACTATAAAAGAGGCATTCCATCTTAGTACTCACGGTTGACGACGCATCTGCATTTTGATTCTTTATTGAGGATAATTGTAGATGTCTATGAGTCACATCAACCACTTACCATCAGATGAACTGTGTGCTCGTTTGTCACCCTATCCTATAAAATAAAAAATAAAAATAAAATATCATTCACTCATTCAATACGGTACACATGTTCTGTGCGGAATTTGAACCTCTACTCCGCAGCCATACACTTAGCCACTACGCCACCTAATGGTCTACGTAATGTATATGTATGTGATTTTAGACATTCTATCTTAGTTCTCACGACTAATAACTCAGGATCTATGTGCTTAATTCGATCCTTGCTGTCACAAATTAATTAGATCTACTACGTGCTCGGCGGTGAAGGAAAACATCGTGAGGAAACCTGTATATCCGAGAAATAAAATATTTTGAGTATGTGAAGTTCACCAACACATACTGGAGCAGCATGGCGGATTAATCACTTTATATTACTCTCAGAAATGAAAAGAGGCCTGTGCCTAGCCTTGGAATATGGCTATGCTCTTAATCGTTAGGGGTGGTAAGGCATCTGTAGCCTTGATTATTTAAGGTGATAGCAGGTGTGGGTTGCAATACTTACCATTATATGGACTGTTCGGTCATTCGTCTCTTATATGATTTTAGAATTATATAAGTTTAATTCCCGAAGGATATTGTGTCACCCGTATGTCATTCCGTGAGTGACGTCAGAGGCGTTAGAGGGAAACTCAATCAGAAGATAAGCAGCAGCATTTTCCTGATAGGAATGCAATAATTATATAAATAAAGCGTGTCAGCTCCGAAGCGTGACTGGAGTTTACTCCTATAAACTATAAACGATTGTCTTAACATATATACTCTATGCAAAGGAATTAAAGGAACCCATATTATATATACCGTGCGATATATATTATATGAAAATATGTATTTGAAAAGATTCTTTCAGAGTAAATTCCAAACCCTGTCGCAAATTTCCCTACTTATGGATATCCAAATTGTGTCTTAGATACTAAAATTATAGTGCTTAGTTGCATTTTAACATCCTCTGGGACAAAATAGTCTTGAATTATAATATTGATGTTGTCCATAATTTAAATGTGACCATTTCTTAATTCCAGGTCAATACAACCCTGGCAAATATGGTGCTGCTGGAGGTGCCCAACAGCAGTTCCCGCGACCCCAGTCCGGATTCCGACAGCCCTACAAGTTCTAAACGATGTAACCTTTGCCAGTATTAAGTAACATTTTATAAAACGTAAAATTTTCGTTAAAAATTACAGCAGTCGCTAACTTGGCGGATTTGATATGATAATTTAAAAATATTTAACGCATAAATCAATGCATTTTTTAATTTTTTAGGAGATATAATAATCTGTGATCAGTATAGCTGTCTTCTTTTTATCATAATTTCCTCTATTATTTCTGCTTTAAAGTAATTTTAAAATCATTGATTTGTTCCAAATGAATGTAAGATGTTTTAAAACTGACAAGTTAATGCGAAGCTAATGCTCAAAGTTTTGGAACGAAAATTTTACATCTATGTACATCGAAACCTTTCGTAATAGTACGGTTAAGATAAAAGTGTACGTGATCAATAAGCTTATAACAATCGAGAACTTTGTATTTTATAGTCATAACGATTACTAGTGATATATTATCGAGGCGTTTATTTATTCTATGAATAAAAACTTTTATACGATTTCTATAGCACTGATATTTTATTTCTTATCCAAAATCAACGGGAGTAGAAAAAGAATGTTGAATGAGGGCTAATAATTTTCTGCTCACCAGATGTCACTAGTTGACACTGAGGTAAGGTTTTTTGTTAAACAATGTAATTTAATTAAGAAGTTATTTTTTTTTAATAAATGTTTATCAGTTTCTAGAGTATTATATTAATACACAAAACAATGCGTCAGTGGTTTGCTCTTTAATGTTTTGCACATTTTTAACATTATTTTAATATCTGTGGTTTGGTTTATTTATTTTTAAAGTTATTAATATAAAATCTAGCTTAGTACAGAAAGAAACAATAACTTTTACATTTTCCGAACAAATTAACTTCCCCGCTAGGAAATCTGTCAAATATTATATATTATACTGTTGGTAATGAGGGTAAAAGAAATAAAAGGAAATACGAACAAATGGACGTAGAATGGTAATATCCCACTTGTTTTAGCAGTATAAAGTATCGCAAGACGGCTAAGAGGCATCAGTCTATAATTCCAAGAATCCCACTGTCGTTACTATGCCCATCTGGGTATTTTACTAGTGTAGGCAAGGAAAGTCGCGCTGTTGGTTTGCATACTTTGGCGTTATCATGTAATTGGGTCCTGATAGTAAACAGGGTTTGTTACCGAGTAGTGTTCTTTTATTTAAATATTTTTGCGATTCATTTCTAACATCAGAAGTGAAATAGTTTCTTACAATAAAACCTTACTTTCTAGTGGCGCCGCCCTGGTGCCAGAAAAAGTCGTGGATACCCTCATTAAGACCATTGAAAAGATTGCAAACCTAAGGCAATATCTGATACATTACATGCATATAAAACTGTGTACCAAAAATATGCTAGCGACTTCGTTTGTTTATGAGATGAAACAATATGGCCGCTTAACTGTTGTTTTAATACTAAGTATTATTCAACGAATATTAGTTTCCGATATATAACAAACCTGATAAAATTTTGATTAAAAATTTATTGTAGTTCGTTTGAAATAATTATGAGGTTGTTTAAAGTCTTTTTGTTTCAAATTTTAAAGTAACCAATGTGCATTTGCACCAGAAAGGAAAATTTCATATTATTGATTATTAGAAATAGAACTTATTGCATACTTTCGATTAAAATTATAAGGGAAATTTTCGGGTAAAATTCCTATAGCCTCATTTCAGCGACGGATCATGAATTGTATGTCAGAGCAATATATCTGCATGTGAAGCTTTATTTAAATCGGTTTAGTCATTCCGAAAATTAGCCCCGAACAGACAGACAGACAAATATATTTCAAATGGCTATTTATGACTTAATGACATGCAAATAATTCCCTAAGCTCGATAAAATATAGTTATTTCTACTATATGTAGACACATACATCAATTTTATTTATACAACATGATCTGAAACTCAACGTCAAGCGTGCACAGGGCGAGAGGAAGTGTCATACTGGCCTCGGGAAAAAATCCATATCAGTTCAGTTATAACTGACAAATTTATGAAAATGAGGAAAATCGATACCTTAAATTATATCATTAGGTATTGTCGCCACAAAACTCCCAATTTTACTGTAATTTTTTCACTAACGTGGTCTTCAATAAATGTGCTATTTATTTATTAATCGCAGTCTCAAATCAAGCAAAAAAAGTCTGCTAGGCTTGTTAAAATTAACGCAGTTTCTATAGTCGTAGTTGGCAAAATAATGTCACCTAACTTTGACTCTTCATTAAAAAATAACATACTGTACTATCCTAGGACTGTACTTCAAAAGATGGTCCATTTATCCTAGATTATAAAATGGTATAATATGTATGACTAACATAACCTAAAAAATAATAATTTGATTTTCTGAAATAAGACCCAAAATGAAAACAGTTCCACACTTAAACCAGAATACATTTTCATCTATTAAATATCAAAATCTTGGTGGAAGACATCGAAGGGACTACGATGAATACATCGTAGTATTGAATTTCATTCAGAAAAAATCGGAAGTACTGGGGTCGTCTTCCCACTACTTAAGTACGTGTAACTCAAGCACGGCAGTACCTAAAACTGTCTGACATCGAATTTTTAAACGTTAAACATACCACCCCTATGATGTGAGACGAGTATAGAATACACTAGTAACACAAGTACAAAAGATGCGCGTTGAACAAAGGAGTGTAAGGTATTGTGTAAAATAGCAGCTTAATGCTGCTGTGTTTCGTATGGTGAGTGTAAAGAACCGGAGAACTTTTACTGGGAGCCAGGCTTTCTATCTTAGTCCTCACGGTTGACAACGTGATTTTGCATTGTGATTCTTAATTGAGAATAAATGTAGATGTCTATGGGCCACAGCATCCACTTACTATTAGGTGGACTGCGTGCTCGTTTGTCACCCTTATTCCATAGAAATATATAATAAGTATATGTCAGTAATATTGTACTATATTATTATTTAAAAAAAAATTCATATTATCAACATATTATGCATGTTTATTATGCCGTTTGTTGTTAAAGTAAACAGGGGTATTTACAAGGGTGCGTTGCACTAACAAACTAGCATCTTGAGAAAGAATTGCATACATTCTCTTGACTGGTAAAATTAGTTAGGGTGACGACATCGGTACTCATTGAGTTATATATAGATCAATGTCGGTACTGGTATTGCTGATCAAGTCTAAGAAATTTCGTTTCAGCGTTTTGGGTGCATTTTATTCCGTCATGTCGGTCTCTCACTCACAGGTCGTGGGAGTCATATAGATAATATTATATAACCTATATCACTCCCACGATCAAGACAAATTTAACGACACATGTTAAAATCCATGAAGCCGTTTAGGCTACAGAGCGTGCCAAAGAAATAGACATACATACACAAACACTCGAAATACATTATCCACCGTCTTGGACAGTAGGGTAAAAATGCTGACTTTTGTCCATGGACCATGGAGTATCCAAATGCACATAATCAGACTATTAATTAACTAAAAAAAAACTGATAAACATTTTATTCCTAAAACTAAATAAACCTTCTTTATGAACTACTATAGCCCAATGTAATAAAAGATGGTTGATTATTTACTTTCTAAAAAGTTAATTAAAATTCTTTTATTTTTTTATATATTACTTGAGACATCTATCCTTACAGGCCGAACCCAATACCGTAGTGTCCTTATTTTATTCTAAACTAAATCTCACTCTAATAATTTTAAAATGTATTTACCTAAACAAACTAATAAACCGTATAAACACTAAGCAATATAAATTAAATATACAAAAACTCTGATAAAAAATTACATTAGAAAAATGTAAAGCATCATAACCTAATAACCTATCACATTAATAACTGTATCCAGTGTTAGCGTTGAATCTTCCAAGTTTTAATGTTGATGAGAAGCCGCTGCGCTGGAACTACCATAAACTGGTTTATAATGACCTGGATGATACTGACCTAGAATTAATAAAAAAAAATATAACTTGGACTTTTAAAATGGCTCTTAGATAATTAATAGAATCAGGCGTCACTTTGCGGAAGTCCATTATATTAAAGTTACACGTACATCCGCTCGATAAAATGATGTGTCTTACCTAGTTTGAAGAGCACCTCCCGCCCTCCCTCAACCTCAATTGCGTGCATTATCACCGTCACCAGTAATCCCAGCACCACTACCCCCAGCACCATTGCTCCTACTGCGGTGGCTGACCGCTAAGTATTAGCGGTCAGCCATCGCAGAGTCTAGTTTACCTGAAGATGCCTCGTGTAGAAGCGAAACACGCTTTGATTATATACATGTATATAATCAAAGGAAACACGTGTCGTATTGTCGTCAGTGGTGTGTCTTTCCTAGTGTAGTGGTGTTGGGAGTAGCGGTGCTGGGATTAGTGGTGACGGTGATAGTGCACGCAATTTTTTTTATAGAATAAGGGTGACAAACGAGCACACAGTCCACCTGATGGTAAGTGGTTGCTGCGGCCCATAGACATCTACATCTATCCTCTATTACAAATCAAAATGTAGATGCGTTGTCACCCGTGAGGACTAAGATGGAATGCCTCATTTCCAGTAAAAAGGGCCTCCGGCCACCTGCACTCACCAAGCGAAACGCAGAGGTAGACCTCTACTTCACGCTGGTTTTCTGTGAGGTCGTGGTACCACCCCGGTTCGAGCCGGCCCATCCGTGCGACAGCAAACGCTGCCGCGTGGCTCTACCTCTATGGCGGGAGGTGCTCTTCAAACTAGTTAGACACATCATTTTATTTTATCGAGCGGATGTACGCGAAGTCATTTTTTGTCAATTTTTCTATTATTATCTATTATTTATATAATTTTATTTTAATTAAACCAAAGTTTTATTTATGTCAACAAAAATTTCTTTAAATGAAATTTTAAAAATTGTTGTTTAAAATAAACGCTGCTCTGCCTTATTAGGCTTCAAATTACTTCCCTTGTTCATTTTTTAATAGCACCGTCTACTTCGTTGTATAAGTAAAGTCATATTGAACCAAAATTGAATAGCTCTCATGAGCCACTATAATAATTATAATGTATAACATACCAATGTAGAAAAGACGTTAGATGGCCACAATGATGGATGGATGGACACAAAAAAAAAATATTGTCATGTTTGTCAAATCCATTCATAACAATCCATAATTTTTCAAAACTTACGGACTAATTTTATTTTGGGTTTATGCCATCTAGCATCTACTCTACGTACTACATTGAGAGTCAAATATTTTTTGTTCGATAAAATGACTTGACCTATATAATGTAGTAGATGGCGCTATTACTCAAATGCGATAACTATTTTCTAAAATAAATACGTATACCTTGGCTGTTTTAAATAAAATTAATATAAGATTAGTATTTGAATGAAAAACACAACGCTTTTAAATAATCTTATAATGGTAATTTTATTAATATATTATTCTTTATGGTAAGTAATGACCAGCGTTTGAGATTTGAATGATCGACCGGAATGACCCGCTACGTAGTATTTACCCCACCACTTTTTGTCACACAAAAAGGTTGCGGATCAGAATTTCAAAGCCCTCCCGTAAAAAGATTCACTTAAAAAAAGAATCAAACTACATTAGTTTATTATATCAAAGAAACAGTAGTAGACAGTTGTTCCATGTAGATACAGTAGCACAGGTAGCTTACTTAAAAGTAGGCCCTTGCGCCGAATAATAGTGAAGAATCCATCTTAAAACGCTGGTGCCCGAATATCAGAGACTGTTACTGTAGTTGGTTACCAGTGCGAGGGTTACACCATCATGGTCAATGACACTCCTGATCAGGTGGACTGGGTGCTTACTTGTCACTTTTATTTTATAAAAATACTAGGTGTTCTTTGCGACTTCGCCCGTGTGTAATTTAGGGTTTTAATTTTGTTGCGCGGAACCCTAATTATTTTTCTAAATTATAAGTAGCCTAAGTTACTCCTTATAACATCAGCTATCTACCAGTGAAAGTCCCGTCAAAATCGGTCCAGCCGTTTCGGAGATTAGCCGAACAAACAGACAGAAAGACAGATTAATATTTTAAAAATTCTGTTTTTGTCATAGGTACCGTATATACTTTTATATGCAATTAGTAAAAAGCTGTTATTTTGACATTACAAACAGACACTTCAATTTTATTTATTTGTATAGATAAATAAATATTATAGCCCGAAACCGATACGACAAATATTCCATATAAATAAAAACTAAATTTTCACTATTGAGAGAATGTCTGAAATTTTTCTAATCTATTATTTACGAGTATACACAGATAATAGAGATGCAACAGTTTTAATGTTGTCAATACATATAGTTATCAAGAATTTTTAATGAACTTAAATGAATCAAATTTTATTTAAATTAACGTTCTACTCAATAGTGTATACCACACTACTACCCCGCTACTACTATTTACGTGGTAGAGCCATGCTGCAGCTATAGTAGTAGTATAGTTGTAGCACGAATGGGTCGGCTCGACCGGGGAAGGACCACTCTCTCACAGACTACCAGCGTAAAATAGCAGCTCAATGCCGCTGTGTTTCGTATGGTGAATATAGAAAACTGGAGACCATTTTTACTGGAAGCGAGGCATTCCATCTTGGACCTAAGGGGTGACAACGTATCTGCATTTTGATTCGTAATTGAAGATAGATGTAGATGTCTATGGGCCACAGCAACCACTTACCATCAGGTGGACTGTGTGCTCGTTTATCACCCTTATCCTATAAAAAAAAACCAAAAGGTGCGAGCATCAGGTACTGCGATCGTGAAAATCATGGAAAATACAACAGCAACTAATCATTATTATTTACACAGAGTAGTTGTTGTTTTATGCAAAGTCAAAATCAATTACCATCATCGAAGATTCCAGCAGCCTCATCTCTAGTATTTTGTTCCAAAGCCAAAAGAATGGCTTCAGGAATTGGAGGTGCGACTGGAAGATGAGCACCTTGTGGCCTGAAGCCACCCTCTCCCGCTGTGTATGTTATGGAGTAAAGTTTGCCGTCATCGCCCGTGTAGGAGAAGCCGCCATGTCTTTGTGAGCTATCCCCGACTTCTTCAGCACGAATAGCGTTAGAAGTTTCGTAGGAATAACGGAAGCCTGTTAGACGAGTTAGGGTATTGTTTATAAAATATTAACCATAGACATTAAATTTATCCTCGATTCAAATTCAAAATAAAGATGTGACCCTGAGGAACAAGATGGAATGCCTAATTTCTAGTAAAAAGGGTCTCCGGTTCCCTAAACTCACCATAGGAAACACATGAGAATTAATGAGGGCTAATAATTTTCTGCTCACCAGATGTCGCTAGTTGACACTGAGGTAAAGTTTTTTGTTACACAATGTAGTTTCATTGATAAGTTGTTTGTTTGATAAAAGTTTATCAGTTTTTAGAATATTATATCAATACACTTAACAATGCGTCAGTGGTTTGCTCTTTAATTTATTGCACATTTTTAACTTTTTTTTAAATTTTCCTACTTTTATGAATATCTGGTGTTTGGTTTATTTATTTTAATGTTATTAATATAAAATATATCTGATATTACAGAAAGAAACAACAAATTTTACATTTTCCGAACAAATTAACTTCCCCGCTATGAAATCTGTCAAATGTTATACCTCATTTTCTAGTGGCGCCGCCCTGGTGGCAGAAAAAGTCGTGAATGCCCTCATTTGCTATTTTATGCTGGTAATATATAAGATCGTGGTCTTTCGTCGGACGACCGACCCATTTGTGATGCATCCCTAATATAGTATGTATGTAAAAGTTACGTATACTTTATCGGTATACATACATAAAAATCATCAATCAAAAATATCTGGTAGCTAATAGCTAATCAGATATCAGATTACATATTATGTTACATAATTCAGTCAGCTTGATCCGGAAAGGGCTACTCGTATTTTAGCACAGAATATTGGCGTAAAATATCAAAATAATACTGATGTGTTTCGTATGGTAAATGTTATTATTTCTAAGAAATTTCTTAAAACGAGTTATTATTTCTAAGTCTTCATTAGTGATAACGCATCTGCATTTTGATTCCTAACCGGGAATAGTTGTATATGTGCATACGAGTCAAACGTAATCTTTATGCAAAATTTTATCAATAATTATCAGTCTTTTTAGATAAACAAGTATAAGATTTTTTTTTTATATAATAAGAGTGACAAACGAGCACACAGTCCACCTGATGGTAAGTGGTTACTGTGGTCCATAGACATCTACATCTATCTTCGTTTGCGAATTAATATTTAGATACGTTTTCAGCCGTGAGGACTAAGATAGAATGCCTCTTTTCCAGTAAAATGGGTCTCCAGTTCTCTACACTCACCATACGAAACACAGCAGCATTAAGCTGCTATTTTACGCTGGTATTCTGTGAGAGCGTGGTTCTTCCCCGGTCGAGCCGACCCAATCGTGCCACAACTATACTATTAATATAACTGCAGCATGATTCTACCACGTAAAAGTATTATAAAACACTTTCAGAAAAACTGTAAAGCACTTTAACGCGATATGAGTACGTTACTTAGTAATTATAAACTGTTATGTATGTCAAATTGTTACTTAATACAATTCTTACCGCGTTCGTCTGTTTCTTGACTCTGTTGCAGAATAACGGCATATTTCTCGGCTACTTGCTGAGGACGCCTGTTGCCTGTGTTACAAATAACACCTTCAACCAGATTTGATCCCTCTACGCTACCTTGAATTGGTGGAAGATACTGTCTAGATGGTAATTGAGCTGCTGAAGCCACGGCTATGATTATAGTTACAATAAACTAAAAAATAAAAATAATAGAATTATAAAGGCGATACGTGTTGGTTTGGGTAAAATGAGGATTAGTAAAAAAACACAAATTTTAACCTTGTAGTGACGGTGTGAAAATATTCACTGCCCTATATCGGTGTCGTAATAGGTGATAGAGAGAAACTAAAACTGAAGGTGATCAGCAGCATATTTCTGATAACAACCCGCCTGCCAAGCGTGGATATTATGGCATAATCCTCACTATGAGCCAATCTATGAGAGAGGACTATGTTCAGCAGTAGAGTTTTATAGGCTGCTATAGATGGATGCATGGATGGATAAATTTTAGTTTTTGGATATGTATTCGAGTATTAATGATTTCTCATATTTACGCGAAGACTACACATTAAATGAAACAAATTTTTACGGATTATATCGCGTTTAATTTAACTTTTTAATTCATGACGTTTCGCTGCCAAGACTTCAAAATACTGTAAGCTCATTCTGCGTAGATTGGACCAAAAATTAATGTTCAAATACTGAAGGTAGCCAGGCTAGCTATGACATCGGGACGTCAAAAACCCTAATCCCCCCCCCCCTCTCGTGACCATGGGTGCTGTAAAGCAAGGGGATCAAAAAGTTAAATTCATCGCGTTTTTTTTAATATTCAAATATTATTGAAAACTATCTTCCAGGGATTGAAAACCGGTTCGAAATTTTGGTACAGTTCTTCATATGTAGGCTCTTATAAGGTTTATTTTTCGATACGATACCGGTGCTTCCGGCATAAGGCTTTCGTCGTTTGAAGTCGAAGGGGGAAGTCGTAGACTGCTTTGTACAAACTCGAGATTGTCTCTGAAAACCGGTGTCAGTGGCGTTCTAGTTTAGCTTAATTATTATATTTTTATTTTGATATTATCATTTCTATCATTTGAAAATATAATTTTAAGACTGTCACTAATGCAATCAAGTACATTAGTATTGGTTTCGTTTGTCGACACGTAAAGTGGAATAAAAAGTGAGGGTGAACCAATCCAGAGATACTTATCGGCAGAAAACCACTACCTACCATATTGTTAATAACTTATAAACATACTGGCCTAGAAGAAAATCCACGTTAAAAAAAAGACAAAAAGGAAAATAAGAATAGGAACGATGAACGCTATCGTTTGTGTCTCTGTACCAAGTCAATATATTAAAGATGTATATATTATATGTAATTATTACTATTATTTCATTATTTAGAACAAATTAATATAAAAGAAAAATACCCTTTCCATCTTTTTCCTCACATATTTCTTTAAATTAAATGGTATTGTTTCAATAAATAACTGTTTGATCATACATACCAATTTCATGTTTTTTTGTATTTTTTTTTACACTTGAGAGCTTGAAAGTGAACCTTTACTGTGACTAAAACAAAATTTTATTCCACTTTTATATACAAATGAAAACCATTATAACCATTATCACAAAGGACCTTATCGGATGACATCGATTTAACTGCGAACCTTGACAGTTCAGTTATTTTCGGAAGAGCATTTTACTTTCGGATTATGCTCGTATACGCACAAGAAGTATATCATGGTCATTCGTCGCATTTAGCTACACATTTTATAAAAATAACCATTTTGACAAAAATATTTACGCATTAAGCAAAGTTGCTTATAACATTCGCTTATACAGCCGCTAATACATTTATATAGGGATAATTTTTATAATGATATCCGTTATTGTAGTTTTTGAAAATACGAGTAAATAAGGCTTCTACTTTTATTTGAAATTATCCCAAATTTAATGTGATATATGGGCAACAACGTTTTTGCCTAACAATCGACCCTTACGAATGGGTGCGTGCGAATCAACGCAATAATGCGTTTTTTTTATAGGATAAGGGTGACAAACGAGCACACAGTCCACCTGATGGTAAGTGGTTGCTGCGGACCATAGACATCTACATCTATCCTCTATTAAAAATTAATCAAAATGCAGCGTTGTAACACGTGAGGACTAAGATGGAATGCCTCATTTCCAGTAAAAAGGGCTCTAGTTGTCTACACTCATCGTACGAAACACAGCAGCGTAAAGCTGCTATTTTACGTTGGTATTCTGTGAGAGCGTGGTCCTTACCCGGTCGAGCCGACTGCTACGTGCTACTACTATACTACTAATATAGCTGCAGCATGGCTCTACCACGAAAACTATCAAAATGCGTTACCAAGCATTTTGAATTTAAAAAATAAAAGAACAGAATGTTAAAGATTTTTTAATTAATTTCTCTACGCCATTTGCCTATATTATTTATTCTGTACCTTCTCTGCTTTGGCTGGTTATTGCAAAATAATCCTGTTTATACACAATTACATCAACTCTCACCTGTTTGGAGGGGTAGGCAGAGAAATCAAATTTCATTTGGCGTAATCCTGACACATCTTATTCGCTTCTTTCATTTCTATATACCTACGCAAACATACATGCCGGTTAAGAGTACTTTAAATTTGGCCCATCTTCATTATATCGCCAATGTGGTCGATGAATTTCCATCTAGGGCGCCCTTTGTCGACTCTGCCACTCACTTCTGCAGGATTCTGATTGAATCTTATTTTTCCTCTTCTTGATTTTGTCAATCCTGCATCCATCGACTTCCTGCATGTCTTACCAGGCACTGGTTGTACATCCTCGTTTTCAAGTTTTGAGGTATACCTGACGAGAAGGTGTGCCATAATTTCCCGAACGATGCCCAACCGAGTTGAATCCGTCGATTGACCTCTCGGTCGAAGTTGGATTTACCTAGTCGGACTATTTGTCCCAGGTAAACATACTCGTCAACAACTTCGAGCTTAGTGCTCCCAACAACTACCGGCATAGGTGCGACATGGACATTAAACATAATCTTTGTTTTGTCCATGTTCATCTTAAGACCTATTCGTTGGGAGACACTATTGAGGTCATTGAGCATAGTGCTTAGGTCCTCCAGCGATTCTGCCATAAGGACTATATCGTCGGCAAATCGAAGGTGAGTGATGTACTCGCCATTGATATTGATACAGTATTCTTTCCAGTCCAGAAGCTTTAAAACGTCTTCCAATGTAGCGGTGAAGAGTTTCGGGGATATAAAGTCACCCTGTCTTACACCTCTCTGCAATTGGATAGGTTTCGTACTCTGGTTCTGTACTCGGATAGCCATCATAGCCCTACTGTATAAGCACTTCAAAATTTCGATATACCAACAGTCAACTTGGCACCGCTGAAGGGACTGCAGCACCCCCAAATTTCGACGGAATCAAAGGCTTTCTCATAGTCCACATATGCCACACATAGTGGCAAATTGTACGCCTCGGACTTCTGTACAATTTGCCGAAGGGTATGTATGTGGTCTATGGTGCTAAAGCCTTTTCGGAAACCGGCTTTTTCGGGAGGCTGGAAGTCGTTAAGTCTGCGCGCTAGACGATTCGTAATGACGCTCGAAAACAGCACGTAGACGCGGCTCAGAAGGGAAATCGGTCTGTAGTTCTTCGAGAGAGCGTTGTCGCCTTTCTTGAAGAACAAGACCACCGCAATTATGCTCCACGCCTTCGGTGTAATGCCACCATGGAGGACGGAATTAAAGAGCTTCTGAAGGACTTCAAGTACCGGTTTTCCACCCGCTTTCAGAAGCTCCGCTGTTATTCCATCCTCGCATGGGGCTTTGCCGTTTTTAAGGTGCTGGAGAGCCATTCTAATCTCGCTAAGACTGACGTCCGGGATATCATCGGAATAATGTCGGGTAAGACTCACACTTGCGTGTGGCTCCAACGATGATGTGTACAGCTGCCCATAGAACCTCTCAGTCTCACTCAAAATCTAAGGTGTCCCGGAAATTACGCTGCCACACTCGGTCTTCAGCTTGGAATTACGTAGTGGTTTTTTCAGCGCGGCTTTGCATATGAATTTCTTTGCCTACATTTTACACTGACAAAGTAGGAAGATGTAAAATAAATAAACTTGTTAATTCGTGATTCATATAATTTAAGCAATTCTAAACATAAAATTTAAATAAACAAATAAAAAAATTAAATCATTTCAATATTCGATGAATTGAAAATTTTTACCAATTATTTGAATATTTTTACCGATTATTCGCATAACAATGAATTTTAATCATTCGAACACTACGGTAAGATACATAGCGATATATCATTGAAACAACGTCAGGTAAAAAAGTTGACTCTGGTTAATTTTTTTTACATTTTGCTGTTTCTGAAAGATTTGAACTTGAATTAGTGATAAAGAACTATATATGTTTTAATGAAATATAGATAACTTCATAATTTTTTGGATTTGCCTAAAAGGTTATTTTAAATCTTGTGAGTAGGTACGCTTGTAGAAAGCTATTTCGGAATGATTAATGTGAAACGTCAAAACGTATTTCTTAGATTTGGTTGAGTATAAGCTCATTCTGCGTAGATCGGGCCAAAAATTTATAATTAAAAAAGCTGAAGGTAGGTACATACTCCGGGTTAACTCTGACATCGGGACGTTAATCACCTCAGTCCCCCGTGACCATGGTTGCTGTAAAGTAACCGAAAGGTCGTGAATCAATAAAAAAAATAAGATAATTAAACGCGATAGAATCCGTAATAGTAGTTTAATTCAATTGACAGAGAGTATTTTAATAATAATTATGACTGCCATATTGTTCAAAAACTACATGGTATACAGTTGTTATTTTTATTTTCTGGTAACACAAAATAAGTATCTGAATAAAGTAAAATAAACTTATTCCCTATTCTTCGTTAAAGTTTTGTATTACACCCGATTTTACCCTGCGGATTTGATCGCTTGAATTTAGCTTTCAAATAATTCGTTTTCTGCCAGTTTGTCTTTATTTCTGTCACAAATATTTTCTCACAAATTAGATTTTTTACACAGCAAGTATAAAAAATTATTGATTACTTGAGCACAACGACACCTATCGTGTACAACAAATTATCGTGTCTATAAAACTTGATTAAAGCGTCTTCTATCGGATCCTAGCATAGCTATGCCCTATCGTCTCGACAAAACAAATATATTGTGCGAATATGACCCAAATCAGTCAAGTTGTTCAAAATCCACACAATTATTACTAAACAGACCAACGATTATATAAATAAGTAAATGTATTTTTTTTATTTCATTTATTTTACCAAAATCCTTTGTTACAAATATACATTCAGCGCCATCTTATGATTCCCTCGTACATTCACACGATAGATTATAGTGCAGCATATTACCGTATAGAGCAATGGCGGTGATGTGCCGTATACAGACATCTAAACTAATAGATAGGCACAAAATAACTACTAAACCTAGTGATTATATACCTTTTGGTAATTAAATAAGAAATTAACCTAGTCAGCCTTTTTTCAAACTAGCGTTCAAAATGAGGCTTAGACCAAGATCAAATTATTCAAAGATTACTTTATACTGAATAATTTTATAGATAAGGTATTAAGTCAAAATCGTTTTTATCTTTCATTTAGTGAATAATGTTTATTTAAATAATGTACATTAATGTTGCGTCTCGTAATTTCAATATCATCCTTATCTCCTGTTAAACGTATGCCTTCACCCCTGATTACCCCAAAGTACGGCCCTGAGCCACCTGCATCCACCTATTGTGTTCTTTTTTCATTAGTTGATCAATATCACAAACCTAAATTATATTTGTGTTGAAATTTATTCGTAGCTTATCTTCTTATCCACTTAACACATAACTTTTTTTTATTGGATTAAAATGACAAGCGAGCTAACAGTCCATCTGTTGGTAAGTGGTTGCTGTGGGGCATAGACATCTACATTTATCCTCGATTGCGAATCAAAATGCAGATGCGTTGTCAGCCGTGAGGACTAAGATAGAATGCCTCTTTTCCAGTAAAAAGGGTCTCCGTTTCTCTAAACTTACCATACGAAACACAGCAGCATTAAGCCGCTATTTTACTACTACTAACTAAGTAATGCCACTAAACACGGTCCTGACCTACCTGCAAACATCGACTTCCAGCATATTTTTCGTCATACACTTCGTTTTTAATTGCAGGGCTGCTATTCAAGAACTACTTCAAAATAAATTGTGTGTAATTTTTTTTTGTTTCTAAAAACAAGGGCACAAAGTGAATTTAAACGACTAGATTTCCCTTTTTGACGCATTATAGTTAATAGCTAGTATTCTTTTGTTGATTTTTAATTCTACAGTCGTAAATTATGGTTGTACTCAAATGTAATCAAAGTCCATAATATAAATAGGAGTTTCTATATAAAATAATTTAGTTTTTTTTTCTAAATTAAATATAGATTACATGTTATACTTATATAGTTTATAGATACATGTATACTTTTACCACACTGGTTCGAAAAAATCCCTCTGTCAAGCACAGCGGTACTTTTATTCAAAGTAAAATAGAGAGTTTGTACAAACGTATAACAACAAATGTATTTACAAAATTTATTATAAAAACAGCTTGGAAGCGAGGGATTATTATCAAGCATATATATTTATATTATAATAACCCTTTTAAGACCTTTTATATTTTACCACCAAAATAAGAGAGTAAAAGAAGTAGTTGAAAGGAAAAAGCAAGAAAGAACGGATAAGAATGATAGAAGAATATCGGATAACTTCCAGGCAAACATTAAAATGTTCTGGAAACTCGTAAGAACTATCAGGGGACATTCAAAACAGCCTAGAATGAATGCTATACGAGACCAGAATGGCTGTATCCTGAATGACGAAGTTTTGAGTTTAAGGAGATGGAAGGAATACTTTGAAAGCGTGTTTATGAGTGATGAGACATTTGAACTAAATGAAATAGATATTCCGGAAGAAGAGCCAGCCGGTTATGATAGAGTATCTCTCGAAATGCTAAGGGCTGGAGAAGGAGTGGTAACAGACCTGCTGTACACATTGTTTAATTTATGTTGGGAACTTAAGCGGGTACCGGGACACTGGTGCAAAGCCGTGATAGTCCCAATATATAAAGGAAAAGGATCACAGCAGGACTGTAAAAACTACCGTGGTATCAGCCTTCTTAGCATTGTGGGAAAACTGTATGCTAAGGTACTAATTGAAAGAGTTATGAAAGAAACTAATGGAAAAATTTGGGATGTGTAAGCGGGATTTAGAAAGGGAATGTGATGTACGGATCAGGTCTTTTCCATGCGCATGATCGCGGATAAGTTTTTGCCCAAAAACCAAAAAGTTTTTTGTGCGTTCATAGACTTGAAGAAGGCTTATGACAGAGTGGACAGGGATGTGCTATCGCAAACACTGAACTCGTTTGGGTTGAGCGCTGGCTTGATACAAGCATTAAGGTCTCTTTACTCTAGTGCTTGTGTCAGGATCAACGGGGTCTACTCAGACTGGTTTCGCATCCATAAAGGTGTCAGACAGGGCTGTGTGGCTTCCCCGTGGCTGTTCAACCTATTTATGGACAGTTGTTTGGAAAATTTGAAAGTAGAAGAATGCGGGTTAAGAATGGGTGAGTTAACCGTCAAATGCCTTTTGTACGCCGATGATCAAGTCATACTTGCGTCGTCGGCAGCCGAGTTGCAAATGATGGTTACATTAATGAACAGGACATTAAAAGAAAAGGGAATGAAAGTGAACGCAAGTAAGACGAAAGTTATGGTTTTTGAAAGAGAAGAAAGTAAAACGATATGTGAAATAAGAATAGAAGGGGAGTTGGTAGAGCAAGTAGATGAGTTTGTGTTTTTGGGATGTGTGTTTAGCAGGGATGATAGATATCTACCATCCCTGCTAAACACACATCCCAGATAAGGATATAGAACGACGAGTGAATACAGGAAATAGATTGAATGGGGCTCTACACTCTATTGTGAAAAGTCAGAATGTGTCCAAAAAGGCACGTATGGCAATTCGCAATGCTGTGTTAGTGCCTACTCTAATGTATGGTAGTGAAAGTTGGGTCTGACAGAAGAAGCATGAGAGTAGAATAAAGGCTGTAGAAATGCGGTCATTACGGATTATACTAGGGCTGAATCTGAATGACAGGGTGAGAAATAGTGTGATAAGAGAAAAGTGTGGTTTGCTAGATGATGTTGTGACTAGGATTAAGAAAGGAATGCTTCGGTGGTTTGGTCATGTAGAAAGAATGAACGAGGAAAGAGTGACAAAGCAAATTTATGTTGCAGAGGTGAATGGCAGAGTCGGGAAGGGTCGCCCTAGGCGAAAGTTTATCGACCAAATTGGCGATATGTTGAAAATGGGCCAAATTAAGAGTACCTTTAACCGACGAGCGTGTATGCGTAGGTATATAGATGTGGAGGAAGCGAGAGAGGTGTGTCAGGATCGTGCCAAATGGAAGTCCATAGTCTCTGCTTTCCCCTCTGGGTGACAGGCGTGAGTGTTTATGTTTATGTATATTTTCTGAGATTTTGTTGTAAAGGCGTATACTTAACATTATCACATGAATAAATTATGACTCTGTGGAGTTGAGAAACTGGTATCTCTAGTTTGTGTTTGTTCCTAGTGTTTACAGAGTGTACATATATCACACTTCTTTTACTAAAACTACTTTTGTTTTTAAAAATTAATTGTGATTGCAGAATAAAATATTAGTGTTATAAATTACGATATGCAACTAAATAAATGCACCTTTTTTATAGGATAAGGGTGACAAACGAGCACACAGTCCACCTGATGGTAAGTGGTTGTTGCGGCCCAGAGACATCTACATCTATCCTCTATTGTAAATCAAAATGCAGATGCGTTGTCACCCGTGAGGACTAAGATGGAATGCCTCATTTCCAGTAAAAAGTGTCTCCGGTTCTCTACACTCACCATACGAAACACAGCAGCATTCAGCTGCTATTTTACGCTGGTATTCTGTGAGAGCGTGGTCCTTCCCCGGTCGAGCCGACTCATTCGTGCTACAACTATACTACTAATATAGCTGAAACATGGCTCTACCACGTAAAATATACATAGCGGCATTTATTTTCCATCTGTATGAACAAATCCCTATAAAAATTTTATTTATCTAGATTTTATGCTCACAAAGTATTTTTTTAAATTAAATTCATGATAATATTTATATAAATTATTTCGGAGAGAGGAACTTACGTCTATAAAAGATAAATTTTTTATTCGGTATTCTATTTGATTTGGCGGAAAGACTCGTCTCATCGTGACACTAATAACAACCTTACATACAAATTCCAAGTCCAAACATACAAAATTTGTATACTTAGACAAAATTATAGATGGTTATTCATGAACAATTTAACATATTATTGCTTTGGAATAAAACTTTTCAATTTTTAACGTCGAAAAATCATAATGTATAGAGGGATAGTGGTCAAGCACTGACATAGAATAGAAAAAAAATTTACTCATTATCATTCATGGAGAAATGTTGAATATAAACTAAGGTACCATCTAGGTTTAAAACTATAACTAGACAAGACTAAAGGTAAAGCGTAGTGATTACACTCTTTGATTATTAAAGGGTTTAATTTCTTTCGTAACATAAATTCCTGTTAAACCTAAAAAAGCATAACAATAAATTTACAGCCTGTATACGTCCTACATATATAGGCTCAGCTTCCTCTCATTTCTGTAAATTGTAAAACGTAACCTCACCCAAAATTTTTAGGATTAACGACGATAGCCACAATTCTCACGCGGATAAGTAATAGTAGTTCGATACACCTTACACGCTACACACAGCTGCTTATCACCATCGACCTATATTTAAGTAGTTATTTCACTAAATTTATTATGTTATTTTCAAAAAGATATTTTTGGGAATAAGGCTAAAAATTAAAAGGAAATACGAACAAATGAAGGTAGAACGGTAATCTCCCACTTGTTTTAGCAGTATAAAGTATCGCACAGGCGACTAAGAGGCATCAGCCTGTAATTCTACGAGTCTCACTATCGTTACTATGCCCGTTGGGGTATTCTACTAGTGTAGGCAAGAAAGATCGTGTAGCGGAGAGACTGCCATGTGTTACATTGAGACTGATAGTGATGCTGTTGGTTTGTATGCTTTGGTGTTATCATGTAATTGGGTCCTGATAGTAAGCAGGGTATGTTACCGAGTAGTGTTCTTTTTAAACAATTTTAAGAATAATTTTAACATCAGAAGTGGAATAGTTTCTTACATCAGAAGTGGGATAGTTTGTTACATCAGAAGTGGAATAGTTTCTTACATCAGAAGTGGGATAGTTTGTTACATCAGAAGTGGGATAGTTTGTTACATCAGAAGTGGAATAGTTTCTTACATCAGAAGTGGGATAGTTTGTTACATCAGAAGTGGGATAGTTTGTTACATCAGAAGTGGGATAGTTTGTTACATCAGAAGTGGGATAGTTTGTTACATCAGAAGTGGGATAGTTTGTTACATCAGAAGTGGGATAGTTTGTTACATCAGAAGTGGGATAGTTTGTTACATCAGAAGTGGGATAGTTTGTTACATAAGAAGTGGAATAGTTTTTTACAATATATTATCAATGCTGTATTATAGTCTAGTTTATTTGTTAATATCTTTCGGTAAGTTTAATGTATTTTTTATACAATAAGAGTGACAAACGAGCATACACTCCACCTGATGGTAAGTGGATACTGTGGCATAAAGACATTTATATTTTTCCTCGATTAAGTATTAAAATGCCAATTGTCACATCTGAGGACTGAGGTGGAATTTCTCGTTTCGTTATCGTTTCCGGTTCTCTACACTCACCATACGAAACTGCTGCGTATTCAGTGAGACCATGGTCGTTCTCAAGTCTAGCCGTACTACAACCATAAAATGGCTGCAGCGTGGCTCAACCACGTATAAAAATTTAGCTTAAAAATTTAAACTTATTTAAAAATATGCTTCATGACTGTTAATAAAAGGTTGGTTTTAAGTTTGTGGTAACCCTTAACCTGTAACGGCTACTTTGGTTATTTGTCGGATACTAAGTAATTCAAATAAGATGACAAATAGAAATGGAAAAGCAGTTTGGTCCAACTTGAGAGATAGGATAATTTTTATCCCGATAAGTGACCATCAATTTTTTTTATTGCTAATTTCAGGAGTGTTTTTAGGAAAGCAAATGGTCGTCGGAAATTGCAGAACAACGTTTACCTGATCTGCTAGTATGTATATAAATTTAAACTGATAGTTTTAGGGTTTTGTTGAGTTTATCACTTTTTATATTTATCACGAGGTAGAGCCATGCTGCAGCTATATTATTGGTATAGTTGCAGCACGAATGGGTCGGCTCGACCGTGGAAGGAACCACGCTCGCACAGAATACCACCGTAAAATAGCAACTTAATGCTGCTGTGTTTCGTATGGTGAGTAAAGAGAACCGGAGACTTTTTTTTACTGAAAAAGAGGCATTATATCTTAGTCCTCACGGCTGACCACGCATCTGCATTATAATTCGCAAACGAAGATAGATGTAGATGTCTATGGGCCACAGCAACCACTTACCATCAGGTGGACTGTGTGCTCGTTTGTCACTCTTATTATATTAAAAAAAACTGCCAGTATTATTTTTAAGATTAATTAAAATGTTAAACAAGGACGTGTGTTTGTCATATTTTTTTTATAGAAGATGGAGCAAACGAGCGTGCGGCCAATCTGATTGTGAGTGTAGACCGCCGCGCATAAACAACTGCAACAGCAGAGGAATCGCAGGTGCTTTGAAGGCCTTTTGAAAAAATCCGGTCCGGAAAAATCGTTGGCGGTAGTCGATTCCACAAGGAGGTTGTGCGAGGATTTTTTTATTTTTATAGGATAGGGTTGACAAACGAGCACACAGTCCACCTGATGGTAAGTGGTTGCTGTGGCCCATAGACATCTACATCTATCTTCGATTACGATTCAAAATGCAGATGCGTTGTCACCCGTGAGGACTAAGATAGAATGCCTCGTTTCTAGTAAAAAGGGTCTCCGGTTCTCTACACTCACCATACGAAACACAGCAGCGTAAAGCTGCTATTTTACGTTGGTATTCTGTGAGAGCGTGGTCCTTCCCCGGTTGAGCCGGTACCCATTCGTGCTACAACCATAATATAGCTGCAGCATGGCTCTACCACGTAGAAAAAGAAGAAAACTTCTTGTACATTTCACAGTGTTTGACATTCAATCATTCAAATGGTATGGATGGTATCGCGAGCGCTTTCTATTCAAGCCTGCCCCTAATAGTTTAAATGCGAGGGTACGAGGTTAAAACGCATTTTGCAATACTATCCACGCTTTGCATAGTAATGTCAGACTTTATAAGCTTATTAAGTAAATTCACTTAAGTACACAAATTGTAAGATGATAGCGAGAGACGAACGTACAATTTTAATTTACACACCAATCAAACAACTTCTGTTCGTTGACTGTTCACGGACTGTTTATTTTACATTGTTGTATGATGACCTTTAAAACCGTGGATTAAAAATTTATAAAAGGTCAGATTGCTCCTTGATCCACAATAACTGTTTTTTTACAAAACCTGACTGATGGCTAAAAATAAGTGTGGTGTGTGTAAATATAGCAGTTATTGTGATTGCATTAATTTACTGAATATTTAAAGTAAGCGATTTCATGTAGGCGTAGTTGAGTTTATAGTTTTTCTAAGTTGCGGCGCTGAGTACCACGAGTTTGAATCCCGCACGGAACAAATAGTTGGAAGGCCTATAAATAAGTTAATATGTATATAAACTGCCTGAACGATACAGGAAAAAATTCTAATTTTTGAAAATTTGTTAAGTGATGTTTGAAAAAAAAATCCCGCTGGATTTCTTGCTGATTCTTCCCAGGACAGAGGTATTTTCCGAACCAGTGGTAAATAAAAAAATGACTTTTAATAAGAATTATGTTATAATCAATATTGACTAAAAAATTATTCTATTCTATTCTATTCTATTTTATTCTATTCTATTCTAGTGTGGGGGAACGTTTTTAAAAAAGAAAAAAAAACGACGTATTCCAGATGTCTAAATGGAGTTCTGGGTTTTCGTACAACGCCGCCACACACCGTACGATCTTAATTAAGATTTAAATATAGCAAAACGATGAGCTAACTTTTTATAAATACTATCTTGGCAAAAACTAATTAATCATGGTAACAATTAACAGCAACAAAAAGTGCAGCTGATCAAATCTTAAAACCGGTTAGTTTTATTAATTCGCGAAAAAACAAACAACGTTAAATTTATATACTGCAATAAAATATTACGGCCGGCAATATACCACAGTTTCCTACTATATATTTACTGTGAATATACCTTGTAGAATCGACAACCAGTGGGTAATAAAGGTTCTCAAGTGCAGTTCCACATTGCCGTTGTGTTTCGTATGGCGAGTATAGAAAACCGGAGACCCTTTTTTACTGGAAACGAGACATTCTCAGTCATCAAGCTTAATCAAGTATAGATACCGATGTAAATAAACCATAGCAATCACTTACCATCAGACTGTGTGTTCGTATGTCGATCTTACGCTATAAAAATTCCCACGCTTAGTAGGGTGTTTGGCATATTATTTTTTTTGAGTTTTTATCAGAAAGACGCTGCTGCCGATCTCCTGTTTCAGTTTCCCTCGGTCAAATTTTACGGTACACACGGATTAATATGGGGAGGTGGATATTTTTCGACTTTTGCATCTCATACCAGATCGTCAGTCTATCTAGTGGGGGGCCGCTCTACACTTCGCTTACCTTTACGAGCATGCCACTCGAGAACCTTTATTCCCTATCGGTTGGAAATGACAAGTAAAAAAAAAATCATGGTCATAATTAGAAAATAAAACTATTTATGCATTATGTGAAGATATAAGTGATGTCATATAGCAGAAATCAGGGCAGTGAGTACGTGAGTGACGGTCGCCTTATAAAATTTGAGTCAAGGTTCGTGTGCGAAAATTTGCGTTTATGTTACATTCATGGTAAACAAGACTACGTTCCAGATTTAATATTTAATAATATTTCACTCGGAGAAACGTAATAAAGAGTGTCGTAAGGGGTGACAGAGGAAAAATGTAACAATATCTTCCTGATAACAATTCAATACAATTTAAAATAAAAAGAACTACGGTTGCCAACTCACCTGCCTACCAAGAATTTAAGCTACGGCGAATATTCAGCCTATTTGACAATCTATGTGGTAGGCCTATGTCTAGCAGTGGAATTTGGTATAGTCTGTAATGATGACGATGATGGGTTCAACTCGTCTTCGTTATCCTTTATATTTACGGTAGAATAAAAACAAAAATGTAATCTCTCCGAAAATATGAATAAATAAATTAAAAGTAAAAAAAACTTTTTATAACAATCTTTTATTATATTATATATTATTAGATTTAAATTTTTACTAATTTCTACTTACTCGTATTTAGTTAGTTTGAAAATTTTAAAAATTGAAATCAATCAGATCCTGTTTCTCTACATAGGTAAAACTCGCGACAAGCTTTTAAATCATATAAATTGTGTAGTGACATTATAAGTTGATAGTAAAAGTTTTAAAGGAAAGGTTTTTTTAGCGCATTTAAATAAAAGCTTACTTTAAAAAAGGTTTTTTTTTAACTTTTAATTTATTTTTTACTTTTTAGTTATAGCTGGACAGGTTTCTCAGTCTGATCATCTCATTCAAAGCCTCATTGTTGCAAGGTCGTTTGTCGGTTTATTTCGAACAGTCTAGCTCTTCAATAAAGAGACCTTTTAATGATTTTACGCTACTTAAGGCCACGTAAGCTTGACCCGTAGCGAAGAGCTTCGAACCTAAGTATACAACGGCATGATCGACAGTACTGCCCTGCATTTTGTGTACTGTGCAAGCCCAACATAATATATTAGGCAGCATTCTGCGTTCTGCAGTGCCGTGACTACATTTTGCTGGAAATTGTACAGTCTTGGGTTTAATGAGACAAACACCGTCGGTAAAGACGGTGTTCGTCTACTAATAATGCTACAGACTCGAGCAATTTGACCTCAATATCATATTCGAGGACTCCAAAAACCCCAGTACACCAACATTTCAGACGGATTGACATCATGTTACACCCTGATGCCACTCAGTCCTCGGCACGGCCTTACCTTGACTCGGGTGTTTGGAGGAATGCACTACTTATTTCAACTTGAAGCTTACTTATGCCTTACGAAACACAGTTCCAGATTTGATTTTGGAGTTACCCTTCTCCTAGACAGGTTACAAATCAATGCTGTTGACGCCTATCTTGCCAAATTACACAAGTCAAAGTTAACCAACCGATGCTACAGACTCGAACGATTCGACCTCAATATCATTATCGAGGACTGCAAAAACTCCAGTACACCCAAATTTCAGACAGATTGGAGCAACCGAGTTTATGATCACCATCTTATTTTTAATTAAATCGCATTCGTATTCTCAGCAAGTCCTTTCATCTGATACCTATATTGTAGGAAAGCATAAAAATCATAGTCAGCTATCTTTAGAAGTCCGCCATATTGGATTTAAAGTGACGTCACTTTATTTTTCGAGTTATACTAAGCAAGCCTGTTGGCGACGCGTCTATAAGAACATTTCAATTTATTAGTTAACCTATTACGAACAGCTTCTAAAACCAAATTATCGAGCAATAATATTCTAATAAGAAAACGCTTAGTTGAATCTTAAAGAAATATCGAATTAATAATTTGAAAGTCTTGGGTTCGATTCCCAGGCCGGACTATTTCGTCGTTTTCTTAATAATATTTTCTTAATAAATTCATAAAGGGAATTTTTAAGATATAAATTATGTTTCCGGGTTCAGTTTCCCGGTTGAAATTACCTTTCCAATAATATTGTTAATTTAAAGAAATATTAAAATAAAGTTAGAGATCAGGATTCGTTCACCGGTCGAAATGATCACTTTGTGTATAAATAGAATTAATGTAAATTAATTACATAAGCATTGTCTTATATAAGTTTGATACGTTTTGTATGAAAATAAAATATATATATTTATTTATATTTGTATGTATATAATAAATGTTTGGCTCATAAAATATTTTCTTTATGTTATCTGATAACATGGTGACTGATAACAACTTTTGATATCTGATAAGAGATTCTTATTGGAAGCCATCTTACCGACAGTAGAAGTCGTGTAGGAATTAGTTACTCATCTTATATAATGGACGGCAGAGAAATGGGCTAAAATTGCCAGCTGTTTTACCGATAACGGGGTGAAGGGTAAAAGTTAGTTGTTCATTTAGTTGCAGATAACAACAGCAGTTTGTAAATTTCAGCAATTTATGTAAAATTGACTTTAAAATGTTACAGATTGACTGTATGAGCAAAATAGGTGAATTCTGTGTTATTTCCATGTAAAAATTCCTATGGAATAGTGAAATATTGATAGTTTTGTATAGGAAATTTAAAAGTGCTTTAAACAGTAAAATGTATAGGAAAAATGTAAATTAAACTATTGTATTAGTTAAGATATTTGTATTTCCAAATAAAGAACATTGTTTCAACCTGAAAATGAATGATGAAGAAAATATATAGCGCGAAAGTTAATATTAAAAGGTGTCGAGGTAGACCGAGACTAACTTTCGAAGACCATGTGAGCAAACTGCTCGAAGAGGGGAGGGTCAAGAGTACTCGGATACCTAGACGTGCATGTATGAAGAAGATAATGAATCTGAAAGAAGCGAAAGAGGTATGTAATGATCGTGACACTTAGCGATCTGTTCTCTCTGGCTACTCCGTCAGGGATTGTGCGTGATGATAAGTAAGTAAATAAGTTTCAACCTTATATGTTAGATATTTGAGAATTCTAACTTAGTACATATGTTGTAAAATAGGCATATTTTGTTGAATAAATAAAAGGTTTTTGTGATATTAAAATGTAATGTATATCATAGTATAGATATTTTTTTTTTGTGCTATCTTTATAAATAAAATGTATAAATGTATGTCTTATACAAATAAAGATATTGGGCAAATCGTGAGGGAGTGATAGTGCAAATTTGATGTAATTGAGTTGCGAAATCGCACAGAGGGCGTGGCTCTCTTTCGAGTATAGCTTTGTTGAAACCCCGTTAGACTGGCTCATTAGCACTTCCCCCAACATTAAGACATCCAACAATGCCGGATTACCGGCTCCCAATGACCGGCCCATAGATATGGGCTGTTAGGATGATCCGGGTAATGGGGGAGATGCCCCGAGGCCCGAAACCTGCTGGGTGTAGTACACACACCACAGCAGACGACAACGTAGCACTTCCCCCAACCCTTTCGTGAGGAAAGGGGTAGGCAGTGCGCCTAAGTGTTGCGGCCACCCATCATCGCTTCCGTCCGTTTCGAACGTCGCGCGTCGCTTGCGTCACCTGCCACGTCAGGAACGGTCTTATTAGATAGGCGCTATTGCAATCACACCAAACCAAAACAGTAGTAACAGCTGTAGTCATGTCAGGCAAGGGGAGAGGGGAGCCCCCCCCCACCCCCGCGCGTTAGGAAACCCCCGGATCGTCCCGGGGTATTCGACCAACCGCTGCTGATTAAGGACCTGTCGAACCCGGAACATTCCAGGATCGTGAGTTCATTCAGCCAGATCCCTAAAAGGAAGCCAGCTTCGCCGTATAAGGAGGAACCCGCGACGAGCGCCGCGCTCACGCCCACCGTGTCTGAGAGCACGAATGGGCTGGAACCGACGCCGCCGCGGGCTAGAAAATTGGCACGCAGGCATACCCCACCGGAGACCGACGCATCGCCTTATGAAAAAAGGCAGTGCGTCGAATCACCAACATCATATGGATCATCATCATCATCGTCCTCGGCGGAGTCAGAAGAAGATGAAAGAGTCCCAACCAGGAGGGAAGCAGTTAGGGCGCACAAGTCGCCGCCCAAATCGCCATCACCACCGAAAGCAACCCCCCCCCCCACACCTCACCCAGTCGCAGGAGCATGGACGCGACCGAGTTTGAGCAGGGAGGAGAGGAGTCCTACGGTTGGGACTCTACATCCTACGCTACCATAGCGACCGCCGGACAGACGTCGGCTTCTACCAACCCATCGGGCCTCCCACATGATGATGGTCAAAGGCCCTCGACCAGCTACGCGCAACTGGCAGCGATGCCAGCAGTACCACAGTCAGCCAACACCCCTCAACCACAAAAGGAGGAAGAGAAGGCACGATACCCACCGATTGTTGCTGAGTGCCTCCCGGATTGGACGAGGTACTTCGAGATACTAAACAAGAAACTGGGATGCCCTCTAACGCCCGTCCGTTCGGGAAGGGTGTTCGATTCACCCCACAGAGCCCGGAAGAATTCCGGGCAATACAGAAGTACTTGATAGAGCTCACCGAAAAAGTACCAGCGCTGTCCTGGTACTGCTACACCCCAACGGAGGAGAAGCCCACTAAAGTGGGCATCCGGGGGCTGCCAGTGGGTACGGATACCGTCCAGATAACTGAGGCTATCAGGGCAAAGGGATTCCCCATAACTTTTGTGAGAGCAATCGCGCCCCGTAGAGGCAGACCTGGGTGCCTCTACTACGCACAGCTGGAGCACCTAAGCCTAGAGAAGCTAAATCAACTATATGCAATTGACGAACTCCTTTATATGAAAGGAGTCGTCATAGAAGCCTGGCAAGGAAGAGTGGGACCGGCTCAGTGCCACCGCTGCCAGGCTTTTGGCCACGCATCCGCTAATTGCTATAGGCCCGTGAAATGTGTCCGCTGTGCAGGGGAACACATAGCGAGCAAGTGCACACGGGGTAGAGAGGAACCACCCACATGCGCAAACTGCGCAAAGAACCACACCGCGAACGACCGACACTGCCCAGTCCTGAGGAGGATTGCTAGGAAGCAGGGGATGGATCACTCTGCCGGGACTACTGCCGGAAGCACCGCAGAGGATCCCTGCGAGTCGCCCCAGAGTAGAGATCCAGGAAGACGGATGGGCAACCATCAGGGGGAGAGGGAGACAAACCGACCCCCCCCCCCCCCCCCCCGCAACTGCACCACCCGCACCACAAGTACCTAGAGAAACGGTGGAACCTGCTTCAAGAGCAACCACCAGGGCGACTCTACGGCCCCCCGCTAACGACGCCATAGAGCGACAACCTCCAAAGAAGAAGAAGCGGGGGAGAAAGAAGAAGAAGGTGCAGCCACCTCCTCAGGCAGCTATCTCTACCCCGACACCAGCAGTAACGATAGCCTCGCAAGCGCAGGTAATCAAGAAGACCACCACAGAAAGTAGAGCGCCAGAAAGGGCTCTATCAGAAAATAGAGCCCGCTCTACACATAGAGCGCGCTCTATCTTAAGGAAAGATACCTACGTCCAGCCGAGACCAGTACCAACAACATCTAGACAACCAACCGCCGACTCTACCACCACGGACGCAATCACGAGGCTGGTTGGCATCGCCATAGAGGTCGGTAGCCAGGTACTAGCAGATATCAGTGCCGGCACCGACCCTATCACTGCATTGATGAGAGCGCTGTCTCTACTACTGGCTCGGCACTACAGAGGCGAGTGACACCAACCTGCGCTTGCTATACTGGAACCCGGGCGGTATCCAGCATAAGCTCCATGAACTCCGCACTACAGCTCAACAACAGGACATACATGTCATCTTGCTGGGGGAGACAAAGTTGAGGCCATCTATGCACATCAAGATGCCCAACTACCACATTTACAGGAGGGACGAAGTCAACGCTCTAGAAACCGCCTATAGAGGCACGGCGGTTCTAGTGAGAAAGGACATCGTCCATCTAGAGCTTGAATTACCGTCATACCATACGACGCGCTCCATCGGCATAAAAATGGAGGCGGCGGGCGAGGAACTGAGGATCTTCGCAGCATACCACCCGCCAGGGACTCCATTTCACTCCTCAGACATCCGGACGATCATGGAAGGCTCAGCAACAACCATCATCGCGGGGGACCTAAACGCGAAACACCCGGCGTGGGGATCCAGAATGATCAACCCGTCGAGTCGTGAGCTCTACAACTACGACGTTTTAGGTCCCGAAGAACCAACGCACGTTCCTACTGACCACAGGAAGAGTCCGGATGTGTTGGACATCGTGCTCGCTAGGAACGTCAACTACCCGGTAGTGGTAGAGGAGCTGTATGACCTGATGTCTCAGCATCTCCCGATTTTGATAACCCTTGGCCTCAAGGCGGTGTCTACGTTGCCTAGAGCTTTTACTACCAAGATCAACTGGAGGCTCTACCAGCAATACCTGCAAGTGAGGCCTCCAGCACACACTCAGATTACCTTGGCGGACGACGTAGAGGCCGCTGCAGCTAGAATAACACTCAACATCCAAGAAGCCCTCAACGCGGCCTCTACGATCGTCCCTCTATCACATCGTAGAGAAGAGCTGCCACAAGAGATACGTGTGCAGCTAAACCACAAGCGAGCGTTGAGAAAGCTCTGGGCACGCACTCGCTGCCCACGCATCAAAAGCAAACTGAACGCACTGACGGATGAGCTGTCGGTTGCAATACAGACCTACAGAGGAAGGGCCTGGGAGCGGCGCATATGGATGGCTGAAGACCAGGAAGCGTCGCTCTATCAATTGAACCGACAGCTAAATAAGACCAGACCCCCCGTCTGCCCGCTGACCAACAGCGCGGGCGGGCGTCTTTACGAGGCCAAAGGCAGAGCGGATATCCTAGTCGAGCACTTCGAGGAGCAATTTATGCCGAACCCAGCAAGTGCGGAGTACATGGAGCTTCATGCCCAAAAGGAGAGCCGCGTACGGGAGTTCCTGTCGTCGCCCGCGCCGCCGCTTGCAGGAGACTGGTTTGTCTCCCCCGCTGAAATGCGGAGGACGATTGCTCGTCTGCAACCGAGGAAGGCGCCAGGGCACGACCGGATTACGAACGCTGCACTCCGACAGCTGCCCCATAGAGCCATTGTAGAGCTAGGACGACTCTAAAATGGCATACTGCGGACTTCACACTTCCCGGAGGACTGGAAGAAAGGCAAGGTCATAGTTCCGCCTAAACCCGGGAAGGACAGGCGTAGAGCAGCTAGTTACAGACTGATAACGCTGCTACCGCACATAGCCAAACTATTCGAACGGATTGTCTTGAGAAGAGTCCGCCCGTGTATCAAATTACGGGCGGAACAACATGGATTCAGGAGCGGACACTCCGCAGAAACACAGCTGACCAGAGTGCTGCACCTTTTAGCGGCCGAATACAACTGGGGTCGCACATCGTTGGGCGTCTTCCTTGATATCGAGAAAGCGTTCGACAGGGTGTGGCACTCTGGCTTACAAGATGGAACAACAGACGAGTGTCCCTCCGGCTATGCTGCGGCTAGTGGCGTCGTTTCTAGCCGACAGGAGCTTCTACGTCTGTGTCGAAGATGCCGAATCCGCAGTGAAACCCATACGAGCTGGCGTACTACAGCGCAGCTGTCTTTCGCCGATCCTGTACGCGGCTTATACAAATGACATCCCTACTCTGGCAGGACATCTACACGAATGGGAGGACGACGTAGAGCTGGCGCTAAATGCGGACGATAGCGCCTACTTCGCCTCGTCCAGAAGCCCCCATCTCGCCGTCGCCAAGATGCAGCGCCTGCTGGACCTGCTGCCACCGTGGCTGGATGAGTGGAGGATGGCTGTAAATGTTGGGAAAACGGCCGCCCTCCTCACCCGCCGCTACCGGAACTTCCCTCCCCCGTTGACGCTTAGAGGCCAGGAGATTGCGTACGAGAAGGCCGAGACCTACCTTGGGTGCCGGATCGACAGGATGTTGCGCATGACCGCGCAAGTCGACATCGTCGTCCGCAATGCCAGATGTGCGCGGGCGATGCTCCGTCCAGTCCTGGCATCTAAGTTGCCGCTGAAGACCAAAATTAAAATGTACAAGTTATATATTAGGACGAAGATCACCTACGCTGCGCCGGCCTGGTACGCACTCCTGAGCGAACAGCAGATGCAGCGGCTGCAGGTTCAGCAGAAACTATCTCTACGGACCATCGTCAGTGCAGATCGCTACGTCCGGAATGACGTCATCGCGGCCAACTTAAAGATGGAAACTATCCGACTAAGCGCCCTCTACCAAGAGAACTCCTCTCTATAGATATTAGAGAGTCGAGTAACAACCCCCAATGCCGCAGATAGGCCAACTTAGATGCTTGGCCGCTAATGCCGCCGGCCACATTGACTTTTCATAGAAAATCCGGATTACCAACCTACAGCGACCGGGGAATCAAACCCGCGTCGCTGCTTCAACCCGACAATGCCATAACGGCTCCCACGACCGGTGCATAGTAATGCACCGCGAGGACATTCCGGGCAATGGGGTCAGCCCCGAGGCCCGAGACCTGCAATATGCATCATGCATATATGCGGAAGACAGGATAACATACAAATCGTTCGGGACCGGCTACCAGTATATAATATAATCAAGAAAGAAAAGCATATAGGGAAGTGATAGGGAAAGTAATTACTCTCTCACGGAGCGGTTTGAAGATAATTACTGTTTTATTCCCAAGGGATCCTTCACCTTTAAAAATAAGCACAGTTTATCTGGTGTCGCTAGCGCGGCACATATTGAATAATTAAGCCGTTGGGACCGGGACGACCTCGGAAGACCCGTAATCCCCACCTGAACCTATTTGAAGAAAAGGAAGAGGTCGACGGCCTTGTGTGTTACTCCGTTGCGGGGTTAACATACGTTGTTCCCGAACCCAACGTAGGTGTCTTAGGAAGTTACGGAATCCGCTGCTGAACGAGCCGTGACGACACATAACCTTCCCTCGTTCCTTTTCAATTGCTCCTTCGCAACCGGATTAAGAAGCGTTCCTTTTCAATTGGTCCTTCGAGAAGCCGGATTTAAGGAACCAGCTGTGAGTTGCTGGATACCGTTCAAGTGGACCTTCGGAGCCGAGTAAAGATCAGCGACCGAAGGAAGCCGGAGGTTTGAGATGAGGCAACAGAACCAAAGGCAAGAAGACCAGGCCAGCGCAGTAGGCCCATCAAGGCTTAGGCAGGACCGGGCCTGGATTACTAGCTACCGGAAGAATGAAAACCGGGATTGCGGCTAGGGGCGTGTGCTCGCATGTGGCACGTATCGCAGCCAGGCGCAGGTGCCTTTTGAAGGCGCTCATCGTAGCCAAGCAGGGCTTGGCATTTTTTCTTGTCGGGCAAGCGTGCTCGGCATTTTTCACTGGACGGCCATAGTTGGCATTTCCTGTCGGACGACCGTGTCCTGCATTTCCTGTCGGGTCATCAGGCTCGGCATTTCCTCTACGGGGATTGTGTTTTCATTTCCTGTAGCGTTCAAAGGCGTTTGGTGTTTTCTGTTACCAGGCGGGAGCGCTCACTGCTGCCAGGCAAGGGTGCGAGAAAAAAGAGGACGCACTCACTGTTGCCAGGCAAGGGTGCAAGAAAGAAGAAGAAGCATCCACCACTGCTGCTGCCAGGCGAGGGTGCTCGTGTGGGCACCTGACTGCATCGCGGCCGGAGGAGGGAGCCTGGACGAGGCGTCACCAGCAACTGGGCGGCGAGCACAGCATTCATCCTGACCCCCTAACGGTGCCAAGGGTCGGGCTCTGGCACAGCACCTTCGGGTGGAGCAGTTCTCTCGAGCGAGAATGCGCTCAAACTACTAGCACGACTGTTTTGCCATATTCCTTGGCGGGACAGTTCCTAAGCCTTTCCTCCATTCCATTCTTGCACGACTCCATCCCTGGACGGCTCACCACGGTAGGCCCTCGTCCAGGATTGGTAGGGCTGATAGGGCTGATAGGGCTGTTAGGGTGGGAGGAGGTTTGTAGGGTTTGGAGGTTGTAGGGGGGGGAGGGGTAGTGGGATTAGGTTGGGGTGTAGAAGGGTTGTAGGTAAGGGATTGTAGAGACCGTAGGGACTGTAGGGACCGTAGGGACTGTAGGGACCGTAGGGACTGTAGGGACCGTAGGCACCGTAGGGACAGTTAGGGACCGTAGGCCAACAATCACCTTACTGCAAGATGAAGAAGGCACAAGACCAGACCGAGAGGAGCGAGGGAATCAGGACAAGGACGGGGCTCTCAAGAAAGGCTAAAGAGGCAGAATCATCTGGAGCGACTTTAGTTACTGCTTCGAATGGGGCAACTCTTTCAAGTGGAGCCACCACCGATACGTCCACAGGCACGTGGGACTCAGGGGCGTCCGTGGCAAAGACAAGCAACAGGACGGACACCAGTGGTAGGCAGACCAGCACCGCACAGAAATCCGTTATATCCAGGAGTGAAACGATAGTCGAAAAAGTAGGTCAAGGGACCGAAGAAGCGGCATCGTCAAGAACAGTAATCGGGCACACTATTGACAAAGGGTCACAGAGAGGTAGTAGGTCATCGCGATCGGCGAGGCCGAAAGCCGAATTAGAGGCGCGGATTAAATTCGAACACTCAGAGCTCGAACAAGCACAGGCAGCTGCTGCCTTAGCCAAGTCTCAATTGGAGTTGGCACGTCTTAACCGAGAAGAGGAAATTGACTCGAGTGAGGATGATGAAGAGTGGAATACTCAGGGGGAACCTTTCGTAAGGAGTTGGGTTCATAAGACCATAAGGACCGCGCCGGTTAGTGTAACGCAACCCGACATTACTGATAAGGAAGCGTGTAAGGGATCACGCCGCAAAGGGGCGGAGGTCGAGCGCAACCTAGGAAATGCACAGAAGGCACACGCGTATGAGGTGTCAGAATTGACCGAAGCGATTGTGAGTGCAATAAAGATAGCGGGTAAATATAAGTCGTCCCAGCTTCATTTCCTCCAGGAATTACCGGTCTTCGATGGAGACCCGGGTGAATGGATAATTTTCAAAACGGTGTTTGAAGACACAAGAAACAAATTTTCAGGGGTGCAGAATGTCGCACGCCTTAGGAGGGCATTAAGGGGCACCGCTAAGGAAGCGGTTAAGTCATTGTTGTTTACTTTGTGTGAACCTGAAGAAATAATGAACGCTCTCGAAAGAAGATTCGGTAGGGTTGAGATGCTCATTCTAGCCGAAATAGAGAATGTAAAGCGTATGCCAAGATTGGCAGAAGATTGCCGAAATATAGATTCTTTTGCAAGTCACATTACGAACGTGGTTGCTGCAATACAAGCGCTGAACCAACCACAGTATTTATACTCGTACTCACCGGAGTTAGTAAGCCGTATAGTGTAGAAGCTTGGAACTATGATTAAATTTAAATGGTTCGAATATCGAACTGAGCATCCTTTGGAGCCAGAGCTACAAAAGATGGCCAAATTTTTGAATTCATTGAGTGAACAATTTGGAACGTCCTTAAGTAATGAAAATGTGCCCGTTAAGCGGAAACGTCCTGAATTCAGGAAGCAAACTGTACACACTGCAAAGGGGTCTGTACGCAACCGTTTTAAGAGCGAGCGTTATGGACGCCGAAATAATAAAGGGCACAACCGACAAGTGGTTATGATAATCCAGGATAAACCTGTAAGTCGGGTAACACATAAGTGTGTTATATGCAACAAGGAACACTCTATAGTGAGTTGTTACAAATTTAAGGATATGAATAATCGCGAAAAATGGGAAGCGGTTAAAAAGGCGAAAATATAATTCCAATGTTTGTCACCTAACCATAGGAGGTTAGAGTGCAAGGCGAAAAAATGTGCTGTAGAGGGATGTAGAATGGCACATCATCGAATGCTACATCGATGCCCCAATAAAAATACATCGCCGCAAGGGGATGAGGGGGGTAAAGAGGCTCAAATTACAACTGTTAGTACAGTAAATGCACTGGCATGTGCATATTTAATAATTATACCGGCCGAGTTGTATGGACCTAGAGGAAAGGTCAAGACCACAGCTCTTCTGGATGAAGGATCAACGAGTCACTCCTCTATGAGTGTCATGACTCATAGAGGAGTGGATAGCTCAGAAGTTAGCACCTCGCGGACGCAAAGAAGAATTACGTATTGAAGCCGTAGGGGGTAAACGAATTAACGACAACAGTTCGTATCGCTTAAACGTTAAAATAAAAGGCATTTTCTCGAAAGACTTAGAAAAGATAAGTGTACAAACAATTAAATCACTTTAACCTTTCTCCACAGTCGGTAAGCCGAGAATTATTGCAATGGTGTTCTCATTTGACACCGATTAAGTACGAGTTGATTTATGAGAGGTCCAGACCTACCATATTAATTGGCCAGGATAATTGGTATCTCATAGTTACTCGTGAATTAATTTCAGAGGGTAAGAACCTACCTGTAGCATCGCTCACCAAACTTGGATGGGTTTTACATGGTCACATATCGGGTGGCATTAAACCAATCAAGGTTGTTAACCACATTTCCACCAAGAAGGAGGAGGACATGGAGAAGTTAATCAAGGATTATTTTAGTTTGGAATCTTTGGGGGTGTCTGCGCGTAAGCCCGCAAACGACCCAGAAGAACGAGCTTTAAATATTTTGAACAAAACGGTACGTCGTGTACCTAATAATAGGTACGAGACTGCTTTGTTATGGCGCACAGATAATGAGTGCATGCCGTCGAATAGAGCACAGGTTGAAAGTCGCCTGTTTAATATCGAAGGGAAGCTCGATAAAAATAGCGAGTTGAAAAAAGAATATGAGAAGCAAATTGAAAATCTCATCGTCAACGGTTACGCAGAGAAAGCGAACCATATTTCTATTTCCCCACGCACAGTGTATCTTCCTCACTTCGCAGTGACTCACCCACAAAAAATGAAAATAAGAATAGTTTTCGACGCCGCCGCAAGGACGGGCGGACGTTGTCTCAACGATGCATTGTTAACCGGACCGGACTTATTGAAGTCGTTATTTGGCGTTCTGCTAGGATTCAGAGAAGGGAGCGTGGCAGTGATGGCAGACATTAAAGAAATGTTCCTGCAAGTGAAAATTTGTGAAGAAGACAGGGAAAGCCTTCCATTCTTATGGCGGCACAATCGTGACGCGCCACCGAAAGAGTATAGAATGACGTCATTCATATTTGGAGCGGCATCATCACCATGCATCGCTATATATGTGAAGAATAGAAATGCGCAGGATAACGCACATCTCTATCCAGAAGCAGCTTCCGCGACGGAAAGCAATTTCTATATGGATGACTATCTACAGGCATTTCCCGACGTGACGACGGCCGAAAGGATAGTAAACGATATGTATGAATTACATAAACGTGCTTCTTTCCAACTGAGGGGATGGGCTAGCAACCGACCCGAGGTTTTATGTAAAATGGAAAATAAATATAAGAGCGACAATGCTTCGCTGGGAGATAAGGAGCACACAGAACGCACCTTAGGTTTGATCTGGAATATCAAACGAGATATAATGAGTTTCTCCATAAGTCTTTGTAACACACCGGAAGAGGTGATGGAAGGTTTACGACCGCTTACGAAGAGGGAGATAACTAGCGCTGTGATGTCAGTCTTCGATCCTTTAGGACTGGCATCACCCATAACGATTCAAGGGAAGTCGCTAATCCAGCAAGTATGGAGGACAGGCATCTCTTGGGATGAAGAAGTTCCACACGAATTACACGAGTTATTTTGTAAATGGATATCGGAAGTGAAGAAATTAGGTAATTTAGAAATACCTAGACCCGTTGCTGAAGGCGTCGGCAAGGGAGAGTTACACACTTTCACGGATGCTAGTGAGAAAGCATACGCCGCCGCGGCGTATTACGTCACCACGGACGAGCTAGGAGAAAGGTGAACTACGCTGATCGCCGCTAAGGCAAGAGCAGCGCCGCTGAAGCCAATTTCCATTCCAAGGCTTGAATTACAAGCAGCTCTTATGGGCAGCCGATTAGCTGCATCAGTTAAAGAAGAGAGCAAGTACGAGATATCCGAACGAATATTTTGGACGGACTCACGTACAGTGTTAGCGTTGATTAAGTCAGATCCTCGCGCTTTTAAACCATTTGTTGCTCATCGATTGGCTGAGATCGAAGATCACAGTAAACCATGTGAATGGCGATGGGTACCGACGTCACAAAACGTGGCAGACGCCGCCACTAGAAGTTTTCCTTCCACCTTCGATGAAAGTCATCGCTGGTTTCAAAGACCTGAATTCCTCAGGATAAGTCCTGATTTATGGCCCAAACAAAAGGACACCATAAATAGAGCTTAGAAACAGGTGAAGAAAAATCGCCGAAAGGCGTAAATACGCTAAGAAAGCAAGAGCCGTTAAGTCTACCCGACTATGGACGATTTAGCAGCTTTAAGAAATTCCTTGGGGCAACTACACGCACCTTACAAGCAGTAGAAAAATTCAAGAGTTTAAGAAAGTCGGTTAAAGGACCCGAAAACACAGCCGAAAAGTCGGTTTTGTGTTCCAACGAAAAGCAAATTCGGTTAAAGGACCCGACGGTGCGTTGTACATAACGCTCTTAAAAAGAGCTGAATTATTAATTTGGAAGTTCGTTCAAGACGAGTGTTTCCATTCGGAAATAAAATGCTTGAAAGCAGGCAAAAGCGTTGAAAGAAGTTCACGCTTAAGTAAATTATCTATGGAAATAGATAATTTACTTAAGAGAAGATAACTCCGCTTTAACGGGCGTTTACCTTTCAAGTCTAATTTGACTGAGGAAAGTAGAAAACCTGTCGTATTAGACGGTAAACACGAAATCGTTAAAATGGTGATTAGAGAAGTTCATCATCATTTTGGACATACCAATCACCAGACCGTGATGAATGAGGTGAACCAAAAATTTTATGTCTTGAACTTACGTAACGCAGTACGAAGTGTGTCACATCACTGTCAGTGGTGCAGGACGTACAGGTTAAAGCCGCAGAATGTGCCCCAAGGAAATCTTCCTCTGGAGAGAATAGCTCATCATGAGCCACCTTTTACATGCTCAGCCGTAGATTATTTCGGACCTATGAGTGTAACTATAGGAAGGTGACAAGAAAAACGTTGGGGTGTTTTATTCACGTGTCTGACCACCACTGAGTTAGCAGCCTCATTGAAACCAGCGTCAATGATAATGGCGTTAAGGCAATTTATTGCCAGAAGAGGAAAACCAGCGATTATATACAGCGATAACGGGACGAATTTCAAAGCTGCAAATAAACAATTATTGCAAGCATGCGAAGAGTGCTATGAAGGCATGAAAAACGAGTCATTTAGAAAATATATTAAATGGAAATTTATACCTCCCGGAGCACCGCACATGGGTGGCGCTTGGGAGAGGTTAGTAAGATCGGTTAAAATTGCGTTGACGGCTACGCTCAAAGAAAGAAGCCCGCGAGAGGAGGTTCTGCATACGTTGCTTGAGAAGCAGAGCATACTCTAAATTCCAGACCTCTGGTAACATTCAGTATGGATAGTCCTAAAGAGGGTTTGACACAAAATCATTTTCTTCTCGGACGCTCATGTGGTGACCGACCACCTGAATTATTTTTAGAGCGACATCTGACGGGTCAACTCAATTGGAAAGCCGCCCAGAGGTTAGCCGACCATTTTTCGACGAGATGGCTGAAAGAGTACATGCCTACTTTAATACCTCGAATGGGTGATAACGGAAAATTCATGGAACCTAAAGAGGGTGATATTGTCTTGATGATGGATCATTCGTTGCCACGATATACGTGGCCGAAAGGCAAGATTAATAGGACGCTACCGGGACCAGTCGGTTACACCAGAGTGGTTGACGTCATTACTTGCACAGGTATCTTGAGGAGACCTACATCCAGAATAATAGTCCTGGTACCCGCGACGCCTCCCAAATGATGGTGCTGATGCACGGGGGGAGGTTGTTGGCGACGCGTCTATAAGAACATTTCAATTTATTAGTTAACCGATTACGAACAGCTTCTAAAACCAAATTATCGAGCAATAATATTCTAATAAGAAAACGCTTAGTTGAATCTTACAAAATATAGATTTAATAATTTGAAAGTCTTGGGTTCGATTCCCAGGCCGGCCTTGTTCGTCGTTTTCTTAGTAATATTTTCTTAATAAATTCACAAAGGGAATTTTGAAGATATAAATTATGTTTCCGGGTTCGGTTCCCCGGTTAAAATTACCTTTCCAATAATATTGTTAATTTAAAGAAATATTAAAATATATATTGGTAAATCCAATTGGGCATACCTTAAGCGCATTTGAAAAAATGACGTATAACATGATTATATGGAATTTTTAAAGTAGTTTAGAAAGTCTTGGGTTCGATTCCCAGGCCGGCCTAGTTCGTCGTTTTCTTAGTAATATTTTCTTAATAAATTCACAAAGGGAATTTTGAAGATATAAATTATGTTTCCGGGTTCGGTTCCCCGGTTAAAATTACCTTTCCAATAATATTGTTAATTTAAAGAAATATTAAAATATATATTGGTAAATCCAATTGGGCATACCTTAAGCGCATTTGAAAAAATTACGTATAACATGATTATATGGAATTTTTAAAGTAGTTTAAATACATTTCGAAGGCACTATCGGCTTCAACACCCTCGAAAACCATGAAAATGACACCCATGATGAAAAAATTGATACCTATTGCAGCCGCCATCTTGGATTTACATTTCGACAACCCTATCGGCTTCAACTCTCCCGAAAACCATGAAAATGACACCCATGATGAAAAAATTGATACATATTGCAGCTTGGATTTACATTTCGACAGCACTATCGGCTTCAACTCTTTCGAAAACCATGAAAATGACACCCAAGATGAAAAAATTGGTACCTACTTCAGCCGCCATCTTGGATTTACATTTCGACAGCACTATCGGCTTCAACACTCTCGAAAACCATGAAAATAACACCCAAGATGAAAAAATTGGTACCTACTTCAGCTGCCATCTTGGATTTACATTTCGACAGCACTATCGGCTTCAGCACCCTCGAAACTCATGAAAATGACACCCATGATGAAAAAATTAATACCCATTGCAGCCGCCATCTTGGATTTACATTTCGACAGCACTATCAGCTTCAACACCCTCGAAAACCATGAAAATGACACCCATGATAAAAAAAAATTATACCTATTGCAGCCACCACCTTGGATTTACATTTCGACAGCACTATCGGCTTCAGCACCCTCGAAAACCATAAAAATGACACCCATGATGAAAAAATTGATACCTATTGCGGCCGCCATCTTGGATTTATATTTCGACAACCCTATCTCTTTATACTATGACCCTATCGGTTTCAACACCCTCGAAAACCATGAAAATGTCACCCATGACAAAAAAAATTATACTACTTGCTTTTAGTATGTACTACTATTGTTTATTCTGTGCTTTTAAATATTGTAATAAAAAAATGTCTTATTATTATTATAATTAAGTATTTAAGAAATTTGGTTATTCGAATATTGTGTATTTGTACAGCGATCTTTTTGAGCCGCTGCAAACTACCGAAACAATGTCCACTCACGAAGGCGACTGAAGCCAAACCTATATAGTATATTATCTATGGCCAAACCAGTGGCATAACAGTCCATACTATAATTTTTCTTAGAGGTATTATTATATCATGACAGTTTGTCCATGTTGCAGTAGATGTCACTTTTTTAAATTTAGCCATGCTAGGCCAATTAAGAATCAAACAAATTAATGAATAGTTTAAAATAAAATCGAACCTTGCTAACTTACTATTTTGTTACAAAACAAATTTGTAATTAAATTTTTAGTATAATTTATTTATTTTACATTATTCCCTATACATAGTGTACTCTGTGAGCCAAACTAAACTACTCATTACTACTCTGTGGCTGTAGCTCCCCATTTACAGAAATAATTTATATATACGAGGCTACCAAATCAACGAAAATTTCGCCATTTTGGAGCCGGAAAAAATTAATTATAGCTAAACAAAAAAAAATTACACTGCCATTTACATTCAATGGCTTCCCACATAATAGATGAAGAGATTAAAAAATAGATTGAATTAAACAATTGATATTTTCAAAAGTTATTGTGTTTACAAGCCACAGGGACATGATTAATTCACACCATAAGCCACTAAAACCCTTTTTTTATTTAAAAATAGCAATTAATCGATTTAAAAAAAATATTAGTAAGTTCAACAATCATTTATCTTTCTAACAATGTGCTTTTTATATCACTTATATGTATAATATGATTGCTAGATACGATTTTATTCGATAAAATGTTGGAATCTTAATTTTTAGGCGATAGTAGAACATACCTTGCGCTTTCGCTTCAGGTATGCAATTGCGCTTTCGCTTAAGGTATGCAATAAAGTTAGAGACCAGGATTTGTTCCCCGGTCGAAATGACCACTTTGTGTATAAATAGAATTAATGTAAATTAATTACATAAGCATTGTCTTATAAAAGTTTGATACGTTTTGTATGAAAATAAAATGTTTATTTTCAATGTTTGGCTTATAAAATATTTTCTTTGTGTTATCTGATAACATGGTGACTGATAACAACTTTGATATCTGATAAGAGATTCTTATTGGAAGCCATCTTACCGACAATAGAAGTCGTGTAAGAATTCGTTACTCATCTTATGATAATGGACGGCAGAGAAATGGGCTCAAATTGCCACCTGTATTACCGATAACGGGGTGTAGGGTAAAAGTTAGTTGTTCATATAGTTGCAGATAACAACAGCACGCTAACTTGTAAAATCAAAGTTTGAATAAGTGGAAATTTAAATGTTTGTAAATTTCAGCAATTTATGTAAAATTGACTTTAAAATGTTACAGATTGACTGTATGAACAAAATAGGTGAATTCTGTGTTATTTCCATGTAAAAATTCCTATGGAATAGTGAAATATTGATAGTTTTGTATAGGAAATTTAAAAGTGCTTTAAATAGTAAAATGTATAGGAAAAATGTAAATTAAACTATTGTATTAGTTAAGATATTTGTATTTTCAAATAAAGAATATTGTTTCAACCTTATATGTTAGATATTTAAGAATTTTAACTTGGTGCATATGTTGTAAAATAGGCATATTTTGTTGGATAAATAAAAGGTTCTTTGTGATATAAAAATGTAATGTATATCGTAGTATAGATATATTTTTTTTGTGCTATCTTTATAAATAAAATGTATAAATGTATGTCTTATACAAATAAAGATATTGGGCAAACCGTGAGGGAGTGATAGTACAAATTTGATGTAATTGAGTTGCGATATCGCACAGAGGGCGTGGCTGTCTTTCGAGTATAGCTTTGTTGATACCCCATTAGACTGGTTTTCATACAAATCGTTCTACAACTACGTTCGTACTCTACAAGATGGAACAACAGACGAGTGTCCCTCCGGCTATGCTAGGGCTAGTGGCGTCGTTTCTAGCCGACAGGAGCTTATACGTCTGTGTCGAAGATGCCGAATCCGCATTAAAACCCATAAGAGCTGGGGGATGAGTCGCTCGCGTCCGTAGGCTTTGACCACCTAATCCTAGGCCCACCCTACACGTGTCCCCCGGGTGGTGCTAAACAAGCGACAAAGCCGAAAGAACTGACTCGGCTCCTCGCCGTGTGGTAGCGGCGTAAAAAATACCACACCCTACTTTCGCACCATGAGGCATAGAATTAAAGAAATGGCCCCGAGTTCCCGGCGCCCCTTTAATGGGGCAGGGGTGCAAGAATCTCCGGGAGGAAAACCGGCGACGAGGTTCGCCACCCGTCACGTTCTGTCCCCCGGAGGGGCGAAAAGTGGATTGCGGAAGCCCGTCTGGCTACATTGAATGTATGTGGAGGAATGAATGATAAGATGGATGAAGTATGCGATATGATGCATGATAGAGGAATAGACGTGTTATGTGTAAATGAGACGAAACGGAAGGGAAAGGATGCTACTACACATGGCATGTATACCGCGTACTGGTCTGGTGTAGACGAGACCGAGCGGGCATGCCAGGGAGTCGGTATCATCCTTTCAGAAAGAATGGGTCATTGTGTGAAAGAGTACGAATGTGTAAGCCCGAGACTGCTATGGATACGAATGAAAGTGGGCTTAAAGAAGTTGTTTGTTTTAGGGGTCTACGCCCCAGACATTTCTAAGCCCACTTATATCCGAGAGCAGTTTTGGGAGTTGGTAAGGATGGTGCTAATGAAATGCAAGGTTAATGAAAATATTGTGATATTAGGCGATTTTAATGGAAGGGTTGGGGTGAGGAGGCTTGGTTATGAAAGGATATTGGGAACGTTTGGTGATGAAAGTATAAATGAGAATGGTGAAAGCCTTCTCGCCGTATGCGTGGAAAAGAGTCTTTTTGTGACGAACACTTTCTTTCGTCATAAGAAGATTCACACGTATACATGGGAAAGAGGTGATGATAGAAGTGTGATAGATTTCATAATTGTTGATGAAAGAATGAGGAGCGCGGTGGTAGATACAAGTGTTTACCGGGGCTCTAACGTAGGGACGGATCATTACTTGGTCTTATGCCGAATTAATGGTCTTTTCAGACGTTGGAGGCATCGGACATCTGTGTCTACCACTGCTTTACAGCGTATAAGAACAGAGAGGTTACAAGATGAAGGTGTGAGAGAGAAGTTCAAATATAGATTGAGAGAAAATATAAGTGGTATGGCTGAATTGTGTATGAATGATTTAGACTTGGAGACTGTGTGGTATAATGTCAAGAAAGGTTTAGTGGATGCAGCTACCGAAGTATGTGGTGTAAGTAAGAGAACGAATGAAAGGAAAATTAACACGTTATGGTGGGATGATGAGGTACGGATGGAAGTTGAAGCAAAGAAGAAAGCATGGCTAGATTTACTAGCAACCAAGGCTAGTAATTCTAGCAGTATGAATGATGATATTGAAAGGAAAAAGGCAGTCTTTAGACACCTAAATAAGAAAGTAAAAGAAGTAGTTGAAAGGAAAAAGCAAGAAAGAACGGATATGAATGATAGAAGAATATCGGATAACTTCCAGGCAAACATTAAAATGTTCTGGAAACTCGTAAGAACTACCAGGAGACATTCAAAACAGCCTAGAATGAATGCTATACGAGACCAGAATGGCTGTATTCTGAATGACGAAGTTTTGAGTTTAAGGAGATGGAAGGAATACTTTGAAAGCGTGTTTATGAGTGATGAGACGTTTGAATTAAATGAAATAGAAATTCCGGAAGAAGAGGAAATAGATAGAGATATCAGTATAGATGAAATAATGAAAGCAATGAAAAGTATGAAAGCAGGTAAGGCAGCCGGTTATGGTAGAGTATCTCTCGAAATGCTAAAGGCTGGAGAAGGAGTGGTGGCAGACCTGCTGTGCACCTTGTTTAATTTATGTTGGGAACTTAAGCGGGTACCGGGAGACTGGTGCAAAGCCGTGATAGTCCCAATATATAAGGGAAAAGGATCACAGCAGGACTGTAAAAACTACCGTGGTATCAGCCTTCTTAGCATTGTGGGAAAACTGTATGCTAAGGTACTAATTGAAAGAGTTATGAAAGAAACTGATGGAAAAATTTGGGATGTGCAAGCGGGATTTAGAAAGGGAATGGGATGTACGGATCAGGTCTTTTCCATGCGCATGATCGCGGAGAAGTTTTTGGCCAAAAACCAAAAAGTTTTTTGTGCGTTCATAGACTTGGAGAAGGCTTATGACAGAGTGGACAGGGATGTGTTATGGCAAACACTGAACTCATTTGGGTTGAGCGCTGGCTTGATACAGGCATTGAAGTCTCTATATAGGGACTCTAGTGCTTGTGTCAGGATCAACGGGGCCTACTCGGACTGGTTTGGCATCCATAAAGGTGTCAGACAGGGCTGTGTGGCTTCCCCGTGGCTGTTCAACCTATTTATGGACAGTTGTTTGGAAAATTTGAAAGCAGAAGAATGCGGGTTAAGAATGGGTGAATTAACCGTCAAATGCCTTTTGTACGCCGATGATCAAGTCATACTTGCGTCGTCGGCAGCCGAGTTGCAAATGATGGTTACATTAATGAACAGGACATTAAAAGAAAAGGGAATGAAAGTGAACGCAAGTAAGACGAAAGTTATGGTTTTTGAAAGAGAAGAAAGTAAAACGATATGTGAAATAAGAATAGAAGGGGAGTTGGTAGAGCAAGTAGATGAGTTTGTGTATTTGGGATGTGTGTTTAGCAGGGATGGTAGATATGATCAGGATATAGAACGACGAGTGAATGCAGGAAATAGATTGAATGGGGCTCTACACTCTAATGTGAAAAGTCAGAATGTGTCCAAAAAGGCACGTTTGGCAATTCACAATGCTGTGTTAGTGCCTACTTTAATGTATGGTAGTGAAAGTTGGGTATGGCAGAAGAAGCACGAGAGTAGAATAAATGCTGTAGAAATGCGGTCATTACGTAGTATGCTAGGGCTGAATCTGAATGACAGGGTGAGAAATAGTGTGATAAGAGAAATGTGTGGTTTGCAAGATGATGTTGTGACTAGGATTAAGAAAGGAATGCTTCGGTAGTTTGGTCATGTAGAAAGAATGAATGAGGAAAGAGTGACAAAGCAAATTTATGTTGCAGAGGTGAATGGCAGAGTCGGGAAGGGTCGCCCTAGGCGAAAGTTTATCGACCAAATAGGCGATATATTGAAAATGGGCCAAATTAAGAGTACCTTTAACCGACGAGCGTGTATGCGTAGGTATATGGATGTGGAGGAAGCGAGAGAGGTGTGTCAGGATCGTGCCAAATGGAATTCCATAGTCTCTGCCTACCCCTCTGGGTGACAGGCGTGAGTGTTTATGTTATATGTTAGCTGGCGTACCACAGGGCAGCTGTCTTTCGCCGATCCTGTACGCAGCTTATACAAATGACATCCCTACTCTGGTAGGACATCTACGCGAAGGGGAGGACGACGTAGAGCTGGCGCTAAATGCGGACGATAGCGCCTACTTCACCTCGTCCAGAAGCCCCCATCTCGCCGTCGCCAAGATGCAGCGCTTGCTGGACCTGCTGCCACCGTGGCTGGATGAGTGGAGGATGGCTGTAAATGTTGGGAAAACGGCCGCCCTCCTCACCCGCTGGCACTGGAACTTCCCGCCCCCGTTGAGGCTTAGAGGCCAGAAGATTGCGTACGAGAAGGCCGTGACTTACCTTGGGTGCCGGATTGACAGGATGTTGCGCATGACCGCGCACGTGGACATCGTCGTCCGCAATAACAGATGTGCGCGGGCGATGCTCCGTCCAGTCCTGGCATCCAAACTACCGCTGAAAACCAAGTTAAAGATTTATAAACTATACATAAGGACGAAGATCACCTACGCCGCGCCGGCCTGGTACGCACTCCTGAGCGAACGGCAGATGCAGCGGCTGCAGGTTCAGCAGAACCTATCTCTACGGACCATCGTCGGTGCAGGTCGCTACGTCCGGAATAACGTCATCGCGGCCAACTTAAAGATGGAGACCATTCAAGAATTTGTGGCCCGATTAGCGCGCAGTATATTCGACCGCGCTGACAACGGGCCGCACGAACATCTTAACAACATCGCACCTCTACATGCTCGGCCACCGGAGGGGCGAGCTCTACCAAGAGAACTCCTCTCTATATCGATTAGACAGTCGAGTAAAACCCGCAATGCCGCAGATAGGCCAACTCAGACACCCAGGCCGAATTAGCCGCCTATAGGCGACTTACACGGCCAGGATCACACAGAAAACCATAGGCCAAATTAGGCGCCTTTTTCAGGACGATAGGCCAAATTAGCCGCACTTTTTCAGACAAAAAAATATTTTTCATCATGCAGCGACCAAGGTACCACGCCTACAATGCCGATCGGCTCCCACGACCGGTGCATGTATACCATGCACCGGTCGACCCACGACCGGTGCACCGCGAGGAGATTCCGGGTAATGGGGTCAGCCCCGAGGCCCGAGACCTGCAGTATGCAACAGTGCATACATGCGGAAGACAGGATAACATACAAATTGTTCGGGACCAGCTACCAGTATATTATATAATCAAGAAATAAAAGCATATAGGGAAGTGATAGGGAAAGTAATTACTCTCTCACGGAGTGGTTTGAAGATAATTAGTGTTTTATTCCCAAGGGATCCTTCACCTTTAAAATAAGCACAGTTCATCTGGTGTCGCTAGCGCGGCACATATTGAAGAATTAAGGCGTTGGGACCGGGATGACCTCGGAAGACCCGTAATCCCCGCCTGAACCTATTTGAAGAAAAGGAAGAGGTCGACGCCCTTGTGTGTTACTCCGTTGCGGGGTTCACATACGTTGTTCCCGAACTCAACGTAGGTGTCTTAGGAAGTTACGGAATCCGCTGCTGAACGAGCCGTGACCACACACAGCCTTCCCTCGTTCCTTTTCAATTGCTCGTTCGCAGCCGGATTTAGAAGCGTTCCTTTTCAAAGCCCTTTCATTTGACACCCATATTGTAGAAAAGTATAAAAACTTAGTCCTCCATCTTTAGAAGTCTGCCATATTGGATTTAGAGTGACGTCACTTTATTTTTCGAGTTACACTAAGCAAGCCCTTTCATTTGATACTCATATTGTAGGAGTGCATTAAAAATAACTAGTTCACCATCTGGGGTGTTCCGCCATGTTGGATTTAGAATGACGTCACATAGCTAAACATGCATTGTCATCCAAACTTAACGTGTATACAAAATTTCAGCTCAATCGATTGAAGATATCTGCTTCAAAATTGAGTTGCAAGATTCCATCCGAACAAACATAGTTACATTGACAGTTAAATAAAAGCTTGTAAAAAAACTGCTTATCAGCCTCTTTAAAAGTAAAAATTTAGCAGCCTACATATTTACATCCAACTGTTAGGGCACTGGCCACAGAGAGTTTTAAAGGGACAAAAATTTTTTCCCTGCAATAACTAACTACTAACTAACCTCAACTAACACCAACGCGGAAATATTCTTTTTAAATTCCCAAATATGCAGGTTTCCTCTCAATGATTCTTCACCGCTGAGAATATTATCGTACTCGTACGATGAAATTTACGTGTTGATCGATTCGATATATCAGCTTTGGCAAGTGACTTTTAAAATGATATCAGTTCTACTTAAAGTAAATATAAAAATAAACCTGTTTAATAACATTTTTATGTACTGATAAGTAGATTCTTTGATATTTATACTCATACAAGTTCCGAAACCGGGTCTGTCAAAAAAATTTAATATGTTTGAAAATATGAAATCTATCTTAATAACTATTTTTGATCATCATCGTCGTCATCGCCATTACATATAGCCCTTTACAAGTTTACTGCTGAACGTAGGCCTCCCCCAAAGAATGCCACAAAGCACGAACCTTGAGCCACCTGCATTCATAGATTTCTTTCATACATTACCAGGTCTTCACTCCATCTAGTATGGCTCACCCTACACTTCAGTTACCGGTACGAGGTTGCCACACGAAAACCTTAGAATGTTAGAACTGTTTATAAGTCTTATTAAAAGTAAAAAAAGTAAAGTAGCAGCTTACATACGTCTCACGACAGTGCACAGGGGTTCCTCCTTACCCATAGTGTTTTGTGCGCAGGAAAAATTCCGTCGCAATGATCAAATAAGCGATTCTCACGTATTCAATTTTTTAACGACTCAGGCATCTATAATAGGCCTTCCCAAGAATTAATTATTTACCGCTTCACCAGCGAACACCTGGTAAATTAGTCTTTCCTACATTAATTTTATTAATCCTCGAGGGAATGGTATATATTTTAAGCTCGTTTCGTGTCTGAAATCTTACAGCGAGATACACGACTCTTTTATTTGTTTTTTTTTATAGGATCGGTGACAAACGAGCACACAGTCCACCTGATGGTAAGTGGTTACTGTGACCCATAGATATCTACATCTATCCTCAATAAAGACTCAAGATGCAGATGCGTTGACACCCGTGAGGACTAAGATGGAATGCCTCATTGCCAGTAAAAAGGGTCTCCGGTTCTCTACACTCACCATACGAAACACAGCAGCGTTACTGATTTTCTGTGAGAGCGTGGTCCTTCCCCGGTCGAGCCGACCCATTTGTGCTACAACCATAATATAGCTGCAGCATGGCTCTACCACATAGATGAAAAAATATTTTATATTTATTATATAAAATATTTAATTATATAAAATTCATAAAAACTAAAAAGAAGCTTTTGCATTATTGTGGACCACATAAGCTCAGTTATTAGTCAGCCAACGATACCACGAACTATTTAATCAAATAGAAATAAAACTCTCACATTGCACTTAATTTTCAATTACTCTTACTTACATCAATAACTTAATTTAAACAAATAAATAAAATTGAAGTGTCTGTTTGTAATGTCAAAATAACAGCTTTTTACTAATTGCATATAAAAGTATATACGGTACTTATAACAAAAACACAATTTTTAACATTTTTGTCTGTCTGTCTGTTTGTTCCGGCTAATCTTCAAAACGGCTGAACCGATTTTGACGATACTTTCACTGGTAGATAGCTCATGTTATAAGGAGTAACTTAGGCTACTTATATTTTAGAATAATACTAGCTCGCCAGGCAGACGTTGTTCTGCCCTTTTCGACAACCCTTCCTATAAAAAAATCATTAAATTCGCAATAAAAAAATATTGAAGGTCACTTATCGGGATAAAAAGTATCCTATCTCTCAAGTTGGACCAAACGACACACAGTGTGCAAACTTTCATTGAAATCAGTTCAATAGCTTGGGAGTTCATCCCGGACAAACAATGTGACACGTAATTTTTATATATAAAGATAATATTTAGGGTTCCGCGCAACAAAATTAAAACCTAAAATTACACGCGGGCGAAGTCGCGGGAAACAGCGAGTACCAAATAAAGCTGGTGAAATTATTGCTATACCGATACACACTCAACTAAAGAGTTTATCTTTTTAGTTGTGTGTATATTTTTTATTTTGTGTATTAGAGTATAACAGTTTAATTAGTAATTATACTAAACGTTGAACTTACGATAAATCATTCCGATAATAGCCACCGATCTCTGGTGAGCTCCCGATAATAGCCACCGATCTCGGCTGAACAATTTGGAAAAAAGTGAGAAGCAGAAAGAGAGTACGTAAGTTAGCTGCTTAAGCTATAGATTTCAATCAAGAGGAGCGCGAGTCACTTTTTAGAAGCCACGTGTTAAAATCACCCATGACGATAGAGTGCTGATAAGTTGGAATATATTTGTGTAAGAGGCTTTCAAACGTAGAGAAGTAGTCAACTGTAAGGCTTGGGTTGTAAAACATGTCAAGTAGTCGCTTGGAACCAGAAAAAACACTTCAATAATTAAATGTTCAGCTCCTGTAGTGCCCCTTCATGAGCTTTATGTTTAGCGCTATAATTAGATTAAAACAATGAAAGACAAAACTGTTAAGTTATTTAAAGGTTGTGACCAGTAAATCGATTGTATTATTAAGTGCCCGACCATTTCATGATATAGCCAATTATTATTGGCCCTATCGTGTGTATGTATTTCATTCAACGTTTGTCGATTTATCCTCCTTAATGTTGGCAAAAAATTACTTTGCGTCCATCCGCTCGACAAAATAAAATGATGTGTCTTACCTTGTTTGAATAGCACCTCCCGCCCTCCCTCAATTGCGTGCACTATCCCCGTCACCACTAATCCCAGAACCACTATTCCTAACACCACTACACTAGGAAAGACACACCACTGATGACAATACGGCAAGGTTAAAATAAATCTATCTTACGATATAACCATATCAATGTTGTGTTTAAATGTTAATATCGTCGAACAATCTCTATTCACTGTTATGGTCAAGCCATATAAGTACTCAACAAACAGAGTTAAGATACGAGGGTGGATTGAAAAGTACTCGGCCTAACACAGATCCATTCAATTCTAAAAATCAAATCTACCCACATTATTTAGTTCAGTTCAGACTAGTTCATTGTGTGAAGTTCGAAACGTGTGCGATAATTAGTTGTGTTTTTATAAATTTATTAACAAAGTAATCGGACATAATTTCCGCGAATGGAGCAAATCGAGCAGCGTGCCGTCATTAAGTACCTCCATAAGAAGGGGCTATCATCAAAAGCCATCCATGATGACATGGTCAGTACATTAGGAGATTGTGCTCTGTCATATTCATCCGTCAAAAAATGGATAGCAGAATTTAAGCGTGGTAGAGAGAGTGTGAAAGATGAACCCCGCTCTGGAAGGCCTTCGACGTCAACTACTGACGAAAATATTAAAAAAGTACTTGATTTAATAATGGGAGACCGCAGATTAAAAATTAGAGAGATAGCCGAGATTATAGGCATCTCTTATGAACGAACTCAAAACATCATTGTCAACGAGTTGGGTTTCCACAAGGTGTCTGCGAGGTGGGTTCCGCGACTGCTTTCAGTTGAACAAAAAAGGACGCGATAGACTATTTCACGCGACTGTTTGGAGTTATTTGAAGCCGAAGAAAGATGATTTTTTGAATCGTTTTGTTACTATAGACGAAACATGGGTTCATTACTGTACACCGGAAACAAAACAACAATCAAAACAGTGGAGAAGACCTGGTTCACCACCCCCTAAAAAGGCTAAGTCGATTTTGTCGGCAAATAAGGTGATGGCTTCAGTATTCTGGGACTCGAAAGGTGTGATTATGATTGATTATCTTGAAAGGGGTCAGACTATAAACTCTGATTACTACTGCACCTTACTACGTCGTTTAAGAGAGGTAATAAAAGAAAAACGTCGAGGAATGCTCAGAAGAAAAGTCCTCTTTCATCAAGATAACGCCCGTGTTCACACGTCAGTACAGTCAATGGCTGAAATTCACAACTGTGGCTTTGAACTGTTACCGCATCCGCCGTATTCACCTGATCTGGCACCATCAGACTTCTTTCTGTTCCCTAACCTAAAAAAGCACTTGGAAGGTCAAAGATTTTCGACAAACGACGAGGTCAAAGCAGCTGTAGACGCATATTTTGACTCTAAGGAAGAATCATTTTTTTTTCAACGGTCTAAATGCTTGGAAGGGGAGGTGGCAAAAGTGTATTGAACCTGATGGTGATTATGTAGAAAAATAAAAATATAACTGATTTAGTATGTGTTTATTTTCTTGGTTAGGCCGAGTACTTTTCAATCCACCCTCGTACATAAAATGCCAACATTTTACGATATGATCGACTACTTTATGATACCACGATATATATTTAAATATCTTTATATATTTAAATATCTTTAATTAAGCTTTGAGGATAGTGGGAGGTTTGCAGGTAGACAAGTTTTAATAATTTTATTTATAGATAAGTAATAGTAATTAAACTGAAATCCATCTCAATTTTCATATTTTTGATAAATTTTTTTGATAAATGATTATACTATTAAAATGAAATAACTAAAAATTAACATTACAATTTTCAAATAATTGTATAAAAACAAATACATAAATGAAAGTTATCTATACAACTTAATAGAAAATCGTCGGTGTAGCTTTAAATTAATAATTTAAGTTAAAAGTAATATTAAACTTTATTTTTAAAGAAGGCATTTATTTAAAAAACACTACTTTGTCTCGTTTATAATATAAAATCATATTATATGATAGAAAATAACATTAAAGTTCAATAAAAAACCGGCCAAGTGCGATTCGGACCGCGCACCGAGGGTTCCGAACAAATCCGTAGGTATATAAGTCTAAAATTATTTAAAATATTTTTATTATATGATGTAACTAAAAATTTATGCTTTTCACAATTTTTCCTTTATCTGTGCTATAATACGTTGCTTCGTACCAAATTTTATGATTCTGAGTTCACGGGAAGTAGCCTTATAGGTTTTGATTCCCTTGCTAATATCGAAAATTTGCGGCATAAACTGCTGTATCTCTTGATTGCGTTGCCTTAATAGTTTGATTTTTTCACAGCTCCAAGGGACAGTAGACATGAGTATTTGCTATGAACTTCAGCTTGATGCCTCCACGCGTTCCTGAGAAAAAGGGTCTTGACAGACAGACAGATGGATAACAAAGTGATCCTATAAGGGTTCCGTTTTTTCCTTTTGAGGTACGGAACCCTAAAAATAGCCTAGAAGTTTCCTCGGATCACTACCTCCTAAGCCGGAGTGGGTCGCAAGTTAGAAATAAAAATTGGTCAAATGGAATCTTAGAATTATAAATTATTATATCGTATATTTGCAAAATGAGTAGTTATAATTTATAATATACTAGCAGACCAGGTAAACGTTGTTCTGCAATTTCCGACGACCATTTGCTTTCCTAAAAAAAACTCCTCAAATTAGCAATCAAAAAAATTGAGGGTCACTTATCGGGATAAAAACTATCCTATCTCTCAAGTTGGACCAAACTTCACACAGTGTGTAAAATTTCATTGAAATCAGTTGAGTAATTTAGGAGTTCATCGCAGACAAACAATGTGACACGTAATTTTTATATATAAAGATGACCGGAGGGGCGCCGATGAGGTGCTAGGCTAGGGTCCTGTCTACATTATCTACCTATGTACCCAGCTGTTAGCAAACTCGATCATTGAACGCAAATAGTATACACACATCAACAGAATCTAGGGATACGTTAATCCTAAATTATTTACGAATTTATAGTTTAATTTTTTTTTGTTTACCTAAAAAGTAAGTATAAATACAGCTAGAAACCTCTTTTATTCTGTTATCAAAATTTAAAAATGTAAATAAAAAAAACAAAAGAAAAAACAAAATACGGCGGTAAAATTGTTAGTAATTCGTTACGTCAAGGAATATTAAAATGATCCTATTGATATTAATTAATGAAAGGGGATTAGATTGTTTTTCTTTTTTAATTTAACTTGCCGTGTGAGCTTTCAGAATCATGCCGCGTCGTCATTTGAGTAAAGATGAAATATTAGCCGTGGGCATGTTAGAAAATGGTCCCATTCAACGTGGCAATCGCGGTTGGCGGCTTTCGTGGGCTCGGGAGCATTTACCATGGAGTGACGAACTATGGCCTTTGGTGCTGTTTACCGATGAGTCCTGGTTGGGGTTTCATCCGGATTCACAAAGAACACGCATTTGGAGAACTTCAGGAAGAGATAGCCATCTAGGGCACCTTCAGGAGGTCCACTCATACTAAGGCGGCATATTCATGGCGTCTACAGTGGACTTTATACTGCACAACCAAGTGGGGGGTTTCTCGATATACTCAATTTCACCTCGATACAACCGGTATTTTACAGACGCTCCAACATACAAATACCGACCGAATATACCAAATTGTGATCATGACGATGATCAATTTCAACGGAGACTACCAGTCTCAGTCAGTTATTGGGTTTTTTGTGTCAAGAAGTTGGTTTTTCTGAGCGGAGACTAGTCATCTGCTGGTCATCTGCGTTTTATGTATGTATATCTAAGTTACTTGTTTTAATTATATTGAAGGGAAAAGCGGACTAACAGTCCACTTTATGGTATAGAATAGAATAGAATAGAATAACTTTATTCAGCACTAGCGATTCACCCGGTTTTTCACAGGTAACAGTGGTAGAGCCACGCGGCAGCTTTTGCTGTCGCACGGATGGGCCGGCTCGAACCGGGGTGGTACCACGACCTCACAGAATACCAGCGTGAAGTAGATGTTTACCTCTGCGTTTCGCTTGGTGAGTGCAGGTGGCCGAAGGCCCTTTTTACTGGAAATGAGGCATTCCATCTTAGTCCTCACGGGTGACTACGCATCCACATTTTGAATTTTAATAGAGGATAGATGTAGATGTCTATGGGCCGCAGCAACCACTTACCATCAGGTGGACTGTGTGCTCGTTTGTCACCCTTATCCTATAAAAAAAGGTAACTTCTGGATCTTGAGAACATCGCCACCTACCGGGTCAAATTGTGAATCTAAGTATTTTTTTTATAGAAAAGGGTGAAAAACGAGTACAAAGTCCACCTGATGATAAGTGGATGCTGTGGCCCATAGACATCTGCATTTATCTTAAATTAAATATCAAAATGCAGATACGTTGTTACCCTAGAGAATTGAGATGGAATGTATCGTATCCAGTAAAAAGGGTCTCCGGTTCTCTACATTCACCAAACGAAACACAGCAGGATTAAGCTGCTATTTTACGCTGGTATTCTGTGAGCGAGTGGTCCTACCCTGGTTGAGCCGACCCATTCGTACTGCAACCACAATATAGCTGCAGCATGGCTCTACCCCGTAAAAAATAAAATCATCCAGGACTCACTCAAATACACGGTAAAAAAATCTTCAAAATCAGTCCAGCCGTTTAGGAGGAATTCAGTGACAAACAGTCGTACAGATGAGTTATATATAAGAACTAGCTGTGCGCCGCGACTTCGCCTGCGTGTAATTGGGGGTTTTAATTATATTGCTCAGAACCCTAATTCTTTTTCTCAAATATAAGTAGCCTAACTTACTCCTTAGAACATCGGCTATCTGCCAGCGAAAGTCCCGTTGAAATCGGTCCAGCCGTTTCGGAGATTAGCCGGAACAAACAGAGAGACAGACAGACAAAAATTTAAAAAATTGTGTTTTTGTTATAAGTACCGTATATACATTCATATGCATTGAGTAAAAAGCTGTTATGTTAACATTACAAACAGACACTTCAATTTTATTTATTTGCATAGACTATAGCGATCCGCCGCGGCTTCGCACGGTTTATTTCTTGATCTCGACAATAACGCCACCTACTGCGGCCAAATGTGAAAATTGACGGCTCCGTGGCGTAGTGGCTTAGCAATGAGTTGCTGCGCTAAGGGCCGCGGGTTCGAATCCCGCACGGAACAAGTATTTGTATGGCCTACAAATAATTGTTCCGGGTCTGGATGTTTGTCCTCGTGCAATCTATGTTTGTAAACTGCCCCCACGATACAGGAAAAAATCCTAGTGTGGAGATAACGTTTTTAACTAAAAAAAATAAAATAAAAAAAACCATCCATTCAAATACACACAACAATATCGGTTGAACCATTTTCGAGTTTTAGCGAGACTAGGCGCCTAGGCGCCAAGAATGACGCGACGGCGAGGTACCCCGAGCCACCCCGACCCCTGCTTTTGGAGTAAGACTCCTCGAACTGGGGGGGGGGGGGGGCTCAATGTGATTCAAGGGCCTCGCATTCGCCGGCTGGTGCGGTGTGCCCTAGATTGTAATGTCTGAATGTGAGTGTGTAACAGAGTTAGTAAATCGAATTCCCTCTCCTGAGGGGGGGGGGGGGAGGAAAGGATCAATATATTCATGGAAGTGATCGCAGGCATACGCAAGTTTTTTACAGATGCAGTTTGTGTTTCGTGGACAGCTTACTGCGTTTATGAGTTAGAGCGAAAAAACGATATATTACAAATTTCGCCTTATTATTTACAGCTTTAATGTGATGAGTGAAGATCATCGCATTATCTAATGTCATTCCCAGGCATTTCACCTCTCTAACCCAAGGCAATTGAAGCGGAAGACTGTACCTTTTTGTGTCGTTTTAGTCTAAAGAGTAACTTTTATTGCAAGCTTTCGTATTAAACATGATGGAATTGCTTTGGTCAGGATTAAGTTCAATTTTCCATTTTTTTTTGCTCCAATCTCCTAGTACGTTTGCTCCAGTTTGTAGTCGAATACAGACTCTGAATGTACTTTTATCTGACGAATAAATTGTTGTATCATCTGCATATCGTGCAAAATGAGTATCGGGTATAATAGGGATATCGCTCACGTAGAGTGAGTAGAGAGTTAGGGAGAATACAGAGCTCTGGGGAACACATTCTCTGATGGGTCTGGATGAGGAAAAGGTCCCCTCGACGCGAAGACGGAAGGGATAATTGCGCAGAAAATCCTGTATGACTTTGACAAGTGTTTTAGGCACACCTATTTGTAAAAGTATATAAGCTAATTCATTGTGTCAGACCTTGTGGAAGGCTTTAGCAACATCAAAGAACAGAGCACCTGTATTTGCCTGTTCGTTGCGGCGTAATCTAATATGTGCTCCGTGAGTCGATGCAACTGTTGAACACATGAGTGTTTGGCTCGAAAGCCAAACAGCTTGTTAGGAATAAAATTTTTGTCTATTACTACATTCATCAGACAGCCGAGGATGGTGCACTCATAGATTTCCCCATGGCACTGAGGAGACTGACGGGCTTATCACTTAAAACCCTATCTCGGGTTTATTCGGCTTGTGAAAACCGATGACATCTAATTTATTCGACACGTCTGGAAAAGTGTAGGTAGATAATAGAACATTCAAGATAGTCACTAGAAGGCTAAGGCTTTAAGCGCCTGGCGCTTTCCGAGCCTTGAGATTTTTGTTAATGGTTTTGATCTCATCGAAGGTAACGGGAGGGAGAGGATCATCCGTTGGTGATGTGGCGGATAAATTAGCCGCTTTCTCTTTCACCTTATTCAGGTGGAGGGGGTCAACAGGCAGATTGCTGAGAGAGCATGGGCTTTCGATGCTATCTGTTATTTATTCGACCATTTCCGTCACCAACCGCGAACTGACCTTCAGGTCTAACCAATGGGGACATCAGTGGTATATGAAGGTGAGATGTCTTCCATCAGTCTGTCCCAACGTGTATCACTCGGCTGGGCCGTGCGCTCCTTGACCTCTCTACAGAGGTGACGCAAATTGGACCTATTATTGATGGTTCTATAACGGTCATAGGCCCTAACCGCAGCGAAACCTCAGTAGCCGTCGCATATCCCTTTTTTTTGCGGATGGAAAATCATCAAATGACGCCTTTCGCTCTGGGTGGAGCGGAACGGAGTGTCAGACTTTTACTGACTAAAAACCATCCGTGTTCCTTCAGTGCCCTTACGTTCCGGAGCCGCGGTATCTCTTTCGAACAGCCCGCAGGCCCGGCAGGCGTCGGCCCTTGCGAGCCCCTTCACGTTGCTGACAGCTCTTTGAGGCACGCGTGGAACAAAACGCGCCGTCGACACGGCCTGTCGTCGTTAGACGGACGGACGGCGAGCTACCCATTGCTCGCCGTCCAGAGGCCCGCGCCTACGGTGGCCGGGGGCCACGACGTAGCCCCCGACGCCCGGGGCGTCTCCCGTGGCGGCTGGAAAGGAAAGCTGCTGCTCTCTCCTTCTCCCGCTCCATCATCTCCTTCGCTAGCATCACTGCTACGCAGAAGGTGGTGACGGCATCCCATTCCGTCTCGCTCCGGACCATGGCTTCGACCAGGGCCAGACGCGAGAGTTCGCCGCCGCCTATCGCCGCTACGAGGACACGGCGGTGCTCCGCCCAAGCAGGGCACACCTCCACGGTGTGCTCCACCGTGTCCTCCGGTCGATCCTCGCAGTGGGAGCACCCGGGCGTTTCCTCCCGCCCGATTCGGTGCAGGAATCTCTCGAACACACCGTGTCCGGTGAGGACCTGCGTCAGGCGGAAGGTGAGGACGCCGTGGCGTCTCTCAAGCCACTCCTCAAAGAGGGGTCTTATCGCCGCTATAGTGGCGTGCCCAGCACGGGGTTGCGACAGTCGCTCTCTCCATGTCACCATGAGATCGTGCCGGAAGTCTGTCCGCTGCGCGACAACTTGCCGTGGCAGCGGGGTTTCCCCCCGGCATAGTGCCTCCGCGCGCCATTCGTGCAGGCGCGCGAGGACTATCGCCTCCAGATCCCATGGCGGCAATCTGGCAAGGAGGCTCGCCGCCTCGCGGGAGATCGTGCGGTAGCCGCGAACCATTTTCACGGCAACCATCATTTGGTGCGCGTTCAGGTGGTGGACGGCAAGCCGCGCCAAACCACGCGCCCACACCGGGGCCCCGTAAAGGGCCATGGACCGCACGATCCCCGCGTAGAGCCTCCGGCAGGAGGCGTTTGGCCCCCCCAGGTCCGGCAGGAGCCGCCTGAAGGCAGCCCCGGTCCGTTCCAGTTTGGGAGCCAAACGTCGGAAGTGCTCAACGAAGTTCCATCGGCCTTCGAGGACGAGTCCTAGGTACTTCAACGTCGACTCGACGCCGATGGATACCCCTCCTATCTCTGATACTATCACTACTATCTAGTCACCTACTATCACTGAGGATCCCGGTGGTGGCCTGTTCCGAGGACCATGGAAGTGCATGGCCTTGGACTTGTGCAGAGCCACCTCGAGACCCAGTTGCCGGATCCTCTCAACGACTATCGCAACCCCGCGTGTCATAGTTTCCGCCGCCGCCTCGTACGATCCACCTTGTGCCAGTACCAGCGTGTCGTCAGCGTAACAAACTACACTGACGCCGGTAGGGAGGTCGGCACGCAGCACCCAGTCGTAACCGATGTTCCAAAGGGGCGGTCCCGGAACCGAACCCTGTGGGACACCGCACGACATCTCTCGCCGGTTCCACTCACCGTTGCGACCGGGGTAGATGACGGCCCTGTCCGTCAGATAGTCCCCGACTATACGACGGAGATAGGTCGGCACCCGGTGATACCGGAGTGCCTCCCTAATGCAGCTCCAGGCCAAGGAGTTGAAAGCGTTAGCGATGTCAAGAGACATCGCCAAGACAACCCCCCCCCCCTGGCCACTGCGTCCCCCGTCGTGAGGGCTCTCACGCGCATGATGGCGTCCACCGTAGAGCGCCTCTTGCGGAAACTAAACTGGTGTTCCGCAAGATCCGGCCCCGTCCCCGCAAGGTGCTCGGCGAGGCGGTTTGCAATGACTCTTTCAAAGAGCTTGCCCACCTCGTCGAGCAGCACCACGGGCCGGTATGCGGACGGAGAGTCCGCAGGGCGCCCCGGCTTCTGAATGAGGACCAGCTTCCCCGTCTTCTAACGAAGCGGGAATTGGCCTCTCTCCAATCATGCGCTTAAGAGCCCCTCCAGTCGGGGCCCGAGAGCCTCCGAGGCCAGGACCCAGGCTTTGCCAGGCAAGCCATCGGGTCCTGGGGCGGTATTCCTGGCCTTGAGCCTACGTACCGCAACTCTCAGGTCTACCCCGGTCCCTTCCGGGATGTCGTCGTTGTCGTCCTGGTGGTCCACTTCCAGCACCGCAGGTGGCGGAAACATAGGCGTGGGCGGATGTTCCCCTCGCGCAGGGAACAGAGCGCTCACCACGTCCTCCACGAGCTGGGGCCGGAGACTCTGTGTCAGTGGGGGGGGGGGGGGGCAGGTGCGGAGTTGCAAGAGAATTGTGGAGCTCGGCGAGAGATCGGTTCGGGTAGAAGTACACCCCCACAACGACAAACTCCCCGAACCGTGCTGCTACGCACCCCTGACCCCTCCTGACACCTTCAAGGGTCGGGGTACCGGCGGCGGCCGAAGAAATGATGGCCACTGAGCCGTTAAGGTCCGCCACCCAGTCCTCCCTAGGCCAGACAAAATACGGCTCAGCGACCACAGCGATGTTAATCGACCACTGCGCCATGCTCTGGAGCAACAGATCCTGAGCGCAGGCGCAGTGGTTGATATTCGCCTGGAGGAAGCTTAATGGGGCCGTTATTGGCATTCCATTTCAGCTTCCTCCACGGGGCGCCCCTCTGCGGGCGTCGGTGTCGCGGCGGCGACAGTGACAGCGGTGGCGGCGGCAGTTGCGGCTGCGGCGGAGGCCACAGAGGCGGTGGCGGCGGAGGGCCCTCCCCTACCCACGGCCTTGGCCTTGGCGGTTGGCACGCAGGCCCTGCTTCCGGTCCGGTGATCGGCTGGCTTGCCGGTCGCTGCACATGCATCACAGTGCGGCGTGGCGCAGCAGGTCGCCAAAATGTCTCCGGGCTGACAGCAGCGGAAGCAAAGGCCACTGCGGTCAACCTCCGAGGCGCATTTCACTGATACGTGGTGCCCCACGAGACAGCGGTAGCCCCTCAGAGGTCTGGGCTCCAGCAGCTTAACCTGCGCTGAGACCCAGTCGACCAGAAGCCTTCGGCCCTCCACTATGGTTTTGGCCGCCGTAACAGGGCAGCACACCGTGGCGGCATGCATAACCTGTTGGTCCGGGCGTATGGCGCCTGACCTGACCTGGTCAGTAGTGCACCCCCCGGATCTGGCGACGGCGGCCACCAACTCTTCCTCCGATACCGAGTCGTCCAGACCCATGATGCGCAGGCCTGCGCATCTGACAATGAACAATAACAATACTGACTGAACAATACTGAACTGAACAATAACCCTTACCATAGCTCGCTAAGCGGTCTTGAGCTTCCTTATACGGCCAGCAGCGAAAAACACGTCTCAGATCCAAAGGTAATCACTGGCTACACGCACTGGTCTTTTCATTTAAATAATTAGGCTGCAAATATAACCACTGCTTGCACGAATGATAAATAATTGCATTGATAGTCGTAGCACCGATCAAGTATTCAAAGTACAACGATTTTATACTATTTTCCGTAGCAAGTTACCTGTAAACAAGATATTGATTTTATTTATTTAGTTTCAGTAAACTCCATGCAAAAAAAATTAGAAAAACATGAAAGATTGTTTCGGTAAGGAATCAGCAGCACAAGAATGTAAATTTGAACAAGCCGCTCCTTCAAAAATAAATATATCCATTTCACTTCAGTGCCTTTCTAATTCCTTGTATTCAGAAACGAGAAATGAGCTGTAATGTACTATCGCCTGTTTTTACTCAGGATGTAAATGTATCGTCGCCGGTTTCTACTCAGGATAATATAACATTGTCTCACTGACTCAGAAGTCACAACCCACTAATAACAACATAACATCACTACGAAAGAAAAACTGACTGTTCTCGAGACAACAATTCAACAGATTATGATAACCAATTACTTGACATATTAAAAGACAAACAAGTACAGGACGACAACGACGATGAAGAAAAAACTTTGCGCTGATTTTAGTTCCTATGTTACGTAAATTATATGAAGATCAAAAGCATTATGCTGAGATTGAAATACTTAATGTCTTAATAACAGCACGTTCTCATTCATCTCCGCTATCATCGCAACACGTTTTGAATGGACCATCTCAATTTCGAGGACCAAGAATATGTAGTTCAACATTGTAACATCAAACATAAACCCAGCCACAAAATACCTATTAGTATCAGTATTCTCCACAATTTTCATCTATAGATACAATATATTCCGTCCAATCACTAACAGCAACTCTGTCTCCACCAAGTCCATTTCCACAGCCTCTAACTACAATTCCGCAAGCAACGGCTATACCAACGCCACAAAATAAGGCAAATTATCGACCAAGAAATTTTAAGGCCAGCCAGACTGCCAATTGCTTTTCACAATTTGGAAATCATTTAATAGAAGACCAAGACTATGCAGAAGAGTAAATTGAAAATTTTGCTTAGTTAGTACTTATTCTTTTACTTCTTACTTTTTAATTAGCCTTGTTCAATAGTTTGAAGTAAATGTTTTCTCAATAATTAAAAATTGTTTTCTTATCTCAACGTAACTGAAAATCGCTCTTCAGGCGCTATTGCATTACGAAATGCAGTGTCTTCATGTTGTAGATACTGGCCCACAGCTACCTATTAGTACCAATCGACATTCTGTAGTAAATAAAAAAACTTATCGGGATGTTGTCACACGTCGTTATACATTTTGCAAAAGTATCCTTTCAGATGTCTTTGACCTGTTAGTGGATGTACCCAATATTTATGGTGGTGGCGTTATTTACGTTTTCTATTTCTGCATTTGGAAACAAAAGCAATCATAACATACGCTACTCGCAGGGATTCCATGGTGGTACGGAAATAAAATTAATCATAACGCCAGCCGCAGTGCGTGATTGTATGCAGTATTGCATTTTCAGCTATTCCTAAACCGCTCGCGTTTAATCGCAGTGCATGTTAAGTAAGTCTAAAGGTATTAAAAAGTTAGTAAAGCATTATCCACAGTATATTAAAATAAAGGTAGATTATATCTAAAAATAATTATAGTGGTTTGAGATTTATTTTCATTTTATAATCCACGCTAAAAACTTTTGGACCTTACTGCAGGCTGGAACTTTAACTTTAAGCAAGGTGTCATGTCGTGCGGTTCAGAAGCGTATTTACGCGGGTGAAACCGCGAAGCACAGCTAGTATAGAATGCAAATATAAATTATTGAAAGAATTTTTTGTTTTTTAAATTCCTTAACGTAATAAAGCCAAGCTGAAGCCTAATCTAGAGTGAGTTTCGATCATGGTGGCCAGTCTCAACGGAGACCAGTTATTGAGTTTTTTTTTGTGTCAGGAAGTTGGTTGGTCACTCTGAGTGGAGGTTATTCTTCTGCACAAGACAGGTTTATAGTGCAGTAGTGTGTGCGCAATCAAAGGTGCACTCTCATTGTCCGATGCTCAACAGAGACTAGCCATCTGCATTGGATAGAAATGTTGTGCGCGATTGCGGCACAGGTGTACTCTTTATTCTCTCACTCTCATAGTCCGATGGAACGGCAATCTGATATACCGTGGGGAGGTGAGACGCAAGACTAACGGTTTTACGTGCCAAGCATCGCCAACTTCCTGATACCAGATTGCTACAAAAATTTTGTAGGTCTAATTATTTTTCTAAAATATAATTAGCCTAAGTTACTCCTTATAACATGGGCTATCTAACAGTGAAATTCCCATCAAATTCAGTCCAGCCATTTCGGAGATTAGCCGGAATAAAACAGACAGACAGACGGACAGACAGACAGACAGACAGACAGATAAATTTTAAAATTGTGTTTTTGTTATATGTACCGTATATACTTTTATATGCAATTATAATAACACTGTTATTTTGACATTACAAACAGACTCTTCAATTTTATTTATTGGTATAGATGTATAGATATAGATAAAGAATCAAAATGCAGATGCATTGTCACATCTGAGGACAAAGATGAAATGCCTCGTTTCAAGTAAAATATGCCTCCGGTAAGTCCGGTACTTTACAGTCACAATACGAAATACAGTAGCATTACCTAATATGTCAGTGTGCTATAATGGATCTTGAACACTATAATATATTATATTTTAGTCCACATAAATAGTATAAATGTACAGGATTTGAAACCGCGACCCCTCGACCTTCGGAAACATGAGTTATTTTTTATACAGCAAATCAAAAAGACGCGTAAATTAGAAAGAGTAAATATATTCATATACAAAACATTTTTGAGAGAACACAATCATGTTATTAGCTAATTAATTAATCAAGAAAGAATGTGTTTTTAATAATGGTAGCCGGTCTGCTCGTCGAAGCTTTGCTGCGGAATGTTCTGGAAGTTTGAAGACTGCTTAGGTGTCAAGTATTGATTGCTAGGGCCAAACTGCGAGTGGGAGTTCTGACCGTGCTGGAATTGAGAAGGTCTCTGAGCTCCAAATCCGTTATTGTTTCCAAAAGACGATGTTCCGAACTGGTTGCCGGATGCTATGAATGGAAAAGATTTCATATGAGTGTTTCAATGCAGGAAAAGAAAAGTACTAGGAAATTAGCATGCAGTAGATGTTACTTGATTACGAATGCAGATGGCACAAATGGCTGAAAAAAAATTCCATTGAAATATTTATCTTAAGATTTTTAAAAATCAGCACACTTCAAAAAGGACTGTTTTCGAGGGTCGCTTTTTTCATGTAGGTATATTATACTATATCTTCGCCAAATGTAAATCGATATAAATTATTTATATTTTATTAAATAGTTATTATTCATCGACAAACTATGTCTAAGTATTGACTTAAAAAGCTATTTGTAGAAGTTATTTTATTGAAATTATGTTCTCTAAAATTGGTTTCAAATTTTTATTAACAGTTTAATTTTGTTATCAAACGATTAACATCACACACACAAATCACAACGTGATGTTATTGATAATAGAAATCAAGTAGCTTCTTTATAGAAATTCTCATTACTTGTATATACATAGATATCACAAATGATTTGTTATATTTACGCGAAGACTACACATTAAATGAAATTAATTGTTACGGGTTTTATCGTGTTTAATTTAACTTTTTAATACCTGACGTTTCGGGGGAGCGTAAAAGTTAGTTTCATTCAATATTAGACATTAATAAACGAAAGATTGTTAAAATAAGAAAAATAAATAAGTTTACTTTAAGATTGTTACTTATTGAATAAGGAAATATAGAGTAAAATAAATAAACTAAATTAACGTTTTATAGACTTACCTCCGGCGGACGAATGTCCATTTCTGCCTTGACCGTTAGCGCTGGATGATCCGTAGTTAGGCGGCAGGTACTGGTTTGATGTAGCACCGAAGCTGTTACCGTTTGATGCACCAAACCCATGACCGTCCGATCCTGATCCACCATTGGCTCCTAAACCTCTTGACCCTCCATTGAAACCAAAGTCACCATGGGAACCTCCGTTGGAACCTCCGTTGTTTCCCCTAGCAGGGCTTAGCGATCCAATCCTGCTATGGCCAGCACCATGCGAATCGAAAGGTCCAAAGTTTCCTTGGCCTCCATTGGATCCAAAACCGTTGTGAGATCCGGTATTGGAACCAAAACCTAGAGTGTTGGTGTTATCAGGAGGTAGGTAAGAGCGTTCGAGATGTTCGAGACGTCCAGCTGCGCAGACGGCGATCAAAGCGGCAATAATGACCTAAAATACAATAAATTATAGTACAATTTTTTTACTGAAATAAATAATTTTATTATATACAATATTAAAATCTATAATAAAAAAACTAAAGCAAATAACTTAATAATAATACAGTAATAACTTTATTAATACTACAACTAATTTTATACGTGGTAGAGCCAAGATGCAGCTATATAAGTAGTATAGTTGTAGTTGTAGCTGGTATTTGAAAGGGAAGAAGAGTGAACGAAGTGTGAAATATGGGTAAATCAGGAATGTCTAGAACAGGTAAATGAAATTGTATACTTGGGGAGTGTTTTTAGCCGGGATGGAAGATGTGATTTAGATGTGGACAGGCGTGTCGCTGCCGGGAACAAAGTCAATGGTGCCCTGACTGCGTTAGTCAAAAGGCAAGGCGTAGCGAAGAGTGCACGCCTTGCAATACAAAACGCAGTGTTGGTACCGACTTTCTTATATGGCAGCGAAACCTGGGTATGCCAGAAGAAGCATAAAAGCAAGTTGAACGCAGTGGAGATGCGATCTCTTCGTAAAATGTGCGGCGTTACCATGGCCGACCGAAAGCGAAACGAAGAGATTAGCAATATGGCAGGTTTTAAAGATGACCTTATCACAAAAATTGATAAGGGCGTGCTTCGATGGTTTGGGCACGTTGAGCGAATGAGTGAAGACCGAATGGTGAAGAAAATATATAGCGCGAAAGTTAATATTAAAAGGTGTCGAGGTAGACCGAGACTAACTTTCGAAGACCATGTGCGCAAATTGCTCGAAGAGGGGAGGGTCAAGAGTAATCGGATACCTAGACGTGTATGTATGAAGAAGATAATGAATCTGAAAGAAGCGAAAGAGGTATGTAAGGATCTTGACACTTGGCGATCTGTTCTCTCTGGCTACACCGTCAGGGATTGTGCGTGAAGATAAGAAGAAGTTGTAGCACGAATGGGTCGGCTCGACCGGGGATGGACCACGTTCTCACAGAATACCGGCGTAAAATGGCAGCTAGACACTGCTGTGTTTCTTATGGTGAGTGTAGAGAACCGGAGACCCATTTTACTGGAAAAGAGGCATTCCATCTTAGTCCTGATGGGTGACGACGCATCTGCATTTTGATTCTTTATTGAGGATAAAGGTGGGCTATGTGCTAGTTTGCCACCCTATTCTATAAAAAAATCAGTCCTACTCCCCGCGGTATCGTGCCAAGAACGCTAGCTGCGTTTCCCCGCTGAATGGCTATACTTAGCATTTGAGCGAGAAAAGAACGAGATCTCTTATCACCAGCAGCACCGATCAGCCGCGGATAGAGTTCCTTTAGGAACTTCACCGTACGTGGAATCCCTCTTTTCCAGTAAAAAGTTTCTCTACACTCACCATACGAAACACAGCAGCGTTAAGCTGCTATTTTACGTTGGTATTCTGTGAGAGCGTGGTCCTTCCCCGGTCGAGCCGACCCATTCGTGCTACAACTATACTACTAATATAGCTGTAGCATGAGTCTACCACGTACATAAGTTAAAGTTAACTAGTTTCATTTTATATTTTATCAATATTGTATTACATTGCCTGGAGTCTTATTTAAATTTTAATTAAATTAAACTGTATACTAAAAAACTTACAGGTGTATATTAATTTTCATAAATAAATTTCTTCAAAAATGAACTTTTTTTTCAATAAATTAATAAAATTTATATTACATTAATAATGAAGTACGTAATATCTAAAAATATCAGATCTTAAATTTTGGCAAAACGCTAAATCGGAAAATCCAAGAATCATTATTTCAAAAAATTATTCAAATTCTTTAAAAATAGATTTTACCAGTTTCATTTTGGTATCCGTGGGAGTTGCTAAGAAGGTACTACCAAATGTGAAGCTCAAACAAAACTGTGATTCTTTGAGACGAATTGACCTATTATATACCTGACCTGAACGTAATCCTGATCATCTCACGAATACGGCCTGACGTAATTGTTTTAAAGCAAAGATAATAAACGAGTACGTATATTAGAGTTATGATATGCATGGTTGAGTAATTATTTACCATAGTTTTTTTTTCGCTACCGAACGTGATGTGACGACCTCGTCTTGTCAAAGAATTAATGTACGTTTTCAAGGATATATTATCGATTTATTTCAGTATTGTGATTTCTTTTACAATCGACTTCACTATGGAAACTGTCCGATATGTTACCAGCCTATTGTTCGATTAAATGCAACGGCATGTTCGACTATAATAATTAAATAAATGATAATCAATTACCGTAAAGCGACTTTTATTATATGTTTTGCAATAAGCCAGGCTTGACGATATACTTATAAAGCTTCATAATGCAGTTTGCTTCAATATCTCAGAACTCACGAACAGCAGAGTGTATAATTAAAAAAAAATTAAACCCTAATGATTTTTCTTATTATTTTGCTTTTCGAATTTGCTTTTTTTACGTACGTGTAATAATTTTGTTAATTTTAAATCCCTTTAGCATCCTAGATGTTTTCTTAATATTTTTGAAGTGAAGACATCTTAAGAATAGATGTGATTTGAAACTCTACGAAACAAAAAAGCAACACTTGAAAGAAACAAATATATAGGATTTAGCCTACCACACAATGAGATAAAATACAGAATACAGTGTTACCTATTTTCTCGGTTCTTTCGGTCTCTTTACTGAAGGTTTTACTTCTACCGCGCATGAAATTCACACGTGTTGTTTGTTAAAATTTTAACTGACCACAAGTTTACAATTTTTACGTGGTGGAGCTATGCTGCAGATTTATTATGGTTGTAACACGAATAGGTCGGCTTAACCGGAGAAATAACACGCGGCGTTAAATACTTAGGGCACACTGAAATGATCGGGAACTCAATGCACAATATTCTATTCCCGATCATTTCATTGTGCCAATCCGTAGCAGTTTAATATGTAGAGTTTATAGAACGACGTGTATTCCTCAGCGGTGACTACGCATCATCATTTTGAATCTTAATCGAGGATCCATGTATTGCCTTGTGTGTCACGAGAATGCGTCACGGCATTCACTTACTACCAACACGGCTAGCATAGACTGGGGAAACAAATTTATCCTCCGATTGTATCCTCTGACAAGAGATAAAATTATCTTGCCCATATGCGAAAGCAAGGCAACGGAGTAAAGGAGAAGTTTATCCCCGTTTGACATAACGAGTTGACATATATCCACCAGTGTGCCCATGCTTGAAGTTTGGATAAAACTAAGCGAGGGGTAAACATTTTGTCCTTTCTCCAGGGATAAAATGTCCCCTGCCATGCCATGGTATGCTCTCAAATCAAATGTTTAAAAGTGGAAAAGCTTCATCCCCGACAAATACAAATGGCATTTCAGATCCTTCATTATACTTTAGTATTATTGAGCATACTGGTAAATCCAGTTGGTTTGTTAAAAGTCTTCTACCAAAAGTTGTATATCGGAATACGCTATCGTCACTATTGGATTCGTATGCACCCACGATAATAGCTACGAAGCTATATTTAGCATCGGCAATCACAAGTAGAATTATCGAATAAAACTTTTTATATCTTTTTATATGACTCTGAGCCGGTATAATCGGGTCTTTCGATTCTTATGTGCTTACTGTCAATCGCGCCGATGCAATTTGGAAAGTGTGTTTGTTCAAAAACCCTTGTGCTATGTTTAACCAGTCTTCTTTAGCCATTTCGCCATTCGCAACAAAGGCCTACCCCAAGGAATGCCTGAAAAAAAAAAAAAAAAGAAAAAATAATGTGTCAGATATAAAGGACTTACGGCCAATTAGTATTCTACCTTGTTTATCTAAAGTACTGGAGAAAATCGTGTGTATGCAACTTTCAGCTTTTTTAGAGTATAATAGTATATTACCTGTCTTTCAATCTGGGTTCAGAAAGGCACGTAGTACATCAACAGCCTTAATGGACGTAGTTGATAATATCTTGACATCACAAGACATTGGACAAGGCACGTTACTGGTCTTACTTGATTTTTCCCGGGCATTTGATGCCATAAACATTCCCTTATTGCTATCCAAAATGAGCTATTATGGTTTTGAATTGCCCGCTGTTCGATGGTTCGACAGCTATTTATCTAATCGGACACAGATAGTAGCAATTAACAAGGACAATGGTACTCAGCTGCGCTCGTCTCCATGCCGTGTAACTAGGGGAGTCCCTCAAGGTTCTATACTTGGTCCACTTATTTTTATTTTATATACAGCGGACGTATGTCGCCATATAAGGCACTGCAAGTTTCACCTATACGCTGACGATATACAGATTTATCTGCCATTTTTCCCTAGCGACGTAGAAAGTGCAGTAGCAAAGATAAATGAGGATTTGCATCACATCTCATTATGGTCAGAAGCAAATACACTTGTGCTTAACCCATGCAAATCCAAATTCATGGTGTTAGGGTCAAAGGGGCAGGTCGACTCTATAATGAAAACGAAATTTGTTATAAGCATTCGTGGAGAACCGGTGGAACGTGTAAGTGAGACTCGTAATCTAGGATTGCTGATGGACCAGGGTCTTCGCTTTGAGAATCATATACTTGAAATAACACGCAACTGTTTTTACAGACTCAAAGTACTGTACCAAGTGCGTGATTATCTCAGTGAGAGTGTTCGCCTGCGCCTATGTGAGTCACTCGTACTTTCAAGGCTTGGGTACGCAGATACTGTATATGGTCCTAGGTTATTTGCTAAAACAAATAGGTCAATACAAAGGGTCCAAAACGCATGTGCAAGGTACATCTTTCATATACCTCGATATCATCATGTACATCCGTATCTTAATAAATCGGACATATTAAGGATGTCATTGAGGCGAGATTTACATTTAGCTACACTTCTTTTCGGATGCATAAAATCAGAAAGACCGGAATACCTATTTCAAAAATTAAAATGGAGAAGAGCAGAAGATGGTCGTAGCATCAGAACGGTTACCCCGATACTGGCAACCCCATATCATCGAACAGCCGCGTTTCGTGGCAGTTTTAGATACATGGCCACTAAATGTTGGAACAATATACCACCACCTATACGGGAAACTAAATCTGTAAACGGTTTTAAAGCTAAATTAAAAATACACCTTTTAGCATCTCAAAAGTCATTATTTCACGTGTAGTGGCAGGTTATTTCATAGATACGATTTAGCAAAAATATTATAGGGATAGTTAATGTGTATATAGTATATAATAAAATATATTATACATGTGTTTTGTGTGTGTGTGTATAGGTACATTTGCGTATGTGTATTTTTTAAGTTGTATTTAATATAACACACACACAAACATATGTTTGTATGTGTGTGTATATATATGTATGTAGATATATGTATGTATATGTATATATATGTGTGTACATATGTATATATGTAGATATATGTGTATGTTTAATTTTAATATAATTTACAATACTTTTATGTTTATACTTGGAAATATTTACTTTCAGTGAATGGTAGATTCATTATTTTTCGTTTATGTTGTTACCGATATAGTCGCGGGCGCAATACGGAATCAATATTTATCAGGGCTCCGCTGAAAATCAGCGCTGCTGCAGTATCTGTGGTAGCATATGCTGAGACGGAATCCTTTTGGCATCACATCACTCACTCTTGCTGAGATTTATTTTATTTTTATTTATGTTTTTCAACTACTTTGTATGTTTTTATGTCTCATTATTTCTAAATGTATATTTTGTGTGTGTATTGATGCTAATAAACATATGTCTATGTCTATGTCTATGTCTATGTCTAATTACCAGCTCGTCATTACATCTAGTGGTTGGTCGCCCTACACTTCGCTACCGGTACGAGATTGCCACTCGAGAACCTTTTTTCGCCATCAGTTGTCAATTCTTTGAGCTATATGACCACCCCATTGCCACTTCAGCTTACTAATCCGTTGGGCTATGTCGGTCACTCTGGTTCAACTGCAGATATCCTCATTTCTAAGTTTATGATGCAGAGAAACTCCGAACAATAACCCTTACCATAGCTCGCTAAGCGGTCTTGAGCTTCCTTATACGGCCAGCAGCGAAAAACACGTCTCAGATCCAAAGGTAATCACTGGCTACACGCACTGGTCTTTTCATTTAAATAATTAGGCTGCAAATATAACCACTGCTTGCACGAATGATAAATAATTGCATTGATAGTCGTAGCACCAATCAAGTATTCAAAGTACAACGATTTTATACTATTTTCCGTAGCAAGTTACCTGTAAACAAGATATTGATTTTATTTATTTAGTTTCAGTAAACTCCATGCAAAAAAAATTAGAAAAACATGAAAGATTGTTTCGGTAAGGAATCAGCAGCACAAGAATGTAAATTTGAACAAGCCGCTCCTTCAAAAATAAATATATCCATTTCACTTCAGTGCCTTTCTAATTCCTTGTATTCAGAAACGAGAAATGAGCTGTAATGTACTATCGCCTGTTTTTACTCAGGATGTAAATGTATCGTCGCCGGTTTCTACTCAGGATAATATAACATTGTCTCACTGACTCAGAAGTCACAACCCACTAATAACAACATAACATCACTACGAAAGAAAAACTGACTGTTCTCGAGACAACAATTCAACAGATTATGATAACCAATTACTTGACATATTAAAAGACAAACAAGTACAGGACGACAACGACGATGAAGAAAAAACTTTGCGCTGATTTTAGTTCCTATGTTACGTAAATTATATGAAGATCAAAAGCATTATGCTGAGATTGAAATACTTAATGTCTTAATAACAGCACGTTCTCATTCATCTCCGCTATCATCGCAACACGTTTTGAATGGACCATCTCAATTTCGAGGACCAAGAATATGTAGTTCAACATTGTAACATCAAACATAAACCCAGCCACAAAATACCTATTAGTATCAGTATTCTCCACAATCTTCATCTATAGATACAATATATTCCTTCCAATCACTAACAGCAACTCTGTCTCCACCAAGTCCATTTCCACAGCCTCTAACTACAATTCCGCAAGCAACGGCTATACCAACGCCACAAAATAAGGTGCAAATTTTCGATCAAGAAATTTTAAGGCCAGCCAGACTGCCAATTACTTTTCACAATTTGGAAATCATTTAATAGAACACCAAGACTATGCAGAAGAGTAAATTGAAAATTTTGCTTAGTTAGTACTTATACTTTTACTTCTTACTTTTTAATTAGCCTTGTTCAATAGTTTGAAGTAAATGTTTTCTCAAAAATTAAAAATTGTCTTCTTATCTCAACGTAACTGAAAATCGCTCTTCAGGCGCTATTGCATTACGAAATGCAGTGTCTTCATGTTGTAGATACTGGCCCACAGCTACCAAGTAGTATCAATTGACATTCTGTAGTAAAAAAAAAATTATCGGGATGTTGTCACACGTCGTTATACATTTTGCAAAAGTATCCTTTCAGATGTCTTTGACCTGTTAGTGGCTGTACCCAATATTTATGGTGGCGGCGTTATTTACGTTTTCTTTTTCTTCATTTGGAAACAAAAGCAATCAAAACATACGCTACTCGTAGGGAATCCATGGTGGTACGGAAATAAAGTTAATCAAAACGCCAGCCGCAGTGCGTGATTGTATGCAGTATTGCATTTTCAGCTATTCCTAGACCGCTCGCGTTTAATCGCAGTGCATGTTAAGTAAGTTTAAGGGTATAAAAAAGTTAGTAAAGCATTATCCACAGTATATTAAAATAAAGGTAGATTATATCTAAAAATAATTATAGTGGATTGAGATTTATTTTTCATTTTATAGTCCACGCTAAAAACTTTTGGACCTTACTGCAGGCTGTAACTTTAACTTTAAGCGAGGTGTCATGTCGTGCGGTTCAGACGCGTGATTTACGCGGGTGAAACCGCGCAGCACAGCTAGTATAAAATGCAAATATAAAGTATTGAAAGAATTTTTTGTTTTTTAATTCCTTAACATGATAAAGCCAAGCTGAAGCCTAATCTAGAGTGAGTTTCGATCATGGCGGCCAGTCTCAACGGAGACCAGTTATTGAGTTTTTTTTTTGTGTCAGGAAGTTGGTTGGTCATTCTGAGTGGAGGTTATTCTTCTGCACAAGACAGGTTTATAGTGCAGTAGTGTGTGCGCAAGCAAAGGTGCACTCTCATTGTCCGATGCTCAACAGAGACTAGCCATCTGCATTGGATAGAAATGTTGTGCGCGATTGCGGCACAGGTGTACTCTTTATTCTCTCACTCTCATAGTCCGATGGAACGGCAATTTGATATACCGTGGGGAGGTGAGACGCAAGACCAACGGTTTTACGTGCCAAGCATCGCCAACTTCCTGATACCAGATTGCTACAAAAATTTTGTAGGTCTAATTATTTTTCTAAAATATAATTAGCCTATGTTACTCCTTATAACATGGGCTATCTAACAGTAAAATTCCCATCAAAATCGGTCCAGCCGTTTCGGAGATTAGCCGGAACAAAACAGACAGACAGACGGACAGGCATACAGACAGACAGATAAATTTTAAAATTGTGTTTTTTTATAGGTACCGTATATACTTTTATATGCAATTATTATAACACTGTTATTTTGACATTACAAACAGACTCTTCAATTTTATTTATTTGTATAGATGTATAGATATAGATAAAGAATCAAAATGCAGATGCATTGTCACATCTGAGGACAAAGATGAAATGCCTCGTTTCAAGTAAAATATGCCTCCGGTTCTTTACAGTCACCATACGAAATACAGTAGCATTACCTAATATGTCAGTGTGCTATAATGGATCTTGATCACTATAATATATTATATTTTAAGTCCATAAAAATAGTATAAATGTACAGGATTTGAACCTGCGACCCCTCGACCTTCGGAAACATGAGTTATTTGTTATACAGCAAATCAAAAAGACGCGATAATTAGAAAGAGTAAATATATTCATATACAAAACATTTTTGAGAGAACACAATCATGTTATTAGCTAATTAATTAATCAAGAAAGAATGTGTTTTTAATAATGGTAGCCGGTCTGCTCGTCGAAGCTTTGCTGCGGAATGTTCTGGAAGTTCGAAGACTGCTTAGGTGTCAGGTATTGATTGCTAGGGCCAAACTGCGAGTGGGAGTTCTGACCGTGCTGGAATTGAGAAGGTCTCTGAGCTCCAAATCCGTTATTGTTTCCAAAAGACGATGTTCCGAACTGGTTGCCGGATGCTGTGAATGGAAAAGATTTCATTTGAGTGATTCAATGCAGGGAAAGAAAAGTACTAGGAAATTAGCATGTAGTAGATGTTACTTGATTACGAATGCAGATGGCACAAATGGCTGAAAAAAAATTCCATTGAAATTTTTTTCTTAAGATTTTTAAAAATCAGCACACTTCAAAAAGGACTGTTTTGGAGGGTCGCTTTTTTCATGTAGGTATATTATACTATATCTTCGCCAAATGTAAATCGATTTAAATTATTTATATTTTATTAAATAGTTATTATTCATCGACAAACTATGTCTTAGTATTGACTTAAAAGCTATTTGTAGAAGTTATTTTATTGAAGTTATGTTCTCTAAAATTGGTTTCAAATTTTTATTAACAGTTTAATTTTGTTATCAAACGATTAACATCACACACACAAATCACAACGTGATGTTATTGATAATAGAAATCAAGTAGCTTCTTTATAGAAATTCTCATTACTTGTATATACATAGATATCACAAATGATTTGTTATATTTACGCGAAGACTACACATTAAATGAAACTAATTATTACGGGTTTTATCGTGTTTAATTTAACTTTTTAATCCCCCGACGTTTCGGGGGAGCGTAAAAATTAGTTTCATTCAATATTAGAAATTAATAAAAGAAAGAAAGTTAAAATAAGAAAAATAAATAAGTTCACTAAGATTGTTAATTATTGAATAAGAAAATATAAAGTAAATTTAATAAATTAATTAACGTTTTATAGACTTACCTCCGAAGGTCGAATGTCCAGTTCTGCCTTGACCGTTAGCGCTGGATGATCCGTAGTTAGGTGGCAGGTACTGGTTTGATGTAGCACCAAAGGTGTTACCGTTTGATGCACCAAACCCATGACCATCTGACCCAGATCCACCATTGACTGCAAAACCTCTAGACCCTCCATTAAAACCAAAATTGCCATGGGAACCGCCGTTGGAACCTCCGTTGTTACCCTTAGCAGGGTTTACTGATCCAAAGCTACCATGGCCAGCACCATGTGAGTCGAAAGATCCAAAGTTTCCTCGGCCTCCATTGGATCCAAAACCGTTGTGAGATCCGGTATTGGAACCAAAACCTAGAGTGTTAGTGTTATCAGGAGGTAGGTAAGAGCGTTCGAGATGTTCGAGACGTCCAGCTGCGCACACGGCGATCAAAGCGGCAGTAATGACCTAAAATACAATATATTATAGTACAATATTTTTACTGAAATAAATAATTTTATTATATACAATATGAAAAATTATAATAAAATCTAGTAACTTAATAATAATACAATCCTACTCCCCGTGGTATCGTGCCAAGAACGCTGGCTGCGTTTCCCCGCTGAATGGCTATACTTAGCCTTTGAGCGAGAAATGAACCAGTCCTCTTATCACCAGCAGCAACGATCAGCAGCGGATAGAGTTCCATTAGGAACTTCACCGCACGTGGACCCCACGGACCGATAGTCTCTACATCAAATGCCACAAATATGTAGTCATCTTTCAGAGGCTCATATTTGCGCCACTTAGTTCAGCTGTCTCTGATGCGGCTTAGCTCTAAACGAGGTACCCCTGAGATGAGAGGCCGCCAGAGTACAAATTCAATTTTAAAAGTAAGTTTAAAGGAAATATCAACATTTTGGTTATTATACAGTCCGTAGCCCTGTGTGATTTTGAGAGTACCTACTGCTATAAAATATAAGTTTTCAATGATACCTAATGATGTTTTTAATTTAATGTATGTATACGTTCAGTAATGGCGCGTGTAGTAACGACGTAAGATAATGCACTACTGGAATTGACGTAGGAGTTGAACAGCAACATCTATGTACATGATAAAACTCATATTTTAAAATTTAAAATTGTGTACAGCCGATTTGAAAATAAGTTATTAAGAACAACTCAAAAACTATTGGTCTAAACTTGATCAAATTTATATGAGTACACTAGAAGAAGTACCAGCATTCAAATAAAAAAGAATTATCGAAATCGGTTCACCCAGTGAAAAGTTATGAGGTAATACACATAAAAAAAACATACAGTCGAATTGATTAACGTTGCATTTTTGGAAATCGGCAGAAAATAATAAAAACTGTAGCTGCCATCCTGCTTGCCAAGCGTGGCAACTATTGCAAATATTGCAAACATCCACTCTATGAGACAATCTTTAAGGGAATCTTTGCACTAATGATAGGCTGTAAAGCATGAATGAAATGAAAAAGATCAGTAAAAGTATTTTTAAACCTACATTATGTAAGCAAACATTATGTCTGAAAGGTGTGAATGTGTGTCTACGACAACCTTGCGGTAATATAATTGATAGAAAGGGAAATAATGTTCTTAACTATCCTGTCATAAGAGAGAGGAATATATTGATCAGATGTAGATCCTCTGTCGTCTCACTTTAACCAGTCTCATTTAAATTTAAATTATTTGTTATTACTTTGCCTGGAGTCTTATTTAAATTTTATTTAAATTAAATTGTATACTATAAAAATATGAGTATTATTATTTTCATAAATAAATTTCAAAAAAAAATTTAAATTAATTTTTTTTTTCCAATAAACTAATGAAGGACGTAATATCTAAATATATAAGATCTTAAAATTTGGCAAAATGCTAAATCGCAAAATCCAAGAAAAATTATTACAAAAAATTATTTAAATTTTTTAAAAATAGATTTTACCAGTTTCATTTTGGTATCCGTGGAAGTTGCTAAGAAGGTACTACCAAATGTGAAGCTCAAACTAAACTGTGATTCTTTGAGACGAATTGACCTATTATATACCTGACCTGAACGTAATCCTGATCATCTCACGAATACGGCCTGACGTAATTGTTTTAAAGCAAAGATAATAAACGAGTACGTATATTAGTTATGATATGCATGGTTGAGTAATTATTTACCATAGTTTTTTTTCGCTACCGAACTTGATGAGACGACCTCGTCTTGTCAAAGAATAAATGTACGTTTTCAAGGAAACATTATCGATTTATTTCAGTATTGTGATTTCTTTTACAATCGACTTCACTATGGAAACTGTCCGATATGTTACCAGGCTATTGTTCGATTAAATGCAACGGCATGTTCGACTATAATAATTAAATAAATGATAATCAATTACCGTAAAGCGACTTTTATTATATGTTTTGCAATAAGCCAGGCTTGACGATATATTTATAAAGCTTCATAATGCAGTTTGCTTCAATATCTCAGAACTCACGAACAGCAGATGGTATTATTAAAAAAAATTAAGCCCTAATGATTTTTTTTAGAATTTTGCTTTTTGAATTTGCTTTTTCACGTACGAGTAATAATTTTGTTAATTTTAAATCCCTTTAGCATCCTAGATGTTTTCTTAATATGTCTTAATATTTTTGAAGTGAAGACATCTTAAGAATAGATGTGATTTGAAACTCTACGAAACAAAAAAGTGACACTTGAAAGAAACTAATATATAGGATTTAGCCTACCACACAATGAGATAAAATACAGAATACAGTGTTACCTATTTTCTCGGTTCTTTCGGTCTCTTTTCTGAAGGTTTTACTTCTACCGCGCATGAAATTCACACAATTTGTTTGTTAAAATTATAACTGACCACAAGTTTACAATTTTTACTTGGTGAAGCCATGCTACAGCTTTATTATGGTTGTAACACGAATAGGTCGGCTTAACCGGAGAAATAACACGCGGCGTTAAATACGTAGGGCACACTGAAATGATCGGGAACTCAAAGCACAATATTCTATTCCCGATCATTTCATTGTGCCAATCCGTAGCAGTTTAATATGTAGAGTTTATAGAACGAGGTGTATTCCTCAGCGGTGACTACGCATCATCATTTTGAATCTTAATCGAGGATCCATGTATTGCCTTGTGTGTCACGAGAATGGGTCACGGCATTCATTTACTACCAACACGGCTAGCATAGACTGGGGAAACAAATTTATCCTCCGATTGTATCCTCTGACAAGAGATAAAATTATCTTGCCCTTATGCGAAAGCAAGGCAACGGAGTACAGGAGAAGTATATCCCCGTTTGACATAACGAGTAGACATATATCCACTAGTGTGCCCATGCTTGAAGTTTGGATAAAACTAAGCGAGGGGTAAACATTTTGTCCTTTCTCCAGGGATAAAATGTCCCCTGCCATGCCATGGTATGGTCTCAAATCAAATGTTTAAAAGTGGAAAAGCTTCATCCCCGACAAATACAAATGGCATTTCAGATCATTCATTATACTTTAGTATTATTGAGCATGCTGGTAAATCCAATTGGTTTGTTAAAAGTCTTCTACCAAAAGTTGTATATCGGAATACGCTATCGTCACTTATGGATTCATATGCATCCACGATAATAGTCACGAAGCTATATTTAGCATCGGCAATCACAAGCAGAATAATCGAATAAAACTTTTTATAACTCTTTATATGACTCTGAGCCGGTATAATTGGGTCTTTCGATTCTTATGTCATCATCATCATTATATCCTTTCATAAGTCCACTGCTGAACATAGGCCTCCCCCAAGGAATGCCACAAAGCACGGTCCTAAGCCACTTGCATCCATCGACTTCCTACATGTCTTACCAGGTCGTCACTCCATCTAGTGGGGGGTCGCTCTACACTTCTCCTACCAGGCTGCCACTCGAGAACCTTTCTTCCACATCGGTTGTCGGTTCTTCAAGCTATATGGCCGACCCACTGCCACTTCACCTTACTAATCCGTTGGGCGATGTCGGTTACTCTGGTTCTACTGCGGATATACTCATTTCTAAGTTTATTACGCAGAGAAACCCCGAGCATAGCCCTCGCCATAGCTCGCTGAGCGATCTTGAGCTTCCTCATACGGCCAGCAGCGAAAACTACGTCTCAGATCCAAAGGTAATCACTGGATATACGCACTGAACTTTTCATTTAAATAATTAGGCTGCAAATATAACCACTGCTTGCACGAATGATAAATAATTGCACTGATAGTCGTAGCACCAATCAAGTATTCAAAGTGCAACGATTTTATACTATTTTCCGTAGCAAGTTACCTGTAAACAAGATATTGATTTTATTTATTTAGTTTCAGTAAACTCCATGCAAAAAAAATTAGAAAAACATGAAAGATTGTTTCGGTAAGGAATCAGCAGCACAAGAATGTAAATTTGAACAAGCCGCTCCTTCAAAAATAAATATATCCATTTCACTTCAGTGCCTTTCTAATTCCTTGTATTCAGAAACGAGAAATGAGCTGTAATGTACTATCGCCTGTTTTTACTCAGGATGTAAATGTATCGTCGCCGGTTTCTACTCAGGATAATATAACATTGTCTGCTCTGGCTCAGAATTCACAACACACTAATAACAACATAACATCACTATGAAAGAAAAACTGTCCTCGAGACAACAATTCAACAGATTATGATAACCAATTTCTTGACTTATTAAAAGACAAACAAGTACAGGACGAAAACGACGATAAATAAAAGGCTGATGTTAGTCCTTATGTTACTTAAATTATATGATGATCAAAATCATTATTCTAAGATTGAAATACTTAGTGCCTTAAATACAGCACTTTCTCATTCATCCCCGCTATCTCTAAAACTGTTGTCTCGAGAAACAAAATTTTTAAAAGTAGATTTTTATTTCTAACACAAAAAACAAATTAGAACGTGGAATGTGGTGATAGTATATCGAACATTAATAATGTGCTTTTAGATGTAGTTTATTTCTCATAACTAATGAGATAATAGTCTCTGAATAACGAAGAAAAACGTAATATCGCAAGGTTTTGGTCGGGGTATCGCTTTAAGTCATAAGCTGCCCGTACGGCGCTCTCTTACAAAATAAGTCTATACTTATTATTATAATTAAAAAAAATATTAATTATATTACTTACGACTATAGAAACTATTTTCTATAGTCGTCGCATAGTCACGTTACCCTTCAGCAAAATTCATATGAAAGATATGTGAATATCTACAATAAGCCAATCCAGCTAATTTATATGGGGCTTTATTGAAGCTTCGCGTCAGTAGTAGTTCCAAAAAAAAGGATGGCATCCACAAAAGTCAACTCCTCCCCGTTTAAGAGCGCTATTTCAAGTTTAAGCACAACTGTAAGTCTATAACAGCCGTGGCTGCTTACGTAGTGAAGTTGCTCCACGGCGTCGCGTACAACCCGGGGGTGCTGCGCAACCCGCAGCTGTGCGCAACGGACCGGTATAATATGTGGAGGCGGCGCCGTCCGCTGCTACTCGCGCTGCCCGTGGCCAGGACCAATTTGTTTAGTAACTTACCTCTAGTGCGAACAATCCTCGTGGTGAACAAAGTTCTCGAGAGGATTGGGTATACTCTGAGAATCTGAGTGAACTCGCTAAAGTACTTTTGTACATTGTTAGTTATTTAAGTTAGTTGTAATACATAGTATATTTAAAATGATTAGCAACACTATCGTAGTGGGTTTGTTTAGTCTGTAAGGATAGTTGTTAACCTCTCGAGCGCCCAGCCACCGTTTTACGGTGGACTGTTTTACCCCCGATAAGCGCCCATCGACCGTTATACGGTGGCCACGTAGTTGTCCCAAATGATACTTAAATAAAATGCGAGAACAATGTTTATCTCTTCTTAATGTATAGTATTTTGAAGATAATGAAACGTTTAACAGATCTAATACACAAACACGTATAGTTTCGACAATTGTTTAAACAAACAGTCAAATAAACTTATCAGTATGCGAAGTCATATCGCTTTGAACGTTTGGTCAACTTTGAAGTGTGAATTTATTGTGTTGCGATTTGAGTATCGTGAGAACAAAATTTTTGGTAAGTAGCTAATGTTATTCATAATATATGGTAATATTATTTTCATTATAGTTTTGCTACTATGAACTTGTTGTACAATATTTAGATTAGTCCATGTGCCTAGCCAAACAAAACCGTTGCAAAAATCGTTCTAGATTTTTAAAAATAAGAAATATTTCTGCAAAATTTTTTCTTTTACTGGGAAAAAATATCATGAAATATTGTTATATTACAAAAAAAGATATAGAAAGTACTTTAAATAAATCTAAATAACAAAATTATAAGACGATGTCTAGTTTAACCGTGATACGGTGGCGGGACGCCCCGAATTCTGAATTCATAATGGCGGCGAAATATAAATTTAGAAATGAACATAGAAGTCGTGGAAACGCCTAAAAATATTTTTAGTCTAATAAGTTGGTATTTATTTTTAGTTTTGTTTTAGTTGTATTTATTTTGGTATTTATTTTGTTTGGTTAAGATATATTTTGATTTAATGTTGATATTTGATTTAATGATATATAACTGTTTGCTAATTGTTTGTTTATTAATTTAGGTGTGGTTACAAATTAGGCGTAATAGGCATAATTTTCGACTACACACCTACTGTAAGGATACCTATTTTATGTACCTATATTATTTTAGTTTGCGTAACGATTAACTACTAAATTTTTTAATTATTTTTCAGATTTGTTAAAAAAGAAAGTGCAACCTCCAATTGACGCATTTATCTTACATGATAGCACCACTTCTTTCTCAGAAGATTATTTTTACAGCTAACCAAAGAATAGACCAGACCAGACCCAGACTATTCCAGGCCGAGGCGGGAAGTATTGCGCAGGGTTTGCGTTGTATGCCGTAAACCCACGTTTACTGCCCTGGTTGCAACGTGACTCTGTGCCTGTTTGCTTGTTTTGCGCAACATCACGCCACTAAATAATAATTTAAACTTTTTAACCGACTTCTAAAAAAGGAGCAGGTTCTCAATTTTATTATATTATTGTTATTATACAACTAATCCAACTTTTCCATAGTTTCATTTTCCACAAGTCGACCTACAAAAATCATTTTAAAAAAATTTAAGAAATATTTTTTGCTATTAACAAAATAAATTAAACATAAAAATGTAAAAAAATAAAAACACCGATGAATTAAACATAATATTAGATATACCTTTAAAAATAAATTTAAATTTTCGACGAAAGACGAGTCTATACATTTTTTGTCCTATATTGTCAGTTTGGTTCGAAATTTTGTCAATGTTTTTAATTGTTTTTAATAACTCTATCATATTATTAGAAATATGTGTTTATGTTTATTTGTTCCATATTCAGTATAGTATTTGACCAAACAACTCATTTATAAAATTATGAAACAGTTTATTTTTTACAGCCTTATCTTTAGTAGTGGTATTTTTTGTGGATCTTTTTTTGTTTCGTAAGATTCTATAAGATCTGACTACTTTAAACACACGATATATTATAAAAGAAACTCGGTAACAAGTTAAGCGTAATAGGGGACCACAAAAAATATTTTATGTGGAAATTAAGTCCAAAAAGGGCTTTGAACTCAAAGCTGTTGCTAAAATATTATTTTGCTTTAACTACTTCGTTTTCAAATATATTTCTTTGACTAATTTTATGAGAAGAGGGTGATTTTATCTATTTATATTAATAAAATAACTAATATATAATATTATAAGTCCTCTTATCATGCTATTAAGGATTCATATTAATATTTACATGCATTTTTCTACAATTATGTGTATACATTTACACATTTGTGTGATCAGACCGTTTAAAATATTTCCACTTGCTATAAGAATTAGATAATTTTATATACATAAAAACGCAAATTTCATGTAAATTCTGAATATATGATTATTTATTAGTGCTCATAAATGATTTTACGTCAAAATCAACATTTAAACGTTGACCGCCAACTTACTTTCATACGCTAAATTTGGGCTGGGCGCTTGTCGATGTTATGACGTTTGACGTTTGGGCGCTCGAGAGGTTAAGTGTGTGTGTGTGTGTGTGTGTGTGTGTGTGTGTGTGTGTGTGTGTGTGTGTGTGTGTGTGTGTGTGTGTGTGTGTGTGTGTGTGTGTGTAAATAAATAAATATTTTTTATATTATTATTATTTATTTATTTTAATACATTGTAGTGGCTTCTTTAAACAAAAAAGGATACAAATATGGAAATACGACTACGGATCTAGATAGTCTCTCACTGAGCCTGCAATTCTACTGACTATCTATACCCTTCATACAGAACTCAGCTGTAGACGCACTGACGCTTGGCGGCAGAAAGAGGTAAGAGGGTATTTTCTATCCTGAAGGACTCCTTGATGGAAAGGGAGTCCTACCACCTAGTACACCTGATGGTAAAAGAATCAAAATGCAAATGCATTGTCACCCCTGAGAACAAATATAAAATGCCTCGTTTCAATTACAATAAGCCTCCGGTTCTTTACAGTCACCATACGAAATACAGTAGCATTACTGTACTTGGTCTTGGATCGGTTAATAATTGGCTACAGCATAACCTCCTCACTCTTAATGAATCTAAGACAAAATATATATGTTTTACGATCACCAATAGAACACAACCTGCTAGCAACATTGCTCTAAGAATTCATCAGTGTAGTTATAAAGATACTGCCAACTGTTGTTGTGCGGTGCTTGATAGAGTCCAATCTATTAAGTACCTAGGTGTTGTTTTGGACCAGCGACTAAGCTGGCATTCTCACATTGACTACACCAGCAACAGAGTAAGAAAATTAATATGGATATTTAAAAAACTTAGACATGCAACAACAAAAAAATTAATCACACAAATTTATATCACTATGGCACAATCTATAATAGGCTACTGCATCCCCGTTTGGGAAGGTGCAACAAAAACAAAATTTTTGGAAATTGAAAGAAGTCAGCGCAGCCTCCTTAAGGTAATGTACTATAAACCCTTAAGATACCCCACTGAAGAACTCTATAAATTTTATGAACTCCTGTCTGTGAGAAAATTGTACATTTTATTGACCTCTCTAAAATTGCACAAAACATTACCATTAAGGTCAGAATTACTTCTACATAAGAGAAGAAAACATAGAGTTGCAAAAGCCAATATTGTAAAAACTAAATTTGCCAAACGTCAATACTCTGCATATTCTGTATACATTTATAATAAGTTAAATAGACAATTTGGTATTTTTCAATTACAATCCTCCGTATTAAAGGAAACTGTAAGTAAATGGCTTTTAGGAATGACGAATCATGATATAGAATTAATGCTTCAAGAAACTAACTGAATATAAAATACACTCACTCACTCACACACACACACACACACCCACTCACACACATACACACACACACACACACACACACAAACTCCGCATGTTTGCACACACTAATATTATTAAGATTATTGTTTTTCTTTTATTATTATTTTTTTTTTCAAATATTAAAACTATCAAAGTTAGTTATGGAAGAGCGGGGCCTCCTGGCACAAGTATATATAATACTTTAAAGGTTTGGCCCTAACCTTTGATTGTAATAAAACAACTGTCATTGCTATTGAAATAAACATTTTTTTATTTTTTTTTATTTGATTTGATTACCTAATATGTCAGTGTGCTATAATGGATCTTGAACACTATAATATATTATATTTTTTAGTCCATATAAATAGTATAAATGTACAGGATTTGAATCCGTGACCCGTAGCTCTGCACCCAAAGAGTTGACCCTTCGGAAACATGAGTTATTTGTTAAACAGCAAATCAAAAAGACGCGTTACTTAGAAAGAGTAAATATATTCATATAAAACATTTTTGAGAGAACACAATCATGTTATTAGCTATTTAATCAATCAAGAAAGAATGTGTTTTTAATAATGGTAGCCGGTCTGCTCGTCGAAGCTTTGCTGCGGAATGTTCTGGAAGTTCGAAGACTGCTTAGGTGTCAGGTATTGATTGCTAGGGCCAAACTGCGAGTGGGAGATCTGACCGTGCTGGAATTGAGAAGGTCTCTGAGCTCCAAATCCGTTATTGTTTCCAAAAGACGATGTTCCGAACTGGTTGTCGGATGCTGTGAAATAAAAAGATACTACTTGAGTGATTCAATGCAGGGAAAGAAAAGTACTAAGGAATTAGGATGTAGTAAATATTACTTGATTACGACTGCAGATGGCACAAATAGCTGAAATAAAATTCCATTGAATTTTTTTTCTTAAGATTTTTAAAAATCAGCACACTTCAAAACAGAACTGTTTTGGAGGGTTGCTTATTTCTCATATATGTTATACGATATCTTTGCCAAATGTAAACCGATTTAAATTATTTATATTTTATTAAATAGCTATTATTCATCGACAAAGTATGTCTTAGTCTTAACTTAACTTAACTTAACTTATCTTCACGCACAATCCCTGACGGGGTAACCAGAGAGAACAGATTGCCAAGTGTCACGATCCTTACATACCTCTTTCGCTTCTTTCAGATTCATTATCTTCTTCATATATGCACGTCTAGGTATCTGAGTACTCTTGACCCTCCCCTCTTCGAGCAGTTTGCTCACATGGTCTTCGAAAGTTAGTCTCGGTCTACCTCGACACCTTTTAATATTAACTTTCGCGCTATATATTTTCTTCACCATTCGGTCTTCACTCATTTGCTCAACGTGCCCAAACCATCGAAGCACGCCCTTATCAATTTTTGTGATAAGGTCATCTTTCAAACCTGCCATATTGCGAATCTCTTCGTTTCGCTTTCGGTCGGCCATGGTAACGCCGCACATTTTACGAAGAGATCGCATCTCCACTGCATTCAACTTGCTTTTATGCTTCTTCTGGCATACCCAGGTTTCGCTGCCATATAACAAAGTCGGTAGCAACACTGCGTTATGTATTGCAAGGCGTGCACTCTTCACTACGCCTTGCCTTTTGACTAACGCAGTCAGGGCACCATTGACTTTGTTCCCGGCAGCGACACGCCTGTCCACATCTAAATCACATCTTCCATCCCGGCTAAAAGCACTCCCCAAGTATACAATTTCATTTACCTGTTCTAGACATTCCTGATTTACCCATATTTCACACTTCGTTCTCTCTTCGTCCCTTTCAAATACCAGAACCTTAGTTTTATTAGCATTCAAACGGAGACCTTTAATTTCACATTCCTCTTTCATACACGTGACTAATGCCTGCAGTTCTGCCTCTGATGGTGCAATAAGCACTGCATCATCAGCATACAGCAGACAATTTACTTTTATGTCACCCAATTTCACACCCAAACAGCTATCTTTCAGCTTCTGTAAACAGCTGTCGAGATACAGTATGAACAGCCAGGAAGACATGACACAACCCTGTTTCACGCCCGTTTGGACACTAAACATGGGTGACAGGTCATGCCCTACCCGCACACAGGCTTTACAGTCACAGTAAAGTGACTGCACAGCCTTTAGCAATCGACCATCCACACCGTACCCCGGCAACAGTTCCCACATTTTCTTCCTTACAACCTTATCAAATGCTTTCTCAAGATCCACAAAAGCACAGAAAATCTTCTGGTTAGCAGCCAGAAGCTTTTCCGTGATCATGCGTAGAGAAAACAATTGATCCGTCAGAAGCTTTTCCGTGATCATGCGGAGAGAAAACATTTGATACGTGCATCCTCTTCCAGGTCTAAATCCGCATTGTGCCTCCCATAGAAATCTTTCCGATTTCTCTTGCATCCTACGTGTCAAAACCTTCGAGTAAACTTTACTTGCTTAACTGGTCAAGCTGATCGCCCGATAGCACCCGCAGTCAAAATGTGAACCTTTATCTTTATATAAAGGCACAATGACTGCGGATCGCCATTCATCCGGGACATCCCCCGTCCGCCAGCACAAATTGCACAGCAGATAAAAGCTGTCCCAGACGCGAGGCCCACCATACTTGACCATTTCAGCAGTAACTTTGTCTAGTCCCGCAGCCTTACCACATTTCAAACTTCAAATCGCACGTTCAATCTCTTTCATACTGATGACCTCATTGTCATCGAGGTCCAGGTCTGGCGTACCAGTCACGGCGTCATCCCCGGATCCCTCACTAAGATCATCACACGCATACATTTCTCTATAAAATTCGCTCCATCGCTGCATGACGTCCGATTTTTCTATGAGGACGTCATTAGTACTCGAAAGCACTTTGTTCATTCTTAAGGCCGTCGCACCACTTCGGGTCCTTCCAACCTCTTTCCAGAAGAGTTTGGAGTTCTCCTTAAAGTTGTGCGACAACCTTTCGTCCGCTTCCATACTACACCTTTCACGCATTTCCTCAATCAAGTAGTCTAACCATGCTTTCTTTTTTTTGTCTACAGCTTCTTTCACTTCATCATTCCACCATGCATCTCTTCTTTTACTACTGCCTCTTTTTGTTGTTCCACACACTTCTTCCGCTGCACTTACCATTCCATCCCTAAGGTTCTGCCATGTTCTTTCCACACATTCATTTCTGCCATCGATGGTGTCAAGCTTTTCAGCTACCCTCGCATGATATTTGTCCCTAGTATCCGCTTCCTGAAGCTTCCAGCTTCGGATGCAACAGACCGACTGTGGTTCTGTTACTGCCGTCCGGTAGCGCCAACCCGCGAACAGACCCCTAAATCTAGTAATCACTAGATAGTGATCCGTTCCCAGGTCAGCACCCCTGAACACTCGCGTATCCATCACCTGTTTTCACAGTCGGTCATCCACCAGAAACAAATCGATCATACATCTCTCATTCTTTTTTTCTCTAGTATACATATGGATTTTCTTGTGATTAAACATAGTGTTTGTCACAAGAAGACCCTTTTCCTTGCATACCGCCAGTATAAGCTTGCCAGCATCATTAACCCTTTTATCGCCAAACTTTCCAAGCACCGACTCGTACCCTGGTCGAGCGGTACCAACCCATCCATTCAAATCACCACACACAACAATTCTTTCGTTTCCCCTAGCCAAATCTAGAACTTCTCTTACATTCTCCCAAAACTCCTCCAGCTCAGCCCTGGACGACGAAGCTACCGGCGCATAAACAGCCAAAAGGAATAACTTCGTCAGTCCCAATTTAAAGCGAACCCAGGAAAGTCTTGAGTTCACAACCTTATATTCAGTCATAACATCGACCAACCGAGACGACAGCAGCACCCTCACTCCCTGGCGGGCGCTCTCGCTCTCTGGGACATCGGACCATAGAACTAACGCCCCGCCAGGGAGCTCTTCAGTACCACTGCCCTTCCGTTTGGTCTCCGACATACACACGACATCTAATTCTCTTTCTTTAATTATTTCAATCAACTCATTCGTCTTATCTTTCATGCCTCCTCTAACAATCCACGTGCCAACTCTGCACTCTGTCCTCCACCTTCCGCCGTTTCGGGCTGTGCGTGACGGGTGGCGGTCCCCATCGCCGCTTTGCGCACTGCATTCCACACCAACGGGGACTAGCTGGTGTGCGTCGCCTTGGGGGGACGCCCTAATCCTCGTTGGCATGGGTGCGCAGCTGTGTAGAATTGCAGCCCTGAAAAGGGCTGGCAGGGGTCGCGACGAGCACGCTTCTACAATGACCCCCAACTTAACTTAAAAAGCTATTTGTAGAAGTTATTTTATTGAAGTAATGTTCTCTAAAATTGGTTTCAACCTTTTATTAACAGTTTAATTTTGTTATCAAACGATTAACATCACACACACAAATCACAACGTGATGTTATTGATAATAGAAATCAAGTAGCTTCTTTATAGAAATTCTCATTACTTGTATATACATAGATATCACAAATGATTTGTTATATTTACGCGAAGACTACACATTAAATGAAACTAATTATTACGGGTTTTATCGTGTTTAATTTAACTTTTTAATCCCCCGACGTTTCGGGGGAGCGTAAAAATTAATTTCATTCAATATTAGAAATTAATAAACGAAAGAAAGTTAAAATAAGAAAAATAAATAAGTTCACTAAGATTGTTAATTATTGAATAAGAAAATATAAAGTAAAATTAATAAATTAATTAACGTTTTATAGACTTACCTCCGAAGGTCGAATGTCCATTTCTGCCTTGACCGTTAGCGCTGGATGATCCGTAGTTAGGTGGCAGGTACTGGTTTGATGTAGCACCAAAGGTGTTACCGTTTGATGCACCAAACCCATGACCATCTGACCCAGATCCACCATTGACTGCAAAACCTCTAGACCCTCCATTAAAACCAAAATTGCCATGGGAACCGCCGTTGGAACCTCCGTTGTTACCCTTAGCAGGGTTTACTGATCCAAAGCTACCATGGCCAGCACCATGTGAGTCGAAAGATCCAAAGTTTCCTCGGCCTCCATTGGATCCAAAACCGTTGTGAGATCCGGTATTGGAACCAAAACCTAGAGTGTTAGTGTTATCAGGAGGTAGGTAAGAGCGTTCGAGATGTTCGAGACGTCCAGCTGCGCACACGGCGATCAAAGCGGCAGTAATGACCTAAAATACAATATATTATAGTACAATATTTTTACTGAAATAAATAATTTTATTATATACAATATGAAAAATTATAATAAAATCTAGTAACTTAATAATAATACAATCCTACTCCCCGTGGTATCGTGCCAAGAACGCTGGCTGCGTTTCCCCGCTGAATGGCTATACTTAGCCTTTGAGCGAGAAATGAACCAGTCCTCTTATCACCAGCAGCAACGATCAGCAGCGGATAGAGTTCCTTTAGGAACTTCACCGCACGTGGACCCCACGGACCGATAGTCTCTACATCAAATGCCACAAATATGTAGTCATCTCTCAGAGACTCATATTTGCGCCACTTAGTTCAGCTGTCTCTGATGCGGCTTAGCTCTAAACGAGGTACCCCTGAAATGAGAGGCCGCCAGAGTACAAATTCAATTTTAAAAGTAAGTTTAAAGGAAATATCAATATTTTGGTTACTATACAGTCCGTAGCCCTGTGTGATTTTGAGAGTACTGCTATAAAATATAAGTTTCCAATGATACCTAATGATGTTTTTAATTTAATGTATGTATGCATTCAGTAATGGCGCGTGTAGTAACGACGTAAGATAATGCACTACTGGAATTGACGTAGGAGTTGAACAGCAACATCTATGTACATGATAAAACTCATATTTTAAAATTTAAAATTTTGTACAGCCGATTTGAAAATAAGTTATTAAGAACAACTCAAAAACTATTGGTCTGAACTTGATCAAATTTATATGAGTACACTAGAAGAAGTACCAGCTTTCAAATAAAAAAGAATTATCGAAATCGGTTCACCCAGTGAAAAGTTATGAGGTAACACACATAAAAAAATATACAGTCGAATTGATTAACGTTGCATTTTTGGAAATCGGCAGAAAATAATAAAAACTGTAGCTGCCATCCTGCTTGCCAAGCGTGGCAACTATTGCAAATATTGCAAACATCCACTCTATGAGACAATCTTTAAGGGAATCTTTGCACTAATGATAGGCTGTAAAGCATGAATGAAATGAAAAAGATCAGTAAAAGTATTTTTAAACCTACATTATGTAAGCAAACATTATGTCTGAAAGGTGTGAATGTGTGTCTACGACAACCTTGCGGTAATATAATTGATAGAAAGGGAAATAATGTTCTTAACTATCCTGTCATCAGAGAGAGGAATATATTGATCAGATGTAGATCCTCCGTCGTCTCACTTTAACCAGTCTCATTTAAATTTAAATTATTTGTTATTACTTTGCCTGGAGTCTTATTTAAATTTTATATAAATTAAATTGTATACTATAAAAATATGAGTATTATTATTTTCATAAATAAATTTCATTAAAATTTAAATTAATTTTTTTTCCAATAAACTTATCAAGGACGTAATATCTAAATATATCAGATCTTAAAATTTGGCAAAATGCTAAATCGCAAAATCCAAGGAAATTATTACAAATAATTATTTAAATTTTTTAAAAATAGATTTTACCAGTTTCATTTTGGTATCCGTGGAAGTTGCTAAGAAGGTACTACCAAATGTGAAGCTCAAACAAAACTGTGATTCTTTGAGACGAATTGACCTATTATATACCTGACCTGAACGTAATCCTGATCATCTCACGAATACGGCCTGACGTAATTGTTTTAAAGCAAAGATAATAAACGAGTACGTATATTAGTTATGATATGCATGGTTGAGTAATTATTTACCATAGTTTTTTTTTCGCTACCGAACTTAATGAGACGACCTCGTCTTGTCAAAGAATAAATGTACGTTTTCAAGGAAACATTATCGATTTATTTCAGTATTGTGATTTCTTTTACAATCGACTTCACTATGGAAACTGTCCGATATGTTACCAGCCTGCCTATTGTTCGATTAAATGTAACGGCATGTTCGAATATAATAATTAAATAAATGATAATTAATTAGCGTAAAGCGATTTTATTATATGTTTTGCAATAAGCTAGGCTTGATGATATATTTATAAAGCTTCATAATGCAGTTTGCTTCAATATCTCAGAACTCACGAACAGCAGATGGTATAATTAAAAAAAATTAAGCCCTAATGATTTTTTTTAGAATTTTGCTTTTTGAATTTGCTTTTTCACGTACGAGTAATAATTTTGTTAATTTTAAATCCCTTTAGCATCCTAGATGTTTTCTTAATATGTCTTAATATTTTTGAAGTGAAGACATCTTAAGAATAGATGTGATTTGAAACTCTACGAAACAAAAAAGTGACACTTGAAAGAAACTAATATATAGGATTTAGCCTACCACACAATGAGATAAAATACAGAATACAGTGTTACCTATTTTCTCGGTTCTTTCGGTCTCTTTTCTGAAGGTTTTACTTCTACCGCGCATGAAATTCACACAATTTGTTTGTTAAAATTATAACTGACCACAAGTTTACAATTTTTACTTGGTGAAGCCATGCTACAGCTTTATTATGGTTGTAACACGAATAGGTCGGCTTAACCGGAGAAATAACACGCGGCGTTAAATACGTAGGGCACACTGAAATGATCGGGAACTCAAAGCACAATATTCTATTCCCGATCATTTCATTGTGCCAATCCGTAGCAGTTTAATATGTAGAGTTTATAGAACGAGGTGTATTCCTCAGCGGTGACTACGCATCATCATTTTGAATCTTAATCGAGGATCCATGTATTGCCTTGTGTGTCACGAGAATGGGTCACGGCATTCATTTACTACCAACACGGCTAGCATAGACTGGGGAAACAAATTTATCCTCCGATTGTATCCTCTGACAAGAGATAAAATTATCTTGCCCTTATGCGAAAGCAAGGCAACGGAGTACAGGAGAAGTATATCCCCGTTTGACATAACGAGTAGACATATATCCACTAGTGTGCCCATGCTTGAAGTTTGGATAAAACTAAGCGAGGGGTAAACATTTTGTCCTTTCTCCAGGGATAAAATGTCCCCTGCCATGCCATGGTATGGTCTCAAATCAAATGTTTAAAAGTGGAAAAGCTTCATCCCCGACAAATACAAATGGCATTTCAGATCATTCATTATACTTTAGTATTATTGAGCATGCTGGTAAATCCAATTGGTTTGTTAAAAGTCTTCTACCAAAAGTTGTATATCGGAATACGCTATCGTCACTTATGGATTCATATGCATCCACGATAATAGTCACGAAGCTATATTTAGCATCGGCAATCACAAGCAGAATAATCGAATAAAACTTTTTATAACTCTTTATATGACTCTGAGCCGGTATAATTGGGTCTTTCGATTCTTATGTCATCATCATCATTATATCCTTTCATAAGTCCACTGCTGAACATAGGCCTCCCCCAAGGAATGCCACAAAGCACGGTCCTAAGCCACTTGCATCCATCGACTTCCTACATGTCTTACCAGGTCGTCACTCCATCTAGTGGGGGGTCGCTCTACACTTCGCCTACCAGGCTGCCACTCGAGAACCTTTCTTCCACATCGGTTGTCGGTTCTTCAAGCTATATGGCCGACCCACTGCCACTTCACCTTACTAATCCGTTGGGCGATGTCGGTTACTCTGGTTCTACTGCGGATATACTCATTTCTAAGTTTATTACGCAGAGAAACCCCGAGCATAGCCCTCGCCATAGCTCGCTGAGCGATCTTGAGCTTCCTCATACGGCCAGCAGCGAAAACTACGTCTCAGATCCAAAGGTAATCACTGGATATACGCACTGAACTTTTCATTTAAATAATTAGGCTACAAATATAACCACTGCTTGCACGAATGATAAATAATTGCACTGATAGTCGTAGCACCAATCAAGTATTCAAAGTGCAACGATTTTATACTATTTTCCGTAGCAAGTTACCTGTAAACAAGATATTGATTTTATTTATTTAGTTACAGTAAACTCCATGCAAAAAAAAATTAGAAAAACATGAAAGATTGTTTCGGTAAGGAATCGGCAGCACAACAGTGTAAATCGGAACAAGCCGCTCCTTCAAAAATAAATATATCCATTTCACTTCAGTGCCTTTCTAATTCCTTGTATTCAGAAACGAGAAATGAGCAGTAATGTACTATCGCCTGTTTTTACTCAGGATGTAAATGTATCGTCGCCGGTTTCTACTCAGGATAATATAACATTGTCTGCTCTGGCTCAGAATTCACAACACACTAATAACAACATAACATCACTATGAAAGAAAAACTGTCCTCGAGACAACAATTCAACAGATTATGATAACCAATTTCTTGACTTATTAAAAGACAAACAAGTACAGGACGAAAACGACGATAAATAAAAGGCTGATGTTAGTCCTTATGTTACTTAAATTATATGATGATCAAAATCATTATTCTAAGATTGAAATACTTAGTGCCTTAAATACAGCACTTTCTCATTCATCCCCGCTATCTCTAAAACTGTTGTCTCGAGAAACAAAATTTTTAAAAGTAGATTTTTATTTCTAACACAAAAAACAAATTAGAACGTGGAATGTGGTGATAGTATATCGAACATTAATAATGTGCTTTTAGATGTAGTTTATTTCTCATAACTAATGAGATAATAGTCTCTGAATAACGAAGAAAAACGTAATATCGCAAGGTTTTGGTCGGGGTATCGCTTTAAGTCATAAGCTGCCCGTACGGCGCTCTCTTACAAAATAAGTCTATACTTATTATTATAATTAAAAAAAATATTAATTATATTACTTACGACTATAGAAACTATTTTCTATAGTCGTCGCATAGTCACGTTACCCTTCAGCAAAATTCATATGAAAGATATGTGAATATCTACAATAAGCCAATCCAGCTAATTTATATGGGGCTTTATTGAAGCTTCGCGTCAGTAGTAGTTCCAAAAAAAAGGATGGCATCCACAAAAGTCAACTCCTCCCCGTTTAAGAGCGCTATTTCAAGTTTAAGCACAACTGTAAGTCTATAACAGCCGTGGCTGCTTACGTAGTGAAGTTGCTCCACGGCGTCGCGTACAACCCGGGGGTGCTGCGCAACCCGCAGCTGTGCGCAACGGACCGGTATAATATGTGGGAGGCGGCGCCGTCCGCTGCTACTCGCGCTGCCCGTGGCCAGGACCAATTTGTTTAGTAACTTACCTCTAGTGCGAACAATCCTCGTGGTGAACAAAGTTCTCGAGAGGATTGGGTATACTCTGAGAATCTGAGTGAACTCGCTAAAGTACTTTTGTACATTGTTAGTTATTTAAGTTAGTTGTAATACATAGTATATTTAAAATGATTAGCAACACTATCGTAGTGGGTTTGTTTAGTCTGTAAGGATAGTTGTTAAGTGTGTGTGTGTGTGTGTGTGTGTGTGTGTGTGTGTGTGTGTGTGTGTGTGTAAATAAATAAATATTTTTTATATTATTATTATTTATTTATTTTAATACATTGTAGTGGCTTCTTTAAACAAAAAAGGATACAAATATGGAAATACGACTAAGGATCTAGATAGTCTCTCACTGAGCCTGCAATTCTACTGACTATCTATACCCTTCATACAGAACTCAGCTGTAGACGCACTGACGCTTGGCGGCAGAAAGAGGTAAGAGGGTATTTTCTATCCTGAAGGACTCCTTGATGGAAAGGGAGTCCTACCACCTAGTACACCTGATGGTAAAAGAATCAAAATGCAAATGCATTGTCACCCCTGAGAACAAATATAAAATGCCTCGTTTCAATTACAATAAGCCTCCGGTTCTTTACAGTCACCATACGAAATACAGTAGCATTACTGTACTTGGTCTTGGATCGGTTAATAATTGGCTACAGCATAACCTCCTCACTCTTAATGAATCTAAGACAAAATATATATGTTTTACGATCACCAATAGAACACAACCTGCTAGCAACATTGCTCTAAGAATTCATCAGTGTAGTTATAAAGATACTGCAAACTGTTGTTGTGCGGTGCTTGATAGAGTCCAATCTATTAAGTACCTAGGTGTTGTTTCGGACCAGCGACTAAGCTGGCATTCTCACATTGACTACACCAGCAACAGAGTAAGAAAATTAATATGGATATTTAAAAAACTTAGACAAGCAACAACAAAAAAATTAATCACACAAATTTATATCACTATGGCACAATCTATAATAGGCTACTGCATCCCCGTTTGGGAAGGTGCAACAAAAACAAAATTTTTGGAAATTGAAAGAAGTCAGCGCAGCCTCCTTAAGGTAATGTACTATAAACCCTTAAGATACCCCACTGAAGAACTCTATAAATTTTATGAACTCCTGTCTGTGAGAAAATTGTACATTTTATTGACCTCTCTAAAATTGCACAAAACATTACCATTAAGGTCAGAATTACTTCTACATAAGAGAAGAAAACATAGAGTTGCAAAAGCCAATATTGTAAAAACTAAATTTGCCAAACGTCAATACTCTGCATATTCTGTATACATTTATAATAAGTTAAATAGACAATTTGGTATTTTTCAATTACAATCCTCCGTATTAAAGGAAACTGTAAGTAAATGGCTTTTAGAAATGACGAATCATGATATAGAATTAATGCTTCAAGAAACTAACTGAATAAAAAATACACTCACTCACTCACACACACACACACACACCCACTCATACACATACACACACACACACACACACACACACACACAAACTCCGCATGTTTGCACACACTAATATTATTAAGATTATTGTTTTTCTTTTATTATTATTTTTTTTTTCAAATATTAAAACTATCAAAGTTAGTTATGGAAGAGCGGGGCCTCCTGGCACAAGTATATATAATACTTTAAAGGTTTGGCCCTAACCTTTGATTGTAATAAAACAACTGTCATTGCTATTGAAATAAACATTTTTTTATTTTTTTTTTATTTGATTTGATTACCTAATATGTCAGTGTGCTATAATGGATCTTGAACACTATAATATATTATATTTTTTAGTCCATATAAATAGTATAAATGTACAGGATTTGAATCCGTGACCCGTAGCTCTGCACCCAAAGAGTTGACCCTTCGGAAACATGAGTTATTTGTTAAACAGCAAATCAAAAAGACGCGTTACTTAGAAAGAGTAAATATATTCATATAAAACATTTTTGAGAGAACACAATCATGTTATTAGCTATTTAATCAATCAAGAAAGAATGTGTTTTTAATAATGGTAGCCGGTCTGCTCGTCGAAGCTTTGCTGCGGAATGTTCTGGAAGTTCGAAGACTGCTTAGGTGTCAGGTATTGATTGCTAGGGCCAAACTGCGAGTGGGAGATCTGACCGTGCTGGAATTGAGAAGGTCTCTGAGCTCCAAATCCGTTATTGTTTCCAAAAGACGATGTTCCGAACTGGTTGTCGGATGCTGTGAAATAAAAAGATACTACTTGAGTGATTCAATGCAGGGAAAGAAAAGTACTAAGGAATTAGGATGTAGTAAATATTACTTGATTACGACTGCAGATGGCACAAATAGCTGAAATAAAATTCCATTGAATTTTTTTTCTTAAGATTTTTAAAAATCAGCACACTTCAAAACAGAACTGTTTTGGAGGGTTGCTTATTTCTCATATATGTTATACGATATCTTTGCCAAATGTAAACCGATTTAAATTATTTATATTTTATTAAATAGCTATTATTCATCGACAAAGTATGTCTTAGTCTTAACTTAACTTAACTTAACTTATCTTCACGCACAATCCCTGACGGGGTAACCAGAGAGAACAGATTGCCAAGTGTCACGATCCTTACATACATCTTTCGCTTCTTTCAGATTCATTATCTTCTTCATATATGCACGTCTAGGTATCTGAGTACTCTTGACCCTCCCCTCTTCGAGCAGTTTGCTCACATGGTCTTCGAAAGTTAGTCTCGGTCTACCTCGACACCTTTTAATATTAACTTTCGCGCTATATATTTTCTTCACCATTCGGTCTTCACTCATTTGCTCAACGTGCCCAAACCATCGAAGCACGCCCTTATCAATTTTTGTGATAAGGTCATCTTTCAAACCTGCCATATTGCGAATCTCTTCGTTTCGCTTTCGGTCGGCCATGGTAACGCCGCACATTTTACGAAGAGATCGCATCTCCACTGCATTCAACTTGCTTTTATGCTTCTTCTGGCATACCCAGGTTTCGCTGCCATATAACAAAGTCGGTAGCAACACTGCGTTATGTATTGCAAGGCGTGCACTCTTCACTACGCCTTGCCTTTTGACTAACGCAGTCAGGGCACCATTGACTTTGTTCCCGGCAGCGACACGCCTGTCCACATCTAAATCACATCTTCCATCCCGGCTAAAAGCACTCCCCAAGTATACAATTTCATTTACCTGTTCTAGACATTCCTGATTTACCCATATTTCACACTTCGTTCTCTCTTCGTCCCTTTCAAATACCAGAACCTTAGTTTTATTACCATTCAAACGGAGACCTTTAATTTCACATTCCTCTTTCATACACGTGACTAATGCCTGCAGTTCTGCCTCTGATGGTGCAATAAGCACTGCATCATCAGCATACAGCAGACAATTTACTTTTATGTCACCCAATTTCACACCCAAACAGCTATCTTTCAGCTTCTGTAAACAGCTGTCGAGATACAGTATGAACAGCCAGGAAGACATGACACAACCCTGTTTCACGCCCGTTTGGACACTAAACATGGGTGACAGGTCATGCCCTACCCGCACACAGGCTTCACAGTCACAGTAAAGTGACTGCACAGCCCTTAGCAATCGACCATCCACACCGTACCCCGGCAACAGTTCCCACATTTTCTTCCTTACAACCTTATCAAATGCTTTCTCAAGATCCACAAAAGCACAGAAAATCTTCTGGTTAGCAGCCAGAAGATTTTCCGTGATCATGCGTAGAGAAAACAATTGATCCGTCAGAAGCTTTTCCGTGATCATGCGGAGAGAAAACATTTGATACGTGCATCCTCTTCCAGGTCTAAATCCGCATTGTGCCTCCCATAGAAATCTTTCCGATTTCTCTTGCATCCTACGTGTCAAAACCTTCGAGTAAACTTTACTTGCTTAACTGGTCAAGCTGATCGCCCGATAGCACCCGCAGTCAAAATGTGAACCTTTATCTTTATATAAAGGCACAATGACTGCGGATCGCCATTCATCCGGGACATCCCCCGTCCGCCAGCACAAATTGCACAGCAGATAAAAGCTGTCCCAGACGCGAGGCCCACCATACTTGACCATTTCAGCAGTAACTTTGTCTAGTCCCGCAGCCTTACCACATTTCAAACTTCAAATCGCACGTTCAATCTCTTTCATACTGATGACCTCATTGTCATCGAGGTCCAGGTCTGGCGTACCAGTCACGGCGTCATCCCCGGATCCCTCACTAAGATCATCACACGCATACATTTCTCTATAAAATTCGCTCCATCGCTGCATGACGTCCGATTTTTCTATGAGGACGTCATTAGTACTCGAAAGCACTTTGTTCATTCTTAAGGCCGTCGCACCACTTCGGGTCCTTCCAACCTCTTTCCAGAAGAGTTTGGAGTTCTCCTTAAAGTTGTGCGACAACCTTTCGTCCGCTTCCATACTACACCTTTCACGCATTTCCTCAATCAAGTAGTCTAACCATGCTTTCTTTTTTTTGTCTACAGCTTCTTTCACTTCATCATTCCACCATGCATCTCTTCTTTTACTACTGCCTCTTTTTGTTGTTCCACACACTTCTTCCGCTGCACTTACCATTCCATCCCTAAGGTTCTGCCATGTTCTTTCCACACATTCATTTCTGCCATCGATGGTGTCAAGCTTTTCAGCTACCCTCGCATGATATTTGTCCCTAGTATCCGCTTCCTGAAGCTTCCAGCTTCGGATGCAACAGACCGACTGTGATTCTGTTACTGCCGTCCGGTAGCGCCAACCCGCGAACAGACCCCTAAATCTAGTAATCACTAGATAGTGATCCGTTCCCAGGTCAGCACCCCTGAACACTCGCGTATCCATCACCTGTTTTCACAGTCGGTCATCCACCAGAAACAAATCGATCATACATCTCTCATTCTTTTTTTCTCTAGTATACATATGGATTTTCTTGTGATTAAACATAGTGTTTGTCACAAGAAGACCCTTTTCCTTGCATACCGCCAGTATAAGCTTGCCAGCATCATTAACCCTTTTATCGCCAAACTTTCCAAGCACCGACTCGTACCCTGGTCGAGCGGTACCAACCCATCCATTCAAATCACCACACACAACAATTCTTTCGTTTCCCCTAGCCAAATCTAGAACTTCTCTTACATTCTCCCAAAACTCCTCCAGCTCAGCCCTGGACGACGAAGCTACCGGCGCATAAACAGCCAAAAGGAATAACTTCGTCAGTCCCAATTTAAAGCGAACCCAGGAAAGTCTTGAGTTCACAACCTTATATTCAGTCATAACATCGACCAACCGAGACGACAGCAGCACCCTCACTCCCTGGCGGGCGCTCTCGCTCTCTGGGACATCGGACCATAGAACTAACGCCCCGCCAGGGAGCTCTTCAGTACCACTGCCCTTCCGTTTGGTCTCCGACATACACACGACATCTAATTCTCTTTCTTTCATTATTTCAATCAACTCATTCGTCTTATCTTTCATGCCTCCTCTAACAATCCACGTGCCAACTCTGCACTCTGTCCTCCACCTTCCGCCGTTTCGGGCTGTGCGTGACGGGTGGCGGTCCCCATCGCCGCTTTGCGCACTGCATTCCACACCAACGGGGACTAGCTGGTGTGCGTCGCCTTGGGGGGACGCCCTAATCCTCGTTGGCATGGGTGCGCAGCTGTGTAGAATTGCAGCCCTGAAAAGGGCTGGCAGGGGTCGCGACGAGCACGCTTCTACAATGACCCCCAACTTAACTTAAAAAGCTATTTGTAGAAGTTATTTTATTGAAGTAATGTTCTCTAAAATTGGTTTCAACCTTTTATTAACAGTTTAATTTTGTTATCAAACGATTAACATCACACACACAAATCACAACGTGATGTTATTGATAATAGAAATCAAGTAGCTTCTTTATAGAAATTCTCATTACTTGTATATACATAGATATCACAAATGATTTGTTATATTTACGCGAAGACTACACATTAAATGAAACTAATTATTACGGGTTTTATCGTGTTTAATTTAACTTTTTAATCCCCCGACGTTTCGGGGGAGCGTAAAAATTAATTTCATTCAATATTAGAAATTAATAAACGAAAGAAAGTTAAAATAAGAAAAATAAATAAGTTCACTAAGATTGTTAATTATTGAATAAGAAAATATAAAGTAAAATTAATAAATTAATTAACGTTTTATAGACTTACCTCCGAAGGTCGAATGTCCATTTCTGCCTTGACCGTTAGCGCTGGATGATCCGTAGTTAGGTGGCAGGTACTGGTTTGATGTAGCACCAAAGGTGTTACCGTTTGATGCACCAAACCCAGATCCACCATTGACTGCAAAACCTCTAGACCCTCCATTAAAACCAAAATTGCCATGGGAACCGCCGTTGGAACCTCCGTTGTTACCCTTAGCAGGGTTTACTGATCCAAAGCTACCATGGCCAGCACCATGTGAGTCGAAAGATCCAAAGTTTCCTCGGCCTCCATTGGATCCAAAACCGTTGTGAGATCCGGTATTGGAACCAAAACCTAGAGTGTTAGTGTTATCAGGAGGTAGGTAAGAGCGTTCGAGATGTTCGAGACGTCCAGCTGCGCACACGGCGATCAAAGCGGCAGTAATGACCTAAAATACAATATATTATAGTACAATATTTTTACTGAAATAAATAATTTTATTATGTACAATATGAAAAATTATAATAAAATCTAGTAACTTAATAATAATACAATCCTACTCCCCGTGGTATCGTGCCAAGAACGCTGGCTGCGTTTCCCCGCTGAATGGCTATACTTAGCCTTTGAGCGAGAAATGAACCAGTCCTCTTATCACCAGCTGCAACGATCAGCAGCGGATAGAGTTCCTTTAGGAACTTCACCGCACGTGGACCCCACGGACCGATAGTCTCTACATCAAATGCCACAAATATGTAGTCATCTCTCAGAGACTCATATTTGCGCCACTTAGTTCAGCTGTCTCTGATGCGGCTTAGCTCTAAACGAGATACCCCTGAGATGAGAGCCCGCCAGAGTACAAATTCAATTTTAAAAGTAAGTTTAAAGGAAATATCAATATTTTGGTTACTATACAGTCCGTAGCCCTGTGTGATTTTGAGAGTACTGCTATAAAATATAAGTTTCCAATGATACCTAATGATGTTTTTAATTTAATGTATGTATGCATTCAGTAATGGCGCGTGTAGTAACGACGTAAGATAATGCACTACTGGAATTGACGTAGGAGTTGAACAGCAACATCTATGTACATGATAAAACTCATATTTTAAAATTTAAAATTTTGTACAGCCGATTTGAAAATAAGTTATTAAGAACAACTCAAAAACTATTGGTCTGAACTTGATCAAATTTATATGAGTACACTAGAAGAAGTACCAGCTTTCAAATAAAAAAGAATTATCGAAATCGGTTCACCCAGTGAAAAGTTATGAGGTAACACACATAAAAAAAATATACAGTCGAATTGATTAACGTTGCATTTTTGGAAATCGGCAGAAAATAATAAAAACTGTAGCTGCCATCCTGCTTGCCAAGCGTGGCAACTATTGCAAATATTGCAAACATCCACTCTATGAGACAATCTTTAAGGGAATCTTTGCACTAATGATAGGCTGTAAAGCATGAATGAAATGAAAAAGATCAGTAAAAGTATTTTTAAACCTACATTATGTAAGCAAACATTATGTCTGAAAGGTGTGAATGTGTGTCTACGACAACCTTGCGGTAATATAATTGATAGAAAGGGAAATAATGTTCTTAACTATCCTGTCATCAGAGAGAGGAATATATTGATCAGATGTAGATCCTCCGTCGTCTCACTTTAACCAGTCTCATTTAAATTTAAATTATTTGTTATTACTTTGCCTGGAGTCTTATTTAAATTTTATATAAATTAAATTGTATACTATAAAAATATGAGTATTATTATTTTCATAAATAAATTTCATTAAAATTTAAATTAATTTTTTTTCCAATAAACTAATCAAGGACGTAATATCTAAATATATCAGATCTTAAAATTTGGCAAAATGCTAAATCGCAAAATCCAAGGAAATTATTACAAATAATTATTTAAATTTTTTAAAAATAGATTTTACCAGTTTCATTTTGGTATCCGTGGAAGTTGCTAAGAAGGTACTACCAAATGTGAAGCTCAAACAAAACTGTGATTCTTTGAGACGAATTGACCTATTATATACCTGACCTGAACGTAATCCTGATCATCTCACGAATACGGCCTGACGTAATTGTTTTAAAGCAAAGATAATAAACGAGTACGTATATTAGTTATGATATGCATGGTTGAGTAATTATTTACCATAGTTTTTTTTTCGCTACCGAACTTAATGAGACGACCTCGTCTTGTCAAAGAATAAATGTACGTTTTCAAGGAAACATTATCGATTTATTTCAGTATTGTGATTTCTTTTACAATCGACTTGGCGCGCGGAGGCACTATGCCGGGGGGAAACCCCGCTGCCGCGGCAAGTTGTCGCGCAGCGGACAGACTTCCGGCATGATCTCATGGCGACATGGAGAGAGCGACTGTCGCAACCCCGTGCTGGGCACGCCACTATAGCGGCGATAAGACCCCTCTTTGAGGAGTGGCTTGAGAGACGCCACGGCGTCCTCACCTTCCGCCTGACGCAGGTCCTCACCGGACACGGTGTGTTCGGGAGGTTCCTGCACCGAATCGGGCGGGAGGAAACGCCCGGGTGCTCCCACTGCGAGGAGCGACCGGAGGACACGGTGGAGCACACCGTGAAGGTGTGCCCTGCTTGGGCGGAGCACCGCCGTGTCCTCGTAGCGGCGATAGGCGGCGGCGACCTCTCGCGTCCGGCCCTGGTCGAAGCCATGGTCCGGAGCGAGACGGAATGGGATGCCGTCACCACCTTCTGCGAAGCAGTGATGCTAGCGAAGGAGGTGGCGGAGCGGGAGAAGGAGAGAGCAGCAGCTTTCCTTCCCGGCCGCCGCGGGAGACGCCCCGGGCGTCGGGGGCTACGTCGTGGCCCCCGGCCACCGTAGGCGCGGGCCTGTGGATGGCGAGCAATGGGTAGCTCGCCGTCCGTCCGTCTAACGACGACAGGCCGTGTCGACGGCGCGTTTTGTTCCACGCGCGCCTCAAAGAGCTGTCAGCATCGTGAAGGGGCCCGCAAGGGCCGACGCCTGCCGGGGCTGCGGGCTGTTCGAAAGAGATACCGCGGCTCCGGAACGTAAGGGCACTGAAGGAACACGGATGGTTTTTAGTCAGTAAAAGTCTGACACTCCCTTCCGCTCCACCCAGAGCGAAAGGCGTCATTTGATGATTTTCCATCCGCAAAAAAAAAAAAAAAAGGGTATAAAAAAGTTAGTAAAGCATTATCCACAGTATATTAAAATAAAGGTAGATAATATCTAAAAATAATTATAGTGGATTAAGATTTATTTTTCATTTTATAATCCACGCTAAAAACTTTTGGACCTTACTGCAGGCTGTAACCTTAACTTTAAGCGAGGTGTCATGTCGTGCGGTTCAGACGCGTATTTACGCGGGTGAAACCGCGAAGCACAGCTAGTATAGAATGCAAATATAAATTATTAAAATATTTTTTTGTTTTTTAAATTCTTTAACCGTGCCGTGTAGTGGCGGTCAAGAATATCCACTACCCCATATCCTCCCGTGGGTGTAGTAAAAGGCGACAAAGGGAAACAGGCGGGAGATGGGCAGCAGCATCTTCCTGATAATAGCCAATATTATAATAAAAAAACTGCGGTTGCCAACCCGCTCGCCAGGCGTGGCAACTATGGCAAATACCCCCCAATGACGAGAGTAACAAAGATACGGCCCCCAGTCCACGGCGGCCCCGCTATTCCTGGCTACGGTGGCGACCATGGTAACGGCGGGGCAGGGGGTGCTAAGAATCTCCGGTGAAGGTTCAGTTGCCACCTTAAACAACTCGACCTGGCAACATACAACGCACGCACCCTAAGGACTGACGAGAAGATCGTGGAGCTGGAAGAAGAGATGGACAAGTTGCGCTGGCATATTATAGGATTATCCGAAGTCCGAAGAGAGGGAGAGGACACGGTAATCCTTGAATCCGGCAACTTGCTTTATCACCGGGAGGGCGACCATCTGTCCCAAGGAGGTGTCGGATTTATCGTCCACAAGTCTCTCGTTAACAACGTTGTGAAGATCGGGAGTGTGTCGACGAGGGTTGCGTACCTTATACTCAGAATCACCAAACGGTATTCGCTGAAGGTCATACAGGTTTACGCACCAACCACGACACACCCCGATGAGGAGGTGGAGGAAATGTATGAGGATATCTCTAGAGCCATGCATTCCTCCAAAACCCAATATACGGTGTTAATGGGAGACTTCAATGCAAAACTAGGCACAAGAGAGAACGGTGAGCTGAAAGTAGGGAAATTTGGAATAGGGCAACGGAACCCAAGGGGCCAGCAGCTGGCCGACTTCATGGAGAAAGAGGGACTCTTTATGATGAACTCTTTCTTCAAGAAGCGGCCCCACAGGAAGTGGACCTGGTCGAGCCCCGACGGTACGACAAAAAATGAGATTGACTTCATTATGACGACCAGACGACAACTGTTCAGTGATGTCTCAGTGATCGCGAGGGTGAAAACCGACAACAATCACCGAATGGTTACAAGCACACTGAATCTAAACGTTAAGTTGGAGAGGACACGTCTAATGAAGTCAACGCTCCGTCTCCGTCGTGCTCTACTCCAAAGTCCCGAAATCTTTCAGCTCGAGCTATGAAACCGTTTTCAGTGCCTAGAAGATTGCAATGCAGTGGGCGATATGAATGACAAGCTCGTGGAAACTGTCCATGCGGTCGGAGCTAAGTTCTGCAAGACCCGCCGCAGAGGAACACAAAAACTCTCCGATCACACTCTTAATCTCAAGGCTGTTAGACGGGAGATGAGGCTACATTCTTCAACAGATTTGACAGCATACAGGCAACTAAACAGACAGATCTCCAAATGCATGCGGCGGGACTTACGCAACTTCAATACAGCTCGTATTGAAGAAGCGATCGAGCAGAACCAAGGCTCCAAAGTCTTTGCCAGAGATCTGTCTGCCAGAAAGAGCCAACTGTCAAAGCTGAAGACCGAATGTGGCAGCATCGTTTCCGGGGCACCTGAGATTTTGAGTGAGATTGAGAGGTTCTATGGGCAGCTGTACTCGTCATCGTTGGAGCCACACGCAAGTGTGAGTAACGATCCAAGAGCGAGACTTATCCGACACTATTCCGAAGATATCCCGGACGTCAGTCTGAGCGAGATTAGAATGGCTCTCCAGCACCTTAAAAACGGCAAGGCCCCAGGCGAGGATAGAATTACAGCGGAGCTTCTGAAAGCGGGTGGAAGACCGGTACTTGAAGTCCTTCAGAAGCTCTTTAATTCCGTCCTCCATGGTGGCATTACACCGGAGGCGTGGAGCAGAAGTGCGGTGGTCTTGTTCTTCAAGAAAGGTGACAACGCTCTCTTGAAGAAGTACAGACCGATTTCCCTTCTGAGCCGCGTCTACATGCTGTTTTCGAGAGTCATAACGAATCGTCTCGCGCGCAGACTTGACGACTTCCAGCCTCCCGAACAAGCCGGTTTCCGAAAGGGCTTTAGCACCATAGACCACATACATACCCTACGGCAAATTGTACAGAAGTCCGAAGAGTACAATTTGCCACTATGTCTGGCGTATGTGGACTATGAGAAAGCCTTTGATTCCGTCGAAATTTGGGCGGTGCTGCAGTCCCTTCAGCGGTGCCAAGTTGACTGTCGGTATATCGAAGTGCTGAAGTGTTTGTACAGTAGGGCTACGATGGCTATCCGAGTACAGAACCAGAGTACGAAACCCATCCAATTGCAGAGAGGTGTAAGACAGGGTGATGTTATATCCCCGAAACTGTTCACCGCTGCATTGGAAGACGTTTTCAAGCTTCTGGGCTGGAAAGGATGCGGTATTAACATCAATGGCGAGTACATCACTCACCTTCGATTTGCCGACGATATAGTCCTTATGGCAGAATCGCTGGAGGACCTAAGCACTATGCTCAATGACCTCAATAGTGTCTCCCAACGGATAGGTCTTAAGATGAACATGGACAAAACAAAGATCATGTTTAATGTCCATGTCACACCTATGCCGGTAGTTGTTGGGAGCACTAAGCTCGAAGTTGTTGACGAGTATGTTTACCTGGGACAAATAGTCCGACTAGGTAAGTCCAACTTCGACCGAGAGGTCAATCGACGGATTCAACTCGGCTGGGCAGCGTTCGGGAAGCTACGACACATCTTCTCGTCAGATATACCTCAAAACCTTAAAACGAAATTGTACAACCAGTGCGTGTTGCCAGTGATGACTTACGGAACTGAGACGTGGTCCTTCACTGCTGGCCGTATGAGGAAGCTCAAGGTCGCTCAGCGAGCTATGGAGAGGGCTATGCTCGGAGTTTCTCTGCGTGATAAACTTAGGAATAAGGATATCCGCAGTAGAACCAGAGTAACCGACATAGCCCAACGGATTAGTAAGCTGAAGTGGCAGTGGGCCGGCCACATAGCTCGAAGAACCGACAACCGATGGGGAAGAAAGGTTCTCGAGTGGCAGCCTCGTACCGGTAGGCGAAGTGCAGGGCGTCCCCCCACGAGATGGAGTGACGACCTGGTAAGCATGTCTTAGGAAGTCGATGGATGCAGGTGGCTCAGGACCGTGCTTTGTGGCATTCTTTGGGGGAGGCCTATGTTCAGCAGTGGACTTGTGAAGGGCTGTAATGAAATGATGATGAAAAATGAAAAATTCTTTAACGTGATAAAGCCAAGCTGAAGCCTAATCTAGAGTGAGTTTCGATCATGGCGGCCAGTCTCAACGGAGACAAGTTATTGAGTTTTTTTTTTATGTCAGGAAGTTGGTTGGTCATTCTGAGTGGAGGTTATTCTTCTGCACAAGACAGGTTTATAGTGCAGTAGTGTGTGCGCAAGCAAAGGTGCACTCTCATTGTCCGATGCTCAACAGAGACTAGCCATCTGCATTGGATAGAAATGTTGTGCGCAATTGCAGCACAGGTGTACCCTTTATTCTCTCACTCTCATAGTCCGATGGAACGGCAATCTGATATACCGTGGGGAGGTGAGACGCAAGACCAACGGTTATACGTGCCAAGCATCGCCAACTTCCTGATACCAGATTGCTACAAAAATTTTGTAGGTCTAATTATTTTTCTAAAATATAATTAGCCTAAGTTACTCCTTATAACATGGGCTATCTAACAGTGAAATTCCCATCAAATTCGGTCCAGCCGTTTCGGAAATTAGCCGGAACAAAACAGACAGACAGACGGACAGACAGACAGACAAAAATTTTAAAATTGTGTTTTTGTTATAGGTACCGTATATACTTTTATATGCAATTATTATAACACTGTTATTTTGACATTACAAACAGACTCTTCAATTTTATTTATTGGTATAGATGTATAGATATAGATAAAGTATCAAAATGCAGATGCATTGTCATATCTGAGGACAAAGATGAAATGCCTCGTTTCAAGTAAAATATGCCTCCGGTACTTTACAGTCACCATACGAAATACAGTAGCATTACCTAATATGTCAGTGTGCTATAATGGATTTTGAACACTATAATATATTATATTTTAGTCCATATAAATAGTATAAATGTACAGGATTTGAAACCGCGACCCCTCAACCTTCGGAAACATGAGTTATTTTTTATACAGCAAATCAAAAAGACGCGTAAATTAGAAAGAGTAAATATATTCATATACAAAACATTTTTGAGAGAACACAATCATGTTATTAGCTAATTAATTAATCAAGAAAGAATGTGTTTTTAATAATGGTAGCCGGTCTGCTCGTCGAAGCTTTGCTGCGGAATGTTCTGGAAGTTCGAAGACTGCTTAGGTGTCAGGTATTGATTGCTAGGGCCAAACTGCGAGTGGGAGATCTGACCGTGCTGGAATTGAGAAGGTCTCTGAGCTCCAAATCCGTTATTGTTTCCAAAAGACGATGTTCCGAACTGGTTGCCGGATGCTGTGAATGGAAAAGATTTCATATGAGTGATTTAGTGCAGGGAAAGAAAAGTACTAGGAAATTAGCATGTAGTAGATGTTACTTGATTACGTATGCAGATGGCACAAATGGCTGAAAAAAAAATTCCATTGAAATTTTTATCTTAAGATTTTTAAAAATCAGCACACTTCAAAAAGGACTGTTTTCGAGGGTCGCTTTTTTCATGTAGGTATATTATACTATATCTTCGCCAAATGTAAATCGATTTAAATTATTTATATTTTATTAAATAGTTATTATTCATCGACAAACTATGTCTTAGTATTGACTTAAAAGCTATTTGTATAAATTATTTTATTGAAGTTGTGTTCTCTAAAATTGGTTTCAAATTTTTATTAACAGTTTAATTTTGTTATCAAACGATTAACATCACACACACAAATCACAACGTGATGTTATTGATAATAGAAATCAAGTAGCTTCTTTATAGAAATTCTCATTACTTGTATATACATAGATATCACAAATGATTTGTTATATTTACGCGAAGGCTACACATGAAATGAAACTAATTATTACGGGTTTTATCGTGTTTAATTTAACTTTTTAATCCCCCGACGTTTCGGGGGAGCGTAAAAATTAGTTTCATTCAATATTAGAAATTAATAAACGAAAGAAAGTTAAAATAAGGAAAATAAATAAGTTCACTAAGATTGTTAATTATTAAATAAGAAAATATAAAGTAAAATTAATAAATTAATTAACGTTTTATAGACTTACCTCCGAAGGTCGAATGTCCATTTCTGCCTTGACCGTTAGCGCTGGATGATCCGTAGTTAGGTGACAGGTACTGGTTTGATGTAGCACCAAAGGTGTTACCGTTTGATGCAACAAACCCATGACCATCTGACCCAGATCCACCATTGACTGCAAAACCTCTAGACCCTCCATTAAAACCAAAATCGCCATGGGAACCGCCGTTGGAACCTCCATTGTTACCCTTAGCAGGGTTTACTGATCCAAAGCTACCATGGCCAGCACCATGTGAGTCGAAAGATCCAAAGTTTCCTCGGCCTCCATTGGATCCAAAACCGTTGTGAGATCCGGTATTGGAACCAAAACCTAGAGTGTTAGTGTTATCAGGAGGTAGGTAAGAGCGTTCGAGATGTTCGAGACGTCCAGCTGCGCACACGGCGATCAAAGCGGCAGTAATGACCTAAAATACAATATATTATAGTACAATATTTTTACTGAAATAAATAATTTTATTATGTACAATATGAAAAATTATAATAAAATCTAGTAACTTAATAATAATACAATCCTACTCCCCGTGGTATCGTGCCAAGAACGCTGGCTGCGTTTCCCCGCTGAATGGCTATACTTAGCCTTTGAGCGAGAAATGAACCAGTCCTCTTATCACCAGCTGCAACGATCAGCAGCGGATAGAGTTCCTTTAGGAACTTCACCGCACGTGGACCCCACGGACCGATAGTCTCTACATCAAATGCCACAAATATGTAGTCATCTCTCAGAGACTCATATTTGCGCCACTTAGTTCAGCTGTCTCTGATGCGGCTTAGCTCTAAACGAGATACCCCTGAGATGAGAGCCCGCCAGAGTACAAATTCAATTTTAAAAGTAAGTTTAAAGGAAATATCAACATTTTGGTTACTATACAGTCCGTAGCCCTGTGTGATTTTGAGAGTACTGCTATAAAATATAAGTTTCCAATGATACCTAATGATGTTTTTAATTTAATGTATGTATGCATTCAGTAATGGCGCGTGTAGTAACGACGTAAGATAATGCACTACTGGAATTGACGTAGGAGTTGAACAGCAACATCTATGTACATGATAAAACTCATATTTTAAAATTTAAAGTTTTGTACAGCCGATTTGAAAATAAGTTATTAAGAACAACTCAAAAACTATTGGTCTGAACTTGATCAAATTTATATGAGTACACTAGAAGAAGTACCAGCTTTCAAATAAAAAAGAATTATCGAAATCGGTTCACCCAGTGAAAAGTTATGAGGTAACACACATAAAAAAAAACATACAGTCGAATTGATTAACGTTGCATTTTTGGAAATCGGCAAAAAATAATAAAAACTGTAGCTGCCATCCTGCTTGCCAAGCGTGGCAACTATTGCAAATATTGCAAACATCCACTCTATGAGACAATCTTTAAGGGAATCTTTGCACTAATGATAGGCTGTAAAGCATGAATGAAATGAAAAAGATCAGTAAAAGTATTTTTAAACCTACATTATGTAAGCAAACATTATGTCTGAAAGGTGTGAATGTGTGTCTACGACAACCTTGCGGTAATATAATTGATAGAAAGGGAAATAATGTTCTTAACTATCCTGTCATAAGAGAGAGGAATATATTGATCAGATGTAGATCCTCTGTCGTCTCACTTTAACCAGTCTCATTTAAATTTAAATTATTTGTTATTACTTTGCCTGGAGTCTTATTTAAATTTTATTTAAATTAAATTGTATACTATAAAAATATGAGTATTATTATTTTCATAAATAAATTTCATTAAAATTTAAATTATTTTTTTTTCCAATAAACTAATGAAGGACGTAATATCTAAATATATCAGATCTTAAAATTTGGCAAAATGCTAAATCGCAAAATCCAAGAAAAATTATTACAAAAAATTATTTAAATTTTTTAAAAATAGATTTTACCAGTTTCATTTTGGTATCCGTGGAAGTTGCTAAGAAGGTACTACCAAATGTGAAGCTCAAACAAAACTGTGATTCTTTGAGACGAATTGACCTATTATATACCTGACCTGAACGTAATCCTGATCATCTCACGAATACGCCCTGACGTAATTGTTTTAAAGCAAAGATAATAAACGAGTACGTATATTAGTTATGATATGCATGGTTGAGTAATTATTTACCATAGTTTTTTTTTCGCTACCGAACGTGATGTGACGACCTCGTCTTGTCAAAGAATTAATGTACGTTTCCAAGGATATATTATCGATTTATTTCAGTATTGTGATTTCTTTTACAATCGACTTCACTAAGGAAGCTCTCCGATATGTTACCAGCCTATTGTTCGATTAAATGCAACGGCATGTTCGAATATAATAATTAAATAAATAATAATCAATTACCGTAAAGCGATTTTTATTATATGTTTTGCAATAAGCCAGGCTTGACGATATATTTATAAAGCTTCATAATGCAGTTTGCTTCAATATCTCAGAACTCACGAACAGCAGAGGGTATAATTTAAAAAAAAAGTAATATTAAGCCCTAATGATTTTTCTTATTATTTTGGTTTTTGAATTTGCTTTTTATACGTACGAGTAATAATTTTGTTAATTTTAAATCCCTTTAGCATCCTAGATGTTTTCTTAATATGTCTTAATATTTTTGAAGGGAAGACATCTTAAGAATAGATGTGATTTGAAACTCTACGAAACAAAAAAGCGACACTTAAAAGAAACAAATATATAGGATTTAGCCTACCACACAATGAGATAAAATACAGAATACAGTGTTTCCTATTTTCTCGGTTCTTTCGGTCTCTTTTCTGAAGGTTTTACTTCTACCGCACATGAAATTCACAAGTGTTGTTTGTTAAAATTTTAACTGACCACAAGTTTACAATTTTTACGTGGTGAAGCCATGCTACAGCTTTATTATGTTTGTAACACGAATAGGTCGGCTTAACCGGAGAAATAACATACGGTGTTAAATACGTAGGGCACACTGAAATGATCGGGAACTCAATGTGCAATATTCTATTCCCGATCATTTCATTGTGCCCATCCGTAGCAGTTTAATATGTAGAGTTTATAGAACGAGGTGTATTCCTCAGCGGTGACTACGCATCATCATTTTGAATCTTAATCGAGGATCCATGTATTGCCTTGTGTGTCACGAGAATGGGTCACGGCATTCACTTACTACCAACACGGCTAGCATAGACTGGGGAAACAAATTTTTCCCCCGATTATATCCACTGACAAGAGATAAAATTATCTTGCCCTTATGCGAAAGCAAGGCAACGTAGTAAAGGAGAAGTTTATCCCCGTTTGTAATAACGAGTAGACATATATCCACCAGTGTGCAAAATTAAGCGAGGGGTAAACATTTTGTCCTTTCTCCAGGGATAAAATGTCCCCTGCCATGCCATGGTATGGTCTCAAATCAAATGTTTAAAAGTGGAAAAGCTTCATCCCCGACAAATACAAATGGCATTTCAGATCATTCATTATACTTTAGTATTATTGAGCATGCTGGTAAATCCAATTGGTTTGTTAAAAGTCTTCTACCAAAAGTTGTATATCGGAATACGCTATCGTCACTTATGGATTCATATGCATCCACGATAATAGTCACGAAGCTATATTTAGCATCGGCAATCACAAGCAGAATAATCGAATAAAACTTTTTATAACTCTTTATATGACTCTGAGCCGGTATAATTGGGTCTTTCGATTCTTATGTCATCATCATCATTACAGCCTTTCATAAGTCCACTGCTGAACATAGGCCTCCCCCAAGGAATGCCACAAAGCACGGTCCTAAGCCACTTGCATCCATCGACTTCCTACATGTCTTACCAGGTCGTCACTCCATCTAGTGGGGGGTCGCTCTACACTTCGCCTACCAGGCTGCCACTCGAGAACCTTTCTTCCACATCGGTTGTCGGTTCTTCAAGCAATATGGTCGACCCGCTGCCACTTCACCTTACTAATCCGTTGGGCGATGTCGGTTACTCTGGTTCTACTGCGGATATACTCATTTCTAAGTTTATCACGCAGAGAAACCCCGAGTATAGCCCTCGCCATAGCTCGCTGAGCGATCTTGAGCTTCCTCATACGGCCAGCAGCGAAAACTACGTCTCAGATTCAAAGGTAATCACTGGATATACGCACTGATCTTTTCATTTAAATAATTAGGCTGCAAATATAACCACTGCTTGCACGAATGATAAATAATTGCACTGATAGTCGTAGCACCAATCAAGTATTCAAAGTACAACGATTTTATACTATTTTCCGTAGCAAGTTACCTGTAAACAAGATATTGATTTTATTTATTTAGTTTCAGTAAACTCCATGCAAAAAAATATTAGAAAAACATGAAAGATTGTTTCGGTAAGGAATCGGCAGCACAACAGTGTAAATCTGAACAAGCCGCTCTTTCAAAAATAAATATATCCATTTCACTTCAGTGCCTTTCTAATTCCTTGTATTCAGAAACGAGAAATGAGCAGTAATGTACTATCGCCTGTTTTTACTCAGGATGTAAATGTATCGTCGCCGGTTTCTACTCAGGATAATATAACATTGTCTGCTCTGGCTCAGAATTTTCAACCCACTAATAATAACATAACATCACTACGAAAGAAAAACTGTTCTCGAGACAACATTTTTAAAAGTAGATTTTTATTTCTAACACAAAAAACAAATTAGAACGTGGAATGTGGTGATAGTATATCGAACATTAATAATGTGCTTTTAGATGTAGTTTATTTTTCATAAGTAATGAAATAATAGTCTCCGAATAACGAAGAAAAACGTAATATCGCAAGATTTTGGTCGGGGTATCGCTTTAAGTCGTATAAGCTGCCCGTACGACGCTCTCTTACAAAACAAGTATAGTTTCTGTAGTCGTCGCATAGTCGCGTTACCCTTTAGCAAAAATCATATGAAAGATATGTAAATATCTACAATAAGCCAATCCAGCTAATTTATATGGGGCTTTATTGGAGCTTCGCGTCAGTAGTAGTTCGAAAAGAAAGGATGGCATCCACAAAAGCCAACTCCTCCCCGTTTAAGTACATTGTTAGTTATTTAAGTTATTTGTAATACATAGCATATTTAAGTTGATTAGCAACACTATCGTAGCGGGCTTGTTCAGCCTGTAAGGATAGTTGTTAAGTGTGTGTGTGTGTGTGTGTGTGTGTGTGTGTGTGTGTGTGTGTGTGTGTGTGTGTGTGTGTGTGTGTGTGTGTGTGTGTGTGTAAATAAAGAAGTAATTTTTATATTATTATTTATTTTAATACATTGTAGTGCCTATGTAAAAATATCTACTACCACAGCCCATGGGCACCTGTAACCATCTCTAAACAAAAAAGGATACAGATACGATGATAAGACTAAGGATCGAGATAGTCTCTCACTTAGCCTGCAATTCTACTGGCTCTCTGGTCAAGGATGACGGAAAGGAAATCCTACCACCTAGTCCATCTGATGGTAAATGGATGCTGTGGTCCATAAACATCTACATTTATTCTGAATTAGGAATCAAAATGCAGATGCATTGTCGCCCCTGAGGACAAAAGTAGTAGTAAGTAAAATAGGCCTCCGGTTCTTTACAGTCACCATACGAAATACAGTAACATTACATAATATGTCAGTGTGCTATAATGGATCTTGAACACTATAATATATTATATTTTAGTCCATATAAATAGTATAAATGTACAGGATTTGAAACCGCGACCCCTCGACCTTCGGAAACATGAGTTATTTTTTATACAGCAAATCAAAAAGACGCGTAAATTAGAAAGAGTAAATATATTCATATACAAAACATTTTTGAGAGAACACAATCATGTTATTAGCTAATTAATTAATCAAGAAAGAATGTGTTTTTAATAATGGTAGCCGGTCTGCTCGTCGAAGCTTTGCTGCGGAATGTTCTGGAAGTTCGAAGACTGCTTAGGTGTCAGGTATTGATTGCTAGGGCCAAACTGCGAGTGGGAGTTCTGACCGTGCTGCAACTGAGAAGGTCTCTGAGCTCCAAATCCGTTATTGTTTCCAAAAGACGATGTTCCGAACTGGTTGCCGGATGCTGTGAATGGAAAACATTTTATTTGAGTGTTTCAATGCAGGGAAAGAAAAGTACTAGGAAATTAGCATGTAGTAGATGTTACTTGATTACGAATGCAGATGGCACAAATGGCTGAAAAAAAATTCCATTGAAATTTTTATTTTAAGATTTTTAAAAATCAGCACACTTCAAAAAGAACTGTTTTCGAGGGTCGCTTTTTTCATGTAGGTATATTATACTATATCTTCGCCAAATGTTAATCGATATAAATCTTTATATATAAAAATTACGTGTCACATTGTTTGTCCGCGATGAACTTCTAAACTACTGAATTAATTTAAATGAAATGTATCACAATGTGTGCAGTTTTGTCCAACTTGAAAGATAGGATAGTTTTTATCCTGATAAGTGACCCTCAATTTTTTTTATTGTGAATTTAATGATTTTTTTGAGGACACATGGTCGTCGGAAAGAGCAGAACAACGTCTGCTTGGTCAGCTAGTTATTTATATTTTGTTAAATAGTTATTATTCATCGACAAACTATGTCTTAGTATTGACTTAAAAAGCTATTTGTAGAAGTTATTTTATTGAAATTATGTTCTCTAAAATTGGTTTCAACCTTTTATTAACAGTTTAATTTTGTTATCAAACGATTAACATCACACACACAAATCACAACGTGATGTTATTGATAATAGAAATCAAGTAGCTTCTTTATAGAAATTCTCATTACTTGTATATACATAGATATCACAAATGATTTGTTATATTTACGCGAAGACTACACATTAAATGAAACTAATTATCACGGGTTTTATCGTGTTTAATTTAACTTTTTAATCCCCGACGTTTCGGGGGAGCGTAAAAATTAGTTTCATTTAATATTAGAAATTAATAAACGAAAGAAAGTTAAAATAAGAAAAATAAATAAATTTCCATTAAGATTGTTAATTATTGAATACGGAAATATAGAGTAAAATAAATAAACTAAATTAACGTTTTATAGACTTACCTCCGAAGGACGAATGTCCATTTCTGCTTTGACCGTTAGCGCTGGATGATCCGTAGTTAGGCGGCAGGTACTGGTTTGATGTAGCACCAAAGGTGTTACCGTTTGATGCACCAAACCCATGACCGTCTGACCCAGATCCACCATTGACTCCAAAACCTCTTGACGCTCCATTGAAACCAAAGTTACCATGGGAACCTCCGTTGGAACCTCCATTGTTACCCTTAGCAGGGCTTAGTGATCCAATGCTGCTATGGCCAGTACCATGCGAATCGAAAGGTCCAAAGTTTCCTCGGCCTCCATTGGATCCAAAACCGTTATGGGATCCGGTATTGGAACCAAAACCTAGAGTGTTGGTGTTATCAGGAGGTAGGTAAGAGCGTTCGAGATGTTCGAGACGTCCAGCTGCGCAGACGGCAATCAAAGCGGCAATAATGACCTTAAATACAATATTTTATAGTACAATTTTTTTTATCGAAATATATAATTTTATTATATACAATATTAAAAACTATAATAAAAAAACTAAAACTAGTACGAGTAACTTAATAATAATACAGTAATAACTTAATGAATACTACAACTAATTTTATACGTGGTAGAGCCATGCTGCAACTATATTTCTGTTATAGTTGTAACACGAATGGGTCGGCTCGACCGAGGAAGGACCACGCTCTCATAGAATACCAGCGTAAAATGGCAGCTTGACACTGCTGTGTTTCGTATAGTGAGTGTAGAGAACCGGATACCCATTTTACTGGAAAAGAGGCATTCCATCTTAGTCCTCACGGGTGACGATGCATCTGCATTTTGATTCTTTATTGAGGATAAATGTAGATGTCTATGAGTCACAGCAACCACTTACCATTAGGTGGACTATGTGCTCGTTTGTCACCCTATTCTATAAAAAAAACAGTCCTACTCCCCGCGGTATCGTGCCAAGAACGCTGGCTGCGTTTCTTCGCTGAATGGCTATACTTAGCCTCTGAGCGAGAAAAGAACCAGCACTCTTATCACCAGCAGCAACGACCAGCCGCGAGTGGAGTTCCTTTTGGAACTTCACCGTACGTGGAGTGCTTTTTTGCATTAAAAAGTTTCTCTACACTCACCATACGAAACACAGCAGCATTACGCTGCTATTTTACGTTGGTATTCTGTGAGAGCGTGGTCCTTCCCCGGTCGAGCCGACCCATTCGTGCTACAACTATACTACTAATATAGCTGTAGCATGGCTCTACCACTTACATAAGTTAAAGTTAACTAGTTTCATTTTATATTTTATCAATATTGTATTACTTTGCCTGGAGTCTTATTTAAATTTTAATTAAATTAAACTGTATACTAAAAGAGTTACAGGTGTATATTTATTTTCATAAATAAATTTCTTCAAAAATTAACTTTTTTTTCAATAAATTAATAAAAATTTATATTACATTAATAATGAACGTTATATCTAAAAATATCAGATCTTAAAATTTGGCAAAACGCTAAATCGGAAAATTCAAGAAACATTACTTCAAAAAATTATTTAAATTCTTTAAAATAGATTTTACCAGTTTCATTTTGGTATCCGTGGGAGTTGCTAAGAAGGTACTACCAAATGTGAAGCTCAAACAAAACTGTGATTCTTTGAGACGAATTGACCTATTATATACCTGACCTGAACGTAATCCTGATCATCTCACGAATACGGCCTGACGTAATTGTTTTAAAGCAAAGATAATAAACGAGTACGTATATTAGTTATGATATGCATGGTTGAGTAATTATTTACCATAGTTTTTTTTTCGCTACCGAACGTGATGTGACGACCTCGTCTTGTCAAAGAATTAATGTACGTTTTCAAGGATACATTATCGATTTATTTCAGTATTGTGATTTCTTTTACAATCGACTTCACTAAGGAAGCTGTCCGATATGTTACCAGGCTATTGTTCGATTAAATGCAACGGCATGTTCTAATATAATAATTATATAAATGATAATCAATTACCGTAAAGCGATTTTTATTGTTTTGTTGTATGTTTTGCAATAAGCTAGGCTTGACGATATATTTATAAAGCTTCATAATGCAGTTTGCTTCAATATCTCAGAACTCACGAACAGCAGAGGGTATAATTTAAAAAATTAATATTAAGCCCTAATGATTTTTCTTAGAATTTTGCTTTTCGAATTTGCTTTTTTTACGTACGAGTAATAATTTTGTTAATTTTAAATCCCTTTAGCATCCTAGATGTTTTCTTAATATGTCTTAATATTTTTGAAGTGAAGACATCTTAAGAATCGTTGTGATTTGAAACTCTACGAAACAAAAAAGCGAGACTTAAAAGAAACAAATATACAGGATTTAGCCTACCACACAATGAGATAAAATACAGAATACAGTGTTTCCTATTTTCTCGGTTCTTTCGGTCTCTTTTCTGAAGCTTATACTTCTATCGCGCATGAAATTCACACAATTTGTTTGTTAAAATTTTAACTGACCACAAGTTTACAATTTTTACGTGGTGGAGCTATGCTGCAGCTTTATTATGGTTGTAGCACGAATAGGTCGGCTTGACCGGAGAAATAACACGCGGCGTTAAATACGTGGGGCACACTGAAATGATCGGGAATAAGAAAAACCACATGCACGGTGTAGCTAAATTGTATTTTATTGTTTTTCGAAGTATTCTCCGTTCAACTTAATGCACTTTTATACTCGTGCAAACCAATAACTAAAACAGTAATTCCAGTCTGAAGTTGATGTGTACAAAATGACTGATTTGTACGCTTCCACAGCTACTTTGGGGTCTTCAAACCGTTGACCGCGTAATAAATCTTTCATTATAGTGAATGTAAAGAAATCGTTTGGGCTCAGGTCAGGACTGTATGGAGGATGGCTCATCAGCTCAACGTTTTCCTGCTTCAAAAAGTCATTTATATCTATCTGGTTTCGGGTTATTTTTTCGGAGTTCAGCTATCATTTCTGGCGAACAAACCATGATATACCACTCAGCGGTAACCATTCTGCGTTCCTGTAAAGGAATTGTAGCAACATGCCCCTTTTTCGAGACAAACGTAGCGACCATTTTCTTTGACCGCTGCGGGAGCGAACCACTTTCGTTGGTTTGACCTCGCCTACGAAGACTCAAACTGCTGACTGATGTTTTCTTTCAGGTTCGTATGAATAAATCCATGATTCGTCACCTGAGACGATATTATAAACGGCATTTGAGTTCTCTCCGTTGAAGCGTTGCAGAGTATTCCGGCACCAATCTACACGAGCCGCCTTTTGCTCTTCGGACAAATTGTAGGGAACCCAGCGGGAAACTAGCTTTCTTACACACATATAGTTCGCACAGCTGCGATGTTTTCAGGCATGACTGCTGTTCTTGATCGACCTGCAGAAGAAACAGTGCTGAGCGACACATGACCGCGTCAGAACTCGGCATACCAGCGGTATATTGTCGTTTGACTCGATGCTTCAACATCATAAATCGAAACATCGAAACAAGCATTATCCACAGTATATTAAAATAAAGGTTGATTATATCTAAAAATAAAACATAACATAACATAACATAAACACTCACGCCTGTCACCCAGAGGGGTAGGCAGAGACTACGGACTTCCATTTGGCGCGATCCTGACACACCTCTCTCGCTTCCTTTACATCCATATATCTACGCATACACGCTTGTCGGTTAAAGGTACTCCTAATCTGCCCCATTTTTAATGTATCGCTGATTTGGTCGATAAAACTTCGTCTAGGGCGCCCCTTCCCGACCCTGCCCTTCACTTCTGCAACATAAATTTCTTTGTCACTCTTTCCTCGTTCATTCTTTCAACATGACCAAACCACCGAAGCATTCCTTTCTTTATCCTTGTCACAACGTCATCTTGCAAGCCACACTTTTCTCTTATCACACTATTTCTCACCCTGTCATTCAGGTTCAGCCCTAGCATACTCCTTAAGGACCGCATTTCTACAGCATTTATTCTACTCTCATGCTTCTTCTGCCAGACCCAACTTTCACTACCATATATTAAAGTAGGGACTAACACAGCATTATGAATCGCCATACGTGCCTTATTTGACACATTCTGACTCCTCATAATAGCGTGTAGAGCCCCATTCACTCTATTTCCTGCGTTCACTCGTCGTTCTATATCCTTATCATATCTACCATCCCTGCTAAATAAACATCCCAAATATACAAACTCATCCACTTGCTCAATCAACTCACCTTCTATTCTTATTTCACATAAAGTTTTACTTTCTTCTCTTTCAAAAACCATAACTTTCGTCTTAATTGTGTTCACTTTCATACCCCTTTCTTTCAATGACCAATTCATTAAAGTAACCATCATTTGCAACTCCGCCGCCGACGATGCAAATATGACTTGATCATCGGCGTACAAAAGGCATATACAATATATAAAAATAATTATAGTGCTTTGAGAATTATTCTTTATTTTATAGTCCACGCTAAAAACTTTTTACCTTACTGCAAGCTGTAACTTTAACTTTAAGCGAGGTGTCATGTCGTGCGGTTCAGACGCGTATTTACGCGGGTGAAATCACGGAGCACAGCTAGTATAGAATGCAAATATAAATATTGAAAGAATTTTATATTTTTAAATTCCTTAACGTGATAAAGCCATGCTGAAGCCTAATCTAGAGTGAGTTTCGATCATGGCGGCCAGTCTCAACGGAGACCAGTTATTGGTTTTTTTTTGTGTCAGGAAGTTGGTTGGTAATTCTGAGCGGAGGCTATTCTTCTGCACAAGACAGGTTTATAGTGCAGTAGTGTGTGCGCAATCAAAGGTGCACTCTCATTGTCCGATGCGCAACAGAGACTGGCCATCTGCATTGGATAGAAATGTTGTGCGCGATTGCGGCACAGGTGTACTCTTTATTCTCTCACTCTCATAGTCTGATGGAACGGCAATCTGATATACCGTGGGGAGGTCAGAGGCAAGACCAACGGCAAGACCAAGCACTACCATCCTCAGCACCACCACACTAGGCAGGACACACCACTCTCGAAAATATTGTATTTTAGTATTAGTTTAGGTATTAAGTTTTAGTTTAGGTAGTGCTGGGATTGACGGCGATGGGTATAGTGCGCGCGATTGACTGAGGGTGGGAGGACCCCTAAAAGCTGGGCAGGACACATCATTTTCTTTCTTTACGCGGAATTAAGCAAATTAATTTATAACAACCCCATTATTTTTTAAACAGTAAATTTAACAATTATTTTGAATTATTTTTGTATGAATTATAATAGAACTAGTGTTCACATGGTAGCGATCATCTCATTCCCTTGGACTCATTTTATTTGCTATCGTGTATATATTAATATCATAATACTTACTAGCAGGACCCATCTACTATATTGTTTGTTTGTGATTTTAAAGAAATAAAAGCATTATTATTATTATTATTATTATTTATATAATAACCCTTTTTATACAGTTTTTATTCACTAAATTTTGCAGTATTGCTGATTAACAAACTTTGAAAATTGTCTGGGATTTTGTTGTAAAAGCGTAAGGACCACTCTCTCACTGAATACCAGCGTAAAATAACAGCTTCACGCTGCTGTGTTTCGAATGATGCGGGTAAAGTACTGGAAACCCTTTTTACTGGAAACGTGGCATTTCATCTTAGTCCTCCCGGTGACAACACATCTGCATTTTGATTCGTAATCGAGGAAAGGTGTAAATGTCTATGGGCTACAGCAGCCACTTACCATAAGGTGGACTGTGTGCTCGTTTATTTTTTGTTTACAGGATAAAGTTATAGTCTTATCCTATAAACAAAAAAATATTAAATGAATTATTTGCTGGCAATACGTGCTTGTGTTTGTACCTAGTATCTTTATAGTATATATAGTATAGTATGAATATCATTGTTCTTATCAAAGCTATTCATGTTTTTATTGTACACAAATTACATTTTTATAATATATCCAGTGCCGTGTAGTGGCGGTTAAGAATATCCACTACCCCATATCTTCCCGTGGGTGTCGTAAAATGCGACAGTGGGAAACAGTCAGGAGATGGGCAGAAGCATCTTTCTGATAACAGCAATATCACAATAAAAAACTGCGGTTGCCAACCAACTCGCCAAGCGTGGCAACTATGGCAATATACCCCCAAATGGATAAAGCTGGCTACGGTGGCGACCATGGTAACGGCGGAGCAGGGGGTGCTAAGAATCTCCGGTGAAGGTTCGGTTGCCACCTACGACGACTCAACCTGGCAACTTATAACGCACGCACCCTGAGGACTGACGAGAAGATCCTGGAGCTGGAAGAAGAGATAGACAAGTTGCGCTGGAATATTATAGGATTATCCGAGGTCCGAAGAGAGGGGGAGGACACGGTAATCCTCGAATCCGTCAACTTGTTCTATCACCGGGAGGGCGACCATCTGTCCCAAGGAGGTTTCGGATTTATCGTCCACAAGTCTCTCGTTAACAACGTTGTAAAGATTGAGAGTGTGTCGACGAGGGTTGTGTACCTTATACTCAGAATCACCAAACGTTATTTGCTGAAGGTCATACAGGTTTACGCACCAACCCCGGCACACCCCGATTAGGAGGTGGAGGAAATGTATGAGGATATCTCTAAAGCAATGCATTCCTCCAAAACTCAATATACGTTGTTAATGGGAGACATCAACGCAAAACTAGGCACAAGATAGAACGGTGAGCTGAAAGTAGGGAAATTAGGAATAGCGCAACGGAACCCGAGGGGTCAGCAGCTGGCCGACTTCATGGAAAAAGAGGGACTATGATGAACTCTTTCTTCTAGAAGCGGCCCCATAGAAAGTTGACCTGGTAAGATGAGATTGACTTGATTATGACGACCAAACGACAACTGTTCACTGATGTCTCAGTGATTGTGAGGGTAAAAACCGGGAGCGATCACCAAATGGTGAGAGGCACACTGAACCTAAACGTTAACTTGAAGAGGCCACGTCTGATGAAGTCAACGCTCCGTCGCCCTCGTGCTCTAATCCAAAGTCCCGAAACCTTTCAGCTCGAGCTAAAAAACCGTTTTCAGTGCCTAGAATATTGCAATGCAGTGGACGATATGAATGACAAGCTCGTGGTAACTGTTCATGCGGTCGGAGCTAAGTTTAGCAAGACCTGCCGCAGAAGAACACAAAAACTCTCCGATCATACACTTAATCTCATTACTGTTAGACGGGATATGAAGCTGCAGTCTTCAGTAGATTTGACAGCATACAGGCAACTGAACAGACATATCTCCAAATGCATGCGGCGGGACTTACGCAACTTTAATACTGCTCGTATTAAAGAAGAGATTGAGCGGAACCAGGGCTCCAAATTCTTTGCCAGCGATCTGTCTGCCAGAAAGAGCCAACTATGGAAGCTGAAGACCGAGTGTGGCAGCGTCGTTTCCGGGACATCTGAGATTTTGAGTGAGATTGAGAGGTTCTGTGGGCAGTTGTACACATCATCGTTGGAGCCACACGCAAGTGTGAGTAACGATCCAGGAGCGAGTGTATTATCCGACACTATTCCGATGATATCCCGGACGTCAGTCTGAGCGAGATTAGAATGACTCTCCAGCACCTTAAAAACGGCAAGGCCCCAGGCGAGGATGGAATTACAGCGGAGCTTCTGAAAGCGAGTGGAAAACCGGTACTTGAAGTCCTTCATAAGCTTTTTAATTCTGTCCTCCATGGTGGCATTACACCGGAAGCGTGAAGCAGAAGTGCGGTGTTCTTGTACTTTAAGAAAGGTGACAACGCTTTCTTGAAGAACTTCAGACCGATTTCCCTTCTGAGCCGCGTCTACGTGCTGTTTTCGAGAGTCATTACGAATCGTCTCGCGCGCGGACTTGACGACTTCCAGCGTCCCGAACAAGCCGGTTTCCGAAAGGGTTTTAGCACCATAGATCACATACATACCAGTGCCAAGTTGACTATCGGTATATCGAAGTGCTGAAGTGCTTGTACAGTAGGACTACGATGGCTATCCGAGTACAGAACCAGAGTACGAAACCATTTCAATTGCAGAGAGGTGTAAGACAGGGTGACGTTATATCCCCGAAACTCTTCACCGCTGCATTGGAATACGTTTTCAAACTTTTGAACTAGAAAGGATACGGTATTAACATCAATGGCGAAAACATCACTCACCTTCGATTTGCTGACGATATAGTCCTTATGGCAGAATCGCTGGAGGACCTAATCACTATGCTCAATGACCTCAATAGTGTTTCCCAACGGATAGGTTTTAATAAAAACATGGACAAAACAAAGATCATGTTTAATGTCCATGTCACACCTATGCCGGTAGTTGTTGGGAGCAGTAAGCTCGAAGTTGTTGACGAGTATGTTTACCTGGGACAAATAGTTCGACTATGTAAATCCAACTTCGACCGAGAGGTCAATCGACGGATTCTACTTGGCTGGGCAGCGTCAGGGAAACTACAACACATCTTCTCGTCAGGTAAACCTCAAAATTTAAAAACGAGACTGTACAACCAGTGCGTGTTGCCACTGATGACTTATGGAACTGAGACGTGGTATTTCATTGCTGGCCGGATTAGGAAGGTCAAGGTCACACAGCGAGCTTTCTCTGCGTGACAAACTTAGAAATGAGGATATTTGCAGTAGAACCAGAGTGACCGACATAGCCCAACGGATTAGTAAGCTGAAGTGGCAATGGGCCGGCCATATAGCTCGAAGAACCGACAACCGATGTGGAAAAAAGGTTCGTCCTCCCACTAGATGGAGTGACGACTTGGTAAGACATGCAGGAAGTCGATGGAGGCAGGTGGTTCAAGACCGTCCTTTGTGGCACTCCTTGGGGGAGGCTTATGTTCAGCAGTGGACTTGTGAAGGGCTATAATGATGAATGATGATGAATATATCCAGCTTATAATATATCCATTCAAACACACATAAAAATGTCGATAGAGTTTTTGCTATTGACTAACGCACGGCATTTGATTTTATATAGAAGATTGCATTGATAAAATTAGTATATTTATTTCATTGAACTGTTTTTAGGAACTCCACAATTTTAAGTTATAAGCGGCGCCCGTACGGCGTTCTTTTACAAAATAAATACAGTTTCGATAGTCGTCGCATATTCGCGTTACCCTTTAACAAAATTCCATAAGAAAGATATTTGAATATGTACAATGAGCCAATCCAGCAAATTTATATGGGGACTCATTGAAGCTTCGCGTTAATAGTAGTTCCAAAAGAAAGGATGGCATCCACAAAAGTCACCACATATATCCACCAGTGTGCCTATGCATGAAGTTTGGATAAAACTAAGCGAGGGGTAAACATTTTGTCCTTTCTCCAGGGATAAAATGTCACCTGCCTTGCCATGGTATGGTCTCAAATCAAATGTTTAAAAGTGGAAAAGCTTCATCCCCGACAAATACAAATGGCACTTCAGATCCTTCATTATACTTAAGTATTATTGAGCATGCTGGTAAATCCAATTGGTTTGTTAAAAGTCTTCTACCAAAAGTTGTATATCGGAATACGCTATCGTCACTTATGGATTCCTATGCATCCACGATAATAGTCACGAAGCTATATTTAGCATCGGCAATCACAAGCAGAATAATCGAATAAAACTTTTTATAACTCTTTATATGACTCTGAGCCGGTATAATTGGGTCTTTCGATTCTTATGTCATCATCATCATTACAGCCTTTCATAAGTCCACTGCTGAATATAGACCTCCCCCAAGGAATGCCACAATGCACGGTCCTAAGCCACTTGCATCCATCGACTTCCTACATGTCTTAGCAGGTCGTCACTCCATCTAGTGGGGGGTCGCTCTACACTTCGCCTACCAGGCTGCCACTCGAGAACCTTTCTTCCACATCGGTTGTCGGTTCTTCAAGCTATATGGCCGACCCACTGCCACTTCACCTTACTAATCCGTTGGGCGATGTCGGTTACTCTGGTTCTACTGCGGATATACTCATTTCTAAGTTTATTACGCAGAGAAACCCCGAGCATAGCCCTCGCCATAGCTCGCTGAGCGATCTTGAGCTTCCTCATACGGCCAGCAGCGAAAACTACGTCTCAGATCCAAAGGTAATCACTGGCTACACGCACTGGTCTTTTCATTTAAATAATTAGGCTGCAAATATAACCACTGCTGGCACAAATGATAAATAATTGCATTGATAGTCGTAGCACCAATCAAGTATTCAAAGTACAACGATTTTATACTATTTTCCGTAGCAAGTTACCTGTAAAAAAGATATTGATTTTATTTATTTAGTTTCAGTAAACTCCATGCAAAAAAAATATTAGAAAAAAAAATGAAAGATTGTTTCGGTAAGGAATCGGCAGCACAACAGTGTAAATCTGAACAAGCCGCTCCTTCAAAAATAAATATATCCATTTCACTTCAGTGCCTTTCTAATTCCTTGTATTCAGAAACGAGAAATGAGCAGTAATGTACTATCGCCTGTTTTTACTCAGGATGTAAATGTATCGTCACCGGTTTCTACTCAGGATAATATAACATTGTCTGCTCTGACTCAGAAGTCACAACCCGCTAATAACAACATAACATCACTACGAAAGAAAAACTGACTGTTCTCGAGACAACAATTCAACAGTTTATGATAACCAATTACTTAACATATTAAAAGACAAACAAGTACAGGACGACAACGACGATGAAGAGAAAACTTTGCGCTGATGTTAGTTCCTATGTTACGTAAATTATATGAAGATCAAAAGCATTATCCTGAGATTGAAATACTTAATGTCTTAATAACAGCACGTTCTCATTCATCTCCGCTATAATCGCAACACGTTTTGAATGGACCATCTCAATTTCGAGGACCAAGAATATGTAGTTCAACATTATAACATCAAACATAAACCCAGCCACAAAATACCTGTTAGTATCAGTATTCTCCACAATCTTCATCAATAGATACAATATATTCCTTCCAATCACTAACAGCAACTCGGTCTCCACCAAGTCCATTTCCACAGCCTCTAACTACAATTCCGCAAGCAACGGCTATACCAACGCCACAAAATAAGGCAAATTATCGATCAAGAAATTTTAAGGCCAGCCAGACTGCCAATTACTTTTCACAATTTGGAAATCATTTAATAGAAGACCAAGACTATACAGAAGAGTAAATTGAAAATTTTGGTTAGTTAGTTCTTATTATTTTACTTCTTACTTTTTAATTTGCCCTGTTCAATAGTTTGAAGTAAATGTTTTCGCAATAATTAAAAATTTTCTTCTTATCTCAACGTAACTGAAAATCGCTCTTCAGGCGCTATTGCATTACGAAATGCAGTGTCTTCATGTTGTAGATACTGGCCCACAGCTACCAAGTAGTACCAATTGACATTCTGTAGTAAATGAAAAAAACTTATCGGGATGTTGTCACACGTCGTTATACATTTTGCAAAAGTATCCTTTCAGATGTCTTTGACCTGTTAGTGGCTGTACCCAATATTTATGGTGGCGGCGTTATTTACGTTTTCTTTTTCTTCATTTGGAAACAGAAGCAATCATAACATACGCTACTCGTAGGGAATCCATGGTGGTACGGAAATAAAGTTAATCTAAACGCCAGCCGCAGTGCGTGATTGTATGCAGTATTGCATTTTCAGCTATTTCTAAACCGCTCGCGTTTAATCGCAGTGCATGTTAAGTAAGTCTAAGGGTATAAAAAAGTTAGTAAAGCATTATCCACAGTATATTAAAATAAAGGTAGATTATATCTAAAAATAATTATAGTGGATTGAGATTAATTTTTCATTTTATAATCCACGCTAAAAACTTTTGGACCTTACTGCAGGCTGGAACTTTAACTTTAAGCAAGGTGTCATGTCGTGCGGTTCAGACGCATATTTACGCGGGTGAAACCGCGAAGCACAGCTAGTATAGAATGCAAATATAAATTATTGAAAGATTTTTTTGTTTTTTAATTCTTTAACGTGATAAAGCCAAGCTGAAGCCTAATCTAGAGTGAGTTTCGATCATGGCGGCCAGTCTCAACGGAGACCAGTTATTGAGATTTTTTTTGTGTCAGGAAGTTGGTTGGTAATTCTGAGTGGAGGTTATTCTTCTGCACAAGACAGGTTTATAGTGCAGTAGTGTCTGCGCAAGCAAAGGTGCACTCTCATTGTCCGATGCTCAACAGAGACTAGCCACCTGCATTGGATAGAAATGTTGTGCGCGATTGCGGCACAGGTGTACTCTTTATTCCCTCACTCTCATAGTCCGATGGAACGGCAATCTGATATACCGTGGGGAGGTGAGACGCAAGACCAACGGTTTTACGTGCCAAGCATCGCCAACTTCCTGATACCAGATTGCTACAAAAATTTTGTAGGTCTAATTATTTTTCTAAAATATAATTAGCCTAAGTTACTCCTTATAACATGGGCTATCTAACAGTGAAATTCCCATTAAAATCGGTCCAGCCGTTTCGGAGATTAGCCGGAACAAAACAGACAGACAGACGGACAGACAGACAGACGGACAGACAGACAGACAGACATATAAATTTTAAAATTGTGTTTTTGTTATAGGTACCGTATATACTTTTATATGCAATTATTATAACACTGTTATTTGCACATTACAAACAGACTCTTCAATTTTATTTATTTGTATAGATGTATAGATATAGATAAAGAATCAAAATGCAGATGCATTTTCACATCTGAGGACAAAGATGAAATGCCTCGTTTCAAGTAAAATATGCCTCCGGTAAGTCCGGTTCTTTACAGTCACCTTACGAAATACAGTAGCATTACCTAATATGTCAGTGTGCTATAATGGATCTTGATCACTATAATATATTATATTTTTTAGTCCGTATAAATAGCATAAATGTACAAGATTTGAATCCGCGACCCGTAGCTCTGTACCCAAAGAGTTGACCCTTCGGAAACATGAGTTATTTGTTATACAGCAAATCAAAAAGACGCGTTAATTAGAAAGAGTAAATATATTCATATACAAAACATTTTTGAGAGAACACAATCATGTTATTAGCTAATTAATTAATCAAGAAAGAATGTGTTTTTAATAATGGTAGCCGGTCTGCTCGTCGAAGCTTTGCTGCGGAATGTTCTGGAAGTTCGAAGACTGCTTAGGTGTCAGGTATTGATTGCTAGGGCCAAACTGCGAGTGGGAGTTCTGACCGTGCTGGAATTGAGAAGGTCTCTGAGCTCCAAATCCGTTATTGTTTCCAAAAGACGATGTTCCGAACTGGTTGCCGGATGCTGTGAATGGAAAAGATTTCATTTGAGTGTTTCAATGCAGGGAAAGAAAAGTACTAGGAAATTAGCATGTAGTAGATGTTACTTGATTACGAATGCAGATGGCACAAATGGCTGAAAAAAAATTCCATTGAAATTTTTATCTTAAGATTTTTAAAAATCAGCACACTTCAAAAAGGACTGTTTTCGAGGGTCGCTTTTTTCATGTAGGTATATTATACTATATCTTCGCCAAATGTAAATCGATATAAATTATTTATATTTTATTAAATAGTTATTATTCATCGACAAACTATGTCTTAGTATTGACTTAAAAAGCTATTTGTAGAAGTTATTTTATTGAAATTATGTTTTCTAAAATTGGCTTCAACCTTTTATTAACAGTTTAATTTTGTTATCAAACGATTAACATCACATACACAAATCACAACGTGATGTTATTGATAATAGAAATCAAGTAGCTTCTTTATAGAAATTCTCATTACTTGTATATAAATAGATATCACAAATGATTTGTTATATTTACGCGAAGACTACACATTAAATGAAATTAATTATTACGGGTTTTATCGTGTTTAATTTAACTTTTTAATCTCCGACGTTTCGGGGGAGCGTAAAAATTAGTTTCATTCAATATTAGAAATTAATTAACGAAAGAAAGTTAAAATAAGAAAAATAAATAAATTTCCATTAAGATTGTTAATTATTGAATACGGAAATATAGAGTAAAATAAATAAACTAAATTAACGTTTTATAGACTTACCTCCGAAGGACGAATGTCCATTTCTGCCTTGACCGTTAGCGCTGGATGATTCGTACTTAGGCGGCAGGTACTGGTTTGATGTAGCACCGAAGCTGTTACCGTTTGATGCACCAAACCCATGACCGTCCGATCCTGATCCACCATTGGCTCCTAAACCTCTTGACCCTCCATTGAAACCAAAGTGGGAACCTCCGTTGGAACCTCCGTTGTTTCCCCTAGCAGGGCTTAGTGATCCAATGCTGCTATGGCCAGTACCATGCGATTTGAAAGGTCCAAAGTTTCCTTGGCCTCCATTGGATCCAAAACCGTTGTGAGATCCGGTATTGGAACCAAAATCTAGAGTGTTGGTGTTATCAGGAGGTAGGTAAGAGCGTTCGAGATGTTCGAGACGTCCAGCTGTGCACACGGCGATCAAAGCGGCAGTAATGACCTAAAATACAATATATTATAGTACAATATTTTTACTGAAATAAATAATTTTATTATATACAATATTAAAAATTATAATAAAAAAACTAGTAACTTAATAATAATACAGTCCTACTCCCCGCGGTATCGTGCCAAGAACGCTGGCTGCGTTTCCCCGCTGAATGGCTATACTTAGCCTTTGAGCGAGAAATGAACCAGCCCTCTTATCACCAGCAGCAACGATCAGCAGCGGATAGAGTTCCTTTAGGAACTTCACCGCACGTCGACCCCACGGACTGATAGTCTCTACAGCAAATGGCACAAATATGTAGTCATCTCTCAGAGACTCATATTTGCGCCACTTAGTTCAGCTGTCTCTGATGCGGCTTAGCTATAAACGAGGTACCCCTGAGATGAGAGGCCGCCAGAGTACAAATTCAATTTTAAAAGTAAGTTTAAAGGAAATATCAACATTTTGGTTACTATACAGTCCGTTGCCCTGTTTGATTTTGAGAGTACTGCTATAAAATATAAGTTTACAATGATACCTAATAATGTTTTTATTTAATGTATATGCAATCAGTAATGAGGCGTGTAGTAACGTAAGATAATACCCTACTGAAATTGACGTACGTTGCCAAGTCAATCTATGTATCAATCTATGGACTGAATAAATTAACCGACTTGGTATTACATGGATCTCACAACTTTTTACGGTAGAAGAACTGAGTTGCGAGACTTGGCTTTTTTTACAAGTTATGTTTTTGATGGCATCTCATTTCTTTTTGTAGATAGTTATATCTAGGTAGCTATTTACACCTATTATTCCGTTATACATATTTAGGTACACTGATTCATTCACTGCAAATGTAACTTTGTAATACTATATGTTCATATGGGATTACAAAGTTATTTATGCAGTTGGTGTATCTCGAAAACTGAACCGAAATTGTAAAATATTTGAATTTTCCCTTGATTGACACATTAAACAAAAATTGTATTCCAAATTTAAAGTTTCTATGTCTACTAGAAGTGCCTCAGAGTTTTGATGATCGGTCAGTCAGTGAGTGACAAAATTAAGAAACTTTGACTAGTTATAATTCTTAAACTACTAGTTCAAATTTAATTAAATTTGTCGAGTTCATACAATGCCTACTTGGTTAGTAAAAATTCACGCTTCTAGTTTTATCCATACCGAAATTATAGGGTTTCGGAAATGGCCTGAACTGCTTCGAGAAAAGGATGGTACGGCCGTGCCGCTTTTTTGCTCGACTTGGCGGGGGCACTGCCGTGCCCCCAGATAAAATACAGAATACAGTGTTACCTATTTTCTCGGTTCTTTCGGTCTCTTTACTGAAGGTTTTACTTCTACCGCGCATGAAATTCACACGTGTTGTTTGTTAAAATGTTAACTGACCTCAAGTTTACAATTTTTACGTGGTGGAGCTATGCTGCAGATTTATTATGGTTGTAACACGAATAGGTCGGCTTAACCGGAGAAATAACACGCGGCGTTAAATACGCAGGGCACACTGAAATGATCGGGAACTCAATGCACAATATTCTATTCCCGATCATTTCATTGTGCCCATCCGTAGCAGTTTAATATATAGAGTTTATAGAACGAGGTGTATTCCTTAGCGGTGACTACGCATCATCATTTTGATTCTTTATAGAGGATCCATGTATGTAGATGCCTTGTGTGTCACGAGAATGGGTCACGGCATTCACTTACTGCCAACACGGCTAGCATAGACTGGGGAAACAAATCTATCCCCCGATTGTATCCTCTGACAAGAGATAAAATTATCTTGCCCTTATGCGAAAGCAAGGCAACGGAGTAAAGGAGAAGTATATCCCTGTTTGACATAACGAGTAGACATATATCCACCAGTGTGCCCATGCTTGAAGTTTGGATAAAACTAAGCGAGGGGTAAACATTTTGTCGGTTCTCCAGGGATAAAATGTCCCCTGCCATGCCATGGTATGGTCTCAAATCAAATGTTTAAAAGTGGAAAAGATTCATCCCCGACAAATACAAATGGCATTTCAGATCCTTCATTATACTTTAGTATTATTGAGCATGCTGGTAAATCCAGTTGGTTTGTTAAAAGTCTTCTACCAAAAGTTGTATATCGGAATACGCTATCGTCACTATTGGATTCGTATGCACCCACGATAATAGCTACGAAGCTATATTTAGCATCGGCAATCACAAGCAGAATAATCGAATAAAACTTTTTATATCTTTTTATATGACTGAGCCGGTGTAATCGAGTCTTTCAATTCTTATGTGCTTACTGTCAATCGCGCCGATGCAATTTGGAAAGTGTGTTTGTTCAAAAAACCCTTGTGCTATGTTTAACCAGTCTTCTTTAGCCATTTCGCCATTCGCAACAAAGGCCTACCCCAAGGAATGCCTGAATTACCAGCTCGTCATTACATCTAGTGGTTGGTCGCCCTACACTTCGCTACCGGTACGAGATTGCCACTCGAGAACCTTTTTTCGCCATCAGTTGTCAATTCTTTGAGCTATATGACCACCCCATTGCCACTTCAGCTTACTAATCCGTTGGGCTATGTCGGTCACTCTGGTTCTACTGCGGATATCCTCATTTCTAAGTTTATGTTTCAGAGAAACTCCGAACAATAACCCTTACCATAGCTCGCTAAGCGATCTTGAGCTTCCTCCTACGGCCAGCAGCGAAAAACACGTCTCAGATCCAAAGGTAATCACTGGATATACGCACTGATCTTTTCATTTAAATAATTAGGCTGCAAATATAACCACTGCTTGCACGAATGATAAATAATTGCACTGATAGTCGTAGCACCAATCAAGTATTCAAAGTACAACGATTTTATACTATTTTCCGTAGCAAGTTACCTGTAAACAAGATATTGATTTTATTTATTTAGTTTTAGTAAACTCCATGCAAAAAAAATAGAAAAACGTGAAAGATTGTTTCGGTAAGGAATCGGCAGCACAAGAATGTAAATTTGAACAAGCCGCTCCTTCAAAAATAAATATATCCATTTCACTTCAGTGCCTTTCTAATTCCTTGTATTCAGAAACGAGAAATGAGCAGTAATGTACTTTTGCCTGTTTTTACTCAGGATGTAAATGTATCGTCGCCGGTTTCTACTCAGGATAATATAACATTGTCTGCTCTGACTCAGAAGTCACAACCCACTAATAACAACATAACATCACTACGAAAGAAAAACTGACTGTTCTCGAGACAACAGTTCAACAGATTATGATAACCAATTACTTGACATATTAAAAGACAAACAAGTACAGGACGACAACGACGATGAAGAAAAAACTTTGCGCTGATGTTAGTTCCTATGTTACGTAAATTATATGAAGATCAAAAGCATTATGCTGAGATTGAAATACTTAATGTCTTAATAACAGCACGTTCTCATTCATCTCCGCTATCATCGCAACACGTTTTGAATGGACCATCTCAATTTCGAGGACCAAGAATATGTAGTTCAACATTGTAACATCAAACATAAACCCAGTCACAAAATACCTATTAGTATCAGTATTCTCCACAATTTTCATCTATAGATACAATATATTCCTTCCAATCACTAACAGCAACTCTGTCTCCACCAAGTCCATTTCCACAGCCTCTAACTACAATTCCGCAAGCAACGGCTATACCAACGCCACAAAATAAGGCAAATTATCGATCAAGAAATTTTAAGGCCAGCCAGACTGCCAATTGCTTTTCACAATTTGGAAATCATTTAATAGAAGACCAAGACTATGCAGAAGAGTAAATTGAAAATTTTGCTTAGTTAGTACTTATTATTTTACTTTTTACTCTTTAATTTGCCCTGTTCAATAGTTTGGAGTAAATGTTTTCGCAATAATTAAAAATTGTCTTCTTATCTCAACTTAACTGAAAATCGCTCTTCAGGCGCTATTGCATTACGAAATGCAGTGTCTTCATGTTGTAGATACTGGCCCACAGCTACCAAGTAGAACCAATCGACATTCTGTAGTAAATAAAAAAAACTTATCGGGATGTTGTCACACATCGTTATACATTTTGCAAAAGTATCCTTTCAGATGTCTTTGACCTGTTAGTGGCTGTACCCAATATTTATGGTGGCGGCGTTATTTACGTTTTCTTTTTCTTCATTTGGAAACAGAAGCAATCATAACATACGCTACTCGTAGGGAATCCATGGTGGTACGGAAATAAAGTTAATCAAAACGCCAGCCGCAGTGCGTGATTGTATGCAGTATTGCATTTTCAGCTATTCCTAAACCGCTCGCGTTTAATCGCAGTGCATGTTAAGTAAGTCTAAGGGTATAAAAAAGTTAGTAAAGCATTATCCACAGTATATTAAAATAAAGGTAGATTATATCTAAAAATAAATATAGTGGATTGAGATTTATTTTTCATTTTATAATCCACGCTAAAAACTTTTGGACCTTACTGCAGGCTGTAACTTTAACTTTAAGCGAGGTGTCATGTCGTGCGGTTCAGACGCGTATTTACGCGGGTGAAACCGCGAAGCACAGCTAGTATAGAATGCAAATATAAATTATTAAAATAATTTTTTGTTTTTTCAATTCTTGAACGTGATAAAGCCAAGCTGAAGCCTAATCTAGAGTGAGTTTCGATCATGGCGACCAGTCTCAACGAAGACAAGTTATTGAGTTTTTTTTATGTCAGGAAGTTGGTTGGTCATTCTGAGTGGAGGTTATTCTTCTGCACAAGACAGGTTTATAGTGCAGTAGTGTGTGCGCAAGCAAAGGTGCACTCTCATTGTCCGATGCTCAACAGAGACTAGCCATCTGCATTGGATAGAAATGTTGTGCGCGATTGCAGCACAGGTGTACTCTTTATTCTCTCACTCTCATAGTCCGATGGAACGGCAATCTGATATACCGTGGGGAGGTGAGACGCAAGACCAACGGTTTTACGTGCCAAGCATCGCCAACTTCCTGATACCAGATTGCTACAAAAATTTTGTAGGTCTAATTATTTTTCTAAAATATAATTAGCCTAAGTTACTCCTTATAACATGGGCTATCTAACAGTGAAATTCCCATCAAATTCGGTCCAGCCGTTTCGGAGATTAGCCGGAACAAACAGACAGACAGACGGACAGACAGACAGACAGACAGACAGACAAATTTTAAAATTGTGTTTTTGTTATAGGTACCGTATATACTTTTATATGAAATTATAATAACACTGTTATTTTGACATTACAAACAGACTCTTCAATTTTATTTATTGGTATAGATGTATAGATATAGATAAAGAATCAAAATGCAGATGCATTGTCACATCTGAGGACAAAGATGAAATGCCTCGTTTCAAGTAAAATATGTCTCCGGTAAGTCCGGTACTTTACAGTGACAATACGAAATACAGTAGCATTACCTAATATGTCAGTGTGCTATAATGGATCTTGAACACTATAATATATTATATTTTAGTCCATATAAATAGTATAAATGTACAGGATTTGAAACCGCGACCCCTCGACCTTCGGAAACATGAGTTATTTTTTATACAGCAAATCAAAAAGACGCGTAAATTAGAAAGAGTAAATATATTCATATACAAAACATTTTTGAGAGAACACAATCATGTTATTAGCTAATTAATTAATCAAGAAAGAATGTGTTTTTAATAATGGTAGCCGGTCTGCTCGTCGAAGCTTTGCTGCGGAATGTTCTGTAAGTTCGAAGACTGCTTAGGTGTCAAGTATTGATTGCTAGGGCCAAACTGCGAGTGGGAGTTCTGACCGTGCTGGAATTGAGAAGGTCTCTGAGCTCCAAATCCGTTATTGTTTCCAAAAGACGATGTTCCGAACTGGTTGCCGGATGCTGTGAATGGAAAAGATTTCATATGAGTGTTTCAATGCAGGGAAAGAAAAGTACTCGGAAATTAGCATGTAGTAGATGTTACTTGATTACGAATGCAGATGGCACAAATGGCTGAAAAAAAATTCCATTAAAATTTTTATCTTAAGATTTTTAAAAATCAGCACACTTCAAAAAGGACTGTTTTCGAGGGTCGCTTTTTTCATGTAGGTATATTATACTATATCTTCGCCAAATGTAAATCGATTTAAATTATTTATATTTTATTAAATAGTTATTATTCATCGACAAACTATGTCTTAGTATTGACTTAAAAAGCTATTTGTAGAAGTTATTTTATTGAAGTTATGTTCTCTAAAATTGGCTTCAACCTTTTATTAACAGTTTAATTTTGTTATCAAACGATTAACATCACATACACAAATCACAACGTGATGTTATTGATAATAGAAATCAAGTAGCTTCTTTATAGAAATTCTCATTACTTGTATATACATAGATATCACAAATGATTTGTTATATTTACGCGAAGACTACACATTAAATGAAACTAATTATCACGGGTTTTATCGTGTTTAATTTAACTTTTTAATCCCCGACGTTTCGGGGGAGCGTAAAAATTAGTTTCATTCAATATTAGACATTAATAAACGAAAGATTGTTAAAATAAGAAAAATAAATAAGTTTACTTTAAGATTGTTACTTATTGAATAAGGAAATATAGAGTAAAATAAATAAACTAAATTAACGTTTTATAGACTTACCTCCGAAGGACGAATGTCCATTTCTGCCTTGGCCGTTAGCGCTGGATGATCCGTAGTTAGGCGGCAGGTACTGGTTTGATGTAGCACCGAAGCTGTTACCGTTTGATGCACCAAACCCATGACCGTCCGATCCTGATCCACCATTGGCTCCTAAACCTCTTGACCCTCCATTGAAACCAAAGTTACCATGGGAACCTCCGTTGGAACCTCCGTTGTTTCCCCTAGCAGGGCTTAGTGATCCAATGCTGCTATGGCCAGCACCATGCGAATCGAAAAGTCCAAAGTTTCCTTGGCCTCCATTGGATCCAAAACCGTTGTGAGATCCGGTATTGGAACCAAAACCTAGAGTGTTGGTGTTATCAGGAGGTAGGTAAGAGCGTTCGAGATGTTCGAGACGTCCAGCTGCGCAGACGGCAATCAAAGCGGCAATAATAACCTAAAATACAATATTTTATAGTACAATTTTTTTATCGAAATATATAATTTTATTATATACAATATTAAAATCTATAATAAAAAAAACTAAAGCAAATAACTTAATAATAATACAGTAATAACTTTATTAATACTACAACTAATTTTATACGTGGTAGAGCCACGCTGCAGCTATATTAGTAGTATAGTTGTAGCACGAATGGGTCGGTTCGACCGGGGATGGACCACGCTCTCACAGAATACCGGCGTAAAATGGCAGCTTGACACTGCTGTGTTTCTTATGGTGAGTGTAGAGAACCGGAGACCCATTTTACTGGCAAAGAGGCATTCCATCTTAGTCCTGATGGGTGACGATGCATCTGCATTTTGATTCTTTATTGAGGATAAAGGTGGGCTATGTGCTCGTTTGCCACCCTATTCTATAAAAAAAAACAGTCCTACTCCCCGCGGTATCGTACCAAGAACGCTAGCTGCGTTTCCCCGCTGAATGGCTATACTTAGCATTTGAGCGAGAAAAAAACGAGCGCTCTTATCACCAGCAGCACCGATCAGCCGCGGATGGGGTTCCTTTAGGTACTTCACCGTACGTGGAATCCCTCTTTTCCAGTAAAAATTTTCTCTACACTCACCATACGAAACACAGCAGCATTAAGCTGCTATTTTACGTTGGTATTCTGTGAGAGCGTGGTCCTTCCCCGGTCGAGCCGACCCATTCGTGCTACAACTATACTACTAATATAGCTGTAGCATGAGTCTACCACCTACATAAGTTAAAGTTAACTAGTTTCATTTTATATTTTATTAATATTGTATTACATTGCCTGGAGTCTTATTTAAATTTTAATTAAATTAAACTGTATACTAAAAAAGTTACAGGTGTAAATTAATTTTCATAAATAAATTTCTTCAAAAATGAACTTTTTTTTCAATAAATTAATTAAATTTATATTACATTAATAATGAAGTACGTAATATCTAAAAATATCAGGTCTTAAATTTTGGCAAAACGCTAAATCGGAAAATCCAAGAATCATTATTTCAAAAAATTATTTAAATTCTTTAAAAATAAATTTTACCAGTTTCATTTTGGTATCCGTGGAAGTTGCTAAGAAGGTACTACCAAATGTGAAGCTCAAACAAAACTGTGATTATTTCAGACGAATTGACCTATTATATACCTGACCTGAACGTAATCCTGATCATCTCACGAATACGGCCTGACGTAATTGTTTTAAAGCAAAGATAATAAACGAGTACGTATATTAGTTATGATATGCATGGTTGAGTAATTATTTACCATAGTTTTTTTTTCGCTACCGAACGTGATGTGACGACCTCGTCTTGTCAAAGAATTAATGTACGTTTTCAAGGATATATTATCGATTTATTTCAGTATTGTGATTTCTTTTACAATCGACTTCACTAAGGAAGCTGTCCGATATGTTACCAGCCTATTGTTCGATTAAATGCAACGGTATGTTCGACTATAATAATTAAATAAATAATAATCAATTACCGTAAAGCGATTTTTATTATACGTTTTGCATTAAGCTAGGTTTGACGATAAATTTATAAAGCTTCATAATGCAGTTTGCTTCAATATCTCAGAACTCACGAACAGCAGAGGGTATAATTAAAAAAAAAGTAATATTAAGCCCTAATGATTTTTCTTAGAATTTTGCTTTTCGAATTTGCTTTTTTTACGTACGAGTAATAATTTTGTTAATTTTAAATCCCTTTAGCATACTAGATGTTTTCTTAATATGTCTTAATATTTTTGAAGTGAAGACATCTTAAGAATAGATGTGATTTGAAACTCTACGAAACAAAAAAGCGACACTTAAAAGAAACAAATATATAGGGTTTAGCCTACCACACAATGAGATAAAATACAGAATACAGTGTTACCTATTTTCTCGGTTCTTTCGGTCTCTTTTCTGAAGCTTATACTTCTATCGCGCATGAAATTCACACGTGTTGTTTGTTAAAATTTTAACTGACCACAAGTTTACAATTTTTACGTGGTGGAGCCATGCTGCAGCTTTATTATGGTTGTAACACGAATAGGTCGGCTTAACCGGAGAAATAACATGCGGCGTTAAATACGTGGGGCACACTGAAATGATCGGGAATAAGAAAAACCACATGCGCGGTATAGCTAAATTGTATTTTGTTGTTTTTCGAAGTATCCTCCGTTCAATTTGATGCACTTTTATATTCGTGCAAACCAATCATTAAAACAGTAATTCCATTCTGAAGTTGATGTAGACAAAATGACTGATGTGTACGCTTCCACAGCTACTTTGGGGTCTTCAAACCGTTGACCGCGTAATAAATCTTTCATTCTAGAGAATGTAAAGAAATCGATTGGGCTCAGGTCAGGACTAAATGGAGGATGGCTCATCAGCTCAGCGTTATCCTGTTTCAAAAATCAACTTTCTTCTGAGCCGTATGAGAGCTCGCATTTTCATGATGTAAGATGATGCGACGTTTCGAGTTATTTTTTCGGAGTACGGCTATCATTTTTGGCAACAAACCATGATATGCCACTCAGCGGTAGCCGTTCTCCTTTCCTGTAAAGGAATTGTAGCAACATGCCCCTTTTTCGAGACAAACGTAGCGACCATTTTCTTTGACCGCTGCGGGAGCGAACCACTTTCGTTGGTTTGACCTCGCCTACGAAGACTCAAACTGCTGACTGATGACTTCTTTCAGGTTCGTATGAATAAATCCATGATTCGTCACCTGAGACGATATTATAAACGGCATTTGACTTCTCTCCGTTGAAGCATTGCAGAGTATTCCGGCACCAATCTACACGAGCCGCCTTTTGCTCTTCGGACAAATTGTAGGGAACCCAGCGGGAAACTAGCTTTCTTACACACATATAATTCGCACAGCTGTAGCTGTAGTTTTCAGGCGTGACCGCTGTTTTTGATCGACCTGCAGAAGAAACAGTGCTGAGCGACACATGACCGCGTCGGAACTCGGTATACCAGAGGTATATTGTCGTTTGACTCGATGCTTCAACATCATAAATCGAAACATCGAAACAAGCATTATCCACAATATATTAAAATAAAGGTTGATTATATCTAATAATAAAACATAACATAACATAACATAAATACTCACGCCTGTCACCCAGAGGGGTAGGCAGAGACTACGGACTTCCATTTGACGCGATCCTGACACACCTCTCTCGCTTCCTTTACATCCATATATCTACGCATACACGCTCGTCGGTTAAAGGTACTCCTAATCTGCTCCGTTTTTAATGTATCGCCGATTTGGTCGATAAAACTTCGTCTAGGGCGCCCCTTCCCGACCCTGCCGTTCACTTCTGCAACATAAATTTTCTTTGTCACTCTTTCCTCGTTCATTCTTTCTACATGACCAAACCACCGAAGCATTCCTTTCTTAATCCTTGTCACAACGTCATCTTGCAAGCCACACTTTTCTCTTATCACACTATTTCTCACCCTGTCATTCAGGTTCAGCCCTAGCATACTTCTTAAGGACCGCATTTCTACAGCATTTATTCTACTCTCATGCTTCTTCTGCCAGAACCAACTTTCACTACCATACATTAAAGTAGGGACTAACACAGCATTATGAATCGCCATACGTGCCTTATTTGACACATTTTGACTCCTCATAATAGCGTGTAGAGCCCCATTCACTCTATTTCCTGCGTTCACTCGTCGTTCTATATCCTTATCATATCTACCATCCCTGCTAAATAAACATCCCAAATATACAAACTCATCGACTTGCTCAATCAACTCACCTTCTATTCTTATTTCACATAAAGTTTTACTTTCTTCTCTTTCAAAAACCATAACTTTCATCTTACTTGCGTTCACTTTCACACCCCTTTCTTTCAATGACCAATTTATTAAAGTAACCATCATTTGCAACTCGGCCACCGACGATGCAAATATGACTTGATCATCGGCGTACAAAAGGCATATACAATATCTAAAAATAATTATAGTGGTTTGAGATTTATTCTTTATTTTATAGCCCACGCTAAAAACTTTTTACATAGTATAAAGAGAGGCCAAGTAGGTTAACTCCGGCACAATCCGCGATATAATTGCCTACTGTCTCAGGGTTGTCACTGTCATCAAATCATTAGTTTAAAGCCCGGCCCTATATCTATAATAAAAAAATTGGATAAAGCGACTAAAATATTGTAAAAAAAACATCGTACAATAACATAAAATTACTAACGCCTGCCACTTAGACTGTAATCAATTTTTTGTTCTGTTGTTATTATTCGAACTTTGCTCTATTTATCTGATTCACAATTAGTCAATTACTTATTTTTAATTACGATTTTATAACCGAAAGTAGGTACTTAGTTACTATTCTTCCTCTGTCTGATAGACAACTAATACAACAAAAATAAGTAAGTAGGTATCTCATCGTCAAGGAAAAATTATATGCTATAATAAGTGACTCGCTTACGTGACGCGCGAACCACGTGCGGTGTTAGACTCGACTGGCGCATTGAGAAACATTTCGAGGTTGTGTTTAAGTGTGCGTGCGGCGCCTCATAGATACTATGGCGCACACATACAAGCCGCGCGCAGTGCGTTTGTATGAAGATAACGTACTTCCCTTCTCTTTGTACTTTGCTTTTTACCTTAACTGCAAGCTGTAACTTTAACTTTAAGTGAGGTGTCATGTCGTGCGGATCAGACGCGTGATTTACGCGGATGAAACCACGGAGCACAGCTAGTATAGAATGAAATATAAATATAATTGGTAAATCCAATTGGGCATACCTTAAGCGCATAAAAAAATACGTATAACATGATTATACGGAATTTTTTAAAGTAGTTTAAATACATTTCGACAGCACTATCGGCTTCAACGCCCTCGAAACCCATGAAAATGACACCCATCATAAAAAAATTGATAACCATTGCAGCTGCCACCTTGGATTTACATTTCGACAGCACTATCGGCTTCAACACCTGCGAAAACCATGAGAATGACACCCATGATGAATAAATTGATATCTATTGCAGCCGCCATCTTGGATTTACATTTCGACAACCCTATCGGCTTCAACTCTCTCGAAAACCATGAAAATGACACCCATGATGAAAAAATTGATACCTATTGCAACCGCCATCTTGGATTTACATTTCGACAGCACTATACGCTTCAACATCCTTGAAAACCATGAAAATGACACCCAAGATGAAAAAAAATGATATCTATTGCACCCGCCATCTTGGATTTACACTTCGACAGCACTATCGGTTTCAACACCTTCGAAAACCATGAAAATGACACCCGTGATGAAAAAATTGATATCTATTGCAGCCGCCATCTTGGATTTACATTTTGACAGAACTATCGGCTTCAACACCCTTGAAAACCATGAAAATTACACCCATGATAAAAAAATTGGTACCTGCTTCAGCCGCCATCTTGGATTTACATTTCGACAGCACTATCGGCGTCAACACCCTTGAAACCCATGAAAATGACACCCATGATAAAAAAATTGATACCCATTGCAGCCGCCACCTTGGATTTACATTTCGACAGAACTATCGACTTCAACACCCGCGAAAACCATGAGAATGACACCCAAGATGAAAAAATTGATATCTATTGCAGCCGCCATCTTGGATTTACATTTCGACAACCCTATCGGCTTCAACTCTCTCGAAAACCATGAAAATGACACCCATGATGAAAAATTTATACCCATTGCAGCCGCCATCTTGGATTTATATTTCGACAGCACTATCGGCTTCAACACCCTCGAAAACCATGAAAATGACACCCAAGATGATAAAATTGATATCTATTGCAGCCGCCATCTTGGATTTACATTTCGACAACCCTATCGGCTTCAACTCTCTCGAAAACCATGAAAATGACACCCATGATGAAAAAATTGATATCTATTGCAGCCGCCATCTTGGATTTACATTTCGACAGCACTATCGGCTTCAACACCCTCGAAAACCATGAAAATGACACCCATGATGAAAAAAATTATACCTATTGCGGCCGCCATCTTGGATTTACATTTCGACAATCCTATCGGTTTCAACACTCGAAAACCATGAAAATGTCACCCATGACAAAAAAATTGATACTACTTACTTTTAGAACGTACTACTATTATTTATTCTGTGCTTTTAAAATATTGTAATAAAAAAGCTCTTATTAAGTGGCGAAGCTTGCGAAGTCACTTATTGATTTCACGATGTCCGTCTGTCTGTCTGTCCCACGATTATCTCGAGAACGGTTTCGAATTTTCAAATTCTGTTTTCAGCAATCGATTACTGATAACCCAGGCATCTGAACCTCCTATTTTGAAACTGATTGCTCAACGGCAACCGTTAGAAACCGCTTTAAAGCTGATTGCTTCGCCACTTTGCTATGCTGTTAGCTTGCTAGGTTTATTATTATTATAATCAGGTATTTAAGAAATTTGGATATTCGAATATTGTGTATTTGCACAGCGATCTTTTTGAGCCGCTGCAAACATCCGAAACAATGTCCACTCACGACGGCGACTGACCAGTATATAAAAAGTACTCTGTGCGTCGAACTGAGTGAGTGAGTAAACTACTCTGTGGCTTTAGCTCCTCATTTACAGAAATAATTTACATACAAGGCTACCAAATCAACGAAAATTTTGCCATTTTGGAGCCGAAAAAAATTAATTATAGCTAAACAAAACAAAATTACACTGTCATTTACATTCAGTGGCTTCCCACATGATAGATGAAGAGATTAAAAAATAGATTGAGTTAAACAATTGATATTTTCAAAAGTTATAGTGTTTACAAGCCTTCCGGACTTGATAAATCCACACCATAAGCCACTAAAACCCCTTTTTTCTTATTTAAAAATAGCAATTAATCGATTTAAAAAAAATAGTAATAAGTTCATTAATCATTTATCTTACTAACAATGTGCTTTTTATATCATTTATATGTATAATATGATTGCTAGATACGATTTTATTCGATAAAACGTTCGAATCTTAATTTTTAGGCGATAGTAGAACATACCTTGCGCTTTCGCTTAAGGTATGCAATATTGAAAGAATTTTATATTTTTAAATTCCTTAACGTGATAAAGCCATGTTGAAGCCTAATCTGAGTTTTGATCATGGCGGCCAGTCTCAACGGACACCAGTTATTGGTTTTTTTTTGTGTCAGGAAGTTGGTTGGTAATTCTGAGCGGAGGCTACGAGTATTCTTCTGCACAAGACAGGTTTATAGTGCAGTAGTGTGTGTGCAATCAAAGGTGCACTCTCATTGTCCGATGCTCAACAGAGACTAGCCATCTGCATTGGATAGAAATGTTGTGCGCGATTGCGGCACAGGTGTACTCTTTATTCTCTCACTCTCATAGTCCGATGGAACGGCAGTCTGATATACCGTGGGGAGGTCAGACGCAAGACCAATGGTTTTACGTGCCAACCGTTGATAACTTCCTGATACCAGATTACTACAAAAAATTTGTAGGTAGAATTCCATACCAATACCAAAAATTTGTTGACAGAAAATCCAATAACTGTCTTGAACCCGACCCCGAATTTGATATCTAGTTGCGCTTGCGACTACTTCACCATCGAGACATAGACAAGAAAACATACAAACATATGATATTGGGTGATGGATATGGCTTAAATCGCTTTCAGTCGTATTTAGTTGTTGTCAAATTTTACCTTACTAGTACGTTTTAGGTATATCTAAGATACTTGTTTTAATTATATTAAAGAGAAAAGCGAATTAACTGTCCGATTTATGGTATAGAATAGAATAGAAAATAATATTTTTATACAATAACAGCTATGCGCCTCGGGTTTTCACTGGTGACTTCTGAATCTCGACAACAGTGCCACCTACCGCGTCCAATTGTGAAGCTAAACCAACCAATCTGTCGAGCCAGTTTCGAGACTAACGGACAGCAATTGATTTTTATATCCAGAGATAGATTGTCCTGGAAAGAGACCTGGACCATCAAAGATGGACCATCAAGTGGGTCTCTTGATGGTCCATCTTTTATGGTCCAGGTCTCTTAAATTTTTTTTAAACAGTAAATTTTACAATTATTTTGAATTATTTTTGTATGAATTATAATAGAACTAGTGTACACATGGTAGCGATCATCTCATTCCCTTGGACTCATTCTATTTACTATCGTGTATATATTAATATCATAATACTTACTAGCAGGATCCATCTACTATATTGTTTGTTTGTGATTTTAAAGAAATAAAGGCATTATTATTATTATTATTTATTATTTATATAATAACCCTTTTTATACAGTTTTTATTCACTAAATGCAATATTGCTGAATAACAAACTTTGAAAATTGTCTGGGATTTTGTTGTAAAAGCGTAATTTGTTAAAGCCATGCTGCAGCTATATTAGTAGTATAGTTGCAACACGAATGCGTCGGCTCGACCGGAGAAGTACCACTCTCTCACTGAATACCAGCGTAAAATAACAGCTTCACGCTGCTGTTTTTCGAATGATGCGGGTAAAGTACTGGAAACCCTTTTTACTGGAAACGTGGCATTTCATCTTAGTCCTCCCGGTGACAACACATCTGCAATTTGATTCGTAATCGAGGATAGGTGTATATGTCTATGGGCTACAGCAGCCACTTACCATAAGGTGGACTGTGTGCTCGTATTTTTTTTTTTGTTTACAGGATAAAGTTATAGTCTTATCCTATAAACAAAAAAATATTAAATGAATTATTTGCTGGCAATACGTTCTTATCAAAGCTATTCATGTTTTTATTGTACACAAATTACATTTTTATAATATATCCAGTGCCGTGTAGTGGCGGTTAAGAATATCCACTACCCCATATCTTCCCGTGGGTGTCGTAAAATGCGACAGTGGGAAACAGTCAGGAGATGGGCAGAAGCATCTTTCTGATAACAGCAATATCACAATAAAAAACTGCGGTTGCAAACCAACTCGCCAAGCGTGGGAACTATGGCAATATACCCCCAAATGGATAAAGCTGGCTACGGTGGCGACCATGGTAACGGCGGAGCAGGGGGTGCTAAGAATCTCCGGTGAAGGTTCGGTTGCCACCTACGACGACTCAACCTGGCAACTTATAACGCACGCACCCTGAGGACTGACGAGAAGATCCTGGAGCTGGAAGAAGAGATAGACAAGTTGCGCTGGAATATTATAGGATTATCCGAGGTCCGAAGAGAGGGGGAGGACACGGTAATCCTCGAATCCGTCAACTTGTTCTATCACCGGGAGGGCGACCATCTGTCCCAAGGAGGTTTCGGATTTATCGTCCACAAGTCTCTCGTTAACAACGTCGTAAAGATTGAGAGTGTGTCGACGAGGGTTGTGTACCTTATACTCAGAATCACCAAACGTTATTTGCTGAAGTTCATACAGGTTTACGCACCAGCCCCGGCACACCCCGATTAGGAGGTGGAGGAAATGTATGAGGATATCTCTAAAGCAATGCATTCCTCCAAAACCCAATATACGTTGTTAATGGGAGACATCAACGCAAAACTAGGCACAAGATAGAACGGTGAGCTGAAAGTAGGGAAATTAGGAATAGGGCAACGGAACCTGAGGGGTCAGCAGCTGGCCGACTTCATGGAAAAAGAGGGACTATGATGAACTCTTTCTTCCAGAAGCGGCCCCATAGAAAGTTGACCTGGTAAGATGAGATTGACTTGATTATGACGACCAAACGACAACTGTTCACTGATGTCTCAGTGATTGTGAGGGTAAAAACCGGGAGCGATCACCAAATGGTGAGAGGCACACTGAACCTAAACGTTAACTTGAAGAGGCCACGTCTGATGAAGTCAACGCTCCGTCGCCCTCGTGCTCTAATCCAAAGTCCCGAAACCTTTCAGCCCGAGCTAAAAAACCGTTTTCAGTGCCTATAATATTGCAATGCAGTGGACGATATGAATGACAAGCTCGTGGTAACTGTTCATGCGGTCGGAGCTAAGTTTAGCAAGACCTGCCGCAGAAGAACACAAAAACTCTCCGATCATACACTTAATCTCATTACTGTTAGACGGGATATGAAGCTTTAGTCTTCAGTAGATTTGACAGCATACAGGCAACTGAACAGACATATCTCCAAATGCATGCGGCGGGACTTACGCAACTTTAATACTGCTCGTATTAAAGAAGAGATTGAGCGGAACCAGGGCTCCAAATTCTTTGCCAGCGATCTGTCTGCCAGAAAGAGCCAACTATGGAAGCTGAAGACCGAGTGTGGCAGCGTCGTTTCCGGGACATCTGAGATTTTGAGTGAGATTGAGAGGTTCTGTGGGCAGTTGTACACATCATCGTTGGAGCCACACGCAAGTGTGAGTAACGATCCAGGATCGAGTGTATTATCCAACACTATTCCGATAATATCACGGACGTCAGTCTGAGCGAGATTAGAATGACTCTCCAGCACCTTAAAAACGGCAAGGCCCCAGGCGAGGATGGAATTACAGCGGAGCTTCTGAAAGCGAATGGAAAACCGGTACTTGAAGTCCTTCATAAGCTTTTTAATTCTTTCCTCCATGGTGGCATTACACCGGAAGCGTGAAGCAGAAGTGCGGTGTTCTTGTACTTTAAGAAAGGTGACAACGCTCTCTTGAAGAACTTCAGACCGATTTCCCTTCTGAGCCGCGTCTACGTGCTGTTTTCGAGAGTCATTACGAATCGTCTCGCGCGCGTACTTGACGACTTCCAGCGTCCCGAACAAGCCGGTTTCCGAAAGGGTTTTAGCACCATAGATCACATACATACCAGTGCCAAGTTGACTATCGGTATATCGAAGTGCTGAAGTGCTTGTACAGTAGGGCTACGATGGCTATCCGAGTACAGAACCAGAGTACGAAACCAATCCAATTGCAGAGAGGTGTAAGACAGGGTGACGTTATATCCCCGAAACTCTTCACCGCTGCATTGTAATACGTTTTCAAACTTTTGAACTAGAAAGGATACGGTATTAACATCAATGGCGAAAACATCACTCACCTTCGATTTGCTGACGATATAGTCCTTATGCCAGAATCGCTGGAGGACCTAAGCACTATGCTCAATGACCTCAATAGTGTTTCCCAACGGATAGGTTTTAATAAAAACATGGACAAAACAAAGATCATGTTTAATGTCCATGTCACACCTATGCCGGTAGTTGTTGGGAGCAGTAAGCTCGAAGTTGTTGACGAGTATGTTTACCTGGGACAAATAGTTCGACTATGTAAATCCAACTTCGACCGAGAGGTCAATCGACGGATTCTACTTGGCTGGGCAGCGTCAGGGAAACTACGACACATCTTCTCGTCAGGTAAACCTCAAAACTTAAAAACGAGACTGTACAACCAGTGCGTGTTGCCACCGATGACTTATGGAACTGAGACGTGGTATTTCATTGCTGGCCGGATTAGGAAGCTCAAGGTCACACAACGTTTTAACAGTGGTAGAGCCAAGCGGCGGCTCTTGCTGTCGCATGGATGGGCCGGCTCGAACCGGGGTGGTACCACGACCTCACAGAATACCAGCGTGAAGTAGAGGTTTACCTCTGCGTTTCGCTTGGTGAGTGCAGGTGGCCGGAGGCCCTTTTTACTGGAAATGAGGCATTCCATCTTAGTCCTCACGGGTGACAACGCGTCTGCATTTTGATTTGTAATAGAGGATAGATGTAGATGTCTATGGGCCGCAGAAACCACTTACCATCAGGTGGACTGTGTGCTCGTTTGTCACCCTCATCCTATAAAAAAAAAAAAAAAGAACGAGCTATGGAGAGGGCTGTGCTCGGAGTTTCTCTGCGTGACAAACTTAGAAATGAGGATATTTGCAGTAGAACCAGAGTGACCGACATAGCCCAACGGATTAGTAAGCTGAAGTGGCAATGGGCCGGCCATATAGCTCGAAGAACCGACAACCGATGTGGAATAAAGGTTCGTCCTCCCACTAGATGGAGTGACGACTTGGTAAGACATGCAGGAAGTCGATGGAGGCAGGTGGTTCAGGACCGTCCTTTGTGGCACTCCTTGGGGGAGGCTTATGTTCAGCAGTGGACTTGTGAAGGGCTATAATGATGAATGATGATGAATATATCCAGCTTATAATATATCCATTCAAACACACATAAAAATGTCGATAGAGTTTTTGCTATTGACTAACGCACGGCAATTGTTTTTATATAGAAGATTGCATTGATAAAATTAGTATATTTATTTCATTGAACTGTTTTTAGGAACTCCACAATTTTAAGTTATAAGCGGCGCCCGTACGGCGTTCTTTTACAAAATAAATATAGTTTCGATAGTCGTCGCATATTCGCGTTATCCTTTAGCAAAATTCCATAAGAAAGATATTTAAATATGTACAATGAGCCAATCCAGCAAATTTATATGGGGACTCATTGGAGCTTCGCGTTAATAGTAGTTCCAAAAGAAAGGATGGCATCCACAAAAGTCAACTAATATCCTTTTAAGAGCACTACTTCAAGTGTAAGCAGAACTGCAAGTCTATAATAGCCGTGGCTGCTGCGTACGTAGTGAAGTTGCTCCGCGGCGCCGCGTGCAACCCGGGGGTGCTGCGCCAACTGCAGCTGTGCGCACCGGACCGGTATGTGTGGGGGCCATCCGCCGCTACTCGCGCTGTTTGTGGCCAGGACCAATTTGCTTAGCAACTCACCTCTAATGCGAAAAATCCTCGTAGTGAACAAAGTTCACGAGACGATATATTTTCGAGTAATCTGAGTGAACTCGGTAAGGATCTTTTGTACATTGTTAGTTATTTAAGTTAGTTGTAATACATAGTATATTTAAGTTAATTAGCAACACCATCGTAGTGGGTTTGTCTTACACACTTAACAACTATCCTTACAGGCTAACTGTAAGGATAGTTGTTAAGTGTATGTGTGTGTAAATAAATAAATAAAGAAATATTTTTTATATCATTAATTATTTATTTTAATACATTGTAGTGGCGATGTAAGTATATCTACTACTACAGCCCATGGACACCTGTAACCATCTCTAAACAAAAACGGATACAGATATAAAGATAAGACTAAAGATCGAGATAGTCTCTCACTTAGCCTGCAACTCTACTGGCTCTCAATACCCTTCATACAGGACTCAGCTGTGGACGCACTGATGCTTGGTGGCAGAAAGAGATAAGAGGGTATTACCTACCCTGAAGGACTCCTTGACGGAAAGGGAGTCCTACCACCTAGTCCACCTGATGGTAAATGGATTCACTGGCCCATAAACATCACCATTTATTCTCAACTAGCTGTTCCCCGCGACTTCGCCCACGTGTAATTTGGGGTTTTGATTTTGTTGCGCGGAACCCTAATTATTTTTCTAAAATATAATTAGCCTAAGTTACTCCTTATAACATGGGCTATCTAACAGTGAAACCACCATCAAAATCGGTCCAGCCGTTTCGGAAATTAGCCGGAACAAACAGACAGACAGACGGATAGACAGACAGACACACAGACAAAAATTTTAAAAATTGTGTTTTTGTTATAGGTACCGTATATACTTTTATATGCAATTATTATAACACTGTTATTTTGACATTACAAACAAGTTTATTTATTTGTATAGATGTATAGATATAGATTAAGAATCAAAATGCAGATGCATTGTCGCATCTGAGGACAAAGATGACATGCCTCGTTTCAAGTAAAATATGCCTCCGGTACTTTACAGTCACCATACGAAATACAGTAGCATTACCTAAAATGTCAGTGTGCTATAATGGATCTTGAACACTATAAAATATTATATTTTTAGTCCATATAAATAGTATAAATGTACAGGATTTGAACCCGCGACCCCTCGACCTTCGGAAACATGAGTTATTACACATGAGCAAATCAAAGAGACGCGTAAATTAGAAAGAGTAAATATATTCATATACAAAACATTTTTGAGAGAACACAATCATGTTATTAGCTAATTAATTAACCAAGAAAGAATGTGTTTTTAATAATGGTAGCCGGTCTGCTCGTCGAAGCTTTGCTGTGGAATGTTCTGGAAGTTCGAAGACTGCTTAGGTGTCAGGTATTGATTGCTGGGGCCAAACTGCGAGTGGGAGTTCTGACCGTGCTGGAATCGAGAAGGTCTCTGAGCTCCAAATCCGTTATTGTTTCCAAAAGACGATGTTCCGAACTGGTTGCCGGATGCTGTGAATGGAAAAGATTCCATTTGAGTGTTTCAATGCAGGGAAAGAAAAGTACTAGGAAATTAGCACGTAGTAGATGTTACTTGATTACGAATGCAGATGGCACAAATGGCTGAAAAAAAATTCCATTGAAATTTTTATCTTAAGATTTTTAAAAATCAGCACACTTCAAAAAGGACTGTTTTGAAGGGTCGCTTTTTTCATGTAGGTATATTATACTATATCTTCGCCAAATTTAAATCGATTTCAATTATTTATATTTTATTAAATAGTTATTATTCATCGACAAACTATGTCTTAGTATTGACTTAAAAAGCTATTTGTAGAAGTTATTTTATTGAAATTATGTTCTCTAAAATTGGCTTCAACCTTTTATTAACAGTTTAATTTTGTTATCAAACGATTAACATCACATACACAAATCACAACGTGATGTTATTGATAATAGAAATCAAGTAGCTTCTTTATAGAAATTCTCATTACTTGTATATACATAGATATCACAAATGATTTGTTATATTAACGCGAAGACTAAACATTAAATGAAACTAATTATAACGGGTTTTATCGTGTTTAATTTAACTTTTTAATCTCCGACGTTTCGGAGGAGCGTAAAAATTAGTTTGATTCAATATTAGAAATTAATAAACGAAAGAAAGTTAAAATAAGAAAAATAAATAAGTTTACTTTAAGATTGTTAATTATTGAATAAGGAAATATAGAGTAAAATAAATAAACTAAATTAATGTTTTATAGACTTACCTCCGAAGGACGAATGTCCATTTCTGCCTTGACCGTTAGCGCTGGATGATCCGTAGTTAGGCGGCAGGTACTGGTTTGATGTAGCACTGAAGCTGTTACCGTTTGATGCACCAAACCCATGACCGTCCGATCCTGATCCACCATTGGCTCCTAAACCTCTTGACCCTCCATTGAAACCAAAGTTACCATGGGAACCTCCGTTGGAACCTCCGTTGTTTCCCCTAGCAGGGCTTAGTGATCCAATGCTGCCATGGCCAGCACCATGCGAATCGAAAGGTCCAAAGTTTCCTTGGCCTCCATTGGATCCAAAACCGTTGTGAGATCCGGTATTGGAACCAAAACCTAGAGTGTTAGTGTTATCAGGAGGTAGGTAAGAGCGTTCGAGATGTTCGAGACGTCCAGCCGCGCAGACGGCGATCAAAGCGGCAATAATGACCTAAAATACAATATTTTATAGTACAATTTTTTTTAATCGAAATATATAAATTTATTATATACAATATTAAAAACTATAATAAAAAAAACTAAAACTAGTACGAGTAACTTAATAATAATACAGTAATAACTTAATTAATACTACAACTAATTTTATACGTGGTAGAGCCATGCTGCAACTATATTTCTATTATAGTTGTAACACGAATGGGTCGGCTCGACCGGGGAAGGACCGCGCTCTCACAGAATACCAGCGTAAAATGGCTTGACACTGCTGTGTTTCGTATGGTGAATGTAGAGAACTGGAGACCCATTTTACTGGAAAAGAGGCATTCCATCTTAGTCCTCACGGGTGACGATGCATCTGCATTTTGATTCTTTATTGAGGATAAATATAGATGTCTATGAGTCACAGCAACCACTTACCATTAGGTGGACTATGTGCTCGTTTGTCACCCTATTCTATAAAAAAAACAGTCCTACTCCCCGCGGTATCGTGCCAAGAACGCTGGCTGCGTTTCTTCGCTGAATGGCTATACTTAGCCTCTGAGCGAGAAAAGAACCAGCACTCTTATCACCAGCAGCAACGACCAGCCGCGAGTGGAGTTCCTTTTGGAACTTCACCGTACGTGTAGTGCTTTTTTTCCAGTAAAATGTTTTTCTACACTCACCATACGAAACACAGCAGCATTACGCTTACGTTGGTATTCTGTGAGAGCGTGGTCCTTCCCCGGTCGAGCCAACCCATTCGTGCTACAACTATACTACTAATATAGCTGTAGCATGGCTCTACCACGTACATAAGTTAAAGTTAACTAGTTTCATTTTATATTTTATCAATATTGTATTACTTTGCCTGGAGTCTTATTTAAATTGTAATTACATTAAACTGTATACTAAAAGAGTTACAGGTGTATATTAATTTTCATAAATAAATTTCTTCAAAAATTAACTTTTTTTTTCAATAAATTAATAAAAAAATATATTACATTAATAATGAACGTAATATCTAAAAATATCAGATCTTAAAATTTGGCAAAACGCTAAATCGGAAAATCCAAGAAAAATTATTTTAAAAAATTATTTAAATTCTTTAAAATAGATTTTACCAGTTTCATTTTGGTATCCGTGGGAGTTGCTAAGAAGGTACTACCAAATGTGAAGCTCAAACAAAACTGTGATTCTTTGAGACGAATTGACCTATTATATACCTGACCTGAACCTAATCCTGATCATCTCACGAATACGGCCTGACGTAATGGTTTTATAGCAAAGATAATAAACGAGTACGTATATTAACGTTATGATATGCATGGTCGAGTAATTAGTTACCATAGTTTTTTTTTCGCTACCGAACGTGATGTGACGACCTCGTCTTGTCAAAGAATTAATGTACGTTTCCAAGGATACATTATCGATTTATTTCAGTATTGTTATTTCTTTTACAATCAACTTAACTATGAAAGCTGTCCGATATGTTACCAGCCTATTGTTTGATTGAATGCAACGCCATATTCTATTGTAATAGTTAAATAAAAGATAATTAATTACCATAAAGGGATTTTTATTATTTGTTTTGCAATAAGCCAGGCTTGAAAATATATTTATAAAGCTTATAATGCAGTTTGCTTCAATTTCTCAGAACTCACGAACAGCAGAGGGTATAATATTAAAAAAATATTGATCCTTATTGCTTCACTTTTGAAATTTTGGCTTTTCTTAATACGTCTTTTTTTTGTACGTGGTAGAGCCATGCTGCAGCTATATTATGGTTGTAGCACAAATGGGTCGGGCCGACCGGGGAAGGACCACGCTCTCACAGAACACCAGCGTAAAATAGCAGCTTAACGCTGCTGTGTTTCCTATGGTGAGTGTAGAGAACCGGAGACCCTTTTTACTGGAAACGAGGCATTCCATCTTAGTCCTCACGGGTGACAACGCATCTGCATTTTGATTCGTAATCGAAGATAGATGTAGATGTCTATGGGCCACAGCAACCACTTACCATCAGGTGGGCTGTGTGCTCGTTTGTGACTCTTATACTATGAAAAAAAAAACGTTTCTATAACTTTTCGTAATAAGTATTACTTTGATAATACTTTGATTATTTAAATCCTTTTAGCAACCTAGATGCTATTTTAATATGTCTCAGTACTTTTGAAGTGCAAAAAAAAGAAACAAAACACTTCACTATGAAGTGACACTAAAAAGAAACAAACATGTAGGACTTAACCTGCCACACAATGACATAGAACACAGTATACAGTGTTTACTATTATCTCGGTCTTTTTTTCTGAAGGTTTCGCTTAATTTTTATTAAAATTTAACTGATCCACAAGTGCACAAGTTTTACGTGATGGAGCCATGCTGCAGCTTTATTATGGTTGTAGCACTGAATTTTAACAATGCAGACGCGTTATCAAGCTGCATAACATGACAATACAATAATTTCTTTTTACTTTAATTTTAATTGGAAACGTACATTAATTCTTTTATATAGAATAAGGGTGACAAGCGAGCATACAGTCCACCTGTAAGTGGTTGCTGTGGCCCATAGACATCTATCCTCGTTTGCAAATCATAATGCAGAAACGGTTTAAACCTTGAGGACTAAGATCAAGTGCCGCTTTTACAGTAAAAACGGTCTCCGGTTTCTACACTCACCATACGAAACACAGCAGCATAAATCGGCTATTTTACGCCGGTATTCTGTGAGAGCGTGGTCCTTCGAGCCAACCCATTCGTGCTACAACAATACAATTAATATAGCTGCAGCACGGCTCTACCACGTATAACGTACTTACCACGTATTTCATGATAGTCTTCACACTGGGATTATCACAAGTGGTAAGTTTTTCTACCGATTTCAAAAAGGAGACGGTACTCAATTCGACTGTATGTTTTTTATGTGTGTAACCTCATAACTTTTTACTGGGTGAACCGATTTCGATAATTCTTTTTTATTTGGAAGTTGGTGCTTCTCATGTGGTCTCATATATATTATAAATTATTTAAGTTCTGATATAATTTTAACAGTTTCCTAGTCCGCGAAAAACACAATATTTAAACAATCAAAGTGTCCATATTTGATTGTTGGGACAGGCAAATGGTTAAAAGTGAGTTCTAGTAATACCCTGACCATGACTGATTTCACTCCCTCGTTGGTCTAATGGTTCTAAGCGCAACTGCTGATCACAAGGTCCCGGGTTCGAGTCCCGGGTCAGGTAAAACCAAGTTATTGGGTTCACCTGTCAAAAAATCTCATTAGCTGCGCGGAATTAGGAAGTCGACTATATGTTATCTCCGTACCTCCAAAAAGCATCATTATCTCTCTTAGGTCGTGTTGGTTTTTAAAAAACTACCATTCCAGTATGACATGGAACTGGAAACAGAAATAAAAATTAATTCGTGTAGTTATCTGGAAGAGATTGCTATGTAGCAATAAGACCCCCCCGCCCCCCCCCCCCCCCCTTGGTATTTCCCTCAATAGGTGTTTATTTTTTCTTTTTGATTTTTTTATTCTTTTTTTATGTACAAAAAAGAGTATTGTATTATATTTTATTGTTAGCTCGTAAGCAAGTCCTGATTCTACACTGCAGGTCATGCAGTATGTGAAAACTCAACGTCGTTCAGCGAGCTTTAGGCAGTTTTTCTGTCCTGCGAATCTGCGACAAAGGTATCTGCAGAAGAATGCCATTATCCGACATAACTCAAGGGATCAGTGGTTCGATTATGTAGCGCTAGCTTATACCTATACAAAAAGAAAGCGGATAATATATTTCAAATATATCTCAAGGCGATCATTAATTTTTATTTCTCTATTTAACTCAGCAAATAGACCACGAACGATACTTTTACTTGAAATACGATACTCGATACTGCGCTAACTTTGCGCAATATTCAATGTTCGGAACAATACATTCACAAAACTAACGTGATTTATACAGAAACATAATACAAATTTCGCAATATGCGGATCACCTAACGACAAAATTTAATACGATCTTGCACCCGAATTCACGACAGACACGGCTGAATTGTTTCGCATAAAAGAACGCAACGTTATACGTGAGCGATAAAATAATACGCGAATGGGGAATAAATTTCAAGGATTCATCACAACGTGAACTTCAGTAATGAGTAATTTATTAAAAATAAACTTTTGTCGCATCGTTAGTTTTAAAGCACGTACGAAACGATCCTTGTATTAACGGAGAGATACAAGTAAGCTTTTAGACGAGATGCGATTTTGAGACGCTGGTGTTTTGTGATAATGTGAATCTTCCCCAGTTACGACGATATATTCATGCCACAACCATAATGTCCCCCAGACCGAATTTCATTCGCAGCGGCCACCCTCAACGAAATCGCAGGAGAGGATTACAGTGCCAAAGTATATGCGCAAACACAGGTGCACTCTCTATTCCCTAACTGTCGTAGTCTGGTGAGACGGTAAGCCGACAAAACTTGAGAGAGATCAGGCGCAGGAGCAATATTTTTAAAGATTGTCTTGACGGAAAATCTCAATAAACTGATTTTTTCAGCCCCATCCGGTACTTGAACCTGAGATCTCATGATTGGGAATGGCATTTACAATCACTAGACCAACGAGGTAGTCATTGCTACAGCCATAATAATATAGCTGAAACATGATACGTATAAGTACGAACGTCCTAAACTTAAATCTATTTTTTACACTTATTATCAGGGTGGTAGTATTAGACAATCTATTATCCCATTTTATCTCGTGAATGTCGTAAGAAATAACTATACGAATACCAGAACATTTTATGGCTTCCGATAGCTGACAATGATTACAACAGAAGTTATATGTGGTATAGCCACGCTGCAACTATATTATTGTTGTAGAACGGATAGGTCGGCTCAACCGGGGTAGCCACGCTCTCGCAGATACCAGCGTAAAAAGCAGCTTAATGTTGCTGTGTTTCCTATGATAAGTGTAGAGAACCGGACACCTTATTCTAATGGAAATTATCCATCTTAGTCCACTGGAGCAACAACGCATTAGCATTTGATTCTTCATCAAGGATAAATGTAGACGTCTATGGGCCACAGCACCCACTTACTATCAGGTGGACTGTGTGCTCGTGTGTCACCCTTATTCTATAAAAAGCACGAGACGTTACTACAGCAATCGTCAGTCCACCTGCCAAGCGTGACGGTTAAAGCAAATCCTCCTTATATTTGTAGAAGCACATGACCAGCAGCGGAATTTAACGGGCTGATGAAGAAAAATAAAAAAAAGTATTACACCTATAACTTATATTCATATAAAAATGTTAAGGTCAAGTCAATCTATCGGTCGATTCTTGCTTGACAGAATTTGTCATGGAAGTTGTGGTGACAAAAAGTCATAGTTTCTAGCTTCATTTGCGTGAAACTGGAAATTACGGCAGAGAAATCTTCTTTTTTACCCAATTCGTAGGAATTTCACAAAATCTTGAAAATAGTTTTTAATTATTATAGGGATAGCATCGCCACGGTGGATGGAATTGAAGAGCTACGGTCTAGCTATGCTAAGCTCCGCTGTAACTCCATCCTCATCTGGATCCTTGCCCTTTTTAGGGTGCTGGAGTGCCATTCTAATCTCACTTAGACTCTCGCCTGGGTTGTCTTTGGAATAGTGTCAGATGAGATTGCGACTTGTCTTTATGGATATGTATATTGATTACGTAATTAAAATAAAATATTCTTTATTGAAATTAAAATAATCACCTAAATTTCACTTTATTACATTTGATTTTCATTGATTCAATGAGCGGTTAGTGATTACTTTGACTGAAGGAGTAAATGAAGAATTTTGTCTTTTTATAACATATTAACACATTTTAACATATTTTCCTATCACGAGCTCTGATATAGCTTGCTAGGCCCAACTTGGTCTTAAAAACTCAATCATTTTTAGTATGATGATTTCAAAGTATCAGTCAACATGCTTGACATTTAAATAGAGTTGGGGTAAATCAATTTTACATCAAAACTTTCGTGTACGAATACATAATATCTGTATGTTAAAAATTAGAAGGATAAATCTAGAACGAAACCAGATTATACGCGTATTTTATACTTATTTCATCGTATCCTAGCAAAGACGACGTTATGCTTCGATGATTGTGCAGATACTTTCTATGCTAATGAAACTTGTAGGTATGACGTGTATCATATTTGAAAAGCTTTTATTTAACTTGCAATGTAACTATATTTGTTCGGGTAGAATCTTGCAACTCAATTTCGAAGCAGATATCTTCAACCGACTGAGCTGAAATTTTGTATACACGTAAAGTTTGGATGGCAATGCATGGTTAGCTGTGTGACGTCATTCTATATCCAACATGGCGGAACACCCAAGATAGCGGACTATTAGCGGTTATTTTAAATGCATTCCTACATTATTTTATTCTTTTTAGCGCATTTAAATAAAAGTTTTTTTTACTTTTAATTTATTGTCAACAATAATGAATGTACGTAAACTTTTATGGTAGGCAGATGCATTTTTACGTGGTAGAGTCGTGCTGCAGCTATATTATCGGTCGGATCGACCGGGGAAGGACCACGTTCTCACAGACTACCAGCGTAAAATGTTGATGTGTTTCTTATGGTGAGTGTAGAGTCGGAGACCCTTTTTACTGGAAACGAGTACATTTCAAGTTTTAATTTAGGATAGATATAGATGTTTATAGGAAACAGCATTCACTTACCATCAGGTGAAATGGGTTTCACCCTTGTTTTTTCAATAAGGCAGTTTTTATCGTTGCAAGATTCATAAAATAGTACAAAGTTCACACGATGGTAGCCCATGGACATCAACATTTATCCTTACTTAAGAATCAACATGCAGACGCGTTGTCACCACTATAGACTTTAATAAATAGAACCCTTCATAACCTGTTACCGATTCTCCGGTCTACACTCACCACTGTTATTTAACGCTGGCATTATGTGAGCGAAGTCCTTTACTTGTGTAGCCAACTCATTATGCCACAGCCATAATTCATCTTTTTTATAGAATATGAGTGAAATACAAGCACACAGTCTACTTGACGGTAAAAGAATGATGTGGCCGCTACATAAAACATCTGTCCTTGATCAAGATTAAGACGTGGTAGAGCCATGCTGCAGCTATATTAGTAGTACGGTTGAAGCACGAATGGGTCAGCTCGACCGAGGAAGGACCACGCTCTCACAGAATACCTGCGTAAAATAGCAGCTTAACACTGCTGTGTTTCGTTTGGTGAGTGTAAGAATCGGAAACCCTTTTTACTGGAAAAGAGGCATTTCATCTTAGTCCTCACGGGTGACAACGCATCTGCATTTTGATTCGCAAACGAGGATAAATGTAGATGTCTATGGGCCACAGCAACCACTTACCATCAGGTGGATCGTATGCTCGTTTGTCACCCTATCCTATAAAAAAAGATTCAAAATACAGACGTGTTGTCACTAGAAGACTAAGATGAAGTGCCTCGTTTCCCGTAAAAAGATATTTTGTAACAAGGACTACCACTGAGTGGTTTTTAGTACCAGATATCTCAAACAGTTTGACACTGATTTATGTATTATAACGTGTACATTTATAAGTGAAGATCTTGTAGTTACTAGAGATAAATCTCTAGTAATTACAAGATCTTCCTAGCTTTACGTTAAGCCACCTCAAGACAAGCTACTGTTATAACATAAATTAAAAAAAAAACATTCCAGTGAAATGGCGGCGAAAGAGAATAAGAAGAAAGACGGTATAGTTCTTTAGTTAGTTAGTTCTTTAGTTAGTTCGGTTAGTTTCTCTATTTCACGATGAAGGTTTAACTTTGGTTGTCGTTAGCTGTGCAAGTGCACATTGTGTTAGTAACAGCTTAAAATAAAAATAAAAATGTTTGTCAATCATCGCAAATATCGTCCCTATGATGCAGTCTAAAAGAGAAGCATATGTTCAGTTTGGCTTTTGAAGGCTACAATGAATGAAAAATAAATCATGAAATGGAAGGCTAATAATTTAAAACAGAAATGTACTCCTCTCACAAAATCAGTCTTTTACGTCTTTTCGATCACGAGTTTACTAAAATAATGCTATCCATGAATAAGGTCTGCAAATTCGTTATTCTAACTAGGTCGTGAATAGTTTTGTTTAAGTACAATCATAAACGTGCACGAAAGTCAAAATTAATTAGTTTGTTTATACCTTAAATTCAAATTAGTTTATTCATTTTGTTACTTTTGCAAGAAATAAAAGGCTTTTAATTTTTATTTTATTATATATAACTAGCGGTTTTCCACGGCTTCACACGTGTGATTTCTGGATCTCGAGAGTAATTATAATAATTCTTCTGTCCGTGTGTATGTGATTCCTCCTAAACGGCTGAACCGATTTTCATGAAATTGTAAAAAAAAAATTGAGTAGAGAATGGTTTAGATTCATAATTGGACCCGGTAGGTGGCGCTGTTAAAATAAGGTGTGGTGGTGGTGTATAAGAATCCATCGCCAAATTTCTACTTGTGGGTGTTATAGGGTGTAGTGTTGCCCACATGATATATTCTATATTAATGCTAATTATAGGGTATGTGGGTCTTATTTAGCAGCTAAAATTAACAACACGTCTCTCGTTAACAGCTGCAATATTACATGTCGACCATGCCAGATTATAGGATATGCCATAAAGATCATATAATTTCCGACAGATAATAGTATCCCTCTTTTTATTCTAGAGGTATGGTCATTATAACAAAAATATAATATACGTTGCGAATACATATAATTTTATGATTAAAATTTTATAATTATACGAATATGAAAATTTAAAACGCCACACTGCAGCCACATTACAGTTACAGTTGTAGCACGAATGGGTCGGCTCGACCGGGGAAGGACCACGCTCTCATAGAAATAGGGTAAAATAACAGCTTAATGCTGCCGTGTTTTGTATGGTAAATATAGAGATCCGGAGATCATTTTAATTGCATACAAACAAGGCATCCCAATTTAAAACATCAGAGGTGACAACGATTCTGCATAGTGATAATTAATCGATGATAAATGTTAATTAGATGTCTATTGGCTACAGTATCCACTTACCATCATGTAGACAGTGTGCTCGTTGGTCACCTTCATTTTATAAGAAGAAAAATAATAATAATATGAGATGCATTCTTCGAGTTCCATTTAATATCTTCGCCAACATTCTATTTTTAGTATATCATTCAATCATTTATTAAAATATTACAGCTTATCCAGAAGGATAATATGGAGTAACATCAAATATGTAAAATGTCCGGTTCTGTAATCGTCAGTATCTCTACCAAGCAGGAATCTTTCCCTTTTTCAATTTCATATCAGTACCAACTCATATCTCTCTATGGTCCTCTATGACAAACTTAACAAAATTCTAAATTTCTCACCTCTTTCAAAACACGATTGTGAAATTGAAGTGTATTTATTAGTTTCATTTGTAATTATATATTAAAAAAATAAACAAAAAAGGGGAAGTGATGTGTTATCTTTATATATAAAAATTACGTGTCACATTGTTCGTCCGCGATGAACTCCTAAACTGATTGCAATGAAATTTTGCACACTGTGTGCAGTTTGGTCCAACTTGAGAGATAGGATAGTTTTTATCCCTATAAGTGACCCTCAATATTTTTTATTACGAATTAATTAACTTTTATAGGACACAGGGTCGTCGGAGAGGGCAGAACAACGTCTGCCTGGCCAGCTAGTATAATTATAATACTCATGTATATGTGCAATATTATAAATTTTAAATAATCTTTATATTAACTACATGTATAGTATAGATGTATAGTATTATTATAAATACTTGTATAATACTACATCATATTTAATAGTTTCTTTTTTTAATTTTATAGTTTTTTAAATTTCAATTTGTGTATCTTTTCTTTTTTTATTTTGATAACATGTATAGTTCTCTCAATTGTTACGTGTATCAAAATTAAGGGACAGGCCGCTGATTCCAAAGATACAGACTCGTCTAGGTTAGGAGTAAGGTAGTTCATAAATTATTTTTGTACTTTATTTCTGACAATAAAATATTTCTTTATATATTTATTACTAGCTGACCCGTCGAACTTCGTAGCGCCTAACAGTCGATTCTTTAGTTTTTTTTTAATACTCATTCTGCTATTCGGGACACTGGTTCAGCTAGTAAGATAAAAAAAAAGAAAGTTGATAAGTCAAAAATTACATTATGTCAAAAAATAAAAATTATAATTGTTTTGCCTTCCCGGAACTCCTCTACTAACACTTAAACTTTATGGTATGGTATTAAAGTTCAAATTGATTTTTAAGAATTATTACGAATCTTTTGTGTATAGAAAAGTATTGTTTTTATACTTTTTCAGGCAATTTTTTTAAATTTTTGTCTCCGTAAGAACCATCTTCGTACTTCAAGGAATATAATAAAAAAGAATTAGCGAAATCGGTTCAGCTGCTCTCGAGATTTGCGTTTAGCAACACATTCAGCGATTTCATTTTTATATTATAGATTAACGTTTAACTTGATTTTTTTTTACTTTTTGTAAGCGAGCGCTTGACCACAATCCCACCCGGTGGTAAGTGGTGATGCAGCCTTAGATGGTAAATCGCGGTGTCTTAGCGTAACGAAAGCCTATTCACTCTTGCCTTGAAGACGCCTAGATTGTATTCGGACGGAACGATTGACGCCGGCAAATTATTCCACACCTTTGCTGTACGCATTACAAAAGACGAAGCAAACCATTTGGTTCTAACTCGTGGAATATCGACAACAAAGGGATGAAGACCCACCGACCGCCTGGTTGTCCGATGGTGGAAAGGATAGGGAGGAATAAAAGCGTGTAAACCCTGCGCACACTCACCGAAATGCATCCTATAGAATACCGAGAGACTGGCTACTCTACGCCTGTGCTCGAGGCTGACAAAATTGGTTTCAAAAAAAGGAATGAGCCACTTGGCACGTCTCTCGACTGAGTCCAACGTTGCCAGGTGGCATTTTGCAGCACCGGCATTTCGCATATGTGACAGCAGTACTCCATGCACGACCGAACTTGTGCTTTATATAAAATAAGAAGCTGCCCCGGCGTGAAGTCCCACTGCACCCTTGCAAGGACACCAAGTTTCCTTGCGGCTGCTTTGGCTCTGGACTCAATGAACCGCCCATAGTTGAGGTTCGTAGAAAATTCAACCCCTAACAACTGAACGCGGTCAGTGTACTCCGAGGATACACCGGAAAGTAGGAGCCAAGGTGAGCAAGCTCCTTTTAGCGGTGAAAAGACACGCTTGTGTGTTAGCGGCGTTAAATCTCACGAGATTAGCATCGCCCCATTCGGAGACTGCCTGTAGTGTGAGACTCCACGCACAAACATAGCCTCTTTTTCTGACTGCATTTGATCCCGACTGGCCCGGGCACTTGGTTGGTATCTTTCCACAACTGTGCTGTCGTCTGCACACCCATACTGGGAATGAGCAGATCATTTATATGTAGCATGAAGAGAATTGCGGAGGGAACGGTCCTGATTAAATATAATTTGCAAGGTGAAAACCAAAATAAGTCGATTAAGCCATAGACCTAGTTTCGACACTAAATTAATTCATTAATTCATCACAGACCATCAAAGTTCACTGCTGAATATGAGCCTCTTCATCGATTGCTTCTTAGGAGAGATATTTGCCATAATTGCCACACTTGTCAGGGGGTTGGCACCACAGAATACTGTTTAAAATATCATTATTTTGAGTTGATATTAAGAAGGCGCTGCTGCCCATCTCTTGGTTTGTATCGGTCTGTTGCCTCTTATGACACCCACGGGATGCTATGTGGTTGTGGATATTCTTACCTGCCTCTACATCTGTGAAATAACTTCATTCGCGGATCCATCCAGTAGCGACTGCATGTTTAAGATATGCAGATGTCGTTCGTTCGTCTAGTAAGTGGATTTTATCTAAACATGACAAGTGAGCTTATGATTGATACCTCAGAGCAAACACCTGGCCAAAAACGCATTATAAACAATAAGGTCAAACACTTCCTGTTTATCAACTGCCCTTAATATATTAATCAGAAATTAAGATCGTGGTAATATTTCATTAGCATCACTTAAGGTTTTAACTATTGTAAACTGATCTTAAGTTTTAATTAAGCCAAGCGGAAGCAACAATAACACCTTTTATCTTTTTTTATTGACTATTGATTATTTTGTAAAAAAATCTGCGTATCATCTTCGATTCGTGACTAGAGTATACTACTGAAAAAACAATTGTCTTAAAATATAAACAGTAGGCATAGGTAGTAAGTGAACCCATATATTCATTCATATTGATTCGATAAAATATATTACATAAATTATATTACATTAAAATAAATAGACTTATTATTTTTGACATTATACTCGTATATTTTGCGCTTCGCGGTGCGCGAGTATGTTGTGCAGGGAAAAACCATAGCTGCTTTACTTTTTCTTAAAGCTTGATTTTATTATCCATTTATTTTGCTCACCGTTTGCTATATATAAAACAATTCCTAAGGTCTAAACTCAAAAAAAAATTCAAGGCAAAGTGTTTACTGCGTATTGAAATCTACACTATAATATTATAAAGAGGAAATATTTGTTTGTTTGTTTGAATTGAATAGGCTCCGAAATTACTGGACGAATTTGAAAAATTCTTTCACCATTAGAATCCGACATTATCCCTGATGAACATAGGCTATATAATATTTTCCAATAAGTTAGGGATCCCTATGAAAACTCCGCTAATGTAACCAAGGTGTGAAAAAAATACAACAAAGAATTCCTTATATCGTTTACGCTGCGGAAACTATTGATAATAGAGCAAAGTAATGTACTTCAGTTTTATAGAGAATATCAATATCTACAAAAAAGCCTCCGTTACCATATTATGTTTAACTATTACAGTTATGTCACAATAATTACTTTTTCATGTTAAAATATGAAATAGTAACGCCGTCACAAACTAGGCCACATTATTCGTATCAGTACCTGTATCATGCATAACCAACAATTACGTTAACCTCGTAATTTTAGTAACATATTTCACTTTTTAAATCTTTGTTAATTCAGCAACCGTCCGTCGTGATGTCTCTCTCGAAGTTCGCATGTCGCAAGGCGTAGACGCGTGATATACGCGGGGCACAGCTAGTGTATTATAATATGGTTGATTGATTTGTCAGCGCGCGTCAACCCGCGCTTTGAGATCATTGGTTTTCTATGTTACCGTTCAGTTGAGCGCGCGCTTTTCATGCGGATAGACGTATTTTTGGGTTCAATTAGTTTATCCAGAAATCGTCCGAAATGGAAACGGAAGCTTTTAATATCGAATTATTTATAGATGAAATAGAGAAACGTCCTGCGATATGGGACATGACCAGGGCGGCCGCGGCAACGCGCGTGCTACGCCTGACAAGCGCGCACCATGTGAATACGCGCGTTGAGTGCTTGTCATCTGAACGTACCCTGACTCATTGGAGCAGCGTTGCGGACTAATTCCTGCAGAACCAGACGCTGTGCCCAAGTGGGACATATAACTTTACTAAATTTACTTGATTAATTAATAAAATTAAATTATTCGAGGATAAACTTAAGAAAACAACGACTTATAAAAGTCAATGTGGTTGATTGTTCACGGGGTTAAGCCACGCTGCAACTGTACTGTGGTTGTAACACGAATGGGCCGGCGACCGGGGAAGGACTGCGCTCTCACAAAATACTAGCGTTAAAATAACAATGGTGTGCTCGTTTGTCACCCACATTCTATAAAAAAAATGTGGTTTAGGAAAAACTTATAAACAGCAACCATATAGTGGCAATGTAAGAATATCCACTACTCCATATCGTACAGTAGGTATCGAAGGAGGCGACAGAAGGAAACAAACCAGGAGAAGGGCATCCGACCTGTGAAGTAATCTATGGGGGTGGTCTATGTTCAGGAGTGGACTTTTATAAGCTATAACCGTTATGTCCAGCAACTGTTTACGAGATGCTGGTTGACGTAATCATGAATCATCATCAGCATCATATTTACAGCCCATCACAAATACACTGCTGAACATAGACCTTCCCTAAGGAATGGCACAAAGCACTGTCCTAAGCTACCTGCATTAATCGCCTTCCTGCATCTCTTATCAGGTCGTCACTCCATCTAGTGAGGGCTGACCTACACTTCGTCGATAGTTACGAGGCTACTACTCGAGAATCGTTCTGCCCCATCCGTTGTCGATTCTTCGAGCTATAGGACCGGCTCAATGCCACTTCAACTTACTTACATATCCTTTGGGCTATGTCAGTTACTCTGGTTCCACTGCGGATATCCTCATTTTTAAGTCTATCACGCAAGGAAACCTCAAACATAGCCATCTCGATAGCTCCTGAGTGACCTTGAGCTTTCTCTTACGGCCAGCAGTGAAGGATCACGTCTCAGATCCATAAGTCGTCACTGACGACACGCACAGGTTGTACAACCTCGTTTTCAAGGTTTGATTTATACCTGACGAGAAGAAGTGTCGTAATTTCCCGAAAGCTGCCCATCCGAGTTGAATCCGTCGATTGGCCTCTCTGTCGAAGTTGGACTTACCTACTCGGACTATTTGTCCGATTTCGAACGTAGTGCTTACATTAGCTACCGCCATAGGTTCGACATGGACGTTAAACATGACTTATGTTTTGTCCAAGTTCATCTTGAGACCTATCCGTTGGGACACTACTGAGGCCATTGAGCATGATGCTCAGGTCATCTAGCAATTCTGCCTTAAATACTATATCGTCGGAAAATCGAAGGTAATTGATATACTCGACATTAATGTTTATGCTTTATACTTTGCAGTCCAGTATATAGATTTTTTTAATGAATATGGATTACAACCGAACACAAAGTTCATCTTATAGTAAACGGGTGATGTGGCCCATAGACATCTATATTTATCCTCGATTAACAATCACCACCGAGGACCAAGATGGAATGCCTCGTTTCCAGTAAATATGGTCTCCAGTTCTCTACACTCATCATATAAAACATCGCAGCATTAAGCAGCTATTTTACGCTGGTAGTCTTCGAGAGCGTGGTCTTGCCCCGGTGGAGCCGACTAGTTCATGCTACAACCATAATATAGCTGAAGCGCGGCTCTACCAAGTATATTATAATTATATAGTAATAAGGAATGTCCTTATAAAATTACTTCGGTTGTCAGTTACTATCTATAAGGGAAATTAGATCTGTGCACCTGTCAGTGTTAAAAAAGTCTCAGTTAATAAAGTTGACTCGAACAACAAGGGTATGGACTGTATATCAAAAAAAACCAGAGGTGCTCACAAGTTTTATACTTGATCTGGTTTATTAGCGAACAAAAAAAATTACAATTCACACTTATGTTAAATCAAATGACATCTTTATACCGCAATCCATATATCACGCAACGCCATCTACACACAATAAATCGTACTAATTTAAACAAGTTAACATACCGCCCCCCAAGGACATATTGACCAAATGTCCTTTATTTTACTACATATCATGACAAAACATTCACTTATTAATATATAAATAAATCTTATTTTATAACTAACATCATTTAAAAACCTAACACCTAACATCATTTAAAAATCTAAGAATCTAAAAATCCACGTTAAATATATAGATACAACTTATAAATATTACAGTAACACACAAATTTCATTTTACATTAAAGGTAAAATACACAATTTAGACGTAGGTCTTTTAATCACAGAGGCCTTTGTACGTAATGTGACTACTCGTTTAAGATTGTCTGGGCCCGGATGTTTTTGAATCACCCTACCAAGAAGCCAACGACAGGGAGGCAGATCGTCCTCCTTTACAATAACAATATCGCCTATATTGGGTTCAGCAATTTAGTTTGTCCATTTATATCGTTTCAGGCAATGAGATAAATATTCCTGGGACCAGCGTTTCCAAAAGTCCTGGGTCATTTTTTGAACCTGTTGCCATCTTTTCAAATATGTAATGTTAGATGAATCGAAATTGTAATCAGGGGCTGTTAAAATTGGCTCACCAATAAGAAAATGACCTGGTGTCAAAGCTTCTACTGTTTCATCGTCATCATTATATCTTGAAAGTGGCCGTGAGTTTAGACAAGCTTCAATTTGACTCAGTAGCGTTGACATTTCTTCAAAAGTTAAAGTTGACTGTCCTATAATTCTTTTTAAATGATGCTTACACGACTTAATGCCAGCTTCCCAAAGTCCCCCAAAGTTGGGTGTATGTGGTGGAATAAAAAGCCAACTGGTTCCGTTGTTGGCTAAAGCTTCGGCTATATCCTTGGCGATTCTAGACTGCTCAGATTTAAATAGTTTCTGTAAATCCCTTGAAGCTCCCAAAAAATTGGTCCCATTATCACTCCATAGTTCACTGCAATTACCACGTCGTGCGACGAATCGTTTAAAGGCTGCAAGAAACCCTTGAGTGGAGAGATCACTGACAACTTCAAGGTGCACAGCACGAGTAACCATGCATACAAACAAGCAAATATATCCCTTGTACGCATGGTGTCCACGTCCCTTTGAGGTCCTTAGACTGATAGGGCCCGCGTAATCTACTCCACTTCGTTTGAAAGGTCTAGTAGGGGTGACTCTTATGGCAGGTAGTTGACCCATCAGTTGAGTTTTTGTTGCAGCTGCAAATCTAATACACGTTATACACTTACGATAAAAAGCCTTGACTAATTGTTTGACTCCTATTATATAATATGAAGACCTTAAAAAATTCAACATTAGTTGTGGGCCTCCGTGAAGTGTTCTATAGTGAGCGTCGGCAATTATTAGGTTAGTAAGACTTGAGGACTTTGATAATATAATAGGATGCTTTCTGTCCCAAAGGATTTCGGCGTTTTCTAACCTTCCACCCACTCTTAATATACTTTCATCGTCCAAAAATGGGTTGATTGGTTTTAATGGACCATGAGTAATATATTGTTTTAATTTCAATTTATGAATTTCTTTCTTAATTTTTTTATTTTGACAAATCCTTATGCAAGTATTCAGTGCTTGTTTCAGTTCCAGAGCGGTTAAGTATTTTTTTATATTTCTATTTGCCTTTATTTTCCTTAATTCTAAAAATCGCCTACAATATGCTACAACTCTAATAAGTTTGGTAAGTGTTGACCAATTCTGCAAAATAAATTCATTTTCTTCGTTTTCATTATTACATTCTGTTATTGTATTATATACGTGTACTTGCTCTAATGAAGTTGATATATTTTTTGGTTTTACAGGTTTCACTTTTGACTGATATAAGAAATCTGGACCACGAAACCATAGCCTTGTTTGCAGAAGTTCGGATGGAGAAATACCTCTAGAGGCACAATCAGCTGGATTTTGCTTAGATTGAACATGACCCCATTGCTGTGGCTCTAATATGCTTAAAATTTCGGAAACTCTGTTTGCAATGAAAGTTTTCCATCTGCTTGGGTGATTGTTTATCCACGCTAACACTATTTCGGAGTCAGTCCAAGCAAAGAGGTTAGTTTTATCTATCTTTAGTACTTCTGCAATTTCAATTATTAATTTTGCTAGCAAGACTGCGCCACATAATTCTAATCTCGGAACTGAGATTGTTTTGATAGGGGCGACCCTTGTCTTTGCGGTTACTAAATGAACATGTATTTTGTCTTTAGAGTCAACTATTCTGACATACACGACGGCCGCATATGCTTGTTTTGACGCGTCACAGAAGTCATGTAAGTCAATTCTTTTATTAGATTTTTTCATTCCCATCCACCTAGGTACAGAACATTCAGTTAATCTGAGTAAGTCGTTTCGGTAAGTCATCCATTCATCTTTTATGTTTACTGGTACTACGTCATCCCATCCAATTCCTGCAATCCAGAGCTTTTGAATAACAATTTTTGCTAATATTACGCAAGGAGCGACCCAGCCCAAGGGATCAAACAGTCTACAAATATCCGAAATAACCTTTCTTTTTGTTACAGGTTCAGTCAAAGGAAGAAGTTTCACTGCGTACTGGAAAGAGTCAATGCATCTGTTCCAGGTAAGTCCCAGTGTTTTAATTATTTTGTCTTGTTTAATATTAAATGTTTCACTCCTATCATTATCCAAGTAATCCTTTTCTATTATTTTTAGCAGATCACCGCTATTGCTTGACCATTTTTGCAACTTAAAACCGCCTTTCGCTAAAAGAGAATTCATTTCATTGTAAATTTTTAGACCTGTATCCACATTTTCACACCCTGTCATGAGATCATCCATGTAATAATCAGTCAAGACTCTTTCAGCTGCAAGTGGAAATTTGTCACCTTCATCATGAGCTACTTGTTGCATTGCCTTTACTGCTAAGTATGGAGCTGATGCCGTACCAAATGTAACTGTAAGTAATTTGTAATCCTGTATACTAGAATTAACGTCTTCTCTCCATAATAATCTTTGGAATTCTGTGTCTTCATTAGCCACTCTTACTTGCCTATACATCTTTACGACATCCGCAACCAAACAAATGGGATGCCTTCTCCATCGCATCAAGACGTGCCTTAATTCAAATTGAAGAGAAGGTCCTATCAATAAATCGTCATTAAGAGACACTCCATTCTTTCCCTTGCAAGACATCGAATACAACTCGAACTCTCGTGGTGTCCTTATCATTACGCACAACGGCATGTGTACAAGTGGCAAGTATACAGCCATCTTATTTTTCAATTGGGATTGATCTACCTTTTCCATGTGTCCGAGTTCAATATATTCATTAATTACGTTTACATACTCATTTTTTAATTTTATATTTTTATTCAATTTCGCCTCTAAGGACTTAAATCGTAGTAGTGCAATATCCCTCGACTGGCCATATTTACAATCTGGATCGTCGTTCCGAAAAGGTAAACGAACTACGTATCTACCATCTGCATTTCTTATTGTAGTTTGACGAAACAGATCTTCACACCAAGATTCTTCTTTTGTGAGTATCTTTTTATTATTATTTGGCTCTGCTTACAATTCCCAGAATTTTCTTAATGCCTGATCTTCATACATGTGAACATGCAAAATTTTAAGATGCGACGTTCCAACATCACTTGATCGAATTGCTCCTGACAGAATCCAACCTAAACTTGTTTTTTGTGCTATAATTGTACCCCCAGGATCCCTTTTTACCCCATCTTGTAGTATTTTAGAATAAATCTCTGCTCCCAATAGCATATCGACTTTATGAGGTGTATGATATTGAGGATCTGCTAGTTTTATATTGTTTATTTCCACCCATTTTAATTCAGTTATTTTTATTATTATATAACTACAATATATTATATTAACTACAAACTCAACAGTCGGATCATATTTTGATTGAATTTTTATGTAAACAATTGATTTTGAAATTAAACTATTATCACCGCCAACTCCGGAAATAATTCCCTTGGTGGGTTGTTTTTTTAAACCTAAATATTGCACTATTCTTTCAGTTACGAAAGAAGCTTGAGAGCCCTGATCTAGTAGCGCCCGAATTGTGAACTCAGCTCCGTTTTTAAACACTGCTGTGACCAGAGCTGTAGCTAACAACACTTGGCTAGCATGCCCTTTCGAAAAACAGGCAACCATATCATCTTGTTCTTCAACTGCATCATATGATAGTTCTGCATTAGTATCATCATGCGCTTGAACCTCTGTATGATGAACAGACTCATCTGTGATTTTTGGGTGCAACAAAGAATGATGTCTGCGTTTGCAAATCCTACATGTTACTGCATTGCGGCAATACCTGGCAGAGTGATTCTGGCCTAAGCAATTAAAACACAAATTATTGTCCTGAACAAACTTACGCCGAGTGTCAACATCTTGTTCCGAAAATTGTTTACAAAAGCCTAATTTATGTTCTTCCTTGCAAAATTGACACGATATAATAGTATTCATAACATGTAAAGATTTACTTCTATTAAAATTATTTTTAGTTACCTTTTGCGTTGAATCAGGTTCTAAAAACTCAAAAGCTCTGTATCGACCCGTCAAGAATTCTTTAAATTGTGCAAATGTAGGCAACTTATCAGACTCGACATTGCTAGTGACATTTATCTCCCAATCTTTTCTAGTATTAGTATCTAATTTTAGTGTAAGGATATGAATTATAATTATGTCCCACGAACTTATGTCAATGCCCAAGTTTGATAAGGCACCCAAACAATCAGAGGTAGTATCCATCAACTCCTTAAGCACTTCAGATGACTCAGTTTCAATATTCTTTTGACTAAATAATCTTTTTAATATACAATGTGACAAATACTTTTTGTTGTTGTACCGTGTTTTAAGCTGAGACCAACATTTGTCATAATTGCATTCCGATATAGGAATATGCCTCAGCAATTGCTCGGCTTCCCCCGTCAGATAGCTTTTTAAATAATGAAGTTTCTGTACTTTAGCAAGCGAAATATTTTTGTCAATTAAAGAAATAAATAGATCTCTAAATGTCGGCCATTCAGTGTACTTTCCCGAAAAGGTAGGTACAACTATCTTAGGTAATTTAATACCCATATTGCTAATCCCTAACTCACTTGAAATTGACTTGTTAGATTGTTGATGGATATCGCCTTCTAAACTAGATAAAACAGTCTTTAGTTCGCACTTTAAGTCTAAATAAACAGTCTCGGTATTATCGTACACATCATTCCTAACATATGAAGTGGAGTTTAAATCTTTAGAATCATCTTTTATAATAAGAATATGTGTAGATGTAAACTGAGACCACAATTCTTGTATATTCTCCAATCTAGTTTCAACATATTGTATAGTAATCCTATCTTTGGGCGATTTTTAAAGTTACTTTTCGCCTTAGACAATCTATTATAAATATCTTCTTGAATCTTAATAAGTGCTTGTAAAGAAGACATCTTTGATAAAAGACGTAACAATAATTTAGAAAATAACAAAAGTTCAGAAGGTATATTAGAATACCTTTCTCACAATTCTATTAACTGTTTTTACAACTCACATCCAACTGAAATATATTACAAGTCCGAAATGTATCAAAAATTTTTACAAGTGTTTTAACAACTTAAATCTGAGAAAAAAAATCGGGCATAGGTTCCCCGTCTTAACCAAAATTCACTTAAAATTAACTAAGTCTACAATTTACATTCGAATTATTTTTCTAAGTTGTAAAGTCTTTATAATCACTATAGTACTTTTTCTATGTTTAATTTTTCTAATAAATAAGGTTCAGATTTCGACAAAATAAATGAAATACTTTAACAGTTGAAATTTAATCTTGCTTGGTATATAAGGTTCACTTTTCCACAATAATGAATTTTAAAATGTACTCACAGTTTTTTTTTTGATGATTACCACTCACTTATGCACCGCACTTTCCTTACGGCAATAGGGTTGAAATTGCCGTCTGTATAAACTGCTACACTTCTTATATGGCTGCTTCCGTTTGCTAATGTGGTTCACTATCTCCTTTCCTCCCGCCGTACTCTCCGCGTCTGATTCCTGTGTATATTTACTGCCTCACAGTGTAACCAGACTGTGCCAGGTATCACTTCACCGGAATACGAGTGTGATAACTTTAAGGTCTAATTTTGTTCCTAAAAGCACCTGTTCAGATATGAACCACGTCCGGCTCGAAGGACCATGAACAACAAGGGTATGGACTGTATATCAAAAAAAACCAGAGGTGCTCACAAGTTTTATACTGGATCTGGTTTATTAGCGAACAAAAAAAATTACAATTCACACTTATGTTAAATCAAATGACATCTTTATACCGCAATCCATATATCACGCAACGCCATCTACACACAATAAATCGTACTAATTTAAACAAGTTAACAATTCGGTTTTTCAATACAATGTAGATAGTCATAGACGTTAAAAATCTAAAGCGTTCGTATTTAACATTGTATTAACCGCTTTTCTAATGAAGTACGTTATTATATAACGTTGGGCAACTGCTGATCACGGGTTTGAATCCCGAATAGGGCTAGAATAGTGTATCTGTCATCAAACTATCAATATCAGCCCGGAGTCGGGAAGTTCGCAGTGTTTCAGCCCCGTAACTCGGAGAACACGTACAGCCGTTGGTTTGCACATAATCTTCTCCGCTCGTGTCGGATTGTCATCCTATTGGACTTTGAGAGGGAGGGAATAGAGAGGAAGCCTGTGTTTGTGCACACATTCTTGCACTATAATCTTGTCCTGCACAGATGGCTAGTTTCAATAGACTGGCCGCCGTGGCAAGGACTTTTTTATGTTTTAGACTTTTATTTGGTAATAAATATTTTATATTTATTAATGTTATGTATATAATGGTCTATGTGTCTTTAGCCTTAAAAAAACTGTACGGGACACTTCATTTTTAATCTTCAGTTTGTATTTTCTATATATTTTTTTACTTGATCGCATCCAGCGCAGAGCGGCTCGAATCGTCGACGACCGAGTTCTTTCCGAACAGCTCCATTCATTGGCGCTGCGAAGAGATGTTTTTTTCCCATTGCATTTTCTTTCGCATTTACCATGGGGAGTGCTCTGAGGAAGTGTTCGGTTTAATCCCAGCCGCCAAATTCCACGAACGCACATCGCAGCAGAACTTCGGATACCATCCACACCATCTGGATAATTGGCGATCCACCACTGTGCGATTTGGAAGATATTTTCTTCCTCGCGCAACTTCCTTGTGGAACCGATTACCACCAGCGATTTTTCTGGACCGATACGACTTAGGGACCTTCAAGAAAAGAGCCTACTCCTTTTTAAAAGGCCGGCACGCATCTGCAATTCCCCTGTTTTCCCTGGTGTTGCAGTTCTTCATGGGCGGCGGCAGTCACTTACCAACAGGTGAGCCGCATGCTCGTTCGCCCCCTATCTTATAAAAAAAATGACGCTTATTTTATTAGTTTCACATATACAATAGCTTTGCGACTTTTGACAGTGACCAATGTTCTGTATGGTATATATGGTTCTGTATGGTTTTTAACAGTGGTAGAGCCACGCGGCAGCTTTTGCTGTCGCACGGATGGGCCGGCTCGAACCGGGGTGGTACCACGACCTCATAGAAAACCAGCGTGAAGTAGAGGTTCACCTCTGCGTTTCGCTTGGTGAGTGCAGGTGGCCAGAGGCTCTTTTTACTGGAAATGAGGCATTCCATCTTAGTCCTCACGGGTGACAACGCATCTACATTTTGAATTGTAATAGAGGATAGATGTAGATTGTAGATGTCTATGGGCCGCAGCAACCACTTACCATCAGGTGGACTGTGTGCTCGTTTGTCACCCTTATCCTATAAAAAAAATGGCAATTTTGAATGCTGATATAGTAATTTACTCATAACGAATAATTGTCCCACTGAGAGGAAATTAAATTTTATTACAAAATATGGTGACGAACGAGCACACACTCCACTAATGGTAAGTGGGTGCTGTAACCCATAGGTATCTTCATCTAACATCTGTTATAAAATCAAAATCGTGATGAATAAAACTAATGCATAATTTCCGGTGAAAAGTGTCTGCGGTTCTTTCTCATCCTGACCATACTCACCATAAGAAACACAGTAAGCATCAAGCTGCTATTTTCTACCGACTTCAAAAAGGGAAACGGTACTCAATTTGACTGTATGTTTTTTTTTGTATGTTACCTCATAATTTTTTTTTCTAGGTAAACCGATATCGATAATTCTTTTTTATTTGAAAGCTGGTGCTTCTCATGTAGTCCCATATAAATTTGATCAAGGTCTGACTAATAGTTTCTGAGTTATTCTTAATAAATTATATTGCAGTCAGTTGTACAAAATTTAAAATTTAAAATTATACGCTGGTTATTTTTGATATTTATTTAAATATGATATTTAAGATAAGGATATAAACAATATTCACTAATCACACTTAATAGAAATAGGAAGTGAAATCCAATTAATGAATCGATTTCAAAACGTGAATAACCCATTCATGTTCGCAAGCTTATAATTATGTACTCCATAAAAATTATCTTTGCCGAGGATTTAAACCCGGAACCATTAGCAAACGTACTACTTAATTTGCGATCACGCCTATACTTCATACGCATCTTAACCTTTTAAGTTTACAACGTCAATTCAAGTAAGCGATACTTCATACAATAAACCTTTTCGTTTATCTATTCATTCATTACAGCCTATCAAAGTCATACAGTAATTAAGGTAACACACGGGTTTTTAGCAACGTATTATTGTTTTATTTTAAGTAAATCAATAACTTTTTATACATAACTAGCTGATACCCGGCGCATTGCGGAAGAATTGTGGAAATATCGTTTTAAATTTGGAAGGGTTATATTGTTTAATTAGGAATTAAATTCACTATAATTGAATGATATATGACTTTCACATAAATTTGTCTACAATGCGTGCGCCTAACCACCTACTATATGTTAATTGCACTATACCTAGAACCTTCATGCAAGTGCAAGCAATAAATTGACAAAGTTTTAGCTCAATCTGATGAACGGTATGGCAGCACATAAAATGCGAATAAACAAAGATTATTTTTATATATTAGATAAGATTAAATGACCTATATAATTAAACTTTATGCGTTGTCCGATATAAAGTAGATCCGTCGAGACTTGGTATAGTGTTTAATCAATATGTTTATCTTCATTGATCATAATTATTTCTTATATTTACGCGAACACTACACATTTAAATAAAACTAATTTTACGGATTTTATCGCGTATATTAACTTATTTTATTCCCTTTAGATAAAGTAACTGTATTTCTAGACCATCTTAACTCCTTAAATTCTAAAATTCAATTCACAATGGAGTTAGAGGCAAACAATTCTTTAGCTTTTCTAGATGTGTTAGTTAATTCGGAATCCTGATAACACCTTGAGCCACACTGTGTATAGAAAAAAGACCCATACAGATAGATATTTAAACGGTGATTCTCACCACCATCCTTCACAGTTAGCTACCGTGGGTAAATCTTTGTTTCAGAGAGCACGAGGGATCTGTGACAGTAAACACCTGGCCGCCGAGCTTCAACACGTCAAGCAAGTTTTGCACGACAATAAGCTTCGGGTCCCGCGCCTACGTCACAGTGAACGAGTGAAGCCGGCCACAGTCGTGCGAGTGCCTGCTGTACTGCCATATGTCAGAGGTGTCACTGACAAGATTGGCTACATCTTGAAGCGGGCTTCCATTAAAACATATTTCAAGCCGCCAAAGAAGATTAGTCAGTTTTTACCATCAGTCAAGTGTAATATTCCTCTGCAAGATGCAGGAGTGTACAAGCTTGATTGTGAATGTGGTCTCTCTTATATAGGACAAACTAAAAGATCTATAAAAACCCGTGTTAAAGAACACATAGCTGATGTGAAGAATAGACGCTCCGGGAAGACTGCAGTCTGTGAACACGTACAGGATCGCCCCCGTCACTACATTAGATTTGATAGACCACAAATCCTCGCTAAAGAACACCGATTCCTTCCAAGGATGATTCGCGAGGCTATTGAAATCAAGAAACATCCTAATTTCAATAGAGAAGATGGCTGGGTGCTACCATCTGCTTGGGATCCTATAATTAATAAAATTAAATCCCAACCCAAGCATACAACTGCAAGACTTCATGATACTGTAAGTTCATACTGCGTGGATCGGAACAAAAATTAATAATTTTTAATCTGGAGGTAGCCGTGGTTAACTATGACATTGGGACGTCATACACCTCAGTCCCCCCCGTGACCATGGGTGCTGTAAAGTGCTCGCAACGTCGGGAATATAAAATAAGTTAATATACGCGATAAAATCCGTAAAATTAGTTTTATTTAAATTCATTGATCATTCAAGGCTGGGCGACCAACATACATTTACCAGAAAAATAAACCTAGCAAGCTAACAGCATAGCCAAGTGGCAAGCAATCAGCTTTGTAGCGGTTTCTAACGACGACGGACGGACAGACGGACAGACATCGTGAAATCAATAAGTGTCTTCGCAAGCTTCGCCACTTAATAATATTAAATGTAGATAATTTTTTCCATATTATCGACATTTAAAGTTACAAACGAATTAATAGTTCACCTAAGTAAGTGTTCTCCCTACCCCATCCATTGCACTTTATGGTAGATTTGCTGGGAAGAGAAGTTTTAGCCTATAAGCAGCGAAGGTAGAATACCATAGGAATATAGTTTGTGTATAGTCAAATATACCATGATGGTAGATCAACTGCTTCATACCAATCTATTTATATTCCAGCACATCATAATCATCATCGTCATCCTTCACAAATCCACGGCTGAACAGTGGCCTTCCACAAACAATGCCATAAAGCACGTTTCTCAGCCACCTGCATCCATCGACATCCAGCATGTTTTACTAGGTCCTCACTTCATCCAGAAGCTACACCTCATAGCGTTACCGCTAGATATATTGCCTTATAGTGAGGATACTTGCCGTAATTGCCACGCTTAACAAGCGGGTTAGCAATGGTTGTTTTCTTTATTTTTTAGTTATGGAACACGCTGCTGCCCATCTCCTTGTTTCCCTCTGTCGTCTCTTCCGACATCCACATGATGATATGGAGTAGTGGATATTCTTACACTGCCACTTCACGGTCACTTATCTACTACAAAACAGACATAAACTTGAACAGCTGCTTTTTGGAAATAAATAACAGAATAAGTCTAATAGCGCCCTAGTTACTTTAAAAGTATTAAGTTATTTCAAATCGTTATGCAAATTTAGTTTAAATCTCACGTTAACATCGAACAAGATGTAACTATGCGGAGATAGGCCAACAAAGGTCCCATAGTACGTGTCGTACCGTACACGGCAATATTGCTCGCTTGCTCGTCACATTCGCAAGTTTTCATACCCGATGATAGCGTCAGACGTAGCAAGGACATCGCGAATAATCTTAAAGATTTCGAAGATTCTCTACTTTGACATATTTGCATGTTTACAATTATAGTATAAATTATGCAGTTTGTGAACTACTTTAGCAATCGTGTTATAATAGAGATTATTTAAAGATACTTAAAGTTTTCGAATATCAGTTCTAGCGTTAAATAGCATATGCTTAAACGCGACAACTCTATATTGAAGACTACTGACCGATGTCCCTTTTGATATACATCTACGTACTGTTTTGAGTGTCATTACGAATCGTTCCACATGCAGGTTTGACAAATCCCAGTCTCCTAAACAAGCCGGTTTCCGATAACGCTTTAGTAACATAGATCACATACATACCCTTTGGCAAATTGTACAGAAGACAGAAGAGTACAAACTACTACTTTGTCTTGGGTATGTGTGCTGTGGGAAAGCCTTTGATTTCGTCGAAATTTGGGCGGTGCTACAGTCCTCAGCGGTGTTCAACTGACTGTCGAAATATTGAAGTGCTGAAGTATTTGTACAGTAGGGTTACGATGGCTATTCGAGTACAAAATCAAAATACGAAACCCGATACAACAACAATAGTACGTGTAAGACATAGTGACGTTATATCCACGAAACTCTTCACCGATACATTAGCAGACGATTTTAAGCTACAGGATTGGAAAGGATACGGTAGTAACATGCCACAAAGCATGGTCCTGAACCACCTGCATCCATCGACTTTCTATAAGTTATACCAGGTCGGCACTCCATTTAGTGGGGAAACGCCCTACTAACGGTAGAGCCATGCTGCAGCTATATTAATAGTATAGCTGTATCATGAATGGGTCGGCTCGACCGGGGAAGGACCACGCTCTCACTGAATACCAGCGTCAAATAGCAGCTTAACACTGCTGTGTTTCGTATGGTGAGTGTAGAGAACCGGAGACCATTTTTACTGGAAATGAGGCATTCCATCTTAGTCCTCACGGGTGACAACGCATCTGCATTTTGATTCGTAAACGAGGATAGGTGTAGATGTCTATGGGCCGCAGCAACCACTCACCATCAGGTGGACTGTGTGCTCGTTTGTCACCCTTATCCTATAAAAAAAAACTTAGGAATGAAATTCACTATAATTGAATGATATACGACTTTCACGTAAATTTGTCTACGATGCGCGCACCTAACCTTCGTGCAAGCGCAAGCAATAAATTGACAAAGCTTTTTATCGCAATCTTATGAACCGTATGGCAGCACATAAATTACGAACAAACAAACATTATTTTTTATATATTAGATAATATTAAATTACCTGTATAATTGAACTTTATGCGTTGTCCGATATAAAGCGGATTCGTCTAGACTTAGTATATATAGTATTTAATCAATATGTTTGTCTTCATTTGATCATTCAAGGCTAGGCGACCAATATACATTTACCAGAAAAATAATATTAAATGTAGATAATTTTTTCCATATTATCTACATTTAAAGTTACAAACGAATTAATAGTCACCTAAGTAAGTGTTCTCCCTACCGCATCCATTGCACTGTAAGGTAGATTTGCTGGGAAGAGAAGTTTTAACCTATTAGCAGCGAAGGTAGAATACCATAGGAATATAGTTTGTGTATAGTCATATATACCATGATGGTAGATTAACTGTTTCATACCGATCTGTTATTCCACCACACCTTAACCATCATCGTCATCCTTCACAAATGCACGGCTGAACATTGCCCTTCCACAAACAATGCCACAAAGCACGTTTCTCAGCCACCTGCATCCATCGACATCCAGCATGTTTTACTAGGTCCTCACTTCATCCAGAAGCTACACATCATAGCGTTACCGCTAGATAAATTGCCTTATAGTGAGGATATTTTCCATCATTGTCACGCTTGACAAGCGGGTTAGCAATGGTTGTTTTTTTATTTTTTAGTTATGGAACACGCTGCTGCCCATCTCCTTGTTTCCCTCTGTCGTCTCTTCCGACATCCACATGATGATATGGAGTAGTGGATATTCTTACACTGCCACTTCACTGTCACTTATCTACTACAAAACAGACAAAAACTTGAACAGCTGCTTTTGGGAAATAAATAACAGAATAAGTCTAATAGCGCCCTAGTTACTTTAAAAGTATTAAGTTATTTTAAATCGTTATGCAAATTTAGTTTAAATCTCACGTTAACATCGAACAAGATGTAACTATGCGGAGATAGGCCAACAAAGGTCCCATAGTACGTGTCGTACCATACACGGCAATATTGCTCGCTTGCTCGTCACATTCGCAAGTTTTCATACCCGATGATAGCGTCAGACGTAGCAAGGACATCGCGAATAATCTTAAAGATTTCGAAGATTCTCTACTTTGACATATTTGCATGTTTATAGTCGGAATTATGTAGTTTGTGAACTACTTTAGCTATCGTGTTATAATAGAGATTATTTAAAGATACTTAACGTTTTCGAATATCTGTTCTAGCGTTAAACATCATATGCTTAAACGCGACAACTCTCTATTAAAGACTATTGACCGATGTCCCTTCTGACATACGTCTACGTACTGTTTTTAGTGTCATTACGAATCGTTCCACATGCAGGTTTGACAAATCACAGTCTCCTAAACAAGCCGGTTTCCGATAACACTTTAGTAACATAGATCACATACATACCCTTTGGCAAATTGTACAGAAGACAGAAGAGTACAAACTACTACTTTGTCTTGGGTATGTGTACTGTGAGAAAGCCTTTGATTTCGTCAAAATTTAGGCGGTGCTACAGCCCTTTCAGTGCCAAACTAACGGTCGGCATATTGAAGTGCTGAAGTATTTGTACAGTAGGGTTACGGTGGCTATTCGAGTACAAAATCAAAGTCGAAACCGATACAACAACAATATAGACAGGTGTAAGACATAGTGAGGTTATACCCACGAAACTCTTCACCGATTCATTAGAAGACGATTTTAAGCTACAGGATACGGTAGTAACATCAATTGTGCGTAAAATACTCACCTTCGTTGACGACTATATAGTCATTATTTCATAATCACCGGATGAGCTCAGAGCTATGCTCAATGACCTGAATAGTGTCTCCCAACAAATAGGTCTTAAATTGAAATAGATACGGTAAAAATAATGTGTAGCGTCCATGTTACACTCTACGTTGGTAGATGTTTGAAGCATGGTGCTCGAAGTTGTAAACGAATATACTCCGAAATGAGAATATCCGCAGTAAAATTGCAGTAATTGGCGTAGCCTATCAGGCCAATCACGCCAATGTAATTTTTTTGTGGAAGTATTTTTCAATCTCTCACATTTAGACTGTATACATCTGATATGATCATTATTATTACAGCCTTTCACAAGTCCATTGTTTAACATAGGCCTCCCCCAAGGAATGCCACAAAGCACGGTCCTCAACCACCTGCATCCATCGACTTCCTATAAGTTATACCAGGTCGGCTCTCCATTTAGTGGGGTAACACCCTACTACCGGTAGAGCCATGCTGCAGCTATATTAATAGTATAGCCTTGGTTCCACTCGATCGCTTCTTCAATACGAGCTGTATTGAAGATGCGTAAGTCGCGCCGCATGCCTTTGGAAATCTATCTGCTTAGTTATGCGGTTATATCTGCTGAATGTTGATATTTCCAGTCTAACAGCCATGAGATTAAGAGTGTGATCGGAGAATTTTCGGGTTATTCGGCGATAGTTCTTGCAGAACTTAGCTCCAACCACATAAGCAGTTTCCACGAGCTTGTCATCCATATCGTCCACTGCGTTGCAGTCTTCTAGGCACTGAAACGATTTTGTCTCGAGCTGAAGGTTTCCGAGGCTTTGGATTAGAGCACGAGAGGGACGGAGCGTTGACTTTATTAGACTTGATCTCTTCAACTTAACATTTAAGTTCAGTGTGCCTAGTGTGAGTTTATATTTTCACGTATTCGATCCCGAGAAAGTTATCTACGATTTTTATAGAATAAAATTAGCGCCAACTAGTGGCAATAATCGGAATCACAATTCATTATTACTTATTTGTTTATGTTTCGTAATTTGATCAAGGTTTGTTTTCTTTTTAGTTAACAGTTTTTATTAATATTATGACATTGTGAATTAGCCATTTTATTTTAATGTTAATTATTGAAAGTATTAAAGTGAAAGCAAAAAACATGAAGCTGTTTTCGATCTAATATGATTTTATGGCGACATTTATGGAGCAGTAAATGGAATTTAGTTACTTAAGTGTTAAGTGAACTTATGATACTTAATTACTACTGACTTAATTATTAAATAGAGATGGTAGGAACTTGGATTTATCAAACGCTATTTACATAAAAACTTGAATCTTTTCTTAGAAAAGGCGATATATATCCTTAAATTACCTGTCATTGGAGTGTAACAACGGACTAAAATATGCACAAGCTCTTGCTTCAACACGCGTTATAATAGCAGTCATCCATTATTATTAATTATTAATGCCTTTGTGGCTGCAAACATCCTCCTAACGAAAGAAAAAGTCCTGCTAAATTATATATCGTTCTCACAAAACGAAATAAAAAAAGAGTTAATCTTCAACAATTATTCTCACTCTTTTATGTCACTGTAAAAATTAGGTGAAAACTTTTTCGATATCGACGGCGTAAAGTTTTACGTCTCGAACGATCGAAATTGCCGCTCCAACCAATCTCGTGCGTTAACGTTCTTACTGTCGAATACGAGTCAATGCTCGATGGTGATTTCGATTATTTCTACTAGTTGGCGCTGATTTTATTTCATACAAATTGTAGTTAACTTTCTCGGGATCGAATACGTAAAAATAAAACCTCGCACTAGGCACTCAGTTTGCCGCTTACCATTCGGTGACCGCTGTCAGTTTTCACCCTCGCAATCACTGACACATTACTGAACAATTGCCTTCTAATCGGTTTTGTCGAACATTTGAGGCTCGATCAGGTCAATTTTGTGTGGGGCCGCTTCTGGAAGAAAGATTTCATCATAAAGAGTCCCTCTTGCTGCATGAAGTTAGCCAGCTGTAGGCCTCTTGCTTTCCATTACCCTATTCTGAATTTCTTTACCTTCAGCCCACTGTTCTCTCTTGTGCTTAGTTTTGCGTTGAAGTCTCCCATCAACACCGTATAGTGGGTTTTGGAGGAATACATTGCTCTAAATGTATCCAGACTCCATCCAGACTACATCCAGACATTTTCTCAACCTCCTCATCGGGATGTACCGAGGTTGTTGCGTAAACCTGTATGACCGTCATCGAATACCGTTTGGTAATTCTGAGTATAAGATAGGCAACCCTCGTTGACACACTCCCAATCTCTACAACGTTATTAATGAAATATTAGTGGACGTTAAATCCGACACACCCATTTTTCACTTGGAAGGGAAGGCCAAATTGGCCTCTAAAAAGCTTGGCGTGCTCAGCAGAGCGAGACAGTATTTCATGCCGGCACATCGCTTGCAACTTTACAAAGTGCAAGTTCGGCCCCACATGGAATACTGTTTTCATCTCTGGGCCGGGGCACCCCAGTGCCAGCTCCTTCCACTTGACCGCATCCAGCGCAGAGCAGTTCGAATCGTCGACGACCGAGTTCTTTCTGATCGGCTCGATACACTGGCACTGCGTAGAGATGTTGCATCCCTTTGCGTATTTTATCGCATCTATCACGGGGAGTGCTCTGAGGAATTGATCGGACTAATTCCAGCCGCTCAATTTCACCATCGCACATCGCGACAAAACTCGCGTTACCATCCATACCATCTGGATGATTGGCGGTCCACTACTGTGCGATTTAGAAGAAGTTTTCTCCCTCGCACGCCTTCCTTGTGGAATCAATTACCACCAGCGAATTTTCCGTACCGATACGACTTAGAAACCTTCAAGAAAAGAGCTTACACCTTTCTAAAAGGTCGGCAACGCATCTGCAATTCCCCTGGTGTTGCGGTTGTTCATGGACGGCGGTAGTCACTTACCATCAGGTGAGCCGCATGCTCGTTTGCCCCCTATTCCATAAAAAAACACCCTTGGAACAGATGGGCGCCCTGCCGGTGATAAAACAAGTTCCCGGATTCGATAAATAGCTTGTTCTCCCCATTTCTTCGGACCTCAGATAAACCTATAATATACCAGTGCAACTAGTCTATCTCTTCTTCCAGCTCCAGGATCTTCTCGTCAGTCTTCAGGGTGCGTGCATAATATGTTGCCAGGTCGAGTCATCTTAGGTGGCAACTGAAACACCACCGGAGATTCTTTGCACTTCTTGCCCCGCTCAGTTACCATGGTCGTCGTAGCTAGGAATAGCGAGATCGCCGGAGACTGGGAGCCGTCCTTTTGTAACTATCGCCATAGAGGATATATTGCCATAGCTGCCAAGTTTAGCGAGCGGGCTACCTCAGTTTTCTATTGTTATTTGGGATTATCAGAAAGATGCTGCTGCCTATCTTCTGCCTCAGTTTTCTTCTGTCGCCTCTTACGACACCCACGGGAAGATATAAGATATGATATGGCCAAAATAGTTTGTTCTAGGCCAAATCCGTTTATCCTATGTGTAGTTTAGCCGAGGACAATCTAACTTGGCCCAAATGCTTTAGGCTTAACTAGTTTGGCCTAGGCAGAAATTAGTAAATTATGGAGGATATTTTAGGGTAGGTTTTTTATTTAATTCTTGTAAGTGGAGGTGTCAGATTTATCGTCCACAAGTCTCTCGTTAACAACGTTGTAAAGATCGGGAGTGTGTCGACGAGGGTTGCGTACCTTATACTCAGAATCACCAAACGGTATTCGCTGAAGGTCATACAGGTTTACGCACCAACCTCGGCACACACCGATGAGGAGGTGGAGGAAATGTATGAGGATATCTCTACAGCCATGCATTCCTCCAAAACCCAATATACGGTGTTAATGGGAGACTTCAATGCAAAACTAGGCACAAGAGAGAACGGTGAGCTGAAAGTAGGGAAATTTGGAATAGGGCAACGGAACCCGAGGGGTCAGCAGCTGGCCGACTTCATGGAAAAAGAGGGACTATGATGAACTCTTTCTTCTAGAAGCGGCCCCATAGAAAGTTGACCTGGTAAGATGAGATTGACTTGATTATGACGACCAAACGACAACTGTTCACTGATGTCTCAGTGATTGTGAGGGTAAAAACCGGGAGCGATCACCAAATGGTGAGAGGCACACTGAACCTAAACGTTAAGTTGGAGAGGTCTCGTCTGATGAAGTCAACGCTCCGTCCCCCTCGTGCTCTAATCCAAAGTCCCGAAACCTTTCAGCTCGAGTTACAAAACCGTTTTCAGTGCCTAGAAGACTGCAATGAAGTGGACGATATGAATGACAAGCTCGTGGAAACTGTCCATGCGGTCGGAGCTAAGTTCTGCAAGACCCACCGCAGAAGAACACAAAAACTCTCCGATCACACTCTTAATCTCATGACTGTTAGACGGGAGATGAGGCTACATTCTTCAACAGATTTGACAGAATACAGGCAACTGAACAGACAGATCTCCAAATTCATGCGGCGAGACTTACGCAACTTCAATACAGCTCGTATTGAAGAAGCGATCGAGCGGAACCAAGGCTCCAAAGTCTTTGCCAGAGATCTGTCTGCCAGAAAGAGCCAACTGTCAAAGCTGAAGACCGAATGTGGCAACATCGTTTCCGGGGCACCTGAGATTTTGAGTGAAATTGAGAGGTTCTATGGGCAGCTGTACACGTCTTCGTTGGAGCCACACGCAAGTGTGAGTAACGATCCAAGAGCGAGTCTTATTCGACACTATTCCGAAGATATCCCGGACGTCAGTCTGAGCGAGATTAGAATGGCTCTCCAGCACCTTAAAAACGGCAAGGCCCCAGGCGAGGATGGAATTACAGCGGAGCTTCTGAAAGCGGGTGGAAGGCCGGTACTTGAAGTCCTTCAGAAGCTCTTTAATTCCGTCCTCCATGGTGGCATTACACCGGAGGCGTGGAGCAGAAGTGCGGTGGTCTTGTTCTTCAAGAAAGGTGACAACGCTCTCTTGAAGAACTACAGACCGATTTCCCTTCTGAGCCGCGTCTACGTGCTGTTTTCGAGAGTCATTACGAATCGTCTCGCGCGCAGACTTTACGACTTCCAGCCTCCCGAACAAGCCGGTTTCCGAAAGGGCTTTAGCACCATAGACCACATACATACCCTACGGCAAATTGTACAGAAGTCCGAAGAGTACAATTTGCCACTATGTCTGGCGTATGTGGACTATGAGAAAGCCTTTGATTCCGTCGAAATTTGGGCGGTGCTGCAGTCCCTTCAGCGGTGCCAAGTTGACTGTCGGTATATCGAAGTGCTGAAGTGTTTGTACAGTAGAGCTACGATGGCTATCCGAGTACAGAACCAGAGTACGAAACCTATCCCATTGCAGAGAGGTGTAAGACAGGGTGACGTTATATCCCCGAAACTCTTCACCGCTGCATTGGAAGACGTTTTCAAGCTTCTGGACTGGAAAGGATACGGAATTAACATCAATGGCGAGTACATCACTCACCTTCGATTTGCCGACGATATAGTCCTCATGGCAGAATCGCTGGAGGAGCTAAGCACTATGCTCAATGACCTCAATAGTGTCTCCCAACGGATAGGTCTTAAGATGAACATGGACAAAACAAAGATTATGTTTAATGTCCATGTCAGACCTATGCCGGTAGTTGTTGGGAGCACTAAGCTCGAAGTTGTTGACGAGTATGTTTACCTGGGACAAATAGTCCGACTAGGTAAGTCCAACTTCGACCGAGAGGTCAATCGACGGATTCAACTCGGCTGGGCAGCGTTCGGGAAGCTACGACACATCTTCTTGTCAGAAATACCTCAAAACCTTAAAACAAAATTGTACAACCAGTGCGTGTTGCCAGTGATGACTTACGGAACTGAGACGTGGTCCTTCACTGCTGGCCGTATGAGGAAGCTCAAGGTCGCTCAGCGAGCTATGGAGAGGGCTATGCTCGGAGTTTCTCTGCGTGATAAACTTAGGAATAAGGATATCCGCAGTAGAACCAGAGTAACCGACATAGCCCAACGGATTAGTAAGCTGAAGTGGCAGTGGGCCGGCCATATAGCTCGAAGAACCGACAACCGATGGGGAAGAAAGGTTCTCGAGTGGCAGCCTCGTACCGGTAGGCGAAGTGTAGGGCGTCCCCCCACAAGATGGAGTGACGACCTGGTAAGACATGCAGGAAGTCGATGGATGCAGGTGGCTCAGGACCGTGCTTTGTGGCATTCCTTGGGGGAGGCCTATGTTCAGCAGTGGACTTGTGAAGGGCTGTAATGATGATGAATGATGAAAGCTGCAACCCTTATGACATATATGTCAGTCGTTTTGTATCAGTCATTTTGAAGTGTTTTGTTTATTTTGTTGACTTTTAAATTAAATAATAATTTTGCTCAGGTTCTCCAGGGCAACATCAACCACTGTGCCAGAGCTCAGGATATCCTACTCCAGAGCATGGCAGAGTGGTCGATTCACGGGGCTGTGGTCGCCGAACCGTACTTCATTCCCGCCCGTGACAACTGGTTAGGATGCGCTGGCGGTTTGGTGGCCATTATTGGCGTTGCTGCGGTCTCAGGCCGCATCGTTATTGTAGGGGCGTATTTCTTCCCCAACAAGAGTCTCGCTGACTTTGAGGGTTTCCTTGTCGAGTTGGGCGCTGTCCTAGGCCGCTATCACCCTTGTCCCGTTCTGGTGCTCGGGGATCTCAACGCCAAGTCATCGGCGTGGGGATCTCCGGTCACTGACCCTCGGGGCGAGGTGCTAGAAGAGGGGACGGTGACGACTGGTCTGGTCGTCCTGAATCAGGGTTCGAAATACACGTGCGTGCGGCAGCGGGGTGGGTCGGTAGTGGACGTCTGGTTTGCTAGCCCCTCTGTCGCCAGCCAAGTCCGCGACTGGCGTGTCGCCGCAGAGGTGTAAACGCTGTCGGACCATCGGTATATCCGGTTCGACGTCTGCGTTTCGCTTGGTGAGTGCAGGTGGCCGGAGGCCCTTTTACTGGAAATGAGGCATTCCATCTTAGTCCTCACGGGTAACAACGCGTCTGCATTTTAATTCGCAAACGAGGATAGATGTAGATGTCTATGGGCCGCAGCAACCACTTACCATCAGGTGGACTGTGTGCTCGTTTGTCACCCTTATCCTATTTAAAAAAAAACAGTGGTAGAGCCACGCGGCAGCTTTTGCTGTCGCACGGATGGGCCGATTCGAACCGGGGTGGTACCACGACCTCACAGAATACCAGCGTGAAGTAGAGGTTTACCTCTGCGTTTCGCTTGGTGAGTGCAGGTGGCCGGAGGCCCTTTTTACTGGAAATGAGGCATTCCATCTTAGTCCTCACGGGTGACAACGCATCTGCATTTTGATTCGCAAACGAGGATAGATGTAGATATCTATGGGCCGCAGCAACCACTTACCATTAGGTGGACTGTGTGCTCGTTTGTCACCCTTATTCTATAAAAAAAAAGAGGAGAGCACCGATGTTCCCGAGGTGACGCAAACAGAGACGTGAGCGGCCGTGTCGCGACTCCGGGCTAAGAACACAGCGCCCGGACCCGACGGAGTTCCTGTTCGAGCTCTCATCCTGGCTCTGAAGGAGCTAGAGCCAAACTGAGGGGGCTCTTGACGGCATGTCTCGAGCAGGGTCAGCATCCCAGGGTATGGAAGAAGGGGAGGCAGGTCCTGCTCAGGAAGGAGGGGCGCCCCGCGGACTCACCGTCCGCGTACCGGCCCATAGTGCTGCTCGACGAGGCGGGCAAACTTCTTGAGCGTATCATCGCAAATCGCCTCGTCAGCCACTTGTGTAGAGAGGGGTCGGACCTGGACGAGAACCAGTTTGGTTTTCGTCGCGGGCGCTCCACCATAGACACTATTACGCACGTGAGGGCCCTGGTGGAGGAGACAATATCCCGGGGTGGGGTGGTGCTGGCGGTATCTTTAGACATCTCCAACGCATTCAACACCCTACCCTGGAGTTGTATTCGGGAGGCACTGAATTACCATCGCGTGCCTCCCTACCTCCGTCGCATAATAGGGGCTTACCTTGAGGAGAGATGCATTACCTATTGGGGACGTGACGGCGCTGGTCGGCGCGTCATGTCGTGCGGTGTTCCGCAGGGATCGGTCTTGGGACCACTCCTGTGGAACATCGACTACGACTGGGTGTTGAGAGGTGAACTCCCGTCAGGCGCTGACTTGACGTGTTTTACGGACGACACGCTCGTCACTGCCCGGGGGAGCTCGCACAGGGAAGCAGCGTTGGTTGCCACGGCTGCGGTGTCACAAGTGGTGAACCGCATCCGGCGCCTGGGCCTGGAGGTGGCCCTAAACAAGTCGGAGGCCATGGTGTTCCATGGCTCTCGACGCGCGCCGCCGCCGGGTTCACACATCGTGGTCAGCGGGGCCAGGATAGCTGTCGAGTCTACCATGAAGTATCTAGGATTGGTGCTCGACAGCCGAGCTTCGTCGGGTATTGGTGGCGGAATGGCGACAAAGGCTTCTGCGCCCAACCGCCGGCCTCGCTACCATCGAGGCGATCCGGCCAGTACTCGAGGACTGGCTCGGGAGAAGGCACGGCTCCCTGTCGTTTAGGGTGACGCAGGTGCTGTCGGGGCACGGCTGCTTCGGCAAGTACCTGTACCGCATAGACAGGGAGCCGGACGCTCGGTTTCACCACTACGTCCATTGCGGGGAGGACACGGCGCAACTCACGCTCGCCGACTGTGTAGCTTGGGAATAGCAGCGCCGTGTCCTCACAAATGAAGTAGGAGGCGATCTGTCACTGCCGGTCTTAGTGCGGAGGATGGTCGGTAGCGCAGACTCGTGGGACGTGGTGGTGTCCTTCTGCGAGGACGTGATGTCGCAGAAGGAAACTGCGGAACGGGAGAGGGAGATTTCGACTCCCTTCCCCGGCCGCAGTAGGCACACCGGGCGCAGGAGAAGGGCGGACAACGCCCTTTTCCGGCCCCCGTGAATGGGTCCAGGGGCGGGGGACTTGGGGAAACCCCCCACCTTCCCTATTCGATGGACCCGAGACAGAGGCGCGCGCGGGTGTCGGCGCGCGCCCCTGAGGCGACGGGGTAATTGAACACCTCACTACCCCGTGCAGGAGATGAGGCCCGGACAGACTGGGCCAGCACTAGTGTGGGGCTGCTGAAGAATTTGGATTCCCGCTGCCCCACGCGCACGTGAGAGGAGACACCGGGGTGGTTTTAGCCGGTAAGAGTCCGGCACGCCTCTCCGCCTTTCCCGAAGCGGAGGTAATCTATGAGGATATCCCCCCGAAAAATAAAAGATTAGTTAGGTAAGGTTCCCCCCGAACGGGTTCCCGCCTTGTCATGGCGGGGGGGGGGGGCTTAGTAGCCGTGGCTTGGTCACCTGCGGTGAACAAAGAGGAAGCCCTTGGCTAGCCCGTGGTGTAGGGCCGGCCCGAGGTGGCCACTCCCAGTGAGCTTCGCGAGCCCACTTCGGATGTGTGTCAGTGGGCTGCGGTGAGACGGGTGTCCTCTCTCCCTACCGCTGCAACCTAGGTGGAGTCGCGGAGGAAGAGGAGTGTTGGTATGGCGATGCACCACTCGCTCTATCCTCCGCGACCCTGACGGGGCCGCACCGTTGATGCGGTCGTGGTGGGGCCGCGGGGGGAGAGGAGCGTCGGTATTGCGCGGCGCCGCTCTCCCTACCCTATGCGGCCTAAACTTGGTGGGTGGCGGAGCCAAAGACCAGATCCGCTGGGGTCGGGAAAGCGGGTGCTACTAAGCGCTCAATTTTCCTAGCCGCATGGCCTCCGCGTATCGGACTCGGGTGGATCCGATGCGCAGGTGGAGTTGGAGGCCGTGGATGGGGACGTGCCTTGTGTTCCTGGTGCGCCTTGCCTGAGAAGGAGAATGGGGAGGAGAGGTCCTCCCCCGAGAAGGGCCTGCCATGGGGCGGCCGGCGCTGGTGGGGCCGCGGATTAGTGCGAAAGCGTTCCCGTCGCCTTGCCAATATGCGGCGAAGGTGGAACATCATGGGGTTTTAGTCGGTGCAAGTCCGACATAACCCGTCCTTGCCCCTGCGAGGCGGGTATGCGTAGGCATTTCCCCATTTAAGAATTTTTCTTCCTTTTTTTTATTATTTTAAAGCTGCAGCCATCAAACATATATATCAGATTCGTATTGTAATGTATTGTTTGATTTGTTTTTTTGTTTTTTCTGGTTTTATGTTTAAGTATTTTCATGATTTTTCTTGAAAAAAGGCCAGGTCAAGAGTACTCTAAACCGTAGAGCATGTATGAAGGGAATAATGAAAGTGGATGAAGCGAAACAACTACGTAAGGATCGTAGCAAGTGGAAAGAAGTGGTCTCTGCCTACCCCTACGGGAAAGAGACGTGATTATATGTATGTGTATGTATGTATTTTCATGATTTTTTTATGAAATTATCGTTTCATTTAGTTAGTACAGCTGTACTAACACGATGGAGCATGAATAAAGCTTATAAAACTTTGTGAAAAGATGACTTTTTTTTCATCTGGATCGATTTTATATCTGACACCTGACACATAATCAATGGTATAGTTAGTACTGCCGTCTGTCTTCGTTTTCGGAAGCGTTTCACAATCACCCGGGATATATATATATATATATATATATATATATATATATATATATATATATATATATATATATATATATATATATATATATAGTATTTATGAGCATAGTTTGTTTATTATTACTCTAAGGTAACATTATTTCACTGTTCATCAGCGTGTTCATTCACCGTTTGAGACTCACAACATACTTTCGGATTTTTTTTTCATTTCTAACATCATCATACTCGTATAATAACAAGAACTTTTATATGCTTTAAGAAAACCATAAACAAAGTAAATCCACAGCTTGCGTACTTGCGCTCCAAGGCTAGGCATAAAATATTGCCTGCTTTTTTTAAATTTAATTGAAAAAATATATTGAGATTTTTTATAGGATAGGGTGACAAACGAGCACATAGTCCACCTGATAGTAAGTAGTTGCTGTGACCAATAGACGTCCACATCTATCCTCAATAAATAATCAAAATGCAAATGCGTTGACACCCGGGAGGACTAAGATGGAATGCCTCTTTTCCAGTAAAAAGGGTACTCTACACTCACCATACGAAACGCAGCTGCGTTAAACTGCTAGTTTACGCTGCTATTCTGTGAGAGCGTGGTCATTTCCCGGCCGAACCGACCCATTCGTGCTACAACTATACTACTAATATAGCTGCAGCATGGCTCTACTACGTAAAAAAGAGAAATAAATGATTCTGAAATTGAATAAAATATGCAGTAAATTATACGATAAGGTAAACCGTGTTGTGGCGGTGTAAGAATATTCACTATCCTATATCGACCTATGGGTTCGTAAGCGGCGACGGAAGGAAACTAAAACCGAAGATGGCCAGCATCTTCCCGTTAACAACTCGAAATCAAACCTCAACCAGCGTCTGAAAATAAAATATGCAGTAAAGTATACGATAAGGTAAACCGTGTTGTGGCGGTGTAAGAATATTCACTAACCTATATCGACCTATGGGTTCGTAAGCGGCGACGGAAGGAAACTAAAACCGAAGATGGCCAGCATCTTCCTGATAACAACTCGAAATCAAACCTCAACCAGCGTCTGAAAATAAAATATGCAGTAAAGTATACGATAAGGTAAACCGTGTTGTGGCGGTGTAAGAATATTCACTAACCTATATCGACCTATGGGTTCGTAAGCGGCGACGGAAGGAAACTAAAACCGAAGATGGCCAGCATCTTCCTGATAACAACTCGAAATCAAACCTCAACCAGCGTCTGAAAATAAAATATGCAGTAAACTATACGATAAGATAAACCGTGTTGTGGCGGTGTAAGAATATTCACTAACCTATATCGACCTATGGGTTCGTAAGCGGCGACGGAAGGAAACAAAAACCGAAGATGGCCAGCATCTTCCCGTTAACAACTCGAAATCAAACCTCAACCAGCGTCTGAAAATAAAATATGCAGTAAAGTATACGATAAGGTAAACCGTGTTGTGGCGGTGTAAGAATATTCACTAACCTATATCGACCTAAGGGTTCGTAAGCGGCGACGGAAGGAAACTAAAACAGAAGATGGCCAGCATCTTCTTGATAACAACTCGAAATCAAACCTCAACCAGCGTCTGAAAATAAAATATGCAGTAAAGTATACGATAAGGTAAACCGTGTTGTGGCGATGTAAGAATATTCACTAACCTATATCGACCTTAGGGTTCGTAAGCGGCGACGGAATGAAACTAAAACAGAAGATGGCCAGCATATTCCTGATAACAACTCGAAATCAAACCTCAACCAGCGCCTGAAAAGAGTGGCAATGTGACATATTCTCCCTATGAGACAATCTATGAAAGATACCTATGTTCAGCAAAGGGTTTTATAGGCTGTAGTAGGTGTTTTATAGGCTTTTGCTGGGGTGGTACCACGACCTAACAGAATACCAGCGTGAAGTAGAGGTTTACCTCTGCGTTTCGCTTGGTGAGTGCAGGTGGCCGGAGGCCCTTTTTACTGGAAATGAGGCATTCCATCTTAGTCCTCACGGGTGACATTGCATCTACATTTTGAATTGTAATAGAGGATAGATGTAGATGTCTATGGGCCGCAGCAAACACTTACCATCAGGTGGCCTGTGTGCTCATTTGTCACCCTTATCCTATAAAAAAAGATATGATTACATAATAATAATAGATAATATGGATGGAAAGTATGTCATATATTTTTTACAGTGTGCAATGTGTATTATTAAATTACTGAAGTTAAAAATGAAATCATCGTTTTACTAACGAACGCCTTAATTACGTACATTCTTAGACTGCAAAAAATGGTAGTGATTAAAGCCAATTACAAATGCAATTAACTTTTTCATGAATTATTTATAAATAAATTAATGTATTTTGATTAGAACGAAGGTATCAATCATATTATGTGAAAGCTATAAATTCCCAGATATTTTCGAATGTATATATGTTAAAGTATAGTAACGTTGCGGCCTACGTACTTCCTACAATCCGACTATTGAGTACACGCCTCCTCACATTTCCAGGAGCGTGTATATGTACTAGATATGAGCACCGCGCCGGCGCGCCGCCGTCGCCGTGAGTTCACGTCGGCGCGTCGTGGTCGCGTGAAACACGCGGCGCGCCGTCGCGACGAGTCGCAACTTCCTTTCCCGCTCACACGCGCGGGCCGGCCGCATTAGTTTGCCTCGTTGCCTCGCCACGCTTGTCGCTCACTCAGTCGAGTCGAATATTTTATCGAGTGAACAATACACGTTGTGTGGTGTTAACAATGAACCTCACAGAATACCGGCATGAAGTGGAAGTTCTGCTTCTGCATTTCATCTGGCAAAATTCTGGTCAAGACAATAACTGCTCGGGGTAAGCTGAGCAACAATGCCAAGGCGACCCCAGCCACAATATCCGTGAATTTTTTCAACATCAGGGGACTTCCCTCGAACCTAAATGCTGTCCACTACCATCTCGAGATGGCGAAGCCAGCCTTGCTCTTACTGACCGAAACACAGGCATCCTCTCCAGCTGATACCTCGTATCTCTCCTATCCGGGGTACACATTGGAACACCCCTTTGTGCCTCGGGCTGGAGTTTGCGTATACGTCAGAGAGGACATCTGTTCTCGACGCCTCGGCAATCTTGAAGGTACGGACCTGTCCTTGGCCTTGGCCTTGGCATATGGTCTGACACAACTGGTTACTTCGCTTACGTAGATTCCACATGTGGATGATCATGCGCCTTCCCTGTTGGACCTTCTGCTGATCTCTCATCCGGATAGATATCAGGTCTCCGCCGACGCCCCTCTTGGCTCCTTGGACCATTGTCTTGTCTGGAGTGTGGCACCATTCACACTAAAATCGCGGTTGCATTCTGCAGGCTGTCGCCGTGTTTGGCACTATAGGTCGCCGATTGGTATATGATGAAGTCTTTCTTTGCATCTTATCCATGTGGGCGGGTTTTCTTCTTGCCGGACTATCCCAACATTGTTGCTAATTCTGTAGCTGATGTGGTACTTCAGGCTATGAAACTTTTTATTCCTTCCTCATGTTGCCCATCGGAAGCAGATCTCAGCCATGATTTGGTCGCTCCTGTAAAATAGGATCAAGCTATAAGCAGGAGAGCTACCGAGCTTGGGCTGACGATTCAACGTTACGGGATGTAACCACTAGCGCCCTTAATAAGAATTATCATTCTGCCTCCAGGTCCTTCAAAAGATTCATTGCCAAGGCAAAGTCAGAGCACACAACAGAATTGGCGAGAAACTAGTTCGCCTTCCTTCGGGAACCCGTGCATTCTGGTCTCTCGACAAGGCTGTCCAAGGGTATTTTTGTAAGCCATCACTACCATCTCTGCACAGGGAGGACGACTCACTGGCCTACGCCACAAAAGAGAAAGCCGACCTTTTAGGCTCCTTTTTTGCCTCCAACTTTACTCACGATGACGGGGGGAGCACACCGCCGACCATCCCGTGGTGTGAGTGCTCCATACCAGATGTGCAGTTCACACAGCCCTCGGTTCAAAAAGCACTCTTCTCTCTGGACATTCACAAGTCGAGTGAGCCTGAAAATACCTCCAATTGAGCAGATGACGTGTGATCCAGAGTTGGCACCGGTTCTAACGCGTCCTTTCTGGTACTCCTACTCCCTAGGCGTAGTCTCGCATTTAGGGAAGACGGCTTTCGTCTACCCGATCCCTAAAAAAGGCGACCGCTCAGACCCGTCTAAGTACAAGCCTATCGCCATTACCTCATTGTTCTCCAAAATAATGGAATCCATTATAAATTGCCAGCTCATGCGGTACCTTGAGGACCACCAGCTGATTAGTGAACGCCAATACGGTTTTCGTTAGGATCAATCAATTAGTGATCTTGTGGTTTACTTGACATATTACATGGCGGAGGTAGTAGAGTCCAAGGGAGAGGCATTAGCCGTTAGTTTGGATATTGCGAAGGCCTTCGATTGGGGTTGGCACAAAGCGCTTCTTTCGAAGCTCCCTTCCTATGGGCTTCCCGAGAAGTTGTACAATTGGATCACCAGCTTTCTTGCAGATCGGAGCATTTTCTCAGTTTCAAAGCACTCCCCTTGTTGCCTCAGCTAGTATCGGAATCGTGCGGTGATGTGCAATTTCGTGTTCACTTGGAAGAGAAGGCCAAATTGGAATCTAAAAAGCTTGTTGCGTGCAGCAGAGCGGGACAATATTTCATGCCGGCACTCCGCTTGCCACTTTACAAGGCGCAGGTTCGGCCTCACGTGTTATACTGTTCCCATCTATAGGCAGGGTCTCCCCAGGGCTTTATTAAAAAATATAAAGCTGTGTTTGGTAACAACAAAATGGTTTCCTTTAAGTTTTTTTAAGAATTTTTTTCCTTTTATAAAAATATCTAAGGAACACACCGCGCCGCCGCGACGCCGCCGCCGCGGAGAAAATTTTTAGGCCACGCCGCCGCCGTGGAATTGGCCTTCGGCGCTCATATCTAATATGTACATGTGTAAGGGTATATATATATATCCCCTTTAAGACCCTATAAGACCCCTATATAAGATCCCTATACCCTTTAAGACGCCATAAGACCCTTTTTTAGTAAGACGATACATTTCATCTTAGTCCTCCGGGATGGTAAAACATAGATGTGGTTATGTTCGCGGATACGGAGCACAGGGGACTACTTAAACACTCAACGGCTGTTGATGTACTCCTTTAATTGTAAACATTATTATTGGGCACGGACGCAGCCGCGCATTTATATAATATACAATATGCCTCCCCCTCTGTTGTGGGTTTTATAATATGTAATACCTTATATATAAAAAAACTAACATGGTAAATAACTGCTGACGCCGAACTCCTCGTGCTACTGTTACATGTGAGGGTGATCGTGATTTAAGGCAAGAGTCATTGAAATTCGTCAAGATCTCATTAGAAGTCTCTGTTGCAGGCGCAGGTGAGCAGATGTCCCATCCTCGTCACCAATGTTATGTTTGCGGATAACAAGCGCAGGGGACAAGTTAAACACTCAACGGCTGTTGATGTACTTCTTTAATTTTAAACATTATTATTGGGCGCGGACGCAACCGCGCACATGTATAATACACAACAGACGTATAATCAACTTGGGATTTTAATTCAGGATAGATATAGGTCTTTGCATCATAGTATTCACTTACCAATACCATTAGGTAAACATGGTAGAGCCACTCTACAGCTTATATAACTGCAACATGAATTGATCGGTTCGATCTGGGTAAGACCACTTTCTCACAGAATACCAGCGTGAAATAGCAGATTAATGCTCTTCTCTTTTATATGGCTAGTGCTTAGAAGGCATCATAGTCCTTAGGGGTGACAATGCATTTGAATTTTGGTATATTATATGGATAATGTTTACGTTTACGAGTAACAATGTGCGACCAGATAGTCATTCGTAGTTGATGGCTGCAAGTAGTTTAGGGTAGTGCTTTATGGGAATAGTGGAGGTTTATGTTTAAATTGGCACATATAATAGATTCCGATTCCAACGATGCTGATCAAACCATACAAAGATTTGAATATTGTATTATCTTTAGTATTTTATTTATAAATATATACAATATTAAAAAACTATAATGAAAAAAAAACTAAAACTAATAATTTAATAATCATACAGTCCTACTTCCCGTGGTATCGTGCCAAGAACGCTGGTTGCATTTCCTCGCTGAATGGTGGACTCCACGGACTGATAGTCTCTACAGCAAATGGCACAAATATGTAGTCATCTCTCAGAGACTCATATTTGCGTCACTTACTCAGTTCAGTTCAGCCTATGATGCCACTCCGGCTGTAAATGAGGTACCCCGGAGATGAGAGGCCGCCAAAGTGTCTACGCAAGTAGCATCCCACACTAGGGCTTTACTTCTCTCCTAAGGGACCAATGTCATACCATAGAATCTCCTGCCATCGTCTCTACACATTCTACCTGGCTCTAAAACCGAGGGAACATTTATAGAGACAAAAGCCCTTCGGATGACATCGTTCAAAGAACCGTGCCGTGAAAACCTACCAGCACCTTTCTTAGATGAAAGTTCGTGGAACCCAAACTCGTCGACGCTGCTACCACAGGGGTACTGATGGGGTTGACAAATCACCGCTCCTAGTCAGATTCCTACGGCGATACGCAAACTTTCCCCAACAAGTAATGTGCCGAGATTGGAGAAGGCGATGGAGACAGAAGAAAATCTTGGTCACTATGGAAATTATGAAACAAATTTTTCTGCACACTCTGTACCAAAGCAGTATCTTTTTGTTGGTTAACTTCCAGTGGAACATTCTTGCCGGGATAGAGCGTTCGTCATGTATGTCGCAATTTGTATTCCTGCACTATTACTTTAAGCTTCTTAGCAACAACTAAAACGTTCTAGTAAAATCTGTCATTTCTACATCAAACATGACCTCTGGGTCACTTCATAAATAGTCATTAGGCTCATCTCAACTGTAAATGGCGAACAATTCCTAAACGGGTCTAATCTTTTTTGCTCAGCCAATCCTTGTTTGGTCCGAGTCTGCGTAAGAATTACGTTCCATTGAGCAATTACTGTAATACCATTCCTGCATTTTTAAATTAAATTAACGTCGCTTCTTTTAATGTATTATATATTAGATAAAACGATGTAAGTACTTACTTATGGACCTAAAAGTTTTTATCTATGAAATTGCCGTTTTGTATAGTAAAATTTAAATATTTTCTTTACAAAAAAAAAACTTTAAATAATCTAATTACTTGTCCAAACTATAAACATATACTTGTCATTTTATGGGTAGTTTGCTGCAGCCTTTGCTATAGAAATAGGCTCAACAAGAATTAGTGACTTAGAAAAGAAATAAGGAAGATTTTTTTGCGAAATATAGTAATAACTTTGAAATAATTTAAAATTAAAAATTTTGTACAGCCGACTTCATTATAAGTTATTAAGAATAACTCAAAAACTATTGGTCTGACCTTGATCAAATTGGACTGTATTGGAAACAAGATGGACCACACGAGAAGTATCAGCTTTCATATAAAAAAAGAATCATCGAAATCGGTTCACCCAGTAAAAAGTTATCAGGTAACACACATAAAAAAAAAACATACGCGTCGAATTGAGTACCGTCTCATTTTTGGAAGTCGACAGAAAAGTACAAGTCCGTTTTGGGAAAATTATTCTCAACCTTCGGTATTGTAAATTAAGTTCGTGGTGTACCCATTTACCAATCTTAAAGCTTAAATTAAGCGTAAATTATGTAATATTGTTTTTACAAATAAAGCAAAACCCAACGCTGGTTCAGCAGTGGTTTGAGATAGATCAGTTTCCACAATCGCTTTCAGTTCGTCCTTTTTTAATCTCATTACTTAATGTCAATGCGGCCAAGATTTGTGAGGTCAAAATTTTGTGAACTTTGGCGAATGAACCAGCAACGTACAGTTCATTCCACGGGTTCGTTCGTTAACTGCTAAGCTAATAAGGACTTCTTCTGCCACCAAGGCAGCGCCATTTACGAATAAGGTGAAATATTTGACAGACTTCATAGCGGGGTAAATTATTTTTTTCAAAAATGTCGAGTTTAATGTTTCTTTCTAAACGATTAGTTATATATTTATTTTGAAACCAAATTTTGGATATTTTTTTAAAACATAAGTGTGACAAACGAGCACACAGTCAAATGGTAATTGGTTGCTGCGGCCTATAGACATCTACATCTATCCTCGATTACCAATCAAAATGCGGATGCGTTCTCACCCGTGAGGACTAAGATGGAATGCCTCATTTCCAGTAAAAAGGGTATCAGGTTCTCTTCACTCACCATACGAAACACAGCAGCGTTAAGCTGCTATTTTACGCTGGTATTGTGTGAGAGCATGTCCTGCACCAGTTGAGCCGACCCATTCGTGCTACAACTATACTATTAATATAGCTGCAGCATGGCTCTACCACGTACAAATAATTCTAAAATTAAAAGAAATAAAAAAGTTAATTGTGAAAAAATTAAAGAATATAGCACTGAGGCATTGTTTTGTATATATGCTTACACTAGAAACTGAAAAACTAAATTAAATCGCAATTTGTTTGATGACGACACTGTTTGACCATCTGCGTAACAAATAAGTTTACCTTAGTCCAGTTTGTAACTAGCGACATCTGGTGAGCGTAAGATTTTTAGCCCTCAATGGGTGCGTGTCATGCGCATACTTATATGAACCTATTATATGAACCTTCCACGCTCCCGTTAACTGCACCTGATTTTTGGTGTTTTTCTTCCAGATTTATTTTGACCACATTCTCAACTTTCGAAACCATCTTTATATATAAAATTTCGGTGTACATGTTACCGTAGTTCTTCTTCCCCTTAATATCTTAGCCGATTTTGACGAATTTATTGAGGTATTTATGGGGTCACCTAGATAGTTATTACCTATACTTACTTAGACACGGAGGCGATGTTGTCAATATTACAGGATAATACACTAGTTGCTGTATTTCGTATGATAAGTAACGAGAACCGGAGACCATTTTTACATCTTATATTTTTACATTCTACATCTTAGTCTACAAGTGTGACAATACATAGATTCGTTTCTTACAATGAATGTAGGTGCCAGTCTATGAACCACGGAACCCGTTTACACTTACATATACTTTGAACTCGTTTGTCACCTTTACGTCTGTAAAATATTAACTGCGAGGAAGATATTGTAGTGCCATAAGTATTCACGTAAACACAGAGGTACTCACACGTGCTAATTTATTAATGCCTGGATATTACAGATGTTGATATCAGTTGGGATGCAAACTTAAATTCCGCGGAGTTAGAGCCAGTTAATGCGAGGAGAAAATATATCGTTACAGGACCAACAAAATATATATTATATGTAAATGTAAAATATAAATATGTCGTTCATTATTTTTACAAACATTGCCTGCCTATCCATTGCTTGATCATTAAATTTTTTCTTAATTTTAAATTGATTCTAAATAGTCCAATTTCAAACAAAAAACAATGACAAATTTCCTCGTGATCCTACATTAATTTGACTTTATACAACCCATCATTATGAAATTTTTAAAACGAAACATTATTTAATTTGGACGTAAATTATTTAACGCCATCTATTAACAATGACGGGTACCGCTCAATGTCGTAAATTACAACAACGGTATCTGGCGATAATTTATACAAGTACCGAAGATGTTGAAAAGATATTCCTATGGTACAAAAAATTTAACTGTCTCCACGTTAGTGTCTTTTTATTTTAAAATTAATTTTCTATGCAAATTATACAATTTTGGTTTCTCTAAAATATCTATTTGGTTCTTCTGTTCTAGCCAATGTGGGTCGTATAGATATGAGAAACAACTAAACCCTAAAATTCTTATTTCGGATTTTTGATTTTTGGATCCTGTCCATCCAAAGGTTGCAGCTATTTTAACGCTGACATTTTTTCTTATTTTTGTTTTCATATACAATAAAGATATGATATATGAATGCCGTGGTAGTTCAGATGGTTACAGCTCGCTGTAAGCTTCACAGTACTCGAGCAACCCGGGTTCGATCCCCGGCGGCACCAATGAAATTGATAATTGCAATTTTAAGTGCTGAATTACCACGTGCTCGGCGGTGAAGGAAAACATCGTGAGGAAACCTGCATGTCTGAAAAACAAAAAAAAATATTTCGAAGACATGTGAAGTTCGCCAACACGCATTAGGGCAGCGCGGCGGACATTTCCTTGCCCTAAAACCCTCAGAAATGAGAGGAGGCCTGTGCCCAGCAGTGGGACGTAAATAGGCTGCAACTTTACTTTTTTTACAATAAAGAGTAATCCATCTATCTTACTTTATATATGATTCCGTCTGGTTAGGTACCAGCATATTACCTTTTTTTTTCGCCAAACAGACTGTTGTTATTATGTGCACTGTTGTGTCAAGTGAAGTGAATCATTATAATTTCAGGCTGTGAGATTTTCCATATTAGTCTTTAGAGGTGACAATACATATGTACTTTTCTTTATTTGAAGTAAGGTGCTAGGTTCCAGTAGCCACTCATCGTCAGGTGGTCTGGAAATCTATTTAATCCATACATAACTATTCCTCCGTGCGTTCTTCCCAAATTTCATCATTAATAATTAATTAATGACGATTATGAAAAAGATATTATCTTCTCTGCAGAATTCATCACCTACGTTGGTGATATAATAAAACAAGTTCATGCACCAACAGTAAAGCACTTATCACAATCCCAAATTACCTACATATGCTCGATGGGATAAAATTATAGGGACAATGAAGTATCAGAGACACACTGACTGTCACAAGAGCATTAGCTCCGAAAATCAACAATGTTGACCTCTTGTGACTTGAAAAACGGAGAAAACTTCCTTCTTCGTAATTTATTCATTGAAACGCCGATAAAATGTAACCTTTGATAGGCTTTTGTTTATATAATTATAATGCTTCAAAGTGATTCCTTTATTTGATTGTGAGTGATTTTTGATCTCCTCAAAGTTCAAAAACTTTAGTTGATATAAATACTTACGCCTGTCACCCAGAGGGGTAGGTAGGGACTATGGACTTCCATTTGGCACGATCCTGATACACCTCTCTCGCTTCTTCCTATCCATATAGGTATATGGATGGGGAGAAGCGACGCATACACGCTCGTCGGTTAAAGGTACTCTTTATTTGGCCCATTTTCAATATATCGCCAATTTGGTCGATAAACTTTCGCCTAGGGCGTCCCTTCCCGACTCTGCTGTTCAACTCTGTAACATAAATTTGCTTTGTCACTGTTTCTTCATTCATTCTTTCTACATGACCAAACCAACAAGGCATTCCTTTCTTAATCCTGGTCACAATATCATCTTGCAAACCACACTCTTCTCTTATCACACAATTTCTCACTCTGTCATTCAGATTCATCCCTAAAATAATCCTTAATAGCCGCATTTCTACAGCATTTATTCTACTCTCGTGATTCTTCTGCCACACCCAACTTTCACTACCATACATTAAAGTAGGGACTAACACAGCATTGTGAATTGTCATACGTGCCTTTTTGGACACATTCTGACTTCTCACAATAGGGTGTAGAGCCCCATTTACTCTATTTCCTGCGTTCACTCGTCGTTCTATATCCTTATCATATCTACCATCCCTGCTAAATACACATCCCAAATACACAAACTCATCTACTTGCTCGACTAACTCCCCTTCTATTCTTATTTCACATATCATTTTACTTTCTTCTCTTTCAAAAACCATAACTTTCGTCTTACTTGCGTTCACTTTCATTCCCTTTTCTTTATTCCTGTGTATTAATTTAATTTATTTGACATAGTTTGTATAAAAAGGTTTATTATAATAATAACGAATTTATGAATGATAACAACCTAAATAGCATAGAAACGATCGCTACTAAGCTATGACTAATTTGTTTTGTGTTGTTAATTGTGTAACATATTATATGATTGTAAACTGGATTTTTTTAATTCAAAATAGTCTCGCTGGGTTATTTGTTGGTTCTTCCCAGGACTGATTTACTAATTTGGATCCGCCTGGGATCCGAACCTATGGCCACGTTATCAGCAGTCGCACTTACGACCGCAAGACCAAGAAGGCAGCCATGAATAATCTTATATAAAGAGAAACAGTATAATCATATAATGATTGCTTATATTAACACGAATAATACGAATTCTGCCCTTTGGCCCTACAACATGGTCACGCGAGGTCGTGGCCAAAAAAACCAGGGGAAACGCGAGAATTAAGAACAATTCAATTTTAACACGATAGTTATGTCCATATTTTTCTTCTAAGTATTTGTTTTTTAAGATTTAGCATCAACCAGCCAGTGCCTCAGATATAAAAAGCTTTTTATTAGGTACATATTTTATGCAAAAATTTATTCAGAGGGATATGATGAGATAAATGAAGAATTTCCAATTAATATGTTCTTGTTCACGTCATCAAAACTCCAAAAGTTATCTTTTTTATTAATGATTTCTTCCTTTTTAGAACAGTCTGCCTTATGGTAAGTGGCTACTGCATTCCATGGACACCTGCAGCTAACTTCAAACAAATGAGGCTACAAACAAACAAACAAACAAACAAAAAAAGCGGTGTAATCTCTGTGAAGTATGATGAGCCTCACATTCTGTAATTACACTGGCTCTCCATACCCTCGGAACACAGCTGTGTCTCGCCAGCAACGCAAAGTCAAGAATTTGTATTTAGAAAAACCCAAAATTAGGGGCTTTTTAGGTGCTAATTAGCTGCCAAGTTTAAAAATTAGGTGCTCTAAAATTTTCACCGCTACGATCTGTTAACATTTGCATTGCTAGCAAAACGTATCGCTAGCAACGCAATTAACGTTTTAGATACATATACGATAAATATGAATTGCAAGGAATTAAGTGGTAATTCGGTGCTTCAAGTATAGGCAATGACAAAACGTCCCTAATAAAAATATAGTTGTTATACAAAGCAGAAGCAAAATTCAGGTTTTATGAAAATCTGAATAGAATTAAAATTGCTTTTAGAAAAAGACTAAATTAGGGGCTTCTTAGGTGCTAATCAGGTACCAAGTTTAAAAATTTGTTGCTCTAAAATGTTCACCGCAACGAACTGTTGAATATTTTGTAAATTTGGCACCTAATTAGCACCTAAAAAGCCTCTAATTTTGGTTTTTCTAAATTCAAATTCCTGACTTTGCGTTGTTGGTGATACACAACTTCGGAACACATCGGTGCAAGCCATATTATTTGGCGACAGAAAAGTTAAGAGGGTGGTATCTACGAGGGTGTTGTACAGATAGGGATACAATATTAGATAACAATAGCAGCATTTTTAGATGATTAAATTATGATGATGTTAGCTTAAATAAATATTTAAGACACTATGTTACTATGAACGTAGGTAAGTATTAAATTTTTTTTTCATAACGTGTATTCATTTATTTAAATGAAACTAATACGTTTGCTAAAATTTCTTTATTAAATTCATATTTACAAAACTTACAACTATATTATAGCATCGTACAATTTTTTATACATTTTTTCTTATACCTAGTACTGTCCATTTACAACGCCGCGTATTTATTACTAAGTCTGTTTATTCGACGTAATAATGAAAATGACAAGAAAAGATTTAGAAAAATGATAATTTGAGATCATTTACAGAGAATAAATGTTCAAAGAAGAAGTTATATTTGTAAATAGACAATGAGGTGAGTATTTTAAATTATAATCATCACAATATCGGTTCTCAGCTTAAATCGTTGTCATCGTTACAAGTAACGACGATAGAGGGCGCTAAAATTAAAGAATGTTTTAAAATACGCGAATACATAATAATGATGTAAAGAATTAAAAAAAAGCTATTCGAGATTAACAATTAAATACGAAGTAAATCATGAAAGTAAAATGACAAGTGTGAAGTAAAGATTTTATCACTGAACATGATACAGGTTTTATAAATAAGTGCCACTTCTCGGATCGGTGGTTTCAAGACGGAAAATATATAAAAGTATAACAAAGCCACATTTCAGGTAATATTAACTAGCCCTCATATGAAATATCGTCTGCTTAATAACGGTAACCGGTTTGCGAGTTGAAGTTGCCGTTTCCTGAGCCACGGGGACCAGCGTTGGGCGCTAGGTACTGACGAGAGGTAGCAGCATTGAAGCTAGTTCCCTTAGCACCAAAGGCAGATCCACCAGAGCCAAATCCAGAGCCGCTGGCACCGAATCCAGAACCACCAGCCCCAAATCCAGCGCTGCCAGCACCGGCACCGCCGGCACCAAAACCTGAGCCTCGGGAACCGCCACCAAAACCAGATGGGGCGCCATATTGAGCAGAAGGACCAGAGGAATAACCGCCAGCTCCAGATCCAGCGCCTTCACCGTGGTATGAACCTGTAATAATGAAATAATTAGTCAAAGCCAATCGGAAATAAAAAGAAAGCATGTTTCGCTTTTCAGTAATGATTTAATAAAAAAAAGTAGTAAAATGAATTTAAACAATTATTATTTATAATCTAGGTTATATCTAATTCTAGGGAACCATTTTCGATTGCGGCAAGATCGCGAGTATAAATTGAAACATATGTAATATAAGTATAAATAATAATCCATGCTGCGAATAACTTCACGCTCAGGTTGAAATCGCAGTACCTACTCGTATTCAGGCCATAAGATAAGCGGGTTTCAAATTTCATATTTATTTCAGTAATTTGTATCTTCTATTAAATATTGAGCCCTAGATGAATCTTGTAGCTAACTGAATAATCAATTCAGATTAAGACTGTATCAATTTGAGTACAAAAGAAGGATGCATGTGTCAAGTAAAAAAAAAAGAACCAAAATAAAAAGAAAAACCGAATGACACTTAGCAAAAGAAACTATAACAAGTATTATTTATTTTCAATTCTTGTTAACTTAAAATGTATTAATGAAAAACACACGCGGCTCTCTAGCTCTGCAAGTGTTATCACTGCTGTCATCACTTTTAGTAGACGGCTACCGTCGTATATGCTATCGGTGAAGAGCATTCGTCGTTCACCCTATAATACAAAATATGCTTATACAAAATCTTCAATCTTCAACTGTTACAAAAGTCTCGGTTTAGCATACTTTCAAAAGAACCAAATTTTTTTGTGTTTCTAAAGCTTAATACATATATAATATAGGTACAATGAGTACAAATATGTATCTCGCAGAGAAATAACATTTTTTTCGAGTTATAAAGTCAAAATAATTCGAGATACTGCTTATTTAGAGGTTCATCGAAAGGGAATAACAATTTTTTTTTGTCTTAACGAAACTTCGACTTTACGAGGTTCGAGTATCGAGATTTTACTGTAATCGTTTAAACGCTCGCATTAAAGCCACACCACCCAGTCTCATCCGAAAGCTCGTCATGGCCTTGCTCGCAAACTACAGATCTATTTGTTGCGGTATTTTCATTTAGTATCTAATGACCTTTAATACCGGTGCTTCAATTTGCGGACGCTACTTTTTAATTTTTTTAGTTGTAATAGTGACGTAAGTTGTATAATTACGTTTCAATAGAGTGCTTTTAATAAAACAAAAAAAAATCATGTAGCAAGCTATAAACAAACGAGTTAGTACGGTTACAAGGTAATTTTATAATTTTTTTACATAGTAGAGCCATGTTGCCGCTATTATAATATGGTTGTAACATTAAGGGGTTGACACGATCGTTGAAGGAACGCGCTATCATTGTTGCAGAATACAAGCGTGAAATAGTGCTGATGTGTTCATTATGGTGAGTTTACAGGACCGGAGACCCTTTTATCTGGGAAACAGTCATTTCATCTTAGATCTCAGGTGGTCATCCGCATTTTGAATCTTAATCGAGGATGATATAGATGTCTATAGGCCACAGCATCCACTAACCATCAGGTGAACTGTGTGCTTGTTTATTACCCTTTTTCGATAAAAAAGTAAAAGCAAAATAAAGTTTCAACTTATAAACGTCCAACTGCTGAGCGCTAGCTTCTTAATTCTGAGAAGGTTAGTAAGTGAATAAATTTTAAATAATTAATTAAAATGCTTGGATTAATAACTTTCGTGACATAGGTATAAGCCAGATACAAAAATGCTGTCCTTAATTATATCATGATTATTGTCGTAGGAATTTATGCTCACAAACTCTTCTACATTAGCGGACCGTATGAGTTCATAGCTGGACATAAGCCTCCCAAGTTGTACGGGGGATTTATTTTTCAAAAATTTGACTAACTAACGAACTTACAGTACACTATAATTATACTGGCTTTCCATACCTTTCAAACTAAAACATAGCAGTGCAAATACTGCTGCTTGGTGCCAGACAAAGGGAAGAATATGATAACAACCCTAGACCTAGTCTTCTAGGTAGTAACACCCGCATTCTATGCAAATAAATAAATATCTTTAAACAAAAAAATTGTACAAATTGTAGAAATAGTTTGTCACCTATGACAATTAAGATAAACTGTACAAATAGTTTGTCACCTCTGACAATTAAGATGAAATGGCTTACAGCCTGTAATCATACTAGAAATCTACACCCTTTAGATTGAGACAAAGCAATGCAAGCACTGCTTTTTGGCGGCAGGAATATCTAGAAGAATAGATAGGTACTATCCAGACATTTTACTAGGCAGTACAGGAAACAACATTTTTTAAAGAATAACATTTAGCAGAAACGACGAGCCGTGAGTAAAATAACCGTAAACTTTACCACAAGCTTATGGCTCGCCGATCGGAGCTTTAAGGAAACCATTATAGCAAATACCATTAAAATCTTTCCAAAATATATGAAATTCACCACACATAACCATCAAGACTTTTATTATCAATAAAAATGAAACGAGCTCTACCACCTAGTAAGCTTCAACATCTAACGCATTGGCTTAAAGTAGGCGTTTCATAGTTATGGGCTTATGTAAAAGCATTAGAGTCTGGTTCGAGACAATGCTTGGGCAACAGTCAATTTAATGCGATCTCTACATCAGGTTGATTCATTAGTCGATAATAACAACGTTGAATGATGCTTCTTGTTTGCACTACGAATTATATAATTGCGTAAGATACATTGAAATGTAGGTTAGAAAAAGCATTCATCATTGTTTTGAATACAAATTACAAAAAAACTGCCTTCGATATTACGACTTTGTAGTTTTCAAGTACTTTAAAATCGACTTATCACAAAGACAGCTTTAAATAGATTAGTAGTGTAAAGTATAAATAATGAGTGTTTTGACATTTTAACAGATAATTTTAAATAGCCGGTACTTAAAATGCACTAAATACATTCGAAAAGATGAAATTAATTGGCAATTGGTTGAAAATTCGAGATTTTACATTTTGTCTATAGAAAAATTATTATTTCTTTCTCAGATGTCAGAATTGCAACAAATACATCGGTCTACACCGGTGTGAAATATGTTAAGTGAAAATAAGATATCGCCGCCTTGCAATCCTTAATGACACACCTTTGTTCTAGATTTCTCACAGCACGTTCCCAAACACTAAATGGAAACAAGTTTGATAATTGTGGGTGAACTAAAGAGATGATAACAATCTGTGGCATGATGATGAAAATGCTGACGATAGATAATTTGGTTCGATGTGTTAGCTACGTTGAGGACGTTTAACATGACTTTAAAAAAAATATTATCGTGAGATCAGCGGCGTTGTACTCTTCCCAACAATTTTAGCACACCAAGAAATACTTATGAATTTAAATTAAAGATGAGATTACGGAATAGTAGGAATAAGGTTTTATGTGTTCTGTAAAGTTGTGTGTTTTAGTTTGAAAAAAAGTAAGTTGAAAGTTACTGTTGAATTTTACGAAAAAGCGCACTATGTAAGTGAGCCTGAAGACGGTCACAAATAGCTATTATATCCAATACCTTATATAGAACCTTCCCGAATTTGCCAAAAATTTCGACATTGAAATATCAAATCTTTTGCTGCGATAAAAGTTATTTTTACCTCAGAGACATGGACATAAAGGAGCGTACAGCCTACCTGATAAAGAAATAGCCCTGCGTTATCACCCTAAGATTAAATATAAAATGCGTCGATGCTGCTAACTCTAAAAAGTTAACGACTAAGAATAAAATGACAGGATTAAATGACGAATTTTATACTGAATTTAATTTCATAATTTCCTAATATTTATTTTCCAATTTTACTTAAATCATACTAGTTCCAAATGCCACACATTTAATTAAATTTAAATTGTTATGGATGAGCGTGTGAGCCGTCGAAGGGCTATATATAATACCCACGACTTAGACCTAGATTACTAAGAACAAATTCTCCCACAGACATTCACTTTTACAATTGATGCCCGACCTTTTTAGAGGATGTTAATGTATCTATGAACTCGATCGGGGTAATCCACGCCTAACACTTTGAGCCAGTCACGAATACTTTGCAAATTATCCGGTTATTTGTAAATATGATCTGAATGTTCATAAAGTTTTAATGATTTTAGATTGATGGTTTAAATATCTGGTGAAAATAATCAAATGTCATAAAAAAATAAAAACTAAATTGACCATTAAATAACAAATTAAAATTGAACTCAATATTCCGAAAAGTTTGTAGTTGCAAATAGATATAGATTGTTAAAATTAAATTTAAATAAAAGAAAAACCAAAAATTGTGAGAGATTGATGTGAACTAAAAGAATTTATAAATAAGCTAAAACTGTAAATATACGAGAAACTATATGATGGAATTGCTATAAACAAATCGTGCAACATACTTAAGAAGAACTTACAAAAGAAAATTATGACGAATCAAAAGCATACATTAAACTCATAATCGAAGCTAGACTACTTTAGTCACACATTTAGCTACCATAAATCTACGGTAAGCAACAATTAATCCGCTGACCTGTGGCCTTCTCACTGCGTGGCTCACTTTGCCCCAGCTTCCAGTGCGATCACGAAGCCCTATGATGCAATTGCACCGTTCTCGCGTCATCTTGCAACTCATCAGTGGTACGCTACTCGAAATAGTCGTGTGAATATGATTTAATGTGTATTATGCAATTCTAGTTCAACACATAAATGGACATTATAATTATATTGTAACAACACTTTGAAATTTTTAATTAGTGTGTCAGGGGCCTAAACTCTAATATGGAAAAATCATATGGAGCAATAGACTGTTATATAAGAACTAATTATGAACAGTATACGAATATATCGCTTATTGAGTCTTAAATTAAAATTACCCTAATTATATTTCATATAAACACGAGATATGCGATTGTATTTTTTTTTTATAGGATAAGGGTGACAAACGAGCACACAGTCCACCTGATGGTAAGTGGTTGCTGCGGCCCATAGACATCTACATCTATCCTCAATTACAAGTCAAAATGTAGAAGCGTTGTCACCCGTGAGGACTAAGATGGAATGCCTCATTTCCAGTAAAAAGGGCCTCCGGCCACCAGCACTCACCAAGCGAAACGCAGAGGTAAACCTCTACTTCACGCTGGTTTTCTGTGAGGTCGTGGTACCACCCCGGTTCGAGCCGGCCCATCCGTGTGACAGCAAGAGCTGCCGCGTGGCTCTACCACTGTTAATACGATACTAATAAATTTACGTTCGTTACGTTGGTTTTAAAACATATTCTATCCAGTTTATGCTTTTTACTATCAACTCATAGAACAAGGTCCTACGTAAAATGTATAGGATATTGTCCTAATTTGGAAAGATCCAGAAATTAATTTCTATCAGTCCGACTTATAAACAAAAAGATGGATAACCCATCGTAAACTGTTGTACAGTAACCACTATAACAAGGTTAAATTGCGGTTATTCGTCGTTTTATATGCCCATTTTACAGCGATTTTTATGACAGGGGGCACATTAGAATAAATTTTTATTTATTCGTATTATTTATCTCATGACAGAAGGAGACACATTTGTTATACAATTGGTTTTCCATAATATAAATGGATATATGAAGGGGATTAGAATTTACCATGCATTTTGATAAAATACTTTCTTCTAAATTTTAAACTTGGGAGGGAAAACATGAAACAAACAAACAACAAAGAAAATAGTTTGAACTGCACTACATTTTAACGATTACTATGAAACGTAAATTAACAAGGAGATAATCAGTATGACACAACATACATTCAGTGCACGCCTTCTACATCTAAACATATAAATAAAATTAAAGTACATGTCTGTAATATTGAAATAACTGCCTTATATTGAGCTAAGGGCCGTTTACAATTTAAAAAAATCTATTGTCTGTCTGTCCCGGATAATATTCGGAATGGCAAACTGAATGTATTAAAACTTCACGAACATATAGAGAGCAGTACCAGAAGTGATCTATGCTATTTTATCCTAAAACTTAGTGATGTTTTTGGAAAACACCTAAAATGTATGTAAAATGTGGTCTCTGATAATCTTAAGTTGTTAATTATTAATAGATTCTATCCAGACGTAGGACGGATCACTGGTTAAAATCATCAACTTTTTGTTTCATAATCGATCTGCCGATTACGCGCTACAGTACCGGGTGTTTTTGTGTTATTTTGCGAGACTTTTTGATAGCAAAAACTTGAGTGATGTTTAGATTAATTTTATTTTGTATGTACTCGTAATGTACTCACGTCGAGGTGTCCCAATTTGTTCGCTTCCTTTATCGAGAATTCGATTTATTGTATACAATGATTTAAGGTGCGGTAATTTTAGTCGTTTATATAAGTGATGCGTTAGTAGTCATTACACTCGAAGATACTCTTTCGTTAACCGTCTACAATTTTAGTACTTATTATCTCATGACATCCATCCAGAACCCTGGATCTGGATACTGAAGTTCTGAAATTGGTCTATTAATTTTTATAAAAGAAAGACACTTTACAGGAGTACCCAAATTTTAAAAGAAAATGCTTTGAAAAAAGTTCATGTGGGTAAATACTACGATGGTTTAATAGAAAAAAGGCGAGCAAAGTTTTAAGCACAATTACTCTTACATTAACGAAGAAGACGATATTACGTTAAGATTGACTTAATTTTTTCGGATAGCAACGTCAGTGATCGAATTGCAACACCGAGAACAAATATATCGCATACTTATCGTAACTAATCTCTAAATACGATGTGTTGGCCATTTGTCAATTGATTATCTATGCACTTGCAAACGAGTGCATAGGCAATCGTTTTAACACGCTTGTATTAGCTTGACCTGTATGTATGTATGTACATATGTACTATGATTGTAATGGAATTTTATTTCAGTTTTGCCCCCTTTCGAACTTCTAACTAATCTGAAATTTTGCAGACATATTACGGACCGGTGACAATATAATAATTTGATTAACTAGTAACACGATTATAATATTCTTACCTCTATTTTTATTTTATTTATTTTATATCTACTGTAACGACTTCTTTATATTTGTAGATATTATACCGAGACCAAGAAAATATTATATGCTTTATGATGTAGCTTTATTTCTTACATTTTATGAACCCATATGACCATATGATCAAGAAGTTTGAGTATTTTTAACTAATTATAAGTCAGTACTTGACTAAAACCCCAACTGGTGATATGCGGTGATAATTGCATTAACTAACAACAAAAGCCTATTTACTCTTGCCTTGATGTTCTATGGTATTTTCTACCGACTTCAAAAAGAAAAAGGTACTCAATTCGACTGTACGTTTTTTTATGTGTCGTTATATCTTTTTTTGGGTGATTCGATTTCAGTGATTCCTTTTTTATTTGAAAGCTGATGATTCTAATGTGGTCGCATATAAATTTGATCAAGGACTTACCTGAATCTCTGTTGTACAAAATTTTAAATTATAAATTATATGAATTTTCAAGGTATTTCTTATGTAAATAGTCATACGATAGAAACTTACCGTCATCAACGATACCAGCAGCCTCATCACGGGCGTTCTGCTCCAAAGATTTCAAGATAGCTTCAGGAATCGGGGGTGGGGTGGGGAGGTGGGCGCCCCGGGGCTGGAATCCGTTCTCATCAGCAGTGTAAGTAATGCTGTAGTCCTGCCCATCGTCGCCCTTGTAAGCGAAGCTGCCTTGAGACTGAACTCCGTTTGTGGCTACACCGGATGCATCAGCACGGATTCCGTTGGACGTTTCGAAGTCATAAGAGAATCCTTCAGCGGTGACATCGCTGTTCAATCTGAGGATCTGGGCGTTGGCATCAGCGGATTGTCTGTAGTTACCGGAACCACTGTATGCTCCAGATCCTCCGGCCCCACCGTACGCTCCAGATCCTCCAGCACCACTGTACGCTCCAGATCCTCCAGCGCCACTGTATGCCCCAGCTCCACCGGCACCCCCAAACGCACCAGCACCTCCTGCCCCTCTGTATCCGCCAGCACCTCCAAATCCACCACCGCTACCGCCGCTTCCAAATCCGCCGGCACCGCTTGCACCAAAAGCACCAGAGGCGCCTCCGAAACCGCTACTTCCTCCAAATCCTGAGCCTGCACCTCCTCTAGGAGGGAGGTAGGTGTTGTCCAATCGGGCTGCGGAGCATACCCCAAGCACGGCGGCAACAACGAACTGCACACAAAAAAGTTAAATGTGATTTTTAATAGTTATAAACACTGAAAAATTATCAAGTATGTAAAAAAACATTTCATCCTCATCATGATCATTACAGCCCTTCACAAGTCCACTGTGGAACATAGCCCTCCCTAAGGTCATGCCAAAAAATGCACGATCACTGAGACACCTGCATCCATCGACTTCACCCGGTCGTCACGCCTTCTAGTGTAGGCCATCGTACACTTTGCTTACCGATACGTGACTGCCATACTAGAACCTTTCATCCACATCGGTTATCGGTTCGTCGAGCTCTCAGGTCAAGTAAGGCCCGCTAATTGCCCCTTCGCTGTACTAATCCGTTCCGAAAAGACAAATGTAATAAACTATAATAAATAGTAAATAAGAAACTTAGTGAAGAAGCTTAGAGACGAGCTAGAGTTACAGCGTTACCAGGGTCCTAATTGGTGCCCTCTACACAACTTCCCCTGTCCAACGTAAGCGCGAAGGCTTAATGTTGATAATCATGGAACTTACCAATATTAAAACAGCTTAATCCTAAGGAATTGGAAAGCGTTAGACGTTGCGTATTACTCTTGTTGGCGCAAATCAGAATCATGCTATCCTAAGTTGCGCCCGTTTTATTAACATGGTGCTGGTAACGTCACACCGCACGTTCTGCTGTAAACTTTCTACCCGGGCTTCAGGCTTAGGTCTCAGTGGAGTACGCTTGATGGGGACATTAAAATGGACGCTCCGACCCAGCGAACTATTTTCACTAAGGCCTTACCCTCAATGTAATAAATTAATAGAATAAGGGTGATAAACGGGCACATATCAGTTCACCTGATGGTATGTGGATGCTGTGGCTTTTAGATATTCACGTTTATCCTCAATTTAGAAACGAAATCCAGATACGTTGTCATCCTTGAGGACTAAGAATGACTAATTGGCATGCCTCGTTTCCAGTGAAAACAATTTTAAAATAATCATCATCGACGAAGAACAGTTAAGGATAAGTTAACACTTGCTTAGGAACGAGTTAGATAGATAAAAGATTGTCACCCTTTGACAAATTTCTAAACATTAAAAAAGGACAGCATAGTTAATTATGAAAATATACTAATTCACATTAGCTTGTTAATAAGCGATAAATACTATAGTGATCTTATTTGCTACAAATGGCTAAGATCACAAATTTTCGACCTTTTATGAACTCAGAAAATAAATATGGCATAATAAATATTTTAGACCCATTTCTAAAAATATTTAACAATAACTTACTAAACTAAGCAAATAAAATGTACTATACAAGAAAATGTTTAATTTTTAAGGATTTTAATATCAAGTTACAATCTATATACGTCCCACTGCTGGGAACAAGCCTCCCCACCTATCTGAGTGAGTTACGGGGCAATTTCCTTTGATTTTTCAAAAATATTAAAACAAAAAATCCATGAACATTAGGGGAATGAACTGCTGTCATCAAATTCATTCCATTATTTAAAAAATTGAATTTAATCTCGAAGAATTATAGAAATTAATCAAATATATAAAAATAAACCGGCTGACAACAAGACTTTTGTTTTATTTTTGTGAAGATTTGTGATTACTTTAAAAATTAACATTATTAAAAAAATACCTTTAAAAATTATTTAAAAAAGTTGAATTTAAAAAGTTATCCAAGAAAAATTTCCAAGTAAATAAAAAAGGTAAAATTTATATAAAAATAATCTATTTTGCTAGCTTATATACTCACCAGCTTCATTATAAATAGAATTAAATTATAATCTAGTGATTATGCGGCTTGGCTGCTCGCAGAGTACTGTGATGGTTGCGAGAAGACATGATGGTTATATACCTCCCATCTTGCCTTAGAACGCATTATTCGCTGAAAAAGGTATCACGGCCGTTGAATTGCAATGCGGTGGATCAGCAGTATCGATTGGAAGGCTAGTCTTCCTTGCTCGTGAATGTTCGCGGCCCGGAGATGAGAGGCTGCGATCGCGACCACAGATGCGCCCTGCATCCGGAGCACTTAGTCGTAATCGCGACGTTAGAGAATTAAACCAATCATCCTTAAAAATTGTCAGTTAAATTTGTTTAATTAAAGGTTTTTTCTTATTGAATAAAAACTTGAAATTGTTATTTTAATCAGGTTTTTAAAATTTTTATTATGCTCATAATGTTTAAATCAGGTCCGGCTTTTTAATAATATTACTGATGTTTGGCTGATATTTAATTGTATTAAAAAAATTCGTTATTTTTTGATACATAAGAGCAGAAATGAAAAAAAATATGTTTTAATTTTTTTAAAGATCCAAATTACTCCAAAATCGCCATCGAAAATTTGTCAAGGATTCGTCCGCTCACGCGTATTCTAATTTGACAGGTCAAAATTTTTTTACCAACGCTTGGCTCATTATGATTTCTTATTATAGGTATTTACGCGAACACTACTCGTATACATTAAAAATAAACTGCTTTTACGGATTTTGTCGCGTTTGTTTAAACTTAGTTTTAAATTTTTAATTTCGCAAACTCAGAAACCTCAGAGCTTTTGTGTAAAGCGGAGATAGTAGATTTTCAGAAATGGATGATAAATATTGATTGCCTCTTTATTTATTATTTATAGCGTAGCAGTGCACATTTTATTGCTGAAGAGTATTGCATTGAATAAGAAAGGATGAGTTATATTTTTTCGTTATTTCCTTTTCTATGGGGCATTTAAAAGTCCACTGCTTGACGTTTGTCTTTCCCAAAAAAGAAAGGAGGATGACATGTTTCGACCAATTTTAACAATTTAATTTTTAAATTCCTTCCTTCGTAATTTATAGCAATCCACTTCTGGACGTGGACCTCCCTACTTAGGAGGGATTCACCGTAATCGCAAATGTCTCGCACATTCAATGCTACTCCCCGTCGACGATCTACACCTAACATATATGCAAGATAAGTATAACGTCATCAATCAAATCATTACGATTTTCTGGTTAGTCACCACTTACGAAACCCACGGGGCGAAATGTGGTGTTGAACTTCGCCACCATGTGACACCGCCACCATACGTGTTTCAGTAAATTTACAAGAGAATAATGTCTTGTTTTAATTTAACCAGCAAAATATTAAAAAAAATATTATATAATATACTTAATAAATTCGTTATGTATACATTACGTCATACAGTACACGAACAATACTGGTTAGATTAACAAATTGTTGATTTCAATTTTAAAAGCCGATTAGCCGCTACTGTGTAATGAATTAGTAAGAATATTTATTGTCTCGTGAATGTCATAAAACGACAGAGGGAAACAAACCGGGAGATGGCCAACAACGTCTTTCTAATCCTAATAACAACTAGAAAAAACGTCAGTTGCCAACCCACCTGCCAAACGTGGTAATCGTGGCTAGAATCTCTTTGGGAGGCCTATCTTCGGAAGTGAATTTTCGATGATGCGTGTTCGGCGGTTAAAGAGAATATCATGAAAAACCTGCATGTCTGAGGTAGGTGTGTAAAAAAAAAGTAAGTGCACCTTGATACCACCCGCATCGTCCACCGGTTTCTTTCCTCTTGCCTCGGTCTCCTCTGCCAAGGGCTTCCATTTAGTTGGGTTTATATTTATGTATGAGCCGGCTCGAACCGGGGTGGTACCACGACCTCACAGAATACCAGCGTGAAGTAGAGGTTTACCTCTGCGTTTCGCTTGGTGAGTGCAGGTGGCCGGAGGCCCTTTTTACTGGAAACGAGGCATTCCATCTTAGTCCTCACGGGTGACAACGCATCTACATTTTGATTCGTCATTGAGGATAGATGTAGATGTCTATGGGCCGCAGTAACCACTTACCATCAGGTGGACTGTGTGCTCGTTTGTCACCCTTATCCTATAAAAAAAATGTTACTATATTTAATGTATATTTATATTTATGTTCTTTTATATATTTATTCAGTCCAACCACATGAGAATAATTTGTAAATACGCCATAATAATATATTATGATGTTCAATTTTCGGTTAAAACGTTCAATCTCGATGGAGACTAGAGTTGTACATGAGTGAACATGCAAGCACAGGTGCACTTTCATAGCCCAACGCGACAGGAGAGTAAGCCGACACGACCGGATAAAGATCAGGCGCAGGACCAACGGATTTTAAGTACTTGTTGAGCCGTGGGGTTAAAACAGTAGCTATTTAGAATTTATTGAAAAAAAACTGATTTTAGCCAGTTTTCACCATTCTATCTTCAAGGCATTCAAAAAAAATAAGACTTTCCTTATAATAGTAATCTGACGACGTTATGTCTTCATATAAAATTATAGTACGTCCTAGTGCTCGTAAATAATTGACATTCACGAAATTAAGATAAAGTTCTGGATTTGATTAAAATAACAAGCGTTTGTCAATTTACGTATCCATTACATTAGCTGTCGTAAATTAATATGAATATGTCACCGAATACGCCTATATTGAACCGTGCAATATAAACTATATATTGGGAAACAACAAAAGTAATCTCCAAATATACGGTAGCCTATAAATTTTGTAACAAACTTTTACTATTTTATGTTTATTACATATTACAGACAAAGTGCATTACGTTAAGATGCGTCAATGATTACAATAATATCATTAGTATTACAGCGAATAGCAAATAGCGAAGGTGGACATAAATGTGACAATCAAGTTAAAAAAATCTATTCAACCGTCCACGGTGACTACAGTCCCCAAAAAATTTTTGCCTCACCTGTCCATAGTGACAATACACACAAGATGATGTTGGTTGAGGATAGGCAGGATAGGTAAAATTAAAGAGAGGAACACTGTAACTTTATGAAATCACTAGAGAAAACCCGCGTTGTTTGTTTGTAATTTTTTTTAGTGTTAATACAAAAATATTACTAATATACCACCTATCCGCTCCAGATTTTGTGATACTCTGTTTTGGCATCAATCTAAATATAGTTAAAGTTAATGTTACAGCCTATATACTTCCCACTGCTGGGCACAGGTCTCCTCTCACTTCTGAGAGGCTTTTTAGGGCAAGGAATGAACTTCACATGTCTCCGAATTTTTTTTTCTTATTTCTCAGACATGCGGCCTTCCTCGCGATGTTTTTCCTCCACCGCTTCTTCACTAAATATATTAATTTTTTTTAGAAAAACGTAACGCCCGCACTACGATTTTCTCCTGTATCGTGGAGGCAGTTTACAAACATAAATCGCACAAAGGCAAACATCCAGACCCGTAACAACTATTTGTAGGCCTTATAAATACTTGTTCGGATTCGAACCCGCGGCCCCCAGCGCAACAACTCATTGCTAAGCCACTGCGCCACGGAGCCGTCAATATGAACCATTTTGTATTTTGTAAATATGAACCATTTTGAACCATAAAAACAGAATTTGTAAATAATTTGACTTTGACAAAGCTACCTATCGTATTCTGACATAGATGTTAACCATCGTCTCGACAAACAAATATTACTTGAATATAACCTAAATCAGTCAGGTCGCTTGGTAGTTACACTATCACTTACAGGCGCACCTACGATTATATTACTTAGCTATTAACTTTAGTATTGCTTATTAGTCGTTATTTTGTTTCTGGATGTTGATATATAGGTAATTTTTTTACTTACCTGTGAAACGCTTTCTTGATACCTACTGGAAAAATTCCTAGTATAACGTTATTTTTTAAAAATATCAAAATGCCACAAAGGCATACCTTGGGAAGGTCTATGTTCAACTGTGGACTTGCAGGCTGTAATGATGATTATGATATCAGCATACTTTAATTTATTTTAAATTGAACGTACTATTATCTCTGTTTTGATTCTATCTGTTGACTCTGAATAAGTTCAACAAAAAATTGTAGCTAACTACATAATATAATATTTATACATATTAAATTCAGGAAAAGAACCTGCAGCCCGCAGTATAGCAATCAAACGATTATATTTACGTCGTAGAGCTATGCTGCAGCTATTTTAATAGTATAGTTGTAGCACGAATGGGTAGGCTCGACCGAGAAAGGACCACGCTCTCACGTAAAATAGCAGCTTAATGCTGCTTTGTTTCATATGGTGAGTGTAGAAGACCGGCGATCCTGTTTACTGGAAAAGAGGCAGTCTATCTTAGTCCTCACGACTGACATATTTTAATTCGCAAACGAAGATAGATGTAGATGTCTATGCCACAGCAACCACTTACCATCAGGTGGACTGTGTGCTCGTTTGTCACCCTTGTTCTATAAAAAAAAAATGCAACGAAAAATTTAATTATAGCACCATTATGAGCGAACCAAACAGTGATCCAGAAACGTGATCCGTGAAAAATCATGACGCAGGCTATGTTTAGCACTGAAAATGTTATTTTGCTGCAATTGATATGCAAATTTATAAACAGTGGTAGAGCCACGCGGCAGCGTTTGCTGTCGCACGGATGGGCCGGCTCGAACCGGGGTGGTACCACGACCTCACAGAAAACCAGCGTGAAGTAGAGGTTTACCTCTGCGTTTCGTTTGGTGAGTGCAGGTGGCCGGAGGCCCTTTTTACTGGAAATGAGGCATTCCATCTTAGTCCTCACGGGTGACAACGCATCTACATTTTGATTTGTAATAGAGGATAGATGTAGATGTCTATGGGCCGCAGCAACCACTTACCATCAGGTGGACTGTGTGCTCGTTTGTCCCCCTTATTCAATAAAAAAAAATGAAGTAAATGCTTGGTAAATGGTATACATATTATTAATATTGCTTTGAGTTTAACTGTAAATGAGGAAAATTCTTTTTTTGATTAAATTGAAATTAAGTCTAATAATAGAATAAAATTGGTAAACGGTATCCTAAAATGCAGTTAAGAAACAAGTACTCAATTCGATTTATTAGTTATGTACATATGTTAAAATTTTAAAAAAAGCGCTTTTACAAACCGCTTCAATAACAATTCGATTAAACAGCAACATCAAATTGGCCAATATTAAATCAGAACTTAAAACATGAGCAAAGATCTTCCATCATTTAATTATAATTTATAAAGTTACATAGGCACATTGCAAGAAAAAAGCAGTAAATGCACAAAATATGTAACAATTCCCAGTGGTCCGATACAGCACGTTAAGAAACAGCGGAGATGCGATTCCACTTTATCTATTATATTATTACCGTGAGGACAATAATTACGGAGAATCTTTTGTCGGGACACACGGACGAACACTTCGTCGAACTTAGAAGGACTGGAATGAATAAAAATTAAAATATTTAAAAAAATATAAAAACTGGCTTAAATTTCGTCGAATTTGTTTGTTCGACTTAGAATATACTGGCGTGAGTATGTTCTTCCTATGGTATGAAGTGTATCAGTCAGTCGGATATTCACGATTAGAAAATTAAAATAAAATAAGCTAAAAAAGAGTTAACAATGAAATCGATGGTCATCACCCGATCAATGTTGAATATGGTGGTAATTTAAAAAAAAATGGCATGCATAAATTGCGTAGTATTTTTTTGCTTTAAAGACGCAAATTCACAACCATTCACTCGTCTTCGCCTATCTATATCCGATTATACATTTATGCGTTAACATTGGATTAAGCTCGGATATAGTGTTGGAGAAACGTGGACAATTCCAACTCATTCAGACCCTAAAATAAACAAAAAAAAACCCCAGAAATTATTCCAACCAACTGCAGAACCAGATAATAGTGGCGGTATCTGTTATCGTTTTTTTTTTTCTTATTTCGTTCGTACACAAATCTACAATTAGAATAAATAAAGTAAAGTTGCGGCCGCTTTACGTCCCACTGAGCATATCTCCTTTCACTTCTGATAGGATTATAAAGCAAGTTTTCTATGAGGCTGCTCCAGTGCGTATATCGCATTTCACATGTTCTCGAAATATATTGTTTCTCAGACATGCAGGTTTCCTCACGATGCTTTCCTTCACCACCCAGCACGTTGTATATCAGCATTTCAAACTTCATTTCATTGAAGCCGGTGGGTATCGAATCCGGGTTGCTCAGGAGCGCTTAGCCTCTATTATATTATCGCCATAGCTATCAAATCATTACAGCTACCACGGTTGCAATTAGATTTAGATGGTACGATACCATGCCTTTTTACTGGAACTGAAGAGGCATTCCATTTCGGTCCTCACGGGTGACAACGCATCTGCATTTTGATTCGCAAACGATAGATTTAGATGTCTATGGGCCACAGCAACCACTTACTATCAGTTGCACTGTGTGCTTGTTTGTCACGCTATCTTATAAAAAAAATAAAAAAGTGCTTACAATTTTTTATAAATTTATTCATTAAGGTAGGTATATTGGCATTACATGATATATATAAAGTATTTTGGCATTACATGATATAATTTTTATGATTATACGTGGTTGAGCCACGCTGCGTGCAGTCTTAGTACGAGTATGGTTGTATTATGATTTGACAGGGGTAGGACCACTCACAGGATATCGCGTAGCGTAAAATGCAATTTAATGCTGCTGTGTCTCGTATGGTGTATGTAGAGATCCGGGTACCCTTTTTACTGTAAACAATGCATTCCACCTTAGTCTCAAGGGTTACAACGCTTATGCATTTCGATTCTTAGTCGAGAATAGATGTAGATATCAATTGGCCACAACATCCACTTACCCTCAGGTGGACTTGCTGTTCGTTTGTCGCACTTATTTTATTACAAAATATTGTTGGTGACAATCTGGTAGCGCAGTGCCGCATTCAAGGGTTCAAATGCGGCACTTCGGGCCGCTGCTTAAGTTCTTGGAGCCAAACTTATAGTGACCTACAAATAACTATTCCGGATCTGGGTATTAGTGCATGAGCAATTAATGTTTGTGAAAAAAAATCATGGAAAGGGATAACAATTTTCCTGAATATTTAAAAATTGAGAAACGTGTTATTTAATCACGAAAAGTGCAAATACATCAACATCATCATTAACATAATCATTCCATTAATTCATTCATCATTACAGCCCTTCACAAGTCACCGCCACTGCTAGACGTAGGCCTCCTTCAAAGATTTCCTCTCAGGGTGGAATTTGCCATAGCTTCCACGCTAGGCAGGCAGGTTTGGGAACCGCAGTTTTTTTCATAAACACAACATTTGTTATGCGGATTGGCGATAGCTGAAATTGTGCGCAGGAATTGCATTACTTAATTTCTCCCATTTTGTTGTCGACATACCACGCATTCGAATCAAATGTTTAGCTTTGTCGTTCAGAATGACAATAAAGGGTGGACTGTCTGTCTTTTCATCCGGTTATAATGAGGGTGTCTTCTAGGCAAGATTAAATAAGCTTTTCTTACGTTGAGTCAGTCCGCTTTATCATATTCGGTTGCATCACCACTTATCATCAGATGGGATGATATTTAAGCACTGGTTTATAATAGTAAAAAGAAAAAGCTACCATTCTCTTTGCCGTCAGTTTAAGCATCTTACATCTGGTTCACACAATGAGGGCTAATAATTGTCCACTCACCAGATGTCGCTAGTCGTGACTGAGGTAAAGTTTTTTGTTACACAATGTCAGTTAATTGAGAAATTAATTTTAAATAATAGTTTATCATTATCTAGAACATTATATTAATACACAACATATTGCGTCAGTCGTTTTATTTAAATTTTTCGCACTATATAACTTTTTTTTAATTTTTCTACTTTTAGATACATTTACATAGTTTGGTTTATTTATTTCTAATCTAATTAATATAAAAAATAATAAATAATACGGAAAGAGGCATAAATGTTAACATTTTCCTAAGAAATTATCGTCCCCGCTATGAAATCTGTCAAATATTTTACCTCGTTGTAAAGTGGCGCCGCGCTGGTGGTAGAAAAAGTCGTGGATGCCCACATTGGTGTTACCGTTATCTATAGGCAGTTACTTAGATCTTTTTGGCTTCCTCACGCCGCCGTCATAATGCAGTTTTATTTTCAATTCCGCTTGACAGAATCTTAAACTGTATGTGTTTCAGAACAACGTGAGAATGAATCGCAATATTTTGAAATATTTTTTCAGAATCCGCTAAGCACGAGTAGTTATTTATTAAGCGACTATGCCATTGTGTTGTTAAGAAGGTATTACAAATTTTAGTTAAGTTTTAAGTGGACACATCCTCTTTTAAGTTTTGCAATAAATAATACCAAAATAACATGTTATCAAGATTTTCGTGATAAAACATTGCTTTCGAAATATGTCACCTACAAAAATTTTATTTTATTTAATTTAAACTTCAAAGTAACTAAATAGGTAGCATTTTACTTTTCTTTTTGGAAAAATATAAACACTTAGTAAAATATTTGACTAAAATTAGTAAAATTTTTATGTGTCAGGTTAAAATTACCACATGTTTCCGCTAATTTATTTATGAGATAGTTGTGGAACCGGCAATGAATCACCATTTTCCCGTGCGTAAAAATAATATTAAAAGGTCCCACAGCTGACCTGGTATTTATATACAATATAAAAAAATATTTTCCTTCCTCAGAGATGCAGATCTCCAATAGGTATATGATGTATTCCTTCATTATCACTTGTTTAATCAACACTTACAATTCATCATCATAATCATCATCATCATTACAGCTCTTCACAAGTCCACTGCTGAACATAGGCCTCCCCCAAAAAATGCCACAAAGCACGGTCCTGAGCCGCTTGCATCCCATCGACTTCCTGCATGTCTTACCAGGTCGTCACTCCATCTAGTGGGGGGTCGCCCTACACTTCGCCTACCGATACGAAGCTGACACTCAAAAACCTTTTTTCCCCAACGGTTGTCGGTCCTTTGAGCTATATGGCCAGCATATTGCCACTTCAGCTTACTAATCCGTTGGGATATGTCGGTTACACTAGTTCTACTGCGGATATCCTCATTTCTAAGCTTATCACGCACGGAGAAACCCCGAGCATAGCCCTTTCCATAGGTCGCTAAACAACCTTGAGCGTCCTCATACGGCCAGCAGTGAAGGACCATGTCTCAAATTCATAAGTGATCAGGTTGTACAATCTCGTTTTCAGTTTTTCACGTATATCTGACGAGAATGTGTCGTAATTTCCCGCACGCTGCCCAGCCGAGTTGTATCCGTCGATTGACCTCTCGGTAGAAGTTGGACTTACCTACTCGGAATATTTGTCCCAGGTAAACATACTCCTCAACAACTTCGAGCTTAGTGCTCCCAACAACTACCGGAATAGGTATGACATGGACGTTAAACATGATCTTTGTTTTGTCCATGTTCATCTTAAGACCTATCCGTTGGAATACACTATTGAGGTCATTGAGCATAGTGCTTAGGTCCTCCAAAGATTCTGCCTTAAGGACTATATCATCGGCAAAGGGAAGGAGAGTGGTGTACTTGTCATTGATGTTAATACTGTATCCTTTCCAGTCCAGTAGTTTCTGGGTTATAACGATACCCTGTTTTACACCTTTATGCAGGTGGATAGGTTTCATACCCTGATTCTGTACCGCAAAGCCATCTTAGCCATACTGTATAAACACTTCAGCACTTCGATATACCGACAGTCAACACCGCTGAAGGGACTGTAGCACCGCTCAATTTTGACGGAATAAAAGGCTTTCTCATAGTCCACATACGCAAGGCAAAGTAGTAGATTGTACTCTTCTATCTTCTGTACAATTTTCCGAAGGGTGTGTATGTGGTCTATGGTACTAAAGCCTCTTCGGAAACTGACTTGTTCGGGAGGCTGGAAGTTGTCGAGTCTGCTTTCTCTCTTTCTCTTGTCTGTGTGAGACGATTCGTAATGACTCTCGAAAACAGCACGTAAACCCGGCTCAGAAGGGAAATCGGCCTATAGTTCATTAAAAGAGCATTGTCATCTCTCTTGAAGAACAAGACCACTGCACTTCTACTCCATGCCTCCGGAGTAGTCCCACCATGGAGGACAGAATGAAAGAGTTTCTGAAGGACTTCAAGTATCGGTTCTCCAATGAAATTGTCACTTACAATTGTAAATAACAATTTCATTTGAGCCAGCGGGGATTGAGCCCGGGTTGCTGACATATTATGGAAATACGGTGAACGCTTAGACCCTGAGTCACCCCGACTTCAGAGTATGTTGGCTTTTAACCTTAATTATGCTTCACAGATATACCGATTTCCTCAAGATGTTTTACTGCACATCCGAACAAGTTTTAATTAGTAGTTAGATTTGTAATTTTAGTGCTACCGACAGTATTCAGTTTAGTCTTTAACTGTACGGAAATTACCAACGTTGTTGAAATTGAAGAGTTATCTTAATGAAATATTCCATGGAATTTTATGAGTTTTTGTTTTCTAAGAACAAATTTGTTTTTTTTTAAGAAACATTACCACTACAGTAGGTACTCTCTTGTATCATGGAGGTGGATTAAATACGTAAATTGTAAAATGACATACAGGCCAGACCCAGAAAATACTTGTTTAGCGGGCGATTAGAACTCGCGCCCATGCAGTGACGTGACCAAATACTTATGCTCGTTTCCTTTATTCAAAAAGCGTTTCGTTCTCCATAACTATCGTTTTGTTAAGTTTTATTATATGCAGTATGCATGTAATAATATAATGAATATATTAAAAACTATTCATTCGGCAACTTAGAATAACTTAAAATGAAACAAAAAGCATTAAATAGTTCAATAATAGTTGAAATGGTCATTTGTTTAAAAAAGGGATTTTCATGCAGTTAATTTACTTTAGAGCGATACATTTAAAACTTTGTACAAACTACTTCAATATGAACACAATTTGATTTTTTTAAAAACCCCTCGACCGATTTCGATAAAATTTAAATGGTTGTACCCTTTGAAACAAAAAAAAAAGAATTTACCGAACATACATAAAAAAAAAACTAAGATCCCGACCAATTGAGAACCTACTCATTTTTTGAAGTCGTTTATAAAACGGCTCGTAGAAGAAAACGAAGCGTTTTTAAATATAGAATATCAGCATTATCCAGCTGCGTTATAAGTCGCAACACGAACACGGTGACCAATATAGCGCATAAGTCGAAAATAAGGTATCATGGGGTAGTAAATGGGTCGCGGGGCGAGAGTGCGTATCATTCGCACGCGCTGATTGGTTTATCAGTCGCATTCCATCCCACGTACAGATACGTGATACGTGCGCGACAGTACTCATGCGCACCTATCCCCTCCACGTTTCGTTCAGCGCTAGACTTACGCACCACGACTTGTACGTTACGAAGCCGTCTTCGATATAGATCATCATTTCGTTACACTTGAGTAGCCTTGAGGCTTACAACAATGTTATTAAATAAATTACTTTGTAGTTACATCAAATTTGTTCAAACACGTAATTGTCTTCAATGATTTAGAAGCGTAATTGCTACATTTTTTTTGTGTTCTAAGTATTACAAGCCTCTGCTACCTTAATATTACGTTATATATGTTTATAACCTTTTTTGTTAGAGCCATGCTGTATTTATATTGTATTTGTTGCACGAATGGGTCGGTTCGACCGGGGTAAGAACACATTATCACATAATACCAATGTGAAATAGAAGCTTTTAACTGACTACAGTGCATTTCATTACTGTCCTCAGGGGTGACAACGCATTTTCGTTCTAAATCTATTGAAATATCACGTCAGTTACACAACCTGGATCCTGGGAGTGATGTGTACAATCTTTGTATTGGTACTGGCAAATGTTACCGGCATTGGATACGAAGAAAAACAAAAAGAAGCTCGAACCTCGATTAAATATTCTAAAAGGGGTTTGAAAGAGTAATGTCCAATGACGATAAAAAGTAATTAGTAATACAGCAGGTATAATGAGAATACTCAATAATATCAAATCTCATTTCTGACCTGGCATAGAGCGTGACGTTACAGAATTTGTAGGTAAGTGTAAAAATGTCAAATGCAAAAGCATTCTTTGACTATTAAGGATGTCACTACGACTGCTTTGGGCGCATCTCCCCCCCCCCCCCCCCTCCGAGGCCCGAAGGCTCGAGATAAGGATTAATATGGTAAGGTTTTAAAATAGTTATTTAATGCTATCTCACGAAGAAAAGTATACCCTTTAAAATGCAAATAATTAGTTTAAAAATGAAAATAGTAATTTTTTTTACTTACAAAAGAAAACGGAATATCAAATTATGTTAAAAATATTAATTCGATTGTGTACTTACCGTATAATATATTATTGTGGAAAAATCAAAATTGTAATAATTTTAAGAATTTTTACAACGGTTCGTATAAATTAGTGGAAGATACGAGTCAATAAATAGTCGTACAAGGAAAGAACAAAGCTGTTTAAAACATAAATTTTGAATTTATTGTTATTTGCAAATTAAACATGTTTTTATTTAAGATCATACTAACATAAACACTCACGCCTGTCACCCAGAGGGGTAGGCAGAGACTATGGAATTCCATTTGGCACGATCCTGACACACCTCTCTCGCTTCCTCCACATCCATATACCTACGCATACACGCTCGTCGGTTAAAGGTACTCTTAATTTGGCCCATTTTCAATATTTCGCCAATTTGGTCGATAAACTTTCGCCTAGGGCGACCCTTTCCGACTCTGCCATTCACCTCTGCAACATAGATTTGCTTTGTCACTCTTTCCTCATTCATTCTTTCTACATGACCAAACCACCGAAGCATTACTTTCTTAATCCTAGTCACAACATCATCTTGCAAGCCACATATTTCTCTTATCACACTATTTCTCACCCTGTCATTCAGATTCAGCCCTAGCATACTACGTAATGACCGCATTTCTACAGCATTTATTCTTCTCTCGTGCTTCTTCTGCCACACCCAACTTTCACTACCATACATTAAAGTAGGCACTAACACAGCATTGTGAATTGCCAAACGTGCCTTTTTGGACACATTCTGACTTTTCACAATAGAGTGTAGAGCCCCATTCAATCTATTTCCTGCATTCACTCGTCGTTCTATATCCTTATCATATCTACCATCCCTGCTAAACACACATCCCAAATACACAAACTCATCTACTTGCTCTACCAACTCCCCTTCTATTCTTATTTCACACATCGTTTTACTTTCTTCTCTTTCAAAAACCATAACTTTCGTCTTACTTGCGTTCACTTTCATTCCCTTTTCTTTTAATGTCCTGTTCAGTAATGTAACCATCATTTGCAACTCGTCTGCCGACGAAGCAAGTATGACTTGATCATCGGCGTACAAAAGGCATTTGACGGTTAACTTACCCATTCTTAACCCGCATTCTTCTACTTTCAAATTTTCCAAACAACTGTCCATAAATAGGTTGAACAGCCACGGGGAAGCCACACAGCCCTGTCTGACACCTTTATGGATGCCAAACCAGTCCGAGTAGGCCCCGTTGATCCTGACACAAGCACTAGAGTCCCTATATAGCGACTTCAATGCCTGTATCAAGCCAGCGCTCAACCCAAATGAGTTCAGTGTTTGCCATAACACATCCCTGTCCACTCTGTCATAAGCCTTCTCCAAGTCTATGAACGCACAAAAAACTTTTTGGTTTTTGTCCAAAAACTTCTCCGCGATCATGCGCATGGAAAAGACCTGATCCGTACATCCCATTCCCTTTCTAAATCCCACTTGCACATCCCAAATTTTTCCATCAGTTTCTTTCATAACTCTTTCAATTAGTACCTTAGCATACAATTTTCCCACAATGCTAAGAAGGCTGATACCACGGTAGTTTTTACAGTCCTGCTGTGATCCTTTTCCTTTATATATTGGGACTATCACGGCTTTGCACCAGTCTCCCGGTACACGCTTAAGTTCCCAACATAAGTTAAACAAGGTGTACAGCAGGTCTGCCACCACTCCTTCTCCAGCCCTTAGCATTTCGAGAGATACTCTATCATAACCGGCTGCCTTACCTGCTTTCATACTTTTCATTGCTTTCATTATTTCATCTATACTTATATCTCTATCTATTTCCTCTTCTTCCGAAATTTCTATTTCATTTAATTCAAACGTCTCATCACTCATAAACACGCTTTCAAAGTATTCCTTCCATCTCCTTAAACTCAAAACTTCGTCATTCAGAATACAGCCATTCTGGTCTCGTATAACATTCATTCTAGGCTGTTCTGAATGTCCCCTGGTAGTTCTTACGAGTTTCCAGAACATTTTAATGTTTGCCTGGAAGTTATCCGATATTCTTCTATCATTCATATCCGTTCTTTCTAGCTTTTTCCTTTCAACTACTTCTTTTACACTCTTATTTAGGTGTCTAAAGACTGCCTTTTTCCTTTCAATATCATCATTCATACTGCTAGAATTACTAGCCTTGGTTGCTAGTAAATCTAGCCATGCTTTCTTCTTTGCTTCAACTTCCATCCGTACGTCATCATCCCACCATAACGTGTTAATTTTCCTTTCATTCGTTCTCTTACTGACACCACATACTTCGGTAGCTGCATCCACTAAACCTTTCTTGACATATATATCATACTAACATTATATATATAATCATAAAATATATTATAATTAGTAGTACATAATATATAGTATGTTTATATACAACATACCTGTATTTAAGTATGAATATTATTATATTACCAGGTTGTCACTCCATCCAGTGGAGGGCCCCACACTTCGCCTACTAGTACGTGCCACTGGAGAACTCTTCTTCTCCATCGGGTGTCGGTTCTTCGAGTTATATGGCCGGTGTTTTGTTACTTCAGCTTACTAATCCGTTGGGATATGTCGGTTACCCTGGAAGCCGTTGGATGCAGGTGGCTCAGGACCGTGATTTGTGGCATTCCTTGGGGGAGACTTATGTTCAGCAGTAGATTTATGAAGTGCTGTATTGATGATTATAATGATGATAGTTCTATTTTGTCGCAGAGTATGATGCAGGGTAGCATTAAACTGCTGTTTTACGCTAGTATTCTGTGAGAGCGTGGTCCTATCCCAGTCGAGCCGACCCACTCGTGCTACAACCAGCGTGGCGCTATCATATACCAAAAAGGTATATTATTACCTACCGCACATGATCTTAAACGGCATTTTGATAACAAAAAATAAATGAAGTCAACGTTGATATTAACGCAGTAATGTAGCTGACTTCGTTACATCAAGTATAGTTTACAGCTATTTTATACTATTAAAGATTTACAAGGTACTGTTTTGAAGCGAATTTGTGTTTTGTTAGTTTTCAAATTCATATAATAGAACAAGCGTTTTAATAGTACTACAAATAAGACTATAAAATAATAACATATTCTTGGTGCTATTTGCATCACCGTAATGTATCGCATCTATTAACACTGAAAGATCATTAAATGGTTTTATCGCAATTGGTATACCTGATAGCGAATTTACAGAAAATTTTATCACTTTTATAGAGCCTTTACGATACATAAAAGATGTTAAACACCCTATAAAAGAAATTAAACATCGTTTTCGCAGCGTAGATCCGAGATTTTACTGGGAAACTGCCAGTTGAGTTTGTTATTTGTTAAATATTGATAAATGGTATTTTATACGTAGTAGAGCCATACTGCAGCTATATTAGTATTATAGTTGTAGCATAAATGGGTCGGCTCGACCGGGGAAGGACCACGCTCTTAAAGAATACCAGCGTAAAATAGCAGCATGACACTGCTGTGTTTCGTAGGGTGTGTGTAGAGAACCGGAGACCCATTTCACTGGAAAAGAGGTATTTCATCTTAGTCCTTACGGGTGACGACGCATCTGCATTTTGATTCTTTATTGAGGACAAAGTAGATGTCTATGGGTCACAGCAAACACTTACCATCAGGTGGACCGTGTGCTTGTTTGTCAACCCTATCCTATAAAAAAATGGATTTCCTATACTTATGTCTATTACGTCCATCAAAAAGGCAAGTGACGATGTGTGTGTTTTATTGGAAAGAAGTTCCTTATCAGACGGTACGAATTTGGCGGATGGGGGCTAGGCGAGAAAAAGTGTAAGATTTTTCCGTAATAACCCCTTCTGACGTAGTGTAAACGGCCTTGGCGGCTATGAGGAAGCGAGATGGAATAATATTGTTACGAGCTTGATTAAGTATTCGCTTGTATCGCCAACTTAACACTGACCCCGGTCCCGGTCTATGCCGGCCTTATATAGAGCCTCAGATAGTTCCAGAATCTTCTACTGTACAAACATCTAGAATGTTTGAGTACATACCGGTCCCGAGTGTGGTTCTAGGTGTTCTAGAAAGTTCTTCCATGGTAATTTCTAGAAGGATCTTGACTCTCCTAGTTCTGCTACTCGATACTAGAGGGCGCTAGTGGTAACTACTCGTAGTGTTGCCATTTACCAGGCATTAATAGTGGCGATCAACAATATCCATCTAGCTCGCACTTTTTCTTATCTTGCCATGAAAGAAATATTAAATGACGCTTAATTTTAATAGACGCTAGTAATTCATTTATTTGTATTTGTTAATTAATACTATAATACGTTTATCGATAATAATATACTACGAAAGGAAATTCGTTCCAACCGAGTGTTCCACGACACTCACGCATGTTTTTCTGCCGACTTCCAAAAAGGAGACGGTACTCAATTCGACTGTATGTTTTTTTTTATGTGTGTTACCTCATAACTTTGTACTGGGTGAACCGATTTCGATGGTTCTTTTTTTATATGAAAGCTGATAGTTCTCGTGTGACCCCATATGAATTTGATCAAGATCAGACCAATAGTTTTCGAGTTATTCTTAAATAACTTATATTGAAGTCGGCTGTATAAATTTTTTATTTTAAATTATTATTCATTAGCTACAGCCCATCGAAAGTCTACTGTTGAACTTAGAATTACTCCATATATTGCCTCATAACGGGGGTATTCACCATAGTCATCACGATTGGCAGGCGGGTTGGCAACCGCAGTTTTTTAGTAGTATCTTCCATTGCACTTTTTCTCTATCTCTTCTTACGACACCCACGAGTTGATATGGGGATTGAAACCCGTATTACCAATATGTTCTTACTACGTACTAAATGTGCATTGTCATTATCTTATCAAATGAAATGTTCGTACAGTTTGATAATACAAATAAACCGCTGAATTTATTTAATAACGTTTCTTAAATGAATCACTTGCGTGACTGTAGTGATGAAGTCATTATTATTTACTGGTTTATGATTCTAATGCTATATCACATCAACTTCATAAATAAATGCGTTGATTGCATCATTAGTCTAGTAGTCTAAGCACCACTGCTACTCATGTATTCCCAGGTTCGAAATTCGAGTCAGGCGAAAATCATTTCTTATATAGGTTTTCCGTCAAAAAATTTTCAGAAGCAGCCTGGAGTTGGCGGTCTTCACCTCCGTTCCTTGGAGAGCACGAAAAGTCAACGCCTTCTCTTTGTAGTCATCCCCAGGTTGCCGTTCCATCGGACGATGAGACAGTGTGCGGCACTCGTGCAGGGGCAGACTCGTGCTGTACCTGCGCAAAGGACATTATTATAAAAATACTAGCTGTCCGCCACGACTTCGCTCGCTTGTTAGGGTTTTTATTTTTTTGCGCGGAGCACTTATCCTTTTTCCAAAATAAAAGTAGCCTAAGTTACTCCTTATGACATCAGCTATCTGCCAGTGAAAGTACCGTCAAAATCGGTCCAGCCGTTTCAGAGATTAGCCGGAACAAACAGACATACAGACAGACAAAAATGTGAAAAATTGTATTTTAGTTATAAGTACCGTATTTACTTTCATATGCATTTGGTAAAAAGCTACAATTTTGACATTACAAACAGACACTTCAATTTTATTTATTTGTATAGATATACGGATGTATAAACAATACGGATTCTTTGTATGAATAACCTTTTCTTTTTACCTTACATTTATAACAAGACTTTTGATTATACCGCAGTTTTTTAACTATTTATTTTTTGATTTATATTATATTATTATATATGACGGCACCTGCACCGTTGCAGGTGCGGCGGCGTCGGTTTACCTAGACAGAATTCTTGTAAAAGACACGTGTACCGCACACCTGCGGCATTGCACCTGCGGTGCCGCCCGTCCTGGTTGTATAAAACGGACGGAGCGGCCGCCGTTAAAGCAGTCTTGGCTCTGATGTGGAACAGTACGCTTGTCGTATTCAGTTACTAGTTTATCCTCGATTCGTTGGATAATTAATTCGTGTAAACGAATTAATTATTATTCCTAACTACAAAATTAGTCTCTGTACTATACTCAATTACCCTTTCTACATCAGAAGTGGGATAAAGTCCCCATTTTTGCCCACATATAATCTTCGAATAGTATGAGGATTATTACATTTGTGGAAGACTATAATGCATTCCGCAAAGATGAATCTGTTTTTATGTTAATTACCGTAATGAAATTTGCTATGCTAATTAAGATATTGTCGTATCATTAAAGTGTAGAGAAAAGATAAAGTGAAATTATTAAAGCCAAATTTTTTTAATTTGTTTGATTTGTATTAAAAGTACCCGCAAGTATTGTCATTATTTCTTGATGTACCTAAATATGTTAACAAATGTCGAAAGAAGTTGGAGGCTTTCTAATTAACTTATTCAAGTTATGTTGTAATTTGATAGTTCACGCGAAACATGATTATCATTTGCTATATTTTGAAGTTCAAAACGTTTAAGGGATGTACCAAAATAAAGGATTAACTTTAACACGCTATGAATTGAAAATAATAAGTGACATTTTTGTGTTCTAATGTGTTGATCAGTGTTGCAGTTTGCTCCGAATATTGTGTCGTCGACAAGATTGGGGTTTGATGTCGAGGGATTCGTAGAAGTCTCTACAACAATGATCAATGAGGAAGATGTTGTGACGGCTAATCGAACATGGTCAGGTACGGCCGAGCGCTGGTAAGATTGAGCCTACACCGCTACAGACGGTAAGTTATCGGCTGATCTTACGGCAGGGCAATTTAAGCGGCCGCCGAACAAATGATGCTTTGGCGCTGTAAATGGACGTCTGAGGTCGGCTTTCGTAGATTTTGCGCAGTTACCTCCTTCCCTTTGAAATGTTGGGGTATTTGCCTCTACACATAGTTTCTGTTATTTTTTGCAATGTTTTCAAATGTCATACTGTTGCCGTTTCTTAAGAGAATATGTGATGAATTTTGGAAGCTCTGAATTCCATGGTTCGCAATACATTTATCTCGATTTCTTTTAATTTTACAAAGCAGTGCAACGATTCGCTAGAGCTAGTACGGCTACGGCGCGACGGCTCGCTGGCGCGATTGTGGCACGAACGCAGCAGAACGAAAAGCTGGAGCGCCTTTGCCTGAAGGTAGCCATATCGGCGCATTCCAGACTTACATGAAGTCTGGGATGGTCGACCGTTGTAATATTTAACAAGAGTTAATATCTGTTAGCAGGTGGTGATAACTGATAGACTGTATGCTGTTCACTGTCAACCGCACGAGGACGTGCGGCAGACACAGGTAGCCATGTCCGTGCATCTAGAAAATACTAGAGACGTTGCAACACTCCGAAGTAATTACTCTACTGCAGGAAAGGAAGATGGGGTTGCAGGGAGGCTGGTCTGTGCTACACTGGGATGTCGTGTTGCTGTTGGTTTACATACTTAGGTGTTATCATGTCACTACGTCCCTCACGATACACTTTTGTGTGATTGTGACAGGGACATGTTTGAGGTGTGGTTGGTCTGTAACTTTTCTATACTGAATTGAAAAAAAAGAGAGTAAGAAAAAAAAGTGGTTCTTACTATCATTTCAGGGCGTTTGCCGGTCCAATGATATAGCTACAGGGAATAACGATTCCGGACTAGCGAAAGCAGTACTTGAAAAAAAAAGAGAAAGTAGAAAAAGCTACAGACTAATAATTCCGATCTAGCATGATTAAAGTTTCATAGGGCTTACTGCCGGAACAAAACTGATTGTCGCCCAAATCTGAAGGGTCAATATGGACCGGACCAGACGCTGTTTTATCAGGATGATCGAACGATGTTTTTCTTTCTACAGATAAGTAAGATTGTGATGGAGCGCGTGCGAGGACGCACGCAAGTCAGCATGGCCGTGACGGCACCTGCACCGTTGCAGGTGCGGCGGCGTCGGTTTACCTAGACAGAATTCTTGTAAAAGACACGTGTACCGTACACCTGCGGCATTGCACCTGCGGTGCCGCCCGTCCTGGTTGTATAAAACGGACGGAGCGGCCGCCGTTAAAGCAGTCTTGGCTCTGATGTGGAACAGTACGCTTGTCGTATTCCGTTACTAGTTTATCCTCGATTCGTTGGATAATTAATTCGTGTAAACGAAATAATTATTATTCCTAACTACAAAATTAGTCTCTGTACTATACTCAATTACACATTTCTACATATATATATCCTTTATTGCAAAGGCGGATTTAATATTACATCATCTGTAACAATGTTATACACAGCATTTGAACGCCTGTGTTCGTACATAAACAACATTTTTTACACCAATCATCTCGAGCCCGTTTTTGTTCTGAAGAGGGTTCAAGAATAGAATAGAATAGAATAGAATAGAATATTTTTTTTATTCAATATAGATCACATGTGTAACTCTTATTGAAAGTCATTTTTTACTTTACCACTGGTTCGAAAAAAAACCTCTGTCCTGGGAAGAACCAGCAAGAAAACCAGCGGGACTTTTGTTCATGTTCATGAGGAATCCAGCGGCAATAACATTTTCTAACATAGGTACATAAATGTTGATGTAATTTTTTTTTCAAAATAGTTCATGCCAATACACAAATATCCTCATAGTTGATGCACCGGTTTTCTTCAATTAATCGCCGACAGTAGCCACACTTTACTCAGCAGTTGAGCGTCGACCTTCATGAATTCATCATGAGCCACGATCAAATTCTGCATATCATCGCTATAAGTTGCTCAAATGAGGTGCTGCCCTATCAAAAGCATTTTGGAGACGAGCAGTGCAATCTCGCGAAGAGTGAACTTTTAAAATCATAAAAAAAACATCGCCGTAAAATATTTTCGCGCCAATTATATTTTTGCTACGGATGACGAACTTCAACTTGTGACAAAAACAATTGACGCGATTTACTACCGAATTTCTTTTTTCAAAATATTAGTTTAATATATTTAAAAAAATATAACATTCGAAATTCAAACATTCATGAGAGCACAAGCAAAACTTTAAGTGTGCTCTTACTTTCAGTGCGTGTATGTAGTAAATAATGTTTTATTATGCGCGGATCGGTGACGCATAACACCGTCAAAGTGCGTGACATTTAGCACTGCTATTACCGTTCCACTTGCCAAGCGTGATCTCCTTTCTTTATAAACCATGAACTTCGACTATTATTGTTGAAAGGATTTGCTTGATCACTAGCTTGGCAGGCGTATTAGCGATAGCTGTACGATGTATATAGCAACTTTGGCGCTGTTTTCTTCGTCGGTATGGGTATTTTGAATCTATTTATGTCACCATCACCGTCATCGTCATAATTACACCCTATCAATACTACTCTGTTCAACATAGGCCTCCTCATAGATAGCCTCTTAAAGGAAATATTTACCATAGTTGCCACGCTTGGCAGGCTGGTTGGCAACTGCAATTTGTTTTATTTTCTAGATGTTAAAAGGAAGACGCCGTTGCCCATCTCCCAGTTTGCTTCCCTCTGTCGCCTCTTATGATGGCCACAGGACGATATGAGGAAGTGGATATTCTTACAAAGCCACTACATGTTCACAAGATACATTTTTACAAAGAATCTGAGCAATAACTGTTAAGACAGCACCCTTAAAAAACCATGTTGCATCTAGTTTTTTTTTATTAAAATACTAGTTATGCTATTAAACATTACTAATATTCCCTTTAACCACTTCTGGTAAGCTTAAACTGCTAGTGTTAGAAGTGGTTCACGACAGTAGTCGAACGGCGGATTCGAACCCACGACCTTTCGAGTTCGCGGTCCGCGCCCTGCCATTAGACTACTGACGTTAACTTTTTACCTGCTGTCGAGTTTGGGTTTTTATACTTTATATACATTTGAATATGATAATCCACATAATATAAAACCAATACAAATACAACTAGAAAATAAAAAACAGCGATGGCCAACCCACCAAGCGGTGGTCAAGTGTGGCATCTCAACAAATATCCCTTATTTGAGGTAATCTATAGGGAGGTATATTTACCACGTGCTCGGCGGTGAAGGAAAACATCGTGAGGAAACCTGCATGTCTGAGAAATAACAAAAAATATTTCGTAGACATGTGAAGTTCGTTAACACAAATTGGGGCACCGCGGCGGACATTTCCTTGTCCTAAAAACCCTCTCAGAAATTAGCGGAGGCCTGTACCCAGAAGTGGGACGTAAATAGGCTGAAACTTTAATTTAGTTTACTTTATAGGGAGGCTAATGTTCAGCAGTGGACTCTGATAGGATGTAATGGATGTATGACGTTACAGTTCTACATAAGAATTTTAACCTTCAATTGCAAATTTATTTTATTAAAACGATAACCTTCTCTACCGATCTATATTAGGTTGTATTCGCCGTGAATGCCTCATATTTCGCATTTAAGTACGGCTCAGATCAGTGCAGGTCATTCACGAATGATCACTCCGGTATTTAATTTACGGCGAGCTCTTGCATATATGATAGTGCTTAAACTTGGGTCCCGAGTAACAGCGGAAACCCGAGCGATTAAAAATTATGACTTAGCAACATTATAAAAACACCAGACTAATAAAAAAATCTTGTAATGATTTCTTACATTTACGCGAACACTACACATTGATTAAAACAATGTTTACGGATTTTATCGCTTTTAATTTACTTATTTTTAATTCCTGATGTTTCGGGTGCTGTAAAGCACCCGTGGTTACGGCGAGGACTGAGTTGTTTGAGGTCCCAATGTCATAGTTAGCCCGGCTGCCTTCAGTTTTTGAATATTAATTTTTGGTCCAAACAGTCCATATATATATATATATATATATATATATATATATATATATATATATATATATATATATATATATATTAGAAACAAGGCAATCTATCTTAGTTCTCAAGACTGACAACGTATCTGTATTTTGATCCTCAATTGAAAATAGGTGTAGATGAATCACAGCATCCACTTAAACCCAATTGGACTATGTGCTCGTTTATCATGCTCATTCTTTAAAAAATATTTATTGCGTTCCCTATTACAAAAGGACTTAATGACATTAGGCATTATTTGCCAGTCAACCTATGTGTATGTTCACATGTACATACCTAATAGTACTCTTCATTGTTTTGTCTTTGCGAAATCAACAAAAGAAAATGAGATTTTTGATTTTTGAGTAATTGTTTTAGCAGCATCATTATCATTCAACTTCCTTAAAATTGTGGTCATATGCTTATAGTTGTCTGCTGTAAACATATATGGAAGAAAATTTATCAAGTGACAGACGCGTACTGATGATAGGTAGACGCCGTCTAGGTGTAGTAACGACTTACAGGAAGTCGATGGATACAGTTGCAGATGGCTAGGAACGTATTTTGTGGCATTCCTTGCGGTAAACTACATCCAGATGCGGACATATGAGTGAAAGTGAGGCTATTATGATGACGATGCAAATATTGCGAAATCGTAAAAGCTAAAAATAAAGTTTATATTAAATCCGCTAGGCGCAATCACTATGGACCCAAATTTCGATACTTAAGCACATTCTTACTGCCCTGGCTATTCATTTCTAGCCTGCAGCCAAGCGGTATTAATGCGTATATTGCTATAGCTTGCAACACTACAAAAGATCGACGTTGCCACATTAAAGCGACAGACATAAAAGCGAATTGCCTACAAGTGGTGTGAAATCGATTGTTTGTTTATGATTCGTTCAGGAGGTAGTAAATAATAAAAAACATTTAATTATTTACAGGCTCATTGTTCAACGCTCTGATACATGATACCTTTTTCATTGTCGCCATTTTGAAGTAAGGACGTAAAGTAACGCGTGCATTATTCACCTAATGGCAAGGGTGCTATAGTTCATAATCTCTCGTCCATTCGTCATCTCGTCTTCATCCTCGATTAAGAATAAAAATGCAGAGCAATTGTCACTCTGAGGAGGAAGGTTGTGAAAGCCTTGTTACCAGCAAAAACGTTTTTTATCACTCACCATATTATAAAATATTTTTTTTTATAGGATGAGGGTGACAAACGAGCACACATTCCACCTGATGGTAAGTGGTTGCTGCGGCCCATAGATATCTACATCTATCCTCTATTACAAATCAAAATGTAGATGCGTTGTCACCCGTCAGGACTGAGATGGAATGCCTCATTTCCAGTAAAAAGGATCTCCGGCCACCTGCACTCACCAAGCGAAACGCAGAGGTAAACCTCTACTTCACGCTGGTTTTCTGTGAGGTCGTGGTACCACCCCGGTTCGAGCCGGGCCATCCGTGCGACAGCAAAAGCTGCCACGTGGCTCTACCACTGTTAATATAGCAGCTAATCAGCAATAGCGTATAGTAATAGCAATAGCGGCGTAAAAAACAGCATAATACTGCTATTTTACAATGATACCATTATATGCGTTTCTTGGCCTTTAATGTAATGTGTCTGCATTGAACTGAAGCGTGACTCTACCACATACTGGTGCAACATAGTTTTTGCCTAGTATAAGGATACTTACCATGTTTAGTCAATCATAGAAATGTCAAGTGATATCATAAACTTGGCTGTCCGCGGCTCGGCATTACTATTTAGATAACACAGATTATTATCTGATAGCTCTTGTTAGCTCGTTACATACGCAAATGTACATTTGAGACCTACATCTTTGCAAGAGTTTCGCAGTGATCCGTGGGAAGGTTTAATGTGTAATCTAACTTAAAACTTGAACATTCTCACACAATGTTCACGTATTAGAAAATAATATGTGTTATTAATTTGAATTTTATATACTATTTTAAAATGTACCTTTTTAGCTTTTTTTTTGTACTTGTTTTAGTTACAAATTTTAATAGTGCATATTTTCTTGAGAAACATAATTATTGTTTAAAAACTTAGTAGACACTGTAACGGATAAGTGTATGTATTTAGGCTGTATTTGGCAGGGGTGGTAGGCATAATAAGGATATAGAACGAAAGGTGAATGAAGTTCACAGAGGTTATTCACTCCACTGTGGCAAGTCAAAATGTGTCAAAAAGTTACAATGTATATTTCTTTATATTTTGTAGTAAAAGTTGGGTGTAGTGCACAAAGCATTATAGTAAAATTAATGCTGTAGAAATGCGGTCATTTAGAAGACAGGTAGGTGTAACGTAGACATTAAATCTAGGGTGAAATATTTTGTAATGAGAGACAATTGTAGATTACGAGAAAATGTAATGATCAGGGCTTCTTTTTTATTGAATAGGGTGACAAACGAGCACACAGTCCACCTGATGGTAAGTGGTTGCTGTGGCCCATAGACATCTACATTTATCCTCGTTTGCGAATCAAAATGCAGATGCGTTGTCACCCGTGAGGACTAAGATGGAATGCCTCTTTTCCAGTAAAATGGGGCTCCGATTCTCTACACACACCATACGAAACACAGCAGTGTTAAGCTGCTATTTGACGCTGGTATTCTGTGAGAGCGTGGTCCATCCCCGGTCGAGTCAACCCATTCGTGCCACAAGTATTCTATTAATATAGCTGCAGCATGGCTCTACCATGTACAAAATTAAAATTAAGTTTCGGTAGTTTGGACACCTAGACAGAATGTTTGGACATGTAGAACACGTAGGAAGAATAAATGAAGAAAGAGTGACAAAGCAAATTAATGCTGCAGAAGTGAGTGGCACAGACGACAAGGGACTCCTTAGGCGGAAGTTAATCAATTGTGTTAGATAATTGACGAAATATTGAAGATAGACTGTAAATAAAGTAATAAAGTAGACTCTTAACCGATGAGCATTATCTATTCGTAAACATTTAATGGATGTAAAAGATACGACAGACGTGTATCAGGATTGTACCAAGCGTTACAAGTGAGTTACAATTGATGAAGCGAGATGAGAGTTTAGTTGTGTTATATACAATCTAATACAATCAAATCAAATGTGGTGGAGCCAAGCTGCAGTATTGCAGATGCCGTATGGGTCGATTCCACTTAGAAAAACACGCTTTCTCTCAATGTGGATAATGCGATCCATATACGCTTATATCTATCTCCGTTTAAGGATTATAATACTCGTATAGACACGTTGTCACCCCTGACGGTTAAGATAAAATGCCTCGTGATCAGTGAAAACGGTCTTCGGTTCTCCACATTAAGCATACGAAATGCAGCAGCATTATGTTGCTTTTTCTGCCGACTTCCAAAAAGGAGACGGTACTCAATTCGAGTGTGTTTTTTTTCTTTTTTTTTATGTGTGTTACCTCATAACTTTGTACTGGGCGAACCGATTTGGATGATTCTTTTTTTATATGAAAGCTAATAGTTCTCGTGTGGTCCCATATGAATTTGATCAAGGTCAGACCAATGGTTATTGAGTTATTCTTAAATAACCTATATTGAAGTCGCTTATATTGAAGTCGGCTGTACAAAATTTTTAATTTTAAATTATTGATTTGGTATTTTGTGAGACGTTGAGTTATTGGTCGAGCCGACTTTTTTGTGCTACACTCATAATATAGCTGCAGCGTGGCTCTACCACGTTACGATTTACACACCAAATTTCTTGGAAATTCGTCAAGTAGTCTATGCGTTAATGTTGAATGGACACAGAGAAATATTCTTAAAGTTACGGATTTAGCTTACATAAAGTGGTGTATTTTATAAAATATTTTTTTCGTTCTCTTTCTTCTAATACTTCTTATAATTTATACCTATCCATTCTAAACTGTAGCAATTAATGTATAGTATGACTTCAACTTCGACGCCTAAAATTAAATTAAATTATCGGACATCATTTATTTTATCCGCTATTTGGTCTATGGCATGCGTATGATGAGGTGCGATAGACGCTTGATTCATCAAGTGATATCATGTTCGAAGCACTAGTTCTTAGGCAAGAACTTATTACTCAACTAACCATACATAAGCACTTTTTGACTGACAGTTCAGTTTATTAAGATCTATTAAGATTAACGCACGTAGACAACTTGATTATAACAGCGATTCAGGTTATATTAGTAGGAAAGTTTTTTTGTTAATTTTACTTAGGATTTGAGTTTCAAAAGGTATTTACGAATGTTAAGGTAATCTATGCTGTGTAGTGACTGCTTAAGAGAATCCAATAATCCATTTTATGTCCCGTGGATGTCGTAAGAGGCGACAGAGGGAAACTGAAACAGTTGGTGGTACTTCCTGATGACAACTTAATAATAATAGAGAAAACTGCTGTTAGCAATCCGCCAGCCATGCGTGACAACTACGACAAATATCCTCACGATGTGGTAACCTTTGTGGAAGGTCTATGCTCAGCATTTTTAAGATGGGCTGTAATGAATCTAGTATATTTAGACTTATGAGTTGAATGTGATCACTAATGTTACACAGCTAAATAATTATTTAAAATTGCTCAGAGGACAATGAGAAAAAGCTAAAGGTTTCTCGGATGCGTATGATTCGTAATGAGAATAAAAACCGTAAAAAAGAAGTTGGTACCTTATTAAACTGCCTTTTACATCTATCTTAGAAGTGAAATCCTTTACATAGAGTATTCAGAGTAAATAACAAGGAACTGAAGACCATCGATGTAAAAACAAAAATGGTTGTGAGTGCGACTCGACCTGTTGAACTTATTTCGATTTAAAGGAATTTGATTTTGATTAAAACTTGAACAGATACACATATATTCGTCCATTTAAATTGGCTTGTAGCCGATATAATATATTTTTCTCAAAATAAGTATGCGTAAATAAAAACTTTCTTTTAAAAACATTCGGGACACTCATCTACTCGTATAAACATTCTTTTAAAACAGTAGAAACAGACTCCACGGACTTTGAAGCGTATACAGTGACCGTAAGAGTTTAATAAAGTCCATTGCTAAACATAGGCTTCCCCTATAGGCAAGCAGGTTTGCAACCGCAATTTTTTATGTTTTAGTCATTATTAAGGAAACACTGCTGCCAATCTCCATCTGTCGCCTCTTACGACTCCCATGGGATGATATAGGATATTGCTTACTTACTTATCGTCACGCACAATCCCTGACGGGGTAGCCAGAGAGAACAGATCGCCAAGTGTCACGATCCTTACATACCTCTTTCGCTTCTTTCAGATTCATCATCTTCTTCATACATGCACGTCTAGGTATCCGAGTACTCTTGACCCTCCCCTCTTCGAGAAATTTGCTCACATGGTCTTCGAAAGTTAGTCTCGGTCTACCTCGACACCTTTTAATATTAACTTTCGCGCTATATATTTTCTTCACCATTCGGTCTTCACTCATTCGCTCAACGTGCCCAAACCATCGAAGCACGCCCTTATCAATTTTTGTGATAAGGTCATCTTTCAAACCTGCCATATTGCGAATCTCTTCGTTTCGCTTTCGGTCAGCCATGGTGACGCCGCACATTTTACGAAGAGATCGCATCTCCACTGCATTCAAATACCCAGGTTTCGCTGCCATATAACAAAGTCGGTACCAACACTGCGTTATGTATTGCAAGGCGTGCACTCTTCACTACGCCTTGCCTTTTGACTAACGCTGTCAGGGCACCATTGACTTTGTTCCCGGCAGCGACACGCCTGTCCACATCTAAATCACATCTTCCATCCCGGCTAAAAGCACTCCCCAAGTATACAATTTCATTTACCTGTTCTAGACATTCCTGATTTACCTATATTTCACACTTTGTTCTCTCTTCGTCCCTTTCAAATACCAGAACCTTAGTTTTATTAGCATTCAAACGGAGACCTTTAATTTCACATTCCTCTTTCATACACGTGACTAATGCCTGCAGTTCTGCCTCTGATGGTGCAATAAGCACTGCATCATCAGCATACAGCAGACAATTTACTTTAATGTCACCCAATTTCACACCCAAACAGCTATCTTTCAGTTTCTGTAAACAGCTGTCGAGATACAGTATGAACAGCCAGGAAGACATGACACAACCCTGTTTTACGCCCGTTTGGATGCTAAACATGGGTGACAGGTCATGCCCTACCCGCACACAGGCTTTACAGTCACAGTAAAGTGACTGCACAGCCCTTAGCAATCGACCATCCACACCATACCCCGGCAACAGTTCCCACATTTTCTTCCTTACTACCTTATCAAATGCTTTCTCAAGATCCACAAAAGCACAGAAAATCCTCTGGTTAGCAGCCAGAAGCTTTTCCGTGATCATGCGGAGAGAAAACATTTGATCCGTGCATCCTCTTCCAGGTCTAAATCCGCATTGTGCCTCCCATAGAAATCTTTCCGATTTCTCTTGCATCCTACGTGTCAAAACCTTCGAATAAACTTTACTTGCTAAACTGGTCAAGCTGATCGCCCGATAGCACCCGCAGTCAAAATGTGAACCTTTACCTTTATATAAAGGCACAATGACTGCGGATCGCCAATCATCCGGGACATCCCCCGTCCGCCAGCACAAATTGCACAGCAGATGAAAGCTGTCCCAGACGCGAGGCCCACCATACTTGACCATTTCAGCAGTAACTCTGTCTAGTCCCGCAGCCTTACCACATTTCAAACTTCGAATCGCACGTTCAATCTCTTTCATACTGATGACCTCAGTGTCATCGAGGTCCGGGTCTGGCGTACCAGTCTCGACGTCATCCCCGGATCCCTCACTAAGATCATCACACGCATACATTTCTCTATAAAATTCGCTCCATCGCCATATAGGATATTGGATATTCTTAAACCGCCACTACACGGTAATTTTACCGTGATGCGTGTAGGTGTGTTGCAAATTAAACTTTCAAACATTTTACTTAATTAGACAACCCTCAAAATTGAAATTTAAGATCTAAACCAATTATTTCCATGATGATAATGTATATAACATAATTTTCGTTATCCATCACTACAAGTCTGAAAAGAGATCTCCCCAAAAATGCTATGAAACACGGTCCTGAGCCAATAGCAACCAATAACTTACCAGGTAATCACTCTATCTAGTAGATAGGGCTATATTACAATATGTTGCCAGTAACAGTATGTTGCCACTCTAGAACCTACGGGGAAGTATTTCGATCGTTTGTCGGTTCTTCAAACCAAATGGCCAACCCATTCCCAATGAATCAGATTACTGATTTATTGGGGCTATGTTGGGTACTTGGTTTCTACCATGATTTCATCATATAGAAAAAACTTCTTATTTCCTCATACGGCCAGCATTAAAGGGTCACGTTTTATTCTTTACTCTTTATTTTGAAAGATACGTTAACCAACTGCTGGAATTTTCTCCCATATCATAAATGCACTTTATGAACATATATATCTCAATGACAAAAATCCAGTCCCGCAACAATTATTTGTAGGTCGTACTAATACTTCTTCCGTATGGAATTCGAATCCGCGCCACTCAGCGCTGTAACTCATCGCTAAGCCACTGCGCCACGGAGTCGTCTGTTCTTTCATAGCAGTCCTTTAGATTCATATTTCATCACTAGCAACACGCACTGGTCGTATAAGTATATCTATATACAAAACGCAAACCATATTATCAAGGTCCACCACTGTGTGATTTAGAAAAAGTTTTCTCCCTCGCACAACTTCCTTGTGGAATCAATTACCACCAGCGAATTTTCCGGACCGATACGACTTAAGAACCTTCAAGAAAAGAGCTTAAACCTTTCTAAAAGGCTGGCAACGCATCTGCAATTCCCCTGGTGTCGCGGTTGTTCATGGGCGGCGATAGTCACTTACCATCAGGTGAGCCGCATGCTCGTTTGCTATATCGTATTCTATAAAAAAAAGGTCACAATCTTGCGTACTACTAAAGAATAATGAAGAGAATTTGCAAATACCGACAGTCCGAAACCTTGTCCAGCTTTGAAGGCGGAACTTTTGAATGCACGCAGTATCGCAGAACCTTGTCGATACCTTGGTTATAAAAAGAGCTGAGATAATATTAAAGTCTGGAATTAATGTTATTACAATTAATTTGCTTGCTACGTAGAAGTCATGTTATAAGTTAATTACGTAAGTAAATTCGGAATAGGTAAAAGGGTAAATATATCTCACTTATAAAAATATATCATGTTGTCAAACGAGTTTCATCGAAGCGTTTGGTGGCGGCACTACACGGCCGCGGGTTCGAATCCTGAATTGAACAAGTGTTTGTATGATCTACAAGTAATTGTTCCAGATCTAGATCTTTGTTCAATTTATTTATGTAAAATTTCTCTACGATACAAGAGAACATCCTATTGATTGAGTAATTATCCTGTAAAAAAAAAGTTAATATAATTGACGAAAATGTTCATGAAAAATAAACAATATTAATCGGTCACTGTCATGGCGGCTATAGAGTATGAATTGCCGCTCTTCGTCTCGCAGGTCCCGCAAAAGGTAAGTTTAGAAAATGCCAAAAACATAATTATTATGCGTTAGCCATCATCATCATCATCATCATTACAGCCCTTCACAAGTCCACTGCTGAACATAGGCCTCCCCCAAGGAATGCCACAAAACACGGTCCCAAGCCACCTGCATCCATCGATTTCCTGCATATCTTACCAGGTCGTCACTCCATCTTGTGGGGGGACGCCCTACACTTCGCCTACCGGTACGAGGCTGCCACTCGAGAACCTTTCTTCCCCATCAGTTGTCGGTTCTTCGAGCTATATGGCCGGCCCACTGCCACTTCAGCTTACTAATCCGTTGGGCTATGTCGGTTACTCTGGTTCTACTGCGGATAACCTCATTCCTAAGTTTATCACGCAGAGAAACTCCGAGCATAGCCCTCTCCATAGCTCGCTGAGCGACCTTGAGCTTCCTCATACGGCCAGCAGTGAAGGACCACGTCTCAGTTCCGTAAGTCATCACTGGCAACACGCACTGGTTGTACAATTTTGTTTTAAGGTTTTGAGGTATTTCTGACGAGAAGATGTGTCGTAGCTTCCCGAACGCTGCCCAGCCGAGTTGAATCCGTCGATTGACCTCTCGGTCGAAGTTGGACTTACCTAGTCGGACTATTTGTCCCAGGTAAACATACTCGTCAAAAACTTCGAGCTTAGTGCTCCCAACAACTACCGGCATAGGTGTGACATGGACATTAAACATAATCTTTGTTTTGTCCATGTTCATCTTAAGACTTATCCTTTGGGAGACACTATTGAGGTCATTGAGCATAGTGCTTAGTTCCTCCAGCGATTCTGCCATGAGGACTATATCGTCGGCAAATCGAAGGTGAGTGATGTACTGGCCATTGATGTTAATTCCGTATCCTTTCCAGTCCAGAAGCTTGAAAACGTCTTCCAATGCAGCGGTGAAGAGTTTCGGGGATATAACGTCACCCTGTCTTACACCTCTCTGCAATTGGATAGGTTTCGTACTCTGGTTCTGTACTCGGATAGCCATCGTAGCTCTACTGTACAAACATTTCAGCACTTCGATATACCGACAGTCAACTTGGCACCGCTGAAGGGACTGCAGCACCACCCAAATTTCGACGGAATCAAAGGCTTTCTCATAGTCCACATACGCCAGACATAGTGGCAAATTGTACTCTTCGGACTTCTGTACAATTTGCCGTAGGGTAAGTATGTGGTCTATGGTGCTAAAGCCCTTTCGGAAACCGGCTTGTTCGGGAGGCTGGAAGTCGTCAACTCTGCACGCGAGACGATTCGTAATGACTCTCGAAAACAGCACGTAGACGCGGCTCAGAAGGGAAATCGGTCTGTAGTTCTTCAAGAGAGCGTTGTCACCTTTCTTGAAGAACAATACCACCGCACTTCTGCTCCATGCCTCCGGTGTAATGTCACAATGGAGGACAGAATTAAAGAGCTTCTGAAGGACTTCAAGTACCGGTCATCCACCCGCTTTCAGAAGCTCCGCTGTAATTCCATCCTCGCCTGGGGCCTTGCCGTTTTTAAGGTGCTGGAGAGCCATTCTAATCTCGCTCAGACTGACGTCCGGGATATCTTCGGAATAGTATCGAATAAGACTCGCTCTTGGATCGTTACTCACACTTGCGTGTGGCTCCAACGATGACGTGTACAGCTGCCCATAGAACCTCTCAATCTCACTCAAAATCTCAGGTGCCCCGGAAACGATGCTGCCACATTCGGTCTTCAGCTTTGACAGTTGGCTCTTTCTGGCAGACAGATCTCTGGCAAAGACCTTGGAGCCTTGGTTCCGCTCGATCGCTTCTTCAATACGAGCTGTATTGAAGTTGCGTAAGTTTCGCCGCATGCATTTGGAGATCTGTCTGTTCAGTTGCCTGTATGCTGTCAAATCTGTTGAAGAATGTAGCCTCATCTCCCGTCTAACAGCCATGAGATTAAGAGTGTGATCGGAGAGTTTTTGTGTTCTTCTGCGGCGGGTCTTGCGGAACTTAGCTCAGACCGCATGGACAGTTTCCACGAGCTTGTCATTCATATCGTCCACTTCATTGCAGTCTTCTAGGCACTGAAAACGGTTTCGTAACTCGAGCTGAAAGGTTTCGGGACTTTGGATTAGAGCACGAGGGGGACGGAGCGTTGACTTCATCAGACGAGACCTCTCCAACTTAACATTTAGGTTCAGTGTGCCTCTAACCATTCGGTGATCGCTGCCGGTTTTCACCCTCGCGATCACTGAGACATCACTGAACAGTTGTCGTCTGGTCGTCATAATGAAGTCAATCTCATTTTTTGTCGAACCGTCGGGGCTCGACCAGGTCCACTTCCTGTGGGGCCGCTTCTTGAAGAAAGAGTTCATCATAAAGAGTCCCTCTTTCTCCATGAAGTCGGCCAGCTGCTGGCCCCTTGGGTTCCATTGCCCTATTCCAAATTTCCCTACTTTCAGCTCACCGTTCTCTCTTGTGCCTAGTTTTGCATTGAAGTCTCCCATTAACACCGTATATTGGGTTTTGGAGGAATGCATGGCTCTAGAGATATCCTAGAGGTTGGTGCGTAAACCTGTATGACCTTCAGCGAATACCGTTTGGTGATTCTGAGTATAAGGTACGCAACCCTCGTCGACACACTCCCGATCTTTACAACGTTGTTAACGAGAGACTTGTGGACGATAAATCCGACACCTCCTTGGGACAGAAGGTCGCCCTCCCGGTGATAGAGCAAGTTGCCGGATTCAAGGATTACCGTGTCCTCCCCCTCTCTTCGGACTTCGGATAATACCTATAATATGCCAGCGCAACTTGTCTATCTCTTCTTCCAGCTCCACGATCTTCTCGTCAGTCCTCAGGATGCGTGCGTTATAAGTTGCCAGGTCGAGTCGTCGTAGGTGGCAACCGAACCTCCACCGGAGATTCTTAGCACCCCCTGCCCCGCCGTTACCATGGTCGCCACCGTAGCCAGGAATAGCGGGGCCGCCGGGGACTGGGGGCCGTCTCTTTGTTACATTCATTCATAGGGGGGTATTTGCCATAGTTGCCACGCTTGGCGAGCGGGTTGGCAACCGCAGTTTTTTTATTGTAATTTTGGCTATTATCAGGAAGATGCTGCTGCCCATCTCCCGCCTGTTTCCCTTTGTCGCCTTTTACGACACCCACGGGAGGATATGGGGTAGTGGATATTCTTGACCGCCACCACACGGCAATATGCAATATGCGTTAGCCATAGAGGTAGTTTTACCAGCATGGTTTATACCATACGTAAGTAAGATAATCAAGCATGGGGAGTAGTGTAAAAGGTGAGAGACGTTTAGTTGGGTGGTACTAACATGGTAGAGTTATGCTGCAGTTATATTATGGTTGTAGCACGAATGGTACGGCTCCACCGAGGAAGGACCACACTCATAGAGAATACCAGCGAAAAATAGCAGCTTAATACTGCTGTGTTTCATATTTTGAGTGTAGAGACCTAGAGATCCTTTCTACTGGACACGAGGCATTCTATCTTGTTAGGGGTGACAACGTATCTACGTTTTGATTTTTAATCGAGGATAGCTGTAAGTGTCTTCACAGCATTCACTTACCACCAAATGGACTGTGTGCTCATTTGTCACCCTTTTTTTTAGATCGTACTGCGATAGCCAATCCACTCGCCAAACGTTACGATTTTATTTTATGAAACTAAAGTAAAAACGTCAGATCGTATGTCATCAGTCCACCTGATGGTAAGTATCTACTGCAGCACATGAACATCTTGTAAACAACTACAAGACCCTTTTTATTGGAAACTAGGCATTCCATCTTAGTCCTCACGGGTGACAACGCATCTGCATTTTGTTTCGTCATTGAGGATAGATATACACAGGGCCACAGCAACTACTTACCATCAGGTGGACTGTGTGCTCGTTCGTCACCCTTCTAAACATAATTGACAATGACAGCTGAGTAGCTGAGATGCGACTTTTGGACTTTGGACTTTTTGCTTATTATTTTATATCAATCTAAAGGTCTTTGACCAGTGATTTTAAAGTTATCATGTCCTGAGTGAGCTTAGCCCACGTAACTGGCCTTTTACTTGTATTCTATAAAAAAGAAACAAATGTGGCGGCGCTGTTGTCAAGCCACAAGCGAAACCGCGTTAACAAAGTTCCGAAGTTAAAGCATTATATATAGAATAGCTCCGAACTACCACCCGGAGCGTTGGCCGCTCCACGGGCAGAACACCTTGCCCGACGGGAGATCTCCCCTTTTCCTTCCACCCGCCACACAAACAAATAAATCAAAAGATGCGTTTTCAGCACTGAGGAAGATGGAATGCTTCACAGCATTTAATTATTCTGGCTTTCTATACAGAATTCAGACCGGAACACGGCACGTGTACATACTGCTACTTTGTGATAGAAATATGTAAGAGGGTATATGAGTTTATCCTACCACTTACTAAAATAAATTAGGCAAATCCTCCAAACAATGAGGTGTATATAAATCTATGTGCTTTAAAGAACATTAAGAGTTTTTCTTAAATAAAATGGTAGACGTTTTAATCTTTCTTTATTATTTTAGACAAATTACTTATGGATTCATAACATAACCTGAAGCGGCATCGTCTTTGATGTTTATAGAATAGAATAGAATAGAATAATTTTTATTCAATATTGATTACAAGTAATTCTTATTGAAAGCCAGCTTTTACTTTACCACTGGTTCGAAAAAAATCCGCTGTCCTGGGAAGATCCAGCAAGAAACCCAGCGGGACTTTTTTTAAAAATAAATTTTACAATATTAATGATTACAAACTAATTAACTACACATATAAAATAAACTACACATTAAATGAAACTAATTTTTACGAATTTTATCGCGTTTAATTTAACTTTTTAATTCCCGACGTTTCGGGAATTAAAAAGTTATTAAGTTATTAATTATAATAAAATCAAATCCAAACCCAACCCAATAGTTACATAAAATAAATTATGTAAATATTATTAAAATAAATATTTACATATTTTTTTTAGAAACAGTTTGGAAGCGAGCACCTGATTCCCGGGGGTTATTATCAACTATGTATTCATTTATATTATAATAATCCCTTTTTATAAATTATAATATATAATTTTTGGACAAAACTTATAACGAGTGTTTACATATTAGCGTGCATATTTGTGGTTCTATAATGTTCATTTCACAGTTTAACTTACTACGGCAGAATTGTTCTGGTCAAAAATAATCAGTAAAACATTATTATTTCATACATTGCATAATATTGAGCACTGGCTTGAGCAAAAATTGTGCCACCAGGTAATATTTTAGATTTAAGAAAATACTATATTTAATACTACTACTATAATTAAATTATATTAAATTAATTAAAAAAACTATAATACTAATACTAGCCACTCATTTTCACTATTATTACATGTAGAGATATGTTTCTTTTATTTTTATTCTTATTTCAAATATGTAGGTATTATAATTAACAAAATAATGCAATCGCATTTCGTGTGGTAACTGAAAATCAGTGCTTTGGTTCCTTGTAAGCAATAAGCTAGCTAAGGACTAAGCTACAGCCAATTTGCACTTGATGTGCACACAGTCCTTTTTAAAGTATTTTTGAACGGTAGTAGTAGTGTGGATACGTAAATGAATATCTGTCTATATCTATGCCATGCTGCAGCTATATTAGTAGTATAGTTGTAGCACTAATGGGTCGGTTCGACCGGGGAAGGACCACGCTCTCACAGAATACCAGTGTAAAATAGTAGCTTAACGCTGCTGTGTTTCGTATGGTGAGTGTAGAAAACCGGAGACCGTTTTTACTGGAAATGAGGCATTCCATCTTAGTCCTCACGGGTTGCAACGCATCTGCTATTGGTTTGTAATTGAGGATAGATTTAGATGTCTATGGGCCGCAGCAACCACTTACTATCAGGTAGACTGTGTGCTCGTTTGTTACTGTTATCCTATAAAAAATATTCTAGTAATTTTGAATACATTCTTCACTCATCACAGCCTATAAAATGTTCACTGCTTAACATTGGCCTAACCTATAGATTTCCTAATAGGATATTTGCGGGCTGGCAACTGCAGATTTTTATGATTTTGTTTTATCACAAAGCTGCTCTAGCCCGTACGCCATTTTAATTCCCTCTGTTGTCTCTTACGACACCTACGGGATATGGTGAGAGTGAGATTGTAGATTTTCCTACGCCACCACTACACTAATTTAATAAATATATGAAATTATTCAAATAATTAATTCTAAAACAACTTGACTAACTTTTGAACTATCCCACTCCTTGAGACCATCTCTACACATTTTTTTCTAAAGGAATATTATGCAAAAAAGAACAAGTTGCTCGAAGCATTACGCATAAAGAACGATTGCAGAAACCTTAATGAAATATTAGAATTCCTTTCGGCGTCATACAGCGGCGGTGCACCTTAGCCGATCGTTATTCGGATCATCACTATTACTAAAGCGAGTTACAGACGCGTTACCTTTTCTTAATTTTATCAATCATTGAGACTCTACGAAGCCTTAATTACTTAATTACAACTTATCAAAAGTATAAATAGTAATCAGGCCTTCCCCACAGATCACATCACAAGGGGGATATTTGCTTTTATTTTTGCGCCCAGAAGCAATTGAAAAGGGCTACCCTGTTAACGCGAGGAGGCGGTGAATGCTTTGTGCATACCACGACAGCCGGTCTGTCGTGGTTATGTGAAACTCACTGTGCCTAACTAACCTAAGCCCTAAGTATACTCACTAAACACCGCCTTTGGGGAGTGGTAATGGCCTATGAAGCCTCTCTGCCAGATCGGAAGCGACCCTCTTTTGGGAAAAGAGAGCGCAGGCGGCTACGAGCCGTTGAGGGAGAGACTACTAGGGCAAATTTAAGAAGAGTCGGCCTGAGCCGCCAGGAGGCACTTCAGGTCGATTGAAATTTTATTTGGCGGGTCCGAGAGAGAGTTTCTCGGCCTGCGGACTCGATAGCGAGAGTGGGGTGGGGCTGCATAAGTAGCTGCCTCACGAAAAAAAAGGTTGGAATGAGACTCTGAGGCTTTGAAGAAGTTCTCAGAGTGTTTTTAGAAATTGTTGGATTGTAGGGAGCTCTAAGTCCCGATGGAGGTCGGCGTTACGGACGTACCAGGGTGCGTTCGTAGCTCGACGACAGAAGAGATTTTGAACTATTTGGAGTTCATTTATAATTTTGGGGTCAGCGTGAGCTTTGCCATAGCTGCCACGCCTTGTAGGGGGGTTAGCAGCCGCAGTTTTTGGAACAAATTTCCTTATCGCGTGGTACGAATTTATATTTATATATTAGCATATTATTAGTTATAGCACGAAAGAGCCCGCTCGATCGGGAAATACCAACCTAATGCTGCTGTGTTTCGTGTGGTAACTGTAGCCAACCTTAGACCATTTTAACTTGATACGAGTCATTCCATTCTAGTCCTTAGGTGTGACAACGCATTTGCATTTTGATTCATAACTGAGAATAGATGTAAATATGCACGGGCGACATCAAAAATAAACGCGATTAAATCCGTAAAATTAGTTTAATTGAATTACGAATGTACAGTGTTCGCGTAAATATAAGAAATAATTATGACATATTATATTTTTTGATATGCAACTGATTAGAGTATATACGTATGAGTGGGTTTTGGAGCCATGATTCCGCCGCAAAGTGTGTACACAGCCTAAAAGTGAAGAAGGGAGCGTTCAAGGATGCACGATGTATCGGACTTCAAATTGCACTAATTAACAAGACCCATTAAATAATATATAACGAGCATTTACAATCATAGCTATTAACCGCTGTTTATAATAATTTCGATTATATATTTAAGGATAACTAGTTACCTATTCGCCTTGGCAGGAATACTCACACTCTGTATGTTTTAAACTGTATATTGTTCAATCACTCCACTTCCCATATCAATTATTGACATTAACATTAAAATAAAAGTATTTAGTGCGCCTAAGTACCTAATTTTATGAATATAAGAAGCTGATCCAAGGGTTGGGGATTTGAGCGAGTGCCCAAAACCGTTACTGTAACAGACTTTCAAAAGTCCACTGCTGAACATAGACCTTTCTCTCTTTTGTAATTACGCTTTATAATGTTTTTTTTTTTCAAAAATACATAACTTAACACATCCACACGGTATAGAGATATTTTAACAACACATAAATTCCAAAGTGTAAGTCAATATTTTCTAAAAACCTATAACATGTGTATATCCAAGAAAACTCTATTAATTTATCTACCATTTCTTTTACATAAACATTGACGTTAAATGAGATTTTAGATTATTATGCAGAGGAAAAAAACGCCAGTGTGTAAACTGTACAACACGAAAGATACTTTTTAAATTAGAAAATAAAGTTGAAGTAAAAACTTTTTATGTGTGACTATTAATTAAGAGTTAATAATCAATAAAAGCACTCGTGACATTCATAATGCATCTGCATCAGTTGGGCATATTCAGAATGAGGTTTTCAATATCCTGTTGAGGAATAATCTCTCAGGTCCTACTGAAATGCATAAAAAGTTGTTCTTCTGTTACCAGATTTTCAGGAAAACCCCTCAGAGCTCTTCTCTGGAGCATATCCCAAGCATGCTCAAAAGTCTGGGGATGGCGCTGGCCATTCTAAGGCTGTGACATTATGTTCGTGCAACCAGGCGGTTACCACTGTGACCGTACCGTGACCGGTAATCGTCTTGCATAAGCAAGAAATTTTGAACCCATTGGTGATTTTAATGTGGAAAAATTATTAGTTCTAGCACTTAATTATGGTATTTTTCAGCCGTCATAGCGTCATGTATGCAAACGAGGTACGTTATTGCACCAGTACAAATTCCTTCCTACACCATAATTATACCACCTTAGTATGGATGAACTTCTGGAGAGTGTAGAAGGTACCATTGCCGTCTTTGTCCAAGAGTGATTCGTACCTTCGCGCAGCAATTTGCAAAAAACGTCTTGTCTGTGTTTGTATGGGTGTAGTAAAGCGGCGTGGTCCTAGATGTCTCTCCGCCACCTCCCCCGTGGCACGATAGCGTGACCACAACCTCGAAATCACATTTTCGCTAGTGCCTATTACCGCCGTGACGTCACGCTGAAAAGCACCAGCCTGCAGCATTCCTATTACTCCTAACATATCTTCTTCAGTTAAATGTTGACGTTGCATTGCAATAAAATCTCAAAGAATCAACAAGGTGTTTAATTAGCAGTTTTCAGCAAAAAAATATAACAATCACTCTGAGTACAAAGTTCTCTTCCTCCAGTTCAAATCAATTTTTACCGCCAACATATTTTTTTTATTTAAATTTGGAATCAATTTGGAACAAATGACGAACAATTTGATATTAAAACATTTTAAAGTGGCCAGTACTATTTAATTGGTCAATTTTATCAAAAATTTGTTTATCTAAATAAATTAAATATGAAAGAACGATGTGCGTTCATTTACTTCTCTCTCTATCGTTATCTACGTTCCACTGACAAAATTATTACTCTAGTACATTTATCCTCTTTAAAAAAAAAAAACTATATTCCGATAAAATTTTACGCTTGTGAAACTCCTTATCTCTATATTTTATTTAATGGGCTCAGTCAATTTTCTTCTTCAAAAATCTATTCAAAACTTACATTCTCAACATACTCCCCTATTCTTATATTTCAAACACACTCCCATCTTATTTATTTTCGACTGTCATTATCATATGTTCTTAATTTTCTTTTTAATCTAAGTTTATTTTAAGCTCACCTCTCTCTTTTTCGTTCTTTATAAACATTGCCTTGCGTAAATATACTGTCTGGAAGAAATCGCTTTATATAACATTAGATTATAAGATCGCCTATTGTAACTTCTTAGTGTACATCATTTTATTGTTTAAATATGGTTTGGTGTACAACAAAGAATATATTGAATGATTGATTGATATGCATATATGTAAATTCAAAAGGTATTTGTAATATTAAGGTCGTGAAATTAAAGCTGAACTACACTTTGATATTTAAGGAACGTTGCCAGTTGTTACCGATTCGCCTTTAATTATTCCAAATGTTGCCTTGCCTTTATAATTTGGAACAGCTCACGTAAGCTCTTTAGCATACGAATGATGTCAAATTACTATGTCAGATAATTTTGGTCTATGAATTTTTGTTTATGTATATTTTAGTTTGTTTTACGAGCTTAGGAATGTTTTAAAGTAAATTTATATATTAAATTAAATTATTTACTTGAAATAAATTTGTAGCGAGGAATGTAATACTTTAATATTGATGGAAAAAGCCAAGATTAAACGTAGGCCAAGCTTTGCGCTCATGAATTTTCTTGCCAAACGTATATTTCGCAGTTTTTACGTTACCAAACGCTTTGTCACGGCACTACTCACCGTCATAAGAGTTTTTTTCTTTTGAGCCTTTAAATCTCCACAGCTAAACATAGGTCTCATAAAAGATTTTCACGTAAGGTGATACTTCCTATAGTTTTCACGAACGGCAGGCGAGTTGAGAATTACAGTTTTTTATTAATTAATTTTTCGTTTGGTTGTCAGGAAGACGCTGCTCATCTTCGGTTTACAGTTGTTCTTTGTCACTTATAACGACTTCCGCGGGATGATATAGGGTGCTTGATTCACTTAAGCTTCTGCGCTACTTGTTGTGATAAGGGTTCTTTTTTAACATTTTTAAAATTCCACTGCTGTATATAGGCCTTGCCAAAGATTGCTTCGTCGTGTACTTACCATAGTTTTTTCGATCGGTAGGCCGCTTAAGAACCACAGTTATTTCAGGAAGATGGTGCAGCTCATCTTCGGTTTATAGTGACCAACTGTCGTGTATTATGATATTATGGTGTCTTGGATTATCTAACGAAGTCACTATGCGGCGGTTATACTGCCGGCTAATACACGGACCTGTCAAAAGCTTTTATGTCATTTATAAATTGACTTATAAATGATGGCTTTGGTATAGCAATAAATATCCCACAGTAATGGACCTAATATATAAACGTTTCAAATTCGATGCAATTAATAAATTGACTCCTTTGAGCGCTTCTGTAAGGGCCTTCGAGTAATTCGGTTATGCTTCACATTAAAGATATTATCTCTTCGTGCAATATTCATTGCGACTAGTTTGAAGTTTGAACAGAATAAGGATGGGCATTTATTAAATGCTTTCAAACAGATAGTGTATGCAGTTCTGAAATAACCTCACAAGAATTAGAGCGACCTTACTTACGGAACCTTGTACCGAGATGCTTTATAAATGATGAATCATCACCTTGTGTAGTGATGTCTTAATGAGTTATAAAGACTACAACTGTTGTTATTTCTTGAATTCGACTGAAAGAGCTTTTGACATAGATTTTATACTCTTTCTATAGCTCTTATAAACGTAGATGAAATAAAATACATGTTTAAACAAGTTCAAAAAATGGAAAAATTATATATTGGACACGTATTTTTTGTATGTTCAATGATTTCTTCTTTCGAAACTTCTGAACCAATTTAAATTATTTCTTTTTTTAATTAAATTGGTTATAATCCAGTTCATTTTATCCCCTTATCGGTGGATAAATAGGAATTAGAGATTATAATGTAAATATTTTATGTAAGATTTTAATGTCATTTATTAAATGTTCCTAAAACCATTCAAAAGGGTAAAATAATTGAACTTTTAATAAAAAGTAGAGTCAACATCAAAATTCAAATAAAAAAAATATTTTCTCATAATATCTTCTGAAGTTGGGGCCTTAGCTCGTCATTCATATTATATACGCTTTGTCTTAGCTCCGACTTCAGAAGCTATTAAGTTGGAATTTCTAATTTTTGACTTCGGTTATATTTTTATTAAATTTTTAATTAGTTTCGTGTTAAATTTTATGTTTTTAAGTCTATTATTCATTGGACAGTCCCAAAGCCATAGGTCGGCAACGAACCTGCAATTACTGGAGGAGATATTTATAGGCGTTCATGTTCATAATCATATCATTAGATCATAGCCCCTCTTCTATATATTTAAAAGTAAATTTACAGCCTATATACGTCGCACAGCTGGGCACAGGCCTCCTTTTATTTCTCTCGTTGTCTTATCTAAGGCAAATATTCCCCTTATTAAGCAATTTATCGTCTTCGATAGGATGTAATGAATGAAAAATCAGAAATAACTTTAATGTGCATATACTGCATCCTAACACTAGTAACACGCTATTAACGTGAGTGCAGATGCGCTCTACAATGAGATGATTTACCTTAATTGCCATGTAGCATCAGCAAGGATGCCTTTATATGTCGACTGATGGCCTGATGAATTGTTGACGCGCCTTTCGCTCTCATTTTACTAGGCAAAGGTTACACCGTGGTTTGCAACTATGCAACCAAGACTAAGAATTATTACCTCTGTCGGAATTACAGCTAAGCGAGTAGATTATAAATTATTAATGGCCATCGCTAGATCCTTAGAGTGATTACGTAAAATCTAAAATGAATGATTCTTAAAAGAAGAAAATAGTTTTATTTTTACATAATAAATGTAAAAAACGAGCAGATTAAGTATCAAAATGTAGATGCATTTTCACTCCTGGTTTAATGGAATACCTCATTTTCAGTATAGAGAAACTTAACTTATCTTCACGCACAATCCCTGACGGGGTAGCCAGAGAGAACAGATCGCCAAGTGTCACGATCCTTACATACCTCTTTCGCTTCTTTCAGATTCATTATCTTCTTCATACATGCACGTCTAGGTATCCGAGTACTCTTGACCCTCCCCTCTTCGAGCAGTTCAGTCAGCAGTCAGTATAGAGGATCTCTAAAAGAGCGTGTTCGATCCCCGGTCGAGTCGATCCATTCGTGCTACAAGCATGATATAGGCTTGCAGGCTGTACCATGTATATAACACACACACGCATCCACCCACACCCATACACAACGCGCAAGCATACGAACCCACACGCCACACACACACACACACACACACACACACACACACGCGCGCGCGCGCGCGCACACGCACACACACGCACGCATACGCGCGCACACACGCACACACACGCACGTACACACACAAGCGCGCACACGCACACTCATAGTTGTCGAAGCTTCAGATCCTATTGGTCATAAAACGAAATCCAGAGCCATGTAAACTTTATAAAAATTCCACCTACGGGTGGTAAAATAAGGGTATTTTTCTAAGGTAACTGTTAAGAAAACAGTCTAGTTTTTACCTTGAGTGTCTCAAATATTCATTAGTCTATTTGAGAGGGATAATGTATTAAACTTTTGACAAATAAAACTGAACTAAAACAATAATATAGTTATAACTTATAACAAAAAGTAAAAGTCGACTTCAAATTGCTTAAAAACAAGTAATTTATTTCCTACCCTTAAATTTTTCCTCAGAAACCACCCTTGAAGTATAACCTATTTAATAAAAAAGGAATCATCAAAATTGGTTCACAACCTGCGAAGATATCGCGTAACATACGCACAAAAAACAACATACACTCGAATTTTTTACGTGGTAGAGCCATGCTGCAGCTATATTACTGGTATAGTTGTAGCAGGAATGGGTCGGCTCGACCGGGGAAGGACCACGCTCTCACAGAATACCAGCGTAAAATGGCAGCTTAATGCTGCTGTGTTTCGTATGGTAAGTGTAGAGAACCGGAGACCCCTTTTTACTGGAAACGAGGCATTCCATCTTAGTCCTCACGGGTGACAACGCATTTGCATTTTGATTCGTAATCGAAGATAGATGTAGATATTTCTGGGTCAAAGCAACCACTTACCATCAGGTGGACTGTGTGCATGTTTGTCACTCTTATCCTATACAAAAGAATTGAGAACCTCCTTCTTTTTGAAGTCGGTTAATAACTTCTAATGTCGTGGATTTAACTATTAAATACACGTTATCTAAGCACCAACTCAGAAGATACGAAGTGGAAATTATTTTATTATTTTTAGTCCCTCGTTTTTTTAAATTTTATTAAAAGTTTAATGGTATATTAAAATACTCTCAGATTTGCCATTTGCAGAAACTCCGCGCCTACTCTTATAGATGACGAAACACTAAATCAACTAAGTAAGCAATGGTTTTGCCTAGAATCCATCACGTCAAACGCAGCAAATACAAATGCCAAGCAAACAACCTTTCTTATATTCTAATCGATGACGACGTTGTAATTGTACAAAGAAAGCATTATATTTTTCTGCGCCGAAAATGGTACAGAAATGTTGCAATCAAATAATGAACAACAATATCCCACGCCTTGAATTATAAACATAAACTAATGTGACCTTTGGATGAAGCTTGAATTATATTACCTAAACATATAAATGAAATTAGTGTTTTAGTTGTTATCAGAAAGATGCTGCTGCCCAGTCCTGTTTAATTTTCCCTGTGTCATCTCTTACGAAACCTAGGGGACTATATAGGATAGTGGATACTCTTACACCATCAATATACGGTTAATTAAGGTTAAACGTAAAAGCAAATAACGTAAGTACTATAAGTAAATTACGTAAGTAAATTGGGGCTGTAAGGAAGAATATACTCTACTTATGAAAATAAACTTTGTCCAATACCGAAGCGTCTGGTTGCGGCGGTTTACTGCGGTTTCAAATCCTCAACGGAATAAGTGTATTTATTGTCTACAAAATAATTTAACCGGGTCTGGGAGAATGTCCAAGTGCAATTTATATATGTAAAAGGCCTTGAATATACAGAGAAAATTTTACTTATTGGGTAACTTATTTATCGCCGACCACGATACAGAAACGTTGCGATCGACAACATCCCACGTCTTGAACTATATTAAATACTAGCAATCCGCCCCCGCTTTGCCTGGGAAGGTTCTATTATTGTGGCGATATTTAGACTTAAGATATTGCAAACCATATATAATAATTTTTCAAAAAAATTATCTAACAGGTTTTCGGACGAAATGTAGCCTACATTACTCCTGGCATTGATCTCTATAATATGTTCGTGAAGCTTCATTACATTTGGTTCAGTCTTCGAAGTTAGTCCAAACAGATATGCAAAGATTTTAAAAATGGCTATTCAAGTTTTAACGACATGTAAATTACCTCCTAAAATTAAATTAAAACTGTTTTTTCGATAATACAGACAGACATAAATTTTATTAATTTAAATGTATATTTGCATAGATAGATAGATAGATAAAGCATTTATTTGTTTCTCCAACCATACACGTAAATTCAGTGACTAAACTAAGTACAAAGTAACATATTACGAAGAATATAATTTACAAAAAATTAAAAAATATATGTGTTGCAGTTTGACAAATGGGTCCCAGCTCAGCGATTAATATTACTCAGAGAGTAAACACTGATTTTCAGCTATTACCCTCGAGATGACGAGAAGAAAATGAGCACAATAGTTAATCAGTGTGAAATGTATATTTAAATGATGTGTCCTAAGCCCTACGATTTGCATCTTGGGTTTAATTCAGTAAAATTACTGAAGACGCGTATAAGTGTGTAAGATAGCGTATAAATTAAAAGTAGTAGTAGTAGGAACAAAAATGCCGTGGTTTATAGCTGGCAAACAAAGTGTTTGGATTAACTAATGTCACCTTTTTAATAGTATAAGGGTGACAAACGAGCACACAGTCCACCTGATGGTAAGTGGTTGCTGTGACCCATAGACATCTACATCTTCAAATATCTTCAAAATCATCTACAAAATGCAGATGCGTTGTCGCCCGTGAGAACTAAGATGGAATGCCTCGTTTCCAGTAAAAAGGGGTCTCCGGTTCTCTATACTCACCATACGAAACACAGCAGCTTTAAGCTGATATTTTGCGCTGGTATTCTGCGAGAGCGTGGTCCTTCCCCGGTCGAGCCGACCCATTCGTGCTACAACTATATACTATTAATATAGCTGCAGCATGACTCTACCACGTATAAAACCTTTGAATTAAGCTTGATTTTTATTATCTAAAGAACTGTCCAACAATATACTTGGATAAGATAAAAATAAGAAGGTCGCCATCATACAAATATGCACATTAGAATTTTATTCATAACATACACTCTGCTAACTAATAACAGTCCCCTTGGCATACATTAGATGATATTCCGCATGTTACTTACACTACAATAAATTATTACATATAGGTAATTAGATGAAAACGAAAGCAGATCGCACTCAAGGTGGCCGAGACTGACCTTTGACAAACTAGTAGCGTATGTAATCTAAACCGGGCAGTAAAAACAAACCCTATTATAAAGAAATAAGGTACTTTCTACCACTAAATATATCCATTATAAAAAATATTGACGAGCAAAGGTGAACTTGATTTATTCAAGACTAATTGCAGGTTTATCTCATGTGTATCACACGATATCAAATTATTATTGCAAAAAAACTTTGTGAAATATATTTTTTTATAGGATAAAGGTAACAAGCGAGCACACAGTCCACCTGGTGGTAATTGGTTGCTGTGGCCCATAGACATCTACATCTATCCCCGTATCAAAATGCAGATGCGTTGTCAGCCGTAAGGACCAAGATAGAATTCCTCTTTTTCAGTAAAAAGGGTCTCCGGTTCTCTACACTCACCATATGAAACATAGCAGTGTGAAGCCGCTATTTTACGCTGGTATTCTGTGAGAGCGTGGTCCTTCCCCGATCGAGCCGACCTATTCGTGCTACATCTCTTACTACTACTACTAATATACCTGCAGCATGGCTCTATCACGTAAACATTTGAAAGTATTGCTTATACTCTTACTTTTCTCCTATAATGAAATTATAATAATCATCATTATTATCATCATCAGCACTTCACAAGTCCACTGCTGAATATAGGCCTCCTCCAAGCACATGACAAAATTTATTCCTCAAACAAATTTTATCTCTATAACTACTACAAAGCCCTGCTGACCGACAACTGGCTAAACTGGCAATGTAATAATACTAGAGCGAGGTTTATTTTTTGTAAATTAAAAGTGACAAAATAACAATCCACCTTGTGATAAGTGTATGCAGTCCATAGATATAATAATATTTCTATGATGCAGTCCATGGACACTTTTTTTAACGTAGAGAAATCCTTCGGAGTACTATAACGAATACCATAACGTAGGGAAATCACTATCAGCATAGACAAGGGGTCCTGGAATCTTCATTCGGAATACAACCGGGGTCAGGAATGTAGAGCCACAACATCCATTTACTATTAGATCAGCTGTGTGCTCGTTTGCCACCCTTCAAGAAAAGAGCCTATGATTTTTAAAAGGCCGGCAACGCTTCTGCAATTCCTCTGGTGTTGCAGTTGTTCATGGGCGGCGGTAATTACTTACCATCAGATAATCCGCATGTTCGTTTGCCCCCTCGCATATAAAAAAATCCTTACCTGGATAAAATATATATTGTATTACCAATTTATGATATTATATTTATTGCATACCTTAAGCGAAAGCGCAAGGTAATGTTCTACTATCGCCTAAAAATTAAAATTCCAACATTTTATCGAATAAAATCGTATCTAGCAATCATATTATACATATAAATGATATAAAAAACACATTGATAGAAAGATAAATGATTGTTGAACTTATTAATAATTTTTTTAAATCGATTAATTGCTATTTTTAAATTAAAAAAAAAGGGTTTTAGTGGCTTATGGTGTGGATTTATCATGTCCCTGTGGCTTGTAAACACTATAACTTTTGAAAATATCAATTGTTTAACTCAATCTATTTTTTAATCTCTTTATCTATCATGTGGGAAACCACTGAATGTAAATGGCAGTGTAATTTTGTTTTGTTTAGCTATAATTAATTTTTTTCGGTTTCAAAATGGCGAATTTTTCGTTGATTTGGTTGCCTCGTACATAAATTGTTTCTGTAAATGGGGATCTACAGCCACAGAGTAGTTTAGTTCACAGAGTACCTTTGTATTAAGTTTAGTTCGGCTTCAGTCGCCGTCGTGAGTGGACATTGTTTCGGTTGTTTTCAGCGGCTCAAAAAGATCGCTGTAGAAATAAACAATATTCGAATAACCAAATTTCTTAAATATTTGATTATAATAATAATAAGAGATTTTTTTATTACAATATTTAAAAGCACAGAATAAATAATAGTAGTACCTACGTACTAAAAGTAAGTAGTATAATTTTTTTTTGTCATGGGTGACATTTTCATGCTTTTCGAGGGTGTCGAAACCGATAGGGTTGTCGAAATGTAAATCCAAGATGGCGGCCGCAATAGGTATCAATTTTTTCATCATGGGTGTCATTTTCATGGTTTTCGAGGGTGCTGAAGCCGATAGTGCTGTCGAAATGTAAATCCAAGGTGTAGGCTGCAATAGGTATAAAATTTTTCATCATAGGTGTCATTTTCATGGTTTTCGGGGGTGTTGAAGCTGATAGTGCTGTCGAAATGTAAATCCAAGATGGCGGCTGAATTAGGTACCAATTTATTCATCATGGGTGTCATTTTCATGGTTTTCGAGGGTGTTGAAGCCGATAGTGCTGTCAAAATGTAAATCCAAGATGGCGGCTGCAAAATATATCAATTTTTTATCTTGGGTGTCATTTTCATGGTTTTCGAGGGTGTTGAAACTGATAGTGCTGTCGAAATGTAAATCCAAGATGGCGGCTGCAATAGGTATCAATTTTTTCATCATGGGTGTCATTTTCATGGTTTTCGAGAGAGTTGAAGCCGATAGGGTTGTCGAAATGTAAATCCAAGGTGGCGGCTGCAATGGGTATCAATCTTTTCATCATGGGTGTCATTTTCATGGGTTTCAAGGGTGTTGAAGCCGATAGTGCTGTCGAAATGTAAATCCAAGATGGCGGCTGAAGTAGGTACCAATTTTTTCATCATGGGTGTCATTTTCATGGTTTTCGAGGGTGTTGAAGCCGATAGTGCTATCGAAATGTAAATCCAAGATGGCGGCTGCAATAGATATAAGTTTTTTCATCATTGGTATCATTTTCATGGTTTTCGGGGGTGCTGATGCTGATAGTGCTGTCGAAATGTAAATCCAAGGTGGCGACTGCAATAGATATCAAGTTTTTCATCTTGGGTGTCATTTTCATGGTTTTCGAGAGTGTTGAATCCGATAGTGCTGTCGAAATGTAAATCCAAGATGGCGGCTGAAGTTGGTACCAATTTTTTCATCTCGGGTGTCATTTTCATGGTTTTCAAGAGTGTTGAAGCCGATAGTGCTGTCGAAATGTAAATCCAAGATGGCGGCTGCAATAGGTATCAATTTTTTCATCATGGGTGTCATTTTCATGGTTTTCGAGGGTGTTGAAGCCGATAGTGCTGTCGAAATGTATTTAAACTACTTTAATAGTTCCGTATAATCATGTTATACGTAATTTTTTTAATGCGCTTAAGGTATGCCCAATTGGATTTACCAATATATATTATTTTCTTTATATATTAAAAGTACGTGTCACGTTGTTTGTCCGCGATGGACTCCTAAACTACTGAACTGATTTCAATGAAATTTTTGGTCAATGTGCAGTTTGGTCCAACTTAAAAGATAGGATAGCTTACATCTCAATTTATAGTCGCAATACAATATTATTTTATTGAAAATTATTTGTCTATTATTTGACAGTCACAATTATCTGTAGCTATCCAAACGATTCTGTCAGGTGACGATATCTGTTGACTGGATTGAGTAAATATTTAATAGATGGCGCTATGTTAAAAATACAAACGTTTAATATAAGCTACAATTTAGTAGTATAACCACCACGTGTTGCTGTAAGTATTCAACAGATAGAACCAATTTCAAAAAATTTTTGCAGACTGTGTGCAGTTTGGTCCAACTTGAGAGATAGGATAGTTTTTATCCCGATAAGTGACCCTCAATTTTTTTATTGCTAATTTCAGGAGATTTTTTGGGAAAGCAAATGGTCGTTCGGAAAGGGCAGAACAACGTCTGCCTGGTCAGCTAGTATATATATGACCTTATCGTTAATCTCGTTTTTTCTTAAACGTTACCCCCACACTAGCATTTTTTCCTGTGTCGTGGAGGCAGTTTACAAACACAAATTCCACGAGGACAAACATCCAGTCCCGGAACAATTATTTGTAGGCCATACAAATACTTGTTCCGTGCGGGATTCGAACCCGCGGCCCCCAGCGCAACAACTCATTGCTAAGCCACTGCGCCACGCAGCCGTCACCTCATAGCGCTTTATATCTAGAGTTATCTTGTAAAATTGTAACAGCCTATCAAAAGTCCACTGCTGGACAAAGGTTACCTCCATAGATTGCTTCAAAGAAAGAATATTTGCCATAGATGCTTGGCTGGTGAGCTGGCAACCGATATTTTAGTTGCGATCTAAGCAAACACTGCTGCACATCTCCCGACTTTGTTTCCCTCTATCTTACGACACTTAGGGACAGATATCTTGTAGTGGATATTCTAACATCGCATTTGTTAAACGAATCTATAAAATTACAACGAAAATTGGAATTACGATACGGCTTATATATATATATATATATATATATATATATATATATATATATATATATATATATATATATATATATATATATATATATATATATAACTTATATATATATAACTTTACAGCAAAACTACAAGTAACCCGTACAATAATCGAAACGTAATTAAATTTAATCAATTTCAATTGCGTAATTAAAAAGTTCAGTTTCATAACTAGAAGCTAGAGATGCAAATCGTTAAATGTAACAAGAATTAACACACCAAATCACGACTTAGAGCAACTCGTGAGGAGTCTTGCTTCGATTATGGAAGACGAATATAACCTGCTTAGCACATATCTACGCAAAATAATTTGTGGCCAAGCAATCTTCATGACGCAATGTAAGTTATTTATTACAACTACAAAAAAAACTTTTAATAGAAAATAAAAATGGACTACAAAAACTAAAAAGACTAAAACAAATTTCATAAATTAGCTTTTGTAATCAGTGTTAAAACATAGTTGCAATCAAATTCCTAAATTATTGTTATTCATTCATTCATTACAGACAATCAAAATTCAACTGTTCATCATAGGCCTTATCCATAGACTATACCTAGTTTCAGTAGGAGTAGTATCACGTGGTAGAGCCATGCTTTTTTTTTTATAGGAGAGGGCGCACACGAGCATGCGGCTCATCTGATGGTAAGTGACTACCGCCGCCCATGAACAACTGCAACACCAGGGGAATTGCATGTGCGTTGCCGGCCTTTTAGAAAGGAGTAGGCTCTTTTCTTGAAGGTCCCTAAGTCGTATCGGTCCGGAAAAAATAGCTGGTGGTAAACTATTCCACAAGGAAGTTGTGCGAGGAAGAAAACATCTTCTAAATTGCACAGTAGTGGACCGCCAATCATCTAGTTGGTGTGGATGGTATTGGGAGTTCTGCCGCAATGTGCGTTCGTGAAATGTGGCGGCTGGGATTAATCCGAACAATTCCTCAGAGCACTCCCCGTGGTAAATGCGAAAGAAAATGCAAAGAGATGCAACATCTCTTCACAGCCCCAATGAGTCGAGCCGATCGGAAAGGATTCGGTCGTCGACGATTCGCAGTCGATGCTGCAGGTATATTAGTAGTATAGTTGTAGCACGAATGGGTCGACTCGACCGGGGAAGGACCACGCTCTCACAGAATACCAGCGTAAAATGGCAGTTTAACACTGCTGTGTTTCGTATGGTGAGTGTAGAGATCCGGAGACCCTTTTCACTGGAAAAGAGGCATTCCATCTTAGTCCTCACGGGTGACAACGCATCTGCATTCTGATTCGCAAACGAGGATAGATGTAGATGTCTATGGACCACAGCAACCACTTGCCATCAGGTGGACTGTGTGCTTGTTTGTCACCCTATCCTATAAAAAAAACCATAGTAACTACGCTTGGTGGGCGCGTTGATCCACAGTTTTAATTATTTACAGTTGAAATAAGGAAGATACTGCTGCCCATCTTCTGTATCTCCTTATACTATAAACAAAAAATGTAACATAGTTAATTATTATTCTTATTTTGTTTTTATTCTATATTGATACGCCTACGTCAAATTCTCACCACTCCATGTGCTGACTGGTAGAGATTGCATCAAGGCATTAAGTTCACCCTTTGTATCATTTTAGATTAAGGAATGCAATAAACAATAAATAAACAAATATCATGGTCCTCTCGTATTGTAGGAAGGACTTGCTTTAATCTTTACGCTTGGCAGGTGCATAGAAAGTACCAGACAGCACACAACCTCGTATCTTTCAGCCAGCTCCCGTTGAAGGTCTCTATATTTTACGTTTGGCGTAAAGGGGATGGTTAAAAACCGCCATTTCAAACGGAATACATAAATTAAGATTTCATTATATATTTCTAAGTGATGTGGAGAAGCCACGCTACAGCTGTTTTACAGTTAAAGCACGATTGGATCGGCTCGATCGGGGGAGGACCACGCTCTCACAAAATACCAATCTAAAATACTCCGCCACCACCATACGACATAATTATAATTGTTAGTAGAAAAACACCATCAGACTTCAAACCAGAAATCTAGCATAATGATTACTTCTATTTACACAAACACCACACATTGAATTAAAATAATTTTAGAAAGAAAGAAAGCATCTTTCTTTTTTTTTATTAATTATACGAATTTTGTCGTTTAATTTTGATATCGGGACATCAAACACTTCAATCCTCCCGTGCCGTGACAATGACTGCTGCAAAGCGCTCAGAATTAAAATAAAGTAAACTTAAAAAAAATCTAAGTCTGACACTCTTGACTCCAGCTAATGTGATGATCTGAATATTTACGATTAAAGCTGGCATTTCCAATATATAATTTATGCTAAGAGTACTTTCTGTAATATTCTACAGTTAAATCTTTTGACCTACGCGAAATATTATGAGAGATAGAATGTGACTATTCTATCTCTCATCATATTTGGCGCAAGTATTTCATTAGAATGGTAAAATATATTTTTAATACCTACTTGATTTTAATTTGGACACACCTACAGCGAGAATCTTAAGAGTTATTTCTTATTTGTGATGTAATATTCTGGTTGAAACGCTTAATGAGTGGTTATTGACAGGTGGTGAAACAGTAATATAGTTTGATATGCGTGTGTGCCTCAATTTGATTGGCGATTACCTGAGGCAAAACATGCTTCAAATATTAAAAACCATACTTAAAATCGACAATGACCTAAATATTTATTCAGTATATTATACGCTATGGTTTAATCAACTGAATTTAGCAGTCGTAGAATTTATAACCGTTGCAGTAGACGCATCAGACACATATATTATACGTGGTAGAAACATGCCGTAACTATATAGTTGCAGCACGAATGGGTTAGCTCAACCCACGAAGCACTATGCACTCAAAGAATTATGTGTGTGGGAGTGTAGAGAACTAAAATCTCTTTTCACTGGAAACCAGGCATTCCATCTAAGTCCTCAGGGGTGAAAATGCATTAGCATTTTGATTCTTAATCAGAATAAATGTAGATGTCTATGGGCCATAGAATACATTTACCATCAGGTGGACTGTATCACACTTATTCAATAAAAAAGTAGACATTTATGATAAAGTGGAGACCGCGCTTAGGTATACATAGCGTGGAACTACCCCTGGCCAAATGTAGCGACGATATATGCAAAACGGAAGGCAGCAATTGGGTGCATGCAGCCATAATTTAAAATTGATCAAGGTCATACCAATAGTTTTTGAGTTATTCTTAATAAATTATATTGAAGTCTGCTGTACAAAATTTTTAATTTTAAATTATATTATAATTTACTCTCAACTACTTCCTCCTCCTCCCGAAGTTTCCAGACTTTGTAGCACCTATGGTTATGGAGGGACATGGGGAGACTGCCTCCAGTATTCATGTTTGTTAAAAATAAGTTGAATCGAATGCGATAAGATCAGTAATACGAGTAATAGTTTTATTAAACAGGTGCAATTCGTTCATATATAATTTAAAATTAAAATCTTGTACAACCGACTTCAATATAAATTATTAAGAATAACTCAAAAACTGTTGATCAAACCTTGATCAAATTTATATCACATGTGGAGCACCAGCTTTCAATCAAAAAAAGAATCATTGAAATTGGTTCATCAGTAAAAAGTTATGAGGTGACACACATAAAAAAACATACAGTCGAATTGAGTATCGGCTCCTTTTTGAAGTCGGTAGAAAAAGGAGAATGCGCGATGATTTCAGCAATAGTGCATCTCAATGGTAAGGTCGAAAGTTCATGATAAGAAGCAATGTTAGATACATGATTTTTGATTTTTAGCGAAACACAATGGATCTGATTACGACAATGCTCTCGATTCATTTGATTGGCCTTGCTTCTTAAAGCAGTCGATTTATCTTATAATCGTTTTTGGCATTCCTCGATATGTCTACAACATTTCGTTTAATGATGTTAAATTTGCTCAAAGGATTCGCGTACAGTTCTGTAATGTCTTAATCAGATGATTATCTTGATCTTTTTGTAAGTGGATTTTGTATTTAAAAACATCTTATTTTCAATTATAGAACAATGTAATTTAAACGAACATTTTTTTTAATACGAATGACAAACGAGCTCATAGCACACAGTGGTAAGTAGATGCTGTGTTCTATAAACAGCTACATCTATCCTCGATTAAGAATCAAAATGCAGAATGCGTTGTCACGCCTGAGGTGAGACTAAGGTAAGAAGCCTTGCGTCCTGTAAAAATCATCTCGGGTTCTCTTCACTTACTGTACGAAACACAACGGCATTAAGCTGCTATTTCACGCTATTATTCTGTGAGAGCGTGGCCCTTCCACGATTCAGCCGATCCATTCGCTGTAACCATAATATAGCTGCAGCGTAGCTCTACCACGTATTAGGTGGCGGCGATGGAAAACTCCATAACATTTTTTATAGGATAGGGTGACAAACGAGTACATAGTCCACCTGATGGCAAGTGGTTGCTGTGACCCATAGACATCTACATTTATCCTCAATAAATAATCAAAATGCAAAAATGCGTCGTCACCCGTGACGACTAAGATGAAATGCCTCTTTTCCAGTAAAATAGGTCTCTGGTTCTCTACACTCACCATACGAAACACAGCAGTATCAAGCTGCCATTTTACGCTGGTATTCTGTGAGAGCGTGGTCCTTCCCCGGTCGAGCCGACCCATTCGTGCTACAACTATACTACTAATATAGCTGCATCATGGCTCTACCACGTATAACCATGTACCACGTATTACCACGTATCATCTTGTGGGTATCGTAAAAGGGCAACAAGGATAAATTCCATTGGTGGAAGTGGATGCCCCCTATTGATAGCCCTAGAAACTTCATAATAGGTGATGGTGAGCGGCATCTGTAACTGCGATCGCCAAACTGCTAACTATGGTAATTATGACAAATATTTCTTTGTAGAAAAGCTTTTCTCAGGGAGTGAACTGTTATGCACATAGATATACTATTTAATATTTCTATGGTTATGCACATAGATATAAATTTCTATGGTTATGCACTATCCGCTCGCTTGCTTCTGGCAATGACCGTTTCTAATACGAAAACTCGAACATTGCTCTTAGCAACGATCGTTTCCAATAATTATTTTTTATTAAACAACGCTAAACTCTATTTCAAAGACCGTAAAGTTCTTTCAAAACATTTTCAAACCATTGTCTAAAAGATTATATAATATACGGACGCAAGTTTGCAACTTCATACAAAATTTTTTTTTATAAAACTATGAAGTATAGTTTGAAGTCGCCATTTTTAGTGGAGAATTGTGTAACAGCGGGTACATTTTTATTTTTTTATGAAGATTTTTCTACCACTATTGTTATTATTTCTTGTTCAATAGCAAAAATAGCTATTCTAGTTTATAAAAATTCTGAAAAACTATATCGATATCGCGCAAATTTTTTCACACTTGTTCATCTGAAACCGCCAAAATATGCTCGACCTCAACTTTAGTCTCATATAAAATATTATATTATATTATACAACTTTTGTCAAAATAACAAACACTACTTTGTTCCTTATCTTATTGTCTCCACAAAACAAACAATATTGCGCTAGGCCACTCGGATCGATTGTAAATCAAGTTGTAATGAAGGTGGCCACGCAGAGTTTATAATGTCAAATTTCTGTATAATGTTTAAAGTTTTTTTGCAATCGAAAGCAAGCGAGCGGCTATTAAACAAAAAGAAAAATAAAACAGGATGATGATCTCTTATTTCTAAAAGTTAAGTAATGGTTCTTGACTCCTAATTGCACTAGGTAATAGGAGTCGAAATACCATCTTTTTTTTTAAAGAATAAGGGTGACAAACGAGCACACTTTCCACCTGATAGTAAGTAATTGCTGTGGTCCATAGACATCTACATCTATCCTCGATTACGAAACAAAATGCATATGCGTTGTCACCCGTGAAGACTAAGATGGAATGTTTCGTTTCCAGTAAAAAGGTTCTCCGGTTGTCTACACTCACCATACGAAACACAACAGCGTAAAGCTGACTATTTTACGCTGGTAGTCTGTGAGAGCGTGGCCCTTCCCTGGTCGAGCCGACCCATTCGTGCTACAACTATACTACTAATATAGCTGCAGCATGGCTCTACCACGTAAATCTGGCCTTGTTGTAGCGGATAAAGAAATCCATAATCTTATTTCATCCTGTGGGTGACTTTAAAGGTGATTTAGGGAAATTCAAATAATATCATATACTTCTTCAACTTTGACATCGGATAGTGAGACATCTTATTGATTACCACTGTCACTATTATTGGCCTATTGATCATCAGATCAAGAGATTAGAGTCTCAGAAGTTCATTCAACGTGAACAAACCGAGTTTGATCCTACGCCTATGGTCAGTATAAACCTTGTTATGGGTTATAATCATGATGATAAAGGTGACTACCGTAAAATTTGCTCTACACCCCACAGGATGCGCCTTTATTACAATTACAATTTTAGCGCATATGGCAAAATTACTTCTAAACAAACCACCTGTTCCGAATGCAAAAAATTGCCAGATATGACAGATGGTAAATTGGTCATATTTAAAAGAGCAGTATTACTTTGTAGTTTAGATGCTAAATGCTCTATCGTCACCATTTACAAACCACGTTTGCTGGGACATCGTATTTTGCTGTGGCATTCCATTTTCTGCCGACTTCCAAAAAGGAGACGGTACTCAATTCGACTGTATGTTTTTTTTATGTGTGTTACCTCATAACTTTGTACTGGGTGAACCGATTTCGATGATTATTTTTACTTTGTACTGGGTGAACCGATTTCGATGATTATTTTTTATATGAAATCTGATAGTTCTCGTGTGGTCCCATATGAATTTGATCAAGGTCAGACCAATAGTTTTTGAGTTATTCTTAAATAACTTATATTGAAGTCGGCTGTACAAAATTTTTAATTTTAAATTATAATACTTACTTTTACGCAATGACATACTCTTTTGCATTCGAGGCGAGTGATTGAAAGTATAAATATATTTTATATTCTATAAATATAATTTCACATGAAATATAGAGAAAAACTATACCTGATGGCAAAATCTTCTTAAGATAATTCCGTTTTACAACGTTCATATAAAATATATAGGAATTTTTGTAACAATTTATTAAAAAAGTGGAAGTATAATTATAGTAATCAGATACAACCTAGTTGCGTTTTGGTTCTTAATAGTTAACGGATATACGAGTAGATGTCTATTGGCCAAAACATCCACTTAACATGACGTGGACTGTGTTCTCGTTTATCATCCTAACATGTATAAAAATATAAAAACAATACGTTTTCTTAGTCAAACCTTAAAATAGAACGTAGTTATTTATTTTCAATGATAATATCCATTACAACATTACTCTGATATTTCGTAAGTTCATAACTATAATATACTACAGAGATGTAGATGTTGGCATTAAAATGAGCATTTACGACTCACGCTCGGTTTGTACACGCTTAAATAACCGATTCCTAGGAGCTGTTTTAGCTGACTAAAAAATAGGAGGTATTCAATTCCACTGTATATTTTTTGTATGACTGCCTCGTTGGTCTAGTGGTTGTAGAAGGGCGATTGCTGATCATGAGGTCCCGGGTTCGAATCTCAGGTCGGGCCAAAAAATCAGTTATTGAGTTTTTCCATCAAGAAATTCTCAGTAGCTGCCCGGAGTCAGCAAGTTGGCGGTGTTTCACCCCCGTGCCTCGGAAAGCACGTGAAGCCGTAGGTCCTGCGCCTGATCTCTCTCCGGTCGTGTCGGTTTACCATCCCATCGGGCTATGAGAGTGAGGGAATAGAGAGTGCACCTGTGCTTGCGCATACACTTGGGCACTATAATACTGTCCTGCGTCGATGGCTAGTCTCCGTTGAGACTGGCCGCCGTGGCCGAAATTCGGTCTGAAGGAAATTATTATTATTGGGGTTATCTTTAAAGTTTTCTCATCTGGTTTGGCTGTTTAAATATATAATTGTAAACGAAATATATAAGCATACATAAATATCAATAAAAAAAATTATACAAAAAAATAAAAATTCAACAGTGGTAGAGCCACGCGGCAGATTTTGCTGTCGCACGGATGGGCCGGCTCGAACTGGGGTGGTACCACAACCTCACAGAAAACCAGCGTGAAGTAGAGGTTCACCTCTGCGTTTCGCTTGGTGAGTGCAGGTGGCCGGAGGCCCTTTTTACTGGAAATGAGGCATTCCATCTTAGTCCTCACGGGTGACAACGCATCTACATTTTGAATTGTAATAGAGGATAGATGTAGATGTCTATGGGCCGCAGCAACCACTTACCATCAGGTGGACTGTGTGCTCGTTTGTCACCCATATCCTATTAAAAAAAATAGAATAAATACATAAAAATTACATAAATATATAAAAACCCAACCAGATGGAAGCCCTCGGCAGGGGAGACCAAACGGCCGCGGGTTAGGGGGAAAGGGAAAGAAACCGGCGGACGATGCGGGCGGTTTCGAGGAACACCGCCTTCTGCATTTGAGCTTGGAGCGGTCCGTCACGGAGTCCCAGTCGCCTCAGATGACCCGAGAGGCTAACTGGGATTAACCCGTTCGCAGAAACGACCACAGGAATAATTTCGGCCGGCAGACGACCCCACATGTCGGTCACCTCGTGAGCCAGGTCCAGATATTTTGTCAGCTTATCTGTTTCGGCTTTCACGAGGTTCTCGTCATAAGGAATGGTAATGTCGCCCAAAAATATCCTTGACTGTGCCCGGTCCATCAGCACAATATCAGGCTTATTCGCGAGAATAATCCTGTCTGTGATAATGGCCCGGTCCCAGTAGAGCCTGGCGCGGTCATTTTCGAGCACGGCTTCCGGCAAGTACTTATAATACGGCAGTTTCCGATCCACGAGACCGTATTTCAGAGCGAGCTCCTGGTGTAGAATCCTGGCTACTAGGTTGTGTCTGTGCAAATACTCAGAGTTAGAAAGCGCCGAACAACCGGAGATGACATGCCTAAGTGACTGACCGGGATGGCGACAAGCTCGACAGATGTCGACGGTGCCACCCTTTAGAATGTATCTCCGATAATTGTTGGTCTTAATAACCTGATCCTGTATTGCACAGACAAAACCCTCAGTTTCCCCAAAGAGGTCACCGAAACGTAGCCAGTGGATGGAGGCGACTGTGTCTACGAAAGGCTCATGAAGTGCCTTGTATAACCTCCCGTGGAGCTCTTTCTCCTTCCATACGGTCTCCCGGTCGGAAATGCTCTGTACTGCCGGGTCTTGCCATTGCTCTTTGGCTAAGGATAGAGGGGTAAGTCCTTTATCACAAGAAATAACGTCCCTATAGTATGGATCATTCGCTCTCGTCAGAAAGTAATTACGGAGGCTGCACACTTCGCGATTATGAATGGTAAGCGCGCTTAAAAAGCCGCGCTCACCATGCTTCCGTGGCAAGTACAGCCTCATTACTGACGATCTCGGATGATGCATCCTGTGGGACGTCATTATAGTGCGGACTTTTCTGTCCAGAGCATTCAGTTCGGTCTGAGTCCACCTGAGCATGCTGCTGCGTTCAGGTGACGATTGATTCTCGCGCTCAAAATGGATGTTAGTGTCTTGTATATCGTGGGTAGACACGTTATGGGGCGGTATTTGCTCGGGTCTGTGGTATCCTGATCTTTATGAACGAAATGAGTGATCCCAGTAGTGAAGAGGCTCGGGAGCGACTTCTGGTCGAGAGCCTCTTGAAACTGTCGGGCGAGTACAGCGTGACACACCACGAACCCCTTCAGCCAGTAGTGATGCAGCCCGTCGAGCCCCGGACTTTTCCAGTTCGGGGCTCTACGGACCGCCTCAGCTACGTCATCCAGCGTTATGATGACGGGGTCCATGGGCGTAACATTCGCACACTGACTCGCCACAACTTCCGTCCAAGGACCCTCGCTGTGGTTTGCGGGCTCTGACCACAGGCCACGCCAGAATGCGATAGTGTCGGCCTGATTCGGTGCTGGGCCCGTTCCACGTACCACTGGTCGCTCCAGTGATTCATAGAGCCTCTTCTGATCACTCTGGAAGAGACGGTTCTGGTTGAACCGTGTCGACCTCTCGGTATATCGCCGAATCCGCTTCCCCCAAGCAGCTATTCTCTGCTTCAGGTCGTCTATGCGCTCCGTCAGTTTTTGCGTTATATCCGGCTGGGACAAACTGATATTTGTCCCAGCAAACGCCATCCTGACGGTGCGCACAATTCTCGGCCTATTATTGCCCGACCTGAAGCTTATCAGTCTGCCGATGAGGGCCCTTGCCTTTGCGATACGGTCCTCAATCCTTCTTCTCCAGGCTGGGATGGCGCTACTTTGTCTAGTAGCGCGTCCAGCCTTGGGAACTTTGGCGTCAATAATGCGGCAAACTGCCAGTGAGGCGCCAAAAATTATTATTATTATTATTATATTTTTTTGTATGTAATTACGCGATTATTTCGTCAATTGGGAACCAATTTATATGATTACCGTTACAGCCTATAAAATCTACTGCTAAACATAGGCCTTTCCCTTATATTATCTCATAGGGGGAAATATGCCATAGTTGCCACGCTTGGCGAGCGCGTTGGCAACTACAGTTTTTATTTTAGTTATTATTAGAAAGACGCTGCTGTCCATCTCCTACTTTGTTTCCTTCTGTCGCCTCTTACGACACAGGGTGATATGAGGTAGTGAATATTCTAACACCGCCAATACACGGTAAAGAATTTCCACGAAAGAGATAAATTTATATACAAAATTCTTTTTTTAATAAGGAAGTTATACTTACAAGCGCAGGAATTGCATAATTTAATACCGACCTCTCCGTTCCACCATCGGACAACCCGACGTTCAGCCAGTCTCCACCCCTTCGTTGTTGACTCACCACGCATTCGAACCAAACGGTTTGCTACATCGTTCATCGTGCGTACAGCAAAGGAGTGGAATAAGTTGCCAGCATCTGTGTTTCCATCCGATTACAATGTGTCTTCAAGGCAAGAGTGAATAGGTGCGCTCCACCTTACGCTACATCACCATTTACCATCAAGTGAGATTGTAGTTAAGCGCTGGCTTAGAATAATATAAAAAAAACTTCAGGGGTAATCACATATTTATTTTAAGAAAATCTCCACTCCAAATGGTGGAAAATAGGGAATGAAGTTTTTAATATGCTTAGTTAAATGAAACTTCTATTTCTAAAACATACGTTTAGTTCGGAAATATGTGTTTATGTTAAATGTCTGAAACTGGCCCTGGATCAAAGTGCTGGACCCTCTCTCAAAAATAATGTCCTTGTGACCAGTTGTGCGGCTATATGATGTTCTGTATCTTTACGATTATGTACGTGCGATTTCATACTTTCTACTCATAACATATACTTGTGAAGTTAGTAAATTAGTAATTAATCCATGGATCGTTGTAATGATGAACCACTTAAGATGATATTACTTCGCAGAAGCGCGGTTAAATAAGCTTTACGTATCATGTTTATTAGTATATTAGGCAAAGCTGTAATATATGCGAAAACCAATTATCTGCCCATGTGCCCATGCTCGAAGGGTGGATAAAATTAAGTAAGGGGATAAACATTTTCTCCTTTCTCCGGGGATAAAAGTATCTCCTGCCCATACAAGCCCGGCTGGCGGCTTTCTCCAGTCCGGAGTCCGGACTAAACATGAACTTGCGATATTTTTCCTAGTCCTCAGGGGTAACGACGCATTCTACATTTTGTTTCTGAATCTAGAATGGATGTAGACATCTATTAGACACATTATTCAAGTGGACTGTGTGCTCTTTTGTTTGTTTGCTTGTATGAAAAAAATTTCCATTAAAACATTATACTGCTAATTTACGCTGGTATTCTTTAAGAATGTGATCCTTCCTCGGTCCTACCAACGATCCATAGCCAATCAATTCATAATACAACTGTAATACACCTGCAACGTTATTCTTCCACCTAAGAATACATTGTAAATTAACTCGAAAATAAAGTTCATGTAATTTTTAACTAACAGAAAAATTACTTTTAATATGCTCGTAACAAAGATAAGCCTTTGTCTTGGACAGCAGACGATCTCAATTTAGATTACGTCCTTGACTTCGATGTCAGAGGCCAAGATCCGGGTATGACCAACAATCAGGCCACTATGATCCGAAGCAATTAGGGATGGGAAAAAATAAACAGGCAAAAACCCTTGATGTTATGTAAGCGACGACACGAACATCCGTTGCGTGATTTTTTTCTAAGAATGTTTTATAGGCACGTTAATTTAATCGATTAGGATTCTAAATAAGCTTTATGCGGTAGTTTGAGCTATCTTTAACATTCAACTACAATTAATTAATATATGTAGTGTTTTTTATTCTATATTGCCGCACCTACGTCAAATTCTTACCACTCCATGGGTTGACTGTTTGTATTCTTTTGTTTTAAGGAACGCAGTAAAGAATAAATAAATAAAAAAATAAAAAAAAATGTAACTAGCTGTACCCCGCGACTTCGCCCGCGTGTAATTTAGGGTTTTAATTATGTTGCGCGGAATTCTAATTCTTTTTCTAAAATATAAATAGCCTAAATTACTCCTTATAACATCAGCTATCTCCCAATGAAAGTCCCATCGAAATCGCTCTAGCCGTTTCGGAGATTAGCCGGAACAAACAGACAGACAGACAGACAAAGACAGACAGACAGACAAAAATTTAGAAAATTGTTGTACTTGCATATGCACTTAGTAAAAAAGCTGTTATTTTGACATTACAAACAGACACTTATATTTTATTTATTTGTATATATATATATATGTATAACAGAAACAGAAACAGAAACTTTTTTATTTAATATAGATTATAAATAATACTTATTGAAAGTCACTTTTTGTATAATTACCACTTATATGTATATATATATATAAAAAAATTGCCGTGTAGTGGCGGCTAAGAATATCCACTACCCCATATCTTCCTGTGGGTGTCGTAAAAGGCGACAACGGGAAACAGGCAGGAGATGGGAAGCAGCATCTTTCTGGTAACGGCAAAAATTATAAAAAAACTGCGGTTGCCAACCCGCTCGCCAAACGTGGCAAATATGGCAATATACCCCCCATGATGAAAGGTACGAAGAGACGGCCCCCAGTCCCCGGCGGCCCCGCTATTCCTGGCTATAGTGGCGACCATGGTAACGGCGGGGCAGGGGATGCTAAGAATCTCCGGTGGAGGTTCGGTTGCCACCTACGACGACTCGACCTGGCAACATACAACACACGCACCCTGAGGACTGACGAGAAGATTGTGGAGCTGGAAGAAGAGATAGACAAGATACGCTGGCATATTATAGGATTATCCGAAGTCCGAAGAGAGGGGGAAGAAACGGTAATCCTCGAATCCGGCAACTTGCTCTATTACCGTGAGGGCGATCATCTGTCCCAAGGAGGTGTCGGATTTATCGTCCACAAGTCTCTCGTTAACAACGTTGTAAAGATTGAGAGTGTGTCGACGAGGGTTGCGTACCTTATACTCAGAATCACCAAACGGTATTCGCTGAAGGTCATACAGGTTTACGCACCAACCTCGGCACACCCAGATGAGGAGGTGGAGGAAATGTATGAGGATATCTCTAGAGCCATGCATTCCTCCAAAACCCAATATACGGTATTAATGGGAGACTTCAATGCAAAACTAGGCACAAGAGAGAACGGTGAGCTGTAAGTGGGGAAATTTGAAATAGGGCAACGGAACCCAAGGGGCCAGCAGCCGGCCGACTTCATGGAGAAAGAGGGACTCTTTATGTCGAACTCTTTCTTCCAGAAGCGGCCCCACAAGAAGTGGACCTGGTCGAGCCCCGACGGTTCGACAAAAAATGAGATTGAATTAATTATGACGACCAACCGACAACTGTTCAGTGATGTCTCAGTGATCGCGAGGGTGAAAACTGGTAGCGATCACCGAATGGTTAGAGGCACACTGAACCTAAACGTTAAGTTGGAGAGGTCTCGTCTATTGAAGTCAACGCTCCGTCCCCGTTTCGTCTAATCCAAAGTCCCGAAACCTTTATGCTCGAGTTACAAAACCGTTTTCAGTGCCTAGAAGACTGCAATGAAGTGGACGATATGAATGACAAGCTCATGGAAACTGTCCATGCGGTGAGAGCTAAGTTCTGCAAGACCCGCCGCAGAAGAACACAAAAACTCTCCGATCACACTCTTAATCTCATGGCTGTTAGACGGGAGATGAAGCTACATTCTTCAACAGATTTGACAGCATACAGGCAACTGAACAGACGGATCTCCAAATGCATGCGGCGGGACTTACGCAACTTCAATACAGCTCGTATTGAAGAAGTGATCGAGCGGAACCAAGGCTCCAAAGTCTTTGCCAGAGATCTGTCTGGCAGAAAGAGCCAACTGTCAAAGCTGAAGACCGAGTGTGGCAGCATCGTTTCCGGGGCACCTGAGATTTTGAGTGAGATTGAGAGGTTCTATGGGCAGCTGTACACGTCATCGTTGGAGCCGCACGCAAGTGTGAGTAACGATCCAAGAGCGAGTCTTATCCGACATTATTCCGATGATATCCCGGACGTCAGTCTGAGCGAAATTAGAATGGCTCTCCAGCACCTTAAAAACAGCAAGGCCCCAGGCGAGGATGGAATTACAGCGGAGCTTCTGAAAGCGGGTGGAAAACCGGTACTTGAAGTCCTTCAGAAGCTCTTTAATTCCGTCCTCCATTTTGGCATTACACCGGAGGCGTGGAGCAGAAGTGCGGTGGTCTTGTTCTTCAAGAAAGGTGACAAGGCTCTCTTGAAAAACTACAGACCGATTTCCCTTCTGAACCGCGTCTACATGCTGTTTCCGAGAGTCATTACGAATTGTCTCGCACGCAGACTTGACAACTGCCAGCCTCCCGAACAAGCCGGTTTCCGAAAAGCCTTTAGCACCATAGACCACATACATTCCCTTAAACGGTGCCAAGTTGACTGTCGGCATATCGAAGTGCGGAAGTGCTTGTACAGTAGGGCTACGATGGCTATCCGAGTACAGAACCAGAGTATGAAACCTATCCAATTGCAGAGAGGTTTAAGGCAGGGTGACTTCATATCCCCGAAACTCTTTACCGCTGCATTGGAAGACGTTTTCAAGCTTCTGGACTGGAAAGGATACGGTATCAACATCAATGGCGAGTACATCACTCACCTTCGATTTGCTGACGATATAGTCCTTATGGCAGAATCGCTGGAGGACCTAAGCACTATGCTCAATAGTGTTTCCCAACGGATAGGTCTTAAGCTGAACATGGACAAAACAAAGATCATGTTTAATGTCCATGACACACCTATGCCGGTAGTTGGTGGAAACACTAAGCTCGAAGTTTTTGACGAGAATGTTTACCTGGGACAAATAGTCCGACTAGGTAAGTCCAACTTCGAACGAGAGGTCAATCGACGGATTCAACTCGGTTGGGCAGCGTTCGGGAAATTACGGCACATCTTCTCGTCAGGTATACCTCAAAACTTGAAAACGAGACTGTACACCCAGTGCGTGATGCCAGTGATGACATACCTACGGAACTGACACGTGGTCCTTCACTGCTGGCCGGATGAGGAAGCTCAAGGTCGCTCAGCTAGCTGTGTAGAGGGCTATGCTCGGAGTTTCTATGCGTGATAAACTCAGAAATGAGGATTTCCGCAGTAGAACCAGAGTGACCGACATAGCCCAACGGATTAGTAAGCTGAAGCGGCAATGGGCCGGACATATAGCTCGAAGAACCGACAACCGATGGGGAAGAAAGGTTCGCGAGTGGCAGCCTCGTACCGGCAGGCGAAGTGTAGGGCGTCCCCCCACTAGATGGAGTGACGTCCTGGTAAGATATGCAGGAAGTCGATGAATGCAGGTGGCTCAGGACCGTGGACCTTTGTGGCATTCTTTGGGGGAGGCCTGTGTTCAGCAGTGGACTTGTGAAAGGCTGTAATTATGATAAATGTTGAATAATTGTGTTATATATTGATTTTCAAATCTGAAGAAATATTTTTTAATATATTATTATTTCTTTAAATCTGGCTGCAAGCGTTCGTGGACTGCAGTGACCTCCTAATTCATGCGTGAAAATCTCATTATAATGATTCTCTTTACCCTTCAGACTGGAAAAGAAAGAAGCAAGCACTGCACAAAATTTGGCGACAGAAATATCCAAGAGGGTGAAACGTACTCAGATGTATACCTAGGAAGAAAAGGGACTGACATGCATGCGCATGATGCCTTGCCAAAGAATGTTTGTCCTTGTGCAATTTGTGTTTGTAAACTTCTTCCACGATACAGGAGAAAATCGTAGTGTATGGGTAACGTTTTTAAAAAAAAAAGAATGCCGCGAAATAGGCTTGCGATATATCGATGTTTATTTTAGCGTATCGAAATCGTATTAATTTCGATATATTTTAAAATGTTGTATTAATGATAAAATTTATAGTACATACAACAAAAAGAGATAGGAAAGTATTCTGTGTGGTTGGTAGTTGTTTTTTTTTCGTCGTCCAACCGTCAGCAATATAAAATTTTGGACCTTATCTTTACATCATGGAAATGATGACGATATATCGATATATCGATATTTATCACGCAATATATATCGATGCTGTTTAAAAATATCGAATCGATATATATCGATATATATTTTTTTTCCTTGCCCAACCCTACCGCAAAACATGGTCCTGAGCCATTTACATCCATTGACTTCCTGCATGTCTTATCAGGTTGTGTCACATAATCGAGTGGGAGGCCGGCTTACATTTCGCTTACCGGGACGTGGCTTAAAAACATTTTATTAAAAATACCATCTCGCAGAACAACTCCGAGTAATTTTAAATTATTCATATATTTATACAGTTATGTTGTTATTTTTATATTGTATATTTATATTATGTATTTTTATATTATATTGAGGAAATTCATCACCCCATTTCATCCCGTAGGTGTCGTAAGAGGTGGTTATGGGAAATGGCAGAAAAATATTATGGTTTCCGATAGATGGCAGTATAACTAAATCGGTTACATCAAACAATAATACGTCTGGTTGTGCGATTGTCAACGAGGAGTGTTCCCTATATGAAAATGTACTCTGTGGAAAAGTGTTTCCTACGACGGGAGAGGCACATGTTCAGCAGTATAATTTTACAGGCTGATGAAAGCGAAGAAGAAGATGAAATATACATTTACGATATAGACAGTTTTAACAGTGGTAGAGCCACGCGGCAGCTTTTGCTGTCGCACGGATGGGCCGGCTCGAACCGGGGTGGTACCACGACCTCACAGAATACCAGCGTGAAGTAGAGGTTTACCTCTGCGTTTCGCTTGGTGAGTGCAGGTGGCCGGAGGCCCTTTTTACTGGAAATGAGGCATTCCATCTTAGTCCTCACGGGTGACAACGCATCTGCATTTTGATTCGCAAACGTGGATAGATGTAGATGTCTATGGGCCGCAGCAACCACTTACCATCAGGTGGACTGTGTGCTCGTTTGTCACCCTTATCCTATAAAAAAAAAGATAAGGTTCGAATGTTCGATGTTCAAATATCGGTGCTTTTAAGACTGTTAGTGGTAGGTTATTTATTATACATAGATATGTAAAGTTTATATACTATGTATATAGTTTGTGATTGTGATTAAATAGCAAACGCTTTTAAATGTGGTAGAGTGACGCTGCAGAGGTATTCTATTGTAACTAAGAAATCCTGATTTACTTATTTAATTTAACTAGACAAAACAGGCACTCATTTTTCAATAAAGATTTCTTTGATACTAAATTTTATGTATTTATTAAACTTGATTTCGTGATGTTTTTGACATCCCTTCTAAGATTAGAATTATCAATTCAAAGAATCTATGTATGCACTTCAGAAAGTGAACTCAACTATCGCCCTCTAAAATAGTGGAGCGGAACTAAAGTAAATCCATGTTGCTATTACTACCAATATAACAGCTGTTGCCAATTACGTATTTAGGAGGTAGCGCCATCTATTGGATAGTCTATAAACTATTCTAATGAAGTCGATAATGAGGAGAATCCACGAATTTTCCTGCCACCAGGGCGGCGCCACTATAGAGTGAGGTAAAATATTTGACAGATTTCATAGCAGAGACGACAATTTCTTAGGAAAATGTAATCTTTAAGGTTTCTTTCTGTATTATTAGTTATATTTTATATTAATTACATTAGAAATGAATAAACCAAACTATAAATATAACTAAAAGCCGACTTTTTAAAAAAAAGAGTTATAATGTGCAAAAAATTAAAAATCAAACCACTGACGCATTATGTTGTGTTTTAATATAATACTCTAGACAATGATAAACTATTATTTAAAACTAATTTCTCAATTAACTCACACTGTGTAACAAAAATCTTTACCTCAGTCCCAACTAGTGACATCTGGTGAGTGGAAGATTATTAGCCCTCATTGAAGTCAAAGCCATTTTAAAATATACTAATGATGGCGCTTTTTCTACTGTCTGAGCCAAAATTATTAAAACGAAACATTATTATGAAATCACCTCTAAGTACGCCTGCTTCATTCATTGTTTTATTTATTACAGCTTATAAAAATTCACTACTAAACATAAGCCACCTCGTAGAAAGTCTCATAATGAGAATATTTATCATGATTGGCAGGCGTTGGCAGTGACAGTTTTTTTAGTTGTTATTAGCATAACCATGCTGCTCTGCTTTTTATCTCTTTTTTCCTCTGTTGTCTCTTACTCGTACGATACCCACAAACCGTTATGGGGAATGGGGATATTAAAATATTCTTACACTACAACGTTATAAGTAAGTATAGCGGGTTGTATTAATAATTAATACGATCCGCTATAGTCATAACTTACAAGCGTTGAAATATTTATATAATTATAAATATTTATAGATATTGTATACATAGATATGATTATATAATATTGTGCGCGTAGTTTATATTTTAGGCTCAACTGGTTCGTTATGGAAACTGTTTATGAAAATATAATGTATTATTTGAGAACACTATGCACATATTTACGAAAACGATTTCCGCGTAGTGGCGATGTAATAATATCACTTCCCCATATCATCCCGTGGGTGTCATCAGGGGCAACAGAGGGAATTTGGACCAGGAGCTGGGCGTGTATATTGTATAAAAGGAAACTAGGTACTAACCCGTTTATTAAGCGTAGCATCTATGGAAAATATCCTCCTATGGCGAAGGCCTTAATCAGCAGTGGACTTTGAAAAGGCTGTAATAGATGGATAAAATCGTGATTTAAGAAATACGTGGCTAGTAAAAATGTACAATAATAAATTTAGATTAACTAATTCTCTCGGTTAATTTATAATCTACGAGTAATTCTAAGGTACAGACTTTATAAAAGTATTGTTACTGATTTGCCTTTGCATAAATACAAGGCGCTTGTAAAAGCATTTTTATGAATACGATGAGCTTCCAGATTTTTTTTACTTAAGTACCTATATATTTTTATGGTCAAATTGTAACTGTTGGGATAAAAATACTCTACTATAGTATGTGCCAAATCGATTGAGAAAAACGGACAATGACCTTTCGGTCGTTTAACCAGGGGTTACAAACCTTCAATATATAGGCACATTTTATATGTAGTACTTTCTTTATTTATAATGATTTTTTTATAATGATTGATATAATATATATTTATTAACTATTATTAAAAAGTTATGTGAAAGATCGCTGTAGAAGAAAAATCATCTATTGTTATAAAGTACTTTATTCATTTAACAACAAAAAACATTAATTTATAACACATATAAAGATTCGAGTGATAACGACACCGAATAAGTACGTACTTATGCAAAAGATAAAACTTTATTTTTAATATTATATAAGAACTTTATTTTTATTCGGTGCAATCATCACTCGTATCTTCACTTGATGAACTATCTGTAACATTAATTATAAAGCGATCTGCAGTTTGGTCAATTCTATCATCCATGCCACGCATTTTTTGTTCAACCTTAAGGACATGCTGAACACAGTTTTTCCATTTATCTGGCGTGATTTGAGTTAAACCATCTTTAAGTAAATTTTTAACATCTTTTAACTTGAAAGTTGTATTTTTTCGTGCAACGTACCCTTTCACATCTGCCCACACAAGTTCAATGGGGTTAAGCTCACAGTGATAAGGAGGTAACCTTACCACTGTGATGCTTTTTTCTTTTGCCATCTCGTCGGTGACGTAACTTCGATAGTTATCTTTAACTGCCTTTATTTTTTCCATTAAGTGGGTCTTTGTGTCCGAGGGCACGTATGCGATCTGTTTAGATTCTAGCCATTCCTGCATATTTTGTTTCCGCCAAGACATTGTTGGGGTTTTTTCTAAACGTCTGGAGTGGTAACTAGCGTTATCCATAACTATGACATCGCCGCTTTGCAGTTTTTCTATTACTTTTCTAAACCAGTCCTCGAAATGGAGAGCGTCCATACTCTCATGGTAGTCACCAGTAGATGATGATTCAAATACCCAATCACATCCCTCCAAAAAGCCATTTTCATTGCCAACGTGTACAACTATTAATCGCTTTCCTTTACCCGAAGGGGCTTTCGCGCCAGTAGAGTAGCCTTCTAACCGTGATTGACGAGAAGATTCAATTGTGGTGTCTTCCCATACCTTTCCCATAGTATGACCTGCGTTAATCCATGTTTCGTCAAGGTAAAAAATGTTACGTCCCTCGTTTCTTAATATTTGTATTTCTCTCAAATATCTGGTACGCCACAGAATTATCTCTGGGCGATCTATTAGACCACTTTTTCTGTTTCTCTTTATATATTTGAATTTTAAATGGCGCAACACACGTCGCAGGGAAGTTTTGCTCAAGTTTGGCAACTGGTCATCTTGATTTATACTGAGCAAAATTTTGTCTAAAGTCGGTAATTCTCCTGCAAGAAAGAACTGATGCACTTTCGCTCTTATAGCCGATTTATCAAAATCGTCCAACTTGTCAATTACAGACTTTTTTCTTTTATTAATTATTCCCTTTTCTGGTATTTTATGGGAATCTCTATACACGCTTAATACGCGATATATAGTGCTCTTGCTGACTCCTGAGATCTCCGAAACCTTTTCTACCATATTAACGTTTGAAGGATACACGTCTTCGGGCCAGGTGTTTTTGACATATTTGTATACATTAATGATAATCTCTTGTTCCCCGACCGACAAAGTGGTAGGTTTTCTCTTTTTTACTGGTGACGTTAAAGGTGCTCCAGAAGATGGGCCTGTAAATAAATGACAAAAATATACTACCATAGTACTACATCACATAAATACATATTGTTTTAGAAAATAAATACCACATGGTCACATAAAAAGAGCGCTTTAAGAAATAGAAAGGCTACGTCGTCGCATTTGTACCTATTTGTACGTACCTGCTACGTTTATTATGGGTCGGCGACGTCTCTTTCCACTTGATGTTGAAGCACCGGGTCCTTCACCAAATTCTCCTGAACTCATGTCGATTTAGTAACGACCGTCACAGTAAAACTAATATAACAGATTCAAAAAACAAAAACTTAACGATATAACAAATTTAACAGTAAAAACTCAACTAAAACAATGCAATGAATGCTATGAATTACCCGAGACGTACACACGCAAGCGCTATCCGAACACGAATGAAAACAAAATGGCGGACCGGCCCAAAAAAGGTGACGCATCTCTGGCTGCCATTGTCACGTTTCTTTTAGAACGAACTGACGTAACGCGCGTTTTGTTTATTTTAAAGGGATGAATTTGCAAAAGCTCAATATGGTGATTATATTGCTTCAAATATTTTTTTAATATGAAACTGTTATTAAATGAATTGCTGCGTTACTTACCATAAATTGAAATATAAAATATAACACATTTTTCGCGATGTACCGTAAGATTTTACTATGTTTATAGGAACCACAGACAATATTATTTAAGAAACAAAAAAACAAAACATATGTGCTGACCTAGAAGTGGGAATAATATCAATATTTAAATATTGTTATCACATCTAAATTGAGATTTTGTAAGTTACGCCTTTTGACACTCGGCTCATATCTGAGGTCATTGTCCGTTTTTCTCAATCGATATGGCACATACTATAGTGAGTTTTTTTTGCGGCATCTTCTCACAAGGTTTCCCACACAGTAGGCACTTATTGAAGTGATGGCGTAGCTTTTGACTTTCAAAAAGTGCTTTGTAGAAATATAAGAATAAAAAATTGAAAAAAATTACTTAGAATTTAAAAAAAGGTTTTATTTGTCAGGTAATACAATACATTATGACTTTCTGTGACAGAGTTTAAACATGACACTGTAGCAAATCAATTATACCCCTGGTTTTCAGTCTAGCCCCAAGGCAATTCAAGCGGTCAACATAACAAAAATAAAATACATAAATATATAAAATAAACTTAGATAATATAATATGTAGAACATTGTTATAGCTACATATATTTCTAAATTATTAAAAAATACATTTTAAATTATGAATTGTAAAGAGAGAGAGAAGAGAGAGAGCGAGATAGAGCGATTTTTAATCATTTTTAACTTAACATCGATTTTTATGAGGGAGGGCTTATGTTAAATTTCATGTTAACAACATTTTACAATTATGTCGTATTTCAATCATCTATGTGAAATATTCCCTGAGCCTATTCGGTAGCGCTGTGTGCGGCTTAGAGTTGCGTTGCTACATTGTAGGCTGCGAGATTGATCTGCGATTTTATTATTATTATCTTTATATTATTAATATTATCTTTTAACAGTGGTAGAGCCAAGCGGCAGCTCTTGCTGTCGCACGGATGGGCCGGCTCGAACCGGGGTGGTACCACGACCTCACAGAATACCAGCGTGAAGTAGAGGTTTACCTCTGCGTTTCGCTTGGTGAGTGCAGGTGGCCGGAGGCCCTTTTTACTGGATATGAGGCATTCCATCCTAGTCCTCACGGGTGAAAACGCATCTGCATTGATAGATGTAGATGTCTATGGGCCGCAGCAACCACTTACCATCATGTGGACTGTGTGCTCGTTTTTCACCCTTATCCTATAAAAAAAAATCTGTCAAAGATTATTTTTTTAAATTCTGAAACGATGGTGTCGATAGGTCTCAGTTTATTAATTTTATTACACTAGGATATTCTTTTATAGTGCTGAAATTTTAACATCTGGTGATTTCTTTTCAAGAAATTTTATTAAACACAGTCGAAACATTATCAATATGTGGATTTTCTCTCGAATCGATATTAGTTGACTTATTCTTGTCAATACCGCAAAGATCGATGGACTCATTTTTTTGCGTATCAGGGTAATTCCTTTGATTCAAAGGCTGTATTTCATATTTTATCATTTTGCGTTGTAATAGGTTCTGTACTGGAGTTTTGAGCACCAGTTGAATACATGACATCAGTCTAATCCTGTCAAAGGTGTTCTTGATATAATGCTAAAGTTGTTAATTATTTTTATAATTATTACTCTTAGTAGAATCAACGTTTTGGTTAGTTGTAAGTGGAGCTCTTTCAAAGTTTCCTAGATATTTATCGGCGTTTATAATAATTTCGGAACTTTTTCCGGAAAAAGGATATCTTAATATTAATATTTTGTACCTCCAAACAGTTTAGTTATATAGTGTATTGTGTATATCGGTCTGATTATTTTCTTTAGATTTTCGTTTACTGTGTAACTTGTACAAAGTACAAGTTTTCGTGATAGATTTTAATCTCATTTATGTATTCATTTATCACTTAAGTCAAAATTTTCATCGGTATAATCTTCTTCGCTACCTTCATAATCACGTGAAACATTTGGAGTTATAAATGGCTGTGGTTCACTATCTTTAGCTTTTGACGTTTTATCATATTTTTTTCTATCTAAAATAAAATTATCTGATTCTAAGAATCGATTTTCGAATACATCAAATTTCCTTTGAGGTTTAATATATAAATAGCCTTTATTTGTTATTGCCAATGTTTCCGAAGTTGTAGTTACTGTTATGTCATTTCCGTTTCTTGGTAATGATATCTTATTTATCATGCCTATTGCAGTTTCATTTTTTGGATGATGGATGTTCTCATTTAATAAAGTTTTGTTGGTTACAGAATCTTTTCTTATTTGTGAAGGTGATAACTTTTTTGCGTCTGTACTAAGTCCGTGTTCAAATGATTCTTCAGGAAAAGTAACTTTGTCTTCAATTAATTCTTTTTCTGCAACCCCTATTTCTGTTTCATTTGTTATAGCTTTAGAAATAATGTTACTCCGAGTGAGATTAAAGTTTACTTCGTTTTCTTGAGAATATTGTGTGTCTAATTTGTTTTGGATTTCAGCATCATTGTCATGGATAATGTTGTCATTAGTTTCTACACTGTTTGTTTTAAATTCTGTATAGGGTATATCTGCCCCATTGATAATAAATGTATCTTCATTGTGTGACTTTTTTTTCGCATTTGATATATTTTGATATCTTTTATAGCCATATTTATTTTCGTTATAAGATCCTGAAACATATTATTATTTTCTTAAACATAACGCTTTATGCATTTTAAACAACCTAATGTTAACCTATTACTTCAAACAAAATAAGAATATATTTTTTTTTTATTTTGTGACACTTTGATTAATAGTCGATGTATGTTTCGACTTATATTATTTATTAATTTATTTGTATGGATCTCCGACAGTTGTACACATATTACCTTTATGCTTCACATGTAATCGCACAAATTCTATAACATAACGGTGTCTACGATTTTCATATAAAAGATTAACTAATTTTAAAATACTAACGAGTTAAATTTCTAAAAAAAATGTTAAAGTTATAAATCATTAATTTTAAATTAATTATTGTTTAACTTTAACAATTTTAATGACTTTTAAATTAATTATTGATTAAAATTAACTCATAATAATAAATTAATGATTAATAATTAATTAATTAATTGTTCATTAATAACTAATTTACAATTGAAAAGATAAGTCGAAATTTATTAATAATAATTCTTGGTTAAATTATAAACAGTATTTACCGTCATCAAATATTCCAGCTTCTTTGTTCTTAGCAGCTTGTTCTATGACTTTTAATATAGCTTCAGGTACAGGAGGAGATGTGGGTAAATGTTCACCACGAGGTTGAAAACCATTTTCATCAGCTGTGAATGTCACGCTGTAGAATTTCCCATCGTCACCAGTATATGAATACGAACCTTGAACGTTTACTCCATTAGTAGCTGTACCATTTTCTTTAACATGTATACCATTTGATGTATTAAATGTGTATGTGAACCCATGAGGTTTTATAATATTTTTGTAATTTAAAATCAAAGCGTTTCTATCGAAGTCCACTTGGGGCCTCCTGAAACGAGAGCTTTTTAAAATATTTTTTGAATTTGTTTGATTATATTCAGAAGGCAAAATCAATTTAGACAATGTCCGTCTTTCAGGATTCAATTCTGTTTTTAAGAAGTTTGACATTGTATTATCAAACAATTTTTTTATTGGAGTGAAGTTATAATTTGGTTTAGTCCAAAACTCATTGGCCTGATAATTTTGCATGAAATCTTTATTATCGTATTCAGAATTCAGATTTTCGTCATCACTGTCAGATTTATGAATTGATGATTTATGATTTTTTCCGAGTGCTAGGCTAGGGTGTATTGAATCCATGTTACTTTCTTGCTTTTGTGAAAGTTTTTTACCACCATTTTGGTCAAATATTCCAGAAAATAAAACATCGTCAGTGTTGGAGTGGCGATTGAATAATTCTTCAGGACGGATATCAATAGATTTGAGGATGAAATCTTTATTTCGGTAGTAATTATCAGTCAGCATTTGAGGACGACTGTTTGGACTTTGGAATTTTATATTATCTCCTTCATCTTTAATGGACATCGATGTATCTGTCAATTCTAGTGGCTTTTTTTCGTTTACTTTTGTATCTGGTTTGAAACCAATTTTGCTCTCACTATATATCAGTGAAGTCAAGGAAGACATTTCTGTAAAATCCGGTGGTACTGTTGTGGAATAAGCAACAGGTAATCTGAAAAGCATGTCAATAGCACCAGGGCTACCAACAGCTAGATCTGATCCAGGAGGGGGAAGATATTTCAGATCTAACTTCTCAGAGTTTCCAAAACTTATAGTCAAAAGTATCTGAAAGCAATAAAAAATATTAACACAACATCTCTAAATACATACTATAAACTTATTTAAACAATTTAGTATACGTCGTAAACAAAATGATAATATTATTTTGAAAAAAGGTTTTTTGTTTTTTTTTTTAAATCACGCTTATTATACTTGCAACACTTTACACAAATCCACAATTATGAAAAAATACTAAAATAGTGATCATTACAGAATTTTAAGAGATTATTCTACTATCAATATTTTCCTGTAAAGTGTCAACCTTTGAGCTTCAATCTTCCATTTAGTCACTTTTCAAACAAAAAAATAAAATAAAAACGATTCATCCGTTTTAGCGTTACGATGATACAGACGGACACACATTTCCACCCGGTGAACTTTTCTCTACCCTCTGCTTGCGTCAATAGTTAATAAATACCACTGAATGAAATTCGATTTTGTAATACATGAATAGAATAGAATCATTTTTATTCAATATAGGTTACAAGAATTCTTATAGAAGGTCTTTTAAGTTTTACCAATGGTTCGGATAAAAAACTCTGTTCTAGGAAGTACCAGTAAACATAAATTTATAATATAATATTTTACACAATTAAGTAGTAAAACATTTAGAAACAGCACGGAAGCGATTACATAAGTCCCAGGGATTATTATCAAAGTGTTATTTTACTGTACTCTTTAGTAGTAAAATAACCCTTATTAAATAGTTTTTGCTTGAAAATGAATAATATTATATCGATTTAAATTAGTCATAGCCAGTCAGTCAGTATTTTACAGGATAAATTTCACATAGTGTGCGAAGGAATTGCATGATTTAACTCTCCCTCTTTATTCCATCATCGGAACACAAGACTCTCGATAGTATCCATCCCTTCTCGATATACCACGCATTGTTACCAAACGGTTTGCGTCGTCGTTCATATTGCGTACAGCAAAGAAGTGGAATAAGTTGTTAGCATCGACCTTCCTTTCGATTATAATATGAGTTTCCTCAAGTTAAGAGTGAATAAGCATTTGTTAAGCTAAGTCATAAGCTACATATATACTATCTTCGGCTGCATTATCACTTACCATCAAGGGAGTTAATAGCCAAGCACTGGCTTATAATAGTAAAAAAATTGCATAGTATTCGTTCTTGAATACTATTTTTAGTTTTTAAAATCTCTTTTTATTAACAACTAAACCACAGCCACAGTTGCCAACTGCCTGACAAGTGCAGTAGCTATGGCAAATAAATTTAAATTTAAACGTGGTAGAGCCGTGTTGCAGCTATGTTATAGTTGTAGTACGAATGGCTCGGCTCGACTGGGGAAAAACTACGCTCTTACAAAATACCAGCGTAAAATAGCAGCTCTACGCTGCTGTGTTTCGTATGGTGAGTGTAGAGAACCGGACATCCCTTTTACTGGAAACGAGGTATTCTATCTTAGTCCTCAGGGGTGACAATTCATCTGAATTTTGTAATCTAAGATAGATGTAGATATCTATAGGCCACAGCATCTACTTACGATCAGGTGGACTGTGTCGTTTATCACCCTTATACTATATAAAAAATATCATCCCTGAGCGGCTGTCTAAGGGGGAGATCTATGCCTGCAGTGGACTTTTGACAAGCAATAAAGAAAAAGCAATTCAAAATAATATTACCAAAAACGTCTTCATCTTGATCGATGTTTCCTCAACTGGATTCGTATATGATATGTGTTGGTCATGATCCACAAATGTTATTTATATCATCTTAAAAATTATCTCTAATGGTCGCCGCTTATTTGGACGGACGTGATGGACAGGCGTAACGCGTGACAAAACTCTAATTGTTGCTGTCAAAAATATACAAGTAAGTTATTAAGAGCGTTTATTTTATAATTTCCTCACGTTATGTTGCTAAGGTTTTGATACTATAAACTCCGTGACTTTTTTATGGATAGCGACAAATAAGTTACGAATTAATTCGTTCTAATAGGAGTTTTATCGGGAAAATAAAATATAATAGGTATTTAAAAATAAATGACCTTCTTAAATTAGTGAACCTATATTAAATGAAACAATTTTGGCCAAATAAAGAAAAGGGGACTCTGGACAGAACTTAACCTGGGAGTGGCCAATTACCAAGTCATTAAGTAGTGAGTATGACGGCTCCGTGGCGCAGTGGCTTAGCAATGAATTGTTGCGCTGGCTGCCACGGGTTCGAATCCCGCACGGAATAAGTATTTGTATGTAACTACATAAACATCAAACTTGATGTAGGAACAAATAATTGTTCCGGGTCTGGATGCTTATCCTCGTGCAATTTATGTTTGTAAACTGCCTCCACGATACAGGAAAAAATTAACTAAAGGAAAAAAACAAAGATGGTGGTATAGCCACGAACTACTACATATTTAGCGACTTTTATCGATTTAGTTCTCGCTAAATATCCCATCTCGTATTTACGCGTGTCTAGCAGCGTCAAAGATGAGATATTTGGTAGAGTACGTGAGGGTAATATGGTCATCCGGTTAATATGGTCACTTTATTATAACTCAAAAACTACAGCCTTATTTGCATAGATGGCTTTGTGATACGATAGCTCTTCATCAGTTATTCAAACAATAAAGGGTCAAAAGGCCGCCGCTTTATCGACGCTTACTATAATCGCCAGTCCACCTGTACTGTCTGCGATTTTGATGAATTCTCTATACTACAGGAGAGTCATATTTTCTGCATTGTTTTACAGTAGTGATTGTTTCTATAGAAAAGAAGTGACAAGCGAACTTATAGCCCATTTGAAATGGCAAATGCAGCATATGTACAACTGCACCTATCTACACGTGGTAGAGCCATGCTGCAGTTATATTAATGGTATAGTTGTAGCACGAATGGGTCGGCTCGACCCGGAAAGAACCACGCTCTCATAGAATATCAGCGTAAATTAGCAGCTTAATACTGCTATGTTTCGTATGATGAGTGTAAAGAACCGGAGACCCTTGAGACCCTTTTTACTGGATACGATACGTATTCTATCTTAGTCCTCAGGGGTGACAACGCATCTGCATTTTGATTCTTAATTGAAAATAAATGTAGATGTCTTTCGTACCACTTGAGTCATCTCAACTTCCGGCGCTGCTATATGTATATTTTGTGTCTGAAATATAATAAAGGATATTAGGGTGGGTACAGATCAATGTGTTTTATAACACACATTATGTAACATTGTTTTACAACATTGCAACATATAACATCACTGTACACATTCGAATAACAATGCAATACATTGTCTTTAACTTTAACATTGTCGTATGATATTGTCGTATGTCTTTCTGCCGTTCGAGTTATATAACATTAGTGTCACGTTATATAACGTTTCATAACATTCAGCGTCTACATGACTAAAACATGTTTAACATATATAACAACGTTTTATAACATGTTATGTTATATAATGTGTACGCACCGTTACTGTATTTATAACAAACTAGCTGTTGCCTACAGCTTCGTTCGTATTAGTAAATTAATTAGGTCGACAAACAAGCACACAGCTTGTTTGTCACCCTTATTCTATAAATAAAACTGCAGCCAACTTCATACAAAGTAGACTACAGATGTGATGCCATGTCTGAGGACTAAGATAGAATGCACCATAGCCTGCAATTATAGTAGCCTTCTATATTATTTAAACCAAAACACAGCAGTGCGCGCGCTGCTGCTAGGTGGCAGAAATACTTTAGATGGTGGAACCCATTAAGACAGACTCCTATACAGAGAATGAGTCATACCACCTGGTAACAGTTCGTCAGTAACTTTAAAATGAGACATGCAAAGAAGTTTTTTTATAGGATACGGTGACAAACGAGCTCAAAGTCCACCTGATGGTAAGTGGTTGATGTGACCTATACCAATCTAAATCTATCCTCAATTAATAATCAAAATGCAGGTGCGTCGTTACCCGTGGAGATTAAGATAGATTGCCTCTTTTCCAGTAAAATAGGTCTCCGGTTCTTTACACTCACCATACGATACACAGCAGCGTCAAGCTGCCATTTTACGCTGGTATTCTGTACGGGTGTGGTCCTTCCAGGGTCGAGCCGACCCATTCGTGCTACAACTATACTACTAATATAGCTGCAGCATGGCTCTACTACCGTGGGTGTCGTAATATCATAGGAGGCGACTCTTGAAAATGCCAGAAAAATCTATTGGCCCCCGATAAATGGCAGCCTAACCACCTTGTTTACGCCCGACGTGAAATAAACAGATGGTGACGGTGACGGGCAACAGCGTGAAAAGTGGGAGCCGTCAAGTTTTCTGATCGTAAATAGACGTGACGCTTGGCACGCGGACTTACGACGTTAAAGAAAATTCTATCTACAACGGGAAAGGCATATGCCCAGCAATGTATTTTTATGGACCGATGAAAAAGAAGATGTTATCTAATGTATATAATATACGAGTATCACCCCCATCTCAGCCTATAAAAGTTCATAGATGAGAAGAACATAGGCCTCCCCATAAAGAGGATTTTCTTATAGATGCCGCTCTTGGCAAACGAGTTGGCAACTGCAGTTTTTTATAATTTTAGGTTGTTATTGGAAATATGCTGCACACCTCCTGGTCGTCTGTATGTTGTCTCTTATGACAACCACCGGACGATACGAGTATAATTTGATGTAATATCTCAATTTGCTTTTTTTTAATTAACTGGGGCTGATTATCAATGATCACAAAAAAGTTACAATATAATATCAAATACAACTAAAACAAATTGAAAATGTCAGTAGTATTAATAAAATAAATTAATTGTTTTACATTTATATTTACTCAGGTTATGTAAATAAAACTAGTTTTAGGGATTTTATCGCGTATATTAACTTATTTTATATTCCCTCAAATTAATTAATTAATATTTTTATAATTAATTTTAAATTTTAATAACATTTGGGGCAACATAAAATAAGTTAATATAAGCGATAACATCCGTAACTAGTTTTATTTAAATGTGTAGTGTTCGCGTAAATATAAGTAGTCATGTTATAATTTATTTAATTGATTAATTTAACTGATGTTTGAAAACTCGGCCCTTGGTCAAATTTAAAAGATATGTGTGTAACGTGCATGTTAAAATATTAAAAGCCTGTTATCGACTGACATACAGTGGCCGAATACCTCACGATTTTGCCAAATATACTTAGTAAGTAGTAGTATTTTTTAAAATGATTGGCGTAAAAGCTTCAATTTTTTCCGTGACTGTCTCGTTAGTCTAGACATGAGCGCGACTTTTGATCATGTCGTCTCGGGTTCAAAACTCTGGTCGATGCAAAATCAGTTATGTATTATCACTAAAAAAATCCAGTAGCAGCCCGGAGACCGAAAGTTGGCGGTTTTTGACCCCTGTGCGTCGGGAAGTAAGTAAAGCAGCACGCCAGGCTTGGCGCGGTTGAGTGGTGGATCCCTCTCCGGTCAGTCGGATTGTCGTCCCATCGGACTATGAGAGTAAAGAAATAGATTTCCCTGTACTTGCGCACACACTTCTGCACTATAATCCTATCTTGTGCAGATGGTTAGTATCCGTTAAGACTGACTGTCGCGACCAAAATTCGGTCTGAAGAACGTTATTTTTAATATTCTCCATGATATCTGTTCTACTTAAGCAGGTTCTCGAGTGGCAGCCTTAAGTAAAACCCGCTCAAATTGGTAACCGTAATATAGCGTGTGTTTATACTAAGGATTATTTTATGTTCACAAATTGTTAACCTGGTCCATAAGTAATATAAAAAAAGTAAATGTGATTTTCATTTAACACGACAGGTAGTTACCATTCTTGAATAATTTTGTTGCATTTTTATTATAGACATTTTCGAAAGAAAGAAAGAATAGTATAAGTTATAGTAATTGTTATTATGTTTCTTTTAATTTACATTTTAAGTTTACATATTGCATGCCTTAAGCACAAAGCGCGTAGATATGTTCTACTAGCACCTAAAAATTAAGATTCCAACGTTTTGTCGCATGAAATCGTATCTAGCAATCATATTATACATTTAAATTATATAAAAAGCACATTGTTAGAAAGATAAATGATGGTTAAACTTATTAATTTGTTATTATTTGAATATAAATTTAGTAGAGATGGAACTGACATAGTTTAAAGACTTTCTTTTTAGTCCTCAGAAGCAATAACGAATCTCTAGCATTCTTTGCACGTGACTGCAGTTTTTCACTTACCATCGGGTAGACTATGAAGTTTTTTGTAACTTCAGTTTAGTAGTAGTTTTAAAAACATGTTCTGTAGTTCTTATCACTCATCATATGATACTGCGTTTGTCTGTGAAAACACTGTCCTACTCCAGAGGTGTCGACCTATTATCACAACCTACATAACCAAGGTCAGATTTCTCACGTAATTTCGTTACTCCATTATCATTTAAGCTAAGTTTTAATAACGTACATTAATAAGAAAATAAGCATTCACATTTGTAATCTATTTCATTATTACGATGTGTTGCCGTAGGCGTCAAATTACTTTCATTAAGGTCGCGTACGACACGAGCGGCCCATCTTTAAAATTAGCATTGTTTTAGATCTTAAATAATTGCGCCTCGTCCGTGATCTCTGATCTTGATGTGTAAAGTAAGTTTACATTATAACATTTCATTTATCAATCCATTGCCTTATACAAATTGCTTTTATCCTACACAATAACTGTCTCGCTTGTCTAGTGGTCATAAGTGCGATTGATGATGAGGTCCCAGGTTGAAATGCCGGGTCAAGCCAAACATTGGGTTTTGTCGGATAATAAACTTAAAGTTGTGGCCGAAGTACTTCCTCACAACTATAAGTGCGCTTGGCGTGAGGATTTACGATGAGAATACTTGACGGCTCGCACTTTTTACGCTACTGTCCGTCACCGGTCTGGTTATTTCACATCTGGGGAAAATGTTTCAATAGTCATTAATTTATTCTGGCGTTTTCCATATTCGGCTCCTATGACAACCCCGAATGAACTGGGGTGATTGTCTTACGTCGCCCACAAACAGTACGCTTGGCCCTTAGTGCAAACATATTATTTTGACTACCTCATTGGTGTAGTGGTCGTCAACGTGGTTGCTGACCATAAGGTTTTATACGTGATAGAGCCATGCTTCAGCTATATTATTATGGTTGTAGCACGAATGCGTCGGCTCGACCGGGGTACTCGCTCTCACAGAATACCAGCGTAAAATAGCAGCTTAATGCTCGTCGTATGGTGAGTGTAGAGAATCGAAAACCCTTTTACTGGAAACGAGGCATTCCATCTTAGTCTTCAGCGTTGACAAACCCATCTGCATTTTAATTTTTAATCGAGAATTGATGTTGATGTCTATGGGCCACAGTTGTATTAGAACCACAGAAACACAGCTATATTAGAAGTGTAGTTGTAGCACGAATGGGTCGGCTCGATCGGGGAAGGACCACGCTCTCACAGAATACCAGCGTAAAATAGCAGCTTAATGCTGCTGTGTTTCGTATGGTGAGTGTAGAGAACCGGAGACCCTTTTTACTGGATAAGAGGCGTTCCGTCTTAGTCCTCAGGGGTGACAACGCATCTGCATTTTGATTCATAATAGAGGATAGATGTAGATGTCTATGGGCCACAGTAACCACTTACAACCAGGTGGACTGTGTGCTCGTTTGTCACCCCATACTATAAAAAACATGAGGTCCTGGTTAAATTCCCGGGTCAAGCCAAAATGAGCTGTTGTGTTTTTCAAGTCAAAAAATTCTCAGTGACAACATAGAGTCAGGAAGTTGGCGGTGTTACACCCCCGTACTTCGGAAAGCACCTTAATCTGTAGGTTAAATCTCTATCCCCGGTCGTACCATCCCATCTCACTATGAGAGAATAGAGAGTGCACCTGTAATTGCACACACTTCCGTGAACTATGATATAGTATGTGCCAAATCGATTGAGAAAAACGGACAATGACCTTTCGGTCGTTTAACCAGGGGTTACAAACCTTCAATATATAGGCACATTTTATATGTAGTACTTTCTTTATTTATAATGATTTTTTTATAATGATTGATATAATATATATTTATTAACTATTATTAAAAAGTTATGTGAAAGATCGCTGTAGAAGAAAAATCATCTATTGTTATAAAGTACTTTATTCATTTAACAACAAAAAACATTAATTTATAACACATATAAAGATTCGAGTGATAACGACACCGAATAAGTACGTACTTATGCAAAAGATAAAACTTTATTTTTAATATTATATAAGAACTTTATTTTTATTCGGTGCAATCATCACTCGTATCTTCACTTGATGAACTATCTGTAACATTAATTATAAAGCGATCTGCAGTTTGGTCAATTCTATCATCCATGCCACGCATTTTTTGTTCAACCTTAAGGACATGCTGAACACAGTTTTTCCATTTATCTGGCGTGATTTGAGTTAAACCATCTTTAAGTAAATTTTTAACATCTTTTAACTTGAAAGTTGTATTTTTTCGTGCAACGTACCCTTTCACATCTGCCCACACAAGTTCAATGGGGTTAAGCTCACAGTGATAAGGAGGTAACCTTACCACTGTGATGCTTTTTTCTTTTGCCATCTCGTCGGTGACGTAACTTCGATAGTTATCTTTAACTGCCTTTATTTTTTCCATTAAGTGGGTCTTTGTGTCCGAGGGCACGTATGCGATCTGTTTAGATTCTAGCCATTCCTGCATATTTTGTTTCCGCCAAGACATTGTTGGGGTTTTTTCTAAACGTCTGGAGTGGTAACTAGCGTTATCCATAACTATGACATCGCCGCTTTGCAGTTTTTCTATTACTTTTCTAAACCAGTCCTCGAAATGGAGAGCGTCCATACTCTCATGGTAGTCACCAGTAGATGATGATTCAAATACCCAATCACATCCCTCCAAAAAGCCATTTTCATTGCCAACGTGTACAACTATTAATCGCTTTCCTTTACCCGAAGGGGCTTTCGCGCCAGTAGAGTAGCCTTCTAACCGTGATTGACGAGAAGATTCAATTGTGGTGTCTTCCCATACCTTTCCCATAGTATGACCTGCGTTAATCCATGTTTCGTCAAGGTAAAAAATGTTACGTCCCTCGTTTCTTAATATTTGTATTTCTCTCAAATATCTGGTACGCCACAGAACTATCTCTGGGCGATCTATTAGACCACTTTTTCTGTTTCTCTTTATATATTTGAATTTTAAATGGCGCAACACACGTCGCAGGGAAGTTTTGCTCAAGTTTGGCAACTGGTCATCTTGATTTATACTGAGCAAAATTTTGTCTAAAGTCGGTAATTCTCCTGCAAGAAAGAACTGATGCACTTTCGCTCTTATAGCCGATTTATCAAAATGGTCCAACTTGTCAATTACAGACTTTTTTCTTTTATTAATTATTCCCTTTTCTGGTATTTTATGGGAATCTCTATACACGCTTAATACGCGATATATAGTGCTCTTGCTGACTCCTGAGATCTCCGAAACCTTTTCTACCATATTAACGTTTGAAGGATACACGTCTTCGGGCCAGGTGTTTTTGACATATTTGTATACATTAATGATAATCTCTTGTTCCCCGACCGACAAAGTGGTAGGTTTTCTCTTTTTTACTGGTGACGTTAAAGGTGCTCCAGAAGATGGGCCTGTAAATAAATGACAAAAATATACTACCATAGTACTACATCACATAAATACATATTGTTTTAGAAAATAAATACCACATGGTCACATAAAAAGAGCGCTTTAAGAAATAGAAAGGCTACGTCGTCGCATTTGTACCTATTTGTACGTACCTGCTACGTTTATTATGGGTCGGCGACGTCTCTTTCCACTTGATGTTGAAGCACCGGGTCCTTCACCAAATTCTCCTGAACTCATGTCGATTTAGTAACGACCGTCACAGTAAAACTAATATAACAGATTCAAAAAACAAAAACTTAACGATATAACAAATTTAACAGTAAAAACTCAACTAAAACAATGCAATGAATGCTATGAATTACCCGAGACGTACACACGCAAGCGCTATCCGAACACGAATGAAAACAAAATGGCGGACCGGCCCAAAAAAGGTGACGCATCTCTGGCTGCCATTGTCACGTTTCTTTTAGAACGAACTGACGTAACGCGCGTTTTGTTTATTTTAAAGGGATGAATTTGCAAAAGCTCAATATGGTGATTATATTGCTTCAAATATTTTTTTAATATGAAACTGTTATTAAATGAATTGCTGCGTTACTTACCATAAATTGAAATATAAAATATAACACATTTTTCGCGATGTACCGTAAGATTTTACTATGTTTATAGGAACCACAGACAATATTATTTAAGAAACAAAAAAACAAAACATATGTGCTGACCTAGAAGTGGGAATAATATCAATATTTAAATATTGTTATCACATCTAAATTGAGATTTTGTAAGTTACGCCTTTTGACACTCGGCTCATATCTGAGGTCATTGTCCGTTTTTCTCAATCGATATGGCACATACTATAGTGCCCTGCGCAAATAGATTAAAAAATTCTTTGGGAAATCACGTTCTGAAGGACATTTTTACTATTATTACAAATTGTGTGTAACACTGGAATGGATTTTCCACCGTACCTTGGTAGTGAAACTATCATTCCATCAATGGTGCAGACCACATTGTCTTGCCAAAGATTTCGCTGGGGGTAAAGTAAACGTGTGTTCACCACAGCAACAGTAATGATTTCTAGCTACCTATTTTCTAGTTTCCAGTTTACGTGAATACCATTGCAGCCCGTTAAAATACCACTGCTTTATATAGGTCTCTCTTATAGATTTGATTGCCTAATAGGTCGGATCTTTTTGAACCTTAGTTTTATTTTTAGTTGTTATCCTGAAGACACTGCTACCCACCACCTGTTTTAGATCCCTATGCTGCTTCTTTTGACATCCACGGGATGATATACAATATTCTTTCACCGCCACATTATGGTTGGTTCACGTAAATACTTTATGTATACATCTATACAAATATAAAAATTTAAGTGTCTGTAATGTCTTTATACAATCTATAACAAAAACTATTTTTAAAATTTTTGTCTGTCTATTTGTGCTGGCTAATCTCCGAAACGGCTAGACTGATTTTGACGGAACTTTCAATTGCAGATAGCTGATGTTATAAGGACTTAGGCTACTTTTAATTTGTAAAAATAATATGTGTTCCGTGCAAAAAAAGGACATGAAAATGAATCGTAATAATATTGTAGTCGAAGTCGTGGGAAACTGCTAGTTGTAAATAAAATAAAACCCGAATGCACTCGCTAAGTATTCGCATTAAATATCTTCCTCGATTTACAGATAATGCAAATAATTTTAAAATAAGCCTTTATCATTCCGAGTGCATGACAAAACATAAAAATGCTTTTTATAATAATTGAAAACAATATATCTAAGAGATTACAAGAAAAGTGAATTTGATATTTGATAAAGATTCTTGAAATCTTTACCAAATGCCCTTCAAAAAGTTTTAAGTCCCATAATTTTTATAAGTGGTAGAGTTACCCTACAGCTAAACTATGGTTGCAGCACGAATGAGTCGACTTGACCGGGAAAGGAGCCCCACATAAAATAAGATAAATCAATGAAAGTGACATAAAAAACAAAAACAAAAACCTTTTTTTATACGTGGTAGAGCCACGCTGCAGCCATATTGGGGTTGTAGCATGAATAGGTCGGCTCGACCGGGACAGGACCACGCTCTCACAGAATATTAGTATAAAATAGCAGCTTAATGTTGCTGTGTTTCGTATGGTGCGTGTTGAGAACCGGAGACCCTTTTTACTGATGTCTTTTCCACTGAATCCTGAGGTTCCGCGGAACCCACTTTAGGAATCTCTGACATAGACATTTACTTGTATTCTTGATAAAGAATCAAAATGCGGATACGTTTTCACCCCTGAGGACTAAGACGGAATGCCTCTTATCCAGTAAAAGGGGTCTCCAGTTCTCTACACTAACCATACGAACCACAGCAGCATGAAGCTGCCCCGGTCAAGCCGACCTATTCGTTCTACAACCATAATATAGCTGCAACGTGGCTCTACCACGTATTAAAAAAGTTTTTTGTTATTGTTTTTAATGTCACTGTCATTGATTTATATTATTTTATGTGGGGCTCTATAAAATAATACAGATTTTTTGAGTGTTCCATTACTTTAATATTTTAAGAACCGCTGATCTAAATATCTATGGGTCTCAAGGTTATAACAAACGGGCTGGTATTATTAACGATGCCTTTAGCATTAATTTTATGAATAAATAAAAAAATATATAATATGAATGAATTATGACAAACATCTAAACCTGATAGAACTAGTTGGTACTACGCCAAACAGTTAGCCCGCTATCCGTTAGCTATATCTTAAGGTGTTTTATTTAAAATTTATGTAGTAAATCATCAACCAATGTTGACATGTAGAAAAGCAAATATATACAAAATTATCTTTCTATATATAGTTTAAAATATGACTGGGATTGATTACAACTATTTTACAACTATTAAAGCGGCAATTAAAAATCATTCCCGCCCGAACAGGGACTTGAACCCTGGACCCTTGGATTAAAAGTCCAATGCTCTACCGACTGAGCTATCCGGGCTATGAGTTCATGCACTAATTTAGAGGAATATTAACACATTTAGAAATCCTTGTTCCTTTTTATATTTAGGTTAATAGGTACTTAATGTTTGTGATAAAAAAATTATACAAGATATTTATTAACCTACGAGTTCTACCGTGTACAGTGACATGATATTCACAACCCCATATTACAATATAGGTTTCTGTCACTATACGTGGTAGAGCCATACCACAGCTATATTAGTAGTATAGTTGTAGCACGAATGGGTCGGCTCGACCGGGGAAGGGCCACGCTCTCACAGAATACCAGCGTAAAATAGCAGCTTAACACTGTTGTGTTTCATATGGCATTCCATCTTAATCCTCATGGATGACAACGAATCTGCATTTTCATTCTTTATTGAGGATAGATTTAGATTTGTATAGGTCACAGCAACCACTTACCATCAAGTGGATTGTATGCTCGTTTGTCACCCTCTTCTATAAAAATAGGTTTTCTTTTTAAGTAGGAACAAAGGGAAACTAACTGTTTGGCACAGAAGATTATCCACAGCAGCATTTTTCTGAAATAAACCAATATTTTTTAATACAAAATCTGCGGTTTACTACCCGCCGGCCAAACATTGCTACTTTGGCAAATATGTTCCCTATGACGAAAGCTCAGTTGGAGATCTATCTTCAGCTTTGGACTTGGGATAGGTTGTAGTAAAAACGTAATTACCTATGAGTGGCAATCTTGAATTTAGACGATTGCCGATTTCCAAACCATTGGGGTATTCCTTCTTATTCTTTTTTACGTCTTAGAGCCATACTGTAGCTATATTATAGTTGTAGCACGAATGGGTCAGCTCGAGCGGGGAAGGACCACGCTCTCGCAGACTGCCAGCGTAAAATAGCAGCTTAGTGCTGCTTTGTTTCGTATGATGAGTGTAAAGAACCGGAGACCCTTTCTACTGGAAACGAGGCACTCCATCTTAGTCCTCAGGGGTGGCAACGTATCTACATTTTGATTCTTAATCGACGATAAATGTAGATGTCAATAGGCCACAGCATACCCTTACCATCAGGTGGACGGTGTTCCTCGCACAACTTCCTTGTGGAATCGACAACCACCAGAGATTTTTCCGGTACGACTTAGGGACCTTCAAGAAGAGAGCGTACTCCTTTTTATAAGGCCGGCAATGCATCTGCGATTCCCTTGGTGTTGTAGGTGTTCATGGACGGCGGTAATCACCATCGGGTAAGCCGTATGCTCGTTTGCCCCCTCTCCTGTAAAAAAAATCTACAGGGCTCTTCATTATCAGCACTTATTTTTTATCATCACATTTTTATTCTTTATCAAAAATATCTTTCTATAATTTTAGCCCCTTAATTGCTCCTTGTGCTCACTTAGTAATTTATTATTGTATAACAATATACGACAATTTTAAACATACTTTTGCTAAATGTGGTTATTGTACACTTTTTATCAATAATACAGTAATTTAATGTTCATTGAATAAATTGTATGATCTACAAAAGTAAACCGCCCGAACAGGGACTTGAACCCTGGACCCTTGGATTAAAAGTCCAATGCTCTACCGACTGAGCTATCCGGGCTGTAGAGTTGAATGTAAAAGTAATGTTCTATTGAAACGTTTCACGAGTATTTATGTATATTATTTATATAATATACACAAATACTTGTGTAGCTAGGATCGTATGGGTTAACTTATCGAGCTAAGCGCAATTGACTTGAAACCTGGCTCAAATGACGTCAAACAGCATTTAGAGTCCTGGCGATAAGGGCCTGATGGGCAGGCAGCGCAGGGGAAACCGATTTGTGCCGTCGTATGTGCAGAAACACCACCGTAGCAGAAACTTGGCGTTCAGTCTAAAACTAAGTATCATCATTGTCATTATCACTACCATTACTATAGAGAATTATTAAAACATCATCGAAAAACGACTATATTATAAAATCATTGGGTTTTTATACGTCATTTACACATCGATAAAATGTTACAACGTTATAAAACACCCAAGTATTTTTCTTATCTATATATATATTTGTTATTAAAATCCACTAACCTCTTTTGACTTTCAATTTATTTGTTAGTGTAGACATAATGTTATGCAACGGTTCACATAATGTTTTTTTTATGCTAACGCGAACTCCCGGTTAATTAACGGACTAATTTTACGAATTTCATAGTGTCTAACTTACTTATATTTAACCCTGCTGTTTCATGTACTTTGTAGATCCATTTTTAAGTTATGCAATGGCTTATATAATGTTTTTCTTTATTATATTAACGTGAACTTCCAGGAAAAAAAAAGTTATTTGCGACTGTGGTAGCTATAATTTACTTTTTTTACGTGTATTCAAGTTACGTGTATCTTTAATATTCTTGAAAATATCAATATTTTTGTAGACAAACAGGCATAGACCCTAAATGTACATACAGGGTAAGATAAGAATACTTAGTTTATTAAAATACGGTCTACAGCTTGTACAATACAAGCTGTAGACAGGTGTACTATCTATCTGGGCTAGTATTGTAACGCATCTTAATGCTGCTGTGTTTCTTATGATGAATGTAAAGAACTGGCGACTCTTTTTACTTGTAACGAGGCATTCCATCTTAGTCCTCAGAGGTAACAACGCATTTTAATTGTTTATATAAAATAGATGTAAATTTCTATCGGCCACTGCATCCACTTACCATCGGGTGGACTGTATGCTCGTAAAATTATTTAATTATTGTAATTGGGTCCATTCCGTGTAATTAATTAATTTAAATAAAATAAAATAAAATTAATAAATTTAATATTTCGTTTATACGTAGTAGAGCCATGCTGCAGCTATATTAATAGTATAGTTGTTACGGCCAGCAGCTGCTTATTCAACAGTAGAGTCCCCCGGGCCCATAGAGGGAGAACCTACAAGCAGATGTTGGTCGAGCCTGCTACAGGCCAAAGGTGAAAAGTTTCTAATTACAATAAACAATTAGGGGGGAGCGTTACATTCTAATAAAGGGAGCTTACTTACCTCTATCCAAGGCGACTGATCCCTCAGGATTCGGTCAGGTCGCGTGTGGATGTATAGTGCTAGGAAAGTAAGGGTCAGTGATGTATATCTGGGTGTGGCTGGTAGTGTTATTGACCTTATTAGACCGTTACCCTCTGCAGCAGTTCGGCCCTCAGCACCTCTCCAAACTACGGTCTCCTTCCGCAGTCACATTCTTCGTTTTCTACGATGACAGTTCTTTAACTCTGTCGTACGATTAACTACCTTACAGAAGCCACTAACTCTCGTTTGTTATAAGCTTAACACGCGCGACCGGATCAAAGGTCACTACCGTTCCGCGTGGCAACAGCTATTTCTAGAACATCAAATGCCGCACTAGCTATTATTGTCGAATACACTTATACAGATTCTGAGTTAGATACAATAAGTCCCGGGTGAAGCTAACAATAAGGAATGCGCGTTACGTATTCTAAAACCGTATATTTTCTAGATGCGCGTGTCGTATTCCGCTTCCGACTTCCCGACAAAAATAGACCGCGTGCTATCTCTCGCCGCGATGAATTTGGACTCCTAATTTTTCTAGCGCGTTCTTGACACCCACCGTTCAACGCGCTCGGTCGAACTTCATCCCGTATAGCGCCGAGCCGAGTGCCATCTAGCGTCGATGCTTGACACTAGCGCTTTGCGCGAACAATAGTTGTAGCACGAATGTGTCGGCTCGACCGTGGAAGGACCACGCTCTTACAGAAACCAGCGTAATATAACAGCTGAATTGCTGTTGTGTTTCGTTTGGTGACTGTAGAGAACCGGATACTCTTTTTACTGGAAAAGAGGCATTCTATCTTACGGCTGACAACGCATTCTGCATTTTAATTCGCAAATACGAAGATAGATGTAGATGTCTATGGGCCATAGCAACCACTTACCATCAGGTGGACTGTGTGCTCTTTTGTCACCTATATACCAAAAAAAATGGTAAATCCAATTGGGCATGCCTTAAGCGCATTAGAAAAATTACGTATAACATGATTATACGGAATTTTTAAAGTAGTTTAAATACATTTTGACAGCACTATCGGCTTCAACACCCTAGAAAACCATGAAAATGACACCCATGATGAAAACATTGGTACCTACTTCAGCCGCCATCTTAGATTTACATTTCGACAGCGCTATCGGCTTCAACACCCTCGAAACCCATGAAAATGACACCCAAGATGAAAAAAATGATATCTATTGGGGCCGCTATCTTGGATTTACATTTCGACAGCACTATCGGCTTCAGCATCCTCAAAAACCATGAAAATGACACCCATGATGAAAAAGTTGATATCTATTGCGGCCGCCATCTTGGATTTACATTTCGACAACTCTATCAACTTCAACTCTCTCGAAAACCATGAAAATGCCACCCATGATGAAAAAGTGATACCTATTGCAGCCGCCATCTTGGATTTCCATTTCGACAGCACTATCTGTTTCAACACCCTCGAAACCCATGAAAATGACACCCATGATGAAAAATTAATACCTATTGCAGCCGCCACCTTGGATTTACATTTCGACAGCACTATCGACTTCAACACCCGCGAAAACCATGAGAATGACACCCATGATGAAAAAACTGGTAGGTACCTAATTACAGCCGCCATCTTGGATTTCCATTTCGACAGTACTATCGGCTTCAACACCCTCGAAACCCATGAAAATGACACCCATGATGAAAAATTGATACCTATTGCAGCCGCCACCTTGGATTTACATTTCGACAGCACTATCGACTTCAACACCCGCGAAAACCATGAGAATGACACCCATGATGAAAAAATTTATATATATTGCAGCCGCCATCTTGGATTTACATTTCGACCACTCTATCGGCTTCAACTCTCTCGAAACCATGAAATTGCCACCCATGATGAAAAAATTGATACCTATTGCAGCCGCCATCTTGGATTTCCATTTCGACAGCACAATCGGCTTCAACACCCTCGAAAACCATGAAAATGACACCCAAGATGAAAAAATTGATATCTATTGCGGCCGCCATCTTGGATTTACATTTTATTTTATAGGATAAGGGTGACAAACGAGCACACAGTCCACCTGATGGTAAGTGGTTGCTGCGGCCCATAGACATCTACATCTATCCTCTATTACAAATCAAAATGTAGATGCGTTGTCACCCGTGAGGACTAAGATGGAATGCCTCATTTCCAGTAAAAAGGGCCTCCGGCCACCTGCACTCACCAAGCGAAACGCAGAGGTAAACCTCTACTTCACGCTGGTTTTCTGTGAGGTCGTGGTACCACCCCGGTTCGAGCCGGCCCATTCGTGCGACAGCAAAAGCTGCCGCGTGGATCTACCACTGTCGTACATTTCGACAACCCTATCTGTTTCAACACCCTCGAAAACCATGAAAATAACACCCATGATAAAAAATTGGTACTTAATTCAGCCGCCATCTTTGATTTCGATTTCGACAGTACTATCGGCTTTAACACCCTTGAAAACCATGAAAATGACACCCATGATGAAAAAACTGGTAGGTACCTAATTACAGCCGCCATCTTGGATTTCCATTTCGACAGCACTATCGGCTTCAACACCCGCGAAAACCATGAAAATGAAACCCAAGATGAAAAAATTGATATCTATTGCGGCCGCCATCTTGGATTTACATTTCGACAACCCTATCTGTTTCAACACCCTCGAAAACCACGAAAATTACACCCATGATGAAAAAATTGATATCTATTGCGGCCGCCATCTTGGATTTACATTTCGATAACCCTATCTGTTTCAACACCCTCGAAAACCATGAAAATGACACCCATGATGAAAAAATTGGTAGGTACCTAATTACAGCCGCATCTTGGATTTACATTTCGACAGTACTATCGGCTTCAACACCCTTGAAACCATGAAAATGACACCCATGATGAAAAAAATGGTACCTACTTCAGCCGCCATCTTGGATTTACATTTCGACAGCGCTATCGGCTTCAACACCCTCGAAACCCATGAAAATGACACCCAAGATGAAAAAAATGATATCTATTGGGGCCCGTTACATTTCGACAACCCTATCCGTTTCAACACCCTCGATAACCATGAAAATGACACCCATGATGAAAAAATTGGTATTTAATTCAGCCGCCATCTTGGATTTATATTTCGACAGTACTATCGGCTTCAACACCCTTGAAAACCATGAAAATGAACACCCTGAATGAAAAAATTGGTAGGTACCTAATTAAGCCGCCATCTTGAATTTACATTTCGACAGCACTATCGGCTTCTGCACCCCCTCGAAAACCATGAAATGACACCCATGATGAAAAAATTGATACCTATAGCTGCCTCCATCTGGATTTACATTTCGAGAACCTTATCCGTTTCAACACCCTCGAAAACCATGAAAATGTCACCCATGACAAAAAAATTGATACTACTTACTTTTAGTACGTACTACTATTATTTATTCAGTGCTTTTAAAATATTGTCATAAAAAATTTCTTATTATTATTATAATCAAGTATTTAAGAAATTTGGTTATTCGAATATTGTGTATTTGTACAGCGATCTTTTTGAGCCGCTGCAAACAACCCAACAATATCCACCCACGACGGCGACTGACCAAATCACAGATACTTTTACTCCTAGCGGAGACGCCAAACTGAGTTAGTGAGTAAACTACTCTGTGGCTGTAGTTCCCCATTTACAGAAATAATTTATATACAAGGCTATCAAATCAACGAAATTTCGCCATTTTGGAGCCGAAAAAAATTAATTATAGCTAAACAAAACAAAATTACACTGCCATTTACATTCAGTGGCTTCCCACATGATAGATGAAGAGATTAAAAAATAGATTGAGTTAAACAATTGATATTTTATAAGTTATCGTGTTTACAAGCCTTGGGGCCATGATAAATCCACACCATAAGCCACTAAAACCCCTTTTTTATTTAAAAAAACAGCAAATAATCAATTTAAAAAAAAAATAGTTCAACATCACTTATCTTTCTAACAATGTGCTTTTTATATCATTATATGTATACTATAATTGCTAGATACGATTTTATTCGATAAAACGTTGGAATCTTAATTTTTAGGCGATAGTAGAACATACCTTGCGCTTTCGCTTAAAGCATGTAAAAATCTATTAAAAACGCCTGGCATAAACAAGACGGTTATTCCGCCATCTTTAAAACTTTTTGGTATTTCTCATAATCGTTACTTATGACACCGGTGATCTAAGACGACGGTGATAAATCGCCCACCGTATCAAAACGAAAAATTTGAACTTACTACAGAACTGAATGTTAAATTTAGACCATCCCAAACACAGCCCGGATAGCTCAGTCGGTAGAGCATTGGACTTTTAATCCAAGGGTCCAGGGTTCAAGTCCCTGTTCGGGCGAGTATACTTTTAAGTAAATAAAATTATAACATTTTATGCAAAATATTAGCTGGCCCGACAGCAACGATAAGTTTCGAATTTCTAATTCACTCCGACATTAGTTATTTAATATTTTATTTACACTGTTATATGTATTATACACAGTCAGGTCATAAGTATTTACACAGTAAAAACTTTTCTTTTAGAATGCTTGCCACAAAAAGTTTATTGAATTCTAATTTCGAATTGTTCATGAAAATAAAACTGTATACTTTTTAGAATTTTATTCATTTTTAAATATGGAGTGGATGCTTAAAGAAGACCGTGTTGCAGTTATTGCGTTGCATCGTTGCGGTTACGCGCCAATTCAAATTTTTGACATACTGAAAAATTTGAATATAACCAAAAGATTCGTTTATCGTACCATCAAACGATACAATGAAGACTCTAGTGTAGATGACAGGTCAAGAAGTGGCCGCCCCCGGTCTGTTAGGACTCCAGCAGTGATAAAAGCTGTGAAGGCGCGAATTCAATGAAATCCCAAACGTAAGCAGAAACTGTTGGCCCTTCAGATGGGGTTAAGCAGAACCACGGTGAAAAGGGTATTAAATGAAGACTTAGGGCTTCGGGCATATCGAAGAAAAACAGGACATCGTTTGAATGCTCGTCTAATGGACCTGAGTACTGAAGAGATGCCGCGCTTTGTTGGAGCGGTACGCGGGAAAAAAATATCGGGAAATTCTTTTTTCGGATGAAAAAATTTTTACCGTAGAAGAGAGCTACAACAAACAAAATGATAAGGTGTACGCACACAGTAGTGAAGAAGCGAGCAACCGTATTCCGCGTGTCCAACGAGGTCATTTTTCATCCTCGCTCATGGTATGGTTGGGAGTTTCTTATTGGGGCTTAACAGAGGTACATTTTTGTGAGAAAGGTGTAAAAACGAATGCAGTTGTGTATCAAAATACAGTCATGACGAACCTTGTGGAACCTGTTTCTCATATCATGTTCAATAACAGGCACTGGGTATTCCAACAAGATTCGGCGCCAGCTCATAGAGCGAAGAGCACATAAGACTGGCTGGCTGCGCGTGAAATCGACTTCATCCGTCACGAAGACTGGCCTTCTTCCAGTCCAGATTTGAATCCGTTAGATTACAAGATATGGCAACACTTGGAGGAAAAGGCGTGCTTAAAACCTCATCCCAATTTGGAGTCACTCAAGACATCCTTGATTAAGCCGCCGATATTGACATGGACCTCGTTCGTGCTGCGATAGACGACTGGCCGCGCAGATTGAAGGTCTATATTCAAAATCAGGGAGGTCATTTTGAATACACTTTAGTGTCATAAGAATCTATGTTTTGTTAAGTTCATTTTGGTATATAAATGGTTACATAATGAATAAACTTGTTTCAATTATTTTATATTAAACATGTGACAAAATTTATGACCTGACTAGGTATATATAGAATCCATATATACAAATAAATATAACGCCACTGGAAAGCCAATACTACTTAAACGCCAAAAGGGCATTTTACAGTAGAGCCATTTTAAGTTATTTTTTTTACAAAACCGTTCTTAACTTTTTTTCTAATTAAGATATCGATATACAATAAAAGCAAAAAGAAATCGTGATTCTATTATCTACATACTGGAATCGAGATATTCTGCATATTTCTTGTAATTCAGAAGATAGCTGTCACTTTAGTACATTTGCTCTGTACACTTCGTAAGGAGAAACTACTTATCCCCATAATATATATTTTTTAAATACTAACAACTGACGTCCTTTCCAATGTATGAAAGGAAAAAGTACTAACACGCATTATGGGTTGATAACGGTCTCAGGATAATAGTACTTAAACATTATAACATGTCACAAGACCGAACGGAAAAACGATGTATAGTATTAAAAGTTGGTACCATTGTTATGCCAAAAAGACTTATGTAAAAGACATATGATTTAAATTTAAATGTTTTTTTCTTAACGGACATAGACAGTACTTGTGCTAACAATAATTGTACTAGCAGCAAACAAAATAAATAAGAATAGGTACTATAATTCCTAATTAGAGTTAGATTGAATCTTTTTACTGCATTGGTTGAAGAAAGAAAAAACAAAATATGAACTTGCTTAGTAATCACTTTTAATGAAAAATTAAAAATGACAGGATAGTTTTTTGACAGTTTTAAAACTTGGTTACTTGTAGCAAACCTGTGTCAAAAGTCACGCAAAATAATTTTATTATTATCCACAATAATAATTATGTATTAAGTAACCTATTATTTGGCACAATTTTCGAAGAGATTAAATTGATATGCATAATGGATTTTGAATACCTTGTGAAAAAAAAGTTGTATCTAATCATGCAGTTTGGAAAATAATACTTAAATGATGTTAAAAATCTACTAAACCTGAGTATAAATATTGTGTAAAATTAACTTTAAATTTGTAATACTTTTTATAATTTTTAAATATAACTAATTTTACGGATTTTATCACGTATATTAACTTATTATATATTCCCGACGTTTCGAGCACTTTACAGCACCCTTGATCACGGGGGGGGGGGGGGGGACTGAGGTGTATGATCCCAATGCCATTGTTAACCCACGGCTACCTCCAGATTAAAAATTTATTTTATTTGTTTAATTTTATTTGAGTGTAGAGAACCGGAGACCCTTTTTTCTGGAAACGAGGTATTCCATCTTAATCCTCCGGTGGCAATGTATCTGCATTTTGATTCGCAAACGAGGATAATGTAGATGTCTATGGGCCACAGCAGCCACACAGAGTACCTTTAGCAGCCACTTACCATCAGGTGGACTGTATGCTCGTTTGTCACCCTATACTATTAAAGTAAAACTGCATTTTAGACCATCTTAACTCCATAAATTCTAAATTTCAGTTCACAATAGAATTAGAGCCAAACAGTTCTTTAGATTTTCTAGATGTGTTAGTAATTCGGAATCCTGATATAACCTTGAGCCAAACTGTGTATAGAAAAAAGACCCATACAAATAGATATTTAAACGGTGAATCTCATCACCATCGTTCACATTTATCTACCGTGGGTAAATCACACCTGGCGGCCGAGCTCCAACACGTCAAGCAAGTTTTGCACGACAATATGCTTCGGATCCCGCGCCTACGTCATAGTGAACGAGTAAAGCCGGTCACAGTCAAGCGAGTGCCTGCTGTACTGCCATTTGTCAGAGGTGTCACTGATAAGATTGGCTACATCTTGAAGCGTGTTCCCATTAAAACATACTTCAAACCGCCGTAGAAGATTAGTCAGTTTTTACCATCAGTCAAGTGTAATGTCCCTCTGGAAGATGCAGGAGTGTACAAGCTTGTGAAATGATCTCTTATATAGGACCCAACCAAAAGATCCATAAAAGCCCACGTTAAGAACACATAGATGATGTGAAAAATCGACGCTCCGGAAAGTCTGCAGTTTGTGAACACGTACAGGATCGCCCCGTCACTACATTAAATTTGATAGATCACAAATCCTCGCTAGAGAACACCGATTCCTTTCGAGGATGTTTGCAAGGCTATTGAAATCAAAAAACATCCTAATTTCAATACAGAAGATGGCTGGGTGCTACATCTGCTTGGGATCCCATAATTAATAAAATTAAATCCCAACCCAAGCATACAACTGCAAGACTTCAAGATACTGTAAGTTCATGCTGCGTAGATCGGAACAAAAATTAATAATTTTGACGTCATACACCTCAGTCTCTCTATGACCATGGGTGATGTAAAGTGCTGGGAACGTCAGGAATAGAAAATAAGTTAATATACGCGATAAAATCCATAAAATTAGTTTTATTTAAATGTGTAGTGCTCGCGTAAATTAAAAAATCATTAATTTTTAAATTTTATAATTAGATAATCTCTTCTACATCCGTATCTTGAAGGGTGTCCAGAACATAAACGGCACATAGAAAATTTTCATATTCACAGTCATACATTTTAAGAATTATTATATTAATAAGTGGTAGAGCAATGCTGCAGCTATTTTAGTAGTATAGTTGTAGCACGAATGGGTCCGCTCGACCGGGGAAGGACCACGCTCTCACAGAATACCAGCGTGAAATGGCAGCTTGATACTGCTGTGTTTTGTATGGTGAGTATAGAGAACCGGAGACCCATTTTACTTGAAAAGAGTGATTCTATCTTAATCCTCACGGGTGACGACGTATCTGCATTTTGATTCTTCATTGAGGGTAAATGTAGATGTCTATGGGTCACAGCAACCATTTACCATCAGGTGGACTGTGTGCTCGTTTGTTACCCTATCCTATAAAAATAGAAATGATTCATTTGAATGCTCGCAATGTTCTTGTAATTTGTCAGATGAGTATGAATGAATGCAAGAAGAATTCACAAACAAAATATACTAACGCGCCATGCTTATCAATTTCTACATAAGGCAAAGTTACTTAGCTACATATATGCTAGTATTTACGACCGGCAAAAAATACTAAAGTTATATCAATGACTCAAAGTACAGTACTTTGAGTTGCTGAACAAAATTGAAATGATACTAAACTGACAACGACTAAAAATTAATCATAATTTCTATTACGTAAGTATTTGTCAAAATATGAAAATTATGATAAATACCATACTTTTGCAGTGCTTAAGCGCCAAAAAAGTGCTCAGATCATCACGAAATATAGACCAATCGACGCAGAAAAAAAAATCCAATCCAACGATATATATAACTCATTTTGGCCAAAATGGCGCTTAAGTAGTATTGGCTTTCCGGTGACGATAAATACAAAATAAAAATATATTTTAATACTAGCGGTCCCTCGCGACTTCACCCGCGTGGAATTTAGTACGATTTCATGGGTTTTAATTTTTATGCGCAGAACCCTAATTCTTTTTCTAAAATAAAAGTATCCTCAGTTACTCCTTATAACATCAGCTATTTGCCAGTGATAGTCCCGTCAAAATCTGTCCAGCCGTTTCGGAGATTAGCCGGAACAGACAGACAGACAGACAAAAATTAAAAAAATTCTGTCAATATTCTTCCAAATTCAAATCTGGAACATTATGCAGCATTAGACTAAGATACTCTTATACGTTTAGGTCATTTTTTAACAAAGTTTAGTATTAAAATATGAAAGTTCAGAATTCGGAACATTATGCCGCATAAGATCTTTTTATACTTTCAGTTTGAAACTATACCCTGCAGCTAATGTAATTTTTAAGTAGGAAAAGTAAAAGTAGTGTATTTATCTGATGTCCCGCCCTGAGTGTATAATATATAGTTATGTTTATAAGTCATTATATTTAAATTTGATTAACTATTTTACTTGTAGAAAAAATGGAGATGCGTCCTCGACGAACAATCGTCGTAATTCCAGAGAGCAGCAAGGATGAAAATGTATCAGATGATGACGATTACATTACTCAAGATCCTTTTCATATAAATGAAGAAAAAGAAATGTATTCCTCAGATGAAGAAGATGAAGAAGGAGAAGAGAAACTGGACCATCTATTTCCTGAAAGCACTTAAGTCACTGTGGAGATGTTACAAAATTTTACAGACAATCAACCCTCTACTTCACCGGCAGTTTCTTCAAGTAAGAATCTGAAATTGCTTTTTTGGGATCTGAAACTCTTCCAGATGAAATAATGCAGCTAAATACTCCAATGGAGTTTTTCAAATTTCTTTTTCTGTCATCTACTGTAAATTTAATTGAGGAAGAAAGCAACGTATACGCAGCACAAATTTCACCCGATAACTTGTATTTAGTGACATATAAAGACATCTATAAATTTATTGGTGTTATTATCTACATGTCGGTAGTACACCTGCTAACTACTCGTCATTACTGGAAGGAACCCTCCTTCCAGTAATGACGACAATTTTCCAGTAATGATGACGATTCAACATATGTACCCACATATGTTGAAAAAGTTGCAAATGTTATGACGTGCAATAAATTCGAAGAGATCAAAAGATTTCTGCATTTTTTCGACAAAATAAAAGAACTAAAACTTTATAAAATACGCTCACTTATGAAAATTCTACGCAAAAGACTGCTAAAAGTGCCGAAAGTGGATTTTTTGTCAATCGACGAACAGATGGTCCCTACTAAGGCCCGAACTTCAGGAATCAGACAGTAAAGAAAACCAATAAGTGGGCTTATTTGAATTACGTATTAAGTGGAGTCAGTGTATTTAGTTATGACATTGAATTATTCGGAGGAAAATACCCTGATCAGCCTGAAAACTGCCCCGATCTTCGAGTGCCAGGAAATGTGGTTCAAAGACTATTGGAGACTGTCTCACACAATTTGAACCACAAGATTTTTGTCGATAACTGGTACACAAGTTTGCAGCTAATGGCAAACTTGCACAAAAGAGGTATTCTGTCATTAGGGACAATACAACTGAGATGAGCTTCAAATATAAATATAACTAAAAAAAAATTTGAAAAAAAAAGAACGAGGTTATTGCTCCGAATAAAGTGTTGCTGTTGATGACGTTAAGCTATCAGTTACCAATTGGGTCGACAATAAAGCAGTCAGTTTGTGTTCATCCTACGTAGGCAAGGAACCAATGGGAGTTGTTATTCGTTAAATATTTTTTTAATTTTTAAAGTAAAAGATATTCCAGAAAAACATAAGTGTAGAGTTGATGCTCCTTTCCCAAAAGCAGTAACCTTTTATAACAAATACATGGGCGGTGTCGATTTACTAGATGCCATGTTAGGATAAAAATCCGCAGTAAAAAATCCGCAGTAAAAATGGTACCACCACCTGTTCTTCCATTTCATTGATCTCCGTTGCGTGAATAGTTGGCTATTATGACGGAGAGTCATGAAACTGAAGGGTAAAGATGTTTACATTCTATTGCTTGACTTCAAATTAACCATAGCAGATGCATTGATGCACAAAGACTCAAAAGTATATACTCCGACAACACACAAACGACGACGACCACTGAATCAAGATGTGGAGGATATTAAAAAGGGACGATCAAGGCGACGCATAGAACTGCCTCCAAAGGAAGTAGCTATTGACGGGTTCAACCACTGGCCGAATTGGAAAACTGATCGCCAAAGATGTAAAATGGTAGGATGCACGCAGAAATCCCAAGTGATGTGCGAAAAGTGTGGGTGTTATCTTTGTATCAACAAACATCGCAACTGTTCTAAAAACTTTCACACATATTTTTTTTAATTAAATACTTATGCATAGCTTCACGTTGTTTCTTTTATTTTTATAAAATTCTATTTCAATTATACATAAATAGATCACACCGCATGTTGTACCAAATATGGAACGTCTAAGTTATAGAACTAGAACGCATGGCGTTCCATGTTTGGAACAATTACTTTTACCTATTTATCTTTTTTAAATGGGCTTCTATATTTATTTGAATATTTTTCTGGGGCCCTATTAATACCCTATAGTGATATGTATTTTTTCCAAAGGATTTAAAAAATCCATGCCATAAAGGGTTAAGCTTGGGATGTATATAATAGGCTGTTAGTTTCCTTATCCTAAAACATAAACCTCAAACATTTCACTGCTGCATCTGCCTCTGCTGGCATCTTTGACATTGCTTATCGTAGCCAGTCCGGGAAACTTTCATGTCAAATTGTTATGAGATCTCTGATGGTTATATCTCAATGGCCGTTTTCCAAGTCTTCTCTTATGATAGAAAGAGATAGCGCATTTCAAAGTGCTAAAAAGGCTCGGATAACTCGACTTCGATCCAAGTTTCCAAGCTTCAAAATGAACAGGGAGTTCGGATGACTCCTATTTAGATTATAATAATAAAATGCGTTTATTTAAAAATATTAAATATATCAAGATTCCGTCTGGGTAGGTAAATTTGAACCCTTTTTTGTCACCAAATAGCACACATTCACTCATAGAAATCGGATGGAAACATTTCTTTATGATTTATTGTGTTATATACGTATTTTAAGTAATAGGTATGTATGTAGTTATAAAAATTTTAATGATTATTACAAGCCGATTTCAAAAATAAAGAAATAAAATAATTTCTACATAATTTTGAAAATATATTATTCCGAGGTACGTGCTTTTTCGATAGAAAAATCAAATTGTCGACTTTTGAAGCTATTATGTGGAAATAATTTTATATTTTAGTGAAGTCGGTTTATGTGTGCACTTTCTATTAAAAAGTTTAATTATTTTACTCTTCTGAGTGGTCTATATCACAAGTTGTTAAACAACTACAAATGTCGTATAAATAGTTACTTCCTCTATATTTCCAAAGTTGGGGGTGAAATTTTTTGGGACTGGGACAACCACTGTAGTGAGACTAAAGTTTGTTTAATAAAAAAAAATCGATTTATTTGTTTCAGCCGTTTAAAAAACAAACGCCTGGAATATAGAACATTCAAAAACATTTGTGGCAGTGCGTCCAAAACATATTTAATACAGATCGAGAGCGGCACAGCGGGCAGTTTTAAAGGATAGGAAAATCCTATTGCTAAGTATACCAAAATACCGAAGTGTTTACTGTAGGTCAACTTTTTGTGCTAAATACCTCCTTAGCAACACATAAATGCGTATTATCTTCCCATGACCAAAACTACTGACAAATCGCAGGGTATACAAACAATCCACATCATCTGTCAATACTAAATTTGCACAACGTTTTGGCTACTTTATCAAAAGACAAATTTATAATAAGGTCGTAAACCATTGTAATATTAGAAATACGAAATTAATTATATTGAAATGGCTGGTCTCTTTATCATATGATGAAACAGAAGAGTTGTTAAGAACTAGCTTTTGCTAATTTTTTTAAAGAATTGGGGTGACAAACGAGCACACAGTCCACCTGATGGTAAGTGGTTGCTGTGGCCCATAAACATCTACATCTATCCTCGATTACGAATCAAAATGCAGATGCGTTGTCACCCGTGAGGACTAAGATGGAATGCCTCGTTCCATTAAAAAGGGTCTCCGATTCTCTACACTCACCATACGAAACACAGCGGTGTTATGCTGCTATTTTACGCTGGTATTATGTGAGAGCGTGGTCCTTCCGCGGTCGAGCCGACCCATTCGTGCTACTGCTATACCAGTAATATAGCTGCAGCATGGCTCTACCACGTATAAAATTGATGATATTTGTGAAATTGTTTGGTAAATATTGTTATTGTCTTAATTTTTATTTTCTTTTTTAAAAGCATATATAGTTAATATATTGCAGTTATATAAAACTTGGGTTGGTAGTTGCAGTTCTGTTATTGCTGTCTTGTGTGTATGTTAATACAATCTGTCTGATAAGGTATATAATATAATTATAAATAAATAAAATAATAAAAAATAACCCTTAATGAGCTTTGGTCTCAGGTTTCCTTGACACAGGCTTGCCTAGTGAGAATACCAACAAATATTACCTATTGTATATTTTTTTCTGATAATAAAACATTTTTCATTTTTAAATTATTATTTTTTGGACACGATAAAAAGTATAAAAGAAGAGCGAACTTATGGGTGAAAAAACAACATTTCAGTTGGTAATAAATATATTCATAAGTCCATAATAAAATCAAAAGTGCTAATAGTTGTACCCGCTTCTAGGGGTGAAGCTTGACTGGCGATGTCGGCTACCGAAACGGGATCCTCCATTTTGGTTTCCTGAAGTCCTCTGTTCGGAGGTAGGTGGCAAATAGGCTTTAGTCACACCATTGTCGATTGGCTGAATTGATTTTCTAAGGTTACTTGTATTTTTTACTCCAGTTCCTTGCTGACGGAATACTTCAGAGTCAAAAGCAGAATTAATAACAACGGAGTCATCATCACTTATTTTGTTGACGTTGTTTCCATTTGCATTACTATTGCCAAAAACTTGGGTCTCGTATCTGTGGTCTCCATTAGAATACTTGTATTCATCGTAGGACCCTGCAAATTGATCACACGTGGTTTGTAAATATAAAGGAAAGTACATTAAAAAGTGGCAAAATTGGGGTAGGATGTAGTTTTTGAAATGTCCTAAAGACCGAATATCGGTCACGTTGGTCGGTCTTAACGGAGACTAGCCATCTGCGCAGGACAGGATTATAGCACCCGAGTATATGCGCAAGCACAACTGCACTCTTTATTCCCTAACTCTCATAGTCCGATGGGACGGCAAGCTGACACGACCGGAGCGAGATTAAGTCCAAGTCAACAGCTTAACGTGCTTTTCGTGGCACGGGGATGAAACACCGCAATTTTTCGGACTCCGGGCTGCTACTGAGAAAGTCTTGACAGAAACACCTAATAACTAATTTTGACCTGACCTGGGATTCGAACCTTGTGGTTAGCAATCACGTTTACGACCACTAGACTCACGAGGCAGACGATCGTGTATATTTTCATACAAGAATACCTACGGATGACAAATGACTACGCAGTTCACTAATGGTAAGAGAGTAGTATGGATAAATATATAACGATAAAAACCTTTGTCCATAATTGATTAAAAATCAATTTGTAGATGTGTTTTTTCTGTAAATATTTTAATGGAATGCCTCGTTAACGCTTTAAAGGATCTCCGGATTTCTAATCTTTCTTCATTCACCATTCAAAACACAGTAGCATTGTAACGGTATTTATGTCGGTATCTGTGTGATCGTTGCTTTTCCCTAATAGAGGCGATCAAAAAGTATAGTCATATTACAGCTGAAGTGGCAGGAAAATCTAAGCCACGTCAAGAAAATGCACTGAAGTAGAATTAAAAATAAACATGTATGAAAAAGTAGGTATTGTAATATTATGTACCATCATCGTAAATTCCTGCAGCTTCATCACGGGCGTTTTGTTCTAGAGCCAATAAAATCTCCTCTGGAATAGGGAGAGGCGTAGGGAGGTGGTCACCTTCCGGCACAAAACCGTTCTGGCCAGCTGTATATCTGTGAAGAATATTGTTATGGATCATTTATTTTTAAATTTTCATCACCGTCTTCAATGTCTATGTCTACGTCATAACCCCACTACTATACAAAGGCTTTATAAGTTTGTTTCAATGGGATTTGATATGAAAATAACAATTTTCTTGGTATTCAATATTATGTTACGTACATGGTATGGTTTACACTGATAATTTTTTCATAAAACAAAATGGCAAAATTTAAATTATTATAAATGTATGACGAATGAGTCCTAAATTTTGGTACTAGATATATTTTTAGGTTATAATATGTTTTATTAAATAGGAGATATTTATGAGAAAATTTATACTTAATACTAACTAGTAGCAGATTTAGAGGACGGTAGAATTTTGTCTAATTTATGTCTAATAAAAACAAGTGTTTTAATAATAAATAATACCAATACAAAACAATATGAGGCTAAAGCTATATCGACAGGCCTAACTCAGTGTGAGCCGATATCTTATCTCGGTCTAATCGGGATTTTATAGACGCGCTGACGTATATGTATTTTTGTTTTTGGGGTAATTAAAAAAATAAATACAGCTGTTACTATTAAAGTCTAAAAGTTGCCCATCAACTACTCACCTGACACTGTATACTTGTCCATCATCACCAGTGTAGGAATAACTGCCTTGCGCTTCAACACCATTTGTAGCCACACCATTTTCTTCTGCGTATATACCATTTTCAGTTTCAAAAGCATATGAGAAGGTTTCTCCATCATTATTATTAAACTGTCGAAGAATTGCCGCATTCCTTTCTAAAGCAGCACGGGGACGTTCAGGACGAGTTTCATAATTTTCAAAGGCATTAATGTGACTTTGCAGTATGCCATTACTGTTTTCGATGAAATGGTTACCGTCTTGGTCGTACTTCTTATGAGCGAGAATATCTTTAGAAAGGAAACCATCATTTCTTTGGCCGGAAAATTCATTAAAATTAGACGTAGGACTTGGAAGAGGCGTTTGAAGAAAGTCGCTCGAACCCCCTGATGTCTGGGCATAGTTTGGTGGTAGATATGCTCGGTTTAGCTTCGCTGCGCTTGAGCAAGCGATCAAAACAGTTAGAATGACCTGAAATTACGACATTATTTTAGTAATTTACATAGTTACAACCGAAGTTTGGCAACTACGCCAAATAGCCCCCCTATGAAGCAATCTATGGGCGAGACATATTTTCAGCAGTGGACTTTAAGAAGCTGTTACGTTAATTGTTCTTTTCGGCATTTATTTTTTACGCTATTCTCATCTGTCGCTTTTGCAACTTCCATCGTGAGGAGTGAATTATTTTTTATTTGCAAATACACGGTATAATATTCTACCGTGTATTTGCAGTGCAATACCAACTACCTCATATAGTAATGTAGGTTTCTCTCACTATACGTGGTAGAGCCATGCTGCAGATATATTAGTAGTATAGTTGTTGCACCAATGGGTCGGCTCGACCGGGGAAAGACCACGCTCTCACAAAATATCAGCGTAATATTAATAGTAGCTTAACACTGCGGTGTTTCTTATGGTGCGTGTAGAGAACCGAAGACCCTTTTTACTACAAAAGAGGCATTCCATCTTAGTCCTCACGGGTGACAACGGATCTGCATTTGATTCTTTATTGGGGATAGGCTTAGATTTGTATAGGTTACAGCAACCACCTACTATCAGGTGGACACTGTGCACATTTGTCACCCTCTCCTATAAAGGAAAGGTTTCTTAAGTAGGGACAAAGGGAAACTAAAACTGTTGGACACAACAGATCATTCACAGTAGCATTTTAATGAAACAACTCATAATTTTTAATACAAAATCTGCAGTCGAGTACCCGCCGGCCAAACGTTGCTACTTTAGCTATGAGGAAAACACAGTTGGAGGTCAATGTTCAGCTGTGGACTTGCGATAGGCTGTAGTAAAAAAATAATTAACCTAGAGTCTTGAATTTAGACGATTGCCGATTTCCAAACCATAGGAGTATTACTTCTTACTCTTTTTTACGCATTAGAGCCATACTGTATCAATTGTATGGTTGTAGCACGAATGGGTCAGCTCAACCGGGGAAGGACCACGCACTCGCAAACTGCCAGCGTAAAATTGCAGCTTAATGCTGCTTTGTTTTTTTTATGATGAGTGTTAAGAACCAGAGACCCATTTTATTGGAAAAGAGGCACTCCATCTTAGTCCTCAGGGGTGGCAACGCATCCGCATTTTGATTCTACGGCGATAAATGTAGATGTCAACGGGCCACAGCATCCCCTTACCATCATCTGTGTGTTCGTATTTCACCCTTATTCTAAAAATATCTACACGGCTCTTCATTATCAGCACTTATTTTTTTATCATCACTATTAAAGATAGACCTCCCACAAGAAACTCCACAAACACGGTCCTGTGCTACCTGCAACCATCGGCTATCGTTTTCTCAGGTCATCACCCTATCGGAGATACATCATAATATATATCTGAGACAGTGATATATACTTTTTATTCTTTATCAAAAATATCTGTCTATAATTTTAGCCCCTTAGTAACTGTGCCCGCTTAGCAATTTATTATTGTATAAAAATATACGACAATTCCAAACAAACTTTTTTGTTAAATGTGGTGTTATTGTTACTTTTTATCAATAATACTGTAATTTCAAGTTCAGTGAACAAATTGTAAGATCTACAAAAGTAAGCCGCCCGAACAGGGACTTGAACCCTGGACCCTTGGATTAAAAGTCCAATGCTCTACCGACTGAGCTATCCGGGCTGTAAAGTGGAACGTAAAAGTGATGTTCTATTTAAACGTTTTACGAGTATTTTTGTATAATATTATTTATAAGGAGTTGTTAGAGCCAGGGTCGGACGGGTTAACTTATCGAACTACGCGCAATTGACTTGAGACCTGGCTCGAATGACGTCAGAATGTATTTAGAGTCCTTATTGAGGCGATAAGAGCCTGAGGGGCAGGCAGCGCAGGGGACACTGATTCGTATCGTCGTATGTGCTGAAACACCACCGTAGCAGAAACTTGGCGTTCAGTCTAAAACTAAGTATAATTATTGTCAATATCATTACCATTACTATAGAGAATGATTAAAACGTCATCGAAAAACGACTATAATATTATAAAATTTTAAAATCATTGGGTGTTTTACACGTCATTTACACATCGATAAAAGATTACGACGTTATAAAACACCCAAGTATTTTTTCTTATTTTTGGTATTGTCACCTTTATTCCATAAAAAACGTCTGGCATAAACAAATCGGTTATTCCGCTATCTTTAAAACTTTTTGGCATTTCTCATAATCGGTTCTTATGACACCGGTGATCTAAGATGACTTGTGATAAATTCGCTCACAGCATCAATACGAAAAATTGGAACTTACTATAGAACTGAATGTTAAATTTATATTAGTCCTAACAAAGCCCGGATAGCTCAGTCGGTAGAGCATTGGACTTTTAATCCAAGGGTCCAGGGTTCAAGTCCCTGTTCGGGCGAGTTTACTTTTAAGTAAATAAAATAATAACATTTTATGCAAAATATTAGCTGGTCTGACAACAACGTAGCACTATAATTTTCGAATTTCTAATTCACTTCGAATTCACTCCGACGTCAGTTATTGAATATTTTATTTACACTGTTATATGTATTGGTTTATATATGAATCCGTATAATATATTTATAATTATTGGAAGGAAAGCCTAGAAATGAATTCGGGTGTGACTCGAACTTTAGGCATTGTCAGTTTGAATAGTCTATCTAGTCTATTTACTTATAATATGGCAGTTTCCGATCCACGAGACCGTATTTTAGAGCGAGCTCCTGGTGTAGAATCCTGGTTACTAGGTTGTGTCTGTGCAGATACTCAGAGTTAGAAAGCGCCGAACAACCGGAGATGACATGCCTAAGTGACTCACCGGGATGGCGACAAGCTCGACAGATGTCGACGGTGCCATCCTTTAGGATGTATCTCCGATAATTGTTGGTCTTAATAACCTGATCCTGTATTGCACAGACAAAACCCTCAGTTTCCCCAAAGAGGTCACCGAAACGTAGCCAGTGCAGGGAGGCGACTGTGTCTACGAAAGGCTCATGAAGGGCCTTGTAGAACCTCCCGTGGAGCTCTTTCTCCTTCCATACGGTCTCCCGGTCGGAAATGCTCTGTACTGCCGGGTCTTGCCATTGCTCATTGGCTAAGGATAGAGGGGTAAGTCCTTTATCACAAGAAATAACGTCCCTATAGTATGGATCATCCAATCTCGCCAGAAATAATTACAAAGGCTGCACACTTCGCGATTATGCATGGTAAGCGCGCTTAAAAAGCCGCGCCCACCATGCTTCTGCGGCAAGTACAGCCTCATTACTGACGATCTCAGATGATGCATCCTGTGGGGCGTCATTACAGTGCGGACTTTTCTGTCCAGAGCGTTCAGTTCGGTCTGAGTCCACCTGAGTATGCCAAAGGTATACATGAGAACAGGCATGATCCAACCGTTATATGCGTGCGTCTTATTCACTCCGGACAAAAGGCTGTTAAGCATTTTGGTCAAGCGTGCATAAAACACATCGCAGACTGACCGTTTCATACCCGCCTCATCTACACCGATGTTCTGTGACATACCCAGGTATCTGTATGTTTCAGCCTCGGAAAGGGTTCTTATGCTAATGGGCATAGATAAGTCTATGCCCTCAGAGTTAGCAACCCTTCCCCTTTCGACATGGAGGATTATTATTATTATTATGGGGTATCTATAAAGTTTTCTCATCTGGTTGGGCAATATAAATATATAATTGTAAATAAACATGGTAAACGTACATAAATATCAATAAAATAAAATAAATACATAAAAATACATAAATATATAAAAACCCAACCAGATGGAAGCCCTCGGCAGGGGAGACCAAACGGCCGAGGGTTAGGGGGAAAGGGAAAGAAACCGGCGGACGATGCGGGCGGTATCGAGGAGCACCGCCTTCTGCATTTGAGCTTGGAGCGGTCCGTCACGGAGTCCCAGTTGCCTCAGATGACCCGAGAGGCTGACTGGTATTAACCCGTTCGCAGAGACGACTACAGGTATAGTTTCGGCCGGCAATCCACCCAACATGTCGGTCACCTCGTGAGCCAGGTCCAGATATTTTGTTAGCTTATCTGTTTCGGTTTTCACGAGTTTCTCGTCATAAGGAATGGTAATGTCGACCAAAAATATCCTTGACTGTGCCCGGTCCATCAGCACAATATCAGGCTTATTCGCAAGAATAGTCCTGTCTGTGATGATGGCCCGGTCCCAGTAGAGCCTGGCGCGGTCATTTTCGAGCACAGCTTCCGGCAAGTACTTATAATACGGCAGTTTCCAATCCACGAGACCGTATTTCAGAGCGAGCTCCTGATGTAGAATCCTGGCTACTAAGTTGTGCCTGTGCAAGTACTCAGAGTTAGAAAGCGCCGAACAACCGGAGATGACATGCCTAAGTGACTCACCGGGATGGCGACAAGCTCAACAGATGTCGACGATGCCATCCTTTAGGATGTATCTCCGATAATTGTTGGTCTTAATAACCTGATCCTGTATCGCACAGACAAAACCCTCGGTTTCCCCAAAGAGGTCACCGAAACGTAGCCAGTAGAGGGAGGCGACTGTGTCTACGGAAGGCTCGTGTAGAGCCTTGCAGAACCTCCCGTGGAGCTCCTTCTCCTTCCATACGGTCTCCCGGTCGGAAATGCTCTGTATTGCCAGGTCTTGCCATTGCTCGTTGGCTAAGGATAGAGGGGTAAGCCCTTTATCACAAGATATAACGTCCCTATAGAATGGATCATCCGCCCTCGCCAGAATGTAGTTACGGAGGCTGCACACTTCGCGATTATGCATGGTAAGCGCGCTTAAAAAGCCGCGCCCACCATGTTTCCGCGGCAAATACAGCCTCATTACCGACGATCTCGGATGATGCATCCTGTGGGACGTCATAACAGTGCGGACTTTTCTATCCAGAGCGTTCAGTTCGGTCTGAGTCCACCTGAGTATGCCAAATGTATACATAAGAACAGGCATGATCCAACCGTTACATGCGTGTGTCTTATTAACGCCCGACAAAGACTGTTAAGCACTTTTGTCAAGCGTGCATAAAACACATCGCAAACTGACTGCTTCATAACCGCCTCATCGACACCGATGTTCTGTGACATACCCAGGTATCGGTATGTTTCAGCCTCGGAAAGGGTCCTTATGCTGATGGGCATAGATTAGTCCATGCCCTCAGAGTTAGCAACCCTTCCCCTTTCGACATGGAGGATCGCGCACTTATCCGTCCCCAGCTCCATTCTAATAGAATTGCTAAAATCACAAGTGATGTTTAGCAATGCCATAAGATGGGAGCGATTGGAAGCGAATAACTTGAGATCATCTATATAGAAAAGGTGGGTCACTTTTGTATCTCCTTTCCGAAGCTGAAATCCCCTCCCGGAACTCTCTAGTAAGGTACTGAGAGGGTTCAGAGAGAGGCAGAACCAGATTGGACTCAAATAATCGCCCTAGAAGATACCCCTTCTTATCCTTATGTGGCTCTCCGCAGCCGTCATCCGCTCGCCTAGATGACAAAGGATCGTACTCCACTGCCCCATACATTGCCCGAGGAAGTCTCGAACTGTACAGTCGACCTTGTACAGCTCAAGGACCCTCTTAAGCCATGTATGAGGCACCGAGTCGAATGCCTTTTTGTAGTCTATCCAGGCGGCGGAGAGGTTCCGACGGTTGCGTTTAACCACCTTGCCAATGACCGCGTCAATGAGGAGTGGTTCCTTGGTTCCACGACCACCGCCCCGACATCCATTTTGAGCGTGCGACATCACCTGATTTGAATTCAGGTGATGAGTGATTCTCGCGCTCAAAATGGATGTTAATGTCTTGTATATGGTAGGTAGACACGTTATGGGGCGGTATTTGCTCGGGTCTGTGGAATCCCGGTCTTTTGGAACCAAATGAGTGATCCCAATAGTGAAGAGGCTCGGGAGCGACTTTTTGTCGAGAGCCTCTTGAAACTGTTGGGCGAGCACAGCGTGACACACCACGAACCCCTTCAGCCAGTAGTGATGCAGTCCGTCGAGTCCCGGACTTTTCCAGTTCGGGGCCCTACGGACCGCCTCATCTACGTCATCCGGCGTTATGATGACGGGGTCCATGGGCGTAACATTAGCACACTGACTCACCACAACTTCCGTCCAAGGGCCCTCGCTGTGGTTTACGGGCTCTGACAACAGGCCGCGCCAGAATGCGATAGTGTCGGCCTGATTCGGTGCTGGGCCCGTTCCACGTACTATTGGTCGATCCAATGATTCATAGAGCCTCTTCTGATCACTCTGGAAGAGACAATTCTGGTTGAACCGTATCGACCTCTCGGTATATCGCCGAATCCGCTTCCCCCAAGCAGCGATTCTCTGCTTCAGGTCCTCTATGCGCTCCGTCAGTTTTTGCGTTATGTCCGGCTGGGACAGACTGATAATTGTCCCAGCAAACGCCAACCTGACGATGCGCACAATTCTCGGCCTTTTATTGCCCGACCTGAAGCTTATCAGTCTGCCGATGAGGGCTCTTGCCTTTGCGATATGGTCCTCAATCCTTCTTCTCCAGGCTGGGATGGCGCTACTTTGTCTAGTAGCGCGTCCAGCCGTGGGAAGTTTGGCGCCAATAATACGGCAAACTGCCAGTGCGGCGCCAAAAAGAATTGAGTCCGCATCGCAAAGGTCCCGGCTGGCTTCCAAATAGGTCACCAGCATTGGGTTGAGAGCCCTCACGACAGCCCGATTCCGCTTGCTTAGGGGTATGCGCGGGATTGGCGGTCGATTTTCGAGAGGCGTACTGCGTTTTTCCACAATCGCCTCCTGCAATTTGCTCCTCATCTGCTCTAATTCTTGGGTGACCATTCCATCATCGCCTGAATCAACCAGAGCGGGAAGATCCATGGCGGCCTTTACATGTGGCTGCTGGTCTGTGGCCTGAGGAGCCTCATCCCCAGCTATAGCCGGTTCATTCAATGAGGGAATAGCCTCACGTCGTAATCGTTCGAGTTGGGCATCATCAAATATTTTCGTTATTATTATTATTATTATCACATTTCATAGCGTTAAAGAAGGTCCGGATAACTCGGTAGAGCATTAGACTTTTGGTGTACCGAAAAATCAAATTCTCGACTGTTCAAGCTATTTTGTAGAAATTATTTTATATTTAAGTGAAGTCGGTTCGGAAGTCGGAAGTCGGTCTCAAACATATAACTTAATGATCTTGTGATCTGGCGTTATCATTATGAAATACCATTCCTTTTTTGATTATCTGTTCCGGCCGTTTTATTTTTCTATTCCTTGCTTGTCTCATTATTTGATGGTAGAAGAGATCCGAATCGATAGTTTTACTTTGCACTTTCTATTAAAAAGTTAAATTATCTTTTGAGTGGTCTATATCACAAGGTGAAGTGAACAACTACAAATGTCGTATAAATAGTTAATCCCTCTATTTTTCCAACGTTGCGGGTGAATTTTTTTGTGGACTGGGACCACCCCTGTAGTGCGACTAAAGTTTATTTAACAAAAAAAGAATATATCTAATCGCTTCAGCCCTTTAAAAAAGCAAACGCCTGGAATATAGAACATTCTCAAACATTTGGGGCAGTGCGTCCTCAACACATTTAATACAGATCGAGAGCGGCACAGCGGGCAGTTTCAAAGGCAATGTTAGGAAAATCCTACGGCAAGAGTATACCACAATACCGGAGTACGTACTGTAGGTCAACGTTTTGTGCTAAATACGTCCTTAGCAGCACATATATCTCTATTATCTTCCCATGACCACAAACTACTGACAAATCGCAGTATATACAAACTATCGTATCGTAAAATAGCAGCGTAACACTGCTGTGTTTTGTATGGGGAGTGTAGAGAACCGGAGACCCTTTTTACTGGAAAAGAGGCATGTCATCTTAGTACTCACTGGTAACAACGCATCTGCTTTTTGATTCTTCATTGAGGATAAATGCAGATGTCTATGGGTCACAGCAACCACTTACCGTCAGATAGACTGTATGCTCGTTTGTCACCCTATCCAATTAAAAATATTCATACCATCTGTCAATACTAAATTTGCACAACGTTTTGGCTACTTTATCAAAAGAAAAATTTATAATAACATCGAAAACCATTGTAATATTAGAATAAAACTACATATCTGCGAAATTAATTATGTTGAGATGATTGGTCACTTTATCATATGATGAAACAGAAGAGTTGTTAAGGTAGCTTTTGGTAATTGATGGTATTTGTGGAATTATTAGGTAAATATTGTTACTGTCTTAATTTTTATTTTCTTTTTTAAATGCATATACAGTTAATATATTGCAGTTATATAAAACTTGGGTTGGTTAATGTAGGTTTATTTTTTTTTTATATTCAAAGACTTTAAACAATAAGCAGTTCTGTTAATACTGTTGTGTGTGTAGGTTAGTACAATCTGTCTGATAAGGTGTATAATATAATCATAGATAAATATAATTGTAATAAATACAAAATAACCGTTAATGAACTTTGGTCTCAGGTTTCTTGACACAGGCGTGCCTAGTGTAAAACCAACAGAAATTAACTATATTAATATAATATAATTTCTGATAATAAAACATTTTTAATTTTTTTCATTATTATTTTTTGAACTCGATAAAAAAGTTTAAAGAAGAGCAATTTTATGGGTAAAAAAACAACATTTCAGTTGATAATAAATATATTCATAAGTCCATAATAAAATCAAAAGTGCTATTAGTTGTAATCGTTTCTAGGGGTGAAGCTTGACTGGCGATGTCGGCTACCGAAACGGGCTCCTCCATTTTGGTTTCCTGAAGTCCTCTGTTCGGATATAGGTGGCAAATATGCTTTAGTCACACCATTGTCGATCGGCTGAATTGGATTTCTAAGGTTATTTTTATTTCTTACTCCAGTTCCTTGCTGACGGAATACTTCAGAGTCAAAAGCAGAATTAATAACAACGGAGTCATCATCACTTATTTTGTTGACGTTGTTTCCATTTGCATTACTATTGCCAAAAACTTGGGTCTCGTATCTGTGGTCTCCATTAGAATACTTGTATTCATCGTAGGACCCTGCAAATTGATCACACGCGGTTTGTAAATATAAAGGGAAGTACATTAAAGAGTAGGAAAATTGGAGTAGGATGTAGTTTTTTAAATGTCCTAAAAGACCGAATATCGGTCACGGTGTTCGGTCTTAACGGAGACTAAACCATCTGCGCAGCATAAGATTATAGTGCCCAAGTGTATGCGCAAGGAAAACTGCTCTCTTTATTCCCTCACTCGCATAGTCCCATGGGACGGCAAGCTGACACGACCAGACAGAGATTAAGTCCAAGTCAACGGCTTTACGTGCTTTTCGTGGCACGGGGAAGAAACACCGCAATTTTTCTGACTCCGGGCTGCTACTGAGAAATTCTTGACAGAAACACCTAATAACTAATTTTGACCTGACCCGGGATTCGAACCTTGTGGTTAGCAATCACGTTTACGACCACTAGCCTCACGAGGCAGACGATCGTGTATATTTTCATACAAGAATACGTACGGATGACAAACGACTACGCAGTTCACTAATGGTAAGAGAGTAGTATGGATAAATATATAACGATAAAAACCTTTGTCCATAATTGATTAAAAATCAATTTGTAGATGTGTTCTTTCTGTAAATATTTTAATGGAATGCCTCGATAACGCTTTAAAGGATCTCCGGATCTCTAATCTTTCTTCATTCACCATTCAAAACACAGTAGCATTGTAACGGTATTTATGTCGGTATCTGTGTGATCGTTGCTTTTCCCTAATAGAGGCGATCAAAAAGTACAGTCATATTACAGCTGAAGTGGCAAGTAAATCTAAGCCACGTCAAGAAAATGCGCTGAAGTAGAATTAAAAATAAACATGTATGAAAAAGTAGGTATTGTAATATTATGTACCATCATCGTAAATTCCTGCAGCTTCATCACGGGCGTTTTGTTCTAGAGCCAATAAAATCTCATCTGGAATAGGGGGAGGCGTAGGGAGGTGGTCACCTTCCGGCACAAAACCGTTCTGGCCAGCTGTATATCTGTGAAGAATATTGTTATGGATCATTTATTTTTAAATTTTCATCACCGTCTTCAACGTCTATGTCTACGTCATAACCCCACTACTATACCAAGGCTTATTAAAGTTTGTTTCAATGGGATTTGATATGAAAATAAAAGAAAAACAATTTTCTTGGTATTCAATATTATGTAACGTACATGGTATGGTTTACACTGATAATTTTTTCGTAAAAAAAATAATGGCAAAATTTAAATTATTATAAATGTATGACGAATAAGTCCTAAATTTTGGTACTAGATATATTTATCGGTTATATGTTTTATTAAATAGGAGATATTTATGAGAAAATTTATACTTAATACTAACTAGTAGCAGATTTAGAGGACGTTAGAATTTTGTCTAATTTGTCTCTAATAAGAACAAGTGTTTTAATAATAAATAATACCAATACAAAACAATATGAGGCTAAAGCTTTATCGGCAGGCCTAACTCAGTGTGAGCCGATATCTTATCTCGATCTCATCGGTATTTTATAGACGCGCCGACGTATATGTATTTCTTGTTTTTGGGGTAATTAAAAAAATAATACAGATGTTACTATTAAAGTCTAAAAGTTGCCCATCAACTACTCACCTGACACTGTATACTTGTCCATCATCACCAGTGTAGGAATAACTGCCTTGCGTTTCAACACCATTTGTAGCCACACTATTCTCTTCTGCGTATATATCATTTTCAGTCTCAAAAGCATATGAGAAGGTTTCTCCATCATTATTATTAAACTGTCGAAGAATTGCCGCATTCCTTTCTAAAGCAGCACGGGGACGTTCAGGACGAGTTTCATTATTTTCAAAGGCATTTATTTGACTTTGCAGTATGCCATTACTGTTTTCGATGAAATGGTTACCGTCTTGGTCGTACTTGTTATGAGCGAGAATATCTTTAGAAAGGAAACCATCATTTCTTTGGCCGGAAAATTCATTAAAATTAGACGTAGGACTTGGAAGAGGCGTTTGAAGAAAGTCGCTCGAACCCCCTGATGTCTGGGCATAGTTTGGTGGTAGATATGCCCGGTTTAGCTTCGCTGCGCTTGAGCAAGCGATCAAAACAGTTAGAATGACCTGAAATTACGACATTATTTTAGTAATTTTCATAGTCACAAAGGAAACACGACACGTTATAAAAGCAATATATATAATAAACTAATAACTCTTATAATGATTTCTTATATTTACGCGAACACTACACATTTAAATAAAACTAATTTTACGGATTTTATCGCGTATATTAACTTATTTTATATTCCCGACGTTTCGAGCTTTTTTAATTAGTTTTAATAACTCTTAGTTATTAGTTAAGAGTAATATTATACAATATTTTATTATAACAAAAGCAAAAGACAAACGTCAGTTGATTTTACGTGGTAGAGACATGCTGCAGCTATATTAGTAGTATATTTGTAGCACGAAAGGGTCAGCTCGACCAGGGAAAGACCACGCTCTCATAAAAAAGCAGCTTAACACTGCCAGCGTAAAACAGCAGCTTAACACTGCTGTGTTCCGTATGGTGAGTGTAGGGAACCGGAGACCCTTTTTACTGGAAAAGAGGTATTCCATCTTTATCACGGATGACAACGTATCTGCATTTTGATTCTTTATTGAGGATAGATGTGGATGTCTATCGGTCACAGCAAGCACTTACTATCAAGTGGACTGTGTGCTCGTTTGTCACCCTATCTTAAAAAAAAGATTTATAGATTAGGATTAATTATCGATGAATGTATTTATAAGGATGTTTTGGAATATTGTCTGTTAAAAACAATAGTAGTGTACATATAAGAAGAATAATAATTATTTATTTTGGTTTTAATATAATATTTAATTATTTAAGGCAAGGGATATGTTCTTCATGATCTCAAATTATTAATAGATGTTACAAAGAAAACATTCTGCTTAGATATTTCACAGGAAAGGTAAACCTGTTCAATAATTCTGAGTTGATTTGATATTTTGTGCAAATTATTTTAATTACTTTACTTATTTAGATAGTTTTATTTTCTGACAGATATTAAACAAAACAAATAAACGCGTTACCAATTTCATTGCAGATTTTTTCACGCGATCTATCTCACGGACGCCAAGCCTGTAACTGATGCGATTAAAGATCTCAGTAGGATATTTATAGCGATGCTTGCACTGATTATCGATGTGCTTTAATATAGAAGATGATCGCTTGAACCAAAAGTCGTGGTCGTGTGTTGCCTAATCAATACATATTATAGTAGTACGTACGTCTAATTGTTGCGAACAGTCTCATGCAACAAATGGCAATTTCATAACCACCAGCGATCCAGCCACCAGCGATCTTTTGGCTAATTTCATTTGAAAGTCTATCACTAAAATATCATAGTTTTTAATACATGCATACGCCTAAGAGAATATCAGGAAACATTAAAACTGTTTTATTTGCCTGGATTACATAACTTTTGCTACTAACTGCAATCTACAAGGCAATGGCGCTTGCACCTTCGTTGACAGCTGGGCTGCACCATTGACCTCCTGTGCAGGAGGATGGTGTGTCACGCTATCAAAGTTCTCAAGTACATAGCAACACAGAGAGCGTAATTTGCTCCTAGCTCTGAATACCTTGCCCTGTAGGATATCTTCGAGAAAGAAGTCAAATTGGCTAAACCCACTGTTCTTTTTACCATGTAGTGTCGGTTTAAGAATATTCACTACCCTATATCATCCCGTGGGTGTCGTAAGACGGGACAGAGGGAAACGAATCAGGAGATGAGCAGCATCATCTTTCTGATAACGACTTAAATTAAAAAAAAAACTTCGGTTGCCAACCCACTTGCCAAGTGTGGCAACTACGCCAAATAGCCCTTCTTTAATAGGCTTTGTGGACTTTAATAGGCTGTAACGGTAACTGTTATTTTCAGCATTTCTTTCTTATGGTATTCTCATCTGTCGTTTTTGCAACTTCCATAGTGAGGAGTGAATGATTTTGTCTTTTTTTCTTTCGAAATGCCTGTGATTCTCAGTCCATTTACCAAACATGGCGATGATGCCAAAATTGTACTATGTATGTGAGAGGCTTTAAGATGAAGGGTGTAGGTCTTAGGATCATTTTTTGTGGAACTTTTTGGGTATGGCTTGGAATTCTGTAGAGCAGTAATGATGATGATGACGTTCTTACATAATATGTTTTTGCTGTGATTTTGTTTTAAGTCTAAGAAAGTTTGATCAATTTTATTGAAAGCGGTGATTGTCAATACAATTTTATTTTGATCGAGTCGTTCTTGCATAACGTAATAACTCGGTACAAAACCCAATTTAATGAGCGTATTAAGCACGTGTGGGCAGTAGTTGGTCCACATCTCATCAAATTCCGACCTTGCAACTGATACATTCCAATCCTTAACTAATGACTCAAAAAGGTTAAGAATATGAATACATTTTCTACTTTTTTTTATATAATATGACACTCATTTCCCCGCTCTGATTGTTATCAAGGAAACGCAGGATATAGGAAGTATGTGGATACAATATGTCATTTTCATATAAACTACACACATCAAAAAATTTCGTTTTAATATTTAAATACATATTATTCATATAAGTTTCGCGTGGTGTAAATTTTCTTTCTATTAGCGTAAGTATATATTTTCTTCCAGCATAAACGAATATTTCTATTAAAGATAAATGTAATAAAGAATGGAATGAAGAATGTTTCCTTGCTCTAAAACCCTCTCAAAAGTCAGAGGAGGCCTGTGCCCAGCTGTGGGACGAAAACAATGTATTCTGTTAATTTATTGCAATAGAGTGACGCCGGCTGCGGTGTAATCTCGTTTTTTTTATAGTATAGGGTGACAAACGAGCACACAGTCCACCTGATGGTAAGTGGCTGATGTGTCCCATAGACATCTACATTTATCCTCGTTTGCGAATCAAAATGCAGATGCATTTTCACCCGTGAGGACTAAGATAGAATGCCTCGTTTCCAGTAAAAAGGGTCTCCGGTTCTCTACACTCACCATACGAAACACAACAGTGTTAAGCTGCTATTTGACGTTGGTATTCTATGTAGAGCGTGGTCTTTCCCCGGTCGAGCCGACCCATTCGTGCTACAACTATACTACTAATATAGCTTTAGCATGGCTCTACGACTTAAAAAAATATTTATAATTAAACTCGTCAATTCAATGTAGTATGAAACAGTTTATATGTAATAACTGCATTATTACACTTTCTGCGACTCTCTAAGGTTTCCAAATAAAAATGATGTAAGTTACTATTAAACGACCGTACTATTCTTGCCTTGCTGATAATGGCTACGTGCCAGAAAAAACGTTTTTGAACACTCTATTTATACTCTATACGTAAAGAAAATATCCACTACCGTATATCATCCCGTGGTTGTCGTAAGAAGGGACAGAGGGAAAAATCAGGAGATGAGCAGCAGCGTCTTCTTAATAACGACTTAAATTAAAAAAAAAAACTGCGGTGGCCAAACCACTTGTCAAGTTTGGCAACTACGCCAAATAACCCCCCTATGAAGCAATCTATGGGCGAGACATATTTTCAGCAGTGGACTTTAAGAAGCTGTAACGTTAATTGTTCTTTTCGGCATTTCTTTTTTACGCTATTCTCATCTGTCGCTTTTGCAACTTCCATCGTGAGGAGTGAATTATTTTTTCTTTGCAAATACACGGTATAATATTCTACCGTGTATTTGCAGAGCAATACCAACTACCTCATATAATAATGTAGGTTTCTCTCACTATACGTGGTAGAGCCATGATGCAGATATATTAGTAGTATAGTTGTTGCACCAATGGGTCAGCTCGACCGGGAAAAGACCACGCTCTCACAAAATATCAGTGTAATAATAATTGCAGCTTAACACTGCGGTGTTTCTTATGGTGCGTGTAGAGAACCGGAGACCCTTTATACTAGAAAAGAGGTATTCCATCTTAGTCCTAACGGGTGACAACGCATCTGCATTTTGATTCTTTATTGAGGATAGGTTTAGATTTGTATAGATCACAGCAACCACCTACTATCAGGTGGACACTGTGCTCATTTGTCACCCTCTCCTATAAAGAAAAGGTTTCTTAAGTAGGGACAAAGGGAAACTAAAACTGTTGGACACAACAGATCATCCACAGTAGCATTTTCATGAAACAACTCATAATTTTTTAATACAAAATCTGCAGTCGAGTACCCGCCGGCCAAACGTTGCTACTTTGGCAAATATCCTAGCTATGAGGAAAACACAGTTGGAGGTCAATGTTCAGCTGTGGACTTGCGATAGGCTGTAGTAAAAAAATTAATTAACCTAGAGTCTTGAATTTAGACGATTGCCGATTTCCAAACCATAGGAGTATTCCTTCTTACTCTTTTTTATGCATTACAGCCATACTGTAGCCATTTTATGGTTGTAGCACGAATGGGTCAGCTTAACCGGGGAAAGACCACGCACTCGCAAACTGCCAGCGTAAAATAGCAGCTTAATGCTGCTTATTTTCGTATGATGAGTGTAAAGAACCAGAGACCCATTTTATTGGAAAGAGGCACTCCATCTTAGTCCTCAGGGGTGGGAACGCATCCGCATTTTGATACTTAATCGACGATAAATATAGATTTCAATGGGCCACAGCATCCCCTTACCATAAGGTGGGCTGTGTGCTCGTATTTCACCCTTATTCTAATATCTACATAGCTCTTCATTATCAGCACTTATTTTTTATCATCACTATTAAACATAGACCTTCCCCAAGAAACTCCACAAACTCGGTCCTGAGTAACCTGCATCCATCGGCTATCGTTTTCTCAGGTCATTACCTTATCAGAGATACATCATAATATAATCTGAGACAGTGATATATAATGTTTATTCTTTATTAAAAATATCTTTCTATAATTTTAGCCCCTTAGTAACTGTGCCCGCTTAGTAATTTATTATTGTATAAAAATATACGACAATTCCAAACATACTTTTTTGTTAAATGTGGTGTTATTATTACTTTTTATCAATAATACTGTAATTTCAAGTTCACTGAACAAATTGTAAGATCTACAAAAGTAAGCCGCCCGAACAGGGACTTGGACCCTGGACCCTTGGATTAAAAGTCCAATGCTCTACCGACTGAGCTGTCCGGGCTGTAAAGTGGAACGTAAAAGTGATGTTCTATTTAAACGTTTTACGAGTATTTATGTATAATATTATTTATAAGGAGTTGTTAGAGCCAGGGTCGGACGGGTTAACTTATCGAACTACGCGCAATTGACTTGAGAACTAGCTCGAATGACGTCAGAATGTATTTAGAGTCCTTATTGAGGCGATAAGAGCCTGAGGGGCAGGCAGCGCAGGGGACACTGATTCGTATCGTCGTACGTGCAGAAACACCAGCGTAGCAGAAACTTGGCGTTCAGTCTAAAACTAAGTATCATTATTGTCAATATCATTACCATTACTATAGAGAATGATCAAAACGTCATCGAAAAACGACTATAATATTATAAAATTTTAAAATCATTGGGTTTTTTACACGTCATTTACACATCGATAAAAGGTTACGACGTTATAAAACACCCAAGTATTTTTTCTTATTTTTGGTATTGTCACCTTTATTCCATAAAAAACGTCTGGCATAAACAAATCGGTTATTCCGCTATCTTTAAAACTTTTTGGCATTTCTCATAATCGGTTCTTATGACACCGGTGATCTAAGATGACTTGTGATAAATTCGCTCACAGCATCAACACGAAAAATTGGAACTTACTATAGAACTGAATGTTAAATTTATATCAGTCCAAACAAAGCCCGGATAGCTCAGTCGGTAGAGCATTGGACTTTTAATCCAAGGGTCCAGAGTTCAAGTCCCTGTTCGGGCGAGTTTACTTTTAAGTAAATAAAATAATAACATTTTATGCAAAATATTAGCTGGCCCGACAACAACCTAGCACTATAATTTTCGGATATCTAATTCACTTCGAATTCATTCCGACATCATTTATTGAATAATTTATTTACACTGTTATATGTAGCGGTTTATATTATGAATCCGTATAATATATTTATAATTATTGGAAGGAAAGCCTAGAGATGAGTTCGGGTGTGACTCGAACTTTAGACATTGTCAGTTTGAATAGTCTATCTAGTCTATTTACTTATAATATGGCAGTTTCCGATCCACGAGACCGTATTTTAGAGCGAGCTCCTGGTGTAGAATCCTGGCTACTAGGTTGTGTCTGTGCAGATACTCAGAGTTAGAAAGCGCCGAACAACCGGTGATGACATGCCTAAGTGACTCACCGGGATGGCGACAAGCTCGACAGATGTCGACGGTGCTATCCTTTAGGATGTATCTCCGATAATTGTTGGTCTTAATAACCTGATCCTGTATTACACAGACAAAACCCTCAGTTTCCCCAAAGAGGTCACCGAAACGTAGCCAGTGGGGCTACTGTGTCTACGAAAGGCTCATGAAGGGCCTTGTAGAACCTCCCGTGGAGCTCTTTCTCCTTCCATACGGTCTCCCGGTCGGAAATGCTCTGTACTGCCGGGTCTTGCCATTGCTCGTTGGCTAAGGATAGAGGGGTAAGTCCTTTATCACAAGAAATAACGTCCCTATAGTATGGATCATCCACTCTCGCCAGAAAGTAATTACGGAGGCTGCACACTTCGCGATTATGCATGGTAAGCGCGCTTAAAAAGCCGCGACCACCATGCTTCTGTGGCAAGTACAGCCTCATTACTGACGATCTCGGATGATGCATCCTGTGGGACGTCATTACAGTGCGGACTTTTCTGTCCAGAGCGTTCAGTTCGGTCTGAGTCCACCTGAGTATGCCAAAGGTATACATGAGAACAGGCATGATCCAACCGTTATATGCGTGCGTCTTATTCACACCGGACAAAAGGCTGTTAAGCACTTTGGTCAAGCGTGCATAAAACACATCGCAAACTGACCGTTTCATACCCGCCTCATCTACACCGATGTTCTGTGACCTACCCAGGTATCGGTATGTTTCAGCCTCGGAAAGGGTTCTTATGCTAATGGGCATAGATAAGTCTATGCCCTCAGAGTTAGCAACCCTTCCCCTTTCGACATGGAGGATTATTATTATTATTATTATCACATTTCATAGCGTTAAAGAAGGTCCGGATAACATCGTTAGAGCATTAGACTTTTGGTGTACCGAAAAATCAAATTCTCGAATGTTCAAGCTATTTTGTAGAAATTGTTTTATATTTAAGTGAAGTCGGTTCGGAAGTCGGAAGTCGGTCTCAAACAGATAACTTAATGATCTTGTGATCTGGTGTTACCATGATGAAAGACAACTCCTTTTTTGATTATCTGTTCCGGCCGTTTTATTTTTCTATTCCTTGCTTGTATCATTATTTGATGGTAGAAGAGATCCGAATCGATAGTTGTACTTTGCACTTTCTATTAAAAAGTTAAATTATTTTACTCTTTTGAGTGGTCTATATCACAAGGTGAAGTAAACAACTACATATGTCGTATAAATAGTTAATCCCTCTATTTTACCAACGTTGGGGGTGAATTTTTTTGTGGACTGAGACCACCCCTGTAGTGCGACTAAAGTTTATTTAACAAAAACAGAATATATCTAATCGCTTCAGTCGTTTAAAAAAGCAAACGCCTGGAATATAGAACATTCCCAAACATTTGGGGCAGTGCGTCCTCAACACATTTAATACAGATCGAGAGCGGCACAGCGGGCAGTTTCAAAGGCAATGTTAGGAAAATCCTACTGCAAGAGTATACCACAATACCGGAGTACGTACTGTAGGTCAACGTTTTGTGCTAAATACGTCCTTAGCAGCACATATATCTCTATTGTCTTCCCATGACCACAAACTACTGACAAATCGCAGTGTATACAAACTATCGTATCGTAAAATAGCAGCGTAACACTGCTGTGTATTGTGTGGTGAGTGTAGAGAACCGGAGACCCTTTTTACTGGAAAAGAGGCATGTCATCTTAGTACTCACTAGTAACAACGCATCTGCTTTTTGATTCTTCATTGAGGATAAATGCAGATGTCTATGGGTCACAGCAACCACTTACCATCAGATAGACTGTATGCTCGTTTGTCACCCTATCCAATTAAAAATATTCATACCATCTGTCAATACTAAATTTGCACAACGTTTTGGCTACTTTATCAAAAGAAAAATTTATAATAAGATCGAAAACCATTGTAATATTAGAATAAAACTACATATCTGCGAAATTAATTATGTTGAGATGATTGGTCACTTTATCATATGATGAAACAAGAGTTGTTAAGGTAGCTTTTGGTAATTGATGGTATTTGTGGAATTATTAGATAAATATTGTTACTGTCTTAATTTTTATTTTCTTTTTTAAATGCATATACAGTCAATATATTGCAGTTATATAAAACTTGGGTTGGTTAATGTAGGTTTATTTTTTTTATATTCAAAGTATAATGGATGTAAGTGGACTGTATTTTTATGCTGATTGATTAATGACTGACTGATCTGAGGTTAGCTATACTAGGGGACTGCTCGAAGAAAAGATGGTACTTTTTACTATACTGCATTAAACTATTTACAATATTCGGCACTATTAAATTAAACTATCTAATATGTACAGAGAGAGGTCTTCAATTGTAGAGTCTTGATTTGCTGTCTTGAGTCTTCTTTGTTGTCTTCTCGAGTGCCGCTTCCGAAATGAAATGAACGACTCACAGACTTTTTTTTTTGCGCCCGAAGCAATTTGGAAATGGGCTACCACAGAGGGAGGCAGAAAATGCATTACGCATACCACGATGGCCGGTCCATCGTGGTTATGGGGGACTCACTGCCTACAAGGGGAACCTAAGTGATACCCCCTAAAAACTGCCTTTGTGGACTGGCAACCAGCTGTTGAAAGCTTCTTATGCCGTATCTAAAGCGACCCTCTTTTGGGAAAAGAGGGCGCAGACGGCTAAATGCCGTTTAGGGAGTGCCTACGAAGGCATATTATTAATTTTAAATAATTTTTAATTTAACTAGAATTGGCCTGAGCCGCCAGGAGGCAGTTCAGGTCGTTTGACAACTTATTTGGCGGGTCCGAGAGAGTGTTTCTCGGCCTGCGGACGCTGTAGCGGGAGGGGAGTGGGGCTGTATAAGTAACTGCCTCACGAATTAATGTGTTGTTATGCGACTCTGATACTTTAAAGAAGTTTTCAGAGAGTTTTTTAAGAAATTGCTGGATTGTTGGGATTTCTAAATCCCGGTGAAGGTCGGCATTACGGACGTACCAAGGTGCGTTCGTAGCTCGACGACAGAAAAGGTTTTGAACTACTTGGAGTTCGTTAATAATTTTATCGTTAGCGTGTGCAAAAATAGGCGCCGCGTAAGACATTACCGGTCGTATACAAACCTTATAAAGGGTTCGCTTATTTCTTAATGACATTTTACTATGTCTGCCTAACATACTGTTAAGCCTACCTAGATAGAAACGAGCTAGACGTGTCACTCTTTTGACATGAGGCTCAAACGTAAGCCTATAGTCAAGGGTGACACCTAAATATTTTGCTGGCATTTGCCATGGGACAGGAGTCCCTAGCATTCGTATAGGTGGAGTATTTTTCTTGTTTTTATTACGGCGACTCACAGACCAAAACGCCCTTCTTATATCTCGCAAGAAGGCGTCTCAGTCTGTGAGTAGTGCCGTGCGACGATGCTGCACGCCCATTGGTCGTCGCTCGGCTCCGGTGTGCGGGTGTGCGGGGCGCAACGGGGTACGAAGGGGCGACGGGGCGGCGGGTCTCTAGCTGTCCTCAACACAAAGACTTTAAACAATAAGCAGTTCTGTTAATACTGTTGTGTGTGTAGGTTAATACAATCTGTCTGATAAGGTGTATAATATAATTATAGATAAATATAATTGTAATAAATAAAAAATAACCGTTAATGAACTTTGGTCTCAGGTTTCTCGACACAGGCGTGCCTAGTGTAAAACCAACAGATATTAACTATATTAATATAATATAATTTCTGATAATAAAACATTTTTAATTTTTTTCATTATTATTTTTGAACTCGATAAAAAAGTTTCAAAGAAGAGCAAACTTATGGGTGAAAAACAACATTTCAGTTGGTAATAAATATATTTATAAGTCCATAATAAAATCAAAAGTGCTATTAGTTGTAATCGTTTCTAGGGGTGAAGCTTGACTGGCGATGTCGGCTACCGGAACGGGCTCCTCCATTTTGGTTTCCTGAAGTCCTCTGTTCGGAGGTAGGTGGCAAATAGGCTTTAGTCACACCATTGTCGATCGGCTGAATTGGATTTCTAAGGTTATTTTTATTTCTTACTCCAGTTCCTTGCTGACGGAATACTTCAGAGTCAAAAGCAGAATTAATAACAACGGAGTCATCATCACTTATTTTGTTGACGTTGTTTCCATTTGCATTACTATTGCCAAAAACTTGGGTCTCGTATCTGTGGTCTCCATTAGAATACTTATATTCATCGTAGGACCCTGCAAATTGATCACACGCCGTTGGTAAATATAAAGGAAAGTACATCAAAAAGTGGAAAAATTGTGGTAGGATGTAGTTTTTGAAATGTCCTAAAGACCGAATATCGGTCACGTTGGTCGGTCTCAACGGAGACTAGCCATCTGCGCAGGACAGTATTATAGCACCCGAGTATATGCGCAAGCACAACTGTAGTCTTTATTCCCTAACTCTCATAGTCCGATGGGACGGCAAGCTGACACGCCTTGAGCGAGATTAAGTCCAAGTCAACGGCTTAACGTGCTTTTCGTGGCACGGGGATGAAACACCGCAATTTTTCTGACTCCGGGCTGCTACTGAGAAATTCTTGACAGAAACACCTTATAACTAATTTTGACCTGACTTGGGATTCGAACCCTGTGGTTAGCAATCACGTTTACGACCACTAGACTCAAGAGACAGACGATCGTGTATATTTTCATACAAGAATACCTATGGATGACAAACGACTACGCAGTTCACTAATGGTAAGAGAGTAGTATGGATAAATATATAATGATAAAAACCTTTATACATGATTGATGTGTTTTTTCTGTAAATATTTTAATGGAATGCCTCGTTAACGCTTTAAAGGATCTCCAGATCTCTAATCTTTCTTTATTCACCATTCAAAACACACTAGCATTGTAACGGTATATTATGTCGGTATCTGTGTGATCGTTCCTTTTCCCTAATAGAGTCGTTCAATAAGTACAGTCATATTACAGCTGAAGTGGCAGGTAAATCTAAGCCACGTCAAGAAAATGCGCTGAAGTAGAATTAAAAATAAACATGTATGACAAAGTAGGTATTGTAATATTATGTACCATCATCGTAAATTCCTGCAGCTTCATCACGGGCGTTTTGTTCTAGAGCCAATAAAATCTCCTCTGGAATAGGGGGAGGCGTAGGGAGGTGGTCACCTTCCGGCACAAAACCTTTCTGGCCAGCTGTATATCTGTGAAGAATATTGTTATGGATCATTTATTTTTAAATTTTCATCACCGTCTTCAATGTCTATGTCTACGTCATAACCCCACTACTATACAAAGGCTTATTAAAGTTTGTTTCAATGGGATTTGATATGAAAATAAAAGAAAAACAATTTTCTTGGTATTCAATATTATGTTACGTACATGGTATGGTTTACACTGATAATTTTTTCGTAAAAAAAAAAAACGGCAAGATTTAAATTATTATAAATATATGACGAATGAGTCCTAAATTTTGGTACTAGATAAATATTTAGGTTATATGTTTTATTAAATAGGAGATATTTATGAGAAAATTTATACTTAATACTAACCAGTAGCAGATTTAGAGGACGGTAGAATTTTGTCTAATTTATGTCTAATAAGAACAAGTGTTTTAATAATAAATAATACCAATACAAAACAATATAAAGCTAGAGCTTTATCGGCAGGCCTAAATCAGTGTGAGCTGATATCTTATCTTGATCTCATCGGTATTTTATAGACGCGCCGACGTATATGTATTTCTTGTTTTTGGGGTAATTAAAAAAATAATACAGATGTTACTATTAAAGTCTAAAAGTTGCCCATCAACTACTCACCTGACACTGTATACTTGTCCATCATCACCAGTGTAGGAATAACTGCCTTGCGCTTCAACACCATTTGTAGCCACACCATTTTCTTCTGCGTATATACCATTTTTAGTCTCAAAAGCATATGAGAAGGTTTCTCCATCATTATTATTAAACTGTCGAAGAATTGCCACATTCCTTTCTAAAGCAGCACGGGGTCGTTCAGGACGAGTTTCATAATTTTCAAAGGCATTTATTTGACTTTGCCGTATGCCATTACTGTTTTCGATGAAATGGTTACCGTCTTGGTCGTACTTCTTATGAGCGAGAATATCTTTAGTAGGGAAACCATCATTTCTTTGCCCGGAAATTTCATTAAAATTAGATTTAGGTCTTGGAAGAGGCGTTTGAAGAAAGTCGCTGGAACCCCCCGATGTTTGGGCATAGTTTGGTGGTAGATATGCCCGGTTTAGCTTCGCTGCGCTTGAGCAAGCGATGAAAACAGTTAGAATAACCTGAAATTATGACATTATTTTACTAATTTACATAGTTACGAAGGAAACACGACACGTTATAAAAGCAATAAATATAATAAACTAAGAGTTAATACAATATTTTATTATAACAAAAACAAAAGACAAATGTAAATAGATTTTACGTGGTAGAGACATGCTGCTGCTATATTAGTAGTATATTTGTAGCACGAAAGGGTCAGCTCGACCAGGGAAAGACCACGCTCTCATAGAATACCAGCGTAAAATGGCAGCTTAACACTGCTGTGTTCCGTATGGTGAGTGTAGAGAACCGGAGACCCTTTTTACTGGAAAAGAGGCATTCCATCTTTATCACGGGTGTCAACGTATCTGCATTTTGATTCGTTATTGAGGATAGATGTTTTTTGATTGAGGGGATGTCTATCGGTCACAGCAAGCACTTACTATCAAGTGGACTGTGTGCTCGTTTGTCACCCTATCTTAAAAAAAAGATTTATAGATTAGGATTAATTATCGATGAATGTATTCATAAGCATGTTTTGGAAAAAAGTTAAAAATAATAGTAGTGTACATATAAGAAGAATAATAGTTATATATTTTGCTTTTAATATAATATTTAAATATTTCAGGCAAGGGATATGTTCTTCATGATCTCAAATTATTAGTAGATGTCACAAAGAAAACATTCTGCTTAGATATTTCACAGGAAAGGTAAACATTTTAATAATTCTGAGTTGATTTGATATTTTGGGCAAATTATTTTAATCGCTTTACTTATTTAGATAGTTTTAATTTCTGACAGATATTAAACAAAACAAATAAACGCGTTACCAATTTCATTGCAGATTTTTTCACGCGATCTATCTCATGGATGCCAAGCCTCTAACTGATGCGATTAAAGATCTCAGTAGGATATTTATAGTGATGCTTGCACTGATTATCGATGTGCTTTAATATAGAAGATGATCGCTTGAACCAAAAGTCGTGGTCGTGTGTTGCCTAATCAATACATATTATAGCAGTACGTACGTCTAATTGTTGCGAACAGTCTCATGCAACAAATGGCAATTTCTCAACACACCAGCGATCTTTTGGTTAATTTCATTTGAAAGTCTATCACTAAAATATCATAGTTTTTAATACATGCATACGCCTAAGAGAATATCAGGAAACATTAAAACTGTTTTATTTGCCTGGATTACTTAACTTTTGCTACTAACTGCAATCTACAAGGCAATGGCGCTTGCACCTTCGTTGACAGCTGGGCTGCACCATCGACCTCCTGTGCAGGTGGATGGTGTGTCACGCTATCAAAGTTCTCAAGTACATATCAACACAGAGAGCGTAAGCTGCTGCTCGCTCTGAACACCTTGCCCTGAAGGAGATCTTCGAGAGACAAGTCAAATTGGCCAAACCCACTGTTCTTTTTACCATGTAGTGCCGGTTTAAGAATATTCAGTACCCTATATCATCCCGTGGGTGTCGTAAGACGGGACAGAGGGAAACAAATCAGGAGATGAGCATTATCATCTTTCTAATAACGACTAAAATTAAAAAAAAACTGTGGTTGCCAACCCACTTGCCAAGTGTGGCAACTACGCCAAATAGCCCCTCTTTAATAGGCTTTGTGGTCTTTAATAGGCTGTAACGGTAACTGTTCTTTTCGGCATTTCTTTCTTATGGTATTCTCATCTGTCGTTTTTGCAACTTCCATAGTGAGGAGTGAATGATTTTGTCTTTTTTTCTTTCGAAATGCCTGTGATTCTCAGTCCATTTAGCAAACATGGCGATGACGCCAAAATTTTACTATGTATGTGAGAGGCTTGAAGTTGAAGGGCTTAGGTCTTAGGATCAATTTTTGTGGAACTTTTTGGGTAAGGCTTGGAATCGTGTAGAGCCGTAATGTTGATGTGTGTGTGATGATGATGATGAGATTCTTACATAATATGTTTTGTTATGGTCTTGTTTTAAAGTTAAGAAAGTTTGATCATTTTATTCAAAGCGGTCATTGTCAATATCATTTTGTTTTGATCGAGTCGTTCTTGCATAACGTAATAACTCGGTACAAAACCCAATTCAATGAGCGTATTAAGCACGTTTGGGCAGTAGTTGGTCCGCATCTCATCAAATTCTGACCTTGCAACTGATACATTCCAATCCTTAGCTAATGACTCAAAAAGGTTAAGAATATGAATAAATTTTTTACTTTTTTTAAATAATATGACACTCATTTCACCGCTCTGATTGTTATCAAGGAAACGCAGGATATAGGAAGTATGTGGATACAATATGTCATTTTCATATAAACTACACACATCAAAAAATTTCGTTTTAATATTTAAATACATATTATTCATATAAGTTTCGCGTGGTGTATATTTTCTTTCTATTAGCGTAAGTATATATTTTCTTCCAGCATAAACGAATATTTCTATTAAAGATAAATGTAATAAAGAATGGAATGAAGAATGTTTCCTTGCTCTAAAACCTAATCAAAAAAAAAAGTGAGAGGAGGCCTGTGCCTGTGGAACGCAAATAATGCATTCTGTTGCTTTATTGCAATAGAGTGACGCCGACTGCGGTGTATTCTCGTTTTTTTTTTAGTATAGGGTGACAAACGAGCACACAGTCCACTTGATGGTAAGTGGCTGATGTGTCCCATAGACATTTACATTTATCCTCGTTTGCGAATCAAAATGCAGATGCGTTTTCACCCGTGAGGATTAAGATAGAATGCCTTGTTTCCAGTAAAAAGGGTCTCCGGTTCTCTACACTCTCCATACGAAACACAGCAGTGTTAAGCTGCTATTTGATGCTGGTATTCTATGTAGAGCGTGGTCTTTCCCAGGTCGAGCCGACCCATTCGTGCTACAACTATACTACTAATATAGCTTTAGCATGGCTCTACCACTTAAAAAATATTTATAATTAAACTAGTAAATTAAATGTAGTATTAAACAGTTTATATGTAATAACTGCATCATTACACTTTCTGCGACTCTCTAAGGTTTCCAAATAAAAATGATGTAAGTTACTATTAAAGGACCGTACTATTTTTGCTTTGCTGGTAATGGCTAGGTGCCAGAGAAAACGTTTTTGAACACGGTCTATACTCTATACGTAAAGAAAATATCCACTACCGTATATCATCCCGTGGTTGTCGTAAGAAGGGACAGAGGGAAAAAATCAGGAGATGAGCAGCAGCGTCTTCTTAATAACGACTTAAATTAAAAAAATAACTGCGTTTGCCAACCCACTTGCCAAGTTTGGCAACTACGCCAAATATCCCCCCTATGAAGCAGTCTATGGGCGAGACATATTTTCAGCAGTGGACTCTAAGAAGCTGTTACGTTAATTGTTCTTTTAGGCATTTCTTTTTGACGCTATTCTCATCTGTCGCTTTTGCAACTTCCATCGTGAGGAGTGAATTATTTTTTCTTTGCAAATACACGGTATAATATTCTACCGTGTATTTGCAGTGCAATACCAACTACCTCATATAATAATGTAGGTTTCTCTCACTATACGTGCTAGAGCCATACTGCAGATATATTAGTAGTATAGTTGTTGCACGAATGGGTCGGCTCGACCGGGGAAAGACCACGCTCTCACAAAATATCAGCGTAATATTAATAGTAGCTTAACACTGCGGTGTTTCTTATGGTGCGTGTAGAGAACCGAAGACCCTTTTTACTACAAGAGAGGCATTCCATCTTAGTCCTCACGGGTGACAACGCATCTGCATTTGATTCTTTATTGGGGATAGGCTTAGATTTGTATAGGTTACAGCAACCACCTACTATCAGGTGGACACTGTGCTCATTTGTCACCCTCTCCTATAAAGGAAAGGTGTCTTTAGTAGGGACAAAGGGAAACTAAAACTGTTGGACACAATAGATCATCCACAGTAGCATTTTCCTGAAACAACTCATAATTTTTTAATACAAAATCTGCAGTCGAGTACCCGCCGACTAAACGTTGCTACTTTGGCAAATATCCTCGCTATGAGGAAAACACTGTTGGAGGTCAATGTTTAGCTGTGGACTTATGATAGGCTGTAGTAAAAAATGTAATTAACCTAGAGTCCTGAATTTAGACGATTGCCGATTTCTAAACCATAGGAGTATTCCTTCTTACTCTTTTTTACGCATTAGAACCATTCTGTATTTATTTTATGGTTGTGGCACGAATGGGTCAGCTCGAGGGGGGAAGGACCACGCACTCACAAACTGCCAGCGTAAAATAGCAGCTTAGTGCTGCTTTGTTTCGTATGATGAGTGTAAAGAACCAGATACCCTTTTTATTGGAAAAGAGGCACTCCATCTTAGTCCTCAGGGGTGGCAACGCATCCGCATTTTGATTCATAGTCGACGATAAATGAAGATGTCAATGGGCCACATTATTCTCTTAACATCAGGTGGACTCTGTGCTCGTATTTTATTACCCTTATTCTAAAAAATATCTACACGGCTCTTCATTATCAGCACTTATTTTTTTATCATCACTATTAAACATAGACCTCCCACAAGAAACTCCACAAACACGGTCCTGTGCTACCTGCAACCATCGGCTATCGTTTTCTCAGATCATCGCCTTATCAGAGATACATCATAATATATATCTGAGACATCTAATCTAATTTTTATTCTTTATCAAAAATATCTTTCTATAATTTAGCGCCTTAGTAACTGTGTCCGCTTAGTAATTTATTATTGTATAAAAATATACGACAATTCCATACATACTTTTTTGTTAAATGTGGTGTTATTATTACTTTTTATCAATAATACTGTAATTTCAAGTTCAGTGAACAAATTGTAAGATCTACAAAAGTAAGCCGCCCGAACAGGGACTTGAACCCTGGACCCTTGGATTAAAAGTCCAATGCTCTACCGACTGAGCTATCCGGGCTGTAAAGTAAATTGTAAAAGTGAAGTTCTATTTAAACGTTTTACGAGTATTTATGTATAATATTATTTATAAGGAGTTGTTAGAGCCAGGGTCGGATGGGTTAACTTATCGAACTACGCGCAATTGACTTGAGACCTGGCTCGAATGACGTCAGAATGTATTTAGAGTTATTGAGGCGATAAGAGCCTGAGGGGCAGGCAGCGTAGGGAACACTGATTCGTATCGTCGTACGTGCAGAAACACCACCGTAGCAGAAACTTGGCGTTCAGTCTAAAACTAAGTATCATTATTGTCAATATCATTACCATTACTATAGAGAATGATCAAAACGTCATCGAAAGACGACTATATTATAAATTTTTAAAATCATTGGGTTTTTTACACGTCGATAAAAGGTTACGACGTTATAAAACACCCAAGTATTTTTTCTTATTTTTGGTATTGTCACCTTTATTCTATTAAAAACGTCTGGCATAAACAAGTCGGTTATTCCGCTATCTTTAAAACTTTTTGGCACTTCTCATAATCGGTTCTTATGACACCGGTGATCTAAGACGACTGTGATTAATTCACTCACGGCATCAACACAAAAAATTGCAACTTACTACAGAAATGAATGTTAAATGTATATCAGTCCAAACAAAGCCCGGATAGCTCAGTCGGTAGAGCATTGGACTTTTAATCCAAGGGTCCAGGGTTCAAGTCCCTGTTCGGGCGAGTTTACTTTTAAGTAAATAAAATAATAACATTTTATGCAAAATATTAGCTGGCCCGACAACAACGTAGCACGATTATTTTCTAATTTCTAATTCACTTCGAATTCTCTCCGACATCAGTTATTGAATATTTTATTTACACTGTTATATGTATTGGTTTATATATGAATCCGTATAATATATTTATAGTAAAGCCTAGAAATGAGTTCGGGTGTGACTCGAACTCTAGGCATAGTCAGTTTGAATAGCCTATCATGTAGAGGATGTCATGGAGGTCATGGTGGAATAGGGGCAAAAAGGTCTCATTACACTCCTAGGGGGTCAAAATGGCCAAAAACCAAAAAAATGTAAAAGTTAAAAGACACCTATCGGATTCTAACATAGTTATGAACTATATATGAAAAAAAAAATATTATAATATTGTAAATGTGTTCTTAATTAATCAAGTCCTTCAGAAGTACACGCTCACTGAAAAACGCACTAAACGATTATATATTATAAAAAGATAATAATAATTGGTAACCAGGCAGATATTGTTCTAATTATTCCGGTAGGTGGCGCGATGAGTTTTCTGAGTGATTAACTATTATTATAATTGGTGTAAAATTAGCTAATATTATACGGGGGTATTTTGTAATAACCGGCCGAATTAGCAGAGAAGGTTTAGAATAAATAATTTAGGCAAATGGCGAAGAAAAATTAAATAAAAAGATCTCAAAAATTATTTTAAATTCAAAATTCGTGGTAATGCATTATCTTAACTGATTTTACTGCACACGCACACATTCGTAAGGGTCTAGCATAACTCGGTAGGCAAAAACCTTGTTGCCATAAATCACATTCAATTTAGGATAACTTTAAATAAAAGTAGAAGCCTTATTTACTCGTATTTTCAAAAAAGCAACAACGGTATATCATTATTTATATATTTGAGCTTCAGTTTAAAATTTAGCTACTCTTTGAAAACTAACCTTGTATTTTTTTTTATAGAATAGGAGGCAAACGAGCATGCGGCCCACCTGATGGTAAGTGACTACCGCCGCCCATGAACAACCGCAACACCAGGGGAATTGCAGATGCGTTGCCGACCTTTTAGAAAGGTGTAAGCTCTTTTCTTGAAGGTTCCTAAGTCGTATCGGTCCGGAAAATTCGCTGGTGGTAATTGATTCCACAAGGAAGACGTGCGAGGGAGAAAACTTCTTCTTAATCGCACAGTGGTGGACCGCCAATCATCCAGATGGTATGGATGGTAACGCGAGTTTTGTCGCGATGTGCGATGGTGAAATTGAGCGGCTGGAATTAGTCCGAACAATTCCTCAGAGCACTCCCCGTGATAAATGCGATAAAATACGCAAAGAGATGCAATATCTCTATGCAGTGCCAGTGTATCGAGCCGATCAGAAAGAACTCGGTCGTCGACGATTCGAACCGCTCTGCGCTGGATGCGGTCAAGTGGATGGAGCTGGCACTGGGGTGCCCCGGACCAGAGATGAGAACAGTATTCCATGTGAGGCCGAACTTGCGCTTTGTAAAGTTGCAAGTGATGTGCCGGCATGAAATACTGTCTCGCTCTGCTGAGCACGCCAAGCTTTTTAGAGGCCAATTTGGCCTTCCCTTCCAAGTGACCACGAAACTGCACACTATTCGATATGTCGACGCCAAGGATTCCGATACTGGCTGAGGCAGTAAGGGGAGTGCCTTGAAACTGAGGAGATACGACAAAGGGGTTCTTTTTAGCGGTAAACGCGCAAACTTGTGTCTTCTGGGGATTGAACTGGACTAGATTTAGTCGGCCCCAATCCGAGACTTTGTTAAGCAAAGACTCGACTTCAGACACAAGTTTGTCCCGGTACTCGGCGACGTTTTCCCGAGAAATATTGGCACGGCCGGTATATAAGGCATCACCAGTGCTGTCGTCCGCATAGCAATGAATGCTGTCAGTTAGCAACATATCATTGATATGCAGGAGAAACAGCGTTGGTGATAGCACGCAGCCTTGTGGAACACCAGCGTTGATAGGCTTGAAATCAGAGCATTCACCGTCTACTACGACCTTGATGCTCCGATCAGCAAGGAAACTGGTGATCCATTTGCACAATTTCTCGGGAAGCCCATAGGAAGGAAGCTTCGAAAGAAGCGCTTTGTGCCAGACCCGATCAAAGGCCTTCGCTACGTCCAAACTAACGGCTAATGCCTCCCCCTTGGACTCTACTGCCTCCGCCCATCTATGAGTTAAGTAGACTAGAAGATCACCAGCTGATCGATCCCGACGAAAACCGTACTGGCGGTCACTAATCAGCTGGTGATCCTCAAGGTACCTCATGAGCTGGCAGTTTATAATGGCTTCCATTATTTTGGAGAACAAGGAGGTGATGGCGATAGGCCTATAGTTGGACGGGTCTGAGCAGTCGCCTTTTTTAGGGATCGGGTGCACCAAAGCTGTCTTCCATGAATTCGGGACTACGCCTAGGGAGTAGGAGTACCGGAAAAGACGCGTTAAAACCGGTGCCAACTCCGGAGCACACGTCTTCAGCACAATGGGAGGGACTCCATCGGGCCCACTCGACTTGCTGACGTCCAGGGAGAAGAGTGCTTTGCGGACAGGGCGCTGTGTAAATCCGGCATGGAGCACTCACATCGCGGGATGTTCGGCGGTGTGTTCCCCCCGTCATCTAGAGTCGAGTTGGACGCAAAAAGAGAGCTCAACAGATCGGCTTTCTCCTTTGCGGCATGGGCCAGTGAGTCGTCCTCTCTGTGCAGAGATGGAAGAGATGGCTGACAGAAGTTCCCTTGGACAGCCTTGGCGAGAGACCAGAATGCACGGGTTCCCGAAGGAAGGCGAAGTAGCTTCTCGCTAATTCTGCCGATGTGCTCAGACCTTGCCTTGGCAATGACGCTTTTGAAGGACCTGGAGGCGGAATTATACTTCTTTTTAAGTGCGCTGGTGTTTACATCCCGAGACGTTGATGCGTCAACCCAGGCCTGGTAGCACTCCTGCTTATAGCGTGATGCTATTTTGCAGGAGCGACCAAACCATGGCTGGGATCTGCCTCCGATGGGCACCACAGAGGATGGAATAAAAAGTTCCATACCCTGAAGTACATATTTATATTTGTAAATTTATATAATACAGTCGACTCATCATCATCATTACAGCTCATCACAAGTTCACTGCTGACTATAGGCTTCATTCAAGAAACGCTACTAAGCACGGTTCTGAAGCACCTGCATCCATCGACTACCTGCATGTTTTACCAAGCCATCAGTCCATCTAGTGGATGTCGCCCAACTCTGCCCAATTACAACGCATCCGCATTTCGATTTTTAATTGATGATACGAGTAAGTAGGTGTTCATAGGCGAATGCTAATCAACAAATACCGTGTTTTACAAAAACCAAATTGTTGCTTAAGCATGGGATGTATATAACAGGTTGTTACTTCGTTTTTCCTTATCCTAAAACATAAACCTAAACATTTCACTGCTGCATACGCCTCTACTGGCGTCTTTGACATTGCTTATCGTAGCTAGTCCGGGAAACTTTCATCTCAACTTATTATGAGATCTCTGATGGTTATATCTCAATGGCAGTTTTCCAAGTCTTCTCATATGATAGAAAGAGATAGCATTATGAATCATATTGAGGAAGAATCAAATTACATATTGAGGCCTTATGCAAGCGTATCAACAGCTTTATTTAAGCTCTTTATAAAACAAGGAGCGTAACTAACTTGCAAACAGCTATTATCACGCGTATGTAGCCTCCATTCTACGTTATGGGGTGATGATATGGGGTAGTAGTACTGAGAGACAAAGGGCATTTGTACCGCAAAAAAATGCATCAGAGCCATATGTGGGATTCCACCGGGTGAGTCTGTAGAGCATCTTTATGGAGCCTGGGCATAATTTCGTTGCCAGCACTGTACATTTTTGAAATGAATTGCTTTATCAAAAGTCATACGGAGCTCTTCCAGAAAGCCAGAGATATAAACTCTAGATTGAAAAAAATCCGGACAGATTAGTGTTAAGCGTCATTCCGAGATCTGCTAAATTCAGAAAAAGTTGTGTAGCAATGTGTGTTAAAATTAGTGTTGCCCAAATGCAAGAACAAGACGAGACTTAGCAAGTCTTGGTCTTGGTCTTGGTCTTGCGTCAATACACCTGGTCTTGGTCTTGGTATTGCGCTCCCAGTCTTGGTCTTGGTCTTGGTCTTGCAGCAAGTCTCGCAAGTCTCGCAATTACCTATTAGCCTATTACTATTTATTAAACTTTTCTTTAGATCTTAGAACAACTTAACAGAATAGGTACATATTGAGCTTGAATTAACATAGTCATAGTAAAGACCAACCAAATTAATAAATGTCTAAGCATTTAATGAGAAATTTGAAAAATCAACTGACACTGGGTGGGGTTTGAACCTACGACCTAAGGGATCCGTGCCGATGCTCTAACCAACTGAGCTATTTACCATGTCCCACCCCACGATTACGGGGGTCAGTTTCTTAATAAACGTTTACATTTATTAAGCTTACATGTGCTAAAACATGGGTAAACATACATATAAAAACAAATTAATGGCAATAACTTCACAGTATTTTAAATAACATTATCTCTCTAGAAAGAGATTGATGGACCCTCACCATATATGAAATGGAATAAAAGAGTTATACAATATACAATTTATTTAAATAAAAAATAAAATACGATGCAAATTAAATTACTTCACAATATGTACACAATAGCTTTGGCATTACTGTTACTTTATAATAATTTTTTGACAAAGCATTAATACAAAGTAACCATCAGGCAGACTCGTCACTTAACCTATTTCTATGTTTTCTAATTACTAATGATGCTTTAGAAAATAATTTCTCAGCAGGTACCGAAGTTGCAGGTATTGAAAAAAATCACGAGCCATCTTTGATAAAATGGGATATTTTGTCTCATGCGTCCTCCACCAGTCTAAAATGTCTTCCGAGCTGGCGGCTCTGGGTTTACCTAGGTACTCCGCCAACTCGTTAATAACTAAGCCTTGAAGACAAGATCCAGATCCATTTTTACACATTTCAAGTGTTTTAAAAGTGTCAACCATATTTATCAAATGTGTGACGACATATTCGAGCACTTTGTGTTTTAAAAACACACACTTCCAAAAGTCGAGATTTGCAGTGAACTTATTGAACATGTTTATCTATTAGGTAATAATAATAATAATAATAGTAAGTAATTATTGTAAATCCAAATAGTTAATGTTATAATAATTACTTACTAGAATAAATTATTATGATACCTACCTATCCTTACCATTATCTAATTACAATATTCCTTGCGAGGTCAGAATAATGTATTCGTGTTCATTCTGAGCACCTAGAAACTTATTTTATTATTTGGAACATGTACTCTGTGGTGGCAATCAAACAGTGTCAAATGTAGTGCGTGTGGCGCGGCGGCGACGATTGTATGCGATGTCAATAGTGGCCGCCGGGACGTTTATCTTGACCTTTTACTTTGGAATAGCTGCACAATTTCTTTGACAGGACAGTATCCGACCTTTGATGATGCCGACAACAAGACGCCGCGCACTATCAAAATGCCGATGGTCAAAACTAGGGATGCACTCTTTTTTCTTTTAATGGATATTTTCATTCGCTATGTATATTTATTGTATTGTTCGTAATGCGCATAAGTCCAATTTCCAACGTTTTTTCATTATATTTTTTTGCATCTCATAGAGTCCCTAAGCGTATACCCGAACTCCTATACTCCCTGAAACGATACTTAGTCCTAACTGCAAGACGCAAGAGTCTCGCAAGCTTAGTCTTGTTCTTGCGCAAATCTTGCACGGTCAGTCTTGGACTTGGTCTTGCTAAAAATAGGCGGTCTTGTTCTTGATCTTGGTCTTGCAAAAATGCATGAACAAGACCAAGACTGCAAGACCAAGACCGATTTTGGGCAACACTAGTTAAAATATATAATAAGATCCCCAATGACATTAAAAACCTTAAAATGAATTTATTTAAATCGAGACTATATAAGTGGCTTATTGAACTTAAAGTGTACGACATTAAATAATTTATTGACCTTAGGCTTTAATAATTATTGATTTGTTAATATTAATTATATGAATGTATTTGACCCTTTTTTTACATAAATGTAACTTGAAATGTATATAACATAAACTTAAATTTGCATGCTAATTATAAGCAATACATGTGTACTTATTTTACTGTACCACCTACATATACCATGTTTTAAGCAAATAAAGAAATTATTATTATTATTATTATTATTATCACATTTCATAGCGTTAAAGAAGGTCCGGCTAACTCGGTAGAGCATTAGACTTTTGGTGTACCAAAAAATCAAATTCTCGACTGTTCAAGCTATTATGTTGTCGTGAAGCGACAATTAAGGAGAAAGAACCTAACCTAAGAACAGCAAAACAACAAAAGTAGACCAAGAAAATAATATATTTAAAGTTTCAGAAAAGTATTTACAATTTCATAAAAAAAATGAAATATGAAGATGATGGATGAAATGAGATTACAATTAGGCTTTAAAAAAAATAAAAATAGAAGAATAGGACAATATAGTTTTATAGTGGAGCCTGGAGCCTCGCTGCTTTTGTAGAAATAGGCACACGCAGAGCTTGAGGTTTCTCAGCGGCGATGGCACGCAGCGCCTGGACTGGGCACACGCAGCGTCCGGAGCCGGCTCACGTAGCGCCTGGGGTAGGTGCGCTCAGTACTTGGAGAAGTAGTCGCCGCGCCCAGAGGTAGCGCGGGCAATAGGTGCACTCGGCGCCTGGAGCAAGCAGTCGTAGCGTGCCCGAAGGTAGCGCGGGCAGTAGGTGCACGCGGCGCCTGAAGCAAGCAGTCGTAGCGCGCCCGAAGGTAGTGTGGCCCCGCGCTTGAAGCAGACTGCCGACGACTTCACGTGTAGATGGAGGCTTGCAGGATCCCGGGGCAAAGCGGCCCCGGGATAAGGCCGTTTTTTATTTAGTAGATGTTTCTCGTTTGAGAACTGAAGCGAGACTATCCTGTATTCTCCAATTGTTCGGCTTTTATACCTTTTTAGAGAGAACGAGAAATTATTTAAATTAAAACGAAATTTATTGTAAATGACTACAGCCAAAGAGTATTTATGTAGGAAGAACATCATACCAGAGACGAATTTGAATAAAAGTTACCATAACAACCACATAAACAATGGTTGTGAAATTGAGCAATTTTTAGTTTTAGGCCTGTTATTAAGAAACTATTACATTTAAGTAAGAAATGAGATATTATTCATATAGGAAAAACTAATGCACGGCAGCGTGCGCGAAGCCTGAAATTGTAGAGTTACAGAGAATTCAATAAAAGACCGAAAAAGGTAAGACTTCATTGACAGCTATTTTAAAAGTGCTAAATAGTGTGAAAATACGAAGTAAAATGATATGTTATTGTGTAAAATGTTACAGGATCCTATATAAATAAAGTGATGCAAAATATAAATGCAGAAAATCAAAAACAGAATGAAAAAAATAGTATAAAGTGATGCAAAACATGAATGCAGAATATCAAAACAGAATGGAGAATTAGTGTACAATGAAATGTAAGTAGCATAACACTACAATGTAGAAATTATTTTATATTTAAGTGAAGTCGGTCCGGAAGTCGGAAGTCGGTCTCAAACAGATAACTTAACGATCTTGTGATCTGGCGTTATCATGATGAAAGACCACTCCTTTTTTGATTATCTGTGTCGGCGCCGTTACGACAGCACCGACGGTGTTTGCGGGGAGTATGTGAAGTGCGTGGGGGTTTCTCACCACCGCGCCTAAGACCGCCACTCGCCGCTAGCTCGTGACCCGATCGCAACCAAATATTTTGTATTTTTTATTCCTTTTAAATATACAATTTGCCTATCGTGTGAGTCGCCTATATTATTCATGTTCCCTAATTGAACATAGTGGCAACCGTGATAAATTAAAACAAAATTCCGATTCCGCCGCGTAATACGGTCCAAAGTTCGTAGCACTTACCCCGCGTTTACAACGTCGCGAACGCAAGTACTACGGGCTACGAGTACAAAGGAAGCCACATCCCTATTGCTAAGAACAACGAAGCAGTCAAGAAGGATTCATTTGGAGCGGAGAGAAGACAAGAGGGCAGCTATCGAGAACCGGCCAAGCTGAGGTCCAGCGGAGTCTACGCGCCACAGCAGCGGTTTTGCCAGCTAAAAGTGAGCCCGTTCCTATTATTTTACCTCTTCGTGTCCCACTATTCCTAAAAATTCTATTTGTGTTAACAGGGAAACAAGGAATCTAGTCCTATTTTTTGTTGCCTTACCCTACCTACCTATTCTTAAGCAACATCCTTTATATTCCTTGTCTATCTTATACCCCTTCGTATATAAAACTGCTAATCTAAATAAACTATTCCTACTCAATAATCCTACCAAATAAAATACCTATTAAAACAATCCTAAAAGAATTACCTAGATAAACCTACCTACAAATCCAATCCTAATCCAATACCTAACGAGTTAAAATAACCTATTTACACCTATTTGCTTACCTATCAGCTAATTGTCTATTATTTCTTACTATTATTTAGCCGTATCATTTGCTAGGCAATCAGTGCTATTTTTCAAGCCGCCTATAATTTGCATTCATTGCGCCTATTTTACGACTTGAAAGTCTTCACTAGCATTTAATTAGTTAGTAGCCACTGTTAAATAGTTAGAATTTAAATAGCTGAACCTATTTCTTTAAACGTAAGCATACATATGTACATAGCTACGCAAAAATTTGAGCTTAACTTCTCAATGCAAGTAAAATTCACTTCTCGCTATGCACTGTTAGCTGTTTATGCACGCAAATAAATTAGTCATCACTATAGCATAATCATTCGCTAAGCCCTATATTACGCTAATTAAACCATTATTTGCACAAATCAATTAAACTTACGATCAACCTTGCTTCCCGTTATTATGTTATGTACGTAGATATCTGCAAAGCATTCCAACAATCAATTTCAGCTACGGTGCAGCGGTCGCTCGAGACTATCATCGCATCCCGTGTCACTGCCAGCACTGCGGGCTCACGTCGTGGTACTGGACCGCGGGCGTCGCGCGTCATCAATCCCACCTTTCACCGCGCTTCTGCTGATTTTGAACCGGTTTCCGTAACAGCGGCTACGAAGCGAGGAGCGTATTGTATGCAATTCTTATTTATTTGATTAGTACAGTGCATAACTAGTTGTTTTGATTGTCTGCGCGTTAACTTTGCTAGTATGGAGGCAAAGTACACAACTCTTAATTTAAAACGCGCTTCAATTAGAGGCCGTGTTACGAAATTTAATAACCATTTAGAAGAATTAAAAGGTAAAAAGCTTACTCCTACAGAAGTTAGCGTGCTATCGCAGCGATTAGTTAAACTTGAGACTTTATTTGGCGAATTCGATAGCGTGCAAAATCAGATTGAAGCATTGGAGGAAAATAATTTAAGCTTAGAATTGAATACCAGAGAAGTTATCGAACAAGCTTTCCACAATTCGATCGCATTGGCTCAGGAAATTATTTCCGTAAGCAGTACGACAAAAAAGTCGTTGCTGCAGCATAGCAGTATTTACACAGCTGATGAAGATGATCACGAAGTTATCGGCTTTCGTTTACCAGTCATTAAAATTAATAAGTTTGATGGTACGTTCAACAAATGGTTGGAATTTCGTGATACGTTCAGTTCTCTGATACATAATAATACAAAAATAAAAAATATACACAAATTTCATTATTTAAATTCCTATCTAGAAGGTGAAGCTGCTCGTGTAATATGTAATTTAGAAGTTTGCGACAATAATTATCCTGAGGCATGGAGTCTTCTTTGTGAGCGTTTTAATAATATTCGTCAATTAATAAATAATCATTTGAAATCTTTGTTTAATATTGAGCCGTTGCGTGAGTCTGACAAGTCATTAAGATTTCTAGTAGACCACGTCACAAAAAACCTACGTGCTTTAAATACTTTAAAACAGCCAACTGATCATTGGGATACCCTGATCATATTCATAGTCTCAGAGAAATTATACAGCAACACGCGTGTTAAATGGGAGGAGTACATTCAAGCTAATGTTAATGCTTCGGAAATGCCTAGCCTAGATGATTTCATGACTTTTATTAAGGGCCGCGCTGAAGTTTTAGAGTCTGTTTATCGCAGTAAACAAGACAAAAATATAAAGTCAAACCCGAATCACAATCAAGGCGTCAAACAAAACCCCGTTTCTCATACTAAGTCTTTCGTCAGCGCTGAGCAGGGCGACTCATCATCAACTGCCTCTCACAAGTGTATTTTCTGTGGTCAAGGTCATCGTAATTATGAGTGCTCACAATTTCAATCAAAATCTATTGATGATAGACTTTCATTAGTGTCCGAGCTAAAGTTGTGTCCCAACTGTTTGCGCAAAGGGCATAATACGCGCGCATGCAAGCTTCCAGGTACGTGCAAAATATGCAAAAAACGTCACAATACCTTTTTACACAAACCTACGGATTCTGATACCAATGTGGCAGTCACTAATGTTGCAGTCTCTGAGTCAATTTCAATGTCAGCTGTTTCTGCTTCTGAGACACTACTATGTACGGCTTTGGTTGATATTTTTAATCCCAAAACAATCAATTACATTACCACTAAAGCTCTCTTAGACAACGGTAGTCAGTCTAGCTTTATTACAGAAGCACTTAAATCAAAGTTAAATTTAACTTCTTCCACGTCTGATGTTAGGAATGTGGTCGGCATATGTAACACTATTGTCAAGCTTAATGCTGAACGTTGCAATGTTCGAATTCATTCAAAGGTAGGTTCTTTCAGCGTTATGACGTCATGTTTAGTCATACCCCAAATATCAGGTAAGATACCTAAGTCTCTTGTGTCTATTACACACCTTAACCTGAAGTCCTTTGCATTAGCAGACCCCAGCTTTTATGAGCCGTCTGACATAGGACTGCTCATCGGTGCTGACCTATTTTGGTCCATTATTGGAACCAAACAGCACTCTTTAGGCAAAGGAAATCCTATTCTACATGAGTCTAAATTAGGATGGCTTATCGCAGGTCCCATGCACTTTATTCAAAATGACAATCTCAATTTAAATTCCCCAGTGAAATGTAATTTTGTAAGTATTGAAAGCAACAATACTTTAGTTGAGCTTCAAAATGATTTGAAGAGGTTTTGGGAGCTTGAAAGCTTGCCACAAAGGCCCCTTCTTACAGACCAAGAGAAAGCTTGCGAACAACATTTTTTACAGCACACAAAACGCACTGAAGAAGGTCGTTTTTGTGTCAAGCTGCCATTGATCGACAAACCAGACTGCCTAGGCACTTCCTATTTCATGGCCAGGCGGCGATTTATAAACCTGGAACGTCGCTTTCGCAAGCAACCGGAACTTAAGTCCGCCTATGTTGATTTCATTGAGGAGTATCGCAAACTAGGACATCTAGCAATATCTGAGTCTGACCGAAACCTACAGCTGATTTTATGGCGTGATGCGGAGGACAAACCATTACAGACACTCAGGCTTAACACGGTCACCTACGGATTTGCTAGCGCTAGTTTCCTTGCCACCAGGTGTCTCTGGCAAGTGGGCGAGGAGTGTGACGATGACGTTATTAAAGCAGTCATACAGGAGGACATATATGTTGATGACTTACTAACTTCTAGCGATGATGAAGATCAATTACGGTCTATACAGAAATCAACACATGTGGCTCTTTCTATGGCTGGTTTTGATTTACGTAAGTACTGATCCAACTTACCTTCTTTACTGCCTTCAGACGTTGTCCAGTCATCCGGCAACCTGACATTGAGTCAGTCTACAAATACGCTGGGCCTAGATTGGAGTCCTTCGACCGACAGCATTAATTTTCCCATTGCAGTGGATCAGTCTGAGGTCGTCACTAAGCGCACTATACTTTCTTCAACTTTCAAGATCTTCGATCCCTTGGGCCTCCTATCCTTGTCCACTATCGTTCCCAAAATTTTAATTCAAACCTTATGGTCTCTCAAATTGGACTGGGATGAGCCCGCTCCAAAGGATATTGTCGATGTCTGGAGACCTTTTGTTGATGGACTTAAATGCCTTTTTTCACTAAATATACCTAGATGGGTATCAATAGAATATCCAGTCTCTGCTGAAATCCACTGTTTTTGCGATGCATCGCAACGCGCCTATGGTGCATGTTTGTACCTTCGCTCTACAAATAAAGAAGGACAAATACATGTCCAACTTTTATGTGCGAAATCTCGCGTTGCCCCAGCATCCAGCCCTATTACAATTCCTCGTTTGGAGCTTTCAGGTGCTCTTCTGGCAGCTGAAATGAGCTCATCTGTGACCAAAGCCTTGCGACGTAAAATATCACGTCATGTCTATTGGACTGACTCGAGCGTAGTTCTTAGTTGGTTGCGCTGCGGTTCTTCTAACTTGAAGGCATTCGTTGCCAACAGAGTCGCCGCCATTAGAGAGATGACTGACGCAAATTCATGGCACCACGTTCCTACAGAACACAACCCAGCTGACCTGCTATCCCGTCACAACAGATCGCTGCATGTGATATGTAGTGATATGGACCTAAGTTTTTATTGTTGCCGGAGTCCGAGTGGCCTTCTATGCAGTCGCAGACTCTTATTGAGATGAAGAATTTGCCGGAAGTTAAAGCACATCCAGTTGCTATTTGTGATAATTATCAATCAATTATTAACTTTAACAAATATTCTAAATTAAAACAATTACAACACATTTTAGCCTATGTACATAGATTTATTAATAACTGTAAAAATTCTAAAACTAAAATTACAGGTTCCTTAACTACCGCCGAGCTCAATAAAACTCTTAATTCATTAGTGTATATTTCCCAATTAGAGGCATTCCCTAAAGAATACGATTTATTATTAAAAGGAAATTCCCTAAGTCCTAAGTCGCACATTTCGGCACTTAATCCATTTTTACATAAAGGAGTGATAAGAGTAGGTGGTCGAATTCAGGCTTCTGAATATAGTTTCGATATGAAGCATCCCATGTTGTTAAGCTCTAAACACCATTTTACTCAACTTTTATTCCAACAAGAACACGTACGGCTTCTACATCTAGGGCCCCAAGCCTTTCTGGCTTCTATTAGAACGCGTTTTTGGCCCATTAGTGGAAGAAGTCTGGCTAGACGTACTGTGCATAATTGCACCGTATGTAGGCGTTTTAAGGGTCAGTCTATGAAAAACGTAATGGGCAACCTACCTGCTCAAAGACTAATGCCTGACTTTCCTTTTATTACAGTAGGGACTGATTTCGCTGGGCCATTTATGGTCACGGATCGCAAAGGTCGTGGTTGTAAAATTACAAAATGTTATTTGTGTATTTTCATATGTTTTAGGTATAAGTGCATCCATTTGGAGGCTGTTAGTGAGCTGTCCAAGGATGCTTTTATATTAACTTTGAGACGCTTTGTTTCACGGAGAGGGCTACCAAAGCAGATATTCTGCGACAATGGTGGAAACTTTGTAGCTGCTTCAAAGGAACTTAAAGAGTTTTTTGAAATTAATGCCAAAACTATCGCTAATTTTGCCGCTAACGAAGGCGTTGAATTTTGTTTTTCGCCTGTATACGCTCCTCACTTCAATGGTTTGATGGAGGCCGGTGTAAAGTCAGCCAAATTCCACCTGGCTAGGATGTTAGGGACTACGCACCTAACCTATGAGGAATTGTCATCTTTGTTCACACAAATAGAATGTATCCTAAATAGCCGCCCCCTATGTCCATTAAGTTCCTCTCCCACTGACTATTATCCCTTAACTCCGGGCCACTTTTTAATTGGTAGACCACTAAGCTCGCTGCCATCTCCGTGTCTACAATCCGCTAATGCCAATCGTCTCGACAGATTCCAGCGCATCGAGCAGTTTAAGCAACACTTTTGGCGACGCTGGAGCCACGAGTACATTGCGGAGCTGCAGTTGAGGACGAAGTGGCGCACGAAGTCCAAAGAGAGCCTACAAATTGACGACCTAGTCCTCTTGAAAGAGGAAAACGCTCCACCGCTCTATTGGCATCTCGGACGTGTAAGAAAACTCTTCACGGGATTTGACGGATTGACACGCGTCGCAGATATAGACACTGCAAGAGGAATTGTGCGGCGCGCCCTAAACAGAATCGTCCTACTACCGAAGCCCGATGAGTTGGAAGATCTTGAAAGCTGTTAAGCTTTCCAGCGCCGGGAGTATGTCGGCGCCGTTACGACAGCACCGACGGTGTTTGCGGGGAGTATGTGAAGTGCGTGGGGGTTTCTCACCACCGCGCCTAAGACCGCCACTCGCCGCTAGCTCGCGACCCGATCGCCACCAAATATTTTGTATTTTTTATTCCTTTTAAATATACAATTTGCCTATCGTGTGAGTCGCCTATATTATTCATGTTCCCTAATTGAACAATCTGTTCCGGCCGTTTTATTTTTCTATTCCTTGCTTGTCTCATTATTTGATGGTAGAAGAGATCCGAATCGATAGTTTTACTTTGCACTTTCTATTAAAAAGTTAAATTATTTTACTCTTTTGAGTGGTCTATATCACGAGGTGAAGTAAACAACTACATATGTCGTATAAATAGTTAATCCCTCTATTTTTCCAACGTTGGGGGTGAATTTTTTTGTGGACTGGGACCACCCCTGTAGTGCGACTAAAGTTTATTTAACAAAAAAAGAATATATCTAATCACTTCAGCCGTTTAAAAAAAGAAACGCCTGGAATATAGAACATTCCCAAACATTTGTGGCAGTGCGTCCTCAACATATTTAATACAGATCGAGAGCGGCACAGCGGGCAGTTTTAAAGGCAATGTTAGGAAAATTCTACGGCAAGAGTATACCACAATACCGGAGTACGTACTGTAGGTCAACGTTTTGTGCTAAATACGTCCTTAGCAGCACATATATCTCTATTATCTTCCCATGACCACAAACTACTGACAAATCGCAGTATATACAAACTATCGTATCGTAAAATAGCAGCGTAACACTGCTGTGTATTGTATGGTGAGTGTAGAGAACCGGAGACCCTTTTTACTGGAAAAGAGGCATGTCATCTTAGTAATCACTAGTAACAACGCATCTGCTTTTTGATTCTTCATTGAGGATAAATGCAGATGTCTATGGGTCACAGCAACCACTTACTATCAGATAGACTGTATGCTCGTTTGTCACCCTATCCAACTAAAATATTCATACCATCTGTCAATACTAAATTTGCACAACGTTTTGGCTACTTTATCAAAAGAAAAATTTATAATAAGATCGAAAACCATTGTAATATTAGAATAAAACTACATATCTGCGAAATTAATTATGTTGAGATGATTGGTCACTTTATCATATGATGAAACAGAAGAGTTGTTAAGGTAGCTTTTGGTAATTGATGGTATTTGTGGAATTATTAGGTAAATATTGTTACTGTCTTAATTTTTATTTTCTTTTTTAAATGCATATACAGTTAATATATTGCAGTTATATAAAACTTGGGTTGGTTAATGTAGGTTTATTTCTTTTATATTCAAAGACTTTAAACAATAAGCAGTTCTGTTAATACTGTTGTGTGTGTAGGTTAATACAGTCTGTCTGATAAGGTGTATAATATAATTATAGATAAATATAATTGTAATAAATAAAAAATAACCGTTAATGAACTTTGGTCTCAGGTTTCTCGACACAGACGTGCCTAGTGTAAAACCAACAGATATAAATTATATTAATATAATATAATTTCTGATAATAAAACATTTTTAATTTTTTTCATTATTATTTTTTGAACTCGATAAAAAAGTTTCAAAGAAGAGCAAACTTATGGGTAAAAAACAACATTTCAGTTGGTAATAAATATATTCATAAGTCCATAATAAAATCAAAAGTGCTAATAGTTGTAGCCGTTTCTAGGGGTGAAGCTTGACTAGCGATGTTGGCTACCGGAACGGGCTCCTCCATTTTGGTTTCCTGAAGTCCTCTGTTCAGAGGTAGGTGGCAAATAGGCTTTAGTCACACCATTGTCGATTGGCTGAATTGAATTTCTAAGGTTATTTGCATTTCTTACTCCGGTTCCCTGCTGACGGAATACTTCAGAGTTAAAAGCAGAATTAATAACAACGGAGTCATCATCACTTATTTTGTTGACGTTGTTTCCATTTGCATTACTATTGCCAAAAATTGGGGTCTCGTATCTGTGGTCTCCATTAGAATACTTGTATTCATCGTAGGACCCTGCAAATTGATCACACGTGGTTTGTAAATATAAAGGAAAGTACATTAAAAAGTGGCAAAATTAGGGTAGGATGTAGTTTTTGAAATGTCCTAAAGAAGGACATTGCGAAGGACAGGATTATAGCACCCGAATATATGCGCAAGCACAACTGCACTTTTTATTCCCTAACTCTCATAGTCCGATGGGACGGCAAGCTGACACGACCGGAGCGAGATTAAGTCCAAGTCAACGGCTTTACGTGCTTTTCGTGGCACGGGGAAGAAACACCGCAATTTTTCTGACTCCGAGCTGCTACTGAGAAATTCTTGACAGAAACACCTAATAACTAATTTTGACCTGACCCGGGATTCGAACCTTGTGGTTAGCAATCACGTTTACGACCACTAGACCCACCAGGCAGACGATCGTGTATATTTTCATACAAGAATACCTACGGATGACAAACGACTTCGCAGTTTACTAATGGTAAGAGAGTAGTATGGATAAATATATAACGATAAAAACCTTTGTCCATGATTGATTGAAAATCAATTTGTAGATGTGTTCTTTCTGTAAATATTTTAATGGAATGCCTCGTTAACGCTTTAAAGGATCTCCGGATCTCTAATCTTTCTTCATTCACGATTCAAAACACAGGAGCATTGTAACGGTATTTATGTCGGTATCTGTGTGATCGTTGCTTTTCCCTAATAGAGGCGATCAAAAAGTACAGTCATATTACAGCTGAAGTGGCAGGTAAATCTAAGCCACGTCAAGAAAATGCGCTGAAGTAGAATTAAAAATCAACATGTATGAAAAAGTAGGTATTGTAATATTATGTACCATCATCGTAAATTCCTGCAGCTTCATCACGGGCGTTTTGTTCTAGAGCCAATAAAATCTCCTCTGGAATAGGGGGAGGCGTAGGGAGGTGGTCACCTTCCGGCACAAAACCGTTCTGGCCAGCTGTATATCTGTGAAGAATATTGTTATGGATCATTTATTTTTAAATTTTCATCACCGTCTTCAATGTCTATGTCTACGTCATAACTCCACTACTATACAAAGGCCTATTAAAGTTTGTATCAATGGGATTTGATATGAAAATAAAAGAAAAACAATTTTCTTGGTATTCAATATTATGTTACGTACATGGTATGGTATACACTGATAATTTTTTCGTAAAAAAAAATGGCAAAATTTAAATTATTATAAATGTATGACGAATGAGTCCTAAATTTTGGTACTAGATATATTTTTAGGTTATATGTTTTATTAAATAGGAGATATTTATGAGAAAATTTATACTTAATACTAACTAGTAGCAGATTTAGAGGACGGTAGAATTTTGTCTAATTTATGTTTAATAAGAACAAGTGTTTTAATAATAAATAATACCAATACAAAACAATATGAGGCTAAAGCTATATCGGCAGGCCTAACTGAATGTGAGCCGATATCTTATCTCGATCTCATCGGCATTTTATAGACGCGCCGACGTATATGTGTTTCTTGTTTTTGGGGTAATTAAAAAAATAATACAGATGTTACTATTAAAGTCTAAAAGTTGCCCATCAACTACTCACCTGACACTGTATACTTGTCCATCATCACCAGTGTAGGAATAACTGCCTTGCGCTTCAACACCATTTGTAGCCACACCATTTTCTTCTGCGTATATACCATTTTTAGTTTCAAAGGCATATGAGAAGGTTTCTCCATCATTATTATTAAACTGTCGAAGAATTGCCGCATTCTTATCTAAAGCAACACGGGGTCCTTCAGGACGAGTTTCATAATTTTCAAAAGCATTTATTTGACTTTGCCGTATGCCATTACTGTTTTCGATGAAATGGTTACCGTCTTGGTCGTACTTCTTATGAGCGAGAATATCTTTAGTAGGGAAACCATCATTTCTTTGCCCGGAAAATTCATTCAAATTAGATTTAGATCTTGGAAGAGGCGTTTGAAGAAAGTCGGTGGAACCCCCCGATGTTTGGGCATAGTTTGGTGGTAGATATGCCCGGTTTAGCTTCGCTGCGCTTGAGCAAGCGATGAAAACAGTTAGAATGACCTAAAATTACGACATTATTTTACTAATTTACATATTTTCAAAGGAAACACGACACGTTATAAAAGAAATAAATATAATAAACCAAGATTTAATACAATATTTTATTATAACAAAAGCAAAAGACAAATGTCAATAGATTTTACGTGGTAGACATGCTGCAGCTATATTAGTAGTATAGTTGTAGCACGAAAGGGTCAGCTCGACCAGGGAAAGACCACGCTCTCATAGAATACCAGCTTAAAATAGCAGCTTAACACTGCTGTGTTCCGTATGGTGAGTGTAGAGAACTGGAGACCCTTTTTACTGGAATAGAGGCATTCCATCTTTATCACGGGTGACAATGTATCTGCATTTTGATTCTTTATTGAGGATAGATGTGGATGTCTATCGGTCACAGCAAGCACTTACTATCAAGTGGACTGTGTGCTCGTTTGTCACCCTACCTTAATAAAAAGATTTATTGATTAGGATTAATTATCGATGAATGTATTCATAAGGATGTTTTGGAAAAAAGTCTGTTAAAATCAATAGTAGTGTACATATAAGAAAAATAATAATTATATATTTTGGTTTTAATGTAATATTTAAATATTTAAGGCAAGGGATATGTTCTTCATGGTCTCAAATTATTAATAGATGTCACAAAGAAAACATTCTGCTTAGATTTCACAGGAAAGGTAAACCTGTTTAATAATTCTGAGTTGATTTGATATTTTGTGCAAATTATTTTAATTGCTTTACTTATTTGGATAGTTTTAATTTCTGACAGATATTAAACAAAACAAATAAACGCGTTACCAATTTCATTGCAGATTTTTTCACGCGATCTACTCACGGATGCCAAGCCTGTAACTGATGCGATTACAGATCTCAGTAGGATATTTATAGTGATGCTTGCACTGATTATCGATGTGCTTTAATATAGAAGATGATCGCTTGAACCAAAAGTCGTGGTCGTGTGTTGCCTAATCAATACATATTATAGCAGTACGTACGTCTAATTGTTGCGAACAGTCTCATGCAACAAATGGCAATTTCTTAACACACCAGCGACCTTTTGGCTAATTTCATTTGAAAGTCTATCACTAAAATATCATAGGTATTAATACATGCATACGCTAAATAGAATATCAGGAAACATTAAAACTGTTTACTTAACTTTTGCTACTAACTGCAATCTACAAGGCAATGGCGCTTGCACCTTCGTTGACAGCTGGGCTGCACCATTGACCTCCTGTGCAGGAGGATGGTGTGTCACGCTATCAAAGTTCTCAAGCACATAGCAACACAGAGAGCGCAAGCTGCTCCTCGCTCTGAACACCTTGCCCTGAAGGAGATCTTTTTTTTTTTATAGGAGAGGGGGCAAACGTGCATGCGGCTCACCTGATGGTAAGTGACTACCGCCGCCCATGAACAACTGCAACACCAGGGAGGGAATTGCAGATGCGTTGCCGGCCTTTTAAAAAGGAGTACGCTCTTTTCTTGAAGGTCCCTAAGTCGTATCGGTCCGGAAAAATCGCTGATGGTAATCGATTCCACAAGAAAGTCGTGCGAGGAAGAAAACATCTTCTAAATCGCACAGTGGTGGACCGCCTTGAAACTGAGGAGATACGACAAAGGGGTTCTTTTTAGCGGTAAACGCGCAAACTTGTGTCTTCTGAGGATTAAACTGGACTAGATTTAGTCGCCCCCAGTCCGAGACTTTGTCCAGCAAAGACTCGACTTCAGACACAAGTTTATTCCGGTACTCGGAGACGTTTTCCCGAGAAATATTAGCACGGCCGGATCTTCGAGAGACAAGTCAAATTGGCCAAACCCACTGTTCTTTTTACCATGTAGTGCCGGTTTAAGAATATTCACTACCCTATATCATCCCGTGGGTGTCGTAAGACGGGACAGAGGGAAACAAATCAGGAGATGAGCATTATCATCTTTCTAATAACGAATAAAATTAAAAAAAAAACTGCTGTTGCCAACCGTCTTGCAAAGTGTGGCAACTACGCCAAATAGCCCCTCTTTAATAGGCTTTGTGGACTTTAATAGGCTGTAACGGTAACTGTTCTTTTCGGCATTTCTTTCTTATGGTATTCTCATCTGTCGTTTTTGAAACTTCCATAGTGAGGAGTGAATGATTTTGTCTTTTTTTCTTTCGAAATGCCTGTGATTCTCAGTTCATTTACCAAACATGGCGATGATGCCAAAATTTTACTATGTATGTGAAAGGATTGAAGATGAAGGGTGTAGGTCTTAGGATCAATTTTTGTGGAAATTTTTGGGTAAGGCTTGGAATTGTGTAGAGCCGTAATGCTGATGTGTGTGTGATGATGATGATGAGATTCTTACATAATATGTTTTGTTATGGTCTTGTTTTAAAGCTAAGAAGTTTTGATCATTTTATTCAAAGCGGTCATTGTCAATATCATTTTGTTTTGATCGAGTCGTTCTTGCATAACTTAATAACTCGGTACAAAACCCATTTCAATGAGCGTGTTAAGCACGTGTGGGCAGTAGTTGGTCCGCATCTCATCAAATTCCGACCTTGCAACTGATACATTCCAATCCTTAGCTAATGACTCAAAAAGGTTAAGAATATGAAATATTTTTCTACTTTTCTTAGATAATATGACACCCATTTCTCTGCTCAGAATTTTGTCAAGGAACTGCAAGATGTAGGAAGTATGCGGATACAATATGCATTTTCATATAAACCACTTTTATGTCATTTTTTCATATAAACTACTTCTATGTCATTTTCATATAAACTACTACTTCTTTACGTGGTAGAGCCAAGCTGCAACTATATTTATAGTATAGTTATAGCACGAATGGGTTAGCTCGACCGAGGAAGGACCATCTCTCAAAAAATACCAGCGTAAAATAGCAGCTTAATGCTGCTGTGCTTCGTAGGGTGAGGAAATATTCGTCGTTCCATTCGTTATTACATTTATCTTTCATTGAAATATTCGTTTATGCTCTAAGAAAAAATATACTTACACTAATATGAATAATATTAATTTAAATATTAAAACAAAATGTTTTGATGTGTGTTGTTTTTTTTTTTCTGATAGAAATATGGTGACAAACCAACACACAGTCCACCTGGTGATAAGTGGTTGCTGAGGCCCATAGACATCTACATCTATCTTCGTTTGCGAATCAAAATGCAGGTGCGTTTTCAGCCTTCAAGGCTAGGATGAAATGCCTCATTTCCAGTAAAAAAGGGTCTCCTGTTCTCTAAACTTACCATACGAAACACAACAGCATTAAGCCGCTATTTCACGTTGGTATTCTGTGAGAGCGTGGTCCTTACCCGGTCGAGCCGACCCATTCGTGCTACAACTATACTATTAATATAGCTGCAGCAAGGCTCTACCACGTGTATGTTCTCGGCATCACTTAAAATGAGCGTATCACATTATTTTGGGCTAGAAATATCTGAAATTTACGATCTGTCTATGTGCGTATGTTTGTATGTAAGTTCTGGACTGCCTCGTTGGTCTAGTGGTCGTAAACGCGATTGCTAATGATGTGGTCCCGGATTCGAATCCCGGGTTGTGCTAAAATCTGTTACTGGGTTTTTCAGTCAAGAAATTCTCAGTAGCATCCCGGAGTTAGGAAGTTGGCGATGTTTCACCCTTGTGCCTCGAAAAGCAAGTAAAGACGTTGGTACTGCGATTGATCTCTCTCCGTTCGCGTCGAATTACCGTCCCATCGGACTATGAGAGTGAAGGAATAGAGAGTACACCTGTGCTTGGGCACTATAATCTTGTACTGCGCAGTTGGCTAGTATCCGTTGCGACTAGCCGAAGTGACTAAAACTCGGTCTGGAGGACATTATTGTCTAGGTTCTGACTGCTTATGAACTGAATGACCTAATGAATTTTGTGCTTTTGTGCGTGTGCATAAAGAAATTGAGCTCGTGGCCCACCCGCACACAGACCAGATCTTGTACCATGCGGTTATTCAGAATTCAAAGATTTGATAAGAGGATTAGAAGTTTTGTGACGTGTTACATCTTCAGTTTATGAAAAATAGAGTTCATAAAAATCGAAATTTTAAAAATCTTTTGTTGATTCGTATTACATCAATGTGCTTGCCATTAATTGAAGTTTAATTGTTTTATAACTCTAAAAGGCAGTGTAATTAGTGAGACGGTACAGATTACAACAGCTTTTTATTAGTTTAAGGTCAAAAGAGATTGATATAGGTAATTATAATCAACGCTAATATACTAAAATCGCATACAGGATTTCAATTAATCGGGTAATGACTTCGGAAATGTTGAGTGATACCGCATAACAAGCAATTAACCAATTTCGCTTATTTATTATGTAATTTCCTACGGTAATAATTATATTCTTCACGATATTGTGGCGGGTGGAAGGAAAAGGGGAGATCTCCCGCCGGGCAAGGTTTTCTGCCCGGGGAGTTTCCAACGCTCCGTATACTGCTTTAACTTCGGAACTTTGTTAGCGCGATTTAGGCTTCGATGTGTTTCGCTTCTGGCGCAACGACACCGCCGCCACATCACCCCCCTGCTCAGACCGGTGATCGATAGTGCAGTCCGATTGCCGGTGCGCCCTTGATGCCGGTAGGGAATGCGTGATGGGTGCGTAAGGGCAAGTGACGCTGGTGCGAACGATATGCCGGTGTGTAATGCGTGCTATACTAAGCACTTGCAAGTGATGCAGGTGAGAACGATGAGCCAGAGCAAGTACCAGGGATTGCCTTGTAGTCTGCGGTGAGTCGAGAAGAAGGCAAGTAATTTGCGAGAGTGCCGTGAAATAGAGGCGAACAGTAAGGCTCAGAGCCGTGCCGAACACTGTAGCGCAGAGAGGAGCTTGAGTTGCTTTTGTAAAGCTAGATGGCTTGCAGAATGTGAAGACTGCAGACAATATCTACTCGGGAGCGAATGAATGGGGTAATTGAGGACAATGACGAATGTTTTTGAAGTTGTATTTTCCGAAGGTTATTGGTTGCGTGTTCAAATCACGTCGGGGGGTCACCAATGTAGCCGGTGGAAGGAAAAGGGGGAGATCTCCCGCTGGGCAAGGTGTACTGCCCGGGGAGCGGCCAATGCACCGAGTGATAGCTCGGAGCTATTCTATATATATATATACTGCTTTAACTTTGGAACTTTGTTAGCGCGATTTAGGCTTTGATGTGTTTCGCTTGTGGCGCGACGACAGCGCCGCTACAATATTACACTTACGTTTTCCGGAGCAAACGATTCTCCGGGATAGAGCCCAATAAAAAAAATATGGTCACGCTTGACACGCGCGTTCTTTTTTAGTTTTTATTAAGAAAACGCTGACTTCTCCTTGTTTATGTCTCTGTTGCCTCTTACAACCCCCAAAGGACGATGTGGGGTAGTGGATATTTTTACACCGCCGCTACACGGTCAAATATATGGTTATTTATGTCTTAATAGTAAACAACACTAAACTGAATGTAGGATAATTATTTCTATATTACAGACAGACACTTGCATTTTATTTATATGTATAGATTATCTCTCATGTTACTCAACAATCAACTTCATTGTGTTACCTACACAACAATAACCATCTCGTTATTACTATAAAAGCTCAAGGTCGAGCTTTTAATTGACATATCAAAATAAATGAGTCACAAAATGATATCTATTATTCAAATAAACCCTCCATTGTGGGCGCAGAATTCGCGTGTTGTAATTTTCATTTAACGTACTAATCGTAATTAGTATTTACAATTCCTAATGTATCTGCTGATGACAATTTCTTTGTTATAAATGCGTCGGTGTTATCTAAAGACGTATTGTTAAAAAGTATAGCCTTAAAACGGCCGTCATCGTCGTTCTCGTAAGAGAGTAATGGAATAGGTTAGTCTAACCGGCCGTTTAATGGCGGTTAGTAGACTTTCATGTCTTTCAAATAAATTTAATTCATAGATGTATCGTTTTAAACCCCCTAAAATAATTACTTTAAATAAATATCTCTGACAATTAGATAGCGCAGTAGTTGAGGGTTTGGCTAATGCTTTCAGGGCTGTGGGCTCGATTCTTACACGGAGTTTGTGTTTTTATTTTCTAATAATTTAAAATTAAAAATTTTGTACAGCCGACTTCAATATAAGCGACTTCAATATAGGTTATTTAAGAATAACTCAATAACCATTGGTCTGACCTTGATCAAATTTATATGGGACCACACGAGAACTATCAGCTTTCATATAAAAAAGAATCATCGAAATCGGTTCGCCCAGTGCAAAGTAATGAGGTAACACACATAAAAAAAAACATACACTCGAATTGAGTACCGTCTCCTTTTTGGAAGTCGGCAGAAAATAATTGTTTTGGGTCCGGGTGTTCGTTCATATCTAATTTATGTAGTAAAACATCTCCATAAGGAAGACTTCTAGAGATTTTCGTTTGTTGTTTTTATTATATTTTGGTTTAAATGTCGAAATCTGAACTTTTTTTATGGTATAAGGGTGACAAACGAGCACACAGTCCACCTGATGGTAAGTGGTTGCTGCGGCCCATAGACATCTACATCTATCCTCTATTACAAATCAAAATGTAGATGCGTTATCACCCGTGAGGACTAAGATGGAATACCTCATTTCCAGTAAAAAGGGCCTATCAAATTACTAGTACATTGTGGAATTTATGATAATCCCGGGCCTTGATAAAATTGTTCACAAAGGTGGCAGCCAGATTGGCTTAGCGATCGCAAAACCCGACGTTTCGCGCTTTTGACACTGCTAACCGCCGCCGCTGTGAGTATTTTCCTTTTATTTAACGAGATGGTTATACTGCCATCAAGTTAAGTTAGTTACCTATCAAGTTAAGCTCATGGGGTTATTTGCATGCTATTATGGTATGAATGTTTGTTTTAAAATGTTTATCTGTCTTTCCGAAAATATTTTCGGAGTCACGCATGTAGCAATGCTAGGAGTGATCTAGGTTAAACTGTATACAAGAAATTGCCGTTTTTTATGCTAATACGAAAAACTGATAAAAATGGTTATTGATGATTATCTCGTAAAATATGTATAGAAATATTGTTAGTATTGTTATTTTTTCGTAAGCTGAGTAATTATTTTCCCGTAAGTGCCTAGAAGATTGCAATGCAGTGGACGATATGAATGACAAGCTCGTGGAAACTGTCCATGCGGTCGGAGCTAAATTTTGCAAGACTTGCCGCAAAAGAACACAAAAACTCTCCGATCACACTCTTAATCTCATGGCTATTAAACGGGATATGAAGCTGCAGTCTTCAGTAGATTTGACAGCATACAGGCAACTGAACAGACAGATCTCCAAATGCATGTGGCGAGAGTTATGTAACTTTAATTCTGCTCGTATTGAAGAAGCTATTACGAAACCTATCCAAAAGCTTTTAAATTTTTTTTTGTTTCTCTTTTCTATTAATTATAGAAACCTATCCAATTGCAGAGAGGTGTAAGACAGGGTGACGTTATATCCTCGAAACTCTTCACCGCTGCTTTTAAGACGTTTTCAAGATTCTGGACTGGAAAGGATACGGTATTAACATTAATGGCGAGTACATCACTCACCTTTGACTTGCCGACGACATAGTCCTTATGGCAGAATCGCATGAGGACCTAAGCACTATGCTCAATGACCTCAATAGTGTCTCCCAACGGATAGGTCTTAAGATGAACATGGACAAAACAAAGACCATGTTTAATGTCCATGTCACACCTATGCCGGTAGTTGTTGGAAGCACTAAGTTCGAAGTTGTTGACGAGTATGTTTACCTGGGACAAATAGTCCGACTAGGTAAGTTCAACTTCGACCGAGACGTCAATTGACGGATTCAACTCGGTTGGGCAGCGTTCGGGAAACTACGGCACATCTTCTCGTCAGGTCAGGATCTTCTCGTCGAATTAGTAAGCTGAAGTGGCAATGGGCCGGCCATATAGCTCGAAGAACCGAGAACCGATGAGGAAGAAAGATTCTCGAGTGGCAGCCTCGTACCGGCAGGCGAAGTGTAGGGCGACCCCCCCACTAGATGGAGTGACGACCTGGTAAGACATGCAGGAAGTCGATGGATGCAGGTGGCTCGGGACCATGCTTTGTGGCATTCCTTGGGGGAGATCTATGTTCAGCAGTGGACTTGTGAAGGGCTGTAATGAGGAAGCTGAGTAATAAAAAAAGTATTCATAAAACTTCTTTTGATTTGCAATTTCACACAAAAAGTTATTCATCCATTATTTTCTACCTCTTAAAATTTTGTAGCAAAATAAATATTTTTAATTTTTTTTTTACTTCAACATCATTTAACAATTAAACGATGTGTGATAAAAGATAATTTTATTTTCAGCTATTTGAATTGAGCATTTTTTATTATCAAGAAAACTGTGTTTGGTGTTTTTTTTATATAATTTTACTACTTAACCAAAGACCACTGTAGGCTTTTTGTTTGAGTTTTACGGGGAGGAAGTCGCGAGTAAAAGCTAATAGATAATAAAATTAAAAAAATGACAAAGTATATTTGCTTCCTACCTACAGGAACCAACCGACTTAAAAATTAGGAGCTTCTCAATTAGTCGGAATTATTTTTCTTTATACCTTCAGCGATAATTAATTAATGTTCAATTCCAATGATATTTGTTAAGCCAAGATCTGATGATGGGTTTCATAAGAACATTAGTAAACTTTGTTAACTAACACACTACGGACTTGTAGTTATTCAGGTATACATTTTATCCTAAACTCCTTTCTTTCTTTATATACTGCATCAAGAAATGTACTATTATGTTTCAAATTTGGCTATTTTAATATTTTGATGTAAATACAAGTTGTTATGATTACATAGGAAGAGCGAGGCTCCCAACACAAGTATCTTATGTATTATTCCTGGGAGGCCTTGGCAAATTAGTTGTAAAAGATTTACTGAAATAAAACATTTTATTTATTTATTTAAACTCTTCACTTTGCTAAGGACGATAAAGACGACATATGGGCGTATATTTTTTTACCACATTAACCAATTGTGATGATTATATTCTTTTTAGTTCGTTGAAGTTGGTTGTTATTTATATTAAATTATATATGTGCCTATGTACTTTAGCTTACATTTACTCTGTTATTTTGTAATAACATATTATTATGTAAGTTCGAAAATATATAATAAAATTTTATTTTAACAATTAACTTCGAATTTATCTTGACAGTAGAGGAGTCAAAATATACGTTTATTATACCTCTGAACAGTTATCTATTTTTGGATATTGGTTTCTAATCCCGCCCATTACTTCAGCACTGTGAACCTTATACTACTTACATTGCATGCACTTAAATATGATTCTTTAATTATGGTTTTTAATAAAGATTTTAAAACCCAATATGAATGTGTAGTGAGTATGTTTAGTGACTTAAGACTTGTACTAAGTAATGAAATACTTATATATAAAATAATAAACTATTTATTAAGTTTCAAGTTTTGCTTTAATTTTGATACTTAGAATTTAATCTATTGACTTACACATTCTTAAGACTTAATACGGGGTACCTAATTTTCTAATGTACTATATTAAATATCTAAGTAATTTGTGAATTCCGAAGTTATTCTGACATTTAAATATCATGTGATAAAATCAGTAGCGCTTGCTCATCACACTAATAATCAATTTAAAGCTGACCCTATATCTAGACAGTTCTAACGCAATCCTCGATTTATACCTGACGTAAATGTAATTCTGCTAACAAAGTTCTGTTGTGTCGCGAATAAGGCCGACCGAGCACGGATGTAATAATATGCAGTTGCCACACTGCTTTATTACTTTTATTATCTGTTGATAAGAGGCTTACGGCAGCCAAAGGTCACCTGCAACAAATTTAAAAAAAATGAAATGATGATGATGCTGCAAGATCAGGCTTGCCGACAAGAGGAACAAGCCCGCCGACAGGAGGAACAGGCTCGCTAACAGGAGGAACAGGCCTGCTGACAGGAGGAAAATGTTACGAACTTAAGTGATGTAGTACAGTAGTACAATTGTGTTTTATTATTAGTGTGGTTTCAGATTGTAATGAGTGTTCTGTAATTAAAGTGTAAATTTTGGTAATTCAATCGGCAGTTTTTAATTGTTTCGAAACCCAAGCTCGTAACAATTTACTCCTGTCGGCGGGCCTGTTTCTCCTGTCGGCGAGCCTGTTCCTCCTGTCGGTGGGCCTGTTCTTCCTGTCGGCAAGTCTGATCCTGCAGCGTCATCATCAGAGCACCTACGTCAGGTGGTGCAGATGTAGGAGCTGCTGACGGGCCGGCCTCCGTGGTCAGCAGCTGGCCCTCCGACGTTTGCGGCGTTGTATTATCAAATCGTCTCTGGTCCGTCTCCTGTTGGCATTGACTTCGGGTACGGATACCCTCCGTGTCGTCTTTAGGCAAAATCGGCATATTTCATCCCACTTCTGACACCAATTGTTACGAGCTTGGGGTTCGAGACAATTAAAAACTGCCGATTGAATTACCAAAATTGACACTTTAATTACAGAACACGGATTACAATGTAAAATCACACTAATAATAAAACACAATTGTACTACTCATCACTTAAGTTCGTAGTTATTTCGCTTTGAAGTATTCTCTTGTATCACCAAATCAATACTGACTCGATCGTAGTCTATACCGGCCTTATATAGGGCCTCAGATAGTTTCCAGAACCTTCTACTGTAGTGACATCTAGAATGTTCGCGTAAATATCGGTCCCAAAATTTCTAGAAGGGTCTTGACTCTCCTAGTTCTGCTACTAGACACTAGAGGGCGCAAGTGGTAATTAGTGTTGCCATGTACAAGACATTAATAGTGGTGCGCAACATTACTAAGGCGAGGTAAGATACTTCGACCGCACTGCGTATGAACAATTGACTTAATCTCTCCGGCTGGCTGGTTTCATTTAATTGTGTTTTATACTTCTTATCGAACACAAATTGTTTGGAGATTTTATCGTACTTGGCCGGTAAGATAGGAATTTTTTAGTAAATATTATACCTATATGTGGAACTCTACCCTTACTCCAAAGATTTAGAGTCTTGAGTCTAATGGCAGCTAAAGTGTAGGTTTTTTTTTGTGTAGGTTTTTTTATAGGATAGGGTGACAATCGAGCACAGAGTCCACCTGATGGTAAGTAGTTGCTGTGGCCCATAGACATCTACATCTATCCTCCTTTGCGAATCAAAATGCAGATGCGTTGTCACCCGTGAGGACTAAGATGGAATGCCTCTTTTCCAGTAAAAAGGGTCTCCAGTTCTCTACACTCACCATACAAAACACAGCAGTGTTAAGCTGCTATTTTACGCTGGTATTCTGTGACAGCGTGGTCCTTACACGGTCGAGCTGGCCCATTTGTGCTACAACTTTACTAATAATATAGCTGCAGCATGGCTCTACCACATATAGAAGGTGAAGCGGGGTTAGCTCCAATATAGCCTCTAAGGCTGCTCTCTCTTAGTGTAGTCCTTATGCAGCCTGTGGCAGTCATACATGACACGCTTATAAGTTAAAAGTTGAAGGTAGCATTCGTTAATTATGATATCGGGACATAAACTCCTCAGTACCACATTTGACCATGGGTGGTGTGAAGTGCCCAAAACGTCGGAAATTAAAAAAGTTAAAATTAAACGCAATAAAAACAGTAAAATTAGTTTTACTCCAGTTGTCACGTTTTTCAGGTTGACCTGTCGCCTCTTATCACACCCTCATCCTGTGGGAATAGGGTAGTAGATTCTCCTACGCCGCCACTACATGTCATAAGAAACGGTTACTTTACTGTACATTACATAATGTAAAAGCGTCACTATTATATTAAACCCTGCCTTTACTTTTTGGTGCAGTCGGTCCCAATCTCGGACAAAAGAGGAGGGGTGGTTCCGTCGGAGAGTTACTTTTAAGTCAGACTTGTTGCCATAATGAGAGCTTGTCTGACTTTCAAATATAAATCTAGGAGATGGAGTGAAGAGAAAATTACGTTCATACCCAAACCAGGTAAGAGCGACTATAGGGACACAAACTCCTATAGGCCCATCAGCCTCCCATCCTTTCTCCTAAAGATGATGGACAGGGTGTGTGAAAGGGTTTTCAGGGGGTTGGCGCTAATGAGCTTACCACTACACGATAAGCAACACGCCTATAGCTTAGACAAATCGACAGAATTGGCACTTTACCAGGTAATAACAAAGATTGAAGGGGCAACCAAAAAAGAAAGAAATATATCTAGGATCCTTTATAGATATAGAAGGTGCTTTTGACAGAATGAACTTCTCTAGCATAAAAGTTGCACTAAGTAGACATAGAGTGGAATCGGCAATGATTGACTGGATAGTAAACATGCTCAGTATACAATAAAGTTTGCTGGTGTATTCCAAGCACTACAAATAAGGAGGGGCTGCCCGCAGGGTGGGGTACTTTAACCTCTCTTGTGGAATATGGTCATAAATGAAAAAAATAAATGCCAACCACTTCTATACAATTGGTTATGCAGATCACCTGACAATACTGGTCTCGGGAAAAACAGCAAACATGGTGTGCGACCTGAACTAAGCGGCTCTTCGTATAGTGGAGAGTTGGTGTGTTGGCAGTTTGGAGTGGTTGGTTAGTTGGTTAGTTGGTTGAACTTAACCATCAATCCAAATAAAACGTTTTAGTAATGTTCACACAAAAACAAATGTTAAATAATTATAACCTACAAGTAGTTTGGGTAGTTTCGCGTAAATGTAAGAAATCATAACGTGATAACTATTAAAAATATTCAAATGAAAGCAGTCTATGGTGGAGACCTATGTACAGCAGTCCACTTTGGTAGGTCGTTATGATGACAACGATGAAAGTAATTTCGAACCTAAGATAGAAAAGAGAACCTTTTAAACGAAATTAAACAAACTATTTAAAATAACCTTGATTCTTTCGCATGCGTGTAGGCATCCTTAAAGTAAATACTTTAAGCATTGCCTAACTGTTTGTACATTTATTGTGCCCCATATAGTTTCAGTTATGCAATGTCGCGGATGTCTCGTACAGGGATGCGTTCACAAAAAGGTCAGCTCGTTTTAATAGCGTTTGTCCTACATAAGGGCTCGAACAATGTGCGCCAAATGTCAAGGTTTTACTAATCCTGTTTATGCTGAGATTTGAACGTGCCTGCATGAGTCGCAAAATGCGCATAGGGAAATGTTTTCCTTTACCGCAGATCACGTGGTAAATCAGCACTTAAAACTGCAATTAACAATTTCATTGGCGCCGGCGGGGATCGAACCCGGGTTGCTCGTGTACTGTGAAATTTACAGCGAGCGCTAACCCACTGACCTACCACGGCTCTATATACATCTAATGCGGGACATAGGTTCTGCAAAATTGCGACACTCAGACCAGTAATTATTAATAAATATAGTCTAAATTTTAGTTAGGAAATAATATTTCATTGTATGTACTGTTTGCTTGGTTTTCATAGTACGCGACCAAACAGAGTTGGATCCCTATTGACAATAATAAAATAGTTGTCTAAAGGTACTTTTAACGCTCGACGAAAAATGGGTGTTATAGGTTTAAAGTGTGTATATTATGTGTATCTGTGTGTCTGTCTATGGCATCGTAGTTCCTAAACGGGTGAATCGATTTAGATTGAACTTCTTTTGATCGGGAGTGTTCTTAGCTATGAAGAAAATCTTTTCAGCTGCTTGAAGATTATCAGCTCTTTTTGTTTCGGGGTTTTATTAAATATGTAATTTAAGTTATTTTATATCATATGCTTGTGGCTTCTTTTAGGTTATGAAAAACTATTTTAAAGAAAATTATGAGATGTAGTTTCAATTTTCAACTGGATTTTGAAAATAAAAGACAACATTTTCTTGACTGATTTATTTTTCATTTACAATCACATAGTGATATTCTTACCACGTAAAAGCACAAGTAAGCACATAAACAATATATTACATGTTTGTAAAATATAAGTTATATTGTTTATATTAAGTTTTTTTTTTATTTTCTAATGCCGACATAATTCTTATCCTACAATTGTACTACCATCCTTTGGTCTTAATATTTGTATCCTTCCTCAGGGCTAAAGCTTGGTGGTTGGCGAGGACCTCCAAAAGTTTGACCAGTATTCGCTTGGTTAGACGTTGACGTAGATGCGAAACCAGGGCGTTGAGGTTGATTTCCAGGTTGGTTAGGCTGAGAACCTGGCTGATTATACTGGTACCCTTGACCATTGGTTGAGCCAAGGGAGGGCTGATTTCCACTAGGCCTAAATGAAGAATTATTCTGACCTGATCCTGATAAAGAAGGTGTGTTACCTACAGGTCGGTTTGGTGATGGGAACCCTTTATTTGTGGTACCAGAACTTGGTTGATTGCCACCGGGTCTATTCTGAGAACCTATGTTACTATTTGTAGGTCCAAAAGTTGGCAGATTAGAGTTAGTTTGTGAACCAGGTTCTTGACCTGAAGAGCCTGATGTTGACCCTTTTGAATATTGATTGCCATTTGGTCTATATTGAGTGAAAGCTTGACCAATAGAGTTAGATCCAGAAGATGGCTGATTAGAACCACCAGTAAATGGTGAAGACTCTTGTCCAAGTCGATTAGACCCCGACGGGAACGGGGAACCTTGAGGTAGATTATATTCGTATCCTGACTCTCTTTGATTTTGAGACGAACTTTGAAGTCCTTGACCTTTAGCACCTGATGATAATTTATTTGTCCCTTGACCAAAACCTTGTTGACCTTGAATCAATTGACCTTGTGCTTGAGCTCCAATAATTCGTCCAGAGGCACCCTGTCCTTGCGATCCAGTTGTCTGTCCATAACCGTTCTGCGCATGTGCTCCAATATCTTGACCAGCAGCACCCTTTACTCGAGATCCAGATGATTGTCCAAAGATACCTTGTCTTTGCGACCCGGTAGTCTGTCCATAACCACTTTGCCCTTGTGCTCCAGTAACTTGACCAAAGGTATTCTGTCCTCGCGATCCAGTAGAATGTCCGAAGGCACTTTGCTTATGCGATCCGGCAGTTCGGTCATAACCACTTTGTCCTTGTACTCCAGTACTTTGTCCTATGGCACCCTGACCTTGCGATCCAGAAGTCTGTCCAAAGGCCGCGGGTCCTTTCGATCCTCCTGTCTGCCCAAAAACACCTTGCCCCTGCGATCCTGAAGTCTGTCCAAAGGAATTCTGGGCTTGAGATCCAGAATTTTGTTCAAAGATACCTTGCCCTTGCGATCCAGTAGCCTGCCCGAAACCACTCTGACCTTTTGAACCATCTCTCTGTCCGAAAGCACCCTGTCCTTGTGATCTACTGCTCTGTCCATACCCACCCTGACCTTGCGATCCAGCTGTCTGTCCATAAGCACCCTGTGCTTGTGATCCACTGCCAAGTTCATAACCACCCTGACCCCGCGATCCAGCAGTCTGTCCATAAGCACCCTGTGCTTGTAATCTACTGCTCTGTCCATACCCACCCTGACCTTGCGAACCAGTTGTTTGTCCATAAGCATCCTGTCCTTGCGATCCACTGCTCTGTCCGTAACCACCCTGACCTTGCGATCCAGAAGTCTGTCCAAAGGCCGCGGATCCTTTCGATCCTCCTGTCTGCCCAAAAACACCTTGCCCCTGCGATCCAGCTGTCTGTCCATAAGCACCCTGTGCTTGTGATCCACTGCCAAGTTTATAACCACCCTGACCCCGCGATGCAGCAGTTTGTCCATAAGCACCCTGTCCTTGCGATCCACTGCTCTGCCCATAACCACCCTGACCTTGCGATTCAGCTGTCTGTCCAAAAGCACCTTGACCTTGCTGTTGGTATCCGTTTCCTTTTCCATACCCTTGTTGACCACTTATCTGGTTAGATACTCCAGTTTCATACTCCTCTGGTCGGTAAGCACCTTAAAAAATATTTATTTTTGTATTCGTTTAAAATTGTTAATTATTTATTATTTAATTAGGCCGAGTAGTATTATTTAGAGATGCACATAAATACAAAACAGGATTAGAATAAACTGTTCGGTCTTAACTGACCTAGAAGATAGCCGTTTTGCATGAAATAAATTTGCTTTACAAAATTATGCTTGGAAGGAGCCCCCTTGACTGATGTATTGTACCAGTATCTACGTCCCTGAAACCTGGGCAAATCTGAATATTCACCATAACTAATAGCCCATTCCTTTTAACGTTTTGACAAATTTTATATAAAGATTTGGTTAGGAGCCATGGTAGCTAAAAGCTCACCGTTAATATCGCAGTATGTATGCAACCCGGGTGAGACCCCCGCCGGCAGCAAAGTAAATAATGGCACGAATTAAATATTTCGGGGACATATGAAGTCTCTCAACATGCAGTCAGGTATAAGAGGAGGCCTGTGCCCAACAGTGGAAAGCATGTAGACTCTAAGGTTACTTTACTTTTACTTAGGTTTGTTATATTTAGTCATTAATAAGAAATTACGACTACGAAAATTTGCTAGCTAAAATTGACACGAATGGTCGCTATTTTTCCAAAGCCGTACAAGAAATAGCCCATCTGACTCCAAACTTATACCTACATTGCTAAAAACTCGCAATACAGTGGAAATATATCAGTAATATTAAAACAATGGCACTCATCAACCTACTTGATCCAAACAATGTTTTCCGCAAATGTTGACTCCATTTGGAACGGCACTGTAATATTATATCGTGCACTTTTTTAAGTTATTAGCGAATCCGCCCCGGCTACACCTGAGTAGTATCTATTAGTGTGGAATTATTTAAATTTATGATAATCATCAAAGGCTTAAGGTTAAAGGTTATTTTATAAATTTTTCGTTGTTCAAAAAATTCTTCAAGTATTTCAGATAAAATAAACTTAGATCATTCCTGGCATTGTTCTCTATCTTTTCTTGAAGTTTCATTACAATTAGTTAAGCCCTTCTCTGAAGATTAGCCCGGACATACAAACAAAAATTTTAAAAATTTTAATGATTCCCTTAATTGCATGTAAAACATCTCAAATACACAATTGGTTATTTTGATATTACATACATTTCAATTTAATTTACATGAATGTGTAGATATTAGTTATAAGCGGTCAGTCCACCTGGAGATTGACCCTGTTTCATAATACCATAATCATGATGATTGATGACACAGGGATAATCGCAACATATTCAGACTCGGAAGCAAACTATTTTTCTGCACCGATTTGACAACATTCGGAAAAAGTGCAGGATAAATCACTTTGCCTAATATATCATGCACTTTTAAAAGTAACAGTAGTGTTAATTGGTCAGTACACCTAGTGATAGTAGTACCTTGACAACTGCAATCAACTGAAAGTAATTAGACCACAGATGATTTGTCTTATTTAAAACTAAAATAAAATAATTCTCAGGCTGTAACTATACTGATTTGCAAACCATTCTAACTAGAAGGCAATGCAGCAGTGAGTACACTCTGAGTTGGCGCTTGACATATGTAAACGTATAGTATCAATCAAGACGTATAGGGGACAGAAAAAGGCGCCCTACTGACCCAGTGCGTCAAATAACAATATCAAATAAAATAATTTAATTAATAAAAATTGACTAAGAATTCAGCTTAACAGTGCACTTTCAAACCAGTCAAACATGAGCTTCTATTGACGGCACTGAGGTACGCGAGTTCGAATCCCGCACTTAACAAGTATTTGTATGAGCTACAAATAATTGTCTCGGGTCTGGATTTTAGTCCTTGAGAAATCTATGTATGTAAACTGCCCCCACAAAACAGGAGAAATTACAAATGTGGAAGTAACGTTCTTTAAAAAAAAGAATATTAAACAAGAATATAGGAATATACCAGACGTCTTTTACTTTTAACACTATTTCCCCTCGTCCGTTTGTATATTTTACCTCTCTTATAAAAAAAAATAGTTATACTGATGTTTGCCGAAAGCCACAAGATCTTCCAGGCAACTTTACTAAGTCGCCTTTCACAATAACCAAAGAATATATGATAGCGTACTAGATTTCCACCATTAAGACAGCGAAAATATAAAAATGTTATTACCTATTATAACTTTCCAATAACATTTTTATTTTTAGTTTACTAAACTATAATATAATGTAGCACGGATGAGTAAACTTGACTGAGGAGGGACCATGCTCTCACAAAATACCAACATGAGATAACAGCTTAATGCTGCTGCTATGTTTCGTAGGGCTGTATAAAACCGGAGACCCTTTTTACTGGAAACGGGATATTCCATCTTAGTCCTGAAGGGTGACAACGCATTTGTATTTTGATACTTAATCGAGGATAAATGTAAATGTATGTAGCAGCATCTATTTACCATCAGGTAGATTGTGTGCTCGTTCGTCACCCTTGTTCTTTAAAAAATAAAAATAAATAAAAAAACATTTTTTACCTTCTTGAACGCCAGCTGCTGCAGCTCTCGCATTTTCTTCGATGGACTTAAGTATCTCCGCAGGAATTGGGGGTGGAGTAGGCAAATGATTGCCTTGAGGTTGAAAGCCATTTTCGTCAGCGGTATACGTCACAGTTATCTTTTCACCATCATCAGATGTATAGGAGAATCCTCCTTGAGCTCTCACTCCATTGGTAGCAATACCGGATTCCTTGGCAGATATACCGTTGGAGGTTTCAAAGCTGTAAGAGTATGTTTCGCCGTCGTTTTGGTTTTCGTAACTCAGAATTTGCGCATTCCTTTCTGAATCACTTTGAGCCCGCTGAGACTGGCGTGCCTGACTGACGAATGAATTTGCTTGACCGCCTTGATTTGATGAGGAGAATTGAGTAAATGAAACTTGTGCGCCTTGGCCATATCCAGAACTAGAACCAGAATCGAAACCAGTTTCAGTTGGTGATGATGTCTGACCAAATCCAGATGCACCTGTACTCTGACTAAACGCAGAAGATTTGGTTCCAGCAGATCCGCTAGATGGACCAAATCCACCAGATTTTGTTTGATCGAAGTTTGATCCGAAGCCAGTGCCAGTTGGATGAGATGTTAATTGGGAGGATTGTCCGAAAGAAGCCTCAGTTTGTCCGAAACCGGGCAAATTAGAAGATGGTCCAAGCCCTGGTGATTTTGGACCCGATGGTCCATTTCCAAACGGAGCAGTTAAAGCTCCGGGACTTCCGCCGGAACTTGCCGCATTAGCGGGAGGCAGGTAAGTGCGATCTAATTTATCCGCATAGCCATAAGCTATTACTGAAATAACTAAAAGCTGAAAAATAAGAAAAAAAAATTAATAACTAAGTATTTTGGTAAAAATTAAAACATTAATTTACTTAAGATATTAATTTGTAAATAATTTTTATTTGCTTAGTGATTTTTATAATGCCTTATTAAAATTATTTATTTTAAGGAATTAACAAAATTTTAGATCAAAATATATAATTTTCTCAGTGAATATGACTATTGAGCGTCCATAAGATATTTTTAAGAGAATACACAATTGCACATAACACATTTTGAATAAACAAAACTACTGATTACCAGCTTCATTTTAAGCTGTACACGTTGCAAAGGACCAACCGCGAATGTGCTGCAAAACTGAAACTCATCCTATATTTATATCACAGAAAATTCGTTCACCTCACTTAGTTACCTAAAACCGTACTCACGGTCCTAACCTTTGACTGCTCGTACAGTGAAGATTCTTAGGTCCGTTTATGTGTGCATTAGTGTTGCTAAATTTCCCGATCGATATCGCCGTTATACTAATTACTGTGTTCATGATACGCATATTTCAGTGTGAGTGGGTGAATGTTATATTAATAGTATATTCACACGTTGTTGTTTATTGACTTTATAACGTCATTCCAATAACAGTTCAATATCAGTTATTAATAGTAATTGTTTCATATTAAAAGTTTATGGTGGTATGTTTAATGGGATACCTTAAAATAATCATTTTATTGGCGCTAATAACAAATGTTGTAGACAATTGGATAATTAAGCCATATACATATATCTGTTTACATATTTTAACTAAGTAATTGATGAATTTGTTAATAATTATTTTGGTTAATATAGTATTTTGTGGAATCATAATTTTTCTTATTTTGTTTCGATCTATTTTTATTTATGATGTATAACAGAAATACTCGTATTATCGTGTGATACCATTAAGCATATATTGTTTTTAACTGTTACTTATTACTAAAAAAGAAAGGAATGGCTTATCCATTATTTCGTTAACATTAGGCAAATATTGGACATGAGCTGGGATAGTAAAGAGGATATTCGGTAATAACAATCGTCTTGCTTGGAAGGCGACACTGCCACTTCTATTATCCAGGAAAATCATGTTGGTTATTCCCTATCCGTCAATTGTCTAACATATTTTATACGTGGTAGAGCCATGCTGCAGCCGTATGATTAGTATAGTTGTAGCATGAATGGGTCGGCTCGACCGGGGAAGGACCACGCTCTCACAGAATACCAGCGTTATATAGCAGCTTAACACTGCTGTATTTCGTATGGTGAGTGTAGAGAACCGGAGACCCTTTTTACTGGATAAGAGGCATTCCATCTTAGCCCTCACGAGTGACAACGCATCTGCACTTTCATTCGCAAACGAGGATAGATGTAGATGTCTATGGGCCACAGCAACCACTTACCATCAAGTGGACTGTGTGCTCGTTTGTCACTCGATCCTATAAAAAAATATTCGCTTAAATTTCGTCGGACTTATAGTCTTTTATTAGGGGCGTCAACGCATTTTGCATATTGATTCTATTTTTTAGGATAATGTCTACTTACCATCTGGTGGACTGTGTACCCTTTCGTCACCCTTATTCCGTAAAAATACTACTAACTAGTCGGATTCCTTTTCTACCCAGAAGCCTGTCCGGGTAGGTACCACACTTTTACGTATATCTGCTGCCAAATACTTGCACTGCCGTGTTCCGATCTGTAGAGTATGGAAAGCCAGTGTAATTACAGAATTTGAGACAATCCTTATATTTATTATATATATGTTATATATCCTTAATTATCAGAGGTGAGCCAGTGAGACCAAATAGCTATTTATCTGACTTCAAAAAAGGAGGTTTATAATTCAATAGCATGTGTTTTGTATTTATGTTACGTGATATCATTTTACAACCAATTTTGATGTTGTAGACTACATTGTGATACTACCTTAGTCAACTCAAAAAAGTTAACAAAGTCAAAGCCAACTTCAAAAAACTTCAAAGTAATAAATAATTTCACGTTCTGAAGTTGGAGGTTTAATTTTTTTTTATAGGACAGTGACAAACGAGCATACAGTCCACTTGATGTTAAGTGGTTGCTGTGGCCCATAGACATCTACATCTATGCTCGTTTGCGAATCAAAATGCAGGTACGTTGTCAGCCTTGAAAACTAAGATGGAATGCCACTTTTCCAGTAAAAAAGGGCCTTCGGTTCTCTACACTCACCATACGAAGCACAGCAGCATTAAGCTGCTATTTTACGCTGGTATTTTTTGAGAGATGTTCCTTCCTCGGTCGAGCTAACCCATTCGTGCTACAACTATACTATAAATATAGTTGCAGCTTGGCTCTACCATGTAAAGAAGTAGTAATTTATACAGCATACAGTCCACCTGATGTTAAGTGGTTGCTGTGGCCTATAGACATCTACATTTATCCTCGATTACGAATCGAAATGCAGATGCGTTGTCACCCGTGAGGACTAAGATGGAATGCCTCGTTTTCCAGTAAAAAGGGTCGCCGCTTCTTTACACTCACCATACGAAACACAGCAGCATTAAGCTGCTATTTTACGCTGGTATTCTGTGAGAGCGTGGTCCTTCCCCGGTCGAGCCGACCCATTCGTGTTACAAATATACCAGAAATATAGCTCCAGCTTTGCTCTACCACGTATAAACTTAGCACTGATGTATATCGCATGTACCTATTCGAAATATTTTTTCTTTAAACATACTGGTTACCCACGATATTTTCCTTCACCGTCGAGCTCGTGGTAAATCAACGTTTAAAATTGTAACTAACAATTTAAAAGGGCCGAACTCACAGTCCACCTGATGGCAATTGGCTATTGCGGCCCATGGACCAACCTCAAACAAAAAAGCTACTTTGACAAACTTTAGTTTTACAAAATGGCAACCAACCTCAAACAAAAAAGGTTACAAATGCGTTTTCACTTCTCAAGACCAAGATGAATGCCTCGCTTGTTATTATACTGACTTTCTATACCTATCCTTCATACCGTAACATAACAATTCAAGCACTGCTAATTGGGGACAGAAATAGGTAAAAGTTTGTTTCCTACCTAGACAAACTCCCAGACAAAAGAGGAGGACTCCTACCTCTTACCAGCTAGCAGTAGCAGTAAAAGACTAATAAAAGTGGCTTAGCAATGGGCCGTGGGTTCGAATCCCGCACGGATAAAGTATTTGTATGCCCTACAAATAATTGTTCCGGGTCTGGATGTATATCCTTTTGCAATTTGTGTTTGTAAACTGCCTCCACTTCGGGTTGCGGCGCTGAGGGTCACGGGCTCACAGGTTGGAATACTGCTAGAAAAAATTATTTGTATGGCTTACAAATTATTATTCGAGTCTGAATGTTTGTTCTTGTTCAATTAATGTATACTCGTATAAACTGCCTATGAAGTCACGATTTCATTCAAGATATGACAGCGTAAAATACCGTCACTCTTCCTCATCTTGTCGTAAGACAAGACATAGGGAAGATACCCATAAATAGTGCCTTTCGATAAATGGGACTTTAATGACAAAAGAAATTTATACGTGGTAGAGCCATGCTGCAGCTATATTAGTAGTATAGTTGTAGCACGAATGGGTCGGCTCGACCGGGGAAGGACCACGCTCTCACAGAATACCAGCGTAAAATAGCAGCTTAACACTGCTGTGTATCGTATGGTGAGTTTAGAGAACCGGAGACGCTTTTTACTGGAAAAGAGGCATTCCATCTTAATCCTCACGGGTGACAACGAATCTGCATTTTGATTCGTAATTGAGGAAATATGTAGATGGAATCTGTGCTCGTTTGTCACCCTGTCCTATAAAAAAAATCATCAAGTATATATGCCGGATGTAAAACTAATTTAACGAAGGAAGCAGAGACAAATATTAATTTGCGAGTCACAAGGTACTGTATCAAAAATCCGCCTACGGAGCATGCAGCAAACCTTCTCTGATACCAAAAAAAGGGAGAGAAACTTTGTATATTATATATATTATATCTTATAAACACTTATCAAACTAAACTAAATTATTACAAAACTTCAATTATACACAAGTATTTTAGTTGCAGCGTATTGGTTCGAAATATTTTTTGAGTGAGCGTGACACTGACTAGATCTTGGTCAAAATCAATAAGTTGGCATTTCAGGTCATCCGGCCCACGAATTCGTGAGCACGTCAGCGAGTATAAATATCGCAATTCTAACGTCATTCGCCTACTGCGACCCTTCACATACATTTCTATCAATTTTAATTTACTCAGTGAAATTAAACCCTTTAAAATAAACCATATATCTATATATATGTAAACGGTTATAACAGTTCTTATCGTTATTTTAGTGTCAATAATAATAATTATTATATAATATTGATAGTATTTTTAGTTCATGCGTTATTTTAAATAATTACCTTCGTTGATAACAAAATATATTATTCATTACAATCTATTGAAATTTCTTGTCTAAACATTAATTATGATGTAGAACTCCACATAGTTTGCTTCATATACGAATATTGATCCTAGACTGTGTCGACCTATTTGTGTTCTAGCCATAATATACTTGTGCATGAAGCTAAAAAGTAAAAAAAAACCGGCCAAGTGCGAGTCCGACTCGCGCACCGAGGCTTCCGAACAAATCCGTAGGAATTAAGTTTAAAATTATTAAAAATATTTTTATTATATGAAGTAACTGAAAATGTATGCTTTTCGCAATTTTTCCTTTATCTGTGCTATAAAACGTTGCCTTGTACCAAATTTTAAGATTCTGAGTTCACGGGAAGTACCATGTAGGTTTTGATTCCCTTGCGAATGTCAAAAATTTGCGGCATAAACGGCTGTATCTTTTGATTGCGTTGGCTTCTAAGTTTGATTTTTTCACAGCTCTAAGGGACATTAGACTTGAGTATTTGATATGAATTTCAGCTTGATACCTCCACACGTTCCTGAGAAAAGGGGTCTTGACAGACAGACAGACAGACAGACCGACAACAAAGTGATCCTATAAGGGTTCCGCTTTTTCCTTTTCAGGTACGGAACCCTAAAAAGATTTAAAATTAATTAACTGAACTAACTGTTTGTTTATTTTTATAGAGATATAGTCATTAATTAACTTCAGTTTTCATGTATAAACCTATCATAGTTCTTGAGTTAATAAGGTCTAAGGAATGTCACTCATCAAAAGCCTAAGTTTTTTCTAGGTTACTAGGAACTTGAAATTTTGCACGTGAATAGCTCATTAGACACACAAAGGAAAATATCTGAAAACAACTAATTATAGATATTTGGTGTCAACAGGTTATCAATTATAATTATTTGAATTAAAAATAGAAAACAGTAAAGCGTAAACACAAGGTATAAAAGTTTTTTTTTAAAAGATAATGACATTTCCGATATCTCTCTAATGATATAAAATAATTGAGTGCCGAACGGGCACAAATCTCATAGGAATTACTTAGATCATAGCGTCTATAGCAATGTGCAACGTTCTTGGAACTACTATGGAGCTTTGCGCTCGTTCAGACTTCAACTCTTTTATCAACGTAGCCTTCGTTATAACTCCAAATGTCGTTTGTACCATAACTTCTTTTCACATTTATATTTTTGGTGAGATAATTTTATTACGTAATATTTACGTAATATTATAGGAATAATACTCCTCAATGTTCTTTTAATTTGCTCCTCTTTGGTTGACCAGCATCCCCAGAGCCTCATGTACTCCATAATAATACTAGCTTTATTTATGTATTTAACAATTTATATACACACAACGGACAGGACACATCATGATAAAGACTTTGTACAAGCACTACTTATTTCGTAATGAAATTTCGTTCAGTAAGTCAATTACAAAGATATATGATAAATAAATGATAACAAGGTGTTCAGTTTGTTGTTATACAACAACAAACTGAACACCTCGACTTGGGACTGCCTCGTTGGTCTAGTGGTTGTAGTAGTGCGACTGCTGATCATGAGGTCCCGGGTTCGAATCCCGGGTCGGGCCAAAAAATCAGTTATTGAGTTTTTCCATCAAGAAATTCTCAGTAGCTGCCCGGAGTCGGGAAGTTGGCGGTGTTTCACCCCCGTGCCTCGGAAAGCACGTAAAGCCGTTGGTCCTGCGCCTGATCTCTCTCCGGTCGTGTCGGTTTACCGTCCCATCGGGCTATGAGAGTGAGGGAATAGAAAGTGCACCTGTGATTGCGCATACACTTGGGCACTATAATCCTGTCCTGCGCCAATGGCTAGTCTTCGTTGAGACTGGCCTCCGTGGCCGAAATTCGGTCTGGAGGACATTATATAACAAAAAGATTTAGTGTAAAGTCCAATCAACATAGGCCATGCAACAACGACTTCCGCTCGATTACAGGCGATGTTATGCTCTCATTCGACGAGCGGGAGCGTCAAAGTACGAGACGTATTCATCGTTAATAGTCAGTCCACCAAGCTAAGTGACCAGTAGTAACCACCACGATTACAAGCGTGACGATTAAGGCAAATTTTCTCTACCACATGATCATGAAGAAGGTTCTTTAAATCATTTGGATTTTTAACAGTGGTAGAGCCACGCGGCAGATTTTGCTGTCGCACGTATGGGCCGGCTCGAACCGGGGTGGTACCACGACCTCACAGAAAACCAGCGTGACGTAGAGGTTTACCTCTGCGTTTCGCTTGGTGAGTGCAGGTGGCCGGAGGCCCTATTTACTGGAAATGAAGCATTCCATCTTAGTCCTCACGGGTGAGAGCGCATCTACATTTTGATTTGGAATAGAGGATAGATGTAGATGTCTATGGGCCGCAGCAACCACTTACCATCGGGTGGACTGTGTGCTCGTTTGTCAGCCTTATCCTTTAAAAAAAAATCAAGTACCAATGTCACTCCCATAATTACAAAATTACTTGTGTATTTACATATTTACAAAGATGCATTCATTTATTTGAAATTGTTCTCTAAAGTTCACTTCTCAAGTCAGCGATTTCATCTAATTGGGTCATAGATCAGATCAATGATTATCGTGTCTCTTCTAAATAATGTCTCATCTTAGAACCAACGAGCCGTATTAAATTTATTTTATACTGTTTTAATATCGCTCTATTATTCGGTACTGTAGACTGTTGAACGATATTAATTTTATTCTTAAATTGATTATAACAGCTTATAAAACGACAAACAAATTTATCATGAAAAATGTAATTAACGGGGTTTGTTTTACGACTGTGAAGGGTTTGTTGACTCTTTGGGTATTTATTTTAGAAAATCGAAGTGACAAATGAGCTTACGGTCCACGTAAGTAAATACTACCACCCATGGAAAGAAAGAAAGAAAGAAAGAAAGAAAATAAGTTTATTTAGTAACACATTTTAGAAGTTTGCTAATCATAATAACATATTAAGATAAACGGTTACTAAAAAGGTACCCGACTCAGCATAGTCTTGGTACTAACAAGTAACTGATCTCCCGTGGACCATCACCAACACACCAGCATTAACCTCAAACAGAGAAAGCTACAGATATGTTGCCACCTCTGAGAACTTTAACAGTGATAGAGCCACGCGGCAGCTTTTGCTGTCGCACGGATGGGCCGGCTCGAACCGGGGTGGTACCACGACCTCACAGAAAACCAGCGTGAAGTAGAGGTTTACCTCTGCGTTTCGCTTGGTGAGTGCAGGTGGCCGGAGGCCCTTTTTACTGGAAATGAGGCATTCCATCTTAGTCCTCACGGGTGACAACGCATCTGCATTTTGATTCGCAAACGAGGATAGATGTAGATGTCTATGGGCCGCAGCAACCACTTACCATCAGGTGGACTGTGTGCTCGTTTGTCACCCTTATCCTATAAAAAAAAAAAAACTAAAATTGAATGCCTCACAGCCTATAGCTATACTGAGCTCTTCAGGTCGGATTACAGCAGTGTAAGCACTGCCGCTTGGCGAAAGAAATAGTTAAGAAGCGGTACCTACCCAGATGGATATTGAAAGCAGAAAAGAAGCCCTTGTAAATTATTTTAGAAAAAACCATTACTTTAAATTATTTCTGCATTTAATTATTTATACTCGGTGCACGGTAAAACACGGTATGTTCATAAATTCTTGGTACACAATTAAACGGAATTGGATCCCTATAAGCTCCACGCTGTTATCTTAAGTTAGATTAAGAGGACGGTCTCGAGACATAGTATACTACGAAGATGGCAAGGGCAGCAAGTTTTGACACCGGAATATGCTAATAGTCAAGCAAAACGATGCAGAGGTCCCGTTTGCAATCCGAGTGGAGATACCGGGACCCATCTTATACGCTGATGAGGTTTTAACGGGTAGAAGTCCGTCGTAATCTTTTCGTTACAGTGGAAGGTATCCGCGGGGATATCCCTCGATAGAAAGTTGAATTAAGAGGACGCCTACGCATAATGCTGTAGCATATATCTGGACTGTCGTGCATTTTTTTTTGCTTTGCAGCCGAAATCCGTGTTTTGGTTCGGTTCCCTTCCCTTCAGTTCTTGTTGGATAAGTAATGATAACGATTTGAAATAGTTTATTCAAATCAATACACTAAAGAACATAAAGAATCATTATTTTGTATTTTTATCTTTGCGATAGACATTTCAACAAACTGTTATCTATCTTCGCGATTCATCTGCTTTTCGTATTGAGAAATTATTTTAAAATATCACTTAGTTAACATTCAACCATGTACTGATTTACAAACTCATTTCGTTGCCTTCAGTTGGATATTATTATATGCGATTCCGTCAAATAAGACGTCAAATGTCGAAGTTGAGTTGTGTGATTGAATTTAAATCATCTGAAATAATATTTATTTAGCAATTAGAGCCCACGAATGCTTCAATTGAGCTTAAAGAGATGTTTATTCTCAGTTGTGGTAATTTGAATTTAAATTTAAGGAAACTTTGTTTAGTCACAAGAACATTCAGCATTTAGTTTTGTTAATAACGAAGAGGATTTATGTGATTCTCTTTTAAAATTGTGTTTTTTTTTCTATAACATTTGTCGTACAATAATAAACAAGCAACGCGGATTTAATCCCCACCGAAAGTTTAAGTGCTGATATACCACGTGTCCGGTGTTGAAGGAAAACTTCGGAAACCTCCATGTGGACTAAAATTATGGGGCAGTGCGTTGAAACAATTGTTCCATAACACTCTTAAAATTACGAAAAGAAGAAAGCAATAAGAGCCTATACATATTTTAAATTCTATGAATTTTTACGCATTTTATCTAACACATTTATATGGTATGCATACATGAGTGAATAAAACTTACGATTATTTAGTACTCTTATGTTTTTACTTATATGAAGGCTGATAGAAGCCTTAAAATATTAAAAATATAAAGGTATGTAACAAACAAGGTATACATTACCAGTGTTTTTTATTACACACAGTACAGTATTTATTAACAGTGGTAGAGCCACGCGGCAGCTTTTGCTGTCGCACGGATGGGCCGGCTCGAACCGGGGTGGTACCACGACCTCACAGAAAACCAGTGTGAAGTAGAGGTTTACCTCTGCGTTTCGCCTGGTGAGTGCAGGTGGCCGGAGGCCCTTTTTACTGGAAATGAGGCATTCCATCTTAGTCCTCACGGGTGACAACGCATCTACATTTTGATTTGTAATAGAGGATAGATGTAGATGTCTATGGGCCGCAGCAACCACTTACCATCAGGTGGACTGTGTGCTCGTTTGTCACCCTTTTCGTATATAAAAAAAACATTAATTTTTAGACTCACCTAAACACATTTTATTTCCTCAAACATTTTTTGGAAATATGCTTAAAATTGCTGCACACAATGTAATATAGATAGGTGAGGAAGGTTAAAGGCATATTTATTAATAAGTACACGCCAATTCTGGTTTGGATTTTAGTGCTAATTGTTTCCAATTCCTAATAACCTTTAATTTAGCATACATCTTTAATTGTTTAAACATAGTTCGAGCCAGAGATAAAATACCCAGATCAGTGACGGAAAGCAGCCCAAAGGTGCGAGACGTTTGGTAATGTTACGTTATCGTCAATCTTCATGCCGAGCGTTGACGGTTCTGTGGCCCAGCTTAGTATTGAGTTGAGGCGCTAAGGACTGCGGGTTCGTATCTCCCAGGAAACAAGTATTTGTATTGCCTACAAATAATTGCTCCGGATATGGATGTTTGTCTTTGTACAAATTATGTATGTAAACTGCATAATACAAAGAAAATCCTAATGTTAGGAACGTTTTTTAAAAATTAAATTAAAAATCATCCCAAGCGAGATAAAAGAGAGTATATGTGTCAAAAGATGGCGGATTGCTTTTATTAACTTATCTTTGTATTTTGGTCCTATATAATATTAATTGTGATCGGTTTGTGATCAAATAAACCAAGTAATGTAAAATACTAAAGATGGGTAACCCATCTTCGCCAGTGATTATAGCAAAAGTTGTCTGAGCATTGCTACAAAAATACATCTATCGAGAGCTATATTTTTTTGGCATTCCTATAATTTTCTTTTTCGATACCCATAACGCATTTGCAAAGAAATAAACAAATTTTGAAATATCCGGCATACACAAACAGGCGTTCGAGCTGCCCGAAGTGAGAGCCGAACTGAAAACCAGCGCATACTGAGGCCGGCCCATTTCATGATTTTATATTATTTAAATAGAAACGTGCACTTGTTTGACTTACTCGTTGGTATAGTAGTCGTACACACGGCTACTGAAAATGAAGTTCCGAGTCGGAACAAAAAAGTAATTCTATCAAGAAATTGTGTAGCAGCCCGGAGTCAGAAAGTTGGCGGGGTTTCATGATCTCTTTTTTCTGTCCTATTGCTGTTACATTACACTATAAGAGTGAGGGTAGAATAGAGTGTGCACCTGTGCTTGCACACACCCTTGTAGCACTATAAACCTATCCTGAGCAGATGCCTAGTCACAGTTGATACTGGCCACCGTGACCGAAAATCGGTCTGGATAACATTAATATTACATAGTAACTTGTTAGTTAGTAACTTCAAATATAGCCATAGGTTTAATGGTATGGGTTTTTATATTATACTCTTTTTTGTAAATTATTATATACCTGGATTTAGGTCGTACTCAAACCACATGTAAATGTGTTTTTATTTCTTTCTTTCGTGAAAAGATAAATTAAGGATTCTCTTACGCCGTTACCAAATGGGATGGCTGGCAACAACTGGATTTTATTATATTATTTTTACGTAATATATAGACAAAAATCCTATTTCAATTATGTTGTCATTCCTGAGGACTATGTGGGATACCTAATTTCTAAAAGGTTTTTCAGTTCGATATACTTACCAAACGAAACACAGCAGCATTAAGTCGTGGTCCTTTCCAATGTCGACCCATTAGTGCTACAACCATATAGTCATTGCTAAAACATTTTATTACTTCTTATCTCGTATTTATTGTGTTTGTAACCACTACTGATCCGTCTTGAATTTAACGATCGTGTAATTGACAGAGCAGTGGCGAAGTTGTAAAATATGCTTGGCCTTTTGTTTACTTGTGTTTTTGAGAATAATGTCTTTTTGTTTATAGTCCCTAAACACTATGACTATTCATGAATATAACATGTGCAGTTTGTTGTCAGCACTATTACAACCTTTAAATTTTAATCGTGATGTAATGCTACATTCCTTTATAGATGATAAAATCTCCTTATTATTACAAAACGTGGTTTATCGATAGTTGAATAGCATAAGTAGTGAATGGGTAAACTACTAAAAACCCTTTTAGAATACCTCAGTTCAACACTTTCATTGTCCGATTTTCTGACATAATAGTAAGACAATAGCAATGACCTATATGCAGTACACGGGACAGCGAAAGGGTTAATAAACGTTCCCACTAGACGGAGCGATAACCCGGAGGACCATTTTTAATGGAAAAATGGACATTTCACCTTAGTCCTCAGATGTGATAACACATCAGAATTTTGATTCTTAATCGAGGATAGATGTAGATGTATGTGAGCCACAGCATCCTCATTCCTTCATGTGGACTATATGATCGTCTGCCACCCATATTCTATAAAAATAAATAAAAAAGGACATGCACAAATTCAATGAACGCAGGTGGCCTACGACCGTTTTGTGCTATTCTTATGAGGCCTAGGTTCAGTAAGGGGCTTGTGAAGTGCTGTAATAATGTTGATATTGATAGCTTAAAGCCGATATTGAACTCAGTGAACCAAGTTTTGTAATAATAAGAAACTTAGGCGAAGTTTAAAACAGCGTGATTATTTTATGTGTTTTTTGAACATCGTTACGCTTATGATGATATTTCAGCTTTACACATAATCACTGTGTATTGGCGGTGTAAATATATTTACTACCCCCATATGGTCCCGTGAGTTTCATAAGAGGCGACAGATGGAAGCAAATTAGTCGATAGGCAGTAGCGTCTTCCTAATAACAACAAAAAGAAAAAAAACTGCAGTTGCCAAACTCTCTGCCAAGGGGGCAACTGTGGCAAATATCTCCCCTATTAGGCAATCTATTGGAGAGGTCAGTGATCAGCGGTATACTTTAATAGGCTGTAAAAGTTCAATTACAACTGTTAAAATAAATTAGCTAATCAGTTCTAACATCTTTAATATAATCATAACTATATGATTAACTTTAACATCTTTAACTGTACTTTTAGTCACTATGTGTAAAGCTAAAATTTACGCAAAGAAACCCTTAAAAAGTTTTCCTTTCACGTATTTATACCCATATATATATATGGGTATAAATACGTGAAAGGAAAACTTTTTAACCTTTTTAAGCATATTATGTGCATGTAAGTTTTGGCACAGTTTGAGGTTATATAGAGAAGGAGTGCAGAAAGCTAAAATGTAAATACTATATGTTACAAAAACATAAAATTAAATAAAACAATTATTGCTAATGTGGCAGACTTACGCTGTATCCATATTGTGGTTGTAGCATGAATGAGTCAGCTCGACCGGGGAAGAACCACGCTCTCACAGAATACCAGCGTAAAATAGTAGCTTAATGGTGTTGTGTTTCGTATAGTGAGAGTAACTAAAAACGAGCCATTCTACCGTAGTCCTCAGGGGTAACGAACGCATCTGCATTTTGATTCTTAATCGAAGATAAATGAAGATATCTATGGGCCACAGCATCCACCATAAACTTTGAATATACTACGCCAGTATATTCTAAGTCTATGGCATCCACTTACCACCAGGTGGATTGAGTACCCGTTTATCACCTCAATTCTATAAAAAATTTCGTACTGCAAATGCCAATTGCCAAACTAAGCCGTCGTATGCTTGGGCAAATAGGTTGTTTGTTTATAAACATAGTGATTATAATATACTCTTTAGTTTATAGTACCAAAGACAAACCATAGACTTCCATCGACTCAAAAGTGTCGCACGGAGCAAAGAGTATATAATCACTATTCCTATTCCTTGACAACTTTTTGATATTATGTTAATAAGAATTTATAATAAACTACCTAATTTTATTTTGAGAATATAATTACATGTCAATTACTAGCATTTATTGTCACCGTTATAGCCTATTGAAACTCCATAGCTTAACATAAGCCTTCTCCTAAATTGCCTCATAAAAATTAGTATTTATATTATAACTAGCTGGCCAGGCAGACGTTCTGCCCTTTCCGACGACCCTTCCTATGAAAAAATCCTCAAATTCGCTATAAAAAATATTGAAGGTCACTTATCGGGATAAAAAGTATCCTATCTCTCAAGTTGGACCAAACTGCACACAGTGTGCAAATTTCATTGAAATCAGTTCAATAGTTTAGGAGTTCATCGCGGACAAACAATGTGACACGTAATTTTTATAAATAAAGATGAACCTATAATTATAATCAACAGTTCGATTATTCCAATTACAGGTATTATCCATAGTTGCCACGCTTGGTAGACGGGTTAGCAACCAAATATTTTTTGACGTGACAACGATAAATCGATGAAGCTGGCGGCATGCACGAAAAAACATGACTCATGCGGCGTTACCTAGGCGTTCCATTTAAAGTGCAAGCGAGAGCGCGGAACGAGCGACAAAGAAGATAATGATTCTTTCGATATTAAATATTTCTTATGACGTTGTCACGTTCAACTATCGTCAGTAAACCGACTTAACAGACAAGCGATTTTTATTATTAGAAAGATGCTGCTGTCCATCTCCAGCTGCTCCTCCTTATCCGACTCCTTTTACGACATCCATGGGAGAATATGGGATGGTGGATATTCTTACACCGGTACTACACGGTGGTTTTATATTATTTGCGTCCACTTTAGACTTATAGAAAAGTGAATTAGAGGGGCTCAACTGTAACTGTTGAAAGTAAATAAATAAATAGAGTGATACTTTTTAATTATAATTATAGACAAGAAGTATATACGAGAGTTTATACTCCACAAACTTTCAAAAATTAAGTTTGTTGTAATCGAATGTCTGTGCACTTCTTTATGTGAAATAAAAATAAATCTCAGCATCTTAAAATTGGCGCCTACTCTATAATTAAGTTATTACAAGCCTAATTTGAAGAGGGTATTTTTATTAGTGATCATTACTACACTTAATTTTATAATAGCGGTAGCAATAAACCGTACATATATTATAAAATATTATCGATAATAACTATCCTCATTTATAGTTTAATAAACGAGACCTATGTGAAAATTTGTAAACGTGTTAAGATGAACGAATTAAGAAATTTGATGGCGGAATAGATTATAAAAAGTTCAGCCCATATTACACCCCACTTCTATGCACCGGTCTCCTCCTAACAACTAACAATAAAATAGTACGGTAGCCAATCCACCTGCCAAGTATTAGAAACATGGTAAATATCCCGCCTTCATGGCAATCTATGGGGGCGGCCTACGTTCAGCAGTGCACTTTAATAGGCTGTAACGATAAATAAAAATAAAAACGGATAGCGTGTAAGTAATTGTTACAGGCACGGAAATCGTTTAAATGTATTTGAACATTTTTATTTAAATATTTACTATGGAGATACTTCCACTACTAAGCCTTTTGAGGTTGGAGAGGCGTGACGTCATTTGAATAACACAGACAGGAGCGGTCCTGTGTAAAATTAAAGTAAAGTTGCAGCCTATTTATGTCCCACTGCTGGGCAAAGGCCTCCTCTCGTTTCTGAGAGGGTTTTAGGGCTAGGAAGTGTCCGCCGCGCTGCCCCAATGCGTGCTGGCGAACTTCACATGTATTAAACTTCACAAATATTTTTTTTCTTATTTCTCAGACATGCAGGTTTCCTCACGATGTCTTCCTTCACTACCGAGCACGTGGTAAATCAGCTCTTAAAATTGCAATTAACAATTTAATTGGTGCCGGCGGGGATCGAATCCGGGTTGCTCGAGTAATGTGAAGCTTACAGCGAGCGTTAACCATCTGAGCCACCACGGTTCTGTGTGTGTTATTCAATTCACGTTTTCGTTTATCAAGTTTTTGCCTACTGTTTACTAATGCTGAAGATAATAACTAAATGACGCGAATTATGATTCCAATTTTCATTTTACACTTATAACGGACTTAGTATTGTTATAATAAATAATATTAAAAATATACCTTTGCTTATCAACGGCATAACTGACCACTACCCTTATTATAGCGTATTTAAAATATTGGAAAAAAGTATTTATAATTAAATTACCAGTACAAGTAGTCCCAATATCTAATATAGGGACCTCAAAATGAAATCCGTTTCTCAGGTAGGGATCTCATGAATAACGAACACACCACATATTAAATAACCTTTTATTCACTACGTAAATTCAAAGTAGCGGATTGGAGTGCAAACGAGCGGTCATACGGCGTCGTACAACCAGATCGACTGGCAAGGCAATTTGATCATCCGACTCGGTTGCTTCTGCACAGCCGAGGGCTGTCGAAGATTATCCAATGATTAAACAGGCCAGGCCGTCTATTCTTTATGCATGACCATGTCGAGTTCATCGGTGATGCGAACCCATAAGTTTTTCCCCTACCAAAAATCGCTCAACGTGGCTGAAGAAGTTTCCACTTCAATAAATTATAACTAAATTAAAACTATAAATCCGAAATTTTAGGTCCATTTTTAAAATGGTTGCACTAAATAATTTTTACGTGGTAGAACCACGCTGTTGCTATTTAATTGTTGTAACACAAATGAGTCGGCTTGACCGCTAAAGGGCCACGCTCTCACAGAATACCAGTGTAAAAATCAGCTTAATTTTGCTGTATTTCTTATGGTGAGTGTATTGAAGAAAGGGTCTGCCTTTTTTACTGGAAACGAGGTATTCCATCTGGGTCCTCAAAAGTGTCTAAGAGCCACAGCATCCACTTACCAAATGGTGGACTGGGCGCTTCTTTGTCAACGTTATTCTATAAAAAATGATATACGATACGACGCAATATTGCTCGAACAGCTGAAAATTGATGAGGCATAAATGTTTTAAAGTGGCAGCCTTAGACTGGAAAGCGCTGTGTTTGTTGACTAGATTGAACGCTCGAATTAAGCGAACTAGTTTGAATGACAGCTTAATGAAACAAGCAAAGAGTCGATGTTTGTCTCTACAAACATCGACTCTTTAGTTTAGCACCGTAATTTGTGATGATTTATGTTTTTTAGTTAAATAACCGTACCGTTACAATATTTCAAAATTCCCCTGCTAAACGGAAGCCTCCCCCATAAATTGCCTCACTAGGCACTGAATTTCCCATAGTTCCCATATTTAGCATTCGGGTTGGCAACCGCAGAACGCTACTACGCGTTGCCTGGTTTGTTTCCCTTTGCTGTCCGTTACTACACCCATGTGGAAGTTAATTAGTAGCTATGAAATTCCTATGCCACCACTACACGGTGGAATGCATTGATAATTATTTACCTATATATTTCAAAATCAGCAACATTAACAGCAACAATTACCTATATACTTCCCAGTAATAATAATAAAGGTATCTTCCCAGTGATATAACCCAACAGTCCTTTTATTTTTACATGGGGAAATGCCTACGCATACCCGCCTCGCGGGGGCAAGGACGGGTTATGTCGGACTCGCACCGACTAAAACCCCATGGTGTTCCACCCTCGTCGCACATTGGCAGGGCCACGGGAACGCTTTCGCACACTTCCGCGGCCCCACCTGCGCTGGGCAGTCCACTGCTAAACATAAAACATTATCCTTAAAATTAATATCATTTAACTTTCTTTTTTTCTATTTCACACAGGGAAATGGCTACATATATCCGTCTCACGGGGCCAAGGACGGGATAAACCGCACTCGCACTGACTAAGACCCCATGGTATTCACCGCATGTTGATAGGATCACGGGAACGTTTTCGCACACATCCACAGCCCCACCACCGCCGGCCACCCCATGGCAGAATTACTCCTCCCCGTTTTGCTTCTCAAGTGTTCTTGGTGCGACTTCCTCCACAGCACCTAACTTCGCCTGATTAACGGATCCTCTCCGTCCTTAGACCAATACGTAGAGGCCATGAGACCAGCACTCAGAAGCACCTGCTTTCCTTATACCAGCGGCGGATTTGGTTCCGCTGCTAACAAATATTCAGTTGCGGAGGATATGAGGAGTGGCAACTCGTAATAGCCCCCGCCAAGTCGAGCAAAAAAGCGGCACGGCCGAAGCATCCTTTTCTCGAAGCAGTTCAGGCCATTTTCGTAACCCTATAACTTCGTTGTGGATAAAACTAGAAGCCTGATTTTCAGTAACCAAGTAGGAATTGTATAAACTTGGTATATTTTAAATTTCATTAAATTTCAACCAGTAGTTTAAGAGTTATAACTAGTCAAAGTTTCTTAATTTTATCACTCACTGACTGACCGATCATCAAAACTCTAAGGCACTTCTAGCAGACATAGAAGCTTCAAATTTGAAATAAAATTATTGCTTAGTATACAAATCAAGGAAAAGTTCAAATATTTTACAATTACGGTCTAGTTTTCGAGATACATCAACTGTATAAATAACTTTGTAATCCCTCATAAAAATATAGGATTACAAAGTTACATTTGCAGCGAATGAATCAGAGTACCTTTATATGTATAATATAATGGAATAATAGGTGTAGATAGGTACCTAGATATAACTATATACAAAAAGAAATGAGATACCGTAAAAACATAACTTTTAAAAAATCAAGTCTTGCAACTCAGTTCTTCTACCGTTTAAAGTTGTGAGATCCATGTAATACCAAGTCGATTAATTTATTCAGTCCCTACTCAAGGGTCCTTCTGTCTTAAGTTATACGAAATTAGCTAACTTAACAAAATCTTATAGTGACCATATCAATATTAAAAATCTTTTATGTTTTAAATAAATAAATTGACTTGGCAATCGCACTAAATAATCTAATATAATATAATATGTATTACTTGAGAGATACATTGCGTTTTCATGCGATGGCATTTAGCCTTTGCAGTTTTAAGGAGTATTACAGAACTATTTATAAATTTCTAGAAATTTGGATTGGAACAGACTATTCATTTGACCCAAAAAACAATTACGGCAGGTTATGGGTAAAACTGTCTGACAGCTAAGTTGTTGAAACTATGGTAAATATCCCTTATGAGGCAATCTATGAGGAGGCCTGTAGTCAGCAGTGGACTTTTGATAGGCTGAAGTTAAACTGAGTAAGTAAAAATATTTGAATTCAAAAATATAAAAAAAAAAATTTTAATTAAAAAACAAAAACGTATAATTCTGATACGGTGTTGCCAAGATCGTCCTCGTTGAATAGCTATATTTAACCTCTAGGCGTGAATAGGATTTCGAATTGACTTTACAAATATTATGTTCTAGTACTGACCGCGCAACGTATCATCAGTTACGGCTAACCGCCAGGGCGTCATAATGCCACAAGCGTCTCTCACGAAGTTTATCTACATTAATAATACCCTCGTGATACTGACGCCACATAAAATAATACTATTTAGAAAAGTTCCCCTCGATCAATATAGATAAATTATTACTATCCATAGCCCTTAATTTGCACTCTAACATTCACATAAAAATATGTTTGAAATTCTGTTTCTTATTATATTATTTTGATTATATTATATTGAAGTAAAACCATATTTGATATAATGATTTCTTATATTTACGAGAAGACTACACATTAATTGAAACTAATTTTTACGGATTTTTTCGCGTATAATTTAACCTTTTTATTTTAAATTAAATCTGTACGTGAATTCGACAATACCATCATGTGCCAAACCACCGAGGTTGTATGGGTTACCGAAACTACACAAACCAAACGCTCCACTACGTCTCATAGTAAGCCAGATCGATTCAACAACTTATAAGTTGGCACAACACTTGGCAAAAATATTGTCACCGCTGAGAGGACACACCAGAGCACACACAAAGGATTCCTACCATTTCGTTAGTTAGGTTAAAGTAGGTCTTTTGTTCTTTATCTCGCTGATAATGAAACTATGGTCAGTTTTGATATTCAGTCACTATTCACATGCTTACCTATTGAAGACTGTATCTCAATTAAAACTAGGAAGCTAGAAAATAACAACATGCCTACAGTATATGCAGTATTACTCAAACACTGCCTTACATCTGGCTATCTAATGTGGAAGGAAGAGTTCTACAAGAAAGTAGATGGGCTCGCTTGTACCTCCCGTAGTCGCCGACATATTCATGGAGGACTTTTGAGCAGAAAGCCCTTCTTACTGCTCCTGTAAATCCAAGATTCTACAAGCGGTACGTAGACGATACTGTAACTACTACTACTCTGTAACTCCTCAACGAGTAGAACTAGATGTGCCAGGTTTGGGCTCGATTTGCTAGTTATGATGAGACCTTACCTCCGCACTTAATGGAGAGACCAGATGGTGTACTTCAGTGACTGCTACTGGGACTCCTGAACGAGTAGAACTAAGTGTGCCGAGTTTGTGCTCGTTTCTTTAGTTATGATGAGACCTTACCTCCGGACTTGATGGAGAGACCTGATGGTGTACTTCGGTGACTGCTACTGGATCTCCTGGACGAGTAGAACTAAGTATGCCGAGCTTGGGGTCGTTTTGTTAGTTACGATTAGACCTTACTTCCGAACTTGATGCAGAGACCTGAATGTGTACTTCGGTGACGGCGGCAGGAGCTATGCGTAAGCGTGATGCAGCGATACCTGAAGGAACATTGAGCAAAGATGGCATACCTCTAATAGACATAAATGCTGACGGCTGTTGGTCATCGCGACCCTACGGAAATAATTACAAGGCATTGTCATTGAATTATACCGTTCAAAAACCTCGTTCTGAAACCATGTGTTGCGCAATATTTGCAATAAGCTGAGAGCTGTAACCAAAGACACAAAATATGCCTTGGTGCACAGAAAAATGGTGACTGAATTATTTTTCTTTCCACAATTTAAATAATTAGATTTCCCTCCGTATGCGTAAATACATCAAAATAATAAAATAAAATTAAAATTATTAGCATGTTTAATTTTTATGTATTCTTTAAACAACCCACAAATCCAAAAAAAATTTATTCAAAAAGGTTATTCACTCAGGAAAAAAATTATGAAACGGCTGTTTTTTTTTTTTCGATTTTAGGGCTAGCGCTATTGTAAAATTTGCTCATAATAGTTTACTTTACTCTTGATTCTGAAGAAAAATGTCTATAGGAATAAAAATTATTGTTTTTATAAATTCACAATTTAGACAATTTGCCGTTTCGAGAATAGGCCATTTCTATGATTTACCATTTTGGTCCAAAGCCATTTTATTTAAGCATTAATTTATTATTCATTTAATGAATCTGTTACAAAAGTTCTCGATAACCTTTTCTAGAAAATAACAATTATTGATTATTTTAAAATTAAGAAAATAGAATATGTACATATTTTAGAAATAACAACAAGAAAATATGTAGGTACATAATATTTTTAGAATAACTAAACAAAAATATGTACATATTTTAGTACTAGAATAAGGTACTAGGTATCTTACCGTACCGTATATGCTAATGACATCATCTAAATGCTATAAGCCATTATATATGTGGTAGAGTGGTAGAACCACGCGGCAGCTTTTGGTGTCGCACGGATGGGCCGGCTCGAACCGGGGTGGTACCACGACCTCACAGAATACCAGCGTGAAGTAGAGGTTTACCTCTGCGTTTTGCTTGGTGAGTGCAGGTGGCCGGAGGCCCTTTTTACTGGAAATGAGGCATTCCATCTTAGTCCTCACGGGTGACAACGCATCTGCATTTTGAATTGTAATAGAGGATATATGTAGATGTCTATGGGCCGCAGCAACCACTTACCATCAGGTTGACTGTGTGCTCGTTTGGCACCCTAATCCTATAAAAAAAAAATATGTACATACATTTTTAATTTTACATTAATTATCTCTCATTTCAAAGCCAATGCTAAGAAAGCAGGTTTGTTAACTATATTATATGCACTTATACGTTGCACTTACATACACTTATGCTTTAGAACAAAAACCGCATACCTAATTATCTAGATAGCCACTAAAAATACCTAAATGTTTTCGGATACCGTTTTTGACTTTGTTAAAAATCACTCGGAGCTATGAAATACCGTAATATTCGTGTTTCGATTAAAACCTCAAAATCTAATACTTTTTTGAAATATATCTATTAAGCAGCTAGTCCGCTATAAAAATAAGATTATATAGGAATTTACTAATGATCGACAATAAAACACATAATTTTCCGATGCTCTTGGTTCCAGGGTGAACAATGTATGGGCGCAGAGCAATGTCCTTTACATTTCAAATAATGTGTCTTTCGCGTATTACTTTATAATTTAATAGTCAGAATTAACTGAAAATTAGATAAAAGTGTGAGTTATCAGTATAAATCATATAAAAATCTCAAGTTTTCAAATTCCAATACATTGAGCGAAAATGACGTTTTATGTTATAATTTCGATATATGGTGAACATTATGGCGAAGTTGTTTTCAACAATAATTAAAAATTAAAAAATTTGTACAACCGAATTCAACATAAACTATTAAGAATAATTCAAAAGTCAGTGCTCAAACCTTGACCAAATTTATATGGGACTACATGTAAAGTACTAGCTTTCAAATAACAAAAGAATCATCGAAATCGGTTCAACCAGAAAGAAGTTATGTGGTAACACACATAAAAAACATAACATTACAAAATACTTACACTTGAGCTTGTCTAGATATAGAGAAGCTCAAGTGTGATGCGGATGCTATTAACTGGTCATCTGTGTATACTGCTTCCACAGTTGATGAAAAAGTCGACTTCTTTAACAGCAACATATTAGGACTGTATAATAAATATGCCCCTAAGCATGTCGTTCGACTTAAGCGTCCTCCTGTTCCATGGATCACGACTGGGGTAAGGATGGCTATGGCAAAACGCGACAGAATGTTTCGCGCTTTTAAGAAGAATCGCACTGACCTAAAGTGGCAGGTATATAAAGCTGCGAGAAATCGATGTAATCAGATGGTGAGAGCTGCTAAATGCCGATATATCCACGAACAAGTACTTAATTCATCTTCGGCTGATATATGGAAGTTTCTCAAAACGCTTGGATATGGAAAATCGCAATTTAACTATAATAGCATCACCTTTTCTCCTGACGATTTCAATCGTCATTTTTTGTCTTCTTAAACAGTTTCTGATATTTCTAGAGCTAATGCTATCTCATTTATATCTTCCATGCCTCCTTATTCTCACGAAACTTTCACTTTTTCTCCTGTAGATGAAGGCGAGGTACGCAAAGCACTTTCTTCTATTAAATCGAAAGCCATTGGTTGTGATGATGTGAGTAGGGTAATGATTATGCACGTGTTGAATGCTGTTTTACCCGTGATAACTCATATCATTAACTTTTCGCTGATGAATGGTGTTTTCCCAACACTCTGGCGTAAAGCCTTTATTATTCCCATTCCTAAATCCAGCGATTGCAGCGCTATATCCAATTTCAGACCTATTTCTATTCTGCCTTTTTTCTCTAAGGTTCTGGAAGCTGTTGCTCATAAACAGATTTCTTCTTTTGTTTTCTCAAATAATATTCTTTCCCCTTATCAGTCTGGTTTCCGCCCTGGTCATTCTACTACTACTGCTCTTCTCAAGGTGACGGATGATATCCGAGAGGGGATGGAAAAATCAAAACTGACCGTCCTCATCTTAATTGATTTTTCTAACGCATTTAATTCTGTTGATCATGATATCTTGTTGCCCTTCTTTCTCATTTGAATATCTCGTCTTCAGCTCAGAAATGGTTCTAATCATATCTTCGAGGGCGCCAACAGGCAGTGCGCACTGGACATATACTATCTGACTGGTGTGATGTGTCTACTGGCGTCCCTCAAGGCGGTATAGTCTCTCCTCTTCTGTTTTCAATTTTTATCAATCTCAACACATTAAATCTCAAGTGTTCTTACCATCTATATGCCGATGATCTGCAGTTATATGTGCAAGTAGAACCCTTAAACATCTCTAATGCTATCTCATTATTGAATGATGACTTGAAATACATCTCCGAATGGTCCACTGTGTATGGTATAAACGTGAATCCATCTAAGTGCCAAACAATAGGTAGCCCACGATTATTATAGAAACTAGAGACTATTCCCACCCTACCATCAATTATGTTTAAAAATAATGTCATACCATTCTCTCCTCATGTAAAGAATCTTGGTCTGTACGTTGACGGTCGCTTAACGTGGATCAAACATATACAGGAGGTGAGTCGCAAAACTACTGGAACTTTGCGATCTCTATATCGATTAAAAAATATTCTTCCCACCAATACTAAGATTTTACTTGTCCAGTCACTTATCCTACCGATTATTGATTATGTCAATGTGTGTTGCTCAGAACTGTCTCAACATCATCTTAATACTTTGGATCGTCTACTTAACAACTGTATCAGATACATTTATGGTCTCCGTAAATACGACCATGTATCTTCTTTTCGTGCTCAGCTAAATTGGCTGCCTATCCTTCAGCGCAGATATGTCAGAATGCTCTGCACTATTTTCACAATTCTGAACGATCCATTTGTTCCCGAGTATCTGAAATCCAAATTTCAATACCTGGGAGATTCTCATAATCGTTCTCTCCGTTCTTCGTTGCTCACTCCTTTACACCGTACTGGTTATTTATCTCAATCTTTCGCCCTCACGGCCATCAGACTCTGGAAAGACATCCCTCTTGACATTAAAAAAAGCTTCCAACATGTTCGTTTTTAAAAATCAAGTCCGTAAGCATGTGAAAAAATTGTTGCAAGTTTGAACTAACACAGCTTTTATTTTCATACACATATGTATATTTCATTTGTTCTAACATATATAATACTAGCTGACCAGGCAGACGTTGTTCTGCCCTTTCCGAACTACCATTTGCTTTCCCAAAAAAACTCCTGAAAATAGCAATAAAAAAATTGAGGGTCACTTATCGGGATTAAAACTATCCTATCTCTCAAGTTGGACCAAACTGCACACAGTCTGCAAAATTTTTTTGAAATCGGTTCTATTTGTTGAATACTTACAGCAACACGTGGTGGTTATACTACTAAATATTAAGCTTATATTAAACGTTTGCATTTTTAGCATAGCGCCATCTATTACATATTTACTCAATCCAGTCAACAGATATTGTCATCTGACAGAATCGTTTGGTAGCTCCAAACGATTTTGTCACTAACGTTTGGAGCTAACAGATAATTGTGACTGTCAAATAATAGACAAATAACTTTCAATAAAATAATATTGTATTGCGACTATAAATTGAGATGTAAGCTATCCTATCTTTTAAGTTGGACCAAACTGCACATTGACCAAAAATTTCATTGAAATCAGTTCAGTAGTTTATGAGTCCATCGCGGACAAACAACGTGACACGTACTTTTTATATACAACGTGTCCCAAAATTCAACGATAAGCCAACACCGGAGGATAGACCTGCCCCGGATTAATTGGGAAAAAAAAAGAAATAAAATATATCCCAATTATATTTTAAGTTATATAAAAAAAATGAAATTCTTCAGAAATTGAGACCGTTTATGATATTTTTCACTACCATGACCACAATTTTTTAAATATTTTTTTCTTTTTTTTTATAGCCAACTTGAATAGTACTGCTATCTACCACAATTCTTAAAAACTCCAGAATAACTCTTGTTTCATCACGAAAATTAATGAAACTTATTTTATTCCCTAAATTTTTTGAAGACTTTTACTTTTAACCAAATTTAACTTATCGTGGTGTAAAAAAAAGTATGAACACTAGTAGGGCAAGTTTTTTTTTAAATTGACGCAACTAACCAACATTCCAAAATGGTATAATACTCTAGGAAAACAAGTTATAAAAAAATATGGGCCTATTATTTCTTAACAGGGGCCAAATGACGGTCGGGTGTAATAAAAGTATTAGATCTTGAAAAATGTTTAATATTTCAAAACAGGTGGTACAGACAGTTTCACGTGTAATTTATTGAGTTATTAACATTATAGCAAATGTTTGAACTGTTTGCCACCAGCATTAATACATGCACGACATCGCCTTAAAAATGATCGTTTTATTTGTCTTGCATATCTTCTGCTATTAATGTAATCAGCAGCCTGAGTGATATTTCGACGAAGCTCGTCCAATGTCACAATGGGTTTTGAGTAGACCCTGTTTTTAAGACAACCCCAATAGAAGAAGTCCAGGGGGTTCAAATCGGGTGAACGGGGTGGCCATAAGATAGGACCAAGTCGCCCGATCCAACGCCCTGGATACTCTTGATTTAAATATTCTCGCACAGGACGGGCATAATGTGCTGGGCAACCATCATTTTGGAACCACATGTTTTGAAGATCACTTAAGGGCACGTCGTTTAACAATTCTTGCAAGTCATTTTGTAAAAAGTTTAAATAACTATTGCCATCTAAGTTTCCTTGTAACTCAAAGGGCCCAATTACTTTTCCATTTAATATGCCGGTCCATAGGTTAATCTTGAATTGATATTGGGATTTGTCTTGTCTCATCAAGTGTGGATTTTCATTACTCCAACTATGTAGGTTATTAAGATTTAAATACCCATCTTTCTTGCACGTTGTTTCATCCGACCATAGAATTTTGTCTAGGAAGTGGGGATCTTCACTGTGCCTTTGCAGCATTACACGGCAAAATGTGACCCGTAGCGGATAGTCCCGCGGTAATAACGTCTGCAAACGCCTGTAGTGATATGGGTGAAGCTTGTGACGTTTTAATATTCGACGTGCAGAACTTTTCGGGATTCCTGTAGCTTCTTCTATGGCACGAACCGAAGTAGTCGAGTCATTTTCTATCTCATTGAGAACTTCTTCATCACGATCCAATCTAGGTCTTCCAGCGCTTCTCCTATTGGATGGCATACGACCCTCCGAAAACGCTTGATGCACATTAATAAACACTCGATAATCAGGATATTTTTGAGCATTTGCATTACATTGGCATTATCCATAGATTAAATGCATATTAGCGTATTCCTGTGGTGTGTACGGTTGCGGCATATTAAACGCCAATCAGTCCAAAATGCGCCAGATCTCTAAATCACAAAACACACAATCGTAGTCCAAGATAATGCCAGGTCAGTTCAGTTTGCAGATCACTTCCAGTTCAAATAATGCCAGGTCAGTTAAGTTTGCAGGTCGATTCCAGTCCAAAAAGCCAAGCCAAAAGTCGATAGTATATAGTCGCACCAAACTCTCAAACCATGGGTAACAAGAGGAGTGGTAAGATCTATCAGAAAAAGAGATAAATTACATATGAAAACTAAAAAGTCACCAGATAATGAAGAACTAAAGATTAAATACATAAAATATAGGAATATGTGTAACAAAATTATTAAAAATCTAAAAAAAGAATATTATAAAAGTAAATTAATAAAAAATCAGGGAAATATAAAAGAAACGTGGAAGATAATAAAAGAAGTGTGCAATTTAAATGTCGCAAAGAGACCTTCTAACAATTTACTAAATATAAGCCAAACCCCTAAACAGTCGCTAAATGAAGTAAATTCATATTTCACCTCTATCGGTGAAATACTTGCAAAAAATACCCTACAGAAGATGAATACTTCTGATCGTGAACTTGCAGGAAATACAGCTAACCCACCAGTTGGCTCTATGTTCCTTACACCGACTGATCCGGTTGAGGTCAGAAGTATTCATCTTCTGTAGGGTATTTTTTGCAAGTATTTCACCGATAGAGGTGAAATATGAATTTACTTCATTTAGCGACTGTCGCAAAGAGACCTTCTAACAATTTACTAAATATAAGCCAAACCCCTAAACAGTCGCTAAATGAAGTAAATTCATATTTCACCTCTATCGGTGAAATACTTGCAAAAAATACCCTACAGAAGATGAATACTTCTGATCGTGAACTTGCAGGAAATACAGCTAACCCACCAGTTGGCTCTATGTTCCTTACACCGACTGATCCGGTTGAGGTCAGAAATATGGTCCTCGGACTCAAATTACATAGTGCTTCTGGTTGTGATAATATCACAGCTAAATTACTTAAGAAATTTATAATATTTCTCGCTGATCCTATCGCACATATATGTAATTTGAGTCTTGAAACAGGCATTTTTCCCACAGTTTTCAAAAAAGCTATTGTGTGTCCTATTTATAAAGCAGGTGATCCCCATAATCCTACAAATTATAGACCTATCTCCATTCTTTCGACTTTGTCTAAGGTGTTAGAAAAGTTAGTTAAAAAGAGGCTCATGCGATATCTTGAGCTTAACAACCTACTGAGTGATAATCAATTTGGATTTAGAGAAGGTAAGTCAACCGAAGACGCAGTCCTGACGCTAACTAGAAAAATCTCTACATACCTTGATGGTGGGAACAAGTGCATGGGTGTATTTCTGGATCTCCAGAAGGCTTTCGATACTGTTTCGATCCCTATATTATTGACTAAATTGGAGAATGTGGGGATCAGGGGTATAGCTCGTGACTGGTTCGCAGATTATCTAGTCGGAAGATCACAACGTGTACGAGTCGAAGGATATGAGAGTGATAGCGCAGGATGTACCTACGGTATTCCACAGGGCAGTGTGCTGGGGCCTCCTCTCTTCCTTTTATATATTAATGATCTGTGCAAAATAAATTTTCCTGATCTTGACTTGCTCATGTTTGCAGACGACACTGTTTTACTCGTCCATGATAAAAGTTGGCAAAAAGTGTTGGACCTTACAGAGGATTGTCTCTCTATAGTGATGCAATGGCTAGAAAATTATTGTTGTTATCCCTCAATACCAACAAAACAAAGTTCATGTGCTATAGTATGACAACATCAGAAGGACCTGACACCGACATTAGAATTAAAATTCACACATATCCATGCAATCGTAACAGTCGTCCTAATGAGTGTGACTGTTCCTTTTTGTCGCGGGTACATTCTATAAAGTATCTTGGGGTTGAAATTGATGATAAAATAAATTGGAAAATGCATATAATAACTTTGTCTACAAGATTGAGAACACTTATCTATGTTTTTAAAACTCTAAGAACAGTTGTTGACTATAAATTAGCATTAGCATAGCAAAAGTCGTGAATATTTAATATGCACGTATTGCGGTCTCTGTTACGATTTATTGTGCGCAAACGTGTCTACAAAACGATTTCAACTGATGACCAGAGAAAGTAAAAAGTCATGGAAGTGTCTTGTGTGTCGTAATAAACAACCAAAAGTTGATAACACAAATACACCAGTGCGTACGCAAAACAGTTGCATAGTTTCCAAAACATCGGATGCCTGCGAGAATGTTGAGGGTAATCATGACTACAGTAATGTCACTATGCGAACAACGCAAAAAGTTAATGTTGATAACTATGATTCGGAGACCATGTTAAACGTTCAAAATCTCCGCAGAATCATTAAGGAGGAGCTAACAGCTGCTCTAAAATCAGCAATACAGGTGCAAGTATCTGAGCAGTTGGAGATAATTAAAGAACAACTTGCAACTTTCGACGAGTCAATGACATTTTTTAATGAAAAATTTGAAGAACTGAAAAGAAACATTGCGGAAAAGTCTATTATTATTAAAAACCTTGAAGCTGATAATGAGAAATTGAAGGCATCTGTTCACACTATAAGGAATAATTTGAATGTAATGGAACAATTTGCAAGATCGTCTAATATCGAAATACAATGTCTACCAGAAAATAAAGAGGAAAACATATTAAATACTGTTGTTCAAATAGGAAACGTCATAAATTGTAATATTAACGAAACCAATATATCGCACTGTATAAGAATTTCGAAACAAAATCCTCAAAGTTCCAGGCCAAGATCTGTGCTAGTAAGATTTAATAACCAGCGTATACGTGATTCTTTCATTGCCAGTGCTAGCAAATATAACAAAGAAAGTAAGAGTAAACTCAACACTAGCCTACTAGGAATTGCATCTGATCCACCAAAACCGATTTTCATAGTAGAACATCTGACCGCGGATAACAAAGAACTGCATGCGGCAACAAGGGCCCGTGCAAAAGAACTGGGTTTCAGATTTGTCTGGGTCAAAAATGGAAAAATTTTTGTGCGGAAAACAGAAAAATCTGAATGTATTCATATTGTTAACAAAGATATTTTAAAAAAATTGGGTTCTAGTTCGGTGTAAACTATAGTATTTTTATTTCTCTAACTATCAATGTCGCGTGCATAAAAAATAGGCAAATTCAATTCATTAGACAAAATTAGACAGTTTACTATAGGTTTGTTAAATATTCATTCGCTTAATACAGGTTGGGATGAATTTGTGGCGTCATTTCGGTTGGCTAACTTTGATATCGTCTGTCTAACCGAAACATGGCTAAAAACTGACTCTGATATTGGTGCTTATACCATTCCTAGCTATAATCTAATACATAAGCCACGTTGTGGTCGTGGTGGCGGTGTAGGTGTATATGTGAAATCCAATATGCGTGTAAAACAACTTAATCACCCCGAGTCTATACTTGAACAATTATGGATTGATATTAAAACTAAGCGACACAGTTTGTTAATTGGAATTGCATATCGTCCTGAGTGTGTAAGTCAAGAAATTGCAATTGATTCCCTTCATGAATCTTTATCAGTACTAGGATCTGAATACGAGTACATATTTATTGTAGGTGATATTAATATAAACTGTATAGATCGTAACAATCTGGTAACCTTACCTAAATGTTTCGAAGTTCTGACTGACTCTTACAAGCTACATCAAATTGTTAACTTGCCGACTCGTATCACGCCACATACTTCGACACTTATTGATGTCATATTTACTAGAGTTAATCTGGAACCCATATCGGTAGATGTAGTACATAATGATGACTTAAGTGATCACGGACTAGTAATAGCAACATTCCCTATTAGTGTTTCTAATATAAAACCCCGCACCGTCCAGTATAGACCACTGGCAGATAATGCCAAATATATTAATAATGCAGCTGCATTCGCGCCCTGGGAACTCATACTGGAATATAATGACCTTAATGAAATGGTTAACTTGTTCAACTTTCTTATCTTAGACTTAGTAGATACTTTTGCCCCTGTATGTACACGTAAATTTAATAAATCTCCATCTCCATGGATGACCAATACCCTTACAGAAATGAGAAATATTCGTAATAAAGCATGTCGTAAAGCTAAAATAAGTAATTCCGAATCAGCTTATAAATTCTACCAGGACATGCGCAACCTATATAATTGCGCTGTTCGTGTTGAGAAACAAGCATATTTTACCCAATTTGTAAATAATAATATTAAAAATCCGTCCGTAATGTGGCGTCATATTAATAAAACAATTAAGAATGGTGCAAGTAAATCAATTCCTGCACATCTTTTGGATTCCACAAAACTCAATAGACATTTTATAAATAGCGTTCCTGTGTTACCGGTTGATTTAAAACAGTTTGAAAAATTTGAAAGTAATTGTCGTAGTAACTTATCTGAGTTCAATTTTAATAGAGTGACTGCTTCAGAGCTACATAAGATTATTAATTCCTTTTCTTCTAACTCTAAAGGATGTGATGAAATTAGCATGAATATGATTAAGTTTACATTACCCTACTCTTTGATTGCTATTGAAGACATCGTTAATAAATCATTGTTAGAAGGAGTATTTGCTGATGTTTGGAAGTGCTCATTGATCATACCCTTACCTAAGAAACAGAAGATAGACAGCTTTGACGACCTCAGGCCAATAAGTATATTGCCTGTTTTGTCAAAAATAGTTGAGAAGTGTGCACAGTCACAAATTATTAACTATCTGAAAGAGAATGCCATCCTTCCAGATTTCCAATCGGGTTTTCGGCAAAAATTTAGCACAACCACAGCATTATTACACATAACGGACGATATTCTTACCGCCGCTGATAATGGACAAGGTACTATTCTAGTTCTACTAGATTTCACTCGGGCTTTCGACTGCATTAATATACCACTTTTACTGACAAAATTAAAAAACGTTGGTTTTTCCGAATCGGCATGTTCGTGGTTTCAGTCTTACTTCTGCGGGCGTAGTCAGAAAGTAAAATGCATCAATATTGAAGGTATTGCTGATATATCGGAGCCCCTATCAATTTCTAAAGGCGTTATACAAGGGTCCATTCTTGGCCCAACACTCTTCGCCATATACATAGCAGACATAAAAAACTCCAAATATCACCTTTATGCCGATGACACCCAATTGTACGTCCATACGTTACCAAAAACCGACAGTATTACAACAGCGGTTACCAGCCTCAATGATGATCTAAAATTAATAGAGCTTTGGTCAAAGTCTCATGGCCTACTACTGAATCCTAAAAAAAGTACTTGTATAATTATGGGTACACGTCATCAAGTTGCATTAATCAAAAAAAATGATCCAACTATCATGATCAGTGGCACAACTATTCCTCGAGAAGATTGTATTCGTAACTTAGGCCTTAACATGGATGAAGGTTTAACGTTTGAACAACACGTACAGCAAAAGATAGGAAAATGTTTTGGATCTTTAAAATCTCTTTACAAAATTCGTTCTTTTCTAAAACCAAATATCCGGCTCCGTCTTTGCAACAGTCTAGTCTTGTCACACTTACATTATTGCGACTTGGTATATGGTCCTTGCCTTTCACAGAAAACTATAGGAAGAATACAAAGGGTTCAAAATGCGTGTATGCGTTATTGTTCTTAGTGTTAGAAAATTATTTGTTTATGAAAGTCTACGAAATTATCACAAAAAAGTTGTTCCTATCCTGCCTAAATCATCTGCAAGGCTTGACCGTTGTCCTATTCCCAAAGTAAAAACAAGATTCGCCCAGAAGCAGTTTGATGTTATTGTTCCACACCTATATAACAGAGTTAATAAGAAATATAACATAAAAAACTGCAATAATAACGTTATTAAGAAGCATATATTGTTGTGGCTTAAACAACTTGATTATGAAGATGTAGAAAAAATGTTAACTGGTTTTTACTACTGAAAACACACATACACACACGCACACACACACACACACACACACACACACACACATAGATATGCGATAGTGAGTACCCTATTCTTTTCTTTTTTTTATGTTTAATAGGTTATAATGTTATGTTAAGGCATAAATTAATAATGCAATGTTATGGGAGAAGCCACTGGCTCTCGAAACAGTTTTATACTAGTTTGGGAGCCTATGGATTCAATGAAATATTTACTGTAATATTTTTATGTCAAAATAAATAAAAGTTATTTATTTATATATTTAATTTAGTATGTAGGAGGGCCACGTAAGTTGAATTGGGAACGGTGCGCAGTAAACAAAGGAGCAGAGCGAACTGAACCGACTTGCTGAGAATAATAACAGCTTCTCTACCTGCCCTGTTGTTGTCTCTTTTTAACGTAAATATCTCTATCTATCTATCTATCTCTAACATCAAAGGTATTAATGCCCCATTCGAATTCCTAGAAACTGTAACAGGAACCCATTTTGGGCATGTAGTAAAAGTGATTACAGACAATTACAATTTAAGGAATTTGGCCCCTGTTTAGAAATAATAGGCCCATATTTTTTTATAACTTGTTTTCCTAGAGTATTATACTATTTCGGAATGTTGGTTAGTTGCGTCGATTTTTAAAAAAACTTGCCATACTAGTGTTCATACTTTTTTTTTACACCACGATAAGTTAAATTTGGTTAAAAGTAAAAGTCTTCAAAAAATTTAGGGAATAAAATAAGTTTCATTAATTTTCGTGATAAAACAAGAAGTATTCTGGAGTTTTTAAGAATTGTGGTAGATAGCAGTACTATTCAGGTTGCCTATAAAAAAAAATAGAAAAAAATATTTAAAAAATTGTGGTCATGGTAGTGAAAAATATCATAAACGGTCTCAATTTCTGAAGAATTTCATTTTTTTTATATAACTTAAAATATAATTGGGATATATTTTTTTTTCTTTTTTTCCCCGATTAGTCCGGGGCAGGTCTATCCTCCGGTGTTGGCTTATCGTTGAATTTTGGGACACGTTGTATAAAGATTTATTTGTATTGTGTATATATATAGTGTATGCATGTATATTTGTATGTATGTATTTATATATGTATATATTGTATGTATTTAAGTATTTATGTCTATGTATGTGTGTGTATATGAATATTTATATGTATATATGTATATACAATTTTTTTCGCGCTCTCTATTTTAATTACTGCTGCTATATCTCTGTTTAGCCTAATGGTTCACTGGGTGAGAATGCCTTATGGCATTAAGGCCGCCATATGTACAACTTTGTGCATGAAAGATTAAATAAATAAAGAAATAAATAAAAATAAAAAAAACATACAGTCGGATTGAGTACTTCCTATAGTTCCTATAGTATATACCTATGATTTAATTTTTTTTAGAGACTCCTACTATGTATATCGATATAATTAAATTATATATTTCTTTCTTTAATGAAAATCGAGTGTTTCTATGTCCTTGTTTCTTTCTTCGTAGTAGTTATTTGATTTTAACATATAGGTTTTGAATTTTAACATATGGGGATTCGTTAGATTAGCCATAGTTGTAGAGGTGACATATAATATTTGAATGTTTTTCTTTTCAGTAAACATGTTTGGTGTCGTTATTTATTACTGTTTTAACCATTGAACTTGTTTACGCAACTTTTATTTAATAAATTGTTTGATGTTGATATTTGATGATATTTATACACAAAAATATTTTTTTTATAGGATAAGGGTGACAAACGAGCACACAGTCCACCCGATGGTAAGTGGTTGCTGCGCCCCATAGACATCTACATCTATCCTCGTTTGCGAATCAAAATGCAGATGGGTTTTCACCCGTGAGGACTAAGATGGAATGCCTCATTTCCAGTAAAAAGGGCCTCCGGCCACCTGCACTCACCAAGCGAAACGCAGAGGTAAATCTCTACTTCACGCTGGTATTCTGTGAGGTCGTGGTACCACCCCGGTTCGAGCTGGCCCATCCGTGCGACGGCAAAAGCTGCTGCGTGGCTCTACCACTGTTAAGTTTATAATTTTTTAAAATATTAAATTACCCCCTCCCTCTCCTTACAGTTTCCTTCCACTGCTGGCCATGGTATCGTGGAAATAAAGGGGAGCAAAAAATTTTACTGCCACAAACACCTTTGCAACGCTGCCCTAAACATCGCACGGAGCATCCGCGTTCTAACGAGAGTTCACTAAACAATCTAATTTAATATAATATGTATTACTTGTGAGATATATTGTGTTTTCATGCGATTGCCAAGTCAATCTATGTATCAATCTATGGACTGAATAAATTAACCGACTTGGTATTACATGGATCTCACAACTTTTTACGGTAGAAGAACTGAGTTGCGAGACTTGGCTTTTTTTTACAAGTTATGTTTTTGATGGCATGTTAAATATTCAAATACCAATGTGCTCTTAAATGGGGTGGAGTTGAGTCTTGTGGATATCATATGTTTTTCTTGGTATTACTATTGACGCGAAGCTTCAATGGGGCACTATATATCTAAATAAGCAAGCAGACTTAGTTCTGCAGAATATGCTGTAAGAAAGATACGAAATCTCACCAATGTTGGAACAGCTAGATTAGTTTATTTTAGTTACTTTCATAGCGTGATTTCTTATAAAATTTTGCTATAGGGAAATGCGACTGACATCGAAGCTATATTTGTTATATTTTGTATTATCTTTATATATAAAAATTACGTGTCACATTGTTTGTCCGCGATGAACTCCTAAACTACTGAACTGATTTGAATAAAATTTGGCACACTGTGTGCAGTTTGGTGCAACTTGAGAGATAGTATAGTTTTTATCCCGATAAGTGATCTTCAATTTTTTTATTGCTAATTTCAGGAGATTTTTTGGGAAAGCAAATGGTCGTTCGGAAAGGGCAGAACAACGTCTGCCTGGTCAGCTAGTATTTATTAAAATATCATCTGCCAATTGTGTTATTTTAACGTTTACGTCACATTAATATTAACGTGCCGTAAAGGGCGATGAATGGGATATTGCTTTTTTTTATTAATTAATTAATTTTTTTTTAAAACATTACCACCACACTAGCATTTTCTCCTGTATCGTGGATGCAGTTTACAAACACAATTCGCACGAGGACAAACATCGAGACCCGGGTCAATTATTTGTAGGCCACACAAATACTTGTTCTGTGTGGGATTCGAACTCGCAAATCCCAGCGTGGCAACTCATTGCCAAGCCACTGCGCCGCAAAGCCGCCATTCACTTTTTTAACTTCGTCGTTTACTTTTCGTCCTATTACTTCCTTTACAAATGTACATCAATACCCATATTTTTTACAATAGTTCCTAATTCCAAGAAGCCAGTTATTAACTGGTTGTGGCCTAGTGACAGGGTAAGAGAGAGAGTCGTAAGAGGCGACCGCATCAAACTAAAACTATCAGCATCTTTCTGATAAAAACTCAATATAATAAAAAAGTGCGATTGCCAATCCGCCTGCCAAGCGTGACATCTATGGACAATACCCCGTATAAGCAATCTATGGCGGATCCATATTCAGTAATGGACTTGTGACAGGCTGTTATAAATTAATAAAATAATAAGTTTAAGATGAGTCAAAAATATCATATTAAATATTTAACGCGATGTATTCATAAAATATTTTTTTATTACTTACGTCTAAATAATTACGTCTAAAATACTTACGTGTAAATAATTAGGTTTTTTTATAGGATAGGGGTGACAAACGAGCACACAGTCCACCTGATGGTAAGTGGTTGCTGCAGCCCATAGACATCTACATTTATCCTCGTTTGCGAATCAAAATGCAGATGCGTTGTCACCCGTGAGGACTAAGATGTAATGCCTCGTTTTCAGTAAAAAGGGTCTCCGGTTCTCTAAACTCACCATACGAAACAGCAGCGTTAAACTGCTATTTTACGTTGGTATTCTGTGAGAGCGTGGTCCTTCCCCGGTCGAGCCGACCCATTCGTGCTACAACTATACCTACAACGAATATAGCTGCAACATGGCTCTACCACGTTAAAACCAAATTAAGGTAACCTATAAGCAATAGTATACTGTTTCAATATTCGAATAAACAATTACCTGTAATTTGAATAATCGGACTGCCGATTAGCAATATTATAGTAATTTAAGAAGCAATCTTTGGAAGCCTATGTTCTTCAGTGGACTTTTTATAGGCTGTAACGGTAATAAATATTGAAACAAATTTAAATTACAAAAAATCTTTTGATTCATTAGAAAATAAAACAACAAAAAATTTGACAATAATTTAATAAAAATGAAGTATTATACATAGATTAATTTATTTATATCTTATCAGTTCATCCTTAAATCCCATGTATATTCAACTCACAATATAAATTTTCAGCCACATTTTTTAATTTTACTTAATCACTATGGCACTACCTTTCTTAATAATAGTAGCCAGATGCTTTATCGAAACCTTGTGTTCTTCGTGGACCACTGAAATCTTCTCTGCTACCTGCTTGAGATGATTGACTAGTTATTTGTGCACTTTGAAATCCTTGGTAGTCCTGTAATCCTGTAGTTTGGGTACTTAAAGTGCCCTCTTTGCTACCGGGGTTAAAGTCAGGACTTAGAGGTTCGAGCTTTTCAAATTCTCCGAAATTAGAATCCTGCTGACTTTGGACAGAATTTTGCGATGACATTTGAAAATTGGTTGGCATGCTTCGATCGGATGATGAAATTTTATATCCTTGGCAACAAGGCTTTATTCTATTGGAAAATTCAAATGGAACTTTGTAATTTTTATTCTGTTGACTTTTTGTATAAACATCTGCTGCGAATTTTGTACCTTGGGTTGACGGGTCAAAGTTCGTTAATTGGGAATCACCTAAAGGTATTGGTTGTTTTTGTATATTGTTTCCGTTAAGCTGAGATTCTTGGGAAATTATTTGAGAGATGTTTTCGTATTTATTTTGATTTTCTCTTTGACTTCCTACTTGATCAAACGACGATTGGAGCTTTTGACCAAACTCTGCAAAGTTGTTAACAATGAATGATTGATTCTCTTTCTCTGATTGTGAAGGACTAGAAAGTGAATTATCAGGTTTTTTGTATTCGTATACTTCACCATCATTTTGTTGACTTGGTGTATTACCAATATTATTGAATTCAGGCGTTATTTGCCCAGATGTTTGTTGGAAAAAACCTTGCCTATGCTGGGAATCCGTTTGATGTAATTTCTTATTTGATTGTGGGTAATATGACTGCCCTAACGCTATTTCTTGCGGCAAAGCTGTAGAAGGGATAAAAAATGAACTTTGAGAGATCTCTCGATTGAAACTTATGTTTTCTGGTTGTTTAATATTTGAAACAGGTCCAATGTTTGTCACAGAAGAAAAAGAGGGATAAGGTGATATAGAGGCTTGAGTTATTCCAGTAGAATAAGATGAAAACCTACTACTGTCTTGATCTGTAGATTTTGTTGGATATGGAGTAATATTTCCTATTGTAGGGGCTTTTGGATAATTTTCGGATGCCCCGTACCCTCCGTTTCCGGATAAAACTATATCATGCGGAGTATTTAGATTTTCATTATATGGTAGTATAGAAAAACTTGCCACAGTAGGTGCAATAGTAGGAAGCCTAGGATATTTAGTAGAAGTTTGAAGTTGCATATTTAGATTTTTAAAATTATTTTTACCATTCTGCGTCACTTGACTACTATTTTGAACAGAATTGGAATTTGGTATACTTTCTTCATTATTTTGATAAGAAGCCTCAAAAGATTTCGAAGGTTGGTTATAATAATATGAATGGTCTAGACCCTGATATTGCGATGCGTCATTAGATTTAGGTACCTCCTTGTTAGAAATCTCTTGGAAGCCATTCGAGACCAGATGTGGTGCAACTGGATTAAATTGGATATTAACATTGTTATTTGAATTTTCGCTAGATTTTTCATGAGAGAATGTAGAATAGGCTGCATTAAAAGGTTGAAAATTAGAAGTCGAAAGTGACAAGAAGGATAACTGACTTGGAATTGGCATGTTTTGGTTTTGTTGTTGCAAAGCGACATTCACTGTGGAATCTTCAAAAGGTGTTGTTAATTCTGTTTGAGGTTGAAAAGTTGATTGATAATTCGATTGAGGTTGTTTTTGAGAATCAGACATTTTACTTAATTCATTGTTATTGTAAAAGTTATTTTTAGACTGATCGTAACTCTGAGGGTTTGAAATTGGACTATTTTGTTTTAAACTATTTTTAAGAAAAGACTGTGTGAATTGCAAGCCAACTTGTTGTTGATCCATATTTCTATTAATATCTTGAGATTTGTAAAGAGAACTTTTAAAATTTAGTAATGTGGTAGAGTTTTGCACGTTATCTCCTGGTTCATAACCAAAAAATTGTTCTTGGATATTTGATGGAGGTAAATATGAGTTTTTGATTCCAAATCCTTTGTTTAGTGCTTGGTTTGAATGTATCAAACCAAAATAGATAGGCCTTGAAAATTCATCACCATTAGACATCTCTACATGGGTATTCTTATTAGAATTAAATCGACTCAATGAATTTTGTGTTAAAATTGGTTCAAACATTGATGTTTCACTGAGTTGCTGCACTAAAGTTTTATGATTTTTGTTGTTATTATTTGTGAATGATCCAAAATCATTATTTCTATTTGTATCCTCTGGCGTATGATTAAAATACGAAGTAAATTGTTCCTTGACATTTGCACTTCCAAATTCCTGATTTTTTGAACTAATTAATGTTCCACTTACATCGGTATCCGACTCAGGTTTTATTCCTAATCCAGAATCTCTATTCTTATATTTATCATAATCATTCTCACTTTTATTGTATTCGCTTTCACCATTATACTTTGCAGCATCATATGACCCTGCAAATAAAATCGAAAGTTGTGTCTTATTAATCATGTCTCCAACCAAGCTATATAGCAAACGACAAAGCATTTCTCAAACAATACAAAAGACATTTTAAGATTACATGTAACGTTGGCGGTTAATGACTGGAATGAAAACGTTAAATCAAATTCAATATAAAAACTGTGATAAAACTTAACAAATGAACATAGTTTAGTTATATCATCATCATAAATTGAGTTATATCATCATCGTCATTTTTACAGCCCATTAAATTTCATTGCTGAACATGGGCGTCCCCATAGATTACCTCATAACCACATAGATTACCATAGTGACCTGTATGCTTGGCAAACATTACTAAAAGAACACTGATGCCCTCTTAAGATGCCCACGGGATGATACGAGGTAGTGGATATTTTTATACCAATACTACACGGCAGAAAGGTAAATTAAGTAGTTTGCGATTACGTTATAATAACTTTAATTATTACGAAAGAAAATTAGAATTGAATTCTGTTATTGATAAATAATACAATCATCTGGATTTGGTGGTACCTAGAATACAAAATAATCAAAATAGGTTTTTGAACATGCTTATTTTCTCATTTATTATTAAAAAGAATCTCAAAACTCAAAAGGAAACGCTCTATATATCACAAAATGGCGGTATTTTTATTCGAAAATACGAAACATAATGTTCTTACAATTGCAGTAGCCTTCCCAATGCAAAACTTTCGATAAAACGTTCACCAACCCACCGGCTTTATATTTGCTTTCTTTTGTAAATATATATAACATGAGAATTATCCATAAACGTTACTGAATAATGACCAATTGAGATACGTAGGAGTAGATAAATGTGTTTATAGAGATACGTGCTTTGTGGCAGTCTTTGGGAGAACTGTGTAAAGCAGTTTACTTTAAACCCTTATAAAGCATTTCCCATATAAATGGCGATATAAGAATATCCACTACCCATATCGTCCCGAAGGTGTCATAAGAGGCGATAGGGGTAAACTGAAACTCGAGATGGGTGGCAGATGGATAGCAGAGCACTTCCTAACAATAACTCAAATTAATGAAAACTGCGGTTTGCAACTCCTACCTACCAAACGTAGCAACTATGGCAAACCCATGAGGGATTTGATTTGAAATAGGTTTATGTTCAATAGTGGATTTTTATAGGCTGTAATAGAATGAAATAGATGAAACATATTATGATGACGATCAAAGAAAAACTGTGTTAATGTATTGAAGATAATAGTAACTACCATTTTAGTAGTCATTCTACTATATGGGAATCACCCACACCTCTTTAAATTAACGCGTAGGTTACGCTGTATATGTAACGCACACATTCCTCATATTTTTAAAGTATTATAGTACTAGTATAGTAGTATATAAAGTAATACATTTTTTAAGGTTGAGTTAACTTCACGAGTGAAAGGTTATATATAAAGGTTAAATATTATTTTTATATTAAACAGGAAATCGTTCTGTAGTGTATTATTTTGTCTAAAATTTTGGAATTTCTTCAAATTACGACTAAGTCATGAAAAAAATATTTTTAAATTAGAGGAAAAAGTTTTGTAACATGTGAATGTTACAAAACTTTCGGATCGGATAGAAAAAATATTTTATAAAAACATTTTTGGATTATCCTGTTTTATTTACGCGCTTTTAGAAAGATATATGTATAATATCCTAGTTTAGGGGCTGTTAACCATTGTAAATATTTGTGAATGTAATATGTTTATGAATAAAGATTATTATTATTATGTTATATCACTAAAAAGTTTAATACGAATGTTGTGTTACTCGAAATATTAAGTATAACCTTTTTTCTATCATTTATATATTCATTATCAATCAATACTTAACTTTTTATTCTTTCAAAGTAACAAAATTACTTACCATCATCAACCAATCCAGCAGCAGCTTCTTTTGCATTCTGTTCTAAAGACTTCAATATCTCATCAGGAATAGGAGGTGAAGTTGGCAGATGATCTCCAATTGGTTGGTAACCTCCTTCGCCAGCTGTATATGTAACTTTATACAATTTTCCATCGTCACCGGTATATGAATATCCACCTTGTACCTCCACTCCATTATTAGTGACTCCGTTTTCTTCCACTTTTATGCCATTGTCTGTTTCAAAGGCATAGTTGTAAGATTTAGGTCTTACTTCATTTTGAAAACGCACTATATTTGAAGCCCGATCAACTACAGCCTGTGGTCGTTGCGATACTCTATTAAAATCGGAGTTCGGTACTTGATAGGAATTTCCTGAAAACTGAGTTTTAACACCTTGTTGATTGATAGTTTTGAATGCTGCTTCGCCAACTTTTGAGTGACTGGAACCGTAAGAAATTCTAGGTGCTCCTAATCCAGTTTCACCCGGGCTTGATCCTCTAGTTCCTGGGGCTGCCGCTTCAACAACGACTCCATCAAAATCGTTGTCAAAAGCACCCTTTGGTAATCCACTTTGCCCTTCACTGATAGAATCTCTTATAAGTGGTGCTTGTATAGCACGTGAACTGCCCCCTGCTGTTTTAGCTGAAGCTGGCGGTAGATAAGTACGATCTAGTTTCGCTGCACTGCATACCGCTATCAAAGCGGCTAAGTACACCTGGTGAAAACAAGAAAATTAATATATCTACTTTATAATTGCATCTCAACACAAGTATTATGTATATACAAAGTAAAGTAACAGCTTATAAACGTCCTACTGCTGAATACAGATCTCCTATAATTTTAAGAATTAAATAAGGCAAGGAATGTCTGCTAAATAGCATTAGGGCAGTGCCCACCCCACTGCCCCAATGCGTCTGGCAAACTTCAAATTTCTTCAAAAATATTTAGTTTTTATTTCCTGTGAAACAGGATTTCTCCTGATATTTTTCTTTACAGAAAACATGTGAGATTTCATCATTCTCAACTGCAAATAATAATTTCATTATTACCAGTTTGTGCCGGTGGAAATCAAACCTCGGTTTGTAACATACTATGTTAAAATATACAGCGATATTAGCCACTAAGCTAATATTAAGCAAAGTTTTCACTAAAACCACAATTCAAAAACATTCACTCCACTGTTTTAACAATTTGGCTACCGTCGCGTCCTACTATAACCTCTATTATTGAAATGGGTTAGAAGAACATCCATATTAACAACATATCCTTTTGTCATCTTACTCAAAGTTAAGATAAAAATATTCATTACGTTAGCTTGTTACAGATAAATACAACGTCCGTAATAGAATTCGCGCTTATAGTTTTAAATATGACAGTTTTACACCATATATTTTATTGCAACTAACAAAAATGGAACTGTACACATTAAAAACCATGCAAAATTGTAAATACACGAAAATTCTATTTCTATAGATGGAGAGAAACTTCCTTTTTTAAACATCCCTATTTCATCCTAACACCGCGAAAGCTTTTAATCTTATTACACAACTTTTTCCATAGACCACTTTTCATCACGTCATTATTCACTACTTCCGCTTTAGAGATCTAAACAGTTACCAAATTCATTGTATCCGTGTTGACCAGCTGTGTCTGGATGGTTCTACAAAGAAGGGTCAGCCCGTACTGTGCTTTTGTAAATCAACTTTTGCTTTTTATACCAACACTAAAGTCATCTAAAAAACGTGCTCAGTATTTTTTACCAGCTTTATTTTGCGGTTGTCCAACTTACTGTTTTCATATCATATATTCCTATCGCTACGATTTTAGAAAGGCATTTGGGTAACACACTCGCTCGAGACAATGCATCAGGAAATTTGTCAAGATGCACGCATAGACCCCAAGTTCAAGTGGCAACAAATATGCGATATATAAACGTTTTAATTGGAAAGAATCAGTTACTTTAATGAACATTGATGGTAAAGATCATCATTTATTTTTTTCTATGACGTGCGTATCGTGATCTGCCATTGCTTATAAGTATTACGTACTATTGTTTTTTTCTATAAATTTAATTAACTAAACATTATCATTACAGCCCTTCACAAGTCCATTACTGATCACAGCCTCCTCCAAGGAATGCCACAAAGCAATGTCCTGAGTTACCTGAATCCATCAGTTCAATCCATCTCTGATCAGGTTGCCATTCCATCTAGTGGGGGTCCGCCCTACACTTCGATTTTCGCTACTAGACTGCCACTTGAGAATCTTTCTTCTCCATCAATTGTTGGTTATTCGAGCTATAAAGCTGGTTCATTGCCACTTCAGTTAATCCGGTTTTAATTTGGATATCCTTATTTCCAAAACTATCACGAAGATAAACTCCAAGCACAGTGTTTTCCGTAGCTCGCTGAGCGAACTTGGTTTTTCTCATACAGCCCAACAGTTAAAACTACATCTCATATCCATATTTCACCATTTCCAACACGAACTGTTCAACGAAACATAGCAGTATTATTAAATTCCAAATAGTTGTTATATTAGTTAACAGTGGAAGAGCCACGCGGCAGCTTTTGCTGTCGCACGGATGGGCCGGCTCGAACCGGGGTGGTACCACCACCTCACAGAATACCAGCGTGAAGTAAAGGTTTACCTCTGCGTTTCGCTTGGTGAGTGCAGGTGGCCGGAGGCCCTTTTTACTGGAAATGAGGCATTCCATCTTAGTCCTCACGGGTGACAACGCATCTGCATTTTGATTCGCAAAAGAGGATAGATGTAGATGTCTATGGGCCGCAACAACCACTTACCATCAGGTGGACTGTGTGCTCGTTTGTCACCCTTATCCTATAAAAAAAATTATCTGGGTGGTAGCCACTTAGGACATACTAAAATATAAAAGATAACATCGCGTGATTGCCATACACCCCGAATGGTAGTGTGAGACAAAATAATAATGCTGCTGTATTTCATATGCTGACTGTAGAGAACTGGCAGACTCTTTTTACTGGAAACGAGGCATTCCATCTTAGTTCACAGGGGTGATAACGCATTTAAATTTGGATTGTTAATCGAGGATACATGTAGATGTCAATGGGCCACAGCATCCACTTAACGTCAGGTGGTATGCATGTTGGTTTGTCACCCTTATTCTATAATAAAAAAAAATTCTTATTAGAGGTATGTAATTTGATGTAGGTACAACGTATTAATTATATGTGACATCATGAAATCTGGCTTATATTCCTTATTTCATCAATCGCAACGAAATTCTCTTTGTGCTATAATTAACATGTCGTTCCAATTTATCCTTATTATCATAATTCGTTAGTGTATTATAATTAAAAGCATCAAGTAATCAATAATCGAAGTAAAGCTCTTGCCTCCATAATTATTGATGGTTTAATTTAAATCAGTTTCGTTGACATCACTCGTAGCTGACTAACACGACCCGTTAGACTTCTAGGCGGTATCATGAAAACAAATATTACAAAACTTTATAGTATTCACTTGGTTAAATATTTTTTGCTCATAAATTGTAATAATAAGTTAATATAAAATTTATTGTTATTTTTAATCGATACACATTCGAAATAGGTCGTGCTGACCAGGGAAGGAACACGCTCTCATAGGACCATCACCATCATCATAACACACACAACATATAACAAGATGTGGGGAAGTGGATACTCTTATGCTGCTAATTCTCGGCGTCACACAGGATACTAGCGTAAAATAGCAACTTAATACTGCTATATTTCGTATGATGAGTAACGAATTAGTTTGGTACACAGGAACCACAACGTCTCTTCATTCTTAATCGATGATGGATGCATCTATAAGGCACAGAATCCATTTATCAAGAATTAAACTCTGTATAATTTTAAAATGTATAAAAATCAAGTTCATGAAAATAATATAGTTTTTTTTTAAATTCGGTGGCATACAAGGTGCAATACAATAAAAGAGAATTTAAGAAATAATAAAGCTTTGTTTATTGTTTTAAAAATCCTTAAGTTCACACACAAATAGCATTCAAGTACTTTTACAAAAAAAAAAAAGGAAACGACGGCGTTTAACGTCTACTATCTCTACTATACATTAATATCAAGGTAACGGTTATTCCATTTTTATACAGGCAAACGTAAACTCATACATTGCAAATTAGCGAATTATATAGTATTTTAAGAATATAATAAACATATAATAAGAAATAAGAATTATGTACCATGGCTTAAGGACTAATGCGCTCTCTGAACACATGCACTTAAATCTAAAAAAAGTAGCCTTCATGTGTTATCATCCAAAAATAATTTGTCACGACCTGTTATTATCCTGGCTGTCATAAACTTTAAAATTAAATGCAAAATAATTTTTTAATAAAAATCAAAAACCGATTTCAAACAACTAAAAGGAATAAAATATTCAAGAAGTATGTATATCTTAATATAATTTAAATTAAAAATTTTGTACAACCGTACAAAATATATTATTAAGAATAACTCAAAAACTAATGGTCATACCTTGATGACATTTATATCGGACCACATGAGAAGCACCAGCTTTCAAATTAAAAAATAATCATCGAAATCGGTTCACGTAGAACAAAGTATAGAATAGAATAGAATATTTTTTATTCAATATACATTACATATGTAATTCTTATTGAAAGTCATTTTTTACTTTACCACTGGTTCGAAAAAAAAACCCTCTGTCCTGGGAAGAACCAGCAAGAAACCCAGCGGGACTTTTTCTTTAAAATAAATTTTACAATATAAATGATTACGAACTATTTACAAAATTTATTTTAGAAACTGCTTGGAAGCGACCACCTCATTCCCAGGGGTTATTATCAACCATGTATTCATTTATACTATAATAACCCTTTTTATACAGTGTCAGCTTAATAAAACATTTAAACTTGGTAATAGAGAGAACCTGTACACTTTTCGGGACCTTGTTGTAATAGCGTATACATTGCCCCAAGAATGAATTACTGACTCTGTGGAGTCGAGAAACTGGCATCACTAGCTTGTGTTTGTTCCTAGTGTTTACAGAATGTATATCACTTTTTTTACTAAAACTATCTTTGTTTTCAACATACATTAAATTTTCGTAAATATACTGAGAGGCCAAAGTTAATACATTAATTTCTTTAAATTTATCTCTAAGAGAATCTCTCGGTTTTAGATTGTAAATAGCTCTAATGGCCCTCTTCTGTAAAACAAAAATAGTTTCTGAATCAGCCGCATTTCCCCATAGCAAAATCCCATAAGACATTATGCTATGGAAATAACTAAAATAAACTAATCTAGCTGTCTCGACACTACACACTTCTAATCTTTTTTACAGCATAAGCTGCAGAACTTAGTCTGCTTGCTAATTTGTATATATGGGGGCCCCACTGAAGCTTTGCGTCAAGAGTGATGCCAAGAAAAACAGTGGATACAACAGGGCTCAATTCCTCCCCATTTAAAAACACATTGGAATTCAGATTTTTAACATTCGTTGTTGTAAATTTAACACAATTAGTTTTATTTCCGTTCAAATGCAGATTATTAACGTTAAACCAATGCACTAATTTTGATATAGCATTATTCACTTCGTTATGTTAAGTTATGAGGTAACATACATAAAAAACATGCAGTCGAATTGAGTACCTCCTCCTTTTTGAAGTCGGTATAAAAAACAATTCTAGTAACGCTATTTACATTACTAAGACTCCTGTAAAAAATACTATGAGTAAGCTGTTATGTTAAGACATATTGTATAGAAGAACTAAAGTCCTACCTTTTTTTATTTTCTTTGTTTTATTATTTTTATTTGTTCGATGCCGGTTTGTACTTGCTATAAAAAATTATTTTTTAATCATTTTTTCATGAACTAAGGGATATCAAAATCTAAATAGTTCCATTAAAAACTTCCATAAAACGCTCTTAGCGGTGGAATTTTGGAGTTCCCAACGCGCAGCGGACATTTCCTTGCCCTAAAACCCTCTCGGAAATAAGAGGAGCCTTGTGCCCAACTGTGGGACGTATATAGACGGTAACGTTAACTTTTTTTATATAATATATTATTAATATCATTCCCAACATCATCATCCCGCCAAATACCACTACGTTACGTAAGCCCCCTATAGGATACGCCTATCAGTCTTGCTTGCCAGTACCAGCCTTTGACATTGCTGCCTGTCGCCGGTCAAGTTATTTCGCGTCTAGTATAAACGAGATTGTTCTACTGCCGCCTATCAGAAGTCATAAGATTAACCTCGCAATCCCTATAGTTGCCTATTCAATGATTATGAGAACTTGATAACCGCGGTCGTAATCATCCTAGTGACAAACATGAATGTGGTCGACATCGATCATTTCCGTATTATTGTATCACAGGTGTGAATTCTTACATATATTATAAGCACCAATTAACTCGTCGTTAAATAAAATGTTTATTTTTTCTGTATCTCCTATGTTTATGTGACGCTTACGTTATCAGAGCTGAGGTGTACAGTATCAAGAACACGTTGACAATTCCAAGACAACCAGACCAAAAGCCAATAGTCCTTTTTGTACAAATTGTGACTCTGGTTAGGATTCGAATCCAGTACCCGCGACATAGTAGCCAGGTACCCTAACCAGTAAGCCTGGCGATCATCATAGATCGTATATAAAAAATTTTTTTCAAAATCCCGCCATTTCGATCGCAAAAAAAATCAGGACGTGGACCTCAGACTCCCGTGAGCATGGATGCTGCAAAACACCCGAAACGTCAACGGAATGTAATCTGCAAAGTAATTTCATTCAATATTATTTTATTTCAAACTTTCTCTTTTTTTATTTTGTTCTCTCATTGTAGTCTCGCATTGTAGAGATGATATTTATTCTTCATAAAAGCATGTCTGGTAGAGAAAATGGTCAATCCATTTTAGTACTAGACGTTTCGCACCTTTAAAGCTGCTTATTGTCGCCGTCACGTCTGGCTATTTCACGTCTGCCATAAACGGGTTGGTTATACCGATACATATCGGCCATAAGATATTTTTAGCGTATCCTATAACCACCTCTTTTCAAATCAAATAAAATCAAATTTATTGTGATCCTACGATGATAGGTTTTTTACAGGGAAGGAATTCAGTGGCGCTGCGATCAACCGTATGGTGTATAATGTAAAGTATTATTGCACTTTTGTAATATAAAGTATTATTGCACTTGCATGCAAATAAGAAAACAAAGGACTTTAATAATGCAAATAACGATAAAATTCATGAAAACGAGATGAAGTTAGTTATATTTTAATTATAATGTCAATTACATTGAAGAAAAAAACTTGAATAGAATAAAATGCATTGTCAGTTAAAATTTTAGTAGTTTACTTTTAAAATCATTAGGCTCTCTCTGACGTCGTATGTCAACAAACACGTAACAAAAAGTTCAAACAAAAAGTTCCTAACAAAAAACAGGGCTGTAACATAGGACAAACTCTCTTACGATATCCATAGGATGAAATGCGGCAGAGAATTCTCTTACCATACACAAAAAAGTTATAATATACAACATTTTATATCTATATAATTTGTATATTATATAGAACGTTTACAAAGTCAGTTAAGTTCACTAGATAGAAATCAATCCTGAGTGATCCCAAGTAAAATAGAAGCGATGTTTTTAATTGACAAGTTGCCACCGTTGGAGCAAATGTTAAGTGAATTTATTTCAATACTCGCTTCGAGCATCATTAAGGGCTCCAGCATGCATCTCATTTATTACACAGCATGTTGCATTTCGTCATATCTATGAGTCAGCTGTCGGATAGGGATTCTAAATGCTTCGAGCACTTAATGCGCGTGAACATATTTATTAATAAACCTATGACAGCCAGAGTATTACCGGGTAAACCGATTTAGGTCAATTTAACGTTCGCTTAAGCATGAAATCAGTCTTGCTATGACTTAAATTATTTTAAACATTCATTTCAATAACAAAAAGTCACTGTTTATAAAAAAGTAAAACCTAACTATAAGGAGCTAAAAAGAATAAGGTAGTTTAAAATTCTCAAGCCTGTGCCTTTAAATAATTAAAAAAGTAGAATTTTAGTTCAGTTCTTTGTATATGGTTTTTACTTTTTACTTTTGTGTGGACTAAGGAATATCACACTTTTATTAAAGTCGGCTAAAAATGGACATCCGTTAAAAAAAGAAAGTCGGTATCCGTTAAAAGAAAATATTTTTCAATTTGACTACATCTCACTTCGTGGATCAACATATTTAAAGTGTTTCTCTTACTACATGACCTTGTAAATCATCTTTTATTTCTATCCTATTTCTATTCTGAGAATGAATGAGTAATATATTTTACCTTTATATTTTAATTTTTTCTGTCTGCCTCTTTGGTGTAGTAATCGAAAAGCGACTGCCAATAATGAGGTTCCAGGTTGGATCCCGGGTCGGGCAAAAAATACAGTTTATTGAGTTTTTTCTCTAGAAATTCTAAGTACCGTATTTATTGTTATGCGGATGACAGCACTAGTGATGCTCTAAACACCGGCTGTGCCAACATTTCTCGGGAAAACGTCGCCGAGTACCGGAACAAACTTGTGTCTGAAGTCGTGTCTTTGCTGAACAAAGTCTCTGATTGAAGGCGACTAAATCTAGTCCAATTTAATCTTCAGAAAACACAAGTTTGCCCATTTACCGCTAAATAGAACTTCTTTGTCGTATCTTCACAGTTTCAAGGCACACACCCAGTGTTGCCTCAGTATCGGAATCCTCCGCGTCGACATATCGAGTGAGGTACAGTTTCGTGGTCACTTGGAACAGAAGTCCAAATTGACCTCTAACAAGCTTGGCGTGCTCAGCAGAGCGGGACAGAATTTCATTCCGGCACACCGCCTGCAACTTTACAAAGCGCAGTTTCGGTCTCACATGGAATACTGTTCCCATCTTTGGGCTAGGGCTCCTCAGTGCCAGTTCCTACCACTTGACCACATCCAGCGCAGAGCGGCTCGAATCGTTGACGACCGAGTCCTTTCCGATCGGCTCGATTCACTGGCGCTGCGAGGAGATGCTGCATCTTTTTGCGTACTCGCGATACCATCCATACCATCTGGATGATTGGCGGTCCACCACTGTGCGATTTGGAAAATGTTTTCTTCCTCGCACAACTTCCTTATGGAATGATTACCACCAGCGATTTTTCCGGACCGATACGTCTTAGGGACCTTCTAGAAAAGAGTCTACTCCTTATTAAAAGGCCGGCCGCAATTCCCCTGATGTAACAGTTGTTCATGGGCGGTGATAGTCACTAAGCATCAGGTGAGCCGCATGCTCGTTTGCCCCTTCATCTATAAAAAACAAAAAAGTAGCAGCCCGGAGTCAGAAAGTTGGCACTGTTACAATCCCATGCCACGAAAAGCACGTGAAGCCGTTGGTCCTGCGCCTCATCTCTCTAGGGCCGTGTAAGATGCCGATCCATCGTATTATGAGTGAGGGAATAGAGTGCACTTTGCTACGCATACTCTCGTACACTATAATCCTATCCTGAGAAAATGGTTAGTCTCAATTGAGACTGCCCGGCGTGACCGAAATCATTAATTTATGTATATGTATTAAATTTTAATGTTTAAAAAAGGCTTTAAAATGTTTATAATTACTTTTATGTAGGCTTTGATTGAACTCCACTTTTTTATAATAATTGGACTAAGCTCTATCAGCAGACATTACAAGTATGTATAATCAAGAAATTATTTTTAAAGCTCGCATTTGAATAATCGTGGGAAAAACAACTAAAAGATTTCAACGGGTGTTACATGAAGAGCACTATATTTCAGAAATATTTGAAAAAAATATTTATGGTAGAAATTTAACTTTACGTTTCTTGTTTTTTTTTTTCTAATACTTTACAGCTTTATTTGTGTAGTTGTTGTAGTTGACATAGCGTAATGTAACCTCCATTTTCAAAATTAATATTTAAAAATAAAGGAATTATATAAACTCAGTAGAAAATATAATTAAATTGGATTAATTACATCTTATAACAAACCAATCCAATATAAGCCAAAAACTATGCAATTAAAGAATAGTAAAGAGCTGTAAAGAGCAATGGCAATAATACTATGAGCAAGCGTAATAAAAAAATAAAGCTTAATTAACCTTTTCGTAAAGTAAAAAAAACGGTGGCAAATTAAATGAGGAATTACAAGCTTAAGATCCTTTTAAGTGTTAATACTCGTATGCTATTAATACCGGAATACGGTGTTTACTAAAGGTTCAAAGAAATTTCAGACATATATATTTTATACATATAATTTTATAGATACCTATAAATATTAATATTTCAATGAAGTACTAAAATTAGGAAACGTGTTATGAAGACGATGGAATTCTTGGTCTTGTTTTTTTCTGCATCGCATTTCCTGCGGTCAAAACTTACGTCGTGCCAACATTTGTGCAAAAACATTATATTTTTATTAGATTTTCGTGAATGAAAGTATTTTTAGTGTTCAATTTATAAAACTAAAGCGACAAATGAACTCACAGTACAGTCCACCTGACGGTAAATAAATATTGCAGTCCTTGGACTGTAGTAGACACTACCACAAATGACTTTATGTATATTGATGGGTCACAGCCTGTGATTATTATGTTATTATTGTAGCGATTAGCAGCTGATATTTAATATATATTTATAATACAGAAAAGCGTTGTTCAAGCTATTTAGAATACAAGATCGAGGGACTCCCTTAGAGGTCAAGATCCTGTTACTGTTACATTAAAATTTATAATAATTAACAACAAAATTGACAACATTATTTATTTAAGAAACTATTAATATCTTATGTATATATACATAAGTTTACCAGGCCTAATAAATCTAAACTTGCTGCAACAAAGTAAAAAAAAAACTTGTTGCACCAAAGGTTTTCTTAAAACTGCCTGGACATTTTTGGGTACATATATATATATAACTATTTATTACAAGATTCCTTTTTTAATCGAAAGGGTGACAAACAAGCACACAGTCAACCTGATGCTAAGTGGTGCTGTGACCCATAGATATCTACATCTATCCTCAATAAAGGTTCAAAATGCGGATGCGATGTTACCCGTGAGAACTAAATTGTAATGCCTCTTTTCCAGTAAAAAGGGTCTCCAATTCTCTACACTCATAATACGAAACACATCAGCGTTAAACTACTATTTTACGCTGGTATTCTGTGAGAGCGTGGTCCTTCTCCGATCGAACCGACCCGTTCGTGTTACAACTATACTACTAATATAGCTGCAGCATGACTCTACCACGTATCACCTCGTATCCCTGTAATATTACTGATTTGTCTGTATATAATTTCAATACAAAATGCATTTCTGAAAAAACGAAAAGCCCTTTTTACGGAAAATGAGACATTCCATCTTAGATTCACGGATGACAACGCATTTGCATTTTGATTTGTAATAGAGGATAGATGTAGATGTCTATAGGCCACAGCAACCACTTACCATCCAGGAGGACTGTGTGCTCGTTTGTCATCCTTATCCTATAAAAAAAAACGATAGTTTTAAAATTACTATTTTAAAAATAAGCATGAATATATGTCCATTCATCAGCTCCTTTAGTCTTTTTTCATTTCTATTTAAAATATTGTATTTTATAGGATTCATAATGTGTATAAATAATCTACTTGTGAGTCTTTTGTTACTTCTGCTCACAAGGACAACTGCAGTATGAACTATATAGTTGAAGTGATGGTGTGGCTTTCTTGGCTTTCAACAAGTGCTTTGCAAAGGCCAATTTTGAATAAAAATAGCTTTTGTCTCACGATAAATAGGTAACCTACTAACATTTTATCGCACAGTTGTAAGGTCACGAGTGACTTAGCTAAACTAGGTAATCTCTTAGTTATCTTGTTTAGTACATTAAAAAACGCTACAAAAACATAGTCAGTAATTCCGTTTTATTGTCCATCAAATTAACTCGCATAAAAATTAAGAGTATACTTACCTATACATTGTAAACCTTTTTTAACTCAACTCACTACCGACGAAACGTTGATTGTTTAATATTACATGTATCCCATACTTTAATTGAACAATTCTAAAATATTTGTAGGTACACCAGCGATCCGCTTTGTACGAGTGACTTTCGACGACACCAACCGGGTCCAAGTATAGCCTAAAATCATCCACGTGACCCCAAAAGTAACCCATAAAATATTCATCGGAATCGGTCAAGTTTTTTAGCGGTAGAAGGTAATACACATGCACACCAGGATTTAATTTATAACGATAATATTTTATAATTGTTTTTTAAACGGTTCCAACGATTTGGATAAAGTTTTGTATTTAGATAATATTTTTCTTTCCAAGTTTATATTTTTTATATATTTCAGTAGTATAACATTTTTTTTTCTAACGCTGAACAAATCTCGGTCGCCATTGTTGGTAAATTAATAGGCCGTTAACAAGCAACCACCACTCGATAATCGACTTTGGATAAATGAAAACCAATTTTTAAGCGATCGACTCTTTAATGGATATCTTAAATTAGTTTAATCAATTCAGGTGACTTCGTTTATTTAATCATGGGGACAAAAGACCGCCGGACTCAACCGGTTTTTTCATATCAATATTAGATTTTGACTGCCTTTTGCTACAGTTGATATAACAGTTATTCTGTTAAGCTAGTAAAATTTTATTTTAACAAAATGAAATAAATTAATAGTTGACGGGTATATAATTAATGTACTCTGGACCAAATTGTAATTTCGGACAAAATTGTAATTAAGGTGCGGTGGCCAATCTAAATGAAGACTAGCAATCTGCACAGGACAGGATTATAGTGCACACGTTTGTGCGCAGCACAGATACACTCTGTATTATAGTAATCTCATAATCTGATGAACGGTATCCGACATGACCAACGTACCAACGATTTGTACTAACGGCTTTACGTGCTTCTCGAAACACGGGGAAGAAACATTTTGACTTCGCGCTAAGTTAATGAAAATTTTTTGACAGAAAAACCCTGTAACTGATTATGGCAAGGAAATCGAATCCAAAACCTTATAATCAACAGTTGCACTTGCAACTACTAGACTAACGATGCAGTGACACGTTACACACACAGCGGATAACAAGGTTTCTCACATTCCTGCGGGGATTTTTGCTAGCACCAATGCGTGTTGCCCTACTTTACATGTCATGTAATTTTTAAATTCTCACACATGTATGTTTGCTTACGATATTTTTTCACTGCTTAGCACATGAAAAATAATTAATTGAAATTGGAAAAATGACGGTGGAATTTAACTCGATTTTCTGGCTTACGTTTATCTTGTTATCTTGCTTCAACAGTGGTAGAGCCACGCGGCAGCTTTTGCTGTCGCACGGATGGGCCGGCTCGAACCGGGGTGGTACCACGACCTCACAGAATACCAGCGTGAAGTAGAGAATTACCTCTGCGTTTCGCTTGGTGAGTGCAGGTGGCCGGAGGCCTTTTTTACTGGAAATGAGGCATTCCATCTCAGTCCTCACGGGTGACAATGCATCTACATTTTGACTTGTAATAGAGGATAGATGTAGATGTCTATGGGCCGCAGCAACCACTTACCATCAGGTGGACTAAGTGCTCGTTTGTCACCCTTATCCTATAAAAAAAAGGTGGCCGGAGGCCCTGTTTACTGGAAATGAGGCATTCCATCTTAGTCCTCACGGGTGACAACGCATCTACATTTTGATTTGTAATAGAGGATAGATGTAGATGTCTATGGGCCGCAGCAACCACTTACCATCAGGTGGACTGTGTGCTCGTTTGTCACCCTTATCCTATAAAAAAAAATCTTGAAGTTTTTTTTTATAGAAGTAAAGTAACAATTGAGCAAACTGTCCACCTGTTTTTAAATGGGTACTATGGCTCATAGACACCTATATCTCTCCTCAATTAAGAATCAAAATGCATATGCGTTGTCTACTCTCAAAACTTAGATGGGATGTCTCGTTACAAATAATAAGGGTTACCGGTTCTCAGCAAACACCACATTACTAATATGTTAGTCCCACTTGTGCCCTGATAGAGCTACATTGTGGCTCTACCACGTAACAATACCACGGCTCTATTACCTCACAGCTAGTTTTTTTTAATGTTAAATTATATAAGACCTATTCGTTGGGAGTTACTATTGAGGACATTGAGCATTGTGCTCAGGTCCCTCAGCGATTCTGCCATAAGGACTATATCGTCGGCAAATCGGAGGTAAGTTATGTACTCGCCGTTTATGGTAATTCCTTCCAGTCCTATGATACCAATACTTTTCAGTCTAAAGATGAATATGGACAAAACAAAAGCCATGTGTAACGTCTATATCAAACCTCTGCCAGTAGTTATGTGGAGCACTAAGCTCAAATTTAAAAAAAAAACACCTACGCATCAAGTATGTTTAACTGGGACAAATAGTCCGACTAGGTAAGTCCAACTTCGACTGAGAGGTGAATCGACTGATCAAACTCGGCTAAGCAGCGTTCGGGAGATTAAGATACATCTTATCGTCAGGCATACCTCAAAACTTCTAAATATATATGTATATACTAACCATATATACATATATACTAACCATATATACATATATACTAACCATATATACATATATACTAACCATATATACATATATACTAACCATATATACATATATGGTTAGTTTTCATCATTGCCTTGTCCTTAATAAATACATAAGCTTTTATCATCAATTCATCAATTTCTTTAAAATATTTCTAAGCTAATTAGCTGTATAGACTACTGTTAACTACTTTAAGATATTTTCGTCATAGAATCCATTATTTAAACAATAGTATTAATGATTCTCTTCCATTCGACAATGAACCATAATATATATAATTACTTTTAAGGTTAAAACTTCAACACAAAAACAACCATTACACTGATTCCGAGATTAAATCGGTAATGGAACGCCGCTTTAGACTACTTTCAATTTATCACAACAAAACCGAGCGTCAATATTAAATGTATCGACGGACTTCGTGACTGAGATGGTGAATAAGGTTATATTAGTCACATAGCAAATATGGTCAAAAGTTTTCAACAACTTCTCATTACGTATCAAAACAAACATTTTTTTTAAATTTATCATAAATAGTAGCGTTTAAAACGCAAAAATATTGGGCTGAGGTCGCTGAACTACAGCAGATCTGTGCTAAAAAGCTAGCTGTGGACTGCTAGTTGACAAAGAATAATTGCTGGTTTTTTCTAGAGTAACTAAGGCTAGGCTACAAAAATTAAGTTTCATTACATTAATGTATGATCCTGTAACGGTGCTACTACCGGATTAAAATGACATACATACACACAGTAACAACAACTATAGAGTTCTAAATCACGCTTTCGCTCCACTTCAAAGCTTTCTCGTCGATAACTTATTTTCTTCTCGATTAATCGTTTGAATACTAAGCAACTCCTGATATTTGTATCATTATCAAATACCTTGACTTACACCACTCTTGTGCACGTAAGAATGTTTTAGAGGTGACATTCATAAAATAATCTAAGCGTAACGTTTTTATAGTCTGCTTAATAACTTATAACTTATAATTAGTTAAGTTATTCCTAAGTAATTGAAGTTTACTTATAATTTTACCGTGTAGTGGAATTTTAAGAACAAATTTTACTCCATATCGTCTTGTGTGTATCGTGGGAGGCAACAAAGGAAATCTGGAAGAGGATATAGGCAGTTTTCCTGATAGCAGCTCAAAATAATATAAAAACCGGCCAAGTGGGAGTCGGACTCGTGCACCGAGGGTTCCGAACAAATCCGTAGGTTAAAATTATTAAAAATATTTTTATTATGTGATGTAACTAAAAATTTATGCGTTTCGCAATTTTTTCTTTATCTGTGCTATAGTACGTTGCTTCGTACCAAATTTTAAGATTCTGAGTTCATGGGAAGTACCCTGGAGGTTTTGATTTCCTTGCGGCATAATATTTGCGGCAAAAATGGCTGTATCATTTGATCGCAGTGGCTTAGAAGTTTGATTTTTTCACAGCTCCAAGGGATCGTAGATTTGAGTATTTGATATGAATTTCAGCTTGATACCTTCACGCGTTCCTGAGAAAAAGGGTCTTGACCGACAGACAGATAGACGGACAACAAAGTGATCCTATAAAGGTTCCGTTTTTTCCTTTTGAGGTACGGAAACCTAAAAACAACAATAGATGGAATATAAGATGTAATAGAACTAATAATTATTACAACCATTTAGTCAATATGGATACTTAAGACTAGCAATAACCACGGGGATTGCGCTCAATTTTACTATCGCGCATCGCGACAAAACTCGCGATACCATCCATACCATCTGGATGATTGGCGATCAACCACTGTGCGATTTAGAATACGTTTTCTCCCTCGCACAACTTCCTTGTGGAATCGAATACCACCAGCGATTTTTCCGATACGACTTAGGGACCTTCAAGAAAAGAGCTTACTCTTCTTTAAAAGGCCGGCAACGCATCTGAAATTCGCCTGGTGTTGCAGTTGTTCATGGGCGGCGGTAGTCACTTACCATCAGGTGAGCCACATGCTCGTTTGCCCCCTCTCCTATAAAAAAACCGATTAATATGATGTAAAAAAGCTTTAAAAAAATTATCTTCTATAATCAACGTTCGGATTAAAGATTTTATATGAAATAATATGCACACCTATATTTGTCAGTCATTTCTTGTATAATCCCGTGTCAAAATTCTTGCCAATTAAGGAAAAACGTCCTGTTGTGTAATTATGACGATAAATAGATCATCAATGCTAGCAGTGAATCTAATAAGAACTAAATAAATATTATTTAAAAGTTATAATCATAATTATTATCATAAAATTACTGTTGAGTTTAAAAAAGTTTAATAAACACGGCACTTAGTCACTTGCATCCATCGACTTCCTGTATATCTCTCCCTAGGTCATCATTCTATCTAGTTGGGGCTTACTGTGTCGAGACTGCTACTTGAAAAGCTTTATTCCCAATGATTGGCGGCTCAACGGTTCTTGTTAAATAAATTAATAAAAACAAATCAAAAGCCGCTCCCTTTTATCTCTTGTACCATACTCTACTATTTGCGCCTGTATAATTTAAAATGACAGCCACTTGAATAGTTCTATCAAAATATTGAAATGATGGTTCATTGTCCTAATTTTAGTAAATGATCTGATAACTGAGCAACACTAAAGAATTGAATGTAAGTAATTAACAGTACGGCGGTAAATATAAAAAAACGGTCAAGTGCGTGCAATGAATGTCAGCACAAATTTTTAAGCATTTTTGTTTGAACAATTAAATACGGAAATATTATGGTTCATACACTTTTAAAATGCTTGATTGGTGCTTCAAAGAACATGGTACGGTGCTATGATCTCAAATAATTATTTAAAGTACTTAAGGGACATGTCGGTACTCTCGATTCATAAAGATCGTATACTAAAGTTCTCCTTGCATATTATGTGGTTTAGTTCGGTATATATAACGTCTACTATCTGTAATATAACCATCCTCTAATGAAAACCTTATGCAATAACATTAGGAATTCTATATTAAAATTCGACTTGCCTTTCCACTATTGGACTACTAGACGCTCGGTGGGTCTCTACCCCTTTGTTGTCCCGTGTATCATAATAAATCAACTTCAAACATTTTTTTTTCATTTCTTTATCATTTATTGCAAACACCTTCAACTAGGAATTACAAAGGCTGGACTTAATGTCCTATGTCATTCTCTACCAGTCAACCCTAAACACGCTCCTTAAGCTCCTTTGCTGAAGAAAAGCCTTCCCGAAACTTTTTTTGATAGTCTTCACCGTTTTATGCTACCTTAATCCATCAACGCAATTCTAAAATTAAAAAAAAAATAATTTGACTGATTCAAATTTAGCGTGATTAATAAAATTATTTATCTAAAATCTTGACTTATTGACCTGATATTGCCTATAAAAAATATAATTCTGGTATAGAGCTTGGAAAATAATTGTAATCATAAATATATGATTTTTTTTATAGAATGTTACAGACGAATACACGGTTCACTTGATTTACAAGTGTTAGAAATGTTGAAGACCGTCTTTTAGCTCTTAGTCTGTACTTACGTGGTAGAGCCATGCTGCAGCTATATTAGTAGTATAATTGTAGCACGAATGGGTCGTTTCGACCGGGGAAGGACCATGCTCTCACAGAATACCAGCGTCAAATAGCAGCTTAACACTGCTGTGTGAAGCTACTATTTGACTGACTGTTGTTCGTATGGTGAGTGTATATATAGAGAACCGGAGACCCTTTTTACTGCAAACGAGACATTCTATCTTAGTCCTCACGAGTGGCAACGCATCTGCATTTAGATTCGCAAACGAGGATAAATGTAGATGTGTATGGGCCACAGCAGCCACTTACCATCGGGTGGACTGTGTGCTCGTTTGTCACCCTATACTACAAAAAAAAACAAAAAATACTTAATATTATTTTTATAATTTACTATTAAGGGCTGTAGAGATAATATTTTTTTTATGTATTCATAAAATATTTCTGTTAAAAAGTCACGTATTTTTTTATAAGATTTTTATTTAATCTAAGCGAGAACAAATTGATTGGGTTAAATTAAGTTCTAGGAAACTTAATTTAACCTAGAATTTATACGAAATGATTTATTAAAAATTAATGATAAACTATCAGTTTAGTATGATTATTATCAACCTTGATGCTCATCACAAGTCCTGCTGGTGCGTTTAACAAAGGTATCCTTGAAAGATTGCAATAAATCACAGTCCTGAGTAATTTGTATCCATGGCTTCCTGCACTTCTTAACAGTTTGGTATTCTAATTTGTTGGTGCTCGCTACTCTAATCGCTACGCAACAAGCGTTGGAAGGCCGCCACTTGAGTACCTTTCTTATCTATTACCGTTATACCATATTAAAAGACCACAGTTGAACAAAGGCCTTCCCTACAAATTGATTGTTATTAGGAAGACGGTGTTGCCCACCTCCTGGCTTCTTTCCCTCTGTCACCTTTTACAATATCCACGGGACGACATGGCATAGTAAATTTTCTTACAACGCCAGTTTCTTCTTCATCGCATGCTATTATTTTTCGCACTATATGCGAGTGTTATTGCCACTTCCGTATGTGATAAGAATTGAAGGTGTTGATAATGACATTGTTCCGACCGATTTCAAACACGGTCATAAACCCGGAATATTTAAACTGTTTTTATAGCTCACACCACCCGATAACCATCAAGTGAGCCATGCCCTCGTTTGTCACCTTTACTTATATTTACTTATACTAGACAAGTGCGAGTAGGACATATACATTTAATTATCTATACGTAGAGGGTTCATCCATCCTGGGAATTATAGGTAACACAAGCACCGCACATTTATGAAATTGGAATTATTATATCCACCCTCCTATTATATTATATTAAACTATCTCCTTTTTTATGTCTCATTTCTAGATTACATTTCTTGATGAATAAAATATAAACACTTACGCAATCATCTTCTACACAAATAAATAAAATTGAAATGTCTGTTTGTAATCTCAAAATAACCGCATTTTACTAATTGCACATGAAAGTATATACGGTACTTATAACAAAAACATAATTTTTAACATTTTTGTCTGTTTGTCTGTCTACCTGTCTGTCTGTCTATCTGTCTGTCTGTTTGTTCCGCCTAATCTCCAAAACGGCTGGACCGATTTTGACGGGACTTTCACTGGTAGTTAGCTCATGTTATAAGGAGTAACTGAGGCTACTTATATTTTAGAAAAATATTTAGGGTTCCGCGCAACAAAATTAAAACCCTAAATTACACGCGGGCGAAGTCGCGGGGAACAGCTAGTAGTAAATAAAAAGTAAATAAAAGAGAGATTTATAAGAAGAGCTAGCTTTTTGTAATTCCATTTTTTTTAAATAAAAAAAACGATTCCCGCTATAGTTATTTCTTACCTCACGGCCAAGATGATCTCTTAGATAATATCATGTAACTGTGACCAAGTGTATAACAGACAAGCGACCATTCTAACGGTAACCATTAGTTATCTCAGAAGTGACAAATAGTCGTGTTTCGTTGACCAACCGGTTATGGATATGATTGATTACGGTTTTAGACGTCTTAAAAATAAATGTCCGATCTTATGTCATATCGCGAATTTTACTATTATTTGCTATTGAGAAAATAAAGATCGTTGAACTTTTATGTTGATTCCATAAAACGTTGTTCATTAAACGTACTCAAACACATATAGATACTCGTACTTAGAATATATTTACTTACGCCAGTATATTCTAAGTCTATGCTCAAACATTAGATTCATTCAATGCCAGATTAAAGACCATTATCTGTGGCTATAACGTTAAAAGTTAATCGTCTTTGAAGTACAAACCTCACAGAAAACCAGCGTGAAGTAGAGGTTTACCTCTGCGTTTCGCTTGGTGAGTGCAGGTGGCCGGAGGCCCTTTTTACTGGAAATGAGGCATTCCATCTTAGTCCTCACGGGTGACAACGCATCTACATTTTGATTTGTAATAGAGGATATATGTAGATGTCTATGGGCCGCAGCAACTACTTACCATCAGGTGGACTGTGTGCTCGTTTGTCACCCTTATCATATTAAAAAAAAACATTTATTGAAATCCTAATTTTTTATTGTAATGCACTCTGACTGTTTACTCGTTCTTTTAATAGTCGTAAACGCGGTTGTTAGTCATGTAGTCTTGGTTACAATTCCAAATCTCGCCAAAAATTAGTTATTCGGTTGTTCTGTTAAGAAATTCCCAGTAGAGGCCAGAAGTGAGGAAATTGCCGATGTTGTATCCCCGATCTTGCGTCTGAAGAGAGGAAATAGAGAGTGCACATGTGTTTTCGCACACGCTCGTGCCCTATAATCCTGTCCAATTCCCCGTTGAGACTGGCCGGCGTGTCCTAAATTCGGTATGGAAGTGATTGCTTATTTTAATGTACCCTACACATGGTTTTGTGTGATAGCGGCATAAGATATTTCATTACCACATACGAGTGATGTCTCGTGGGTGTGTTAGTTAGCGAGTGTAGTTTTCTGTATGTTTTGTATAAGTGAGAGGACATTGACACGTAGTTAATCTTCCTCTGTCAATCCGCAATAGTAACCCGACAGACAATAGTGCAAAACTTTCATAAGGTTTAAGCAAGTCTGTGTGTGGGTGGGTAATGTACGAATCCTTTTGTACTCATTGTTGTTCCTTGCTTTTGTCATTTTTATACAACAAAAATAAAGACAAAATTATTTTAAAAGTTATTACTTTCGACTGCCTATATCTTAACTTGATAAGTTTAAAAAAAAGTTGAAATGATTAATTATTGGTAAGTATGGCTACGGAAGTTTATGAGAAGTGGAATACGTAGTTATAAGGAACTACCAGAGTTATTATGCTACCAGATAAATATGCTAAATAAATATTTGAAAAATAGAAAACTGGTCTTCAATTCCTACTGTTACATTTGCCCCAAGCCTGTTACAACTAGCCCGAGGTAAGTTGTAACACTCGTCACATTTTTTTCTCTGAGCTATTTTTACAAGAATTTATCACAGGTTCGATCAAAATTTTATTTAAAATCGATAGTTGAACAGTAGCTCCTTCAAACAGTACTACTGTATTTCCTAAATACCCAACAAGTAAGCTTCCATAGCCAAGAAACGAAAAACTGTTACAACTAGCCCCCCGCTCCCCTACGTATTTATATGATTCACAACAAAGATGTAAACATCTTTCGTTCAAAAATAATTGTTACGGATCTGGATGTTTTCTACTAACTTCAAAAAGGAGCCGGTACTCATTGCAACTGTATGTTTTTTTTATATGTGTTACCTCATAACTTTTTACTGGGTGAACCGATTTCGAAGATTCTTTTTTTATTTGAAAGCTGGTGCTTCGCATGTGGTCCCATATACATTTGATCAAGGTAATTGACCAATAGTTTTTGAGTTATGCTTAATAATTTATGTAAATTGAAGTCGGTTGGACAAATTTTTTAATTTTTAATTATTTCTTGTGCAATTAATGTATATAAATTGTCTCCACGACACTGGAGAAAATCCATATAGGAAGTTAACCTTTATAAACGATGAAGGAAGAAAAAAAGTATTATAGAATCCATGACATTAATGAACTGTGCTCAACCTGAATTTAGATTTGCCTTGTGATTTGGAATCTAGTACCTAAAGTACACCTAAATTTTATGTCGTGTGTATAATACAATCTATATAAATATATTCTTAGGACAACTTTTGCCTTATATTATATTAATTTTATTTCATATTTTATTTTAACTTTTAATTAATAATAAATTTAATATAATAATAACCTAAATATATCTTTATATATAAAAACTAGCTGACCAGGCAGACGTTGTTCTGCCCTTTCCGAACGACCATTTGCTTTCCCAAAAAAGCTTCTGAAATTAGCAATAAAAAATTGAGGGTCACTTATCGGGATAAAAACTATCCTATATCTCAAGTTGGACCAAACTGCACACAGTCTGCAAAATTTCATTGAAATCGGTTTCATATGTCGAATACTTACAGCAACACGTGGTTGTTATACTACTAAATTGGAGCTTATATTAAACGTTTGTATTTTTAACATAGCGCCATCTATTAAATATTTACTCAATCCAGTCAACAGATATCGTCATCTGACAGAATCGTTTGGAGCTAACAGATAATTTTGACTGTCAAATAATAGACAAATAATTTTCAATAAAATAATATTGTATTGCGACTATAAATTGAGATGTAAGCTATCCTATCTTTTAAGTTGGACCAAACTGCACATTGACCAAAAATTTCATTGAAATCAGTTCAGTAGTTTAGGAGTCCATCGCGGACAAACAACGTGACACGTACTTTTTATATATAAAGAAGATTACGTGTCACATTGTTTGTTCACGATAAACTCCTAAACTATTGAAATGATTGCAATTAAATTTTGCACACTGTGTTCAGTTTGGTCCAACTTGAGAGATAGGATACTTTTTATCCCGATATTTTTCCTTCAATATTTTTTTATTACGAATTTAACGATTTTTTTATATGAAGGGTCGTCGAAAAAGACAGAGCAACGTCTGCCTGGCCAGCTAGTATAATTATATACTCGTCATTTTATTATTTTAGGTATTACTAGCGATTCGCCTCAGCTTCACACGGGTGATTGCTGGATCTCGACAATAGCGTCACCTACCGGTTTTGTCGCCGGCTGCCATTTGTGAATATAAACCATTCTGGAATCAACTTCATAACACACAAAATTTCATCAAAATCAGTGCAGCCGTTTAGCCTAAGATTGAGAAATGCTTTTAGCACTTAATCTGTCTTTTGTGTTGTTTTAAAGATTAAATAAATATAATAAATAAATTTTAGCGCCATCTATCGGAAGCTATCTGGGCTTTAACAGAATAGGGGACTAACTAGAGTGATCAATTATCTTACATCGCTAGAACTTGTTATTACTACCATCTTGTTAATTCAGAGCAACCACTGCTATATGACGGTTTGAAAGGAACAGTACCTACAATTAAATTAATTTGCTAGGCGTTTTATCATTGTTCCCTCACTTTTTATAAAACTAAAATGATGATAATATCATTAAAAAAATTCACATGGTCTATTGGTCGTAGAAGCGATGGCTAATCATAAAACACAATTCCCTGGCCAGGCCAAAACCACTTATTGGGTTTCTCTTTCAAAAAATATTCAGAAACAACCGGGAGTGAAGCAGTTGCCGGTGTTTTACCCACGTGCCTCTGGAAGCACTCTGGCTGTGTCGGATTACCGTCTCATCAAACTATAAGAGTAAGGGAATAGAAAGTGCACCTGTACTTGCGCATACGCTCGATTACTATAATCCTTTCCTTCGCAGAAGGCTAATCTTCGTTGAGACTAGCCGCCGTGAATAGAATAGAATAAAATAGAATTCCAAAACTCAGTCTAGAGGACATTATAATTATTATTAAAATGATGATATATTCAGTCCTTAGCAGTGACACCAATGATGGCTACTTTCTTTCAAGTAGGTTACAAATATATTACTTACAGGTTACTGTACAGAAAGTATACATTGTAGTGCGTTGCTGCAGGATATTATTGATAAAACACGAATGGGTGGGCTTGTAAAGAACACCAGCGTAACATAGCCACAAATATTACCACTGTGTTTCATACAGTGAGTATATAAAACCGGAAACCTCATTACTGGTAACGATACTCTTTTTACTGGAAATAAGGCATTCCATCTTAGTCCTAATGAGTGACAGCACATCTGTATTTGGTCCTTAATTGAGCAGGTGCCCATAGGCTACAACATTCAGTTACCATCAGATGGAATTTGTGCTCGTTTGACACCATTACCCCTAATTAAATAGAATAGTTGCTTGTTTTATATGTGATAGAGCCACTCTGCAGCTATATTATGATTATTATACTGAGTTTGCTATGGTGACTGTAGAGAACTAAAGTCACTTTTTAGTGGAAACGAGGTATTCCTCTTAGTCTTGGGGTCCATTACGCATCTACATATTGATTTTTAATCCAGGAAAGATTTTATGGACCACTTCGTCCTCTTACGATTTGGTCTGTCGACCCGTTTGTCACTCCTATACTATAATAAAGTGAGGTAGTGCTGAGACAGATTACTTAGTAAAATATTACGTAGCCCTAAGCTTCTATTCAGGAATCACATATCGTTTTACCACCGCCAATTTAGGAGTAGTATGTCGGTCGGTACTCTCTACATGAGGTCACGCTCGTATAACATCACCTTGACAAACCCATCTGATAAGGAAGAAACAAAGTTAAGGCACTTTATACACCAGAGTATTAAAACAAAATTGAACTTTTAATAGGAAGTAAAAGCCGACTTCAGAGAAATAAAAATAATAAAAGCTTACGAATTCGACGCTTACACAAGTGCACTGTATAGAAGAATTAAAACTCCGACTCTAGAAGTTATTATATGGATTTTTTTTGTGGTTTAGCTATTTGCACTCGAATTTATTTTTTTTAAAACATAATTTTTGTCTTCAGAAGTAGTATAATAAATAACGCATTCTCAAGGTTACAACTAGAACATCATCTAAATATTTATTTTAAAAACTGCGTGCACTATTCTTTTTCCCTTGGGACTGAAAAAATTATCTTATTTTTTTAATCTCTGAATTATAATCTATTTAATGAACAAAGAATCATTAAAATCTGTTCACCATTCACGTAGATATCGTGTAATACATAAAAAGATAGAAAATGCAAAAATAAAGTCCGTTTCATAATTTAGCAAATACATTATATCTCTATACCTTATTTATATCTCTCTAATTTTACACCTTGACACCTCACGATGTATTGGCTGCAATACATCGTGAAGTGTCTTCGTAAAGAGAGGATCCTTTAACCCATTTCATCCATACTGAGAGCAGCGTCATAGGTCCAAAACATCTGGAATCGCAATCAACAACCCTTCTGCGAAGCGTAGACGTCATCATAATTTATCCTACAAAGAAAGAGGCCCAGCAGTGAACATTAAAGTGTTGACGAACAAGAAGTCTGAACTTCATAAAATACGTGAAAGCTTTTCAATAAAGCACGTAGAATTATCATAACTCCAAAGATCACTAATATATAAAATGCTAAATGATTAATAGTTATTTCTATGGTTATGAAATTTGTAATCGTACGTATTAATAAATTGTAAGACTTATGAACATTTAACGATCTCACTTGAGTGTTAAAAAACTAACGAAAAGTGTGTAAGAAAAATCCGGGACAATATTGTCATAAACATGCCTATAATCCTGTCAAACGTATGGTGATTACAAGTTACAACAATCGTTAAAACAAGAAAGTGGCCTTTGTCCAGACGTTTACGAGTATCTGTGATACATAATTTCTATCTGTTGTAATCACGACTAATGATTATGATGTATTAAGCTATAAAACCGAGTGACACGTTAGAATTTAAATTTAAATGTTTTGAAAAGATTTTAAAATCCTAATGATTTCTTATATTTGAATGAAACTTTTTTACGGATGTTATGGCGTTAACTTATTTTATACTCCCGACGTTTCGAGTACTTTGCTGCAATAATAGTAGAGTAGAGAGAGGAGAGTAGTAGTGCAGTAGTAGTTGTAAAAAGTAGTAATTCATTCAATTAAAAATATTTTCAAATTTCAAATATTTAGAAATTAAGTAGATATAGAGCTACCGCCAATATAGTGAATAAAAACCTTTTTTTACCTAAGTCGTGAGATATACAACGCTTTTTGTTATAGTCTCATTACGTGTTCAGTTACCATTTCATAAATATTCTATTCACCATAAAACCAAAACCATATAAAATAAACATAGCAAGCTAACAGCATAGCAAAGTGGCGAAGCAATCAGCTTTGTAGCGGTTTCTAACGGAAAAAAATATTCATAATAGGAGGTTCAGATGCCTGGGTGATCAGTAATCGATTGCTGAAAACAGAATTTGAAATTTCGAAACCGTTCTCGAGATAATCGTGGGACAGACGGACAGCCGGACGGACAGACGGACAGACAGACAGACGGACAGACGGACATACGGACAGACATCGTGAAATCAATAAGTGACTTCGCAAGCTTCGCCACTTAATAATCATATTATAAATCTTTATATATTGAATTTATTTAATTATAGAACCGTAGCAAATAATACTACATACAAGTGATAAACAAATTAAATTAAAACATAAAAACTTCTAATTTCCATAATAAATAAATTTAAGGAAAAAAGTATTATACAAAAGTATACAGTATGTAAAGCTTAACTTAAGTAAAAAATATTTGCTAAATCGTCGCTGTCAGTGCCCAAAAGACTGGCTGAGTTGCCTCGCTTTATTGCGATGCTGATTCGCTGATAATAGCTGATCTGAAAATATCTGCCAGCTTTTGGGTCACCAGAGACATTGACAAGGCTTGATGAGATATCTCTATACAAACGCCTTGCTTCAGGATCCCTCTTCCCTAGCGTTTCTACACCAAACGGCACAAACATGTATCCCTCTCCGAAGGCCGCATACTTGCGCCGCTTGTTGGATTCGGCAACAGCAGCAGCCGCGTCTCTCTTCTTTGCAGTCGCCGCGAGATGTGATGGCGCTAATGTATCAACACAAGTCGCATTACATACCAAGAAGCGCCCATTTTCCCATGAAATGGGCGTCATTCCATCAGGTACCTTGCCATCGTCCTGCAATATACCGCTTGGCTTTAAAATTGCAGGTACGTTGGCACTGGTTAAGGCCCGTCGAATGGCGTTATTAATAGCTACATGGCGATGATGCGGCCAGTGCTCCCCTGGCACGCCAGGTCGTGGTCGTCGACCTCTTTACCATAGCGACAGCGATGGAGCTCAATGGTTTTTAAACCTAATCTCAGGCTAATAGGAAGAGAGAAAGTAATACAAGAAAGTATACTATCCAAGAATGTTCCGATATTTGATGAGGGCAGAGCATTCAACCAATAGCGCGACTTTTTCTCCTCAGATGCTAGGAAATGAGCTCACTCTATAGGGTTTCCGTAATTTCCTAAAAGGTTTTTCTGAACCTGTATACTAAGCAGCTCAGCAGCCAAACTCCGGTTAATTATTTATTGAGAATATTATATATACTGAATTTTATTTTGTACATAAAGGCAAGCTCAGCGCCCCCTCGAATCTTGCGCCCTAGGCTCGAGCCTAGTTAGCCTGTGGGTAAATCAGGCCATGACGATCGGTATAAAACCCATGATACCGTCCACATCATCTAGATCCTTGGCGGTCCACCATTATCCTCTACTTATAAGGCGTTTTAGGGAAAAATAGTAAGAATAATTTTATTTTCGACATGTACAATATTTTTGAGCGCACACGTGAATAGTAGACATAACGTGTTACTAGGTTGCCAACCAATAGAAATCTCGGCGATTGATCGTCACCATGCCATCAGCTGCTTTTCGATGACAGCTCTTTGGTATAGCGATTTCAAAAATTTGCAAAACCAACAAGATGTTTCCTTGTAAAATCTATAGGTTACTCAACTGAAATAATATCTACAGCGGCACTTACTGAGTCCAATTTTGAATCGTTTAGACCATCCAGGGTTGTACTCGAACACACACTGTAGTGTTATACTACTTACATTTCATTGTACACTAATTCTCCATTCTGTTTTGATATTCTGCATTCATGTTTTGCATCACTTTATACTATTTCTCCGTTCTGTTCTTGATTTTCTGCATTCATGTTTTGCATCACTTTATACTATTTTTCCATTCTGTTTTTGATTCTCTGCATTTATATTTTGCATCACCTTTATTTATATAGGATCCTGTAACGTTTTTACACAATAACATATCATTTTACTGCGTATTTTCACACTATTTAGTACTTTTAAACTAGCTGTCAACGAAGCCTTACCTTTTTTTGGTCTTTTATTGAATTCTCTGTAACTCTACAATTTCAGGCTTCGGTGCGCTGTCGCGCATCAGTTTTTCCTATTTGAATAATATCTCATTTCTTACTTAAAGGTAAAGATTTTCCAATTATATTCCTAAAAACCAAAAATTTTATATTTGATAACCATTGTTTTTGTAGTTGTCATGGTAACTTTTATTCAAATTCGTCTCTGGTTTGATGTTCTTTCTTCATAAATACTTTTTGGCTGTAGGTCATTTACAATAAATTTCCTTTTAATTTAAATAATTTTTCCGTTCTCTCTAGAAAGATATAAAAGCCGAACAATCGGTGAAGAAATTCAGTTTTGCTTCAGTTCTCGTATCGGAAGCATCTTCTAAAGGCCTTATCCCGGGGCCGCTCAGCCCCGGGATCCTGCAAGCCTCTATCCTGCCTGAAGCCACTGGACTCTACGATCCGTTGCTCTGCCTGAAGTCGCCGGATCCTACAAAACGTTGCTCTGCCTGAAGTCGCCGAGATCCCACAAGTCTCTACTCTACCTGGAATCACCGGAACCTACAAACCTCTGTCCCGCCTGCAGTCACCGGATCCTGCAGGCCACTGCGCTGTCTGAAGTCGCTGAGGATCCTGCAAGCTCCTGTCTGGGCTGAAGTCGCCGATCCTGCAATCGCCGCATTCACCTGAGGTCGTCCCCTAGAGACGCCCACGCCTACCCACCTACGCCGTGCGTGCTCGTTCCAGGCGCTGAGAGCACGCTTGGGATCTTCGGACTCAGCTACGACATAAATCTTTTTTTTATTACCTTTTTTTTTAAAAAATAATTTGTAAATCACATCATCCATCCTCACATTCATACTCCATTTTTGATATATAAAATTGTAAATACTCTTTTAAAAACTTAAATATATTATTGTCTTGGTCTATTTGGTTGTTTTGCTGATCGTAGGTTAGGTTTTCCTTCTCTTTTAATTGTCGCTTCACGACAGTTTGGCGCCCAACGTAAAAGTCCTCTTTCTCTCTTAATTCTTCACCTTTACTGCGCCTTGTCTAGTTCCTTTTGATTTAATTGCTTTCCCTTTTGTTCTTAACTTACTATTCATCATTCATTTACACATCCTTTTCATACCTTCAAAATTCTAAAACAAAACTTCTTCTAGTTTTTCAACTTATTTGGATTATATTTAGGCCTACAAATAACACTTCATTTACATTCATCACTCTAAGTTACATTCATCACTATAATATTTTTTATTCTAGATAACTTAGATGTACGATTTTTAATAATATTTTTATTTCTTAAACTTAACTTTACACGTAATTATAACAATGAAAAGGGTTATTAAGTACGAATTCCTTAACAAGGCCGAACTTGAATACGAAGTGAAGATTAGATGTGAGGAACCAGCTAATACTGTTTTGCTTCTAAAAAAACAAGTTTTACGTTTAGTTGCGAATTCTCACCCTGAAGATATTCTGACTTCTCCGATTCCGATCGAGGATGACTTGTCTCAAATTGATTCTACATTGACCTATCTGGACTGTAAAATTAAAAAATTTTTACAAGGTGAAACCAAATATTTACGACTAATAGAAACTTTTATTAACCATGTTTTTCACAGATTAGAGCGAATAGATACTGACTTATATCCAGACTTTAAAGCTAATTTCGAGACTTTGAAGATGAAATATGACGCTATGGCTAAACAATTCGAATCCTTGACTCCACCTTCAACTGAAAATGACGTTCCATCACTTGACCCTCCTGTTGACCCGACTGTTACGGTTGATCCGACTGTCACGGAACTCCCTCTTGTTTCTCAAACTTCTATTCAGGTCCATACCCCGTATCCTCCACCACCACCTCAATCTTTTTCTCCATCCAACGTCTTCAAAGATCTGAAAAGACACACCTTCAATGGTAAAAGCTGTCCAAGATCCTTTCTTCAAAAACTGGAAGAATACTGTATAGCTCGTGGCTTGTCCAAAGACTTGTTGATTTCACAAGCGTTTGAAATTTTCACTGACAATGCTCTTCATTGGTTCAGATTTAAATATAATCAGAATCCAAACTTAACGTGGAACGAACTTTCTTCATTATTAATCAAAGACTTTGGTGGTTTTGATTATAATCACAAACTTTTAGAAGCGATTAGGAATCGAACCCAAGGTCGAGGTGAACCTATTGTCATCTATATTTCCATCATGTCTGGAATGTTTTCTCGTCTTTCGAAGACACTTTCTGAAACAGAACAATTGGAGATTATTTTGAGGAATATTCGCCCATGTTATTCTGTCTTCGTAGCTCTAAAAGACATTGACTCTATCGACTCTCTTTTGGCTACTTGCCAAAACTATGAAAAATTCCTAGACAGAGACAAACAATTTAAAGAACCAAATGTACAACAAAGTCCTCTTATTTCTGAATTCAACTACAAGCATTCCACTTCAAGTTCAGTTGACTCTTCAGATTTTTCTAATAACTCAAGACCTTCTCCTCCCCTCATGAATAAATTCACTTCATCCTACAAATACCCTTCTAGGCAAGTTAATAGTCTCACTCAAACCAAAGCTCCTCAAGAAAGCTCCTTTTGTGTTCGCTGTCGTAAACAAGGTCATTCTTTAAACACCTGTACTCAACCACGATTCGTGATTTGTTTCAAATGTGGTCTTAAAGGTTTTAAAACTGCAGATTGCCCTACTTGTTCTCCCAAACCTAATACTAGTTCAAAAAACTAACTACTGACTTGAAAAGTAACTTAAACTTTGATAACGACGATTGGACTAATTGGATTAAAACAATTCAAAACTTCTTTTCTTGTTACAAAATCTCTTCTACACTCTACTCCAAGGAACAAGATCTTAATCGTCCATTCGTTAATGTCAAAATTTATAACTTAACTTTATCTGGTTTACTAGATTCTGGCAGTTCAGTAACTATTCTGGGTAATAATTCTCATTTGGAAATTCTTAAACTGGGCTGCAAACTTTTCAAGTCAGATCTTATTACTGTCTCTACTGCTAATAATCAAAAAATTAATTCCTTGGGTTATTTTGACTTACCTGTTCATTTTAATAATCAAACTCATTTAATTAAAGCTTATGTTTTCCCTGAAATATTTCCTTCGCTAATATTAGGTATTGACTTTTGGAGAAAATTTAATCTTTTACCTAGTGTTTTATCTTCTCTTAACTTTACAGAATCTAAATGTTCTGCTATCGAAATTAAAGATACTAAAGTTTTACCTTATGAGCATTTAACTCCTAACCAAAAGAACATCGCTAACGACATCATCCAACGCTTCAAAACAATTTCTTTTGAGGAAAAAGGTATCCTGGGAAGCACACATTTAATCACCCACAAGATTGATACTGGTGATTCTCTTCCAATCAAACAAAGATGTTATAGACTGTCTCCTGAAAAACAAAAGGCGTTAATTAATGAAGTTGACAAGATGCTGGGATGGAAGGTCATTGAACAATGCGAAAGTCCTTGGTTATCTCCAGTTCTCATCACTCCGAAGAAGAATGGTGAATGGCGTTTCTGTGTTGACAGCAGGAAGCTTAACTCAATTACACGTCGTGATGCTTATAAGTTGCCACTAATAAGCGAAATTTTGGACAACCTGAAGAATGCCAAATACTTATCAAGCATTGACATTGCAAAAGCATTTTGGGAAATTCCCTTGAATCCTGCGGATAAAGATAAAACTGCCTTTTATGTACCTGGAAGAGGTATGTTTAGATTCAAAGTAATGCCTTTTGGCCTCACCAACTCACTTGCAACTCTACAAAGATTAATGGATATGCTGTTTACTCCTGAATTTGAGAACAAGGTATTTTGCTATCTGGACGACATTGTTATTATTAGTGAGACTTTTGATGAACACATATCGCTTCTCATGAAAGTTCATGAAATATGCCAATCTAACTATTAACTTTGAGAAGAGTCAATCCTTCAAGAAAGAACTGAAATACCTTGGTTTTCTTGTGGACGAGTATGGTTTACGTGCAGATCCAGATAAAATAAAAGCTATTTTAGAATATCCTGTACCTACTTGCAGAAAAGAAGTACGAAGATTCATAGGCACCTGCAGCTGGTTCAGAAGATTCATTCCAAACTTTAGCACTATTGCCTCTCCACTCAACCAATTAACCTGTTCCGGGAAGAACGCTCCTAAATTTTTATGGAATTCACAAGCTGCAGCTGCTTTCCAGAAACTTAAAGAAGCCTTGGTAACTGCTCCTGTCCTTGCTTGCCCTAACTTCGAACTACCCTTCTCTGTACATTGTGATGCATCAAATTATGGCATAGGAGCAATGCTTACCCAACAACAAGATGATAAAGAAGTCGTGATTGCTTACATGAGTAAAGCACTAAATAAAAATCAACGGAACTACTCAACTACTGAAAGAGAAACATTGGCTGTAATAACTGCATTAGAACATTGGCGATGTTACCTAGACAATGGTAAAGAATTTACAATATATACTGATCATGCTGCGCTTAAATGGTTTCAGAATTTATCAAACCCATCAGGAAGACTTGCTCGCTGGACTTTACGCTTATCATGCTTTAACTTTGTCATAAAACATAAAAAAGGAAAGGATAACGTTGTTCCAGATTTATTATCAAGACATAAAAATCAAGAACGTCCTAATACACGAGAAACTTCACCTCAAGGCGTACATCCCATTACGATTGAAGAATCACCTGATCGTAGACTTGAACACTACAACAAAATTTTTCTCGGATGTTCCAACAATCCAGACGCATATCCCAACTACACTATCAGGGATAACAAACTTTACCGCTGTATCCATTCTCCCGATCGTCTAAACGATGACTTTATTTGGAAAGAAGTTCCACTACCTCAAGATAGACAGGCACTTATTGAAGCTAACCATGGTTCCCCTTCAGAACTCCATCTTGGTATCTTCAAAACATTCAAGAAAATATCATTAAAATACTATTGGCCTGGTATGTTTAAGGACATTGCTGAATTAATCTCGACTTGTGAAACCTGCTTAACCTACAAACACCCTAATCATTCTCCCTATGGTCTTATGGGTAAACCCAAACTTTGCTCCAGACCTTTTCAAACTATATCCTTAGATCTTATGGGTCCATTGCCAATGACTCGAAGACGAAATCAGTATATTCTAGTGATTAACTGCAATTTTACTAAATATACTATGATTTTTCCCCTTAAACGTGCTACTTCAGCTAATATTATTAATGTTTTGGAAAATTCAGTTTTTCTAGTTCATGGCATTCCTCAAACTATTATAATGGACAACGCTGTTCAATTTCAGTCGCGAGAATTCCACTCATTTTTAAATTCTTATAATGTTCCTTGTATTTTTCACACAGCTTTATATTGTCCTCAGGTTAATCCTACGGAGAAGTTTAATAGCACAATTATTACAGCTCTAGCATCTCTAGTAGGAGACGATCATAGATCCTGGGACAACCATCTTGCTAAGATTCAGTACGCAATGAACAGCGCTACAAATGTAGCTACTGGTTTTACTCCAAATTTTTTAGTCTTTGGTAGGGAAACAATACCTTGTGGTTCCTTCTATACTCCAACTCAGAACCTCGAGGAATTGGTATTTATGCCTCGTGATATTTACGCGTCTAATGCTGGTCTCCTCTCATCTATATTTCACAAAGTTCAAACTAAACTTCACATAGCTCACGCTAAAAATAGCGCTCGCTATGATCTTCGTCGGTCTTTTAAAGAATTCAATGTGGGAGACACTGTTTGGCGTAAAAACCATGTTTTAAGCGATGCCGGCGCATACTTTAATGCTAAACTTGCCCCTAAGTTCATCAAGTGCAAAGTGATAGCTAAACTGTCACCACTAGTCTATGTGCTTGAAGACCCTAATGGAGTTAGAGGCAAGTGGCACATTAAAGATGTAAAATCATAAATTTTCTTAACTTTTATTTACTATTAATTTGTATATATGTATAAATATCACCATCATTTTCACCTTATTATTTTTATTTCTTTTAATTTGTTTGTTTGTCGTCACTTTTTATTTTTATTTCAGACACATCTCGTTGGTGATGTTGCTGATCTCTGGCTTTGAGCCCTACCGCTCTGGCCGTTCTTAATCTTTACTTAAGTCATAGCGACTAAAGCTTACTTGAGGTATTTCTTTACCTTTATCTTCACTTGGGAGCAGCTGACTACTCCCTTAATTTTTATCTTCACTTAGGAGCGGTTGACAACTCCTTAAATAAGCCTGAATGTCCTTTTGAAAACACACTTCTAAGAGTGGTGTTTCTTCGACTAATTTTTTTTTCCCACACAGGAGCGGTTGACTACTCCTTAAATAAGCCTTAATGTCGTTTTGAAAACACACTTTTAGAGTGGTAGTCATTGAATGTGAACTCCACCCTTACCTGAATGCAGATGATGAATGTAAGAGATAGTATATCTGATTTTGACTGGTGATGTCTGTTTCTGCAAAGCTGTGTTTTTATGGTTTATTTTAGAATGTATATATCAAAATTTTTGCTGAGTCAAAAATTTTCCAGGGTCGGGGGGAAAATGTAGTGTTATACTACTTACATTTCATTGTACACTAATTCTCCATTCTGTTTTGATATTCTGCATTCATGTTTTGCATCACTTTATACTATTTCTCCGTTCTGTTCTTGATTTTCTGCATTCATGTTTTGCATCACTTTATACTATTTTTCCATTCTGTTTTTGATTCTCTGCATTTATATTTTGCATCACCTTTATTTATATAGGATCCTGTAACGTTTTTACACAATAACATATCATTTTACTGCGTATTTTCACACTATTTAGTACTTTTAAACTAGCTGTCAACGAAGCCTTACCTTTTTTTGGTCTTTTATTGAATTCTCTGTAACTCTACAATTTCAGGCTTCGGTGCGCTGTCGCGCATCAGTTTTTCCTATTTGAATAATATCTCATTTCTTACTTAAAGGTAAAGATTTTCCAATTATATTCCTAAAAACCAAAAATTTTATATTTGATAACCATTGTTTTTGTAGTTGTCATGGTAACTTTTATTCAAATTCGTCTCTGGTTTGATGTTCTTTCTTCATAAATACTTTTTGGCTGTAGGTCATTTACAATAAATTTCCTTTTAATTTAAATAATTTTTCCGTTCTCTCTAGAAAGATATAAAAGCCGAACAATCGGTGAAGAAATTCAGTCTTGCTTCAGTTCTCGTATCGGAAGCATCTTCTAAAGGCCTTATCCCGGGGCCGCTCAGCCCCGGGATCCTGCAAGCCTCTATCCTGCCTGAAGCCACTGGACTCTACGATCCGTTGCTCTGCCTGAAGTCGCCGGATCCTACAAAACGTTGCTCTGCCTGAAGTCGCCGAGATCCCACAAGTCTCTACTCTACCTGGAATCACCGGAACCTACAAACCTCTGTCCCGCCTGCAGTCACCGGATCCTGCAGGCCACTGCGCTGTCTGAAGTCGCTGAGGATCCTGCAAGCTCCTGTCTGGGCTGAAGTCGCCGATCCTGCAATCGCCGCATTCACCTGAGGTCGTCCCCTAGAGACGCCCACGCCTACCCACCTACGCCGTGCGTGCTCGTTCCAGGCGCTGAGAGCACGCTTGGGATCTTCGGACTCAGCTACGACATAAATCTTTTTTTTATTACCTTTTTTTTTTAAAAATAATTTGTAAATCACATCATCCATCCTCACATTCATACTCCATTTTTGATATATAAAATTGTAAATACTCTTTTAAAAACTTAAATATATTATTGTCTTGGTCTATTTGGTTGTTTTGCTGATCGTAGGTTAGGTTTTCCTTCTCTTTTAATTGTCGCTTCACGACAACACACACAAAAATTTCATCAAAAGTGTTCCAGCCTTTTTCGAGTTTTTGCGAGACTAACGGACAACAATTGATTTTTATATATAGAGATATCTTCTTTAAGGTAACAAAATGTTAACATATTGACAAAACCTACCAGAGTTAATACACAAATGCACTACTGGAACATCCCATCTTTATTATATATTTTTAATAGCTTATGTTCACAAAACTATAATAGGAAAATAAAAATAGGAATTATTTTACAATGGTACTGCTTAGTCCATTTTAAAATTTCTTCCGGTAGGCCTATTGAGTGATAGTTGAAAAAATTTAAGCCGATCCAATGTACAGTTAGATAACTATTTGATCCTTTTAAATTAAGTAAATTTTCTAATCTCACCAAAACCTCTGGTAAGATGAAACTGAACTGTATTCATGACTCTTTATTGTACTTCCCCACAAGTGGTAAAATAAAGAGATTGACTAACAAACGTTAAGTCTACCATATTTATTGTAAGTTACAAAAATAAATAAATAAAGACAGGTATTTTGATTTAATACCATTACACGAAGTCGCAAAAAGAAACATGAACCGAATTGAATGTATTAAAATTGATTTATTAGATAATAGCTGATTTTAAATTTTATCTGAATTATTGATTTTTTATAAGTAAGTTGTGAATAATGGGTAAAAACACTCAGCTAAATAATTTGCTAACTTGGTGGTATGGTGATATTGTACTAAATGCATTAAAACAGTTGAATGTTAACCTTTTCCTATTTTTTCCAAGTCTTTCAAAAAGCTATCTATCTAACAACTTTGTGAACAATAAATAATAACGAAACAAGTAAACATTTTATAATTTCACAGTAAATCGTGTACTTTTATGGGTATAATATTAGGTTATCCCGTTGCTGTATTATGGACCATGGTATTTTTATACAGGCATTCCAATAGTCGGTGTTAATTCGATTATTAATGTTCAGAGACCTTTTAACATTCTATTAGTGAAGTCCATATGAGGTTAAAGGATCCTGAGTCGTTGTATGAGTGTGTTGTTAAATGACATGTTGTCTGTTTAGAGCAGACGATGTCACCGTTATCCTATTATAAAAAAGAAATAGGTACCTCGTATTTGACGATGAAGAAAATGTCATGAGGAAACCTACACGTCTTAGAAGTTAAAAATAAATATTAATAAAGCAATTGGTAAATAAAAATACTCTCCTCAGAAATTAGAGGGACTCCTCTAATTTCTGAGTTTTTAAAATCCCTCTCCCATAAAAAATACCAGTAGTAAAAAATACAACTCTTAACTTTCTATTCTATTTGTGAAATAATTGACACAGTCATGTAACATTTTAGCGCTCATGATTTCTTACGTAATATGTTTTGAACGTGCTTCAAGATTTACAAAGATATATTGAACTACCTTAACATAGTCAAAATAAGTTACTTCAATTTTCGTAAAAGTGGACCAATGTCCTTGAAATGTAACATCTTTAAACGTAGCAGCTTATATATTTTTGCAATAATAACAAAATCACGTTCTGCTGAAGGTAAACAAGCAATTACTTTACAGGTTAATTAAATGATACTATCAAACCATCTTCATTGCTTTTTCTTGCAGTGCATTGGACTTCTTAAGTAAGTTCTAGTCACCTTAAAAAAGGAATGATTTAATTTGGCTACCTATATATATTTTAATCCCGTAGCAGCAATTTATGAGAATCCATCGCTTAATCTTATCTCTTATTATGTTTTTGGGGGCAATAAAATAATATCCGGAAAATCATGCGTTTTCTCTTCACAAAATATAACAAAAATTGTGTCAGGGAGCAGCTCCACGTTGCGAGGTTTTTGGTGAGATTGGTTAGTGATGAGTAACCATCGCCATCATTACAGCCCTACACATGTACCTATACTGAACATGGGCCTCCCTTAAGGAACCCTTCAATACATTGCTTACGAGTACGAGACTGCCAATCGAGAACATGTCTTCGATGTTCGGTTCATCGAGCTATATGGGTGGCCCCTCGTCACTTTAGCTTATTATGACGATTCCCCTGGTTTTTGTAACGAGTCATTTCATCATAATCAACGCATCTACATGTTGATAGTCAGGTTAGATGTAGGCGTCTATGGGCTGGGCAATTTTACCATCATGTGGACTGTGAACTCGTTTCTCACCCTTGTATAGAAGTAAAACTATATAAAAGTAACTTAGCAATGTCAACATAAATACAATGGAAGATGTTATGTTGGTTTTAAGAACACGGGTTTCTCATCTTACGAATGTTAAGCTTTGATTCAGAAAATGTAGTCGGGTTTGAGAAATAAAATTAATGATAATAACTCGTAGGTACTGCTCATTTCCTACTATCTTCATTTCTTGATGATGTTTGTATGATGCTTGTCGATTATGATTTTAGCGACATCTCTCGGATCGCGTCGGAAGCTATCAAATATGCAGAAGATAATTGTTAAGTGTATTTTACAAACAACCTTAACAGTTATTCTCTGCGTAGCAACCACACGCAATTGGCCTAATGACCCTCATTTGCCATAATCGTTCCGTGCCCGAGAAAAGGTTTGCTCGATAATTGGATGTAGGCCAGGATACGAGGCTGTAGCTTTATACCTAAATCATTTTTTATTTTAAATTAAAGTTACAAACAAACGTACAGTCCAAGTGAGCGTAAGTGGCTACTGCAACTCAAAGATGTTAATGCTTTTTAAAACGTAGCAGATTTCATCTTTCTAGGGCTTGTTCATTTTGATTTTAACAATGTAGGTACCTGCTTAGCAGCAGTGCCTGCACTGTTGTATTTACAGTCCAAAGGGAGAATCTGCTTAGCGCCAGTATATTTACAGACTGAGGTAGGGTCGTTGCGCTGGTTTTCGGCCTTTTAGTGGAGTTGTTAAATTTTAAGGTACTAGAAAAAATAATTGCCATTATGTTGTCCCAGTGCTGTTAATGTTAATTTGTAGCTTACATAATGTAGTTTTCATTTTTGTAACTCATTGATGCTACAAGAAAAATCTCTTTTTTATAATAATTTTTGATGTGAAAAATATGTAAAATGCTAGTTTTCGGCCCCAAATTTTAATTTTCGGCCCACAAGAATTTTAGTTTTCGGCCACTGCATTAGACACAATATAAAAGGTGCCTTAACCTTAACTTAATATAATTTTTGTGAAATTGTAATAAAATGTCGTGTCGTCAAATATGGCAATCAAATCTTCTCATTTTTTTGTACTTCCTCATATTTTCATCATCATCAGCCTTACCATTACATCCCTTCACAAGTCCACTGCTGAACGTAGGCCTCCCCCAAAGGAACGCCACAAAACACGGTCCTGAGCCACCTGCATCCATCCATGCAGCATGTCTAACCAGGTCGTCACTCCATCTCGTGGGGGGACGCCCTACACTTCGTCTGCCGTTACGAGGCCGCCATTAGAGAACTTTGTTCCACATTGGTTGTCGGTTCTTCGAGCTATATAGCCACCCCATTGCCACTTCTTACTAACCCGTTGGGCTACGTCGGTCACTGGATCTACTATGGATATCCTCATTTCTAAGTTTATCACGCAGAGAAACTTCGAGCATAGCCCTCTCCATAGCTCGCTGAGCAACCTTGAGCGTCCTCATCCGGCCAGCAGTGAAGGACCACGTGTCAGTTCCATAGGTCATCACTTGCAACACGCACTGGTTGTACAGTCTCGTTTTGAGGTATGCCTGACGAGAAGATGTGCCGTAATTTCCCGAACGCTGCCTCATATTTTAGTCCAACAAAATCTATACATCTCAAATCCATTTGGTGCAAAAGTCACATCCAATTTTTCCATATCTTCTTCTGTATCGCTTATTAAAATGTCGTAACACCAGGTACAATTTACTTTTACCCTTTCATTTTCCTTCATGGAATTCTTGGATTTTGCGATTTTTCGTTTTTGGACTTTAGCACTTTTTAACTTTTCTTTTTATATTCTTTTCTTTTTCAAAATATCTTATCTTTTTTAACTTAGTTCTAACTTCTCTATTTTAACTTTCTCTTTATTTTCATAAACTTTTCGCCACTCTGCACATCAAATTGCTACAGAAGAAGGTGTACGTGTACTGTTAATGGTTGATTTTTTACGAGTTCCGGTTTAAATAAATGTTTTTCTATTGCATCTCTGTATTCTTTATTTGACTGTACTAATCTGTTTTATTAGAATATCAACTAGCACATTTTCTGAAATTTCAAAGGGGTTGTTTGTTATCATCGGTGTTAGTGGTGGTGGTATCATTGTGCCCATTGTACTACTTTGAGTCGTTATTATTGCATTACTGGAATCTATTACCATTAACGGCATTGTCAGTACTGTTTTTTTTTGTTTTTTTTATTATAGGAGAGGGGGCAAACGAGCATGCGGCTCACCTGATGGTAAGTGACTACCGTCGCCCATGAACAACTGCAACACCAGGGAGGGAATTGCAGATGCGTTGCTGGCCTTTTAAAAAGGAGTAGGCTCTTTTCTTGAAGGTCCCTAAGTCGTATTGGTCCAAAAAATCGCTGGTGGTAAATTATTTCACAAGGAAGTTGTGCGAGGAAGAAAACATCTTCTAAATCGCACAGTGGTGGACCGCCAATCATCCAGATGGTGCGGATGGTATTTGAAGTTCTGCCGCGATGTGCGTTCGTGAAATTTGGCGGCTGGGAATCCGAACAATTCCTCAGAGCACTCCCCGTGGTAAATACGAAAGGAAATGCAAAGAGATGCAACATCTCTTCGCAGCGCCAATGAATCGAGCCGATCGGAAAGGATGCGGTCAAGTGGAAGGAGCTGACACTGGGGAGCCCCTGGCCAGAGATGGCAACAGTATTCCATGTGAGGCCGAACTTGCGCCTTGTAAAGTTGCAGGCAGTGTGCCGGCATGAAATACTGTCCCGCTCTGCTGAGCACGCCAAGCTTTTTAGAGGCCGATTTGGCCTTCTCTTCCAAGTGACCACGAAACTGCACGTCACTCGGTATGTCGACGCCGAGGATTCCGATACTGGGTGAAGCAACTAGGGGAGTGCCTTGAAACTGAGGAGATACGACAAAGGGGTTCTTTTTAGTGGTAAACGCGCAAATTTGTGTCTTCTGAGGATTAAACTGGACTAGATTTAGTCGCCCCCAATCCGAGACTTTGTTCAGCAAAGACTCGACTTCAGACACATGTTTGTTCCGGTACTCGGCGATGTTTTCCCGAGAAATATTGTCACGGCCGATGTATAGAGCATCACCAGTGCTGTCATCCGCATAGCAATGAATGCTACCGGTTTGCAACATATCATTGATATGCAGGAGAAATAGCGTTGGTGATAGCACGCAGCCTTGTGGAACACCAGCGTTAATATGCTTGTAGTTGGAGCATGTACCGTCTACAACGACCTTGATGCTCCGATCTACAAGAAAGCTGGTGATCCAATTGCATAATTTCTCGGGAAGCACATAGGAAGGAAGCTTCGAAAGAAGCGCTTTGTGCCAAACCCAATCACACTGTTGTCATTGGTAGCCTTATTTGAGTTGGGATTACAAGAACATCATCTAACGATACTGAAGAACTGATATCCAAATAACTTCGTGACAAATGCAATGTTGAAATGTTGTTATCGATAAACGATAAACGATTGTAATGCATCGGTAGATGAATTCATAGTTACTAGAATATCGCCAACCATGTTTTTTTTCTGCCAGATTTATTTTAAATGTTTCAAAACTTTTCTTGTGGAAACTAGGGCTGCGTTAGTTATTTCTTTAGAAATATATTTTTTCTAGTATCTGAATTTTCACTAATTAGTCTTTCCGGGGTATTCCGGGCACATTTTGAGTAATCCACTACATGGTGATCAAATTCATTAAGTCCACATTTTCTGAAACCATTTACTAATTATATTTCTGTGGAAAATTTTTCTTTGGAGGTGCCATCTGAAGAAAATAATGTCTTATTGAATCTTCTTCCTAAAACGCAACGTGAATGAAATATTTCATGAAATGTCCGTCAACCAAAGCAGTATTCTATTTTCGGCTTCCCTATTCTTTCATTTAATTTTTAGTTGGCCGCAAACTAAATAGTAATTTTAGACTCAACCTAGTTTTCGGCCATAACTAAAATGGGTATATTATTTTCATCAATAACCATTCAAATTACAATATTTGGTGGCCGAAAACTGAAAGCTAGTGTCTTCGCAAGGATACAATTCATTATAAATAAGAAAGAAGACTAATGGTAGGTAACCAAATAAATGAAAGAGACAAAGTGTTAGGGTAAACTCGGGCTACTTTCCGGCCACATGGCCGATAACCAAATAATAGGAAAATTTTATGTGTCACTTTCCTTTATTATTTATTAACTTTTACAATAAAATATTATAGAAATCTATGTGAAAATTTAAAATTAAGTTATTTATACAGTGAAATATAAGCACAATATTAAATAATCATTGTAAATACAGCGCAAAATTTACTTTTGAGTGAAACGCGCGCCACTATTTTTTTTTTGCACGATCTTACTCTCTTTGACAGCTCCTGAGCCGACGTCAAACTGAACTATTTATTATAAATCGCGTGTTGTGTTTACTTGATGAAGTAATGTTGCAATATATAATGCAACTATTTACAAATGCATTAAACTTAATTTTGGACGATAATATTTATTAAAATCGTTATTAAATCAAATTTACTGCATCACCTGGTGCCAAAGGCCGAAAACTAGACCCGGTCGGCTTACCGGCGCAACGACCCTATTCCATCTTAGAGCTCAGAAGTAGTTCTTGAGGTTGGTTGCAGGTGCCTTATGCCCATGGGCTGCAATAACCATTAATATTAGTTAGACTATAAGGTTCTTTGTACAATCCAAATTTTTTATGTATTTTTTTTTATAGAATAACGGTGACAAACAAGCACACAGTCCACCTGATAACTGAATACAGTGCTTACTCCTATACAGTTTATAATGCAAATGCATTGTCAACTTGAGGATTAAGATGGAATGCCTCGTATCCAGTACAAAGGGACTCCGGTTCTCTTTTTTATAGGGTAGGGTGACAAATGAGCACGCAGTTCACCTGATGGTAAGTGGTTGCTGTGACCCATAGACATCCACATCTATCCTCAAAAAAGAATCAAAATGCAGATGTGTTGTCACCCGTGAGGACTAAGATGGAATGCCTCTTTTCCATTAAAAAGGGTCTCCGGTTTTCTACACTAACCATACGAAACACAGCAGTACTGAGATGATATTTTACAGTGGCATTTTAAGAGCGTGGTCCTCCTCCGGTAGAGCTGACCTATTCGTGTTTATGTCTTCAGCACAATCATGATATTCTGATGATGGGAAATGTATCAAGCAATTAACTTTTCTTCTAATTGTTAATAAATTAACAGTAACAATATCCAAACTGAGAACGACTTTAGAATATTTGTACTTAAATATAGACGGTCTGTTTTTGTGTCTGTATGTCTTGCTTACACTCTGATTATAATTAACAGTTTTCTCATAGTTAATTTAAGATATATTTATTCAATTGGCGATCATCCCATGTTCGCTATAAATCACTTGCAGTCACGAGTACCTAAGAAACTTTGCATAAAGTTTGTTCAGAGACTTCGTCACGTTTGTTGCGTTATGCACACACGTCACGCGGCAAAGTAACATTTTACAAAGGATATTTTTGAAGTGGAATCTTCTTTAGAATCGTTGTGATTGGAAACCAGATGAAACGAAAAGCGACACTAAAAAGAGACAAACATATATATACATCTCATAGACTTAGCATATACTGGCGTATATAGATCTATAGGATTTAGCCTACGAGATAATGAAGTAGAATACAGTGTAGTAAGCGAAAGTAGCCTATTGACAGGATGCGGACCGCGAGCTCTAAAGGTTTTGGGTTCGAATCCGCCATTCGACTTCTGTCGTGAACCACCCCTAACATAAGCATTTTCAGCTTACAAGTAGTGGTTAAAGGGTGTATTATTAGTAATGTTAATATCACTGCCAGATTTTTTTTAAGCAGTGTTTCCTATTATCTTGATCTCCTCTTTGTGCGGTGCTTTAGAGATGGTTAATATACATTTTAACTGTTAAAATAAACAATTAAAACAATTAACTAATTTAATAAATAACTAAAATTAACCATAATCTATACAAATAAATAAAATTGAAATGTCTGTTTGTAATGATAACAGCTTTTTACTAAATGCATATGAAAATATAATCGATACTTTTTGTCTGTCTGTCTGTTTGTTCCGGCTGATCTCCAAAATGGCTGGGCCGGTTTTAACGGGACTCTCACTGGCAGATGGCTGGTGATATAAAGAAAAAATACTTTTATTTAAGAAAAGGAATTAGGATTCTGCTAAAAAAAACATGAAATCCAATCGTAATAACTTCCAGGCGAACAAAGTCACGGGTCACAGCAAGTATTAAATAAAATTATAACATCCAATACATTTATTAAAAATCCACGATTTTATTTTTATAACTTCAGCCCATCTAGCGTCTATTTGACGTACCACCTTAATAATCAAACAATATTTTTTGTTTAATAAAATTACTTTACCCATAGAATGTAGTAGATGGCATTAAATAGTAATTTTATTCGAATACAAAGGATATTTTGGTTTATTGTAGGAAAAATTTGGCTTACATGTGTTTAAAAATAAGAGTTATAACATTTATTTACTATAAAATTAAACTTTTATCTTATATTTTTTATGCTGCACTTGTAGTTGAAAATTATCATCTATGTATACAAATCATTTTATGTAAATCTCTTTGATACAAATAAATAAAATTTAAATATCTGTTTTTAATGTCAAATTAACAGAGTTTTACTAATTAATTATTATGAAAATATATACGGTACCTACCAAAAAAAAATTAAAATTTTTGTCTGTCTCTTTGTTTGTTCCGGTTAATCTCTGAAATGGCTGGACCGATTTTCATAGTACTCTTACTGACAGATGGCTGATGTTATAAGGAGTAACTTAGGCTACTTTTATTTTAGAAAAAGAATTATGGTTCCACGCAATAAAAAAATACCCATGAAATCCCATCGTAATAAATTTCACGCGCACGAAGTCGCGGGAAACAGCGGAATCATTAGCCGTGATTTTTTTATTTACTATCGAATTTCATTTGATGTTTGAAGGTTTCACTTCTACCATGTGTGAGCTGCACACGTTTTCTTTTTTTTATATAATATTATTTTAATTTTATTTTTTATAATTTATAACGCGTGACGGTAATGCTATTTTTTTTTATAGGATAAGGGTGACAAACGAGCACACAGTCCACCTGATGGTAAGTGGTTGCTGTGGCCCATAGACATCTACATCTATCTTCGATTACGAATCAAAATGTAGATGCGTTGTCACCCATGAGGACTAAGATGGAATGCTTCATTTCCAGTAAAAAGGGTCTCCGGTTCTCTACACTCACCGAAACACAGCAGTGTTAAACTGCTATTTTACGCTATTATTCAAACTACTGCAGTAAATAGACACCTGCAGCCAACTTCAAACAAGGAAGGCCATGTGGCCAGAGTCGACTCTGAAAATAAGGTTGGCATGTAAACACTTAGTAAAAAAGTGATATTATCTAACAGAATAGCTAAAAAATCTATTGTCTTTTTTTTATTTTATACTCAACAGTTCGGACTTAAACTAATCCCATGTAGTTCAATAATATGCTGTACATCGACTGTCTTGCAGTTTACATTGATACTGTAAAAGTAATGTCATGCTGTAAAAGTCACCTGTATATCTATATCGATTTATATAAATATATACGAGGGTAACACTGAAAGTTCTTAGAAAATCAAAATCTGAACAAACTAGCAAGTTATTAGTTTTATTATATATTTTGAAAATAGTGTCCATTTACATCAATACATCGCCGCATCCTAAGGAACCACTGAGAAAATCACTTTGCTCACCGTCCTTAGAGGTCTCTTCGACAGCATTTTGAAACACAGCCACTGCCTCCACAGCGTCCATAAAAGGTTTTCCTCGAAGTTTTTCTTTTATTTTCGGAAATAAATAAAAATCGCAAGGTGCTAGGTCGGCGCTATAGGGCGTGTGACACAGTAATTCCACGTCTGACGTCGCCAAGTAGTCAATTGTTTGCTTGGCGGTGTGTGACGAGGCGTTGTCGTGGTGAAGGAGGATCCTACTGCGAGGTCGTTTCTCCCGAACTTTTTCCAAGACAAGTGGCAAACAACTGTTAGTGTACCACTGTGCAGTACCTGTTTTTCGATCCTCTAAAATAATTATTGCATAATGACTTGTCCTTCCGAAGAACGAGGTCACCATCTATTTTCCCACGCTTCGACCTCTCTTCGCTTTAGTTGGCAACTCCTCGGAGGGAAACACCCTGACAGCAGACTTTCTCTTAGTTTCAGGATCATAACAATAAATCAAGCTTTCGTCACCCGTAAGTATGTCGAACACAGCAATTGAGTCAACTCCGTTAAATCTTTGAACCATTTCACGATATCACGACGGAATTTTTGGGCCTCTGTCAAATTTTGAGGTATCCACCGACCACAAAGCTTCCTGACCGCTAAATGTTCATGGAGGATTTTGTGCACTTGACTCATGCCGTTGCCTAAGCTTGTCCGAAACTGCTCATAAGTCACTCTTTTGTCAGTCTCTATCATACGCCGCACAACACTGATATTAACTTCAGCCGTCGCCGTAGAAGGCCATCTCTCACGCAGATCATTGGTGAGATTAGTACGACCACGTTTAAACTCATTAAACCAGTAAACAGTGGCACGAGATGGGGCTTCATCGTGAAAGGCCAACAATCGTAGTCTATCATAACTTTCTTGTTGACTTAAATGACATCGAAATTCATAAAAAATCATTGTAAGAAAATTTATGCTCACGTGACATAGACAATTTTCAATTTGCCGCCAAATCGTAAACAAATGACAAATTAATAAAATACATCTATACAAATAAAGAAAATTGAAGTGTCTGTTTGTAACGTTAAAATAACAGCTTTTTACTAAATGCATATGAAAGTATATACGGTACAAATAACAACAAAACAGTTTTTAAAATTTTTGTCTGTCTGTCTGTCTGTTTGTTCCGGCTAATCTCCGAAACGGCGGTACAGATTTTGACGGGACTTTCACTAGCAGATAGTTCATGTTATAAGAAGTAACTTAGGATACTTTTATTTTAGAAAAAGAATTAGGGTTCCGCGCAAAAAAATTAAAACCCATAAAATCGTAGTAAATTGCACGCGGGCGAAGTCGCGGGGAACAGCTAGTATATAATAAACTTAAAAGAAATTATACAGCCGCTTTTCTTTTAATACAAATTCATATAGATAAAAAGAAAAAAAAGAAGAATAGATAAGAAAAAATATACATAAAAAGATTTTTTTGAAATATAGTAACGATGACAAAGAGCATACGAAGAGTAAGTTGGTGTTGTGGCCCATAGACGTCTACATCTATCCTCGATTAAGAATCAAAACGCAGATGGGTTGTCACCCCTGAGGACTAAGACTTGTTGTCTTGTTTCCAGTTAAACGGTCTTCTGTTTTCTACACTCACTATACGAATCGAAATAGCTTTAAGCTGATATTTCACGCTGGTATTCTGTGAGAGCGAGGTCTTTCCTTGGTCCAGCCGACCCATTCGTGATACAACCATAATATAGATGCATCATAGCTATGCCATATAAACATTGTCCAGTTTCACCATCAGAAGACACAGGTTTGCGCGTTTACCGCGAAAAAGAACCCCTTTGTCGTACCTTTTCAATTTCAGGGCACTCCCCTTACTGTCTCAGCTAGCATTGGAATCCTCAGTCTTGACATATCGGATGACGTGCAGTTTTGTGGTCACTGAAAGGGAATTCTAACCTGGCCTCTAAAAAGCTTGGCGTGCTCAGCAGAGCGAGACAGTATTTCATGCCGGCATAGCGCTTGCAACTTTAGAAGGCGCAAGTTCGGCCTCACATGGAATACTATTTTTATCACTGAGTTGGGGTACCCCAACACCAGCTCCTTCCACTTGACCGCATTCAGTACAGAGCGGCTCAAATCGTCGATGACCAAGTTCTTTTTGATCGGCTCGATTCACAGGTGCTGCGTAGGGATGTTGCATTCTTTTGTATTTTCTATCGCATTTACCTGCTCTGAGGATTTATTCGGATTAATCCCAGCTGCTAAATTTCACGAACACACATCTCGACAAAACTTACGATACCACCGACACCATCTGGATGCTTGACGGTTCACCACTGTGCGTTTTACTAGGAGTTTTATCCCTCATACGACCTCATTGTGGAATTGTTTACCTCTGGCGATTTTTACGAACCGATACGACTCAATGACCTTCCAGAAAAGAGCTTACTTTTCCTAAAAGGCTGACAACGCACCTGCAATTCCCCTAGTGTTGCAGTAGTTCATGGACGTCAGCGGTCACTTACCATCAGGGGAGCCGCATCGCTTGCGCCCTATCCTATAAAAAAATAAGAAAAATCGCTGGTGGTAATCGATTTCACAAGGAAGTTGTGCGAGGAAAAAAACTTCTTCTAAATCGCACAGTGTTGGACCGCCAATCATCCAGATGGTATGGATGGTATCGCGAGTTTTGTTGCGATGTGCGATGATGAAATTGAGCGGCTGGAATTTTTTTTTGCGCCCAGAAGCAATTGGAATGGGGCTACCCCGATACGCGAGGAAGTGGAGAATGCTTTATGCATACCACGACAGCCGGTCTGTCGTGGTTATGCGGGATTCACTGTGATTTTATAACCGGGACCCTAAGTGATACCCGCTAAACTCCACTTTAAGGGATGGACAGCAACCTCTGAGGCCTCTCTGCCGAATCGGAAGCGATCCTCTTTTGGGAAAAGAGGGCGCAGCGGCTGGAATTTGTCCGAACAATTCCTCAGAGCACTCCCCATCGTACATGCGATAAAATACGCAAAGTGATGCAACATCCCTACGCAGTCCCAGTGAGTCAAGCCGATCGGAAAGAACTCGGTCGTCGACGATTTGAATCGCTCTGCGCTGAATGCGGTCAAGTGGAAGGAACTAGCAATGGGAGCCCCTGCCCAAAGATGGGAACAGTATTCCATGTGATGTCGAACTTGCGTCTTGTAAAGTTTGCCCCAATGACATTATAAAAAATAAAAATTAAAAATTTTACTTTACCTTGCGATGATTTTGACGTTTACTTAATTTTAGAACGAAGTTAGGACCATAACAATGACAATGTGAATATTTTGAGGTTGAAACTTGACAGCTAACTTGACAGTTGAGAATTTGTCTATTGATCTAACAGCAGGTAAAGGAACCCTTTTTTATTATAAATAAAACTAAAATGGAAAAAGCGTTTGAGATACAGAAACAAGTCCGTGACAATGCCAAGACTTTTCAGACTTACATCACTGACTTACAAAATTGGGAGGCTGAGATGAAACGAAAAGAAGCCGCGCTTAATGGTGATTTCGCGCAGGTTTAAATCATTTCGATGTCTGTATTTTTGTGTTTAGATGTTAGATTCTTGTTTTATTGTTTATATCTTATCATATTTTGGTTATTTTACTATTTATTTAGTTTAAAATGTACCTAACATATGCCATGTTGCGTCGGATGTTCGATAATGGTATCTGTTTCTTTGTGCTATTATTATTTTATTTGACAACGTTCGCTGGAAAGTTGCGCTTGCCTAACTTGGAAATACCTTATGATAGGATCTACCTCCTGTAAGAAGTAAGGTGAAGAGTGAAAAACCAGTGCAAGTCAAGAAGCCAGAAAAGATCGCGTCTTCAAACTACAGTGCGTGGGAAAAGTTCGACGTTGTATGTAAAAAACTGATTCTTTTTGCTCATCTTTAAATTAATCTTGCAATATATATGATTTCTATAAATCCATCTTCAAAAAATGTGCTGTCATGATAGTATTACGGGCGACCGAGATGCATGACACCTATCTAGATAAACTTGTATATTATAATATTTGTAGAAAAATGTGCTTTTTCAAAGTATTAAAAAAATTGTTTATAATTACAGTAACAGTATTAATTTTAAATACAAATGTTATAACTGATTAAGTCTTCTAATATTTTTAATACAATTTATTTTGTAAGCTGAAGTAAGATGATTTAATTCTTTCTTATTTTACTTCAAAAAACATATTATTTAATTTGTTTTTCTCATAGGAGAAAGCATGTGAGGATATAGATATGGCAGAAGTAGGACCTGTGTCCTTGGATAGCAAGAAGAGTCAGAAAGAAAAACAAGAGAAGCTTAGAGAGGAAGCACAGTATGAAAAAGAAAGAGTATGTATAACAATATTAAACACTAAACACTATTTATTACTGTTAATAGATAGTACAGCACAAGTAATTAATATTTTGCAATTCACTACTAAATAATTTTACCACTTAAGCTGAACCAAGTTGAGATATACTTTTCTGGTGGTTCTATTCTCAAATAATCATTCAACACATTCCATACTCTATAGCAGTGATTCGCAACCAGTGGTCCACGAGAGCTTAAATATTGTCTGCAAAAGATTGAAATATTTTACCTACCTAATCCTTTTAGATAACACATTTATTATTTTCTCGACATGCGGGCGGTGCAACACCGCTCATCATGTTGAAATTAAAATCAATATTTATTACATAACATGTATGATTTCTTTTATGATAAATACACAAATTATATTACTGTGAATGAATGCTTCTTTTCAGTTTATCATATAATTATGTTAAAAGTTGTTATTAAAATTCATAATTAGATTAACATAACATAGAATAACACATTTTCACCTTGTGGTCCCTGCTAACAACAAAGAAATCGAAGTGTCCCTGGTCAAAAAAAGGTTGGGAAACTCAGCTCTGTAGTATGAAATGTAGTTACAGCCTCTATACTTCTCATTATTGTGCACATATCTTGTATTTTTTGAGAGGATTATGGAACGATAAGTGCTCAAGTGTGTTATAGACTTCACATGTTCTAGAAATATTTTGTTCCTCAGACATGCAGGGTTATTTACAATACTTTCTTTTATCACTGAGCCCATAGTAAATTGGCAGTTAAAATTACAATTAATAATTCTTATTTTGTGCCAGTGGGGAACGAACACAGTTTCATCGTACACTGAAATTTATATTTATTATGAGTGCTTAGGCCTTGGTCTACCAGATCTCCAGGTTTATTAGAAAATGTAATAATTGGCAATTCCTTTTCCTGCTGGATGTTTCTTTTTCACTTAATTTTATAAAAAAATATCATATCTTCCTAGGCGTTTTAATAAAAAATAAATGTTTTTCCTAGGGTAATGCCTTTGTGAAGCAAGAAAAGTGGGATGAAGCCATAAAATGCTACAACAGAGCTATTGAATTGGTGAAGGATGATGCTATATATTATGCCAACAGAGGCTTGTGCTATCTCAAAAAAGATAGGTGAGTGGTTCTATAACTTAGTAAATAAAATTTTAAAGACAATAATTACTTAAATTTTTTGATTTCTTGATTAAAAAAATATTAGCAATATATAATAGTGCTGGAATATAATAGTAGTATATAAAAGTAATTTGCAATCAAATTATATGTAATTTTTAACAGTGGTAGAGCCAGGCGGCAGCTTTTGGTGTCGCATGGATGGGCCGGCTCGAACCAGGGTGGTACCACGACCTCACAGAATACCAGCGTGAAGTAGAGATTTACCTCTGCGTTTCGCTTGGTGAGTGCAGGTGGCCGGAGGCTCTTTTTACTGGAAATGAGGCATTCCATCATAGTCCTCACGGGTGAAAACGCATCTGCATTTTGATCTGTAACAGAGGATAGATGTAGATGTCTATGGGCCGCAGCAACCACTTACCATCAGGTGGACTGTGTGCTCGTTTTTCACCCTTATCCTATAAAAAAAATTAAAATATAATAAAAGCCTTTATTTCTTTGAGTTTTATTTACACGACTTTATTGAATACAAATTACAGTAAATAAACCTTAAAATAAAGTAACAATGCCAGACTTAATGCCAGTCAGCATTATCTGTGAGTAACTCTATGGTGTGAAGTTAAAACTGATGGTGTTCACTATATGCTGTTTGTTCATTTATAAGCATAATATAAGATTTAAAATTTATATGTAATATAGTAGCCAAAACTATCTTACGGGTAAAATCAAAAGTGTTGCAAACATGGTTTATATGTGGTAGAGCCATACTGCAGCTATATTATGGTTTTAGCATGAATGGGTCTGCAGGACTGGGGTAGGACCATGCTCTCACAGAATACCAGTGTAAAATAGCAGTTTAATGCTGCTGTGTTTTGTATGGTGAGTGTAGAGAGCCGGAGACCCTTTCGTAACAAGGCATTCCATCTTAGTTCTCAGGGGTGACAATGCATCTACATGTTACATGTTAATTCTTAATCAAGGATAAAGGAGATGTCTATGGGCCTCAGCAGCCACTTACCATCAGGTGGTTGGTGTGCTTGTGTCACCCATATTCTATAAAAGGTCATATCACATCACACACATTACATCATCAGTGACTTTATAATTCCAATGCTAGACAGTTATGGATAAATTTACATCATCAGTTAATGAGAGAAGTCTTATCCATCATGAAGAACATGCACCATGTGCACGTATGGTTGGACAGTTTACATAGGTATAAGCCCTTTCTATTCTAAAATTTTCCTGATCAAAGATTGAGTTATATTTTGTGAAAATTTGAGAAAATAAACCTACTCTAATTTCAATCTAAAAGCCAAACACCTTACAATTGAAAAGTTGCTTCAACAGCTTTGTCTTTATCACCATCATCATTATGTCCTCTCACAAATTCACTGCTGAACATAGATCTTCCCCAAGGAACACAACAAAACAGCCACCCAAGCACCCTTAAGAATCTTAGCAAGTTTGTAATATTATCAATAACGTCATGAGAACTTTCGTTGATACTTAGCTTTATAGCTGGCAACTGCTGGGCAGATGTTGAGAATGTAAGCTACCATTTCATCAAGCCCATGCTGGTACTGTAAAAAGGGCTGTCTGTAACACCTAAAGCGATGTTTACCAAAAGAGTTGTGTCATGCTATAGCACTGAAGACCAGTCCAGACATTTTGGAAATGTTAATGTTAATAGTAGATAGAGTTTATATATGTATGTTGATACCCGGTACAATTGGTCATTAAGATTCTTACATACCTGAAGGAGAAAAGTGCTAAACCATTGTGGGCGAGTGTCGATCACATGTAATAGGTAGTACTTACTACTGACATTAGGGTTGCCAACACCAAATTTAAAAAACTAGGTTTTGAAGTTGCAAAAACCAGGACAATTGATTTCTTATATTTACGCGAACACTAAACATTTAAATAAAACTAATTTTACGGATTTTATGACGTATATTAACTTATTTTATATTCCCGACTTTTCGAGCACTTTACAGCATCCATGGTCACGGGGGGGACGGGAGCCGACAACTTGGCGAATGTATGTACTATGTATGCAAGTATCGGTTCGTTTTCGCTTTTTAAATTTTTTTTTTTTTTTTATAGGATAAGGGTGACAAACGAGCACACAGTCCACCTGATGGTAAGTGGTTTCTGCGGCCCATAGACATCTACATCCATCCTCTATTACAAATCAAAATGTAGATGCGTTGTCACCCGTGAGGACTAAGATGGAATGCCTCATTCCCAGTAAAAAGGGCCACCGGCCACCTGCACTCACCAAGCGAAACGCAGAGGTAGACCCCTACTTCACGCTGGTTTTCTGTGAGGTCGTGGTACCACCCCGGTTCGAGCCGGCCCATCCGTGCGACAGCAAAAGCAGCGTGGCTCTACCACTGTTAGGCTCTACCACTGTTTGTGGCTAGATTCAAACTATACTATTAAAACAAAATAAAAACGCCGTGAGGCCGGCCGTAACGTAAGAATTGTAAAAGTGGCGCGCGAATTTTAAAATACACCTTATCAGACCACTTTAAAAACTGAGGATGCTGCTTAAAAACTATCCAGGACATCGCAGGACTATAAAAACTTGGACATGTCCTGGCAAAAGAGGATGGTTGGCAACCCTAATCTACATAGACATTCTCATAGGGATAATCTTACAAATAGTGGCTGCGCTTACTATTACATGACTAATGACATTTTAAGTCCGGTGGGCTGCTGTTATGAACATTTCATATTATATTTATGTCTACCTTACATAAAAATAATATCAATAAAAAATCTTTATTAGCCTTCACCAAGCGGAAACCGACTGCACAGAAGCGCTCAAGCTTGATCCCACATATGTTAAGGCCCTCCAACGACGCGCCACGGCCAGGGAACGCCTGGGCTCTCTCCGTGCCGCCTCTAATGATTTAAATGAAGTTCTGAAACTAGAGCCGAACAATATAGCAGCCAAAAAGCAACTTGAGGCAATTAAGGCCCGAATGGGAACGAAAGGCGTATGTATACAATGTTAATATTTTTATATTTTAGGTAAATTACGTATTGAGAGAGTAGTGTTAGATGTATTACTATGGTTGGCGTCCGTGTGTACACTGCTGTGTTTCACTCTGAAAGGTATATAAAGCCAGTATAATTGGACATAGTTATGCAAAAAGGATCCAACCTGCGATAAGTTAATTTGAGTTTATGATATTTGAAGTATCCATACTTCAAATATCATAAACTCAAATTATCGGAATGGTTTCTATCTGTTTGTAATTTTTCTTCTTATTTGTGTTACGTTTGCTAAAATTGTTACATCACATAATAGTATAGACCACAAACATTATTCGTCAAGTCAACATTTTTGACACAAACTCGGGTTGGATCCTTTTTGCATAACCACGTCCAATTACAGATTGAAGCATTCCATCATAGTCCTCAGAAATGACAGCACATCTGTAGGTTTCTTTATTTGAAGTTGGTTGCAGGTGTCCCTGGGCTGCCACTGTCATTACCAGGTTTTCTAATACTTTCTTTATTACTTCTTTTTTATAAAATTTTATATATTTCTTTATTGAACTTAGTATTTATTTAACTAAACGGGCCAAACTTGACCAAATGGGCAAGAATGATCTTAGACAGGTACTTTCTTGCTCATTGTGGTACTGCCAGGTTAGTAAAACCTGGAACATATCTTAGTAGAGATTCTGTTACATTACACAGTAAACCCTCTTAGAATATATATGAGAACAAAGGCTACCATCACTGCCATAATTGGAAATCGATTTTTGTCTTGTTTTGTTCTGAATTTAAATATGGTAGAGCCATGTTGCAGCTATATTATGGTTGTGACACAAATGGGTCGGCTCGACCGGGGTACACCACACTCTCCAAAGTATACCAGAGTAAAATAGCAGATCATAGCTGCTGTGTTACGTATGGTGAGTGTAGAGAACCGGAGACCCTTTTTAACTGACAATGAGACATTCCATGTCAGTCCTCAAGGGTGGCAACACATTTAAATTTTGATTCTTACTCGAGGATTTATGGGACACAGCATCCACTTACCATCAGGTGGACTGTGTGCTCGTTTGTCACCCTTATCCTATAAAAAAATGGCTGTAAATAATGTAAAAGGAGCATACCCTTTTCATTACACTATTTATCATTATAGTTTATCAAAAGTCCACTGCTGGATGAAGGTGGTTGCCTAATAATCATGATATCTACCGTAGTTGCCACGCCACACTTGACTTGGCTTAGATAACATGGTTATCTTTATCTTATTGTTTTGATTGATTGATTGACCTGGGCTAGCCACATTTCCACGTCTAAGCATGTATTTTTCGTGTGTATTTTACTTTACCAGTGACCTCAGGGAGTGATTTGAGCAATTTTTTATTTATTTATTCTTTATTGCAACACACCTTCATATAGGGGTTCCAAAGGGCGAACTTAATGCCGTATGGCATTCTCTACCAGTCAACCCTAACAAAGATGTTATAAATATAGATGTAGGTTCAAAATAAGGACAATAAAAAAAACTTAAAATGTAAAACAAACTATACTAAATATATTATACAATACAAAACTACCTAAATATATTATATAAATACAATACACATAAAATACATACATACATACATACTCGCCCACACACACACACACACACACACGCACGCACGCACGCACGCACGCACGCACGCACACACACACGCACACATGCACACACGCACGCATACACGCACACACGCACGCACGTACGCACACATACACACACACACTCACACACATATCCATCTGAGGTGCTGTAGGTAAGGTATTTAGCTGGCAACCACTGAACCATCAAATAGAATTTGGGTTAAAAGACTAACTTCAGAGATGCTTATTAATAAATCGTGACCTGTTATGGCACTAGTTACCAGTCCACCACCACCTAGCCCCAGATGCAACGTCTAGCACCAGATTAGGCGAGAAAAATGTAAGATTTTTCCGTCACGACCCCTTCAGACGTAGTTAGATTAGACCATCTTGGCAGCTATAAGGAAGCGATATGGAATAATATCCATCTCCCTCGCACTTTCTTATCTTGCCATGATAGGTAAATATTATTCTATTTTAAATGTCGCTTCATTTTAATAGACGCTAGTAATTCATTTATTTGTTAATCAATAATATAATACGTTTATCAATAATAATATACTACGAAAGGAACATCGTTCCAACCAAGTGTTTCATGACACTCATGCATGTTTTTTACTATTAACTGACATATCCACTGTTTCTTTTTGCAGTCAAAATCAAAATCTTCACCAACTTCTGAATCTAAACTATTCAAGGATATACTGAAGCCCAAGGTACAGCCAAAGATTATAGAGTTGCCTGATGAACCGATGAAAAGTCAGGAATTGAGTGCACTGGAGAAATGGCAATCTGGACAGGGAGAGGGTATAACTGTTATGAGACCCGTAAAGAAACCTCCCCATTTGCGATCAAAGGTATACTTATTAATTTATTAGTAAAGTATTTTTAAAGGAATTTTTAAGTGAATTTTGTGATATGCATAATAATGTTACTATAGTTGTATGTGGTAATCGCATCGTCTACCTTTAATACACTACAGAATATTGGCTGTTCTAATGCAGTCATCCAGAGGTGACTGTAATGACAGCCTGTGAGAATTCCCTATAATCTGTAATTACAGTGGTAGATCGTTATCCCCCAAACCAGCACACAAAAAATGGTACCCTGCTGTTTGGTGACATGAATACGTAAACACAAAGTCAAATCACATATCACTATCACAGCCCGTCCAACAAGTCCACTATTGAATACAGGCCACTTCCATACGCAAAATATACGCTTAGACGTGTAGTTGCGGAAAACAGCCCGTTGTAAACCAAAATAGGCCTTTTCCATAGACTGTCACGAAGCGCGGTACTGAGCCACCTGCATTCGATGACTGCTTGCGGGATTCTTCAGGTCGTCATTCCATTTATTGGGGTTTGCCACCAACTAGCAAGGTATATTTTTCTGCCGTCCAATATTTTTTTTATATCCAAATTTTTTTCAGAGAGCGTTAAAGTCTATCCCCATACAAGAAATACCATTAGGAAAATCATCACCTGAAAAGCTCCCGACTAGGATGAAGTTTGTTGAGATAGAAGAAAATTTAGGGCAAGGGGATACAAATAACAATGACTCAAACAAAATAAAAAATAAATCTGAGGAAATAAATGAAGATATCAAAGTTAAAGGAGAAGGAGACACAAAATTAACTAGCCCTGAATCTTTAAAGCTGATTACCGATTCAGTGGTAACGGAAAAAGAGATGTGTGTTCACAATATGGTACCGCCAGTGAATAGTGTTCAATTTATGTCCGAGTGGAAGAATCTTAAGGGTCAAGGTGGAGTAAGAAGCAAATATTTAAGTGTGAGTAACCTACATTGTTTTTAATGAGTTCAGTCATCATCAACCATCTGGTCAGAGAGGCCATGAAATGATACAAAGAACACAAATTGTCCCTTTGTAGTCTCGTTTTGCTATGATGTGTATTTAAAAAAAGAGGAGGTTTTGATTTTGTTTTTCATGTGTAACAATTTGACTATATGTTTTGTATGTATGTATGTTAAGAGATATATTTATTAATTTTAAACTAATTTTAATTATTCTTTTTTACTTAAATAGTTTATACTTTTTAAAATAAATTAATATAATTGTTTTATTATTTTAGTTAGTTGTGATACTATTTATTACTCCACTCAAAAGGGCCTTTAATTCTTCTATACACTACGTTTTAGCACCGACTTCAGAAGGTGACATTATTGCACGCCTCACAATGTGAGCGAGCGCACCTCTCGATATGTGGTCATACCTCAATTTCGCTACATAAAATCGTTCTTATACTTTTAGCAAAACATCAAATTCATATTATTATTAACGTTACAATAACTAGACACATTGATTTATAAGATTAGTTTATTTTCTAATTGATTCACTTTAGATGACTGATGAATATATGGACTGCCGTCTGTTGGTCTGTGTCAGTGAGTCTTCTCGCTTAATAGAAATGTAAGCAGTAGTTTGAGATATATATAATGAAATATGATTCCATATATTCTAAGGAGGATCCCTATTGCTTCTTGATTGCCATTTAAGTTATTAATGAAAGTCGATGAGATTCTGTTTTTTTTTTCTTGTAAAATTTACCATCACTATTTTAATTTTATTCATCAAAATGGAACGTTCATGAGGCGTGCACTTTTGGGTTTTCCAGATATTCCTTTTATTGCTTTGATGTCAGCTTTTACTTACTTTTTTTAAGGAAAATTTTTGACAACTCGTAAAAATTATTTCATATGAGGTGCCTATAACTACCCTATTTCAAATTTCGTAGTCTAAAGTTAGTTAAAATTACAGCATATATACGTCCTACAGCTGGGGACAGATCTCTTATTTCTGAGAGGGTTTTAGGGCAAGAAAGTGCCGCGCTGCCCCAACGCTTGTTTTTTCTTATTTCTCAGACATGCAGGTTTCCTCATATTTTTTCTTTTTCGCCGAGCACGTGGTAAATCAGCACTTAAAATTGCAATTAACAATTTCACTGGTGCCGGGGGAGATCGAACCTGGGTTGCTCGCGTACTGTGAGTGAAATTTACAGCGAGCCCATAGCCCATGAGCTGCCACGGCTTTTATCGTCTGCTAATGGACAATTACGACCAAGAATTTTACCTCGTTGGTCTAACGATCGTAAGCGACATTACTGATATCCAGGTCGGGCCAAAATCAGTAATGGGATAGTTTTGTGTAGAAAATCTAAATAGCACCCCTTGGCAGTGTTTCCCCCCGTGCCTCGAAAATCGCGTAAAGCCATTAGTCGTACGCATGATCTTTTCGGTCGTGTGAAATCCGGCTCTGCACTAATGGCTAGCCTCCGTTGAGACCGGTCTCTGTTATCGAATTTCGGCCTGGAGGACATAAATTAAGAGTTATCATACTAAAAACTTAATTTTCATTCCAATTTCAGATTATTGAGCCAAGCAAAATTCCCTTGATCTTCGAAAATGCCCTAGAAAGTGACGTACTGTCGGAAATACTTCAAATTCTTTATGAAGATAAGGAAAAGTTCAGGGAAAAATCTATAACGGCTTATCTTAAAGGTCTCTGCAGAGTGAAAAGATTTTCTGCCTTGGCTATGTTCCTGTCAACTAGTGATAAGCAATGTGAGTTTATTCAAACATTTACATATTTTTACAGCCTTTTCATTTGGCCTCCCACATAGATTGCCTCACAAGAAGGATTTTTCCATAGTGTTCATGCTCGGCAAAGCGGGTTGGCAACTGTAGTATTTTTATTAATTTCAGTTGTCAAAAGAATTGAAGAATTTAGATGCTGCCACCCATCTCCTGTTTCAGTTTCCTTGGTCGCTTCTTATGACACTCACAGGATGATATGGGATGATACCCTTTAAACATGATCAAAGATGAAAAATAGAGTTTAACTATTAGGGATAGCTTCGGGTTGAAGTCGAAGTAGTGTGTGTGTTTGTCGCCACAAGTGGCGTTACCAGTAGACTACCATTTGGCTCCGTTAGGTGGTAATCAACTGGCCGCGTAAACGCGGTAAGAAACGAAAAAATTTAATGACGTGACGTTCTAACGTTGACAGACTATTGTTAGAAACGGTGATTTAATTGACGGATGATCTTCTATAATGATCTTCTCACTTCTGGCGGCGATGGACTAAACAATTATTAGAGATAGCTTCGGGTTGGAGTCGAAATAGTGTGTTGAGAGATGAGTGTCTAAGTAGACTGTATGACTATCTTTAATTTTACAAGCTTTTATTTAACTTGCAATGTAACTATGTTTGTTAGGGTGGAATCTTATAACTCAATTTTGAACCAGATATCTTCAATTGATTGAGCTGAAATTGTGTATACACGTTAAGTTTGGACAATGCATGGTTAGCTGTGTGACTTCATTCTAAATCCAACATGGCGAAACACCCAAGATGGCGGACTAGCTATTTTTAATAAACTCCTACAATATGGGTATCAAATGATAGGGCTTGCTTAGTGTAACTCGAAAAATAAAGTGACTTCACTCTAAATCTAATATGGCGGACTTCTAAAGATCGCGGACTAAGTTTTTTATTACTTTATTTCTTGAAGATAAAAGATAGATTTTACTTCGATAGCTTTACTTTACTAAATTGACTATTAAACTGAGTACTAAGATGACTGTATAAAGAAAGGTGGGACAATTTAACAACTATTTACAACAATACACAATACAATTAATTACTAAATCTAACTAATTAGGAAAACACTAGAGGGAGATATCTTGGTTCTTCTTTTCTTGAGAGTCTTCTTTCTTCATTGGCACTTGGGAATCGAATGACTCCCAGCGGCCCGATGCCCGTCCATTACTTGCGCGGCGGGAGTTTCACCGGTGTCGTGTTCGCACGCGGCGTCGCAGACATCACGTGACGTCCGGCGGTGTGCGGGGTGCGGGGTGTGCGGGGCGTAATAGGATGTGAGGGGGCGACGGGGCGGCGACTCTCTTGGCCATCCGTAACAGAAACATTATTTTATTTTCAGCAGTTCATTTACCTTATAAAATTGTTTTTCCAAAAGCCATTAATAAATTACGTTTAAATCGGTTATAATTTAATTGCCTTATTTTATTTGGAGTTTTGTTAAATGTCCATCACATAATATATAAACACTACTTCTGGTTACAGTCCTCTCATCCAGATTAATGAAGCAATTAGTGCGTTGGCGACTTTCATATGTCCTAGAATTATTGCATTCCTCACCCACTCAGGTTTCCTCGCGATATTTTCGTTCTTCATATTAAAATTTAATTTATTTATGCGGTATTGTTATATGTACGGTTTGTGCGGTATTTAGCTTGACAGTATGCAATCCTAATGTTTGCATACTGTCAAGATTAGAATGAGCTCTTAACTTCTGTACTACTGCAGCTCTTAAATTTCCCTTTAGAGTAAGACATACAAGTGGTAAAATTAATGCTACTTAATAAATTTTCTACCGACTACAATCAAAAGGAGATACTCAATTCGACTGTATGTTTTTTTATGTGTGTTACCTCATAACTTCTTTCTGGGTGAACCGATTTCGATGATTCTATTTTATTTGAAAGCTGGTGCTTCACAAGTGGTCCCATATAGATTTGATCAAGGTCTGACCAATGGTTTTTGAGTTATTCTTAATAATTTATATTGAATTCGGTTGTACAAAATTTTTAATTTTAAATTATTAAATTTGGAAGTCGGTAGAAAAATACCCAAACTGATAACGGAGAGCAGTGCTAAAGGTGCAAGACATCTGGTACTGCTGTCGCCATTTTTCCTACCAAACGAGGCGATTAAGGCATGTACCCGCCCCACAGCGAGAGAAAAAGAGAGTCAAAGAGTGGGTTCTAAGACCAGCAGTGAAAATTTACGGGCCGATTTGGAAGGAAGCGTGGCTATTATGGCAAATTAACCCTCCAAGAGAAGCCCATGTTCAGCAGTGGGTTTTAGCGGGCTGATAAAAAAGAAAGCATATAAGGAAGTTAAGATAAGGAATCATTGAAAAGTTGGTGAGGTTGTTGATATTTGGTGCGGATATTGGTAATTGTATTTATGTACTTGTTGGTGGGACTTCGTTCCTAACACTCTTACCTATTTAGCAGTGCATGCCTGTTATGTTGCGGTCTAAACGGTATAGTGATCCAGTATAATACAGGCTGTATGATATCTTACGTAACGATGTTTTTCGTTATAAAGCAACATCCGTATTTTTGTAACCTACTTCCTTTTTAAGGTTCCGTACCCAAAGGGTAACCAACGGAACCCTATTACTAAGCCTCCGCTGACCATCCGTCTGTCAGTTATCGGGCTGTATCTCATGGTCTGTAAATAGGTAGACAGTTGAAATTTTCACAGAATGTGTATTTCTGTTGCCACTATAACATCAACAGACAACAGCTATAAAAATAAATTAAAAATTAAATGTATGATTTACTAGAAACGTGTTTTTCGATGGTATAAAACCCTTCATGCACGAGTCCGATTTGCACTTAGCCGGCTTTTATTTGTATCACTTGAATGCAATGAAGTTATAACCGCAGCAATTGTGCGCCATTAATAATTGTACCGTGTGTTACTTGTTGGTGTGTCATTAACACTAGGCACTTAACAAGTTTGTAATCAGATATACCCGAATTCATTGGTTCTAGTCCGTACTACGCTTCACAAATTTTAACAATGTGAAGTTTGAGTTTAAATTCGAAATTGCCTCCAAATACCGGCCAAGTCTTTGGAGGTGACATCCATCACATCCGTCCATGGGCTACAGTAGCCACTTATCATCAGGTAGACCCTAAGTATTCGTTTGTCACTTCAGTTTTATAAAAAATGTGTTGTGATATTTTTCCTTTTCAGTATTAAACAATTTGTTGGAGCACTGTAAAACGGTGGAAAAGTGTAAGGAAGAAGAAATCCTTGATCTGAAGAACAAATTTGAACTTTGAAGATTAGTTAGTACTATAATGTAAGTTTGGTCCCAATCTAAGATTGTGAAAATATTATGAAGTTGAAAGTTTCTGATGCTAAAGAAGACAAAACATTTCACGTAATAAAGGTTTTTACTGAATAGCCCTATTAAAAATGTTTTATTTATATCCTTGGTAGGGTTCTCAATTTACATTTTTCAATTCAGTCAAGGACAATATCTAGGCAACATACATATATAAGTTGTGTAAGATATGTTATTATGACAGAAGTATAATTATTCCTACAAAATCATCGTCATACTTGTACTAGCTAACTCGTACTTATTCTTATACTGTACTGCAATACGTTCTACAGGAGACAATCCGTTTTTTTTATAAAATAAATGTATATTTTCCGATCGTACATGATGTTATTATAAATACGATTGTCTAAAGTTTAGTGTTATTAAAGACATCGTATTGCGACTCACACGGCCATGTATAAATGTATCAAGTATTAATGGAGGAAAAGAGTGTATGTTGTGTAGTTCGGTTATATTTCATGTTAGTAATATAATAAAAAGTATTTGGTAGTATTTGGTAAAAGTATTAAACTTATTATTTCATATTTAAGTAATAGAATGCAGAAAGTTATTATCAATGGTAAAAGTTCTTCCGGGTCACCTGTACTAATGGGTGTCCCTCAGGGCTCCATTCTCGGCCCATTCCTGTTTCTAGTGTATATTAATGACTCACCTTCCCTTGTAGGGGATAATCATGATATAGTATTATTTGCTGATGATACTTCCTTGATTTTTAAACTTAAACGTCAATCATTTAAATGTGACGAAGTGAATAATGCTATATCAAAAGTAGTGCATTGGTTTAACGTTAATAATCTACATTTAAATGGAAATAAAACTAAATGTATTAAATTTACAACAACGAATGTTAAAAATCTGGGTACCAATGTGTTTTTAAATGGTAAAGAACTGACCCCTGTTGAATCCACTGTTTTTCTTGGCATCACTCTCGACGCAAAGCTTCAGTGGGGCCCCCATATGTACAAACTAGCAAACAGACGTAAGTTCTGCAGCCTATGCTGTAAAACAGATTAGAGGTCTCACTAGTGTCGAGACAGCTAGATTAGTTTATTTCAGTTATTTCCATAGCATAATGTCTTACGGGATTTTGCTATGGGGAAATGCGGCTGATTCAGAAACTATTTTTGTTTTACAGAAGAGAGCCATTAGAGCTATTTACAACCTAAAACCGAGAGAGTCTCTTAGAGATAAATTTAAATAAATAAATAAATGTATAAACTTTGGCCTCTCAGTATATTTACGAAAATTCAATGTATGTTCATAAAAACAAAGGTAGTTTTAGTAAAAAAAGTCATATACATTCTGTAAACACTAGGAACAAACACAAGCTAGTTATACCAGTTTCTCGACTCCACAGAGTCAGTAATTCATTCTTGGGACATTGTATACGCTATTACAACAAGGTCCCGGAAAGTGTACAGGCTCTCTCTATTATCAAGTTTAAATGTTTTGTTAAGTTGAAACTGCATAAAAAGGGTTATTATAGTATAAATGAATACATGGCTGATAATAACCCCTGGGAATGAGATGGTCGCTTCCAAGCAGTTTCTAAAATAAATTTTGTACCAACCATTAATGTAAAATATGCTTATAAAAAAATGTCCCGCTGGGTTTCTTGCTGGTTCTTCCCAGCACAGAGGTTTTTTTTTCGAACCAATGGTAAAGTAAAAAAAGACTCAATAAGAATTACACATGTCATGCCATGCCTCATGCATGCTAATATTTCTCGGGAAAACGTCGCTGAGTAGGTACCGGATCAAACTTGTGTCTGAAGTCGAGTCTGCTGGACAAAGTTTCGGATTGGGGGCGACTAAATCTAGTCCAGTTTAATCCTCAGAAGACACAAGTTTGCGCGTTTACCGCTAAAAATAACCCCTTTGTCGTATCTCCTCAGTTTCAAGGTACTCCCCTTGTTGCCTCAGTCAGTATCGGAATCCTCGGCGTCGACATATCGAGTGACGTGCAGTTTCGTGGTCACTTGGAAGAGAAGGCCAAATTGGCCTCTAAAAACCTTGGCGTGCTCAGCAGAGCGGGACAGTATTTTATGCCAGCACACCGCCTGCAACTTTACAAGGCGCAGGTTCGGCCTCACATGGAATACTGTTCCCATCTCTGCGCTGGAGCTCCCCAGTGCCATCTCCTTCCACTTGGCCGCATCCAGCGCAGAGCGGCTCGAATCGTCGACGACCGAGTCCTTACGATCGGCTCGACTCATTGGCGCTGCGAAGAGATGTTGCATCGCTCTGCATTTTCTTTCGCATTTACCACGGGGAGTGCTCTGAGGAATTGTTCGGATTAATCCCAGCCGCCAAATTTCACGAACGCACATCGCGGCAGAACTCCCGATGCCATCCACACCATCTGGATGATTGGCGGTCCACCACTGTGCGATTTAGAAGATGTTTTCTTCCTCGCACAACTTCCTTGTAGAATAGTTTACCACCAGCAATTTTTCCGGGCCGATACGACTTAGGGACCTTCAAGAAAAGAGCCTCCTCTTTTTTAAAAGGCCGGCAACGCATCTGCAATTCCCCTGGTGTTGCGGTTGTTCATGGGCGGCGGTAATCACTTACCATCAGGTGAGCCGCATGCTCGTTTGCCCCTTCTCCTATAAAAAAAAATTACACATCTAATCTATATTGATTAAAAATTATTCTATTCTATTCTAAAGACTAGAAATGAGTTGGGGGTTGATTCGAACTTTAGGCCTATTCAGTTTGAATAGCCTGTCATGTAGCGGATATCATGGTTGAATAGGGGCAAAAAGTTCTCATTACACCCCTAGCGGGTCAAAACGGCCAAAAACGAAAAAAAAAATCTTTTTTCGGCTATAACTCCGCCTCCTTCTGGAAGTTTTCAACAGTGGTAGAGCCATGCGGCAGCTTTTGCTGCCGCACGGATGGGTCGGCTCGAACCGGGGTGGTACCACGACCTCACAGAATACCAGCGTGAAGTAGAGGTTTACCTCTGCGTTTCGCTTGGTGAGTGCAGGTGGCCGGAGGCCCTTTTTACTGGAAATGAGGCATTCCATCTTAGTCCTCACGGGTGACAACGCATCTGCATTTTGATTCGCAAACGAGGATGGATGTAGATGTCTATGGGCCGCAGCAACCACTTACCATCAGGTGGACTGTGTGCTCGTTTGTCACCCTTATCCTATAAAAAAAAAGTTCTTACGCAGTCTTTACTTCCCGCATTCCACTTGATTTAGTAACAATGATAGTGTGCGTGATTTGTAAAACTCGTTACCAGAAGAGAAGTGTGGTAACATTCCACAAGTAATTTAGTTTTTCAAGGATAAAAAGTAAATTTAGAGTTTGTATAAAAAATTAAAAGTATTTGATAATAATATAGGTACTTAAAAATCTGTCACTTATCTTATTAGATGTAATAATTTATATGTTTTGCTTTAAATTACATATTTTTGATAAACAATAAAGTTTAATAGGGCTGCGACAAGATATAACTATCAAATATTTATTAATTTACAGTTTTTCAACTGACTACTATACGAAAAATGTGAATGTGAATATGAAATGAAAGAGCATAAAACTTTAATTGGCGTCAGAAGCAAATAGATTATGACGTCTATGATTTGTGGTATGGTATGGTATTCATTAATGTAATATAAAGTTTGTAAAATTCGAATTGTAACCTATATGAAATAGGCATTATTTTGGCAGTTTATTGATTTTCTCTAGTATGAGGACTAAATTAATAGTTAACAGTAAATTCTTTACAAAATACTTATTTTCTATTTTGTAGTTACCTACTCCAGTTTCTCCTACTTTTTGGAATTTTTTAAACCTCTCGAATGAACCGTACATACTTATACCCAATGGTGAAACCCGCAACAAAACCAGTTCTATACTTACGAAGAGAAACGTACATAGATTAACGCAGCGTCGATTATTATATACGTGGTAGAGTCATACTGCAGCTATATTAGTAGTATGTAGCAGGAATGGATCAACTCGATCGGGGAAGGACCACGCTCTCACAGAAAACCAGCGTAACGCTGCTGTGTTTCGTATGGTGAGTGTAGAGAACTGGAGACCCTTTTTACTGAAAACGAGGCATTCCATCTCAGTCCTCAAGGCTGGCAACACATTTATATTTTGATTCTTAATCGAGGATTTATGGGACACAGCAACCACTTACCATCAGGTGGACTGTGTGCTTGTTTGTCACCCTATCCTGTAAAAAAAAGTTTTGTTTTAAATGAGGTATAAAGCTTGTGACTAAGCGAAGTAGCAGCAAGAATGTCTAGCAGTGACCGTTATTGCACATAGGCGCCCTGATTGGCTCGTGCATATCGCTCACACGCGCTGATTGGATTCCCAGTCGCAGTCGTGCAATTCAATTAGTGCGCGTCCCTTCCACGTTTCGTTCAGCGCTAGAGTTACGTGCCGCGACTTGTATATTATGTCAGACTGTCCTATCTCTATTATTAGTTCCGTAGACGTTCACTGCTGCTGCTCCAAAATGGCGAAATCAAATCGTCTCATTACGTCACGGTAGCCAGTAGCTGAATTAGCTAATTTTTAAATAAGTAGTTGACACTCAACTTGATCATCATCATATACCGTCATTTATCTAATTCCATAATCTTTCCGACATATCCAATAGACACCCTATTTTTGTTATTTTTTTCCTAACATCAAGTAGCAGTGCGTTCCGGTTCTTCTATGATCCGGTTTGAACGATATGGGACTACCACTGTAGTAACATACTTTGAGGCATTTCTGTTCAGCCCTCAGTGTGAGGGCAGGAGTGAATGGGCCGCAGTATCCACTTACACTTTATATAGTAGAGCTACACTACACCGTATGTCGGGTCAACCAGGGAAAAACGCCTTTGCGTCTTCACCGTCCGATGCACCAGTTATAAAATGAAATATTGGCGCCTGTCAAATAAAAATACCAATTTCTACAGTCGTATTTTACAGTGTTGGGAAATTCCCACAGAGGGTTCTAACTAAACATGGAACGAGTAGTGATTCGTCTAGTACTCGGCCACCGGGTACTCGGTCTAGATTGGGTTGAGTACGTGCGGGCGGCGTGCGGTTATTTCCCTTACAAACTTGACCCAAATAGGGCCGAAAAACTAGTGTTTTTGCATCACAATCTTCCTCTCTTAAATTTTAAATATTAGTAATAATAATTTATATTATAGATTCTTATGTAAGTTCTAAATATTTCTGCTGCTTCTCATGTTCCTGATGTTTTAATGTGTCGAATATAATAATAATGATAAAACTAGCCTTTTGTCTATTTTTCTCTGGGATATAATTATGGCCGAGTGCTCGGTACTCGGCCGTTAATACTCGGTACTCGACCGAACCCTAAAAAAAGGCCGAATCCGCTGAGTACCGAATCCACATCGAGTACTAGTTCCAAGTCTAGTTCTAACGTGTAATTTATTTAAATTATAGCATAATGTAATTCCTTGGAATACTCCCCGTAGTAGGTAAATACGATAAAATATTCAAAGAGTATTTTGTTGACACTTCAATAAAAACTTCGAACTCGATGGTATAGTGATTGTTGGCGACGCGCTTAAACAATATTTTATCATTTTAATTTCATAAAAATACATATTTTTGCATATTAAATTGTATAAAACACTTGAAATAAAGAGATAATCATTAAAGGCTTAAAAGTCAATATACGAGGGTGGATTGAAAAGTACTCGGCCTAACACAGATCCATTCAATTCTAAAAATCAAATCTACCCACATTATTTAGTTCAGTTCAGACTAGTTCATTGTGTGAAGTTCGAAACGTGTGCGATAATTAGTTGTGATTTTATAAATTTATTAACAAAGTAATCGGACATAATTTCCGCGAATGGAGCAAATCGAGCAGCGTGCCGTCATTAAGTACCTCCATAAGAAGGGGCTATCATCAAAAGCCATCCATGATGACATGGTCAGTACATTAGGCGATTGTGCTCTGTCATATTCATCCGTCAAAAAATGGATAGCAGATTTTAAGCGTGGTAGAGAGAGTGTGAAAGATGAACCCCGCTCTGGAAGGCCTTCGACGTCAACTACTGACGAAAATATTAAAAAAGTACTTGATTTAATAATGGGAGACCGCAGATTAAAAATTAGAGAGATAGCCGAGATTATAGGCATCTCTTATGAATGAACTCAAAACATCATTGTCAACGAGTTGGGTTTCCACAAGGTGTCTGCGAGGTGGGTTCCGCGACTGCTTTCAGTTGAACAAAAAAGGACGCGATTGACTATTTCACGCGACTGTTTGGAGTTATTTGAAGCCGATGCAGATGATTTTTTGAATCGTTTTGTTACTATAGACGAAACATGGGTTCATTACAAATAAATAAATAAATAAATTACTGTACACCGGAAACAAAACAACAATCAAAACAGTGGAGAAGACCTGGTTCACCACCCCCTAAAAAGGCTAAGTCGATTTTGTCGGCAAATAAGGTGATGGCTTCAGTATTCTGGGACTCGAAAGGTGTGATTATGATTGATTATCTTGAAAGGGGTCAGACTATAAATTCTGATTACTACTGCACCTTACTACGTCGTTTACGAGAGGAAATAAAAGAAAAACGTCGAGGAATGCTCAGAAGAAAAGTCCTGTTTCATCAAGATAACGCCCGTGTTCACACGTCATTACAGTCAATGGCTGAAATTCACAACTGTGGCTTTGAACTCTTACCGCATCCGCCGTATTCACCTGATCTGGCACCATCAGACTTCTTTCTGTTCCCTTACCTAAAAAAGCACTTGGGAGGTCAAAGATTTTCGACAAACGACGAGGTCAAAGCAGCTGTAGACGCATATTTTGACTCTAAGGAAGAATCATTGTTTTTCAACGGTCTAAATGCTTGGAAGGGGAGGTGGCAAAAGTGTATTGAACTTGATGGTGATTATGTAGAAAAATAAAAATATAACTGATTTAGTATGTGTTTATTTTCTTGGTTAGGCCGAGTACTTTTCAATCCACCCTCGTATTCAATAGAATGTCGAACGAAAGTTCGGGGTTTGATTTCCCGGTCGAGACTTAATTCGCAAAGGTAATAGGTCATCGCAGTCAGCGTGGCTGAGAGCCGAATTGGAGGCACGGATTAAATTCGAACGCTCAGAGCTCAAACGAGCAGATGCAGCTGCTGCTACTTTAGCTAAGTTACAATTGTAGTTAGCACGCCTCAACCGGGAAGTGGAAATCGACTTGAGCGAGGTTCGGAATACTCAGGTGGAACCTGAGTATTCCGCTCTTCATCATCCTTCAACCGTAATGAGCGTGCCGATTAGTTTAACGCAACCCGACACTGGTGATAAAGAAGCGTCCAAATGATCACGCTACAAGGAGGCGGAGGTCAAGCGCAACCTAGGAAATGCACAGAAGGCACACGTATGTGAAGTGTCTGAATTAAATGTCAATGTCACACGTTTTTTGCTAATTTTTTCCGAAAAATATTATTTGTGTTATTTTCGTTTAAAACTATATTTTATTTCTTATTTTAAAACAATTAATAGTGCATATTTAACGCTTTGGCGGGACAAATTATAATTAATGAGTTTTTGACTTTTGTCCAAAATAAAAATAGATATCTTGGATGAATTGAGCATAGTGCAAATAATTAATATGTGCCACGAATTAGACGGATGCGGAGATTGAGGATGGTAAAGGAGCATTATATAGTGCATGCAATGACTGTGGAATAAGAAACATACAGAGGAAGGGCGACGATAAGAAAAAGAAGAATATCAAGGATATCATAAAATTACTAAAAGAAATCGATCCTGACGTACAACCGACATTTGTAGCGAAAGATCTTAATCGCCTGCCATCTGTTTCCTTTGACTATGTGGATGTATCTCGGTTACGTAAAGACATGTCCTTGATGAGAACCGAATTGACGGAACTCAAGACGAAGTTAAGCCATAAGCTAGCAGACATTAGAACCTCTTTGAACTCGCATAAAGAGTGAGGTGACAATACGCCTAAATTATTGACAACTCTTAAAAAGAAAAAATCTATAACATCTTTTACTCCGCTACCACTTGTGGTTGCACCACAGCCTACGCTCGGACACGAAGAAGTTGCATTAAATTTGCATACGCCAACCTATCGCGACATCGTGCATAGTAAGGAACGTTCGCATCAAACGAATGGAGGCCGTATGCCGAATACAAGTTCGGGTGGAGTTTTCGTTGGTGCGAATAGCTCGGCTTCACGCGACCTACCGCCTCAATCTGTTGAAACGAAAATTGATGATTTTAAAATTGTTGAATATAAAAAACGAAAACCTAAAACTAAGACTATGGGAGGAACTTTTTCCAATCAGTGCAAAATATAAGTCGCTGAACCAGAATGCTCTATTTATATATCACGCGCGTTACAATCTGTAACCGAAGCCGATATTAAGGAACATATTCACGATATGAGACAGGAATGTCTCAGTGTTGAGCGTCTGCCAGAAAATAGGGCAACCTCCTTTATAGTCTCCTAAATTTTTTTTAAAATCGGGATACAAGCGAGTAAAATAAATATATTTTAGATGCCAATTTTTGGCCTAAAGGCTTAGTGTACCGACGATACAAAGAAATACAGACTCGCGCAGCTTTAAAATAACGTATTATATGGATAGCACGACCAAAACAAATATTACTTTAGCTACTTTTATCTGCTGTTCTATTAAAAGATCTGTCGAACAAATAAAGAATTTGTCTGAGTGTGTCGATATTTTAGCTCTGCAAGAGACATAGTTTCTGCCGCACGATTTGGGTTTTATAAACGATGAGATCAGTGTCGGTGAGGACTTCAGTTGTTTCGCTAAGTCACCAGTGGATATTTCGGCGGGCGTGCTAAAAGGCCGACCGTACGGGGTCTCGCATTTATGTGGCGTAAGCCTTTGTTTCCTAACGTATCAATCATAGACTGCACTTGTCATAGATTAGCGGCTGTGCAAATTGAGTTGTGCCATATTATATGCCATATTCTGGTGATGAGTGCCTATTTACCATATGTTGATGGAAGTGAAGACAGTTTAGCGGATTTCATATGTTGTCTGGGTAACATTGAAGCTGTTATTAGTGACATTGATGTTGAGGCTATTTACGTCTTAGGCGACTTCAACGCACATTCAGGTACCAGATTCGGAAACGAACTTATAGATTTTTGTGTAGATCACTCACTGATATGTGTTGATAAAGAAATTTTAGGCTCGGACACTTTTACGCATGTAAATGACGGCAGTGGTGGTAAGCGTTGGTTAGATCACTGCATAGTGATGGCTGCTGCACGTGCCACAGTCACTTCCGCGTGTGTGGATCTTGGAGTGTACTGGTCTGACCATTATCCCCTCTTAATAACGTGTGAAGTAAATATGATTCCAAAAAGAATTACTAGGTATACAGAAGATAAGTCGTTATTCGGTGTTCGCTCGGGCAATAGAAATGATGAAGAAATTAACCTACATAATAGGAACTGCTGTGATATTCTAAGTAATTTTGTTTTTTCTAGTCACGTTGAAAACTGTATGCATTGTAACTTTAGTCGTTTTAAAGTATGCGATACCCATTTATATTTATTTCATAAATATTATGATGATTTTATTAAGGCTTTGCAAAATGCTGCAAAAATTTGCGTTTGTCGCGATGTACGATACAGACATAAAATAGTGCGGGGTCGGAATCACCAAGTCCGCGAAAGTCACCAAAGAGCGAGGTATTATTTTAAATGTTGGCTGTGGTATGGGAAACCTGAGTCTGGTGAGATTTATAAAAACATGGTGGAGAGTCGCAGAGATTTTTAAAAGTAAGTTGATGTGGTGCCAGAACAACGACGATCAGATAAAAATGGACATATTGGCTTCACATCATGCAGATAAAAATTTTGTTAAATTTTGGAAAGCAATTAAACATCTTGACTATATAAATCTAACTTACCTGCGAGTATAAATGGTATGCACGAACCAAAGTCAAATGCCGACTTGTTTTCGCACCATTTTAAAGTTGATCCCTTGCCAACTAGAAATATACAGCAGTATGTTGCTATGCCCGTTGATATTAAAAGTACTGAGGAAGCTACCTCGTTATTTACACCGGACGTTGTAGAAAAAGTGGTTCAAAAAATGAAAAGGGGTAAAGCCCCAGGTTTTCATGGATTGAGTTTAGAACATATTTTATTTGCAGGTTCGGACATTTATAGTATTTTGTCAGAATTATTTACGTTTTGTGTCAATTCTGGATATTTGCCGAGAAATCTCATGCGAACGGTGGTGGTTCCAATCCCTTAAAATAAATCCGGTGACATTTCTAGTCTTAAAAACTACCGGCTGATTTCTTTAGGGACTATTATAGGTAAAATTTTGGAAAACTATTACACCCGAGTATAAGCAACAACATTAGGATTGACGACACGCAGTTCGATTTCGTTCCGGACTTTCAACGGACTCTGCAATCTTCAGCCTTAAATCGACAGTTATCTACTATATAAATAGAGGTACACCTGTGTATGCTTGCTTTTTAGACCTTAGTCGTGCCTTTGATCTAGTTAACTATCAGCGATTATGGCAAAAACTAATAGCATCAAATGTACCCACAAAGACTGTGGATCTGTTGAGATACTGGTACGGGAACCAGACAAACTTTGTGAATTGGGGCGACGCCATCTCTAATGATTATTCATTAGAGTGTGGCGTACGTCAAGGTGGGCTGACCTCTCCGGATCTATTTAGCTTATACGTAAACGACCTGATTGAGGAACTTAGAAGTAAAAAATTGGTTGTCAAATGGGTACAATTTGTCTGAATAGTCTCAGCTATGCTGACGACATGGTGCTACTGAGTCCTTCAATCAGGGGACTTAGAAAGTTATTAGTCATATGCGAGCATTATGCGCGGGATCATGGCCTGAATTATAAGGTTAATAAAACGCAGATGATGGTGTTTCGCTCGGGCAAAGGCCCGGAGAGGATTCCATTAGCATTTCTGGACGGTAAAGCTGTTGCAAGAGTGAGTTTATTCAGGTACCTGGGGCATATACTGACTGAGGATTTGCGCTATAACCTCGATATAGAACGTGAAAGGAGGGCTCTGGCTGTTCGGTGCAACATGCTCGCACGCCGGTTTGCGCGGTGCAGTCCCAAGGCAAGGCTGACTCTGTTTAGAGCATATTGTCAATGCTTCTTTACTAGTCAGGTTTGGTTGGACAGTACCAAAAATGCACGTAGCAGCATTAGAGTGCAGTATAATAATGCATTCAGCATTCTTATGAAACTGCCTAAATACTGCAGTGCGTCGAGCATGTTTGCCAACGCCGGGGTGCCCGATTACTTCGCCGTTATTAGATCTCGGGTTGCAGCTTTTGGTGCCGCATCCGTGATTCCGAGAATGAGATCCTCAGGGTGTGCTACGAGTTCCCAGAGAATCCCATACTAAAATATTGGCGTGCCGTGCATCGCGACAATAACTGTAAATAGATAGAATGATCTCCCTTTTGGGGGCTATTTTAGTATTTTTAGTATTAACCTATGATTACAGTTGAATTGTCTTTTATCTATCTTATTTATTTTATCCTTATAATTATATTTTCATGTTGTTTTTAACATTTAATATTTATTGATATTTGAAATGGGTGTAAAAAAGCCTGAAATAAATTACTATTATTATTATTATTATTAATTGACCGGCGCGATAGTGAGTGCAATAAAGATAGCGGGTAAGGATAAGACTTCCCCGCCTCAATTCCTCCAGGATTTACCGGTCTTTGATGGAGACTCGCGTGAATGCATAATTTTCAAAACTATGTTTGAAAACACACGTGGAAATTTTTCAGGAGTGCAGAATGTAGCACGCCTTAAAAGACACCGCTAAGGAAGCGGTTAAATCATTGTTGTTCACTTTATGTGAACCAGACGAAATAGTGAACACTCTCGAAAGAAGATTCGGTAGGGTTGAGATGCTCATTTTAGCCGAAATTGAGAATGTGAAGCGTATGCCAAAACTGGCAGAAGATGGCAGAAACATCGGCTCTTTTGCAAGTCGCATTACGAATATGGTTGCTTCGATACAAGCATTGAGTCAACCACAGTATTTATATTCGCCCGAGTTGGTGAGTCGTATAGGTGAAATTTTAAATTCGTTGAGTGAACGGTTTGGAGCGTCATTCAACGCTGAAAACGTGCCTGGAAAACGGAAACGTCCTGAAATCAGTAAGCGAACCATGCACACTGCAAAGGAGTCTACGCATAATGAATCTTATCTCTTATCACAAGAGCCAAAATATATTTTCATGTAAAATGAGTATATAATTTAATATAATACTTTTATTCGTATTGCATAACTGATTAATATGTAACACATGACTCTAAACTAATCTAAAAACAAACTTTTATGGAATTAACTCTGGACCGGGGAATCGAACCTCGAACTTTTATTCGACATTATATTGAATATATTTACTTTTAACATAGATTATCTCTTTACTTGAAGTGCCTTATACAATTTAGTAGCAATATTTTGAGAATGCAAAATTATTTCTTTTAATGAAATAAAAATGATAAACTCCTTACTACTCCTTCAACCATCTCGTCCTAAATGGTCGCTAACCTCTGAGCGGTTTTCCAGCTGAGTTGACCTGTCAGGTGTCGCTCTATAAATAACCCAGGTGGACGATCTCCACATGAGCGCCCGAGAAGAAAATGATTATGTGTCAAACCCTCTTCAGGAATATTCATATTAATTGTAACTAAAGGTCTGGAGTTTACGCTGTGCTCTGCTTCTAAGAGCAACGTATGCAGAACTTCCTCTCGTGGACTTCTTTCTCTGAGCGTTGCGGTCAACGCAGTCTTAATTGATCTTATCAATCTTTCCTAAGCTCCCCAATGAGTTGTGCTCCGGGTGGTATGAATTTCCACTTTTTTATAGAAGAGGGGGCAAACGTCATGCGGCTCACCTGATGGTAAGTGACTACCACCGCCCATGATCAACCGCAAGACCAGGGGAATCGCAGATGCGTTGCAGGCCTTTTAGAAAGGTGTAAGCTTTTTTCTGGAAGGTCCCTGAGTCGTATCGGTCCGGAAAATTCGTCAGTAATAAACAATTCCACAAAGAGGTCATACGAGGGATAAAACGTACAGCCGTGGACCGCTAAACATCTAGATGGTGAGGATGGAATCGTGTATTTTGACGCGATGTGCTTTCGTGACATTTGGCGGCTGGAATGAATCCGAACAATTCCTCAGAACACTCCCGTAGTAAATTCGATAGAAAATGCAAAGGGATGCAACATCCCTACCCAGTGCCAGTGTATCGAGCCGATCAGAAAGAACTCGGTCGTCGACGACTCGAACCGCTCTGCGCTGGATGCGGTCAAGTGAAAGGAGCTGCCACTGAGGTGTCCCGGCCCAGAGATGAGAACAGTATTCCATCTGAGGCCGAACTTGCGCTTTGTAAAGTTGCAAGCGATGTGCCGGCATGAAATACTGTCTCGCTCTGCTGAGCACGCCAAGCTTTTTAGAGGCCAGTTTGGCCTTCCCTTCCAAGTGAACACGAAACCGCACACAATTCGATATGTCGACGCCGAGGATTCCGAAGCTAGCTGAGGCAGCAAGGGGAGTGCGTTGAAAGTGAGGAGATACGACAAAGGGGTTCTTTTTAGCGGTAAAAGCGCAAACTTGTGTCTTCTGGGGATTAAACTGGACTACTGGTCGCCACCAATCCGAGACTTTGTTCAGCAAAGACTCGACTTAGACACAAGTTTGTCCCGGTACTCGGCGACGTATTCTCGAGAAATATTGGCACGGCCGGTATATAAGGCATCACCAGTGCTGTCGAATGCAAAGCAATGAATGTTACCAGTTTGCAACATATCATTGATATGCAGGAGAAACAGCGTTGGTGATAGCACGCAGCCTTGTGGAACACCAGCGTTGATAGGCTTGAAATCAGAGCATGCACCGTCTACTATGACCTTGATGCTCCAATCAGCAAGGAAACTGGTGATCCATTTGTACAATTTCTCGGAAAGCCCATAGGAAGGAAGCTTCGAAAGAAGCGCTTTGTGCCAGACCCGATCGAAGTCCTTCGCTATATCCAAACTAACGCCCAATGCCTCTCCCTTCGACTCTACTGCCTCCGCCCATCTATGAGTCAGATAGACTAGAAGATCACCAGCTGATCGACCCCGACGAAAACCGTACTGGCGGTCACTAATCAGCTGGTGATCCTCAAGGTACCTCATGAGCTGGCAGTTTATAATGGATTTCATTAATTTGGAGAACAAGGAGGTGATGGCGCTAGGCCTGTAGTTGGACGCGTCTGAGCGGTCGCTTTTTTTAGGGATCGGGTGGACCAAAGCTCTTTTTCATGAATTCGGGACTACGCCTTGACAGTAGGAGTACCGGAAAAGACGCGTTAAAACCGGTGTCCACTCTGGAGCACATGTCTTCAGCACAATGGGAGGGACTCCACCAGGTCCACTCTACTTGCTGACGTCCATGGAGAAAAGTGCTTTGCGAACGCAGCGCTGTGTAAACCACACATCCGGCATGTAGCACTCACACCGCGGTATGGTCGGCGGCGTGTTCCCCCGTCATCTAGAGTCGAGTTGGACGCAAAGAAAGAGCTCAACAGATCGGTTTTCTCCTTTGCGGCTTGGGCCAGTGAGTTGTCCTCTCTGTGCAGAGATGGAAAAGATGGCTGAGAGAAGTTCCCTTGGACAGCCTTGGTGAGAGACCAGAATGCACGGGTTCCCGAAGGACGGCGAACTAGCTTCTCGCCAATTCTGCCGATGTGCTCAGACCTTGCCTTAGCAATGACGCTTTTGAAGGACCTGGAGACGGAGTTATACTTCTTTTTAAGAGCACTGGTGTTTACATCCCGAGACGTTGATGCGTCAGCCCAGGCCCGGTAGCACTCCTGCTTATAGCGTGATGCTATTTTACAGGAGCGACCAAACCATCGTTGGGATCTGCCTCTGATAAGCACCACAGAGGATGGAATAAAAAAGTTCCATACCCTGAAGTACCACATCAGCAACAGAATTGGCAACAACGCTGGGTTCTTCTGGCGAGAAGCAAACCTGCACTCAAGGGTAGGATGCAAAAAAAGACCGCATCCCGTCCCAATCGGCCGACGAGATCGCAACTGCGATTGGAGCGTGAGTGGCACCGTACTCCGGATAAGACAATGGTCCGAAGAGCCCAGAGGCGCATTGACGGAGACCTGATATCCTTCCGGATGAGAGGTCAGCAGAAGGTCCAACAGGGAAGGTACATGATCCTCCACATCTGGGATCCGCGTAGGCGAAGTAACCAGTTGTGTTAGACCATATAGTCATAGACAGATCTAACCGCATGATCGGTTATAAGAGAACCAAGCCATTTAACGTGTTGGGCGTTAAAATCACCGAGTATTACGATCTCTCTGGATGGGACCTGCTGTAGCACGGAGTCTGCAGCCATTTGGACGTGGTCGATGAGTCGGTCTGTATCGGCATTACCGCTATGGGACCGTTAGAGGCACCTGAAGACAAGGGGATAGTCGTCGCTGTCTACGCACAGCCATAGGATGGACAGGTCCGTAACTTCAAGACTGCCCAGGCGTAGAAAACAGATGTCCTCTATGACTCTATGATGTATATACGCAAACTCCAGCCCAGGGCACAAAGGAGTCCCCCCCGAACGGGTTCCCGCCTTGTCGTGGCGGGGGAGCTTAGTAGCCATGGCTTGGTCACCCACGGTGAACAAAGAGGAACCCCTTGGCTAGCCCGTGGTGGTAGGGCCGGCCCGAGGTGGCCACTCCGAGTGGGCTTGACGAGCCCACTTCGGATGTGTGTCGGTGGGCTGCTGCGCGAGGGGTGTCCTCCCCACCCCTACCTCTGCAGCCGGGGTGGAGTCGCGGAGGAAGAGGAGTGTTGGTATGGCGATGCGCCACTCGCCCTATCCTCCGCGACTCAAACGGGGCTGCACCGTTGATGCGGTGGTGGTGGGGCTGCGGGGGGAGAGGAGTGCCGGTATTGCGAGGCGCCGCTCTCCCTACCCTCCGCAGCCGAATTTTGGTTGGCGGCGGAGCCATAGACCAGATCCGCCGCTGGGGTCAGGAAGGCTGGTGCTCCTGAGTGCTAGTTTTTCCTGGCCCCATGGCCTTCGCGCATCGGACACGGGGGCGTCCGTTGCGCAAGTGAAATTGGAGGCCGAGGAGGAGGGCGCGCCATGTGTTCTGGTGCGCCTTACCGGAGAAGGAGATGGGGGAGGAGTGTTCCTCTCCCGAGGAGGGGCCGCCATGGGGCGGCCAGCGCAGGTGGGGCCGCGGAAGTGTGCGAAAGCGTTCCCGTGGCCCTACTAATATGCGACTAAGATGGAACACCATGGGGTTTTAGTCGGTGCGAGTCCGACATAACCCGTCCTTGCCCCCGCGAGGCGGGTATGCGTAGGCATTTCCCCATGTAAAAAAAAAAAAAAAGGGCACAAAGGAGTGTTCTAATTTGTACCCCGGGTAGGAGAGATATGAAGAGTCAGCCGGAGAGGACACCTGAGTTTCTGTTAAAAAGAGCAAGGCCAGCTTCTCCGTCTCTAGATGGTAATGGACAGCGTTAAGGTTGGAATGAAGTCCCCTGATGTTGCACAAAATTCACGGATAGCGCGCCTTGGTTTTATTGCTTCGCTTGCCCCGAGCAGTATTAGTCACGAGCGGAATTTTGACCCACCCCCCCACACAGAATACGCGGGCAGCCTGAGCACCCACGCTCAGGAGTTGAGTAGTTTGGTCGTGGAGGCTCAGCGAGGGATTCTGCACCCACCCCGGGTTCTGGTACCCTCCTGGGGTAGTCTTTTGTTTAATTCCGCTACCGCTTTGATGGAGGGTGGGGGGGGGGGGGGAATGGGCCTCCGACTACCTGCACTCACGATCACGAAAAACTTTGTTTTTCATGTCGCTTTCCTATAGACACACTCAAAGGTCCAAAAAAATCTACGGCTGAACACGTGCAAGGTGGCTCATGATGAGCTATTCTTTCCAGAGCAAGGTTTCCTTGTGACACGATCAGCGGTTTGGATCTGTATGTCCTGCACAGTGGTGTGACATACTTTGAACTGTATTACGTAAGTTCAAAACATAAAACTTCTGGTTCACCTCATTCATCACTGTTTGGTGATTGGCACGTCCAAAATGATGATGAACTTTTCTAATAATCATTTTACGGATTTCGTGTTTACCGTCTAAGAGACAGGTTTTCTACTTTCCTCTGTCAAATTAGACTTGAAAGGTAAACGACCGTTCAAACGAAGGAGGTTATCGTCTACTAGTTCTAAAGAAAATTTGCTAAAGCGTGAATGCTTCTGCTCATTTCTAAGAATTTTATTCCTGAGTGGAAACACTCGTCTTGAACGAACTTCCAAATTAAATAATTCAGCCCTTTTTAAAAGTGTTATTTCCAACGTATTGTCGGGGCCTGTAACCGACTTTGCTAAAAATTCGTCGCAACACATAACCGACTTTTCCGGCGGATTGTCGGGTCCTTTAAATGACTTTCCTAAACTTTTGAATTTTCTACCGCTTGTAAGGTGCATGCAGTTGCCCTAGGAATCGTCTAAAGTTGCTAAATCGTCCGTAGTCGGGTAGACTTAACGGTTCTGTCTTCCTTAGCGTATTTACGCTTTTCAGTGACTTTTCTTCACCCGTTTCTAAACTTTAATTTATGTGCACTTGTGTGGGCCATAAATCAGGACTTAGCCTGAGACCCTCACCCCTGCTGACATCCTCAGCAGCGGGTCTAGGTTCTTCTGAATGACCTAACTCCTTTTTAATATCCGGGTTAGTCAGGCGACTTTCAGCCTGCGCTCCATTCGACGGCATGCGTTCGTCATCCGTACGCCATAATAAACCAGATTGTCGTACTTGTTGTCAGGTATACGACGTACAGTTCAATGCTCGTTCTTCGGGATCGTATGCTGGCTTACGCGCAGATACGCCAAAGACCCCAAACTGAAATAATCCTTAATTAACCTCTCCATATCCTCTTCTTTCTTGGTGGATATCCACGATTTTGATTGGTTTAATGCCACATGTCATGTCACCACTCAAAGAGGACCCGTAATCTTAGTTTTCTCACCTTTCTTTTCAGAAAGGGCAATAAACGCTCTTGTGTAACACTCCTTCACGGGGCTCACGTCTACCTCGTTGCTGCCGAACCCAACATAGTGTGATTTGTGTTTCGGGGTAGAACGTCAATGACTGACTAACCCCTAGTGTTGCCCAAATGCAAGAACAAGACGAGACTTAGCCAGTCTGGGTATTTATTGGTCTTGCGCCGATACACCTCGTCTTGGTAATGGTCCTTGTATTTCGCTCCCAGTCTTGGTCTTGGTCTTGCAGCAAGAGTCTCGCAAATCTCGCAATTACCTATTAGCCTATTGCTATTTATTAAACGATACTTTTGATCTTAGAACAACTTAACAGAGTAGGTACAATTTGAACTTGAATTAACATGGCCATAATAAAGACCAACCAAATTATTAAATGTCTAAATATTTAATGAAAAATTCAAAAAATCGACTGACGCTGGGTGGGGTTTGAATACACGACCTAAGCGATCAGTGTCGATGCTTTAACCAACTGAGCTATCTGTCGTGTCCCACGGCGACGGGTGTCAATCTGTTTCTTAATAAACGTTTATATTTAATAAGCTTACATGTGCTAAAACAAGGTAAAACATATAAAAAGCAATGACATTAACTTGATTGTATTGTTGTTGTAACATTATCTGTCTAGAAAGAGCTTGATAGACTCTCATCTTATATGACATGGAAAAACAGAGTTGTACAATTTATACAATTTACCATTTATTTAAACAAAAATAAAATACAATACAATTTAAATTACATAACACATTACACAGTACACACAGTACGTAGTATACAATAGCTTTGCTGTTACTTTATACTCGTACTACGTATTAAATTAAATTTTCCTAGGTATGTTACTTGCTGTATTTATCTAGGTACTTACTAACTACTAGAGTACGATAGAAGTTAATAAACCGACTCTGCTAATAAATTTTTGGAAGTATGTGATTTTAAAACACACAATACGCGAATATAACTTTACCGTTCGAAATTCAAAATTTAAATATTTTTTACTCACGTAGGCATTATAAATACACTTTTGAATAGTCATATAATCACTGTTCTCCCCAATTTTTTTCTTTTCCATGTTCAGGGGTGCTGATACTACTGAGAAGAATACCATGAAAGAAAGTAAGAAACTCAGTAGTTGCTCTTTTCGAAATATTTTTACAATAGTACTATTATTAGTAATTATGTAGAGCGATAAGTCGAACATAAAATGTCAAATGTATATGTGGATACCAAATCGGTATAGAAATTTCTAGTTTTTCCTGTGTAGTACGAGAGGTCAGTTTCAAGCATTTTTCTCATAAAGATAGGCATTTACAGGATAATATGCTTTTTTGGCTAAACAAGCTTTAATGCGCGACTTAAATTTAAAAGCGTACACCGCTACCGAAGAATAAATTGTATACTTTGTGTAACCGGAAAGTAGGTAATGTAATTTTAATTTTACCTCTACTATTAAAATTGTGCAAATCACTATTACTTACATCTAAGTGAATGTTTTGTCATACATACATAATATTTGCAAAAATATATTATTATGCAACAGTCAAGATATCAATTTCTTTAAACAGTTCTCTCAGATATACTCGGCACCTAAGCAGTACATAGATCTTATTGCACGCTTTTTATTTTATATGCACACTTTTTATATTATTCGATTAGCATTGTAGAAAATTTTTACACATTTCAAGTGAGTTAAAAGTGTCTGCAATATTTATCAAATGGGTGACGACATATTCGAGTACTTTGTGTTTTAAAAACACACACTTCCAAAAATCTAGATTTGCAGTGAACTTATTGAACATGTTTATCTATTAGGTAATAATAATAATAGTAAGAAGTAATTATTATAAACCCATACAGTTAATATTATAATAACTACTTACTAGGATAAATTATTATGCTATCTACCTATCCTTACCACTATCTAATTACAATATTCCTTGCGAGATCAGCATAATGTGCATATTCGTGTTCATTCTGAGCACCTGGAAATTTATTTTATTCTTTTGAACATGTACTTTGTGGCGGCAATCAAACAGTGTCAAATGTTGTACGTGGGGCGCGGCTGCACGATTGTATGCGATATCAATAAGAGCCGCCGGCGCGGGTATCTTGACCTACTTTTTTTTTATAGGATAGGGTGACAAACGAGCACACAGTCCACCTGATGGTAAAGTGGTTGCCTGTGGCCCATAGACATCTACATCTATCCTCACCTGCGAATCAAAATGCAGATGCGTTGTCACCCGTGAGAACTAAGATGGAATGCCTCTTTTCCAGTAAAAAGGGTCTCCGGTTCTCTACACTCACTATACGAAACACAGCAGTTTTAAGCTGCTATTTTACGCTGGTATTCTGTGAGAGCGTGGTCCTTCCCCGGTCGAGCCGACCCATTTATGCTACAACTATACTATTAATATAGCTGCAGCATGGCTCTACCACGTATAAACTTCCGAATAGCTGTAAAATGTCTTTGACAGGTCAGGATCCGACCTTTGATGATGCCGACAAAAAGACGCCCCGCACTCTCAAAGTGCCGATGGTCAAAACTAGGAATGCACTCTTTTTTCTTTTAATGGAAATTTTCATTCGCTATGTATGTTTATGATATTGTTCGTAATGCGCATAAGTCCAATTTTCCAAAATGTTTAATATATTTTTTTGCGTCTCAAAGAGTCTCTAAGAGTATACCCGAACTCCTATACTCCCTGAAACGATACTCAGTCCTAACTGCAAGACGCAAGAGTCTCGCTTAGTCAGGCTTAGTCTTGTTCTTGCTCAAATCTTGCAGGGTCAGTCTTGGTCTTGGTCTTGCTAAAATTAGGCGGTCTTGGTCTTGGTCTTGGTCTTGCAAAAATGAAAGAACAAGAACAAGACTGCAAAACCAAGACCCATTTTGCACAACACTACTAACCCCTGTCCGTTGGATCATTTCAGTGATATATCCAAAATCAGGGTTTTTTTTTCACAAAATTATACGTTTAGTGTTGACATTTTCTTATTTATAAACGATATTAAAATATTAAATGAGAATGTTTTCCTTTTTCTCTTTTATGCATTTTTTTTAGCGTCCTGTTTCTTCTCGCCTGGAATAATAGATCGGGGAAAAGTTTCTTCGTAATTCGTTTGTATAAAATTGAAGCAAAATTTATTTTTTTATCTGGTTGGTTTTAATATATATACATAAAGGACATTAAGAAAAATAAAAATAAAAAGTAAAAACACTTTCCCGCCATTTTTCTATTGTTTTTCTGTCCGCCAAACTTTTGTGATTGAATAATCCTATAAAATATTTTGCTTCAAAAACTTCTGCACATTATTATGCCGATGCGTCACATTGAGAAGTTCTTGGGAGATTTTGATTACGTCAGTATCTCAAGTTCATTTGGCGCATAAGCTGACAAAATAACTTGAGGTTATGTCAACATCGAAGCACTTGTTTCTACCATTGAAGTAATATGTACTTACGTACTAGAACAGCTATTTCAAACAAAACATGTGCGCTACTCTATGTCGTTGCGCATCAGTCTTAGCGCGCATGCGCGGTTTTTTTATCATAATAGATTATGCGTAGGTAGAATGATAAGTAGGTATTTAATTATTGTTTATTTAGAGTACATATATTGTTAATTAATTTATTAAAACGAGTTCAATTTTTAATAATTTGTCAATTATTTTGCATGATATGGGGTAAATTAATATGATAATATATATTATTATCACAATAGCATTTTAATTACAATTTTATATAAATACTTTATAAGGTAACTATATAAATTGGAAGGAATCGAAGCTAATGAAATATATTTATTTAAATCTAGAACTGGGTCCCCAAAAGCCCTAACCTAAGTTTGCGTAAGGCATGGACACAGAGCTGATACTAGTTATATTATGCCTTATGAATTACTGAGAGAAAACATAGTAAAACTTTAAAAACTTCTACCATTTCTGTTTACACATGAATTATATGTATATACACTTATTTGTTGTTTTTTGCTGAAAACTAATTTCAATTAATAAGATGTATAAATGTTATTGTAAAAATATATATTAGGTATTTAATTAAGGGCCTTTAAACAATACAAGTTTTGTTAATTTTTGAATTCTTCGTACTATATTTATCCTCTTCTTTAAAATGCAAGGAACAAATCTATGTATTATTTGTTGGTAACCACATCTCTACGATTATTTTGGACGAATTTAATCCACTTTTCTCGGTTTTCGTGGCTTGGACGTGGAAACCTAAAATAAAATAAAAGAATAATCAGCAAATATAAACGTAAGAAATTTAACCTAATTATAAATACTTAGGTATATTTATTTCTACAAAAAAAATTGTGCATAATATGATCGTGCTACACTTGCTCACAGAAATGTCGTATCTGAACAAATTAATTTCATAATCTATATTCCATGACACAAGTTGGCGCCAAAGAAATAACTTTTTAATTATTAATCTATAATGTTTTTTTTATTATTTAAGTATCTTACTTACCGATGAAAAGTGATTCCTTGGTTTTTACTAACATTTCGTGAATTTTTTGTGCAGTATCTAAGAACACACCGCGGCATATTTTATCAAGAGATTTTTTTTAAATCAACACAACATGTGACATCTCTACAAGCGCCTAGCGAGCGACTGATTAAAGTGCGGTGACATTGCCGCAGTTGAATGGAACAGCGTAACATAGTGCAGTGTCGCCTCTAGTACGTAGTACATAATATCTCAATGGTTTCTACTAACATTTCACATGCGCAGACATAACAGTGTCTGTCAGACAAAATCGGCTACAAACCATTACCAATTTAAATGATAAAACAGGGGGACGATCACGTTCCCGCTAAAACTATATTATTTTGGCGGACTTCACAAGTTTTAGAAAAAAAAGAACAGAATGTCTTGGAAGAGGATAAATATGATAACAACGCAATAATCAGAATAGAAAAATGGCGGGAAAGTGTTTTTTACTTTTTATTTTTATTTTTCTTATGTCCTTTATGTATTGATATTAAAAGATGTATATACTTCGTACTTATTTATAATACTTATTTATTTAATAATCCATAAATCTTGTACTTGATTTACAAGTAAATCGCAGATTTATGGCGGATTTCCTTTACAGTTATTGCATCCATAATATTGCTATTATTATTATATTTATTATCCATAATATTACATAAATACACATCATCTTGCTATTATTTTAATACTAATATAAAATCTAGTGTTTACTGATATAATGAAACATAGTAAAGTAAATACCATAATTATGTGTAATAAATTCTAATAGTGGGTCAACTCCTTTGTTATACCGGAAAATATCTACAAGGCTGTCTCGAAATTTAGTCGCTAAAAATTTGGAACGCTTGTCACAAAAATATTTCCTTGGATAAAAATATCATAACATGATATTTTATCTCTATTCCTCGTAATTATTTATTTTTCTATACAAAGATACAAACTAATTACTACTTTACAAAACTAGATGCGTCCCACAGCTTCATCTGATTGGTCGTGATGGAAATAAAGGCATGTGGTGGTGTAGGTACCTGCCTAATTTTACTATATTTTACCTATATAGAAGTATCTCAGGTCATCATCACAGCCCTTCACAAATCCACTGCTGAACAAAGGCCTCCTACAAGGAATGCTACAAAGCACGGTCCTGAGCCACCTGCATCCATCGACTTCCTGCATATCTTACCAGATCGTCACTCCATCTAGTGGGGTGACAGGTATTCCGCCTAAAATATTGGATAAGGGGTTAAACAGAATGAATAAAAGAGGTTAAAATTATATGTTGGTTCTGTTTATTCAAAGCACGCCGCCTCGTTACAGATGTGCAAACGACAAATATTTACGACATATGTTATTGTTTTTTTGTCTTTTGTTGAATTTAATGACATAATGAATTCTCATACATATAATTCAGTTAAAAATCTTAATGGAAAGCAATCATATTGTTATAAGAATTCAATCTTACTTAAGGCGTCATACAATCTCCCAATATTTCAAAATAATAACGAGTAATATCGTGTTGTTGGATGAATATCAAACGCGTGCAACTATTTACGTATACGTGACACTCCTAAACGGGCGTACCCGTACACAAGCGAATCCGACTGGTAGTGGTACTACAGTGTACAGTCTACAGCAGACGTCGCGGGCAGGGGGGTCTCCGCTCTCCTTCATACCGCGTCTCATCGTTGCTCCGTCTAGTCGCCGAGTTGACTCACTATTAGTATTTATTAAGCGCCCTCCACATTCGCGCCGTGAACACCCGTGAAAGCTGCGAACCGCGAATGTGGATGGCTTTCGCGCCCGTTCACGGGCTTCGCGCCTGTTCACGCCTTGTTCCCCGTTCAGTGTCGGTATTTTACGCCCGTATCAAAGGGTTTACGAGGCGCGAACCTCCCGCGAACGCAAGCGCATCCACACTCGCGCGTGAAATCAGTAATGCACGAGATTCGGTGCCGTGAGGTTGTGCTAATTTGTATTTTTTTTTATAGGATAGGGTGACAAACGAGCACACAGTCCACATGATGGCAAGTGGCCGCTGTGGCCCATAGACATTTACATCTATCCTCGTTTGCGAATCAAAATGCGTTGTCACCCCTGAGGACTAAGATGGAATGCCTCATTTTCAGTAAAAAGGCTCTCCGGTTCTCTACACTCACCATACGAAACTAGCAGTGTTAAGCTGCTATTTTACGCTGGTATTCTGTGTGAGTGTGCTCCTTCCCCGGTCGAGACGACCCATTCGTGCTACAACTATATTACTAATATAGCTGCAGCATGGCTCTACCACGTATAAGACTTGTTTACGGAGGACGGTGCGTCAAAATGAGCGTCAGTTGGACGAACGAGCAAGAACTCATGTTGATCGAGTGTTATCATGCCTAACCCATTTTATGGGATGCTAAACACAAAGATCATAAAAATATTATTTTTTTATAGAATAGGGTGACAAACGAGCACACAGTCTACTTGATGGTAAGTGGTTGCTGTGCCCCATAGACATATACACCTATCTTCGTTTGCGAATTAAAATGCAGATGGTTGTCACCCGTGAGGACTAAGATAGAATGCCTCTTTTCCAGTAAAAAGGGTCTCCGGTTCTCTACACTAAAATGAAAATACTAAATGAAAGTACTAAAATGAAAACTGAAAGTACATGACGCATGGATGCCAATAAAGGAAATAATGAGTATTGAAGTGACTGATTTAAAAAAAATGTATCTTTGTCATCCACCATCTTCCTTTTCTCCATTTCTTTTTTATCTTTTATATACACGTAATTTAAGAGAGCCAAAGTGCATAGCGTCACGGAGATAGCAGTGCATATTTCGGCGTCCATTCTTGACGAGCGCGCGAACTAAACTGTGAACGATAGCGAATGTGGAGGGACATGTTTTTCGCGACGACTTCGCGGCAAAATTACGGCGTGAATTCACGCCGTGAATCACACAGGAGTCTGGAGCCCGCCTTACACATATGGTACCAATACTATTCTTTAAGTCTGGTAGTACATTGGACTCCGCTAATTTTAGAGCTATTTCTGTACTACCAAGCCAATAATCAGTAAAGTTTAAGATTTTTTTTGGATCAATCGCTAAAAAAAATTAAAAAAATAAAATATTTTTTTATAGGAGAGGGAGCAAACGAGCATGCGGCTCACCTGATGGTAACTGACTACCTCCGGCCATGAACAACTGTAATATTTACTCTATTTTTGTAATCAAACTATACTTAAATGTGAAATTTAAGATAAAGTTTGGTAAACAACTTAGTAATTACCAATGATTGTTAACGAGTACAGAGTCCAGAGTTGTTTGTTTACTTTTCTCATAGTATTGTTTACATTGTTCTAATTTATAAGGTCCTCCACCCCGACGTAATAGTTAGTTCAGTAAGTCAGTTGGACACGACAATTACTCCGGTACGACAGTCCGTTACGATAGTCTGTTAAATCAGTCGGTCACATCAAGTCTGAGTAGTCGTATAGTCTGCTGTAATAAATAAATATACCTCGATATATCGTCACGCTGCTGGTTGTCATTTAAAAACCCCTTCCGACCACCCGAACATTACATTTTTGGTGTCAGAAATGGGATCTACGTAAAAGGGCTATTGAAATATCATAGTCCGATACACGTAAAAGGCTATTGAAATATTATAGCCCTTTAGTCCTGGCGAGTATTTGGACGGGCGAGTCTCCAGTTATCAACGTCACTACACGTATTGGAGAACTCTCTGGAAGAAGGTTGAAGACAGCACGCGTCGAGGCATCCAGTAGGCAGTCCTCGACAGCGGCGAAGTCAAAGGAAGACACACGAAGCAGTCACGAGCACATCGAGTCACTGAGCCAACGTGGTTCTTCACTGGAACAGACCAGTACCACAGCGACAGGCCAGTTGATCTTCGACGGCGTGCATAGCGACGACGTGACACAGCGAGGCAAACCGGACTCCGCAATATATAACTACGTCATCCAAGTGAGTCGTATAATTGTTGATATATTGTGTATTTTTTGTATTTTTATGTATTTGTGTTTCATTAGGAATAATAGGATTCTATCGAGAGTAATATAGAATTTATAGGGAATGAATAGTGAAATTTAAAGGTTTATGCGAATCCATATAATTAAATCGAATTATTTCTTTGCTTTTATAATTCAAGTAAATTAAAATTTATAATGTACACCTCAGAGGATAAAGTTTCTGTTCGGTTTATAGATATCAGTCTTGCAGAAAGGATGATTAATAAATACGATGAAAATAAGGCAAATTTACATAAGTTCTTCGATAACTGCAATAATGCTTTCGCTTTATTAAATCCAGTTTATAAAATTGCATTTGTATCAGTATTATTATCGAAAATTGAAGGCAATATTAGGTCAACGTTATTGAATAGGTCATTTTCGTCATGGGAAAATTTAAAAGAACACTTATTAGAAAGTTATTCCGAAAAAAGCACATTTGCACAGTGGCAATTTTTTTTTATAGGATAAGGGTGACAAACGAGCACACAGTTCACCTGATGGCAAGTGGTTGCTGCGGCCCATAGACATCTACATCTATCCTCGTTTGCGAATCAAAATGCAGATGCGTTGTCACCCGTGAGGACTAAGATGGAATGCCTCATTTCCAGTAAAAAGGGCCTCCGGCCACCTGCACTCACCAAGCGAAACGCAGAGGTAAACCTCTACTTCACGCTGGTATTCTGTGAGGTCGTGGTACCACCCCGGTTCGAGCCAGCCCATCCGTGCGACAGCAAAAGCTGCCGTGTGGCTCTACCACTGTTAAAAAAGTGAAAGTTTAATTCATGATACGTATATTAGAACCAAAGATATTTGTGATTACGCAACTTTTACTAAATTTTCCTTGTGTCAGACATCACTTGTAATTTTAGATCAAATAACTCCTCAATTAACCGTTCAAGAGAATATTCTTAAAGAATTAACGGGTTTTCACAACTATAGAACTAAGCTAACTAATTTAGATGGTGTAGGCAACATTTTCAAAATATTGTTTGGAATTTTAGATGCCGAAGATGCGAAACTATACAATGAAGCAATTGAAAATCTTAATAAAAATGAACACGAAGTTTTGAACTTATTAAAAACTCAATCTAATATAGTTAAATCGACAATTTATAATTTCAATAGTACGATTACTGATTTAAATCTTAACGAGAAGATATTTAATAAAAATTTAAATTTATTATCAAATTATACCAAAGAAATAGATGATAAAATATTTAGTATTAAAATTAAACAAGATATTGACGAACACATGTCATTATTGACCTTGATAATTACCGAAGTTAATAATGGAATTTCAACAATTATTAATGCAATATTATTCGCGAAGAATAATGCCATACATCCAGTAATCATATGCCTAGAACAATATGGAATAGAATTAAGAAAAAACTTTATCATATTTACCTCCACAAACGAAATATCCTCTAGAGCTAGTTGAAAAAGATATTCCAGAATTATTATCGTTAGCAAATATTGTATCATATGTAACAAACGCAAAACTTGTTTTTGTAATTAAAACTCCTTTGATCACTCAAGTTAGTTACGATTTATATCATGTTTTGCCAGTTACAATTAAAAGTAGTGATAATACATTTATATTCGTTTTACCTAATTTCAAATACTTTTTAATTTCGAGTAATAAAATTCATTATACTAGTTTAGAAAATTTGAATCTTTGTAAAATTGTACAAAATAATGGGAGATACATATGTAAATTAGAAACTGCCTTATATTCTGTACATACAAGTAAAACGTATGAAACCGAATTGATGTACGGTAGCACAAAATTACCTAGTGAATGTGATACTAGAGTGGGCTATATACAAACAGAACAATGGTTTAAGCTACATCAGAAAAATCATTGGTTATTTGTAACACCTGAAAAAGTAATAAGCACATTAAATTGTAAAAATAAAGAAGCTATTGATATAGAATTAATAAATAGTGGAATCATAAAGATTTCAGACAATTGTAAATTATTTACAAGCAATATAATGCTACAAGCTCAAACATTAGGTTTAGAAAGTAATTTTAATTCAATTTTACCACAGAAAGATATTATATCAGATGATTGTTGTAAAAAGTTGAAAAATAGAAATATAACTAAAATAAATTTTATTCCATTGAAAATTCACGAGAAATTAGATTTAGAAAGTTTGAATTCAAAATAGATATAATTAATGATATTATTGATCAAATGGAAAATGAAACGATTTTTGATAAGGTTATTAACAATTTTTATTTCGCTTACATATTTTGCTCTATTTTAAAAGTGGTTTTGATTTATATAATATATCGTTTAGCGAAATATTTATGGAGAAGACATTTCTTTTGTAATAGAAATAGTAGATTATTAGCATTAGAAGATACTAGGTCTTGTTGCGCAAGAATTACGAATTGTATAACTTTAAAAGTAAATAATGATAATAAAGATATTGAATTAGAAGAAGTGCCTTCTACATCAAGCGCTTCAGACATACCTTTAAGACGTAGTGCAAGAATTGCACAATTAAAAGTAAATTAATTTTGTATATGTATAAGTAATTTAAGATTTTTATACTTCGACATTTTGATTATATTATTTTTTTGATTTTTGATATAAGTTTTGATTTTATTGTTAAGAAAAATGTATAAGTTGGATAATTTTATTTTATTATTGTAACTGTATTTGGTATATCATGTTATGTGTTAACATTGAAGTGTTATAACTATTTTATTTGTTTGATTTTAATTATAAAATAAACTGTGTTTATTTTTCTTAAAGGGGTGGAAGGATTGCAGTTGGCCGACTTCATGGAGAAAGAGGGATTCTTTATGAAGAACTTTTTCTTCCAGATGCGGCCCCACAGGAAGTGGAACTGGTCGAGCCCCGACGGTTCCACAAAAAATGAGATTGACTTCATTATGACGACCAGATGACAATTGTTCAGTGATGTCTCCGTGATCGCGAGTGTGAAAACTGGTAGCGATCACCGAATGGTTAGAGGCACACTGAACCTAAACGTTGGGTTTGAGAGGTTTCGTCTAATAAAGTCAACGCTCCGTCCCCCTCGTGCTCTGTTCCAAAGTCCCGAAACCTTTCAGCTCGAGTTACAAAACCGTTTTCAGTGCCTAGAAGACTGCAATGAAGTGGATGATATGAATGACAAGCTTGTGGAAACTGTCCATGCGGTTGGAGCTAAGTTCTGCAAGACCCGCCGCAGACGAACACAAAAACTCTCCGATCACACTCTTAATCTTATGGCTGTTAGACGGGAGATGAAGCTATATTCTTCAACAGATTTGACGGCATACAGGCAACTGAACAGACAAATCTCCAAATGCATGCGGCGGGACTTGCGCAACTTCAATACAGCTTGTATTGAAGAAGCGATCGAGCGGAACAAAGGCTCCAAAGTCTTTGACAGAGATCTGTCTGCCAGAAAGAGCCAACTGTCAAAGCTAAAGACCGAGTGTGGCAGCATCACCTGACACACCTGAGATTTTGAGTGAGATTGAGAGGTTCTATAGGCAGCTGTACACGTCATCGTTGGAGCCACACGCAAGTGTGAGTAACAATCCAAGAGCGAGTCTTATCCGACACTATTCCGAAGATATCCCGGACGTCAGTCTAAGCGAGATTAGAATGGCTCTTCAGCATCTTAAAAACGGCAAGGCCCCAGGCGAGGATGGAATTACAGCGGAGCTTCTGAAAGCAAGTGAAAAACCGGTACTGGAAATTCTTCAGAGGCTCTTTAATTCCGTCTTCCATGGTGGCATTACACCGGAGGCATGGAGCAGAAGTGCGATGGTCTTGTTCTTCAAGAAAGGTGACAATGCTCTCTTGAAGAACTACAGACCGATTTCCCTCCAGAGCCACGTCTACGTGCTGTTTTCGAGAGTCATTACGAATCGTCTCGCACGCAGACTTGACGACTTCCAGCCTCCGGGACAAGCCGGTTTCCGAAAGGGATTTAACACCATAGACCACATACATACCCTTCGGCAAGTTGTACAGAAGTCCGAGGAGTACAATTTGCCACTATGCCTGGCGTATGTGGACTATGAGAAAGCCTTTGATTCCGTCGAAATTTGTGCGGTACTGCAGTCCCTTCAGCGGTGCCAAGTTGACTGTCGGTTTAGCGAAGTGCTGAAGTGTTTATACAGTAAAGCTACCATGACTATCGGACTACAGAATCAGAGTACGAAAGCTATCCAATTGCAGAGAGGTGTAAGACAGGGTGACGTTATATCTCCGAAATTCTTCACCGCTGCATTGGAAGACGTTTACAAGCTACTGGACTAGAAAGGATGCGGTATTAACATCAATGGCGAGTACATCACTCACCTTCGATTTGCCGACGATATAGTTCTTATGGCAGAATTGCTGGAGGCCCTAAGCACTATACTCAATAACCTCAATAGTGTCTCCCAACGGATAGGTCTTAAGATGAACATGGACAAAACAACGATTATGTTTAACGTCCATGTCACACCTATGCCGGTAGTTGTTGGGAGCACTAAGGTCAAAGTTGTAGACAAGTATGTTTACCTCGGACAAATAGTCCGACTAGGTAAGTCCAACTTTTACCGACAGGTCAATCGACGGATTCAACTCGGCTGGGCAGCTTTCGGGAAACTACGACACATTTTCTCGTTAGACATACCTCAAAACCTTATTACGAAATTGTACAACCAGTGCGTGTTGCCAGTGATGACTTACGGATCTGAGACGTGGTCCTTCACTGCTGGCCGTATGAGGAAGCTCAAGGTCGCTCAGCGAGCTATGGAGAGGGCTATGCTCGGTGTGTCTCTGCGTGATAAACTTAGAAATGAGGATATCCGCAGTAGAACCAGCGTAACCGACATAGCCCAACGGATTAGTAAGCTGAAGTGGCAATGGGCCGGCCATATAGCTCGAAGAACTGACAACCGATGGGTAAGAAAGATTCTCGAGTGGTAGCCTCGTACCGGTAGGCGAAGTGTAGGGCGACCCCCCACTATATGGAGTGACGACCTGGTGAGACATGCAGGAAGTCGATGGATGCAGGTGGCTCAGGACCGTGCTTTGTGGCATTCCTTGGGGGAGGCCTATGTTCAACAGTGGACGTGTGAAGGGCTGTAATGAAGATGATGAATGATGAGTAATTATAATATTAAGACATACAATAATACGTAGGACTCTCAATAAGTTTTGAGCTATACAAAAAGTTTTCTAAATATTATTAATATTTATTATACATCTTTTCAAAATATTCTCCATCATGCCCAATACAAAGTTCCATTCCCCTAAACCAATTCTCAAAACACTTTTGCCAGTCTTGATCTGACTTGTCGGAAATCACTTTAGCTTATTCGGTGCTTGAAAAAAAACTTGCCTTTTATTTTTTCTTCGACTCTTGGGAACAAAATGAAATCATAAGGAGCTAAGTCAGGGCTATCGGGTGGGTGACTTAGAGTGTCAACACCAGATTCCTCAATAAATGCTTTCGTTCTAAGGGATGTATGTCAAGAGGCGTTATCGTGATGCAGCATGATTTCCCGAAGCCCGGTCTTCGGTCTTCTCTCTCGCACAGCTTGAAAAGATTTGGGTAATGCAACTGTAGTATACTATTCAGAGTTGATTGACCTACTATTTCCCAGCATTGACGTCGACAAATGTCAGCGCCGCGAGAAAAAACTAGCCACCATTTTTTTGCCGACGTTGCGAGGTCTTTGCAGTTTTGTCGTTAACTGTCCTTCTGAGTAGACCCATACCGATGATTGCCCTTTATTTTCCAGATCATATTGATAGATCCATGTCTCATCACCAGTAACGATTTCTGAAACACGCCTAGATGCCCCATTATCAAAATGTAGACGCATTTCATGGCACCAATCCACACGAGTCTGTTTTTCGCTTTGGGAGAGCAAACGAGGAATCCATCGACAACAAAGCTTCCTCACTTCAAGATGTTGATGTAGGATGGTATGAATGCTCCCCGAACTAATGCCTTATATCTTTTCTATGTCCGTATATGTGATTCGTGGGTCTTCTCGTACCAACATTTCAGTAGTCCATACATTTTCTGCCGTTACTGCTGTTTGCGGGGCCCCGTTCTTTGGTCATCCTTAAGATAAATTTTACCCCTTTTGAATTCAGTAAAGCACCTAAAAATTGTTGCGCGTAATGGAGCTGAGTCCCCGAATGCTGATTGTAACCGTTGTAAACTTAATTGTTCGGTTAAATCAAATTCAAAATCATAATATATCATAGCGCGCAAATGTTCACGGTTAAGATCCATCGTTTTAAATGAAAAGCGCGGAAAGCGTTGCAGGAAAATTAATAGAATTTTGTTTTCTTTTAATATTGAGCAATTAGCTTATGGAGTTCTATTTTTAAATAAATTTGCTTCTTAGAAACATATAACACGGGTGCGTTCCATTTTTAAATTTCGGGCATCTCAAAACTTATTGAGTAACTTACGTATAAGAATGAAAATGACCCCTGGGATGAGGTGATCGCTAAGCTGTCAAAATTTAATTCATATTTCATGTTTGAGTCTGTTTACTATACGAGTATATATAGCTAGGTATGTATGAAGTAGTGACATCATACATGCTAAACAATAATCCTTAGCTTCTTAGCTAAGGATTATTGTTAAGCAATAAACAATATTTTATTGTTTATTGCTAAATAACTAAATAGTGGCGGTTAAGAATATCCACTACCCCATATCTTCCCGTGGGTGTCGTAAAAGGCGACAAAGGGACACAGGCAGGAGATGGGCAGCAGCATCTTCCTGGTAACGGCAAAATACAATAAAAAACTGCGGTTGCCAACCCGCTCGCCAAGCGTGGCAACTATGGCAATATACCCCCCATAATGAAAGTTACGAAGAGACGGCCCCCAGTCCCCGGCGGCCCCGCTATTCCTGGCTACGGTGGCGACCATGGTAACGGCGGGGCAGGGGGTGCTAAGAATCTCCGGTGGAGGTTCGGTTGCCACCTACAACGACTCGACCTGGCAACATACAACGCACGCACCCTGAGGACTGACGAGAAGATTGTGGAGCTGGAAGAAGAGATAGATAAGTTACGCTGGCATATTATAGGATTATCCGAAGTCCGAAGAGAGGGGGAGGACACGGTAATCCTCGAATCCGGCAACTTGCTCTATTACCGGGAGGGCGACCATCCGACCAGCGACCTCCTTGGGACACAAGGAGGTGTCGGATTTATCGTCCACAAGTCTCTCGTTAACAACGTTGTAAAGATTGAGAGTGTGTCGAGGAGGGTTGCGTACCTTATACTCAGAATCACCAAACGGTATTCGCTGAAGGTCATACAGGTTTACGCACCAACCTCGGCACACCCCGATGAGGAGGTGGAAAAAATGTATGAGGATATCTCTAGAGCCATGCATTCCTCCAAAACCCAATATACGGTGTTAATGGGAGACTTCAATGCAAAACTAGGCACAAGAGAGAACGGTGAGCTGAAAATGGGGAAATTTGGAATAGGGCAACGGAACCCAAGGGGCCAGCAGCTGGCCGACTTCATGGAGAAAGAGGGACTCTTTATGATGAACTCTTTCTTCCAGAAGCGGCCCCACAGGAAGTGGACCTGGTCGAGCCCCGACGGTTCGACAAAAAATGAGATTGACTTCATTATGACGACCAATCGACAACAGTTCAGTGATGTCTCAGTGATCGCGAGGGTGAAAACCGGCAGCGATCACCGAATGGTTAGAGGCACACTGAACCTAAACGTTAAGTTGGAGAGGTCTCGTCTAATGAAGTCAACGCTCCGTCCCCCTCAGGCTCTAATCCAAAGTCCCGAAACCTTTCAGCTCGAGTTACAAAACCGTTTTCAGTGCCTAGAAGACTGCAATGCAGTGGACGATTTGAATGACAAGCTCGTGGAAACTGTCCATGCGGTCGGAGCTAAGTTCTGCAAGACCCGCCGCAGAAGAACACAAAAACTCTCCGATCACACTCTTAATCTCATGGCTGTTAGACGGGAGATGAGGCTACATTCTTCAACAGATTTGACAGCATACAGGCAACTGAACAGACAGATCTCCAAATGCATGCGGCGGGACTTATGCAACTTCAATACAGCTCGTATTGAAGAAGCGATCAAGCGGAACCAAGGCTCCAAAGTCTTTGCCAGAGATCTGTCTGCCAGAAAGAGCCAACTGTCAAAGCTGAAGACCGAATGTGGCAGCATCGTTTCCGGGGCACCTGAGATTTTGAGTGAGATTGAGAGGTTCTATGGGCAGCTGTACACGTCATCGTTGGAGCCACACGCAAGTGTGAGTAACGATCCAAGAGCGAGTCTTATCCGACATTATTCCGATGATATCCCGGACGTCAGTCTGAGCGAGATTAGAATGGCTCTCCAGCACCTTAAAAACGGCAAGGCCCCAGGCGAGGATGGAATTACAGCGGAGCTTCTGAAAGCGGGTGGAAAACCGGTACTTGAAGTCCTTCAGAAGCTCTTTAATTCCGTCCTCCATGGTGGCATTACACCGGAGGCGTGGAGCAGAAGTGCGGTGGTCTTGTTCTTCTAGAAAGGCGACAACGCTCTCTTGAAGAACTACAGACCGATTTCCCTTCTGAGCCGCGTCTACGTGCTGTTTTCGAGAGTCATTACGAATCGTCTCGCGCGCAGACTTGACGACTTCCAGCCTCCCGAACAAGCCGGTTTCCGAAAAGGCTTTAGCACCATAGACCACATACATACCCTACGGCAAATTGTACAGAAGTCCGAGGAGTACAATTTGCCACTATGTCTGGCGTATGTGGACTATGAGAAAGCCTTTGATTCCGTCGAAATTTGGGCGGTGCTGCAGTCCCTTCAGCGGTGCCAAGTTGACTGTCGGTATATCGAAGTGTTGAAGTGCTTGTACAGTAGGGCTACGATGGCTATCCGAGTACAGAACCAGAGTACGAAACCTATCCAATTGCAGAGAGGTGTAAGACAGGGTGACGTCATATCCCCGAACCTCTTCACCGCTGCATTGGAAGACGTTTTCAAGCTTCTGGACTGGAAAGGATACGGTATCAACATCAATGGCGAGTACATCACTCACCTTCGATTTGCCGACGATATAGTCCTTATGGCAGAATCGCTGTAGGACCTAAGCACTATGCTCAATGACCTCAATAGTGTTTCCCAACGGATAGGTCTTAAGATGAACATGGACAAAACAAAGATCATGTTTAATGTCCATGTCACACCTATGCCGGTAGTTGTTGGGAACACTAAGCTCGAAGTTGTTGACGAGTATGTTTACCTGGGACAAATAGTCCGACTAGGTAAGTGCAACTTCGACCGAGAGGTCAATCGACGGATTCAACTCGGTTGGGCAGCGTTCGGGAAATTACGGCACATCTTCTCGTCAGGTATACCTCAAAACTTGAAAACGAGACTGTACACCCAGTGCGTGTTGCCAGTGATGACATACGGAACTGAAACGTGGTCCTTCACTGCTGGCCGGATAAGGAAGCTCAAGGTCGCTCAGCGAGCTATGGAGAGGGCTATGCTCGGAGTTTCTCTGCGTGATAAACTCAGAAATGAAGATATCCGCAGTAGAACCAGAGTGACCGACATAGCCCAACGGATTAGTAAGCTGAAGTGGCAATGGGCTGGCCATATAGCTCGAAGAACCGACAACCGATGGGGAAGAAAGGTTCTCGAGTGGCAGCCTCGTACCGGCAAGCGAAGTGTAGGGCGTCCCCCCACTAGATGGAGTGACGACCTGGTAAGATATGCAGGAAGTCGATGGATGCAGGTGGCTCAGGACCGTGCTTTGTGGCATTCTTTGGGGGAGGCCTATGTTCAGCAGTGGACTTGTGAAGGGCTGTAATGATGATGATGATGTATGTAGGAAGCATTATGAGAAAATACTGCACAGGTTGATTACAAAGCACACATAATGATTTAATCATAATTGAAGCGTTGAAGTTAGTTGAAGAGATATTGTGAGCTTATTTATTACGCCGATAATATATACATCGAAGATTTACAATTTCGCGTGAAGGAAACGGCCGGCACCACATTTGCTTCTACAGCGCGTATAAGTAGAGACAGGGAGCTTTTATACCTCGATCCACCAGGGATTCGAACAAAACATTCATGCTGAACTTATTCCTAGCCCAACTTTGCTAGGACCACAATGTAATTTTGGTTCTAGCTTCCTCGGGCATTACTGCAACGTTTCTCAACGGGGTTGGACTGCGCATTTGGTGTTCAAATGATTACTTTTAATCTAATAAGGGAAGAAACGCCAACGTCTACATTAGCAAGAGTAGCGGTACCGGCGCTCTCTTATGTTATGTTCTAGCAGTGCAAGATGATCGTATGGGATCAGTGAATAATGTCACAAAAGAGCGTGACCGCAACCGCAAACCGCAGCCTGCAAGACAACCGCAGCGACCAGGCACTCGCTGATGGGCGGTGTTGTCGTTTTGCTAGCAGGCGACTATATACATACACTGCCAGTAGTAAAAAATCTTACATGAAATATGCTTTTGTAACTTTATAATGACCAAGAAAAAGGTGCCTATGCAAGTAACTTGCTATAAATGAGAGAGGATCGGCTGAAAACTGGGAAAAATTTATGAGAAAATTTAATAGTGTTGTATTCCAGTGGCGGCAGAAGATTCTACCAAATAATTCTACACATTTACCCAAATTATATAAATAAAATTCAAAATCAAGATTGGTTAGGTAATTAAGTATGTAAAAAGACAATGCTGCCCCCAAAACAAATCTGATAATAAAATAAATAACAACAAATTATTGACGCCGTAGTCAGCGAGTCAAAGATTTACTTATCAATAGGATAAAATAATGAGACAGATGAGTTTCTCAACTCCTTGGAGTTAACGGGTGTGCCTTGGCAAGACCTGGAGCTAAAAGCTGGCGTTCCAGCAATAGCACCAGGTAGAACATCGCAGATCTGAGGAGGAATATATAATATATAAATATATATATATGTATAATAAAGGCCACTACTCTAACGTGATCTGTTTAATGTGAGCATGTTTTGATTCCCATTATTAAAAATGCTAAAGCATAAAAGGATAAAATTCCAAATAATATGATACGTGTTTCGACGCTAATCGCATAATAATGATACCTAGAGGCGAAACACGTCATTTTATAAACGGTGGTGTGTATTTCCTAGTATACATAGTGGTGTTGAGGGTAGTGTTGTTGATAGTAATAGCGCACGCAATTTAGGAGGGCGGGAGGTTATTTTCAAACTAGCCAAGACATCAAATTTTTATTTTTCATGCGCCAGTTAATTTTAATATCTTTAATTTTAATATCTTTAATATAATGGATTTGCAGAAAGTAACATACGATTCTATTAGTTATGTCACACATAAGGAATTTGTACTCCACGCGAAAAAAACCTTGACAAACGTCTTGAAATTACGACATTCAGTGTATGCTTATAGCATGTCAAGAATTTGTCAATGTGTGAACAATTGAATGCGTCGGCTCAACCGAGAAAGTACCACGCTCTTACAGAATACCAGCGTAAAATAGCAATTTAATGCTGTTTTTCGTGATGCTGTTTGGTGAGTGCAGAGAACCGCAGACCGTTTTTATTAGAATCGAGGCATTTCATCTTAGTCCTCAGAGGTGACAACGCATTAGCATTTTGATTCTTAATCGAGGATTTATGTAGATGTCTATGGGCCACATCGTCCACTTACCATACTGTGTGCTCACGTGTCACTCTTATTTTATTTGAATTGCAGTTTATCGAAAATTTAATTAAAAATAAAAATATATTATAATAAATCTATTAGTAGAAAAGTCGCCTATCATTATCGAAATATTGTAATGTAAATGCAATACAATATAACAATTATTTAATTAAATATAAATTTTAAGTGCATATTGTCCAATATCGATCGATTTTAGTTTTGTAAATAAGAACAATTGTATGTAATACATATAGGTTTCAAAGCTATTTAAAAAAAATATGTAATGAATAGCAAATTTTCAATTTAGCGTAAACGTAGTGATTATATTCTCTTTGATTTAGCGTATCAATTGACAACACAGAACACCTCTTGGTAGAGAGTAATTGTGTTCTGTGCAGAACGCAATTACTCTTTATATTGACAACGTCATAATATTATTTTCTGTAAACTTTATACTATGTGATACTTTGTATTTATATCTTTATTCATTGTTTTAATGAAATCGAAAATGCGTCGTAAGTACACAAAATATTTATATATTGCCGGCGTATTGTTGGTCATTGGTAACTTACTGGGATCATGCGTGGTTTTCCTTCAAGTCAACGATACGACACATTTCTATTTAGTCAATCCAATGTCATACATAATATCCCAGAAGGACACACTATGTTATAAAAAACGTACAGAGAATACCGCTGATATCGATGGAACGGGTTTCTTCCAGCGACCGACCATTTTTTTTCATTCAACATACTGTGATAAAATACTGGACGATAGTACAGCATGTGCAATAGAATCAGCGGCCAGATTGCACCCACAGACACATATTAATCTTTTATACACTAGTCCAGTAGAACTAAAGACTTGGAACCATCTTTTGAGTATTTTGGTGAAGCTACCAAATTTCCATATGACTGGTATACATGTTGAGAGCTACGCTGACGGTACGGAATTCGAAAAGTTCTGGAAAAGTGTAGTGGTTTATAACAAGGTAGTAGATTATAAACTCGTGGCAGAATACATTAAATTTCTAACTCTACATAAGTTTGGTGGAACAGTGCTCGATAAAGATGTCATTGTTAATAAATGTTTGGATGCGTTGGGTGAAAACTGGGTAATTAGAGAGGGAGAAACTATGCTTGGCACGGATGCCATAGCTATGTCGAGGAGTGATTTTAATCGTAATTTCACTGCAATGGTTTTAAGGTGAATATATTTTTAATATATAGCCCCAATAGCTTTTATATTTAAATATAAATGTTTCTGACAATTTCCGTAAATTAGTAAAACTAGATCCGATTGATAAGCAAATGTTAGCTTATAACTATCTGATAAATGAGTATGTTTAGATTTTTCATGTAATATGGACATGCAAACCATATAACAAAATAATCTATAATGTGAGAGAAACCCATGTTCAGCGGTAGAAGATGGCTTACGAGTCGATAATGTCTAGTAGAGTAGTGCTTTTTTTATAGGATAAGGGTGACAAACGAGCATACAGTCCACTTGATGGTAAGTGGTTGCTGCGGCCCATGGACATCTACATCTATCCTCTATTACAAATCAAAATGCAGTTGCGTTGTCACTCGTGAGGACTAAGATAGAATGCCTCATTTCCAGTAAAAAGGGCCTCCGGCCACCTGCACTCACCAAGCGAAACGCAGAGTCAAACCACTACATCACGCTGGTATTCTGTGAGGTCGTGGTACCACCTCGGTTCGAGCCGGCCCATCCGTGCGACAGCAAAAGCTGCCGCGTGGCTCTACCACTGTTAAAAGTGCTGCTTTTATAATATTTGTTGAGTAATAGCAGTGTGATATTATCCATAGACTCATAATATTATCTCATGCGTGTCATAAAAAATGTTATATGGACATGCAAAACATTTAACATGAAAAATCCATACTGTGAGAGAAACCCATGTTCAGCGGTAGAAGATGGCTTACGTGTCGATAATGTCTAGTAATGCTGCTATTACTATTACTATTAAGATTTGTTGAGTAATTGCAGTGTGAGATTATTCACAGACTCATAATATTATCCCGTGCGTGTCGTAAAAGGCGATAAAGGGAAGCAGAAACAGGAGATGCGGAGCAGCTTCTTCTTGATAACCACACAAATATTATAAAAAGCTGCGGTTGTCAACACGTCTGCCAAGAGTGGCAAATATGACCCCACTGGGGGAAGTTTTGGTTTAAAAGTGAACTTTGATAAGCTGTAAGCTGTAATGATGACGATGAGTGCTCCTATTGACATTGCCAATATTTTTCCTAATTACTCAAACTAAGCTTATATCACTTGTGCTGCATGCGGTTTGCAACAGCAGTGAAATAGCGAATTTGAAGCCACGAATTTAGTGTCAACGATCTTTCAAGTCACGGCTCCGTGGCGCACTGGCTTAGCAATGAATTACAGCGCTAAGGAGCGCGGGTTCGAATCCCGCACGGAATAATTTGTATGGCCTACAAATAGTTCCAAATCTGAAAATTTGTCCTTGTGAAATTTATGCATGTAAACTGCTCCTACGATACAGGAGAAAATCCTAGTGTGGAGGCAACGCTTTTCTTTAATTTTACTAACGACCGTATGGCCTATCACGGAACGACTTTAACCATTAGGTTACTGTTGTTTCGTGATAACACAGGAAAGAGTCAAATATGCTGCACTACTGTGAAGAGTCTCACTAAACCATGGTGGGCCATGCTGTTGCTGTATTAGTAGTATGGTTGTAGCACGAATGGGTCGGCTCGACTAGGGACATTCACGGAATACCAGCGTAAAATAGCAGCTTAATGATGCTGTGTTTAGTATGGTGAGTGTAGAGAACCAGGGACCCTTTTTGACTGGAAACGAGGCATTACATCTTAGTCTTCATGGGTAACAACGCATCTGCATTTTGATTCGTAATCGAGGATAGAAGAATATGGGCCACAGCAACCACTTACCATCAGGTGGACTGTGTGCTCGTTTATCACCTTTATCTCATAAAAAAGTAGCTACAACCCATGGTATTCGGTTCCTGCGTCAGTGTTTCAATCAAAACTTCACTTTTCTTCTATCAGAAAGAGGTCTATTCATCTCCCAGGGATTATGTTGCTTTTATCCAATAAAACCTCAAGGATCCATGTTGATCAGGTATCGAAAGATTAGCAGTAGTCAGTATATCTCCATCGCACACTCTTGAGCCACCAGTATATTGACTTCCTGTATGCCTCATCAGATCGTAAATATTTAGTGAAAGGTCGCTCTAATAATGCGTTTACCCTTACGGTTGTAACTCGAATATTTTTTAACAGTTTTTGGAGTTATACAAGTACCTACACGTAATCAACCCATTACCACTTCATTATAATATCATCCGTTTATATCAGTGGCTCTGGTTTCTTTGCGGACCACTTCACGATTATTATCGTCCATAGTTTCACCATAATCTAAGTTACCGTTACAGCCTATAAAATCCACTGTTGAACATAGGCCTCTCCCATAGATTGCCTCATAGGGGGATATTTGCCATATTTGCCATGTTTGGTAAGTGGGTTGTCAACCGCATTTTTTTTATTTTTGTCGTTAATAAGAAGTCGCTGCAGCCCCTCTACTGATTTGTTTCCCTCTGTCACCTCTTACGACACCCACGGGAAGTTATGGGGTAGTGGATATTCTCACACTGCCATTACGCGGTAACTTGCACGGTAATCTAACTTGATTTTAATGATTTTAGGTCACTCAGCCAACAAATTTTGAAAGGAAATATAAATGTGAGTGCTGCGATAACTAACTCGTTTAAAAATCTATGTCCTGAAACAGATTTCACAGAAACGTATACAAGATGTCATGGTATGTATTTTTTCATATTTAAAATGAAATTTTAAATAATAATCACGCAAAGGAAAACTTAATACATATGTAAAAGTTTGTGGCAATGTTTTTCTCAAACACGCGTACAGCTAAATGAAGTCCATAAAGTTTGGCACACAGATACCAGGCCGACTGAAAAGTTTGCGGCCTAGGATTAGATAGGTAATTAGCTTGTTACTTATGTTACTAGTTACAACACTCAGTAGTATTATAAAAGAAATCACTAAATAAGTTTGCACTCATAGTTCAATTATTTATTGAACAACAAACATCAGCATGTCAGCCGAATCTGGAAATTCTCTGAATTGTGAACACCGTTCGTGATAAAATACCTCGTAAAGAAGGGCAATACCCCGAAAGACATTTTTGAAGAGATGTCATCGGTTCTTCAGGATTCTGCGAATTCACATACGATGGTGAAAAAATGGGCTCGCATATTTCAACAAGGAGGAGAGAGCTGTGAAGACGACCCTCCCGGGCCGCCCTGTTACGGCACTGACGTCTAAAAGTCGAAAAAATCGTTCTGACCGACCAAGGAATTAAATTGTGGCAGATTGCTGAAGAACTGCAAATTAGCAAAGAATGAGTAGGAGAAATTTTATATGAATATTTGAATATGAGAAAAATTTGTGCGCGCTGGATACCGAAAATACTCACACCGCTCAACAAGCAACGTCGACTCGCTAGTTGCAAAGGTTTTTTGGAGCTAGTCGGCGATAATAAGACATTAGAAGAAAAAAGATAGAAGACATTTGGCAACGGATAGTCACCTTAGATGAAACATGGATTTGTCAATATGATCCAGAGTCCAAACAAGAGTCCATAAAATGGATAAAAAAAGGAGAAAGGTCGTCGAAGAAATTCAAGCTGGTAAAGTCGACGTCCAAGTTAATGGCGACTGTTTTCTGGGATAGCTAGAAAATTTTGCTTATCGACTACCTAAACAGGGGAACTACGATGAATGGCCAATACAACGCCAATTTATTCACTCAGGTTTGCAACGCTATTGTATAAAAACGACGTGGGAAAATTACGCGCGGAGTGCTCTTTCTGCAAGACAACGCGCCCGTTCACACCGCACATGTTGCGAGGTAAGCCCTGAAAGACACGGGGTTCTTAGAGATTGACCACCCTCCGTATAGCCCAAACCTATCACCTAGCGATTTTTCCTGTTTTTCAGTTTGAAAAAAGACTTAAGGGGTCGAAGATTTGCAGATAAAAAAGAAATGAAAGCTGCGTTTCATCGTCATTTTGAAGAGAAAGATACAGAATATTTTTTGGGTGGGTTGAAGGCATTGTATGCGAGATGTGAGAAATGTATCTCACTTGACGGAGATTATATTGAAAAATAAAAATTGAAGCCATATACTTTCTTTCATTACTTACTTTAGGCCGCGGACTTATCAGCCGCCCCTCGTAAGTAAGAAAAGATAAGGGTACACATGGGATATATTTTAATTATAATCATACTTTTTTTGGGAATTGCCTTCGGCGTTTTATTAATATTTGAAGATACTAACCCACCTGAATCCATCAACTTCCTGCATGTCTTAGCCTAATTAAAAATTATTCCTCTAATAGGGGAGGAGAGCTACACTTTGTCTACGGTGTCGGTTCTTCGAGCTATATGGCCGACTCATTGCCACTCAACTTACTAATCCGTCGGGATATGTCGGTTACTCTAGTTCTTTTGCGATTAACTTCTCGGTCGAAGTTGGACTTATCTAGTCGGACTATTTGTCCCAGATAAACATACTCGTCAACAACTTCGAGCTTAGCTTTTCATAAAAATGCCGGCATAGGTGTGTCATGAACGTTGATAAAATAAATGGTTGTTAATGTTTATTTACAAAAAATCTAAATGACGACACCACATTAATAGATCTCACCTAGACGAAGCTGGCTGGGTCGCTAGTAAAGAATATATGTTAACTTTTTTATTTAGTTTGATTTTATTTTCAGGTTACGACATATATGACGGAAAGCAATTTCACCCAATAGGTCACAGCGAAAGGCAACAATTTCTTCAGTCCGGAAGTTACAATAAAAAGGCGCATGCACATCGTCTTTGGGACGTAGAAGTCCCGGGAAAGATGATACCTTATAAAACCTTATATGCTGAGATAGCACAGACGTTTTGTCCATGGGTTTATTCTAAATTAAATAATGAGTATTGAAAATTAGCATGTTTATTATTAAGGTCAAGTGGAAGTTTTTGACGGCTCCGTGGCGCAGTGGCTTAGCAATCAGTTGTTGCGCTGGGGGCTGCGGGTTCGAATCCCGCACGGAACAAGTATTTGTATGGCCTACAAATAATTGTTCCGGGTCTGGATGTTTGTCCTTGTGCAATTTATGTTTGTAAACTGCCTCCACGACAAAGGAGAAAATCCTAGTGTGGGGTAACGTTTTTTTAAACGAAAAAAAAAAAGAATTAACACCGGACATATATATTTTAACAAAAAGTAAGAGAATGCTAATGCATTCTTATATAACCCAGTGGGTATCGTACGAGGCGATAGGGGAAACTGAAATAGGAAATGGGCAGCAGCAAACACTGCTGATATGAGAGTTTGAGCCAATGTGATTGGAGGAGCGGCAGACGATACAGAGGGCAATTTATGTATTCGTTGATTAGTCAATGCAGACATAAAATGTCGGCTAAAAATCTACTGTGTTCAAATGAAGACAGTTTGAAGTGTGAAAGTCTAGATTCAAAAGATTCTAGCTGACGCTGGAGATTATTTGTAAATAAAATATGATACAAAAACCTTAAATATTAAACCTTTAGGGTGTGATGCTTTTCAACTACGTAGGTGTAGCTAGACCCAAGTCACGTACACTACAGGCACAGACAGGTTTGTACTCGTAAGTATTCTTGATATAGTAAGAGACATGCGTCGGACATGTTTTTCTCGAAAAAAAAAATGAAGGCAGTTTGCTTAATTAAGTACCGTTTTATTTTATACACACCAGTCGTTAGTAGTATTTAGGTAGCGTTGTATTTCTTCGGCAATGGCAATTTCAGCCTCTAAATTAGTGTATATCACCTTTTTTTCCTGTTCGGCAACTGTCAATAATTCTTGCAGCGTCAAGTATTTTATCTTTTTTATGTGAAGATCTCACATTATAGATGACGTTATTATCTTTTGAAAAAAAAAAACTGTTCTTTAATTTATTAGATATTAAACTTGTTAACAAACAACTTGTTATTAAACTTATTAACAAACGATGGAAACAAGGGAGGTATATGTGTCGTCATATTTTTAATGAATTCAGTGTGAACACAAGGAATGCATTTACTTTTTAGTTATTTGCCAGTGAGTATATTTTTTTTTGTTTTTAGTTATTTTATAAGTTTCGATTTGTATAGTCTATAATTTTTTTCTGAAGTTACGTCTATTCATGACAAATTTTAAAGTTTAGTTAAAAGTTAAAGTTTGAAATTTAAAAATAACAGTTGTAAATATTACGCATAGTTTTAGTATAAAACGTGTCCTTAAGGATCTGATTCTGCCAACACTCTGAAAAAAATATATATTGTTTTCACAAATTAAAATGTAGACGAATTTTATATGTGGCGACCGATATGTCTGCAATCACAGCTAATAGGTACATATTTTTTTTATAGGATAGGGGTGACAAACGAGCACACAGTCCACCTGATGGTAAGTGGTTGCTGTGGCCTATAGACATCTATATCTATCCTCGATTACGAATCAAAATGCAGATGCGTTGTCACCCGTGAGGACTAAGATAGAATGCCTCGTTTACAGTAAAAAGGGTCTAAGGGTGATAGTTTTCAACAAATTTGACAGTACCAGACAACTGAACAGACAGATCTCAATACGCATGCGGCGGGACTTACGCAACTTCAATGCGGCTTGTGTTGAAGAAACGATTGAGCGGAACTAAGGCTCTAAAGTTTTTGCCAGAGATCTGTCTTCCAGCAAGAGCCAACTGTCAAAGCTGAATATCGACTGTGGCAGCTTCGTTTCCGGGACATCTGAGATTTTGAGTGAGATGGAGAGGTTCTATGGGCAACTGTAGACCTCACAGTTGGAGCCACACGCAAGTGTGAGTAACGATCCAAGAGTAAGTCTTATCCGACACTATTCCTTAACCTTAAAAATGGAAAGGCCCCTGGTGAGTATGGAATTACAACGGAGTTTCTAAAAGCCGGTGGAAAACTGGTACTTGAAGTACTTCACAAGCTTTTTAATTCCGTCCTTCATGGTGGGACTACTCAGGAGGCGTGGAGCAGAAGTCATCGATATATATGTACTACGCACTAGATTTCCCATTCCGAACATTGATTACGTTCAACTGAACTGTACTGCAATGAGTACACTAAACTAAATATTGCGTACATACGAGGACGGCACTGAAAATTTCGGGAATCAAGGAAGTGACACAACATTACTATTTAAAAATTTATTTATTGCTTATCGAAGTATTCTCCGCGAAATTTGACACATTTTTCCATACGATGGAACCAATCATTGAAGTAACCATTCCATTTGGAAGTTGGGGTCTCCAAAATGGCCGTTTTGTAGGCGTCCCCAGCTTCTTCATTTGATGAAAATCTCTGTCCACGCAATTTATTCTTTATTTTAGGGAAAGTATAGAAATCATTAGGGCTTTGGTCGGGGCTGTATGGCGGATGGTCTAATAATTCTATGTTTTCTTGCACTATAAACTCTTTTGTTCTGTGTGCGGTGTGAAAACTCGCATTGTTGTGATGGAGGATGATGCGGCGGTTGCAGTTCTCTTTACGGAGTTTAGAAACTACCTGTAGCAAACAAATGCTAGCATACCATTCTGTATTAACCGTTCTTTGTCCCTCAAGAAGAATAGTCGTAACATGGCTGGTTTTGGAGACAAACGTGGCCACCATTTTTTTTGCAACACTCCGTGAACGAACAGTTTTTGTTGGCTTTAATTCATTTTCGAACACCCAAACTCGTGACTGGTTTTTTGTTTCGGGTTCGTACGCATATATCCAGGATTCGCCTGATACGATGTTGTATACAGCATTTAAGGATCCTGCGTGGAATCTTTCGATAGTTCTGAAGCACCAAGTAACGCGAGCCGCTTTTTGCTCTTCACAGAGCGAATGCGGAATCCATCGGGAAAACAACTTTTTTACACCTAATTGTTCATGCAATATTATTTGTATTTGACTCATGCCAATGTCTAAAGTTGCCTGAATTTCGCGGTATGTAACATGTCGATCTTCCTCAATCAGCTTACGCACAGCATCAACGTTTTTTTGAGTGACTGCAGTTTTTGGACGACCTTGACGGGGATCATCACTGAGCTTGACACGTCCACGTTGAAATTCAGCAAACCAGCGATAAATTGTGGGTTTGGATGGGGCTTCATCACCAAATGCAGTAATCATCCGGTCAACACACTGTTTTTGTGTTAAACCACTTCGAAAGTCATAATAAATCATCGCTCTTGAATTTTCTCGAGTCAATTCCATTTTCTCAACGACTAAACAAAAAGACTAAAAAAAAGTTTGACAAAACCTTGTTACAAGACCGAGAATCTTTTTTTAAATAAATAAATGATATTCCATTTTTAAAACCAAGGACTTTTCAATTAAAAAGATTTTAATATGACAGGAACAGTGGAAATATTCCATTCCCGATACTTTAAGTGCAGCCCTCGTAAATTGAAGATTTGTGAATTCCCTAAGATAATAATAATAATTATATTTTATTAAGAAATATGTTTGTTTCAATGAAAATAAGAGTATTTTATATTAAATTCTTATATTTATTTTATATTAATATCTTATTTTATTTTAAATTAGTCATCGCGCATGCGCGGTAGAAAGTATCCGCGCATGCGCGAAGACAGTGTAGCGCACAATTTTTGTTTGGAATAGCTTCTCTAGTACGTAGTACATAATTTAAATCAATGGCAGAAGTCCGATGGTCTTGTTCTTTAAGAAAGGCGACAACGCTCTCTTGAACTATAACAGACCGATTTCCCTTCTCAGCCGCGTCTACGTGCTATTTGCGAGAGTTATTATTCTTATTATTATTAATATATTATGTACTTCCAATTGGTTGGATAATGATATTATTTAACCAATTGGAAGTAGTTCTCAAGAACTGATATTTTAGGCTTAGCCATTCATAAGCTGTTCCTACTTTCATTTGAATTGTAGCGATTTTTTGAATACTTAATTATTAACATGATTACTTTAAAAATACACGTTAGCTACCGCATTTTTTTAATTTTTCAAGCTTATATTTTAACCCCTCAACAGAATTTACGTGGCACCTTGTTGATGACGGAGAACATGTATGACTCCTTGTTTTAGCTACTCTGTTGGAGACACACGTGTCGGACATACGGGTCTATTACACATGCTGGTCAATATTGCAACGCAGCAGCATCACAACTTGGGAGATAATTCTATGAAAATAAAAGCAGCATTAAATTCTTTTTTTTATAGGGTATGGGTGACAAACGAGCACACACTCCTCCTGATGGTAAGTGGTTGCTGCGGCCCATAGACATCTACATCTATCCTCGTTTGCGAATCAAAATGCAGATGCGTTGTCACCCGTGAGGACTAAGATGGAATGCCTCATTTACAGTAAAAAGGGCCTCCGGCCACCTGCACTCACCAAGCGAAACGCAGAGGTAAACCTCTACTTCACGCTGATATTCTGTGAGGTCGTGGTACCACCCCGGTTCGAGCCGGCCCATCCGTGCGACAGCAAAAGCTGCCGCGTGGCTCTACCACTGTTAAAATTCTAAGCGCAGGAAAGTTTTGGATTTTATAGGGGCAACTTTAGCCTTAGTGTATAGTTTCGAAAACACTTATCCACTCTTATTAGTTGATCTGAAATAAATACAAATGCCCAAAGCTCATTGTGATGCAGCACAGAAGTAATATACCTAAGTAATGTAACTTATGTAATGACAGCGAAGGTAAGTTCCCAACGAATTTCAACCGAGATGATTGAATATAACACTTTAACAACAGTACGCTGAATGTAAAATATTTCCTCTTTGTAGTTACAACCTGTTAGTAAATCGTCGCAATAGAAATTCCTTTCAGTTATATATTTTAACTTAAGGATTGTAGCACTCCTTGCACAAATGCTAATATATCTCGTACACAGATAACTCGCAATTGGAAACCCGTTTTATCGGAAGATTTGAATGTTGTGCTTTGGGTTTTCGTGACGCCACATAATTTATTGAAGCTTACGATCCATATCTCTCAGCGAGACTTGGCGAAACATTTTTTCTGTGTCCGCAGAAAGAATATAAATACATCAACACGGTATAGGCATAATTTTAACAACACACGAATTCCAAAGAATATACACCCTAAAATACTTTATTTTATAATCTACCATTTTCTCTAACTATTAGGTTTCCTTTGGAGTATATCCCAAGCATGCTTTATGCGAATTAAATCTGGAGATTGCGCTGGCCATTACAGGTAGGGCAGTGACATCATGTTAGTGCAACCAGGCTGTTAGCACCCTGGCCATATGTGAACGGGCATTGTCGTGCATGAGCAGGAGGTTTTGACCTATTCGTGTTAGATGTGGTAAGATTATTGGTTCTAGTACGTCATGACGCTATTTTTTCATCCATCATAGTGCCACGTGTCTCAACGAGGTCCGTCCTTCGGGTCCGAGTAACAGTGATGACAGCAGATTAATTCACAATTGTTCCAAGTTTATATAGTGCATAAGAGAACTGGTTAAGTTTAGTACATATCTTCCACTTGAGATTTCTAATTTAAGTTTGAATCGAGATTGAAACCTAAAAATTTTGCATTTCTGACTATATTTATTTGTTGTCCGTTATTACATATTATATTAAGATTTATTATATTATTTTTCATATTTCTGAATGTCATTTAAATATGTTTAATTCATTTTTTAAAATTTCATTAATTAAAAAATGATTATTTGTTTTGATAACAATTGAATTATTATGTACAGTGTTTGATTTATATCAGATATCATTTGATTTTTGTTTGTGCTTGTAAACATCACTGTGCTTTCGTCTGCAAATAGTACCACATCTTGGTTCATATAATTTTGTAAATCGTTTATATAAACAATGAATAATAATGGTCGAAGAACTGGAGCTACAAGAACACTCTTTGAGTTTGTCTATACGTTTTTTTGAGATAATATCTGTAACAATTTTTCTTAAAAACATGTTTAACCACCGTTGTTTTTAAATTATTTGGGAATATTCCAGAGGCTCTTCTTAAAGGTGAACGGCAGATTTCGTACCGTAGGTATACTTTTTTTTTGTTGTTCTGTTATAGAATTTGTACCACATATTAAGGCAACTAAGCCATTTTTTTCATGTTAGTGTACTATTATCAGAACTTCAAGATTTTAATAAATAAACGTAACATATTCGTAAACTAAACGCAGTTATGTTTTTAATGTTGCCATATGTAAAATAACATAAATATCGAAATGTTAATTAATTATTTAGATGTAGAAATAGCACAATGTATATTTAATTAAACACATATATTATACCTAAGAATACATAATTGTTGCATAAAATCATAATGGTTAACGAATTAATTATAGGAATGATTTTCGTCATCAATATTTTTTTTTGATCGTATGGCAATTATTTATTGACAGATAAAGAAAATCTGTCTTTCAGTTCATTTCAGTTCTTTGCTGTTGTTTTAGATTGTGTTTTGTGACTTAAATTACAAAAACAAAGTATTGTTTTATTTACCTACACTCAAAATCCAATCAGAACTTCATCATTATCAAACTGTTGCAGTCCGCTACTGGACATAGGTATCTCCTAATCCACTCGTATCGATCGTACATACTCCACTGAGTAGGTACGATCCTCATCTCAATCTAACTACTTTATGGCAAGTAAACCACTACAAAGATAGCGACAAGCAATCTAGAACCTTTAATTTATCACCAAAACAATGTTTATGTGGCTATATACGAGATAACAATCTACATTGGTACACAAGTACATAACCTTATAAAATAAAAACATGCGTGAGTGTCGTGGAACACTCGGTTGGAACGAAGTTCCTTATTATTGATAAACGTATTATATTATTGATTAACAAATACAAATAAATGTTTGATCAATTACTGGCGTCTATTTAAATTAAGCGTTATTTTATAAATAAAATACACTATGACACAAGGGGTGGTAACGAAAACATCTTACACTTTTTGTCGCCTAGCTCCCATCCACCAAACCCGTACCGTTCGATAAGGAACTTCGTTCCAAAATTGGTTACAGCTTTTACGTCCCAAGTTTTAAGAATCTAAGAATTTAAAAAGGGCTTGTTTATCCCACTAACTTCGAATAAAAAAATGCGTGACTGTGGTGGAACACTCGGTTGGAAAGATGTTTCTTACGTATTATATTATTATTGATAAACGTGGTTATTATATTATTGATTAACAAATATAAATAAATGAATTACTAGCGTCTATTAAAATGAAGCGATATTTTAAATAAAATAATATTTCTTTCATGGCAAGATTTTTTTATTTTTTTTTATTTATTAGGTTTACCAGTAATTGTAACAATAATACATCAATGAGTATTTAACAATAACATGTGTTTTACAGCCAAATGCACTATTAATTAAAGTAAACACCACATGCACAAAATATTAAGGGTAGTAACATCCAATTTTTATAAGTGACTTCATGTGTTCACAATAAATGAGAAAAAGAAAGAAAGAAACTTTACGTGGTAGAGCCATGCTGCAACTATATTAGTAGTATAGTTGTAGCACGAATGGGTCGGCTCGACCGGGCAAGGACCACACTCTCGTAGAATATCAGCGTTAAATAGCAGGTTAACACTGCTGTGTTTCGTATGGTGAGTGTAGAGAACCGGAGACCCTTTTTACTGGAAAAGAGGCATTCCATCTTAGTCCTCACGGGTGACAACGCATCTCCATTTTGATTCGCAGACGAGGGTAGATGTGGATGTCTATGGGCCACAGCAACCACTTACCATGGTGGAGTGTGTGCTCCTTTGTCACTCTATCCTATAAAAAAAAGAAAAGGAAATAATAATAGCACATTATATAAATGAACATAACAATTACTTAATTCTAGCTCGACTATGGTTTTTTGCAAGTGTTTGCGAAACGTATTCAGACTTCTAGCATGGATATCTATGTTTTTACCATAACAGTTTAGAAGTCTGCTTGCTCTAGGGACAAATGAACTTGAGCCCAAAACTGTTGTGCGCAAGGTTGTTGCCTAGGACTAAAATATCACTGGTGATATTTTAGTCCTAGGCAATTTGTGTGGTACATTGAATCTAAATTTTCTCAGTAAGCCTGGGTAATATATTTTGTTGTTAAATAATTTGTACAAAAAGACGAGATCAAGCATTATACGACGGATTTCCAAGGTAGTGTAGTTAAAATGTTTCAATCTGTTTTTGTAGGAAAACCCTTTTATACATTTATTGGCTGAGTAGGCTAGGTGCCAAAGATATCTCTTCTGAATCCGTTCCAACCTTAAAGAGAGACATGCATAGTGTGGTCGCCATACTACACTGCAGTATTCCGGAATACTCAGGACAAAAGAGATATACAGAAGCCTTTTTGTTTGCAACCTCGGAAACTGCTTGCCCATTCTAATAATAAATCTAAGCATGTTTGAGGCTCCTTTTATAATACTTTCTAAGTGGGCAGCAAAGGTTAACTTTCTGTCAACTATCACACCAAGATCTCTTATATGGTCAGCTTCCTGTAATTTTATACCATTAATAAAATAAGCAGTCTAAAGTTTTCTGTTTTCGGGTAAATTTGACGTAAGCACATTTGCCTACATTTAGTTGAATTCCATTCTGTTCGCACCAACGATTTAGACTATTTATATCCTCTTGTAATAATATGGAATCCTGTGTCGTTTTTATTACTCGTAGTAACTTCAAGTCATCGGCGTACAAGTACGGAGTAGAATACAAGATTTTTTTTAAAAAAGAAAAACGTTACCACCACACTAGGTAAGATGTAATCAACAACGTCTTTAATGAAAATGTTAAACAAAATATGACCCAGGTTAGAACCCTGTGGTACTCCCGAATCTATTTCATATTCCTTAGAATTAAAATTAGATAAGAAAAATAAAAGAAAGAATTAAGATAAGAAAAAGTGCGAGGGATATGGATATTATTCCAGCTCACTTCCTTATTTCGCCGCCAAAGCCGTCTACACTGTGACACAAGGGGTAGTGACGAAAAAATCTTACACTTTTTGTCGCCTAGCTCCCATTCGTCAAACTCGTACCGTCCGATAAGGAACTTCGTTGCAAAAATATTCCAAAACACGAAATTTATTAGCTGTACGAAATTCCCACACAAGCCTACCTTTACGATGTAGAATAAAACGGATGAGATGATGGTTGATATGTTTTTTAATACCTTTTTGCTAACGTCATCATAACCTGTGCTATTTGTATACTTTAATGTATTAATTATATTCTTAATTTCGAAAGGAGTCCTTGAGTTCATAGATAATTAGTTATAAATATTCAGTACTTTCCAGTTAACGTTAATTATTATTCTTTGAGTAATGTCATTTCCACTTATATGCAATAATTGTTAAATAACTCTGCGATATCTTTATGGTCATAAATGATAGCCCCATTTTAATTGATATGCCAGGTTGTCTTTAAAATTGGGTGCACACGTCGTCAGTAATATTAAAAAGGGCGTCAAAAGGAACAAATAATTGATGGATGTCCTGTCAAGGTCCATACTTCTTGTCTAGAATGGAAAAAAGGGAGATGAAATAAAGCTCCTTAGATTTGTTAGAAGTATATTTTAATGCAATTACCATGGGGCGCCTCTAATACTAGCTTTGCTCCTAGTAGCAGTCTTTTCATTATTTTAAATCATAAATAAGTAATCTAGCGGTCTTTTATAAACTAAAATTCTTCGTTATAAGTGGAAACTACAGAAAATATTCATCACAGTTACAAATCTATCAGTGTCAAATTTAAAATCAAAACACGTAGGCTATTAGGCAACGTACCTCTGCGTACCTTAGAACAACGAACCACGCTAACTTTCCAAATAATAGACAAGTTATGGAACTTATAACAGTAGTATTATTTTACATTATCTCATTTTTAGGTTTTGTTACTTTCATGAATATGTAAATATTTTATTATTTAGTGGAAATTGATAGAGCTGTAATTATATTTACGAAACGTATGAAGTATATAATGTCAGCCGTCAGAATGCTTTTTTGTTAGCTGTACCTAATAAGAAGTACCTTATTGCAGCTAGTTAACCCACATGAAATAAAGTGGAACAAATATCATTAAATAGCGCATACTTAGTTATTTATTTATTTAATATCCTTTATAGCACACCATACAAAAGATAAAGTTATATAAAAGAAAATACAAATATAAAAAAAAAACGCTATGGGCGGTGTTATTGCTGACAGCAACTTCTTCCAGACAACCAGTGAATAAAAGAATCACAGATGTAAATTAAGTCGGCGTGATAAAACAGGAGGTAAAAATGAATTTACATACACGTATTAAAACAATCACAACATATATAAGAAATATATAAATACAAAAAATAAAATACACATATATTTAATTATATTCAGATGATCTTTTTGTTAATCTTTTTTCTTGACACTATTTTGGCATTGATTAGTTTCATTAATTTCATAAAGGTGTAATTATGAAACCAATTTTAAAAAGTAGGGTTTTAATGAAATTGACATGTTTTCCCAAATTACACTGGGTATTTATAAAAACTAAAATACAGATTATTTATAAAATGATTATTATTATTCGTAATAACTCATAATCGTGAGATGCGTGATTTAAAATTCGAAGTTGGTACCAATTAGTCACTGTGCTTCAATATAAACAAATGCTATAAAATAATACCAAAACCCAAACATGACCCAATCCTAGCCTGGCATTAGGCACACAAACACACAAAAAGACGTCATTCGGTACAAAGATACTGGAATTTGAGCCACAACGCCTTTTTTTGATTTGTCATCGTTATTGACGATGTTCTCGAAATTATATGATTGTGAATGAATGCACATATTTTGGGATAAATGTAATATATAGCATCGATTAAAAATGTTTATAAATAATGTGCTTTAATTAAAAAAGCATTAATTTTTAAAATTTAAATTGCTGGTAATAGAAGTATTTACCATACGTGCCACGTATTTTATTATTAAAGTTAAAGTTTATATTAGCTGTCTGCATCGCAGACAATATTTACCTCTACGACTGGAAATATCACTACTAATAAAACTATTTTGAACTATTTTCTGAAAAATATTTTGAATAAGTTTTAAGTTACCTTTTGGTTTTATGTAAGAAATACATGAAACTTGGACCTAGACCTTTATTAACCCACATAATCTTTGCTCTTTACCTTGAACGGTTAGCGGTGCGTGAATTTTTGTTGGCATATTGGAATATTGTGACTTTTAGTAATGTTTTTATAAAAAAACATTACTAAGCGCGGCGAGATGGGCTCTTCTGGACGAGGTGAAGTACGTAGAGCTGGCGCTATCGTCCGCATATAGCGCCAGCTCTACGTCGTCCTCCCATTCGCGAAGGTGTCCTGCCAGCGTAGGGATATCATTTGTATAAGCCGCGTACAGGATCGTCGAAAGACAGCTGCCCTGTGGTACGCCAGCTCTTATGGGTTTTACTGCGGATTCGGCATCTTCGACACAGACGTAGAAGCTCCGGTTGGCTAGAAACGACGCCACTAGCCGCAGCATAGCCGGAGGTACACTCGTCTGTAGTTTCATCTTGTAGAGTAACCCAGAGTGCCACACCCTGTCGAACGCCTTCTCGATATCGAGGAAGACGCCCAACGACGTGTGTCGCTGTGGAGTGCCCGCTCCTAAATCCATGTTGCTCCACCCGCAGTTGGATACACGGGCGGATTCTTCTTAGGGCGATCCGTTCGAATAATTTGGCTATGTGCGGTAGCAGCGTTATAGGTCTGTAACTAGCTGCTCTACGCCTGTCCTTCCCGGATTTCGGCAGAACTATGACTTTGCCTTTCTTCCAGTCCTCCGGGAAGTGTGAAGTCCGCAGTATGCCATTGTAGAGTCGTCCTAGCTCTACAATGGCTCTATGGGGCAGCTGTCGAAGTGCAGCGTTCGTGATCAGGTCGTGCCCCGGCGCCTTCCTCGGTTGCAGGTTGGCTATCGTCCTCCGCATTTCCGTGGGGGAGATAAACCACTCTCCTGCAAGCGGTGGCGCGGGCGACGACAGGAACTCCCGTACGCGGCTCTCCTATTGGGCATGAAGCTCCATGTACTCCGCACTTGCTGGGTTCGGCACAAATTGCTCCTCGAAGTGCTCGACTAGGATATCCGCTCTACCTTTGGCCTCGTAACAACGCCCGCCCGCGCTGTTGGTCAGCGGGCAGACGGGGGGATTAGTCTTAGTTAGCTGCCGGTTCAATCTATAGAGCGACGCTTCCTGATCTTCAGCTTCCCATATGCGCCGCTCCCAGGCCCTTCCTCTATAGGCCTGGATTGCAACCGACAGCTCATCCGTCAGTTTATTTAATTTAGTCCTGATGTTTGGGCAGCGAGTGCGTGCCCAGAGCTTCCTCAGCGCTCGTTTTTGGTAAAGCTGTGCACGTAATTCCCGTGGCAGATCGTCTCTATGGCTCGTTCTTGGGACGATCGTAGAGGCCGCGTTGAGGGCTTCTTGGATGTTTTTTGTAATTCTGGTTGCAGCAACTTCTACGTCGTCCGCTGAGTTGATCTGCATGTGTTCTGGAGGTATCTCTTGCAGGTACTGCTGGTAGAGCCTCCAGTTGATTTTGGTAGTAAAAGCTCTGGGCAGCGTAGTCACCGCCTTGAGGCCAATGGTTATCAGTATCGGGAGGTGCTGTGAACTCAGGTCGTACAGCACCTCTACCACTATCGGGTAGTTGACGTTCCTAGCGAGCACGATGTCCAATACATCCGGACCCCTCCTGAGGTCGGTCGGAACGTGCGTTGGTTCTTCGGGACCTAAAACGTCGTAGTTGTTTTGTTCTGCGTCTTCGTAAAGTTCACGACCCGGCGGGGTGATCATTCTGGATCCCCAGGCCGGGTGTTTGGCGTTTAGGTCCCCTGCGATGATGGTAGGTGCTGTGCCTTCCATGATCGTCCGGATGTCTGAGGAGTGAAATGGAGTCCCTGGCGGGCGATATGCTGCGAAGATCCTCAGTTCTTCGCTCGCCGCCTCCATTTTTATGCCGATGGAGCGCGTCGTATGGTATGACGGTAATTCAAGCTCTAGGTGGACGATGTCTTTTCTCACTAGAATCGCAGTGCCTCTGAAGGCGGTTTCCTTGAACGTTGACTTCGTCCCTCCTGTATATGTGATAGTTGGGCATGTGTGCGTGGATGGCCTCAACTTCATCTCCCCCAGCAAGATAATATGTATATGTTGAGCTACAGTGCGGAGTTCATGGAGCTTCTGCTGGATACCGTCCGGGTTCCAGTAGAGCAGGCGCAGGTTCATATCACTCGCCTCTGTAATGCCGAGCCAGTAGTAGCGATAGTGCTCTCATCACTGCAGTAATTGGGTCGGTGCCGGGTGGATATCTGCCAGGACCTGGCTACCGACCTCGATGGCGATGCCAACCAGCCTCAGGATTGCGTTCGTAGTGTCTGTGTTGGCGGTTGGTTGTCTAGATGTTGTGGATGGTACTGGTCTCGGCTGGGCATAGGTATCTTTCCGTAAGGTAGAGCGCGCTCTATATGTAGAGCGGGCTCTATTTTCTGATAGAGCCCTTTCTGGCGCTCTACCTTCTGTGGTTGTCCTCTTGATAGCCTGCGCCTGCGAGGCTATCTTTACTGTTGGTGTCGGGGTAGAGGTCGCTACCTGAGGAGGAGGCTGTACCTTCTTCTTCTTCCTCCCTCACTTTTTCTTTTTAGGACGTTGCCGCTCTATGGCGTCATTAGCGGGGGGCTGTAGAGTCGCCTCGGTGGTTGCTCTTACAGTAGGTTCCACCGTTTCCTTAGGTATGAGTGATGCGGGTGGTGCCGTTGCAGGTGGGGGGGGGGCAGTTTGCCTCCCTCTCCCCCTGATGGTTGCTCACCCGTCTTCCTGAATTTGAACTCTCGGGCGACTCTGAGGGACCCTCTACGGTACTTCCGGCAGTAGTCCCGGCAGAGTGATCCCTTCCTTCCTAGCAATCCTCCTCAGGACTGGGCAGCGTCGGTCGTTTGCGGTATGGTTCTTTGCATGTGGGTGCTTCCTCTCTACCCCGTGGGCAATTGCTTGCTATGTGTTCCCCTGCACAGCGGACACATTTCACGGGTCTATGGCAATTTGCGGATGCATGACCAAAAGCCTGGCAGCAGTGGCATTGCGCCGGCCCCACTCTTCCTTGCCAGGCTTCTATGACGACCCCTTTCATAAAAAGGAGTTCGTCGACTGCATACAGTTGGTTGAGCTTCTCTAGGCTTAGGTTAGGTTCCAGCTGTGCATAGTAGAGGCACCCAGGTCTGCCTCTACGGGGGGGATTGCTCTCACGTATGTTATGGGGAATCCCTTTGCCCTGATAGCCTCTGTTATTTGGACGGTATCCGTGCCCACTGGCAGCCCCTGGATGCCCACTTTAGTGGGCTTCTCCTCCGCCGGGGTGTAGCAATACCAGGACAGCGATGGTTCTTTTTCCGTCATTTCTATCAGGTATCTCTGTATAGCCCGGATTTCGTCCGGGCTCTGAGGGGTGAAACGAACACCCTTCCCGAACGGACGGGCATTAGGAGGGTCTCCTAGCTTCTTGTTTAGAATTTCAAAGTGCCTCGTCCAGTTCGGGAGGCACTCAACTACAATGGGCGGGTAGCGTGCCTTCTCTTCCTCCTGCGGCTGTTGAGGGGCATCCGCTATCTGTGGCCTTGATATTGCTGGCATCGCTGCCAGTTGGGCATAGCTGGTCGAGGGCCTTTGACTGTCATCCTGCGGTAGGCCCGATGGGTTGGTAGGCGCCAATGATTGTCCGGCGGTCGCTAAGGTGGCATACGATGTAGAGTCCCAACCGTAGGACTCTTCTCCTCCCTGCTCGAACTCAGTCGCGTCCATGTTCCTGCGACCGGGTGAGGTGGGGGGTGTGTGCCTACGTGCCGATTTAGTGGCCCGCTGCTGTAGGGGCGTCGGTTCCAGCACACTCGTTTTCTCAAACACGGTGGGCGTGAGCGCGGCGCTCATTGCGGGTATCTCCTTTTGCAGCGAAGTTGGTTTAATCCTGGGGATCTGGCTGTAGGAACTGACAGTCCTAGACTTCTCCGGGTTCGACAGGTCCTTAATGCATAACGGTCGATCGAAGACCCCGGGACGATCCGGGGGTTTCCTAGCGCGCGGGGGTGGGGGGGCTCCCCTCTCCCCTTGCCTGACATCCTACAGTTATTACTACTGTTCTAAGTGATTGGTTGTGATTGTGTAGTGCCTATCTATATCCGTTCCTAACGTGGCAGAGTGACGCAAGCGACGCGCGACGTTCGAAACGGTACGGGAGCAATTAAGGGTGGCCGCAACACTTAGGCGCACTGCCTACCCCTTTCGTTACGTAAGGGTTGGGGGAAGTGCTTGAGAGCACTCACGCACGCGACTAGCACAGCAAGGGCTCGGAACGCGCTTGAGTGCCAAGAATCTCCCTAAGAGCCGGTGACCTCGACGCCTCGCGGAGTATACGGACTCGACGCTTAGCGGACTATGTCGTACCGGCGGTTGTTTGGGACCACTGCTAATACACAAACAACACACGCTTAGGAGATCATTAACGAGTTACATACTACGTTGTCATCTGCTGTGGTCACACCCAACAGGTCTCGGGCCTCGGGGCATCTCCCCCATTGCCCGGATCTTCATCGGTCGTTGGATCGGTCATTGGGAGCCGGTAATTTCCGGCATTGTTGGTTTTCTCAATATGGTTTTGATAAGGTCAGGTCGGGTAAGTCGTCCTATAGGCGACTGCTTAGACCTAGGTGTCAAAGTTGGCCTATCTGTGGCATTGAGGGCTTTACTCGACTCTCTAATCTCTTATAGAGAGGAGTTCTCTTGGCAGAGGTCGCCCGTCCGGTGGGCGGGTGTGTAGCGGCGCAAAGTTGTTTAGATGCGGATGTGGCCTGTTGTCTGCGCGGTCGAACATACCGCGCGTCAACCGAACCACAAACTTTTCGATTGTCTCCATTTTCAAGTTGGCCGCTATGACGTCATTCCGGACGTAGCGACCTGCACCGACAATGGTCCTTAGTGATAAGTTCTGCTGGACCTGCAACCGCTGCCTTTGTCTGCTGCTCAAGAACGCGTACCAGGCCGGAGCGGCGTATGTTAGTTTTGGACGTATATACATCTTGTATAGTTTGATCTTCATTTTCCTCGGCAGCTTGGATGCCAGGACTGGACGGAGCATCGCCCGCGCACATCTGGCATTGCGGACGACGATTTTGACGTGCGCAGTCATGCGCAGTATCCTGTCAATCCGGCACCCAAGGTAGGTTACGGCCTTCTGATACGCGATCTCTTGGCCTCTTAGCTTCAATGGTGGTGGAGGTTTTCTGTAACGGCGGGTGAGTAGAGCGGCCGTCTTCCCCACGTTGACGGCCAGCCTCCTCTCATCCAGCCATGGTGGCAGCAGGTGCAGCAGGCGCTGCACTGACGTGAAGTAGGCACTATCGTCCGCATATAGCGCCAGCTCAACGTCGTCCTCCCATTCTTACAGTTGTCCAGCTAGCGTTGGTATATCATTTGTGTACGCCGCGTACAGGATCGGCGACAGACAGCTGCCCTGTTGTACGCCGGCTCTTATTGGCTTGACTGCGGACTCGGCATCCTCGACACAGACGTAGAAGCTCCGGTCGGCTAGAAACGACGCCACTAGCCGCAGCATAGCTGGAGGGACACTCGTTTGTTGTTCTAACTTGAAGAGTAGTCCAGAGTGCCACACCCTGTCGAACGCCTTCTCGATATCCAAGAAGACGCCCACTGAAGTTCTGTCAAAATTGTGCTCGGCCGATAACAGGTGCAGCACTCTGGTCAGCTGTGTGGCTGTAGAGTGTCCGCTTCGAAATCCGTGTCGTTCCGCCCGAAGTTGTATGCACGGGCGGACTCTTCTCAGCACGATGCGCTCAAATAATTTGGCTATGTGTGGTAGCAGCATAATCGGCCTAACGAGTTACATGACACGTTATCCTGTCTTCCGCAAATATGCATGATGCATATTGCAGGTCTCGGGCCTCGGGGCTGACCCCATTGCCCGGAATCTCCTCGCGGTGCATTACTATGCACCGGTCGTGGGAGCCGTTATGGCATTGTTGGGTTAAAGCAGCGACTCGGGTTTGATTCCCCGGTCGCTGTGAGTTGGTTGTCCGGTATTGTCAATAATCAGTGTGGCTGGCGGCTAATGCCGCCAGGCGTCTGGGTTGGTCTATCTGCGGCATTGTGGGTTGTTACTCGACTCTCTAATCTCTATAGAGAGGAGTTCTCTTGGTAGAGGTCGCCCGTCCGGTGGCCGAGCGTGTAAAGGAGCAAAGTTCTGAAGGTGCTCGTGTGGCCCGTTATCAGCGCGGTCGAACATACCGCACGCTAATCGGGCCACAAATTCCTTGATGGTCTCCACCTTGAGGTTGGCCGCGATGACGTTATTCCGGACGTAGCGACCTGCACCGACGATGGTCCGTAGGGATAGGTTTTGCTGAACCTGCAGCCGCTGCCTCTGCCGTTCGCTCAGGAGTGCGTACCAGGCCGGCGCGGCGTAGGTGATCTTCGTCCTGATGTAGAGCTTATACATCTTTAGCTTGGTCTTCAGTGGCAGCTTGGATGCCAGGATTGGGCGGAGCATCGCCCGCGCACATCTGGCATTGCGGACGACGATGTCGACGTGCGTGGTCATGCGCAGCATCCTATCGATCCGGCATCCAAGGTAGGTCACGGCCTTCTCGTACGCTATCTCCTGGCCTCTGAGCGTCAACGGGGGCGGGAGGTTCCGGTAGCGGCGGGTGAGGAGGGCGGCCGTTTTCCCAACATTCACAGCCATCCTCCACTCATCCAGCCACGGTGGCAGCAGGTCCAGCAGTCGCTGCATCTTGGTGACGGCGAGATGGGGGCTTCTTGACGAGGTGAAGTAGGCGCTGTCGTCCGCATATAGCGCCAGCTCTACGTCGTCCTCCCATTCTCGTAGGTGTCCTTCCAATGTAGGGATGTCATTAGTATAAGCCGCGTACAGGATCGGCGAAAGACAGCTGCCCTGTGGTACGCCAGCTCTAATGGGTTTTACTGCGGATTCAGCGTCTTCGACACAGACGTAGAAGCTCCGGTCGGCTAGAAACGACGCCACTAGCCGCAGCATAGCCGGAGGGACACTCGTCTGTTGTATCATCTTATAGAGTAAACCAGAGTGCCACACCCTGTCGAACGCCTTCTCGATGTCGAGGAAGACGCCCAACGATGTGCGTTCTCGGTTATATTCCGCCGCCAAGTAGTGCAGCACTCTGGTCAGCTGTGTTGCTGCGGAGTGTCCGCTCCTAAATCCATGTTGATCCGCCCTCAGTTGGATACACGGGCGGACTCTTCTCAGGGTGATCCTTTCAAATAATTTGGCTATGTGCGGTAGCAGCGTTATAGGTCTGTAACTAGCTGCTCTACGCCTGTCCTTCCCGGGTTTAGGCAGAACTATGACCTTGCCTTTCTTCCAGTCCTCCGGGAAGTGTGAAGTCCGCAGTATGCCATTGTAGAGTCGTCCTAGCTCTACAATGGCTCTATGGGGCAGCTGTCGGAGTGCAGCGTTCATAATCCGGTCGTGCCCCGGCGCCTTCCTCGGTTGCAGGCGGGCAATCGTCCTCCGCATTTCAGCGGGGGAGACAAACCAGTCTCCTGCAAGCGGTGGCGCGGGCGACGACAGGAACTCCCGTACGCGGCTCTCCTTTTGGGCATGAAGCTCCATGTACTCCGCACTTGCTGGGTTCGGCATAAATTGCTCCTCGAAGTGCTCGACTAGGATATCCGCTCTACCTTTGGCCTCGTAACAACGCCCACCCGCGCTGTTGGTCAGCGGGCAGACGGGGGGTCTGGTCTTGGTTAGCTGTCGGTTCAATTGATAGAGCGACGCTTCCTGGTCTTCAGCCATCCATATGCGCCGCTCCCAGGCCCTTCCTCTGTAGGCCTGTATTGCAACCGACAGCTCATCCGTCAATGCATTCAGCTTGCTTTTTATACGTGGGCAGCGAGTACGCGCCCAGAGTTTCCTCAACGCTCGTTTATGATTGAGCTGCACACGTAGTTCCTGTGGCAGTTCTTCTCTTCGATGTGTCAATGGGACGATCGTAGAGGCCGCGTTGAGGGCTTCTTGGATGTTTTGTGTTATGTTAGCAGCAGCGGTCTCTACGTCGTCCGCCGAGGTAATCGGGTTGCGAACTGGAGGCCTCTCTTGCAGGTATTGCTGGTAGAGCCTCCAGTTGATCTTGGTAGTGAACCTTCTGGGCAACGTAGTCACTGCCTTGAGGCCAAGGGTTATCAGAGTCGGGAGGTGCTGAGACATTAGGTCATACAGCACCTCTACCACTACCGGGTAGTTGACGTTCCTAGCGAGCACGATGTCCAACACATCCGGACTCTTCCTGTGGTCGGTAGGAACGTGCGTTGGTTCTTCGGGACCTAAAACGTCGTAGTTATTGTCTTCGGCATCCTGATAAAGCTCACGACCCGGCGGGTTGATCATTCTGGATCCCCACGCCGGGTGTTTTGCGTTTAGGTCCCCCGCGATGATGGTTGGTGCTGAGCCTTCCATGATCGTCCGGATGTCTGAGGAGTGAAATGGAGTCCCTGGCGGGCGGTATGCAGCGAAGATCCTCAGTTCCTCGCCCGCCGCCTCCATTTTTATGCCGATGGAGCGCGTCGTGTGGTATGACGGTAATCCGAGCTCTAGGTGGACGATGTCCTTTCTCACTAGAACCGCCGTGCCTCTGTAGGCGGTTCCTAGAGCGTTGACTTCGTCCCTCCTGTAAATGTGGTAGTTGGGCATCTTGAAGTACATAGATGGCCTCAACTTGGTCTCCCCCAGCAAGATGACATGTATGTCCTGTTGTTGGGCTGTAGTGCGGAGATCATGGAGCTTATGCTGGATACCGTCCGGGTTCCAGTAAAGCAAGCGCAGGTTGGTGTCACTCGCCTCTGTAGTGCCGAGCCAGTAGTATGGTCAGCGCTCTCATCACTGCTGTAATGGGGTCGGTGCCGGTACTGATGTCTGCCAGTACCTGGCTACCGACCTCAATAGCGATGCCCACCAGCCTCATGATTGCGTCCATGGTGGTGGTAGAGTCGGCGGTTGGTTGTCTTGGTGTTGTTGTTGGCACTGGTCTCGGCTGGGCATAGGTTTCTCTCCTTAAGGTAGAGCGCGCTCTATGTGTAGAGCGGGCTCTATTTTCTGATAGAGCCCTTTCTGGCGCTCTACCTTCTGTGGTGGTCCTCTTACTTGCCTGCGCTTGCGAGGCTATCGTGACTGTTGGTGTCGGGGTAGAGGTAGCTGCCTGAGGAGGTGGCTGCACCTTCTTCTTCTTCCTCCCCCTCTTCTGCTTCTTGGGAGGCTGACGCTCTATGGCGTCGTTAGCGGGGGGCTGTAGAGTCGCCCCGGTGGTTGCTCTTGCAGCTGTTTCCACCGTTCTTATAGGTGCTTGTATTACGGGTGGTGCAGTTGCGGGTGGGGGGGGGGGGGGCGGTTTGCCTCCCTCTCCCCCTGATAGTTGCCCATCCGTCTTCGTTGGTTTCTATCTTGGGGCGACTCGCTGGGATCCTCTGCGGTGCTTCCGGCAGTAGTCCCGGCAGAGTGATCCCCTGTTTTCTCGCAATCCTCCTCAGGACTGGGCAGCGTCGATCATTTGCGATGTGGTCTTTAGCGCAGTTTGCGCACGTAGGTGGTTCGTCTCTACCCCGTGGGCAGTTGCTCGCAATGTGTTCCCCAGCACAGCGGACACATTTGACGGGTCTATGGCAGTTGGCAGATGCGTGGCCAAAGGCCTGGCAGCGGTGGCACTGAGCCGGTCCCACTCTTCCTTGCCAGGCCTCTATGACTACTCCTTTCATGAAAAGGAGCTCGTCGACTGCGTAGAGTTCGTTAAGTTTCTCCAGGTTTAGGTGCTCCAGCTGTGCGTAGTAGAGGCACCCAGGTCTGCCTCTACGGGGCGCGATTGCTCTCACGTAGGTTACGGGGAATCCCTTTGCCCTGATAGCCTCGGTTATCTGGACGGTATCCGTGCCCACTGGCAGCCCCCGGATGCCCACTTTAGTGGGCTTCTCCTCCGTCGGGGTGTAGCAGTACCAGGACAGCGCTGGTACTTTCTCCGTGAGCTCAATGAGATATTTTTGTACTGCCCGGAATTCTTCCGGGCTTTGTGGGGTGAATCGTACACCCTTCCCGAACGGACGGGCGTTAGGAGGGTGTCCCAATTTTTTATTCAAGATCTCGAAGTGCCTCGTCCAGTCCGGGAGGCACTCTGCCACAATCGGTGGGTATCGCGCCTTCTCTTCCTCCTTCTGTGGTTGAGGGGTGTTGGCTGCCTGTGGTACTGCTGGCATCGCTGCCAGTTGGGCGTAGCTGGTGGTGGGCCTTTGACCATCATCGTGTGGCAGGCCCGATGGGTTGGTGGATGTCGACGGCTGTCCGGCGGTCGCTATGGTAGCGTATGATGTTGAGTCCCAACCGTGGGACTCCTCTCCTCCCTGCTCGAACTTGGTCGCGTCCATGCTCCTGCGGCCGGGTGAGGTGGGGGGGGGTTGGCTTCAGTGGTGATGGCGACTTGGGCGGCGACTTGTGCGCCCTAATTACTTCCTTCACAGTTGGGACTCTTTCATCATCTTCCGACTCCGCCGAGGACGATGATGACGATGATGATCCATGTTCAAGTGATGATTCGACGCACTGCCTTTTTTCAAAGAGCGATGCGTCGGTCTCCGGAGGTGTATGCCTGCGCGCCGATTTCCTTGCCCGCTGCGGTAGGGGCGTCGGTTCCAGCCCACTCATGCACTCAGACACGGTGGGCGTGAGCGCGGCGCTCGTCGCGGGATCCTCCTTGTACGGCGAGGCTGGCTTCCGCATGGGGATCTGGCTGAAGGAGCTGACGATCCTCGATCTTCCCGGGTTCGACAGGTCCCTCACTAGTAGCGGACGATCTAAAACCCCAGGGTGGTCCGGGGGTTTCCTAACGCGCGGGGGTGGGGGGGGGCTCCCCTCTCCCCTTGCCTGACATTGTTACGAGTTACTACTGTTTTGTAGGTGTAATTGCAGGTGCCTATCTGATAAACCGTTCCTAACGTGGCAGGTGACGCAAGCGACGCGCGACGTTCGAAACGGACGGAAGCGAAGATGGGAGGCCGCAACGCTTAGGCGCACTGCCTACCCCTTTCCTCAGGAAAGGGTTGGGGGAAGTGCTATGTGAGCACTCGCGAACGCGACTGGGCACAAAAGGCACGGAACGCTCTTGAGTGCCAAGAATCTGCCTAAGGGCCGGTGACCTCGACGCCTCGCGGAGTATGCGGACTCGACGCTTAGCGGAGTATGTCGTACCGGCAGTTATTTGGGACCACTGTATAATCCACAAATAACGTTCACTTAGGAGACCCTTGGTCAACGAGTTACATGAAAATCAGTGTAATAAGGTACTTCAAAGCTATACTTTAAAGAGAGCCGCGGCCCGCGCGCGATTTCACAATACGATTACGTTGATTTTTCTCTATTGCACTTTTACAGTTTGCTCAATATATTTGTTTATACAAGACATACAGTTATACAATTTATTTATAATGATAGCACATAAAACCCTTAATATTATGACATTCTATTTCAATCACACAAAAAACTTTTTATTTAATTAAAAAAATATGTCTAGTGTACAACATATGTACTAAGTTAGAATTCTTAAATATCTAACATTTAAGGTTAGAACGATGTTCTTTATTTGAAAATACAAATATCTTAACTAATACAACAGTTTCTTTAATTCTATTCTTTCAATTACACAATTTCTTTGCTTGGGAAAGTGCTTTCTTATAGAAAAATTATTCCTTAATTATTACTCTTTAGAAGCTGCCCGTAATTGGTAAACTAATAAATTGAAATATTTTTATGGACGCGTCGCCAACAATAATAGATAGCTGTATAAAAACACTTGAAGATTTGGACGAAATTGAAATCGCTTAAGAGGACTTACCTAAAGTAACGCAACCTACACCCAATACCCATTTTACAATATTAACCCAAAATATAAGGAGTATATATCACAACATGGATGATTTACTGATTAATATGTTACAATTTTCTTTTGAAACCGATGTCATAATATTGACAGAATGCAGCTTAGATTATTAATAAGTCATCGCGCGCTCTGTCTTATCAATAATCTAAGGAATGCAGGATAAACGCTAATAAATACTGACATTGAATTATTATAAACCATTTAAAACTTATCGTCAAATAAATCAGGATGATAGGATTGTAGCTTATATTACAAAATACTCAAATGTGAAAAAAGTGTCTGAACTAAAGCTAACAATGCATCAGGGTTACAAATCGTTACTTCTGACTTCACTATATTGGGTATTTATAGATCGCCGTCACTTGCAAACACTGATATGTTTATTGATTCCATAAATACGCATCTGGAAACAATAACCTCATATAAGAATATTGTTTTAACTGGCGACATTAACTTTAACCTTATTACTAAGCCGAAAGAGCTAGCGTATCAACACAGTAACAGAAAGAATTACCTAGAAATTTTATCTTTTATAGACAACCACTGTCTTGATCATGTGTTACTATAACTAGATAAAAATACGAACTCAGCGAAACACGTTATAAAATAAATTTTCTAATACTAAATCTACTGTCGATGACAAGTCAGCCAATTTAACACTCGTAAATCATTGAGTTATATGTACTACGTACTAGAGGAGACACCTCAACTAGATTGTTTGTAACACGCATTAGAGTGCGCGCTCTCAAACTCACTAAGTCTGTGTCAAGCGGTTACTGCAACGTGAGAAGTTTGAGTGAAGAATTATTTTTAAATTAATATGCCTTCGTGTGCATTCAGATACTGTTCAAACAAATCGAGAAATATAAGTAAAAATCAAGGAGTGACTTTTCACCAGTAAAATCAACATATTATTATCTTTAAAACACGCTTAATTTAATTATATTTTATCAACTGCAACGTATACGGGAATGACAAAGAGTAAAACATTTTTATGCGCAGACTTAACACTATTGACGTATAATGTTAAAGTACTTACGGACCGTAAATCTTTATATATAAAAAGTACGTGTCACGTTGTTTGTCCGCGATGGACTCCTAAACTACTGAACTGATTTTAATGAAATTTTTGGTCAATGTGCAGTTTGGTCCAACTTAAAAGATAGGATAGCTTACATCTCAATTTATAGTCGCAATACAATATTATTTTATTGAAAATTATTGGTCTATTATTTGACAATCACAATTATCGGTTAGCACCAAACGATTCTGTCAGATGAGATATCTGTTGACTGGTTGAGTAAATATTTAATAGATGGCGCTATGTTAAAAATGCAAACGTTTAATATAAGCTACAATTTAGTAATATAACCATCACGTGTTGCTGTAAGTATTCAATAAATAGAACCGATTTCAAAAAAAATTTGCAGACTGTGTGCAGTTTGGTCCAACTTAAGAGATAGGATAGTTTTTATCCCGATAAGTGACCCTCGAATTTTTTATTGCTAATTTCAGGAGTTTTTTTGGGAAAGCAAATGGTCATTCGGAAAGGGCAGAACAACGTCTGCCTGGTCAGCTAGTATTAATATATAATCACGGTAGGAAATGTTAATGCATTAAAATTAATAGTTTTTATTATTATTTGGATTTAAATGTTTCCCGAATCAAAAAAAGAAAGAGAATCACGGATCAAATTTGTTCAGAAGAATCGCAGCGAAGAAACGTGGTTACCGTCAGATTATTCACGCATATTATGTTCCGTAAATTCAAAAGAAAACAACGAATACTTTACTAAAACAGGAAGAGTATACTTAAAGAAATCTGAAGTACCGTGCGATAACGTAATTATATTATTATATAATATTGCTGGGATTTTCATTTTATTTTGTGATTAGATGACGAACGAATTTTTGTAATATGTAAATTATATACGTATATTAGGTATATTTACGGGACTTAAGAGCGGCGGTACCCTCGGCGCGCGAGTCGTACTAGTATATGGCGGGTTTTAATACTGTAACGCTAAAATTTTTACAGGCTTTCCAGATAACTAGTATCTTTTTTTTCAACCAACAAAATGTGGTGAACAAGAAGTATTAGAACCGTTGTCTGAATCAATGAGCAGTTTAAGTTTTAATAGTACAAAAATTGTACTCAAAAATAAATTACGCAAGCTGCAGCTAGAAAGAAAATTACTGAGAAATTTAATTAAATACAAAGAAAAATATTTATTTACAGAAAAATGTGATTCTTACGAATATAAAAATAAATAATATAATATAATATAATATAAATGTATATTTTTATATTTTACATGTTTACCTTTTAAAATATCATTAAAATATAATTGTGACATAATATTATGTAATATTATATTAAATTAGCACATATGCAAAATAAATATAACAATAAAAGAATTTTACTCGATATAATTAACAATACAATATAAATAAACAATTATTACATACTGATCATTCTACCTTCGTATACCTAATCTATGATGACAAAAACTGACCACGCATGCGCAACGCGCTTACATCAACTGCGCATGCGCGACTCTACTATCTCCCGCGCATGCGCGACGACATAGAGTAGCGCACATTTTTTCTTTGGAATAGCTTCTCTAGTACGTAGTACATATAACTCAATGTTGTAAATACAGATATCTCTCATTTTAAGACTTGTAATGATCCAAATATTTTAGCTGACATCTTCATTGAAACAATGAAAACTGCAATTGTTACAAACACTAAAGTTAAATTTGTTAATAACAATAACAGGATTTTTAACCGTGGATTACCACAGGTGCTTTGCAATGTATTAATCTTAGGCACAGCAAGCATATGAAAGCGAAACAGTAACTTTGCTGAAGATTTAAAAATAACTTTTAAACGTTTTAGAAACTTTAGCATAAATCTAATTAGTAAATTAAAAAAACTTTAAAAATATAATTATTTTGCGAAAACCCAAATTACTGTAGTTTGAAATTTATGAACTAACCAAGTTTAAAAGCACTAAAACTTGTAATGTTAGCCTCCTCGATCTGTCACCAGAAGCTCTTGATTCTGTAAATATAGTTAATCAATATTTCGTTAACACTGGTAAATCTCTAGCTGAAAACATAACTAATAATCCATTAAGACAATATGACAATACCCCTGAAACTAAATCAAGTCTAACCTCTTTTGTTCTACTGGACTTCTCACAGAAAGTTTCTAATATACTCTTTAGTCTTGACTCTAGAAGTGTCCCTGATTGGTATACCAACATTTCTTCAAAGGTGTAAAGATTTGTGGCTCCACTATTTAGTCAATTAGCCAACCTGTGTTTCAAAACAAACAAATTTCCAAGGGCCTTGATAACTGGTCGCACCGGTATCCAAGAATAAGGAGAGAGAAGATGTCAACAATTGCTGTCCTATTTCTGTATTGCTATGTATCTGTGAAATTCTAGACACAATTTTGAATAAACGACTCATTAATTACTTGCTTCATAATAAAGTTCTATCAAACTCAAAATATGGATTTAGGCATGATTTATCTATGCAGGACGCAACGATTGATTTAAAATGATTATGAGAAAGTTGCTATCTTTCTTAACTTAAAACAACTTTTGATGAAGCCAGCCTGCTTGAAAAGAAAAACAAATGGTTAAAATCGGCACTAGTATAAGTGTTACAGCTTCGAAAAGGGTCCTTATGTTGATGGGCATAGATAAGTCTATGCTGAGGGCATATACTTATCTATACCCGTCAAGATAAGGACATGGAGGACCGCATTTTTATTCGTCCCCAGTTCCATTATTATAGAATTACTAAACTCACAAGTAATGCTTAGCAATTCCATAAGATGGGAGTGACTGAAGGCGAATAACTTGAGATCATCCATATAATAAAGGTGCTTTTGTCCCTTTTTCTCGAAGCTAAAATTCCCTCCCGGAGCCCTCCAGTAAGGTACTGAGAGGGTTCAGAGAGAGGCAGAAAAATATTGAACTCAAACAATCGGCTTGGAAGATACCATTTCTTATCCTTATACAGTTTTCCGCAGCCGTCATCTGCTCACCTAGATGACAAAGGCTTGTTATCCATTGACCCATACGTTGCTCGAGGAAGTCTTTAACTTTACAGTCAACCTTATATAGCTCAAGGCCTCTCCTAAGCCATGTATGAGGCACTGAGTCAAATGCCTTTTTAGTATATTAAGCCGGCGGAGAAGTTCCGACAGTTGCGTTTAACCGCTTTGTCTATGACCCCGTCAATAAGGAGTATTTCCTTGATTATACGACCACCGCCCCGGCATCTATTCTGAGAGCGACACATCATCTGATTTGAGCTCAGGTGACGAGTGAATCTCGCGCTCAAAATGGGTGTTAGTATGTTGTATATGGTAGGTGCCACGTGATGGGGCACTATTTACTCGGGTCTGTGATATCCTCGTCATTATGAATCAAATGAGTGATCTCAGTAGTGAAGAGGCTCGGAGACGACTTTTGGTCGAGAGCATTTTGAAATTGTCGGGCGAGCACAGCGTGACACACATCGGGCTGCACCACTATTGGCTGAAAGCTATAGTGGTGCAGGTCGTCGACCCCCGGACTTTTCCACTTCGTGGCCCTTCGGATTGCCTCACCTATGTCGTCGGGCGTTATGATGACGGGGTGCATGGGCGTAACATTCGCACACTGACTTGCTACAACTTTCGTCTAAGGGCCCTCGCTATGGTTTGCCGACTTTGACCACAGACCGCGCTAGAATGCGACAATGTCAGCTTCATTCGATGCTGGGCCCATTCCACGTAACATGGGCCGCTCCAATGATTTAAAGAGCCTCTTCTGATCACTCCGGAAGGGACAACTCTAGTTAAACCGTGTTGATCTCTTGGTATATCGCCGAATCTGTTTCCCCCAAGCAGCGATTCTTTGCTTCAGATCGTGTAGGCGATCCGTCAATTTTTGCGTTATATCTGGCTGGGATAAACTGACATTTATCCCAGCAAACACCATCCAATACGGACAATTCTTAGCCTGCTATTACCCGACCTGAAACTTATCAGTCTGCCGATGAAGGCCCTGGCTTTGGCGATACAATCCTCAATTATTTTTCTCCAGGTATAGATGACGCTTCTTTGTATAGTAGCTTGTCTAAACGTGAAAAGCTTGCTGCCAATAGAAACAGAAACAGAAACTTTTTTATTCAATATAGATTATAAATAATGCTTATTGAAAGTCACTCCTTTGTATAATTACCACTGGTTCGAAAAAAAAACCTCTGTCCTGGGAAGAACCAGCAAGAAACCCAGCGGGACTTTTTTTTTAAAAATAACAGCTTACAATCATGTATGTTACACAAATTAACAACACAACAAATTAGAAATAGCTTGGTAGCGATCACCTCATTTCCAGGGGTTATTATCATCTATAAATTCTTTAATACTATAATAACCCTTTTTATACAAACTTAGTTTAATAAAGTTTTTGAACTTTGAGCAGGTCAAATTTTGTATATTTTCTGGAATTTTGTTGTAAAAGCGTATACATCGCCCCAAGAATGAATTACTGACTCGATGGAGTCGAGTAACCGGTACTACTAGCTTGTGTCTGTTCCTAGTATTTACAGAATGAATATCACTTATTTTTGTAAAACTACTTTTATTTTTGTGTACGTACATTACATTTTCATAAATGTATTGAGAGGCCAAAGTTAATATATTAATTTCCTTAAATATTTGTCGCAGCGACTCTTTAGGCTTTAAATCATAAATTGCTCTTATGGCCCTCTTCTGTAAAACAAATATAATTTCAGTGTCAGCTGCGTGTCCCCATAGCAAAATACCATACGACATTATGCTATGGAAATAGCTAAAGTAAACTAGTCTAGCTGTTTCAACACTAATTAGACTTCTAATCTTTTTTACGGCATATGCTGCAGAACTAAGTCTGCTTGCTAGTTTTGATATATGGGGGCTCCATTGAAGCTTCGCGTCTCGTGTGATTTCAAGAAAAATGGTGGTATCTACAAGACTCAGTTTCTCCCCATTTAAAATTACATTAGTATTTAATTGTTTGACATTTGGAGTCATAAATTTCATACATTTCGTTTTAGTGCCATTTAAATGCAAATTATTAACATTGAACCAATTTACTAATTTAGATATAGCATTATTTACTTCGTCATATTTTAGCAATTGTCGACTTAATTTGAAAATTAAAGAAGTGTCATCTGCAAATAATACTATATCATGGTTATCTCCTACTATGTAAGGTAAGTCATTAATGTATACAAGAAACAGAAAGGGGCCTAGAATTGAGCCTTGAGGCACGCCCATCTGTACCATCGACCCGGAAGAACTCATACTGTTAATGACAACTTTTTGCGTTCTCTTACTCAAATATGAAATAATTAATTTAAGAGCATCACTTCTTACACCGTAGTGTTTAAGTTTCCTGATTAATGTTTCATGGTGAACACAATCGAAGGCTTTGGATAGGTCACAAAATATACCCAAAGCATCCTGTGAATTCTCCCATGCATTAAATATATATTTAATCAGCTCAACACCGGCATCAGTTGACGAGCGACCCCTTGTGTTGGTAGTACAGAAATAGGTCTAAAATTAGCGGGGTCTAATGTACTACCAGATTTAAATAAAGGTATTACTTTACTATACTTCATTAAATCAGGAAACACACCAGATTCGATACTAGTATTAAAAATAGTAGCTAAATGAGGCGCGATTGTATCTAATATAGACGCAATAACTTTAACGGAAATCCCCCACAGATCCGCAGTTTTCTTAACATCAATAGTTTTAAAATATTTTACAATATCTTTTGATGATACTTTATGAAATGTAAAATTCTTTGTACACGCATTTACATTTTGTTTAAGTAATGATTCGGCGACCGCAGGAGAAGAATTCAGTGACTTAGTGGTTAATATCGGAATATCAGTAAAATATTTCTCAAAAACCATTGCAACGTCCTGATCTGATTCGGTTAATTTGTTATTAACACTTAACTGGTAGTTTGAATTGCGAGAGTTAATCTTACCAGTTTCGCTATTAATTATACTCCATGTCATTTTAATTTTATTAGAAGCCGTCTTTATTTTGTTGCTCAAATGCAAAGACTTGGCTGTGGAGCACACTCTTTTAAATATTTTTGAATATTTTTTTACATATTCCCTAAATTCGACGCTGTGATTATATGACCTTTCATGGTAAAGATCATATAACCTATGTCTGCTCTTATGGACTCCTACTGTCGCCAATTCATTAAATGACTTCCGACTGTTCAAGGAGAATGTCTTAGAAGTAAAAGTATTATTAAATTCATTGCAAATAAGCTTAAATAATGTTCCATACAAAAAATTTGGATCATTTTGGTATGTAAGTGATGGAAGTTTTTTCACTATGTTACTTCTAAATGTCTCCAAGCGACGTGCATTTACTGGAACAAACACAACTTTCTTATCTACTTGCTTTTTGTGAACATATGGTAACGAAACTACTTGTCCACAGTGATCAGAACTTAATTTTTGAATTATACAATTATGCAACGGCTTCACATTTGTAAAAATGTTATCTATACATGTTGCACTAGATTGAGCAATACGCGTTGGCTCTAAAAATAAATTAAAAAGACCATATGATTTAAACAATGATCTAAATTTAATATTGATAGAGGAAGCTTCTAGGAGATTGATGTTAAAGTCTCCACATATTACAACAGATTTATTCCGTTTATTAAGCTTAGCAAAAACTTCCTCCATAATTTTTTCAAAAGTATCGTATATAGAACATGGGGGTCTGTAGACGCTCACAACAATGAGGTGCTCAAACTCAACACATGCTATTTCTACAGTTCGCTCAACAGAGAGGCTCACAATATCTTTACGTTCTTTACATGACAATAATTTACTAGCTAATATTAAGGAGCCACCTCTTAAAACCGTTTCTCTATTGAAAGAACTGACCACCTGGTGATTACTGAAGTTAAACATTAAGTTATAAGCTTTTAACCAATGTTCAGTAATACATAAAATATGAATATTGTTGCTATTTAAGAACAACTCAATTTCTAACTCTTTGCCTACCATGCCTTGTATATTTTGATGCACCAGGTGTATACAATTTTCATTATCATTCTGTGGAGTCATACAATTAAAGATTTGTAAGCTACATTCTAAATTATTTAAATTATTACAACTGCTAGAGATTACCTCTATTGTCTCATTTTCTAATTTAAATTACTTGGAACTGATTCCAAATTACATATTAAGTCATTACACTGCTCAAAAGGAGCAGATGTCTGTGTAGCCAAGTCCTTGGCTGAGTTAATATATAAACAATAAGATAGCACATTTGCTATCTGTCTTAAAATATATTTAGATAGGTAATACCTATCATTAGTCAAAAATTTCTTAAGTAAATTATTTATGTCTATTAAATTACATTTATTATTATAATTATAACAATTAAATGTCAAGTTTATATTATTATTACATGAAAAGTTATTCATTAATAAATTTAAATTTATAAATTTATTTATTAATAATACGGTATACTGCCAATACGGTGCCAAACAAAATTGAATCACACAAAGGTCCCGGCTGGATTACAAATAGGTTATCAGCATTTGATTTAGAGCCCTCACGTCACCCTGATACCGCTTGCTTAGGAGTATACGAGGAAGTCGCGGTAGATTCTCGAGAGGCGTATTGCGCGTTTCCATTAACTATTCCGAATTCCACACTAATATTATTGTTGAAATTATGTGTTATTTTTAAGAGTAACAGTAAATCGCTCTCTTAATGCCGGGTTTCCACGCTTGCCAAGTCTCGGCAAGCATCCACAAGTACAAGTGTGTAAAGAGGACGTTTGGCTTGGCTTGCGTGAGCTTGTGGACGCTTGTCCCCGATCCGGGCTAGTGTCGGTTTTTGGACACAGATCAAAGGGCGCTTACGGCAAGCGCTTGCAACGCATTCACACGTTGGTGCGCGTTTAGTAGAAATTGCGATTTCGCGACGAGCGCATGTTTATAATAGTTCTTTGTTTAAAATGAGTGACTGGTCGAACGAAGAGAGTTTAACGTTTCTGGAAAATTACCAGACCGAATCGTCTATCTGGAACCCCAAAGACGTTAATCATAAAAATAAAAAGAAAGTTGCAAATGTTTGGAGTCGTCTTGCCGAGTTAACGGGAAAGCCAGTAAAAGAATTAAAAGCCAAAAATTCCTTGTTTTTGTATTACTTTGCTTGTATTTTAAATAAAAGTATGTTAAACCAAAAGCAATAGCCGACACAAGTTCGATGTCCGCCATGCTTGGGTTTACGTAGCACACTGACGCATTCACAAGCATGAAAACGACTTCCAAACGCCAAACGAGATTTGTGGATACTTCGGGCTTGAAGACGTTTGCCGAGGCTTGGCAAGCATGGAAACCCGGCATAAGAAGTGAATAGCTTGTGATAATCCATGTAAAGTAAATGTGGGATGGGTGAGTTTTTTCGAAACCGAAACTCTAATCTTCTAGATTAGAAAGCACTGGTCTTTAGGACTCCAGTCCTAAAGACCAGTGCTTCAAGGATTCAGGGCTAAAAAAAACTAATTTGGGTTTTAACTATCGTCGCCCTGAAATATACCCGGCTCAATATTTAAAGAGTCTATTGAACTACTTTGCCACTCACCTGGTAGGTTTAGGACAGTGTTCCACTCATACATTCATTTGCTTAGAAAATTATAAATCTTGTTATTAATTTCATATATATGTAAAATTCTCATTATCCATGAAAATGGAATAGAGTCATAGGCCTTTTTCTAATCCACCCAAACAACGGACATATTTTTGTGATTACGAAAGACTTGTCGCCAAATAACTGTGTCAATGACAAGTAGTTCTTAATAACCACGTGACCCTTTCTGACATCCTTTCTGTACGGTTGAAAGAATGACATCAGTGCTATACAGTTGAATTTTTTTTATTATTTTACAAATATTTACATTTCTTGTTATTTAAAATTGCAATTATTAATTTGAATACAGTTGAAAGGCATGTTATGGGAGGATAAATTTAGGTTCAAAGTGTTTTAATTTTTATATAGTAAGTGGTTAATATCGGTTGTAAGAAATCTCAGCAGCTTACAGAATTCTATGGCTTCTTGAATGTGTGCAGCCAAATAATTAAATAAATAAAATGCCAGCTAGATGGAAACCCTCGGTAGAGGAGACCATACGGCCGAGGTTTAGGGTGAAAGTGAGAGAAACTGGGGGACGATGCGGGCAGTATCGAGGAGCACCGCCTTCTGCATTTGAGCAAAAGCGCTCCGTCACGGAGCTATACACCGCAGATGATCTTCGGTCTGGACCGGGATTAGTCCGTTCGCAGAAACGACTACAGGTATAATTCTGGTCAACAGACCACCCGACATGTCGATCACCTCGTGAGCCAGGTATAGATATTTTGTGCAATTATCTGTTTCGGCTTTCAGGAGGTTCTGTTATACGAAATGGTAATGTTGACTAAAATATTCTAGACTGTGCCCGGTCCTTCAGCACAATATATGACTTATTCACAAGAATAGTCCTGTCTATGATGAAGTTCCGATCATCCTTTAGGATTCATCTCCGATAGTTGTTGGTCTTAATAACCTGATCCTGTGTCGAACAGACAAAACCCTTGGTTTCCCCAAAAAGGTCACCAAACCATAACCAGTAGAGGGTGGTGACTGTATCTACGAAAGGCTCATGTAGAGCCTTGTAAAACCTCCCATGGAGCTTCTTCTCTTTCCGTACGGTCTCCCGGTCACAATTGCTCTGCAATAACGAATCTTGCCACTAATTGTTGGCTAAGGGTAAGAGGGGTAAGTCCTTTATCACACGAAATGACTTTCGCGTAGACCATTTGATCTTGTCAAGATGTAATTACGAAGGCTGCACACTTCATGATTATTCATATGTTATGCATACAAAAAAATTATTATCAAAATCAGTTTACATTTTACAAAGTGTTAGAAAATACTTTCAATTCTTAAAATAAATTGCCACTATTGACTAAAGACTTTACGTTATGAAAAATTCATGGAACGCATTAGAAGAAAAGACGTCACCAAAATAAATGAAGTATGCAAAATGTACCACGACGGATATAATGATGACAACGAGGTATCGCTTTTACATGATTGTTTTTGTACTGAATGTATACGTGAAGAAATGATGTATTGTAACCTCCCAAACGACGCCCAGCTCAGAAGTATACCTATTTAATAAAAAAAATAACCAATATAATCGGTTCACAATTCGAAAGTTATTGTGTAAAACAAATAAGAAAAAAATACGGTCATAATAACATGTATTGAATGTGTAAGAGAATCCATTGTCCCATACATAGATAGATACTAATACACAATAGAATAGCTGTCGACCTTATTTTGTACGAGAACCGGTGTCTCCGGAAGCACAAATACAAGCGGTTACGTTGTATTATCATTACTACAAACCCAATTCACTCATAGGTCATACAAATGTCAATAAATAAATGTTACAAATGCATTTAATATTACATAAAATCAGACTTGTGTGAAATGGTTAGAGGCACACTGAACCTAAATGTTAAGTTGGAGAGGTCTCGTCTGATGAAGTCAACGCTCCGTCCCCCTCGTGCTCTAATCCAAAGTCCCGAAACCTTTCAGCTCGAGTTACAAAATCGTTTTCAGTGCCTAGTAGACTGCAATGAAGTGGACGATATGAATGACAAGCTCGTGGAAACTGTCCATGCGGTCGGAGCTAAGTTCTGCAAGACCCGCCGCAGAAGAACACAAAAACTCTCCGATCACACTCTTAATCTCATGGCTGTTAGACGGGAGATGAGGCTACATTCTTCAACAGATTTGACAGCATACAGGCAACTGAACAGACAGATCTCTAAATGCATGCGGCGAGACTTACGCAACTTCAATACAGCTCGTATTGAAGAAGCGATCGAGCGGAACCAAGGCTCCAAAGTCTTTGCCAGAGATCTGTCTGCCAGAAAGAGCCAACTGTCAAAGCTGAAGACCGAATGTGGCAGCATCGTTTCCGGGGCACCTGAGATTTTGAGTGAGATTGAGAGGTTCTATGGGCAGCTGTACACGTCATCGTTGGAGCCACACGCAAGTGTGAGTAACGATCCAAGAGCGAGTCTTATTCGACACTATTCCAAAGATATCCCGGACGTCAGTCTGAGCGAGACTAGAATGGCTCTCCAGGACCTTAAAAACGGCAAGGCCCCAGGCGAGGATGGAATTACAGCGGAGCTTCTGAAAGCGGGTGGAAGACCGGTACTTGAAGTCCTTCAGAGGCTCTTTAATTCCGTCCTCCATGGTGGCATTACACCGGAGGCGTGGAGCAGAAGTGCGGTGGTCTTGTTCTTCAAGAAAGGTGACAACGCTCTCTTGAAGAACTACAGACCGATTTCCCTTCTGAGCCGCGTCTACGTGCTGTTTTCGAGAGTCATTACAAATCGTCTCGCACGCAGACTTGACGACTTCCAGCCTCCCGAACAAGCCGGTTTCCGAAAGGGCTTTAGCACCATAGACCACATACATACCCTACGGCAAATTGTACAGAAGTCCGAAGAGTACAATTTGCCACTATGTCTGGCGTATGTGGACTATGAGAAAGCCTTTGATTCCGTCGAAATTTGGGCGGTGCTGCAGTCCCTTCAGCGGTGCCAAGTTGACTGTCGGTATATCGAAGTTCTGAAGTGTTTGTACAGTAGAGCTACGATGGCTATCCGAGTACAGAACCAGAGTACGAAACCTATCCAATTGCAGAGAGGTGTAAGACAGGGTGACGTTATATCCCCGAAACTCTTCACCGCTGCATTGGAAGACGTTTTCAAGCTTCTGGACTGGAAAGGATACGGAATTAACATCAATGGCGAGTACATCACTCACCTTCGATTTGCCGACGATATAGTCCTCATGGCAGAATCGCTGGAGGAACTAAGCACTATGCTCAATGACCTCAATAGTGTCTCCCAACGGATAGGTCTTAAGATGAACATGGACAAAACAAAGATTATGTTTAATGTCACACCTATGCCGGTAGTTGTTGGGAGCACTAAGCTCGAAGTTGTTGACGAGTATGTTTACCTGGGACAAATAGTCCGACTAGGTAAGTCCAACTTCGACCGAGAGGTCAATCGACGGATTCAACTCGGCTGGGCAGCGTTCGGGAAGCTACGACACATCTTCTCGTCAGGAATACCTCAAAACCTTAAAACAAAATTGTACAACCAGTGCGTGTTGCCAGTGATGACTTACGGAACTGAGACGTGGTCCTTCACTGCTGGCCGTATGAGGAAGCTCAAGGTCGCTCAGCGAGCTATGGAGAGGGCTATGCTCAGAGTTTCACTGCGTGATAAACTTAGGAATGAGGATATCCGCAGTAGAACCAGAGTAACCGACATAGCCCAACGGATTAGTAAGCTGAAGTGGCAGTGGGCCGGCCATATAGCTCGAAGAACCGACAACCGATGGGGAAGAAAGGTTCTCGAGTGGCAGCCTCGTACCGGTAGGCGAAGTGTAGGGCATCCCCCCACTAGATGGAGTGACGACCTGGTAAGACATGCAGGAAGTCGATGGATGCAGGTGGCTCAGGACCGTGCTTTGTGGCATTCTTTGGGGGAGGCCTATGTTCAGCAGTGGACTTGTGAAGGGCTGTAATGATGATGATGATGATGAAAATCAGACTTTATACCAAGACAATAATAACGGATTTACAAAGAATATTTACAGACCATCTCTTTCTGAAAAGAAAGAGGAAGGAATAACTGTGTTGACAGAGTGAATTTGCACATTATATAATTTTGATCTATGTTCACAATCATCATTAAATAGAAAAGGAATTAATAGTATTTTGTCGAAACTCTCGCAAAATCGTACAATTTCTTGCCAAATCACAAATTTAAACAAGTATCCCTCATAATTTTCTAGCGCGTTATGAGTAATGTGTTACACGGTAACTTTCGTAATTTAGTGCTAATTATATTAAAACATGTTTGGTAGGGTGACAACACCTTATAACAACATCAGCTATCAAGTATCAATTTAATGTCAGCCATTTTAGTCTAGCTACAAAAGTGAGGGTATTTGCAGTGTCCCTTTTTTTCATGGAAAATATTGGATATTAAACACAGAATTTACAATTTATGTGTTTATCTTTCATTATATGAAGCATAAATACTAAATAAAAATCAGTTGAAGTCGTTTTTTATGGATTTCTTTCTAAAATTTCTTTGAATTTGCGGCAACTTTAATCACATAAACACAAGAATCTTCTCGCGTGTTCTGGTTGGTTGGTCGGTGTATTATGTTGTATTACATGCTATGTTACATAACACACTGGATAGCATTAAGCTTAGTTCACAGTGATTTTAACCAACTGCGGTAGAGCCCAACAGCGGGTATGAATTTTTTTTTGAATGTGAATAAACGTGAATATTATGTAATTATAATCGAGTCTTCTCTTCTATTACCATAGAAGGACCCCAAGGAAATCTTAACATATTCTAAAAGAACTCTATAAAGATCTATAAAGAGAAACAAACTTACTTGTATTGAAGTGAATAATGCTATATTGAAATTAGTGCATTGGTTTAACGTTAATTATCTTCATTTGAACGGGAATAAAACTAAATGTATTAAATTTACAACAACGAATGTTAAAACTCTGAATATCAATGTGTTTTTAAACGGGGAAGAACTGAGCCATGTTGAATCCACTGTTTTTCTTAGCATCACTCCCGACGCAAAGATTCAGTGGGGCCCCCATATATCCAAACTAGCAAGGAGACTAAGTTTAATAGGCTGCAGTATGCTGTAAAAAAAATTAGAGCTCTCACCAATGTCGAGGCAGCTAGATTAAATAAAACTGTTTTTTACGGATTTTATCGCGTTTATTTTATTATTTTTATTCCCGAAGTTTCGAGTGCTTTACAGCATTCCATGGTCACGGGGGGGGGGGGGGGGGGACTGAGATGTTTGACGTCCCGATGTCACAGTTAGCCCGGCTACCTTCACTTTTTTAATATTAATTTTTGGTTCGATTTACGCAGAATGAACTTACAGTATCCTGAAGTCTTGCAGTGTTATGCTTAGGTTTTGATTTAATTTTGTTAATTATAGGATTCCAAGCAGATGGCAGCACCCATCCATCTTCTCTATTGAATGGATGACTGAAATGAATTTGATGGAATGGAGGATGTTTTTTAATTTTTATAGCCTCGCGTATCATCCTTGGTAGGAATCGGTGTTCTTTTGCAAGGATTTGTGGTCTATCAAATCTGATGTAATGTCGGGGACGATCTTGACTGACTTGATCAGACTGCAGACTTCCCAGGGCGTCGGTGCTTCACGTCAGCTATATGTTCTTTCACGCGGGTTTTAATGGATCTTTTTGTTTGTCCTATGTAAGAGAGACCACATTCGCAATCAAGCTTGTACACTCCTGCATCTTGTAGAGGGATATTACACTTGAGCTTCAGCACGTCGAGCAAGTATTGCAAGACAACAAGCTTCGGGTCCCGCGCTTACGTCACAGTGACCGAGTGAAGCCGACCACAGTCGAGCGTGTGCCTGCTGTACTACCCTAGGTCACGAACTAAAAATTTGCATGTGGTGGTTCTTCTCCTTGTGGAGGTTTCACATGTTTCTAGGAGACCCTCTTTACATGGGCGGCATCTCAGGAGGACACGACCCCCCGGTACTGGGTGCTGCGTTGGCAGCTTGTAGGTTGGTGTGGTGCGCACTTAGCGCCATCAAATCAGGTGTCGGGATGCTCACTCATCCCCGGCGTCCCCGTCGCCGGATGGTGAGCGTAGGAGTTCACGTGGGAGTGGTCACCCGTCAGGTGGGCGGGCGTGTAAAGGAGCAAGATTTTGCAGGTGGAGATGTAGCCCGTTATCTGCGCTGTCGAACAACCGTCTCGCAGTACGGGCCACGAATTCGGAGATGGATTCGACGTTAAGGTCGCGTGCAATGATATCGTTCCTGACGTAGCGACCGGCTCCCACGATCACCCGAAGCGCAAGATTTTGCTGGACTTCCAACCTCCTGCGCTGAGTGGCCGAGGTCAACGCGTACCAGGCTGGTGCTGCGTAGGTCAGCCGCGAGCGGATGTAGGTTTTGTAGATACCTATTTTTGTTCTTGTTGGGAGTTTGGATGCCAGTATAGGATAGAGCTTTGCTCGCGCAGCTCTGGCCTGTCTTATGACGTTATTGACCATCGGGGTCATGCGCAGCGAGCGATCTATCTGGCATCCTAGGTATGTGATGGTACTACTCCAACCCACATCCTGCCCGCGGAGTTACAGAGTTGGAGGTGTTCTGGCCAGCCTGGTCATGAAGGCGACGGTCTTCCCGACGTTGACCGCCAGCCTCCATTTGTCCAGCCACTCAGGCAAGAGGTCGAGTACCCGCTGCAACTTCTTAGCAGCTATTTCCACCCGCCGTGATGACGCGAAGTACGCACTGTCATCGGCGTACAATGCAAGGACTACGTCATCTACCCATTCCTTCAGATGGCCTTGAAGAGTGGGGATGTCGTTGGTGTAAACCGCGTACAGGTGTGGTGATAGGCAGCTGCCCTGTGGCACTCCGGCCAAGATCGGTCGTGCCGCCGAGACAGCCCCTTCCAGGGTGACATGGAAGCTCCGCCCCTCCAGGTACGACGCTATTAACCGCACAAGCATGGGCGGTAAGGTGGTATGCTGAATGAGTTTGTAAACTAGCCCTGCGTGCCACACCCTGTCGAAGGCCTTCTCCATGTCGAGAAGGACCCCCACACAGATGCGGCCGAAGTTATATTCGGCCGCATCCTCGGCGTCGTCATATAATTTCCTGCCAGGTGGTGTTATCAGCGCGGAGCCCCATGCAGGATGTTTCGCATTGAGGTCTCCGGCGATAATGGCAGGTGTTGAGGAATCAAAGATAGTTCTTATGTCCTGGGGGGCAAACGAGGTGCCGGGAGGCCTGTAGGCGGCGAAAATCCTAGTGTCTTTAGTCCCCACCTTCAACCTGATTCCCTTAGTCCTCGTAGACGTAAAATGAGTGTTGGTGCCAACTTCTTCGTGCATGACGTCCCTTCTCACAAGGGCCGCGGTACTTCTGTACGCGACTCCTTCTGGGGAGATCTCGTCATGGCGATACACGAAGAAGTTGGGGAGCTTTAGTTGAGCAGAGGGACGCAGCTTGGTTTCCCCCAACAGCACAATTTGGATATTGTGCTGCTGTACCAGGGTTCTCAGGTCGGCGACCTTCCCTACGATGCCGCCGGAATTCCAGTAACACATCTTAAGTTGATGGCCTGCTGACTGTGGTAAGTTGGGCTAGGGCACTTAGAATGGCCGAAAGGGGGTTGGTACCGGTGGTCATGGCAGTCAGGACCTCTCCTAAGATCCTGATCACCATGCCCACCAGTTGAGCGAGGGCCTCCTCGATGGTGGTTGGTGCCTGGGGCTGTGATTGGGATGTGACTGCAACAGTCCTTGAATAAAACTGTTTTTTACGGATTTTATCGCGTTTATTTTATTATTTTTATTCCCGACGTTTCGAGTGCTTTTCAGCAACCCATGGTCACGCTTCTATTAAAACGTACTTCAAGCCGCCGAAGAAGATTAGTCAATTTTTACCATCCGTCAAGTGTAATATCCCTCTACAAGATGCAGGAGTGTACAAGCTTGATTGCGAATGTGGTCTCTCTTACATAGGACAAACAAAAAGATCCATTAAAACCCGCGTGAAAGAACATATAGCTGACGTGAAGCACCGACGCTCTGGGAAGTCTGCAGTCTGTGAACATGTTCAAGATCGTCCCCGCCATTACATCAGATTTGATAGACACAAATCCTTGCAAAAGAACACCGATTCCTACCAAGGATGATACGCGAGGCTATTGAAATTAAAAAACATCCTAATTTCAATAGAGAAGATGGATGGGTGCTGCCATCTGCTTGGGATCCTATAATTAACAAAATTAAATCCAAACCCAAGCATAACACTGCAATACTTCAGGACACTGTTAGTTCATTCTGCGTAAATCGAACCAAAAATTAATATTAAAAAACTGAAGGTAGCCGGGCTAACTGTGACATCGGGACGTCAAACATCTCAGTCCCCCCCGTGACCATGGGTTGCTGAAAAGCACTCGAAACGTCGGGAATAAAAATAATAAAATAAACGCGATAAAATCCGTAAAAAACAGTTTTATTCAATGTGTAGTGTTCGCGTAAATATAAGAAATCATTATGTAAACCAGTACGGACTGGTAATAGCAAATAAAATTCGCCGATTAGAAGATCTTAAAACAAAGCGCGCAAGATATATAACAGCTTTGAACTTCTTGTAGAGATGTAGAGATCACAGTCTCATTCCTACGTGTGTCAAAATATCAACTAAAAAGGACATTCGAGGAAGCGCTAAGATCTTAAATCAGGCAAGTAAAAAGTTGTTACGAACGGTGATTCAGCAAAAACGGTTCGAACTACAATTCATAAATAATACCATAGACAATTTGTCCAGTGAGTTGAAGACAGTTTTAACGACATTTGATTTTAATAATTGCATAGAAACTTTGAATAAACGTGAAAAAGCTAAATATAATGAATGCAAAAATAAACAAATAGAGAAATACCAAAAATTAACGATCAAATCAAATGCCAAACATCCATGTCAACGTAGAAACGATACACAACCGTTGACCACAGACACAAACAATAAACAACGCACGGTCTATAATCTGTCACAACAAACACTGGACGAACCTACATTAAAAGTATTATCGAAGGGCCTGAATTTCGCAATAACACCGAAAGAAATTCCGTATGAGGAAATAATATGCAACGTGGAGGATTGTCTGTATAAAAACAATGCGGGAAAGGAAGATGTTGAGGCCATACGTCAAGACATTTCGTCCTTATTACGTCGTAGCTCAGTGCCGAAACTAAATCTCCCCAAAGACGAGATTAAAGCGTTGTACAACTTACGCAACAGACCAGAGCTCACGATTCTCCGTGCAGATAAAGGAAATGCTACGGTAATAATGGATACGTCAGATTATAATTTGAAAATACAACAACTTTTATCGGACGAAAGTACGTACAAAAAGGTCAAAACAGACCCTACAACCAATGTGCTTAAAACAACTAGCGATCTAATAAAGAATTACTCCGAAAAATTAAATCTCGATGTAAACTCGATAATACCACCGTGTACTAAAGCACCGAGGTTATATGGGTTACCGAAAATACACAAACCAAACGCTCCACTACGTCCCATCGTGAGCCAAATCGATTCACCAACTTATAAGTTGGCTCAACACCTGGCAAAAATTCTGTCACCACTGAGAGGACAAACTAGAGCACACACAAAGGATTCGTACCATTTTGTTAGTGAGATAAAAGACCTACATCTTGCTGACAATGAAACTATGGTCAGTTTTGATGTTCAGTCACTATTTACATGCTTACCTATTGAAGACTGCATCTCAATTGTAACCAGGAAGCTAGAAGAATACAACATGCCTACAGAATATGCAGTATTACTCAAACACTGCCTTACATCTGGCTATCTATTGTGGCAGGAGGAATTTTACAAGCAAGTAGATGGAGTGGCGATGGGCTCACCTGTATCTCCCATAGTCGCCGACATATTCATGGAGAACTTTGAGGAGAAAGCCCTTCTTACTGCTCCTGTAAATCCAAGATTCTACAAGCGGTATGTAGACGACACTTTCACAATTTTACCATCTGACAAAGTAACTGCATTTTAAGACCACCTTAATTCCATAAACTCTAAAATACAATTCACAATGGAGTTAGAGGCAAACAATTCTTTAGCTTTCCTAGATGTTTTAGTCATCCGAAATCCTGATAACACTATTGGTCATACTGTGTATAGAAAAAAGACCCATACTAACCGATATTTAAATGGTGAATCGCACCATCATCCATCACAGTTAGCTACCGTGGGAAAATCTTTGTTTCAGAGAGCACGAGGGATCTGTGACAGAAAACATCTGGCCGCCGAGCTTCAGTACGTCGAGCAAGTATTGCAAGACAACAAGCTTCGGGTCCCGCGCTTACGTCACAGTGAACGAGTGAAGCCAACCACAGTCGAGCGTGTGCCTGCTGTACTACCCTATGTCAGAGGAGTCACAGACAAGGTTGGCTACATCTTGAAGCGAGCTTCTATTAAAACATACTTCAAGCCGCCGAAGAAGATTAGTCAATTTTTACCATCCGTCAAGTGTAATATCCCTCTACAAGATGCAGGAGTGTACAAGCTTGATTGCGAATGTGGTCTCTCTTACATAGGACAAACAAAAAGATCCATTAAAACCCGCGTGAAAGAACATATAGCTGACGTGAAGCACCGACGCTCTGGGAAGTCTGCAGTCTGTGAACATGTTCAAGATCGTCCCCGCCATTACATCAGCTTTGATAGACCACAAATCCTTGCAAAAGAACACCGATTCCTACCAAGGATGATACGCGAGGCTATTGAAATTAAAAAACATCCTAATTTCAATAGAGTAGATGGATGGGTGCTGCCATCTGCTTGGGATCCTATAATTAACAAAATTAAATCCAAACCCAAGCATAACACTGCAAGACTTCAGGACACTGTTAGTTCATTCTGCGTAAATCGAACCAAAAATTAATATTAAAAAACTGAAGGTAGCCGGGCTAACTGTGACATCGGAACGTCAAACATCTCAGTCCCCCCCGTGACCATGGGTTGCTGAAAAGCACTCGAAACGTCGGGAATAAAAATAATAAAATAAACGTGATAAAATCCGTAAAAAACAGTTTTATTCAATGTGTAGTGTTCGCGTAAATATAAGAAATCATTATGCAACAGTCCTTTTTGGTGGTCGTGGGTCTCGGGGTTGGGGTACTGTAAGCTCTATTTGGCTTGAGATAGGGGGGAAAGTTGAGTATCGCGGTTGTGGCAGTGGCTGTCGCTGTTGTGTGGTGGATATGGGTGGTGGGAGCGGAGTCGACGTACCACCCACTTGAGCTGGTTGGGTGGCCGTCTTCCTCTTCTTCTTATTTTTCCTCCCGCGTTTCTTTTTGGGGCGCTCTATGCGCTCCGTGGCAGCATTCGCCGGTGGGGCTAAGGTTGCCCCGGTCGTCGCGAATGTTGGTGCTGGTGTTATAGTTACCTGCCGCTGCTGCGGTTGTGGTGCCTGACGTTGTGGTTGTTGCTGGTAGGGCTGTTGGGGTTGTTGCTGCGTAGGCAATTGAGGTGATGGTGGTCGTTGTGGAGGGGGTGGTTGCCACTGTGGTGGAGGTGGTAGCCGTTGCGGTGCTCGTGTCGCTTGCGAGGGCATGGGAGGTTGCATGTTAATGCCCCTTTTCCTTGCGATTCGCTGCAAACTGGGCACCGCCTGTCGTTCGCCGAGTGGTCTTTGCCGCAGTTTGCACATTTTGGTTTCGCATCCCGAAGTTGTGGGCATGCTGAGGCAAGGTGATCACCCGCACAGCGTACACATTTAGAGGGCCGGTAGCAATTAAATGATGCGTGCCCGATTTCTTGGCATCTGTGACACTGTGCGGGGCCAATTCTACCTGTCCAGGCTTCGATAGTGACTCCTGGCATATACAGCAGCTCGTCTATTTGGTATAGTCTATTTAGCTCTTCTGGGCTCAGGTGGTCCATTTTTACATGGAAGAGACAGCCGGGCCTGTCTCTTTTCGGTGGGATGGGTCGGACAAAGGTAACCGGAAAACCCCTCTCAATGAGGGCCTCCTGAATGTCCTTTGGGTCTGTGTCAGCAGGGAGCCCTCTTAACCCTACCTTCGTGGGTTGCTCCTCCTGTGGGGCGTAGCAATACCACACGAAGGTGGCGTCCTCCTTGCTCCGGTCGATAAGGTATCGTTGGACTTTCCTGTATTCGTCGTCAGATTGTGGGCGGAAACGAACCCCTTTCCCAAAAGGGCGAGCGTTCGGGGCGTGGCCCAGAAGTTGATGTATAATTTTGAAATGCTTCGCCCAGTTTGGGAAGCATTCGACTATGATAGGGGGGTATTTAGCAGTTTGATTTTCTACTGTTTGAGATCTTTCTGCAGGTGGTAGTGGTGGTGTTGGAGGCGCTGATCTCGGAGCTGCTGCAATGCATGCATAGGAGTCCGGCGCTGTGGATGGTCCAGGTGTGGGCTCCTGGTTTGTAGGTTGGGAGTCTTGAATAGGGGCCAGAGTGGCGTAGGACGTATTGTCCCACTCCCTCTCCCCTTCAGGGTCTTCCTCACCAAAGTCCTGTATGTCAGCGGTGCAGGCCGGAGAGGTGGTTGGAGACGGTGGGTTCGGTGGTATATTGTGCCTCACTACTGGTTGCGGGGCTTGCCTTTCAGGTGGAGTTACCGAGGCAGAAGGCGATGCCGAATCAGATAGTGAGTCTGATCCGGTCCTCAGCCTTTTCTCCTCTTGGAGCTGGTCTATTTCAATTTCGGGGGGTGTTCTCCTCAGCGAGGCTAGGCTCCGGCGTGGCAATGGGGCCGGTTCGATACTAGGTGAAGACACAGCTTCACCAGCGCCGAGCGCGGCGCCGGGGGCCGGTAGACTACCTATCCGCCTCGGGAGTTGGCTGTATGGGGGGATCACTCTGGATCTCTCAGGAGCGAAGAGGTCTCGCCCCATTAGTGGCCTGTCGAGTACTCCCGGACGCCTATCGGGTGGTTTTCGGCGTGTTGGGGGAGGTTCCCCCTTGTCCGACATCTTTCTTAATTTGTTTTTGTGCTCAGCCCTTAGCCATCACACACCTTACTCCCCTCAACGCGTGCAACCACACCGGGTGAGACCCTTGAGGGAGGCCCAGCGAGGCGCCCGCGAGCAGGGAGGGTTGTGTGAGACGCAGATGGATTTGGGCGTTTACTCGCACAGTGTGCGGCACACTTACAGACACTTTTTATAATAAAAAGGGGTGCAGTGAGAAATAAGGCAAAACGCAAAGTAGGGCACAGCGTAGGTCGTTCCCTTTGCGCTTACCTTAAACGTAGCTCGACGCCAGAGATGCGCCAGCGACGCCTCGACGCCTGACGGAGCGAACTCGACGTCGGCAGAGTCGATCACTGACACAACACGTACAAAATCGGGAGCGCGACTAAACACGTCCGCACTGTAGCACGGCCCGCGACGAACTGAGGTCAGGTGACGATTTGCATACGTAATCGTCTGCGTGTATGCTTATGCACACAGCAGGTCTCGGGCCTCGGGGCATGTCCCCCTTTGCCCGGAATCTCCTCGCGGTGCATCACTATGCACCGGTCGTGGGAGCCGTTATGGCGTTGTCGGGTTAGAACAGCGACGCGGTTTTGATTCCCCGGTCGCTGTAGTGAATAAAATTTTTTCCATGAAGTTTTTCCATGGCGGCGGGTAATGTGGCCACCGCTTGAAATGGTGGCATAATAAGGTCATTTTCCTGAGAAGGCGCCTAATTCGGTCAGTGCCTGGAAAAGGCGCTTAGTTCGGACTGAGGTATTCTAAATTTTTTCCGTAATCGGTTAATGTTGCCGGCGGCTAACGCGGCCGGGCGTCTGAGTTGGCCTGTCTGCGGCATTGAGGGTTGTTACTCGACTCTCTAATCGCTATAGAGAGGAGTTCTCTTGGCAGAGGTCGCCCGTCCGGTGGTCGAGCATGTAGGGGTGCAAAATCCTGTAGGTGTTCATGTGGCCCGTTATCAGCGCGGTCAAACATACCGCGCGCTAACCGGGCCACAAATTGCTCGACTGTCTCCATCCTAAAGTAACAGTGGTAGAGCCAAGCAGCAGCTTTTGCTGTTGCACGGATGGGCCGGCTCAAACCGGGGTGGTACCACGACCTCACAGAATACCAGCGTGAAGTAGAGGTTTACCTCTGCGTTTCGCTTGGTGAGTGCAGGTGACCCTCCGGTCACCTGCACTCACCTCAAAAAAAAAGTAAAAAGGTTTTTTTTTTCCAGTAAAAAGGGCCTCCGCCCTTTTTACTGGAAATGAGGCATTCCATCTTAGTCCTCACGGGTGAAAACGCATCTGCATTTTGATTTGTAATAGAGGATAGATGTAGATGTCTATGGGCCGCAGCAACCACTTACCATCAGGTGGACTGTGTGCTCGTTTGTCACCCTTATGCTATAAAAAAAAAAGTTGGCCGCGATGACGTCGTTCCGGACGTAGCGACCTGCACCGACGATGGTCCGTAGTGACAAATTCTGCTGGACCTGCAATCGCCGCTTCTGATGATCGCTCAAGAGCGCGTACCAGGCCGGCGCAGCATGTGTGAATTTTGATCGGATGTAAGTTTTATAGATTTTTAGTTTTGTTTTAAGTGGTAATTTTGCGGTTAAGACCGGACGTAGCGCCGCCCGCGCACATCTGGCGGACGATTTGCATGAAAACCAGTATAATTGGGTATCAACAACGCTTTGCTCGAAAGAGAGCCGCGCCCTCTGTGCGATTTCGTAACATAATTACATCAAATTTGTACAATCACTCTCCCACGGTTTGCCCAATATCTTTGTTTGCATAAGACATAAATTTATACATTTCATTTATAAAGATAGCACAACAAAATATCTATACTATGATATAGATTACATTTCAATATCACAAAATACCTTTTATTTATTCAACAAAATATGCCTATTTTACAACATATGTACTAAGTTAGAATTCTTAAATATCAACACATAAGGTTGGAACAATGTTCTTTATTTGAAAATACGAATATCTTAACTAATACAATAGTTTATTTCACATTTTTTCACACATTTTACTATTTAAAACACTTTTAAATTTCTTATACAAAACTATCAATATTTCACTATTACAGAAGAATTTATACATGAAAACAACACAGAATTCACCTATTTTGCTCATACAGTCAACCTGAAACATTTCACAAGTCAATTTCACATAAATTGCTGAAATTTACAAACATTTCAATTTCCATTTATTAGACCTCTAATTTTACAAATTAGCACGTGGCTTTTATCAAGAACTAAGTGAACAACCAATCCTCACACGACCCTCAACTGGTCGGTAAAGTAGGTGCAAATTAGCACGCGCGGCTATTATCCAATACTAGGTGAACAAATGATTCTTACCCGACCCTCACCTGGTCGGTAAAGTAGTTGCCAAATAATGCTCTTATCAGTTATCATGTTTCTTATCAGATAACACAAACAAAATATTTTTATGAATTAAACATTGAAAATAGACATTTTATTTTTCATACAAAATGTACTCAACTTACATAAGGCAATATTATGCGATACTACTTTACATTTATTTCACTTATACAAAGTGTTCATTTCGACCGGGGAATAAACCCTGATCCAATTTTATTTTAATATTTCTTTATCTATCTATCTATAATAAAATATAATATCTATATAATAAAACAATGAAAGTAATTCAACCGGGGAACCGAATTCGGAATCATGAATTATATCTTAAAAATTCCCTATATGAATTTATTAGGAAAATATTGATAAGAAAACGACAGACTAGTCCGATCTGGGAATCGAACCCAAGACCTTCAAATTATTAATTCGATATTTCTTTAAGATTTCATTAAGCGTTTTCTTATAAGACAATTATTGCTTGATAATTTAACTTTATAGCTATTCATAATCGGTAAACTAATAGATTGAAATATTCTTTATAGGTGCGTTGCCAACAATAAGTATGATAAATTTATAAAAATACATCTTTTTATCATCTCGGAAATTTTATTATATAAGATACTCGCAAAAAAGTACACACACTCTACAGTATTATTATAGTACAATATTATTTGGTCGCATAGTTTAGGAAAAAATTAAATAAATCACGGAGAATACGAACATATTTTGCTACCAGGAAAATAAAACATTCAACATAATAAACAGACAAGCCTTGATGTGACGCTAATTTATCTACCTGGCTGAATTCGTTCTAAAAATTTGCCTGCATTTCTGGGGGCACGGTAGTGCCCCCGGCAAGTCGAGCAAAAAAGCGGCACGGCCGTACCATCCTTTTCTCGAAGCAGTTCAGGCCATTTTAGAAACCCTTTAACTTCGTTGTGGATAAAAGTAGAAGACTGAATTTTCAGTAACTAAGTAGGCATTGTATAAACTCGATATATTTCAAATTTCATTAAATTTGAATTAGTAGTTTAAGAACTATAACTAGTCAAAGTTTCTTTGTCACTCACTGACTGAACGATCATCAAAGCTCTAAGGCACTTCTAGCAGACAAAGAAGCTTCAAGTTTGGAATACAATTATTGTTTTGTATATAAATCAAGGAAAATTTTAAATATATTGCAATTTCGGTCCAGTTTTCGAGATACACAAACTGCATAAATAACTTTGTAATCCCATATAAATATATAGGGTTACAAAGTTACATTTGTATTGAATGAATGGGTGTACCTATGTAGTAATATAATGGAATAATAAGTGTAGATTAGTACGTAGATATAAATATCCACATAAAGAAATGAGATGCCATTAAAAACATAACTTGTAAAAAAACCAAGACTCGCAACTCAGTTCTTCTACCGTAAAAAGTTGTGAGATCCATGTAATACCGAGTCGGTTAATTTATTCAGTCCCTATTTGAGGGTTTTTCTGTCTTAAGTTATTACGTAATTAGCTAACTTAACAACAACTTATAGTGACCATACCAATACTAAAAATCTTTTATGTTGGTGTTCTTCTTCAAGCAAAATACATACTATCACATCATAATATTTTATTTATTTAATTTATTTAATCTTTCATGGACAGAGTTGTACATATGGCGGACTAGTATTAGTTAATATTTGTTTTATTTAATAGATAAATTTTACCCGAACGTCATACCTACATAATCATTGGACTAATTATTACACCTACGTGAGTGTTATGTTATATTACAAAGCATTCAGCAAAGCGATATAGAACTAAAATAGAATTCTAAGGTTTAGATTGTGAAGCGCAGCTTGTTATTTTTGTTATGAGCAAATAAAATTTTCTATATATAAAATCGACGGATTAACTTTCTTATAATAATGAAGTTACAAACGAACTTACAGTCAACCATGGATTAAGTGGCTACTGCAGTCCAATGGTATCTGCAGCCAACTTCAAACAAAGAAGGCTACAGGTTTGACACCTACGGGCTAAGAAGTAAAACGAGTAATTTTTTATAATAATAAGTGACTAACGAACTTTCAGTTAATCAAGTAGTAAGTGGCTACTGCAGTCCATGGAAATCTGCAGGTAACCTCAAACAAAGAAGGCTACAGGTGCGTTTTCACATCTACGGGCTAAGACGTAAGATGAGTAATTAACTTTTTCTTTATATTAATGAAGTGACTAACTAACTTTCAGTGAACCAAGTAGTAATTGGCTACTTCAGTGCCTGGAAATCTGCAGCCAACTTCAAACAAAGAAGGCTACAGGTGCGTTTTCACATCTACGGGCTAAGACGTAAGATGAGTAATTAACTTTTTCTTTATATTAATGAAGTGACTAACTAACTTTCAGTGAACCAAGTAGTAATTGGCTACTTCAGTGCCTGGAAATCTGCAGCCAACTTCAAACAAAGAAGGCTACAGGTGCATTCTCACACCTACGTAAGACTAGTAATTAACTTTTTCTTTAAATTAATGAAGTGACTAACGAACTTTCAATGAACCAAGTAGTAATTGACTACTTCAGTCCATGGAAATCTGCAGCCAACTTCAAACAAAGAAGGCTACAGGTGCGTTCTCACACCTACGGGCTAAGACGTAAGACGAGTAATTAACTTTTTCTTTATATTAATGAAGTGACTAACGAACTTTCAATGAACCAAGTAGTAATTGACTACTTCAGTCCATGGAAATCTGCAGCCAACTTCAAACAAAGAAGGCTACAGGTGCGTTCTCACACCTACGGGCTAAGACGTAAGACGAGTAATTAACTTTTTCTTTATATTAATGAAGTGACTAACGAACTTTCAATGAACCAAGTAGTAATTGACTACTTCAGTCCCTGGAAATCTGCAGGCAACTTCAAACAAAGAAGGTTACAGGTGCGTTTTCACACCTACGGGCTAAGACGTAAGACGAGTAATAAACTTTTTCTTTATATTAATGAAGTGACTAACGAACTTTCAATGAACCAAGTAGTAATTGATTACTTCAGTCCCTGGAAATCTGCAGGCAACTTCAAACAAAGAAGGTTACAGGTGCGTTTTCACATCTAAGGGGTAAGAAGTAAGTCGTAAGACTAGCTCTATATCTCTCAGATCTGAACACAGTAGTGCAATTACTGCCATTTAACAGCAGAATATGAAGAGGGTGGTGCCTGCCCAGATGGACTTCTAGCCTGAATAGAAGTCCTACTACCCACAGCTTGCTTCATCACATTAGGCCGATTTGTGTGGAATTGCTCCATTAGGTCTAAATCGTACGTGAGAACGATACTAAAGTCTTATTGGTCCTTATTTTCAACGATTTATCGTTCTGTAATAAACTTTTAAAAATGCTGCTAATAAACTTTTCGCATTTTACTAATTCTTTCACTGAATTCCATTACATGTAAATTATGAAGAACAACGTCAATGACATAAACTAGTTAAAAAATAGAACTGGTTTGTGAACTAGTTAACCGTTTGCCATAAACCGGCCTCGTTGTGTCGATAATAAAAATGTCAACAACCCACCGCTAGTTTTCTTTGAAGTGAAAACTTATTTAAAATCATTGTGATTTGAAACTCCATGACACGAAAAAACGACTATAAAAAGAGACAAACATATACATCTCTAGGATCTAGCCTGCGAGAGAATGAGAGAGAAGACTGTGTAGAACTCAACACGAACTCAAAAGTTGTGAGTTAGAATCCCCCATTCGTTTTTCTTTAAATAAAGCGTTTCCTATCTCGGTATAAAGTTTAACTGCTAAAATAATTAATATAAAAAATAACAAACTTTAAATAAATAATTATTAAATAAATAAAATTAACAATACCATTACCATTACATACTATTACAGCCTATACAAGTCCACTACTAAACATAAGACTCTCTCATGGATAGCCTTGTAGGGGGATTTTGCCATAGTTGTCACGCTTGGCAAGGGGTTAGCAATCACAGGTTTTTATTATTTTGAGTTGTTATGAGGAAGATACTATTGCCGATCTCCTCTTTAATTTTCTCTCTGTTGCCTTTTACGTCACCTTCGGGACGATATGGATAGTGGATATTCTTACACCGCCACTACACTGTTGTTACAATTCCCCCCTTTGAAATCCTAATGACTCATAAACCCATCTCAAAAACCCATTGCATAAAACGCTGCAATTTTATCACAAAAGCCAAAGGAGAGACTGTGCTCTGACACGCATTCCTATTATAAAAAAAAACTGGCGTTAAATTAATTAAATAAAAAAAAAATAAAAAACCCGACTGCAAAATAGACAAAAAAGTAATGCACTAAAAAGACCGAAACAAGATTGATAATAATAGAAAACAAAATCAAAATAAACTATAAACAAAATAAACTCTACTAAGGTTTCACAGACTGTATTATGAGCTGAAAGCCTAAGTTAAAAACCCGCATTAAGTTTAGTAGCAGGTGGGATCTAATTGCAAATTATAAACCTAAGGAAAATTAATGGGTCCAAATAGGGCCCAAAATCCACACGATTTCTTCGAGTGAAATTCTTTAAGGACCAAATAATTTAATAGTACATAGGTATATAGAAGTGTATTGCGTTGGAGCGTTCTGGAATTTTTAGTTAAATAATTTCAAGAACAAAAAATTGACACCTTAACATTTAATTTAATGGATCTGCAGGTAAAAACTTGTGTTTTTTTTAAATATAAAAATGTCAGCTCCGGCAGTGCCTCAGCAATGAGTAGCAGCGTTGAGGGCCACGGGTTTGAATCCCGCACGAAACAAGTCTTTGGCCTGCAAAAAATTGTTCCGGGTTTGTGTTTGTCGTTGTGAAATTCATGTATGTAAACCACGAAACAGGTAAGACTCCTAGTGTGGATGTAACGTTTAAAAAATATTAATTTTGCTACTTATCTTCTTTATAATCTTGTTTTTCAGTTACCATTATAGCCTATTAAAAGTCCATTACTGAACATAGGCCTACCAATAAATTTAAATTTACACTAGATTAGCACTAGATTTAAATTTAAACTTTTTTGCGTATTGGATTTTCTATATGCCACAAGAGTTTTTGAATTAAAAGTCCAATACTGAACATAGGCCTCCCAATAGATTTTATATTTATCATCATCATCATTTCAGCCCTTCATAAGTCCACCGCTGAACATAGGCCTCCTCCAAGGAATGCCACAAAGCAAGGTCCTGAGCCACCTGCATCCATCGACTTTCTGCATGTCCCAACAGGTCGTTACTCCATCTCGTGGGGGTTCGTCCTACACTTCGCCTACCGGTACGAGGTTGCCACTCAAGAACCTTTCTTCCCCAACGGTTGTCGGTTTTTCGAGCTATATGGCCGGCCCACTGCCACTTAAGCTTACTAATCCGTTGGGCTATGTCGGTTACTCTGGTTCTACTGCGGATATACTCATTTCTAAGTTTATCACGCAGAGAAACCCCGACCATAGCCCTCTCTTCTTCTTCAACTTCAAGACTTCAAGACTTCTCCAATGTAACGTTTAGGTTCAGTGTGCTTTTAACCATTCGGTGATCGCTACTAGATTTCACCCTCGCGATCACGGAGACATCATTTAACAGTTGTCGTCTGTTCGTCAAAATGAAGTCAATCTCATTTTTTGTGGAACAGTCGGGGCTCGACCAGGTCCATTTCCTGTGGGGCTGCTTCAGGAAGAAAGAGTTCATAATAAAGAGTCCCTCTTTCTCCATGAAGTCGGCCAGTTGCTCACCCCTTGGGTTCCGTTGCCCTATTCGAAATTTCCCTACTTTTAGCTCAACGTTCTCTCTTGTGCCTAGTTTTGCATTGAAGTCTCTCATTAACACCGTATATTGGGTTTTAGAGGAATTCTTGGCTCTAGAGATATTCTCATATATTTCCTCCACCTCCTCATCGGGGTGTGGCGAGGTTGGTGCGTAAACCTTTGCGACAGTCAGCGAATACCGTTCGGTGATTCTGAGTATAAGGTACGCAACCCTCGTCGACACACTCTCAATCTTTACAATGTTGTTAACGAGAGACTTGTGGACGATAAATCCGACACCTCCTTGGGACAGATGGTCGCCCTCTCGGTGATAGAGCAAGTTTCCGGATTCGAGGATTACCGTGTCCTCCCCCTCTCTTCGGACTTCGGATAATCCTATAATATGCCAGCGTAACTTGTCTATCTCTTCTTCCAGCTCCACGATTTTCTCGTCAGTGCTCGGGTGCGTGCGTTTTATGTTGCCAGGTCAAGTCGTCTTAGGTGGCAACCGAACCTCCACCTGGGATTCTTAGCACCCTCTGCCCCGCCTTAACCGTGGTCGCCACCGTAGCCAGGAATAGCGGGGCCGCCGCGGACTGGGGGCCGTTTCTTTGTTACTCTCATCATAGGGCGTATTTGCCATAGTTGCCACGCTTGGCGAGCGGGTTGGCAACTGCAGTTTTTTTATTGTAAGTTTGTTGTTATCAGGAAGATGCTGCTGCCCATCCCCTGCCTTACTTTGTTGCCTTTTACGACACCTGATATATGATTTTATATTACTACACTCTATTTAAATTTAAAATTTTATGCGTATTGGATTTTCTGTAAGCCACAAGAGTTTTTGAATTAAAAGTCCAATACTGAACATAGGCCTCTCAATAGATTTTATATTACTGCACTAGATTTAAATTTAAACTATTGTGCGTATTGGATTTTCTGTAAGCCAGAAGAGTTTATGAATTAAAAATCCATTACTAAACATAGGCCTTCCAATAGATTTTATATTACTGCACTAGATATAAATTTAAACTTTTGGGCGTATTGGATTTTCTGTAAGCCACAAGAATTTTTGAAATAAAAGTCCATTACTGAACATAGCTCTTCCAATAGATTTTATATTACTGCACTAAATTTAAATTTAAACTTTTGTGCGTATTAGATTTTATGTAAGCCAGAAGAAATTATGAATTAAAAGTCCATTACTAAACATAGGCCTTCCAATAGATTTTATATTACTGCACTAGATTTAAATTTAAACTTTTGGGCGTATTGGATTTTCTGTAAGCCACAAGAATTTTTGAAATAAAAGTCCATTACTGAACATAGCTCTTCCAATAGATTTTATATTACTGCACTAAATTTAAATTTAAACTTTTGTGCGTATTGGATATTCTGTAAGCCAGAAGAGTTTATGAATTAAAGTCCATTACCAAACATAGGCCTTCCAATAGATTTTATATTACTGCACTAGATTTAAATTTAAACTTTTGGGCGTATTGGATTTTCTGTAAGCCACAAGAGTTTTTGAATTAAAAGTCCAATACTGAACATAGGCCTCTCAATAGATTTTATATTACTGCACTAGATTCAAATTTAAACTTTTGTGCGTATTGAATTTTCTGTAAGCCAAAAAAGATACAAATAAATAAAATTGAAATGCCTGTTTTTAATGTCAAAATAACTGCTTTTTATTAAATGCGTATGCGGTACTTATAAAAAAAAAACTCAATTTTTAAAATTTTTGTATGTGTCTATCTTTCTGTCTGTTTGTTCCGGCTAATGTCTGAAATGGCTGGACCGATTTTGACGGAACTTTTTATGTTAGATAGCTGATGTTATAAGGAGTAACTTAAGTTTCTTTTATTTAAGAAATATAATTTTGATGTCGCACAAAAAAAAATTAAAAACTAAATTACACGCGGGCGAATCGCGAGAAACAGCTAGTAAGTAAATAAATAAATAGATTGTCTCATAGGAGGGATATTTGATTTAAATGCCACGCTTGGCAGGCGCTTGGCGACTACAGTTATTTATTTCTTAGTTGTTATTAGGAAGATACTGCTGTCCATTTCCTGGTTTGTATCCCTCTGTCACCTCTTACCGACACCGACGGGACGATATGGAGTAGTGAATTTGTTTTTACTTTATTCTATAAAAAAACGCCACTACATGGACTGTTTAGTTAATATTAATGAACAATTAGAGATTCTATCATTTAACCGATCCAATCATGGCAACTTTTTTTTGATAATGCTGCTTTGATCACTCGTCTACTTGAGTTAGTTGAGTAAAATGACACGCATATAGATTGTGATCCAAACTTAATGGTGCCTTTGAAGTTTCAAGAAGGAGAGTGTTGCGTAATAGAACAATTTTGATGTACGCGTTCGCGTGCTTCTGCTCGAGTACAGTCTAGTTCATAGTTACTGTTTTTTTTGTGTATTTATTGTCTGTTTTTAATATTTGTTTTTTGAAATGAAACTTTTTTAGTATCGTTGTGATTTGTAACGCGATGAAACGAAAAAGAAACACTAAAAAGAGACAAACATACATCTATATGATTTAGCCTGCAAGAAAATGAGATATAATCTATACTTATTAGTATAGAGCTGACGAGGTTTTTTGTTTGTTTAAACACGTTATTCTCTGGAACTACCAGTCTAATTTGATGAATTAATTTTGTGTATGATAGCCAGATTCATGAGAAATAGTATATATAGGCTATCTAGCAAACTTAAATATAAATTTTTTTTCGGAAGAAAAACGCTCACGATCTATTTTATTCGCGTGCACTGGCGTAATGGTTAGTGAAATGTAAATACATACAATGTTTCTTATAAATAAACCACAATAAGATTTTTGTGACAAAAATATTAAAATTTTAACAGTAGTTTATGAGCGTTACTATTAGGCATGACATATTAATCATTATCAACGAAAGTTACTTCATCATCAAGACAATTTTATGAAGATAAGCATGGCTTCTTATATAGCATATTATTTGGACGCATAGTTTAAGATATAATGAAAAATAAAAATAATTCAACATTCGGATCGGCGCGCAATCGACGCCTAGCCACCCGACGAGAATCGAGAAAAACCAGCAGTATCAGCAGTGCCGGCTACAAAAGCGTGGTGTCATGTCGCGCGACTCAGACACGTGATATACGCAGCTTAAACCCCGGGGCACAGCTAAAAAGTATAAAGTGGTGTTGCTGCTATTATCTTAATCTTCTCTGAATAAAGTTAATAATAATTATCATATCCAATCCAATCTGAAAAATCCACTATTTCATAAATTCATGCCAGCTAGCATCCATTGTACGTGTGTAAGAGTCAATCAAATTTTATAAGATAAAAAAAACTTTACCTATAGAATGAAATAGATCATCATCATCATCATCATTACAGCCCTTCACAAGTCCACTGCTGAACATAGGCCTCCCCCAAAGAATGCCACAAAGCACGGTCCTGAGCCACCTGCATCCATCGACTTCCTGCATGTCTTACCAGGTCGTCACTCCATCTTGTGAGGGGACGCCATACACTTCGCCTACCGGTACGAGGCTGCCACTCGAGAACCTTTCTTCCCCATCGGTTGTCGGTTTTTCGAGCTATATGGCCGGCCCACTGCCACTTCAGCTTACTAATCCGTTACACTGCCGTGTAGTGGCGGTCAAGAATATCCACTACCCCATATCCTCCCGTGGGTGTCGTAAAAGGCGACAAAGGGAAAAAGGCGGAAGATGGGCAGCAGCATCTTCCTGATAATAGCCAAAATTACAATAAAAAACTGCGGTTGCCAACCCGCTCGCCAAGCGTGGCAACTATGGCAAATACCCCCCAATGATCAAAACAACAAACAGACGACCCCCAGTCCCCGGCGGTCCCGCTATTCCTGGCTACGGTGGCGACCATGGTAACGGCGGGGCAGGGGGTGCTAAGAATCTCCGGTGGAGGTTCGGTTGCCACCTACGACGACTAGACCTGGCAACGTACAATGCACGCACCCTGAGGACTGACGAGAAGATCGTGGAGCTGGAAGAAGAGATAGACAAGTTACGCTGGCATATTATAGGATTATCCGAAGTCCGAAGAGAGGGGGAGGACACGGTAATCCTCGAATCCGGCAACTTGCTCTATCACCGGGAGGGCGACCATCTGTCCCAAGGAGGTGTCGGATTTATCGTCCACAAGTCTCTCGTTAACAACGTTGTAAAGATCGGGAGTGTGTCGTCGAGGGTTGCGTACCTTATACTCAGAATCACCAAACGGTATTCGCTGAAGGTCATACAGGTTTACGCACCAACCTCGGCACACCCCGATGAGGAGGTGGAGGAAATGTATGAGGATGTCTCTAGAGCCATGCATTCCTCCAAAACCCAATATACGGTGTTAATGGGAGACTTCAATGCAAAACTAGGCACAAGAGAGAACGGTGAGCTGAAAGTAGGGAAATTTGGAATAGGGCAACGGAACTCAAGGGGCCAGCAGCTGGCCGACTTCATGGAGAAAGAGGGACTCTTTATGATGAACTCTTTCTTCAAGAAGCGGCCCCACAGGAAGTGGACCTGGTCGGGCTCCGACGGTTCGACAAAAAATGAGATTGACTTCATTATGACGACCAGACGACAACTGTTCAGTGATGTCTTAGTGATCGCGAGGGTGAAAACCGGCAGCGATCACCGAATGGTTAGAGGCACACTGAACCTAAATGTTAAGTTGGAGAGGTCTCGTCTGATGAAGTCAACGCTCCGTCCCCCTCGTGCTCTAATCCAAAGTCCCAAAACTTTCAGCTCGAGTTACAAAACCGTTTTCAGTGCCTAGAAGACTGCAATAAAGTGGACGATATGAATGAAAAGCTCGTGGAAACTGTCCATGCGGTCGGAGCTAAGTTCTGCAAGACCCGCCGCAGAAGAACACAAAAACTCTCCGATCACACTCTTAATCTCATGGCTGTTAGACGGGAGATGAGGCTACATTCTTCAACAAATTTGACTGCATACAGGCAACTGAACAGACAGATCTTCAAATGCATGCGGCGAGACTTACGCAACTTCAATACAGCTCGTATTGAAGAAGCGATCGAGCGGAACCAAGGCTCCAAAGTCTTTGCCAGAGATCTGTCTGCCAGAAAGAGCCAACTGTCAAAGCTGAATACCGAGTGTGGCAGCATCGTTTCCGGGGTACCTGAGATTTTGAGTGAGATTGAGAAGTTCTATGGGCAGCTGTACACGTCATCGTTGGAGCCACACGCAAGTGTGAGTAACGATCCAAGTGCGAGTCTTATCCGACACTATTCCGAAGATATCCCGGACGTCAGTCTGAGCGAGATTAGTATGGCTCTCCAGCACCTTAAAAACGGCAAGGCCCCAGGCGAGGATGGAATTACAGCGGAGCTTCTGAAAGCGGGTAGGAGACCGGTACTTGAAGTCCTTCAGAAGCTCTTTAATTCCGTCCTCCATGGTGGCATTACACCGGAGGCGTGGAGCAGAAGTGCGGTGGTCTTGTTCTTCAAGAAAGGTGACAACGCTCTATTGAAGAACTACAGACCGATTTCTCTTCTGAGCCGCGTCTACGTGCTGTTTTCGAGAGTCATTACGAATTGTCTCGCGCGCAGACTTGACGACTTCCAGCCTTCCGAACAAGCCGGTTTCCGAAAGGGCTTTAGCACCATAGACCACATACATACCCTACGGCAAATTGTACAGAAGTCCAAAGAGTACAATTTGCCACTATGTCTGGCGTATGTGGACTATGAGAAAGCCTTTGATTCCGTCGAAATTTGGGCAGTGCTGCAGTCCCTTCAGCGGTGCCAAGTTGACTGTCGGTATATCGAAGTGCTGAAGTGTTTGTACAGTAGAGCTACGATGGCTATCCGAGTACAGAACCAGAGTACGAAACCTATCCAATTGCAGAGAGGTGTAAGACAGGGTGACGTTATATCCCCGAAACTCTTCACCGCTGCATTAGAAGACGTTTTCAAGCTTCTGGACTAGAAAGGATACGGTATTAATATCAATGGCGAGTACATCACTCTCCTTCGATTTGCCGATGATATAGTCCTCATGGCAGAATCGCTGGAGGAACTAAGCACTATGCTCAATGACCTCAATAGTGTCTCCCAACAGATAGGTCTTAAGATGAACATGGACAAAACAAAGATTATGTTTAATGTCCATGTCACACCTATGCCGGTAGTTGTTGGGAGCACTAAGCTCGAAGTTGTTGACGAGTATGTTTACCTGGGACAAATAGTCCGACTAGGTAAGTCCAACTTCGACCGAGAGGTCAATCGACGGATTCAACTCGGCTGGGCAGCGTTCGGGAAGCTACGACACATCTTCTTGTCAGAAATACCTCAAAACCTTAAAACAAAATTGTACAACCAGTGCGTGTTGCCAGTGATGACTTACGGAACTGAGACGTGGTCCTTCACTGCTGGCCGTATGAGGAAGCTCAAGGTCGCTCAGCGAGCTATGGAGAGGGCTATGCTCGGAGTTTCTCTGCGTGATAAACTTAGGAATGAGGATATCCGCAGTAGAACCAGAGTAACCGACATAGCCCAACGGATTAGAATGAAATAGATAGCATGCGCTATTACAAAGCAATTTTACTCGAAAAAAAAAAATATTCTTTACACTAAAATTTAGTCTCTACATCCACATATCTAAAAATAAGGATTGTAATGTTTGCTTGCTTTAAAATGAAACTTTTATCTTTTTTTATAAGATAAGGGGTGACAAGCGAGCATACAGTCCACCTGATGTTAAGTGGTTGCTGTGGCGAATATACATCTACATCCATCTTCCTTTGCGAATTGAAATGCAGATACGTTGTCAGCCGTGAGGACTATGATGGAATGGCCCTTTTCCAGTAAAAGGGGTCTCCGTTTCTCTACACTCACCATACGAAATAAAGCAGCATTAAGCTGCTATTTTATGCTTGTATTCTGTGAAAGCGTGGTCCGTCCCCGGTCGAGCCAACCCATTCGTGCTACAACTATACTATTAATACAGATACAGCGTGCTCTTATATTTTATGCCGCAATTGTGGTTGAAATTGATCAAATTTAATATTTCATTTCGTTTAAAGTTTTCACTTCTACCGCGTGTGAAATGCACACATGCTTGTTTGTCACATTACTTGTTTTGCATTTATAATAAAACTAGTGGTAAGTGTTCGATCGTAAAAATTTTAGGTTTGTATATTAAGCAAGCTGTGTTTCATTTTCAACTGCACATTAATGTATAAAACAGAAATATAATATCAAAATTTAAAATTAACGCTCTTTTGCCTTAATATACAAAACATACTATTGAAACTTTGAACTAGAGAACATTTGAAATCACGCAAAACTCTCAGCTTATTCTTTCAATGAGTCAGTAATTAATTGTTGGCATATTAAAATTCCATGAGAACAATCTCTACTCTGTGTGACTGTTTGACCACAGACCATGAAGTGTTTGATATTGCTCTTAGAGTAATAAGAAATATTTTATGCCTGTACTTATTATTAGATATTAGTAGCATTAACAACAACAAACGATAAAATATGTTATAGCGACAATACGTAGGGATTATATTCTCTTTTTTATCGACAATTTTGTGTGTGACATTGGCAGAATAAACGTAAGCAATGTATGTTTTATTTTATTTTATTTAATGTATTTGTTACACATAATATTATATTTTATATATGAATTTTAGCTTTTTGCACTACTTCTCCTTATTAAGGTTGTCAAATCTAAAAAGACTTCGTGTGCGCAATACACTTAAAATTGGGTACAAAGATTTATTATTCACGTAATAATATAGAGATCAACATTGAATTGATATTTTTATTTTTATTTAATTTATTATATATAATATGTTAATTATATTAAAATAAACACACAAAAATAGATTGCTTTACAAAACATATAGAATGTTTTGTACTAAGAAAGCAGATATTAGTGTCATCTGACTGTACCTGCGCGAAGGCGAACTGGCAACGAATTATGCAGCCGCCATTAAGCTTGTATTGAGTAATATAATATATTTATTACTTCCAAGCGGAGAAATTTGCCAAGTGTGGTGGTGAAGGCAAATTATCCCTACATCGGTAGAGATCCATGAGAAGCAAAATATATAAAAACGAATATTTGTTTCTGTTCGTGTTCTGTGCGTCCCTGTACTATTAATCCGATTAAGAGATGACAAAAAAGAAGTATGGCAAATTATGTCGTAATTTGATTTAATGTCATGCATAGTCATTAAATCAAATTTTGTGCATAAATTTAATAAGACATTTAAATTATTAATGTTAATAATATAACCTTATCAGCGGGGTGGCACAGCACCACTTAGATACTAATCCTAATGACTAGAATGATGAATTTAAACTCCTTCAACACTCCAAGAGCTTTCAATCTTAATGTTTGAAGGCCAGGAGCCAAGAACAATGCAACCAATTAGGTTTAAAAAGGCTTTAATGTTGAAAGTAGGTTCTGAGCACATCTTTTGCCTCGACCTCTTTTCGCCAAGGCTCTAAAACTTCATATGCGAGCGTATGAAAAGAGCGGTTCTATTAGTAAACATTTTAATGTGCCAAGTTGACAATCGGTATATCGAAGTGCTGAAGTGTTTGTACAGTAGAGCTACGTTGGCTATCCGAGTACAGAACCAGAGTACGAAACCTATCCAACTGCAGAGAGGTGTAAGACAGGCCGACGTTATGTCCCCGAAACTCTTCACCGCTGCATTGGAAGACGTTTTCAAGCTACTGGACTGGAAAGGATACGGTATTAACACCAATGGCGAGTACATCACTTACCTTCAATTTGCCGACGATATAGTCCTTATGGCAGAATCATTGGAGGACCTAAGCACTATGCTCAATGACCTAAACAGTGTCTCCCAATGGATAGGTCTTAAGATGAACATGGACAAAACAAAGATCATGTTTAATATCCATGTCACACCTATGCCGGTAGTTGTTGTGAGCACTAGGCTTGAAGTTTTTGACGAGTATGTTTACATGGGACAAATAATGCGACTAGGTAAGTCCAACGTCGACCGAGAGGTCAATCGATGGATTCAACTCGGCTGGGCAGCGTTCAGGAAATTACGGCACATCTTCTTGTCAGGTATACCTCAAAACTTGAAAACGAGACTGTACAACCAGTGCGTGTTGCCAGTGATGACATATGGAACTAAGACATGGTCCCTCACTGCTGGCTGGATGAGAAAGCTCAAGGTTGCTCAGCGAGCTATGGAGAGGGCTATGCTCGGAGTTTCTCTGCGTGATAAAATTAGAAATGAGGATATCCGCAGTAGAACCAGAGTGACCGACATTGCCCAACGGATTAGTATGCTGAAGTGGCAATGGGCCGGCCATATAGCTCGAAGAACTGACAACCGATGGGGAAAAAAGGTTCTTGAGTGGCGACCTCGTACCGGCGGACGATGTGTAGGGCGTCCCCCCACTAGATTTTTTTAATTTTTTTTAAAAACACGTTACCCCCACACTAGGATTTGCGGAGGCAGTTTACAAACATAAATTGCACAAGGACAAACATCCAGACCCGTAACAATTATTTGTAAGCCATACAAATACTTGTTCTGTGCGGGGTTCGAACCCGCGGCCCCCAGTGCAACAACTCTTTGCTAAGCCACTGCGCCATGGAGCCTTTAACTAGATTCAAAACAACTAGATGGAGTGACGACCTAATAAGACATGCAGGAAAGTAGATGGATGCAGGTGGCTCAGGACCGTGTTTTGTGGCATTCCTCTGGGGAGGCCTATGTTCAGCAGTGGACTTGTGAAGGGCTTTATTGATGATGATGATGAACGAAGAAGGGACAACATGGAGAACATCATATGCTGCTTTCTGATTTTCTGAACAACGGAGCAAAATTCTTCCAATTAATTCTTCCAAAATAATTTCGTCCGTCTCATGCCAAATTTTGAACATTTACTGAAATGCTATTGTAGTAGCCGAGCGAATTTTAACGTAAAATTTTTCTTTTCTATCTGGAAGTACCTACGTCTGGGTATTAGCTGGTAGAAATTGATCTCTTACCTATTTCTGCCACCAGATGGCAGTGCTTGCACCCCTATGTTCCAATCTGAAGAGAATGGAGAGCCATTATAATTAGAAGCTGTGAGGCATTCCATTATGGCATTCATTTATGTACGTGGTAGAGTCATGCTGCAGCTATTTTAATTGTATAATAGTAACACGAATGGGTTGGCTCGAATGGAAGGACCAAGCTCTCACAGAATACCAGCGTAAAATAGCAGCTTAACACTGCTGTGTTTTGTATGGTGAGTGTAGAGAACCGGTGACCGTTTTTACTGGAAAAGAGACAGTCCATCTTAGTCCTCACGGGTGACAACGCATCTGCATTTTGATTCTTTCTTGAGGATAGATGAGGATCTCTATGGGTCACAGCAACCACTTAACATCAGGTGGACTGTGTGTTCGTTTGTCACCCTATCCTATAAAAAAATCCGTTTTAGTCCTCAGGGCTGGCAACCCAATTATAGCACTCTTCATTTGAAGCTGGCTGCAGGTGTCCATAGACTGCAGTACCTACTTACGTGTTTTGTGTTATGTGGACAATTTTTTAAAAGATTAGCTTTATACAACAGTAACTTTTAACAGTGGTAGAGCCACGCGGCAGCGTTTGCTGTCGCACGGATGGGCCGGCTCGAACCGGGGTGGTACCACGACCTCACAGAAAACCAGCGTGAAGTAGAGGTTTACCTTTGCGTTTCGCTTGGTGAGTGCAGGTGGCCGGAGGCCCTTTTTACTGGAAATGAGGCATTCCATCTTAGTCCTCACGGGTGACAACGCATCTACATTTTGATTTGTAATAGAGGATAGATGTAGATGTCTATGGGCGGCAGCAACCACTTACCATCAGGTGGACTGTGTGCTCGTTTGTCACCCTTATTCTATAAAAAAAATACAAAAAGAATAGAAAACATGATTCAACGCCTTATCTACAAAATCTTAGTAAATGTTGATTATATGTACGTGTTACCTATAACTGAAGAAAATTAAACTTCTAATAAAAACTAAAACCTGTATTCAAAGAAATAACAAGTGGTAGAATTAAAAATTTAGTAAAACCGACTTCAATATAAATTATTACGGATAGCTCAAAAACTAATAGTCAGACCTTGATCAATTATATGGAACCACATGAGAAGCACCAGCTTTCAAATAAAAAAATCATCAAAATTGCTTCAACTAGAAAAAAGTTATGAGGTAACACATAAACAAAAACATACAGTCGAATTGAGTACCTTCTCCTTTTTAAAGTCAGTTAAAAATAATAAAATAATATCTACATTATAAATAGCTCTTGAATCGGTGCTAAAATAATAATGTAATAATTCCTCCAGACAGATTTTTTACCATCAGCGCAGGACAGGACTATACTGCCCGAGTGTATGTGTAAACACAGGTGCACCACTTTATTCTCTCACTCATAGTCCGACGGCATGGTAATCTATTTCGACCGGAGAGAGATCGGACTAAGACCAACAGCTTTACGTGCTTCTCGAGGTACGGATGTTTAACACCACCAACTTCAACTGAGAATTTCTGGTCAGAAAAATCTATTTGATCCCACCCTCAAAATCAGTTGCTTTTTCGATTTCGACTTCGACTTTGAGATCAACTCTCGCAATTCAAACTACCAGTTAAGTGTTAACAACAAATTAACTGAATCAGATCAGGGAGTTGCTTGGTGAATGGTTTTTGAGAAATATTTTACTGATATTCCGATCTTAACCACTAAGTCACTAAATTCTTCTCCTGCCGTTGCCGAATCTAAAAAACTTAAATAAAATGTAAATACGTGTACAAATAATTTTCCATTTCATAAAGTATCATCAAAAGGTATTGTAAATTATTTAAAACTCTTGATGGTAAGAAAACTGCAGATCTGTGTGGGATTTTTTTAAAGTTATTGCTTCTATTATAGATACAATCGCGCCTCATCGAGCTATTATTTTTAGTACTAGTATAGAATCTGGTGTAATTCCTGATTTAATGAAGCATAGTAAAGTAAGACCTTTATTAAAATCTGGTAGTACATTAAGACCTTGCCAATTTTAGACCTATTTCTGTACTACAAAAACTTAGTACGATTTTTGAAAAAAATATTATTGATAAAATGTTAAATTTATTTAATATAACTAATTTACTTCATAAAAATCAATTTGGTTTCACAAGGGGTCGCTCGACAACTAATGCCAGTGTTGAGCTGATTAAATATATCTTTAATAATGCATGGGAGAATTCACAGGATGCTTTGGGTATTTTCTGTGACCTATCCAAGGCCTTCGATTGTATTCACTATGAAACATTAATCACGAAACTTCAACGCTACGGTGTAATAAGTGATGCTCTTAAATTAATTATTTCATATTTAAGTAACAGAACGCAAAAAGTTGTCATTAACAGTTCGAGCTCTTCCGGGTCTATGGTATGAATGGCCGTAAGTCAAGGCTTAATTCTCGGTCCCTTTCTGTTTCTTATATAGATTAATGACTTACCTTACATAGTTGGGGATAACCGTGACATAGTATTATTTGCTGATGACACTTAGCTTGCTACATATATATTTATCTATGATGACACTTCTTTAATTTTCAAATTAAGACGACAATTACTAAAATATCACGAAGTTCATAATGCTATATCTAAATTAGTAAATTAGTTCAATGTTAATAATTTGCATTTAAATGGCACTAAAACGAAATGTATGAAATTCGTGACTCTAAATGTCAAACAATTAAATACTAATGTAATTTTAAATAGGGAGAAAGTGAGTCTTGTAGATACCTTCATTTTTCTTGGAATCACACTAGACGCGAAGCTTCAATGGAACCCCCATATATCAAAACTAGCAAGCAGACTTACAAAAATAAAAGCAGTTTTACAAAAATAAGTGGTATTCATTCTGTAAATACTAGGAACTAAATTCATTATTGGGGCGATGTATACGCTTTTACAACAAAACTCTAGTAAATATACAAAGTTTGATCTGCTCAAAGTTCAAAAACTTTATTCAACTAAGTTTATATAAAAAGGGTATTTTAATATTAAGGAATTTATGGATGATAATAACCCCTGGAAATGAGGTGCTATTTTAATTTGTAGTGTTTTTAATTGTGTAATATACATGATTGTAAGTTGTTATTTAAAACAAGTCCCGCTGGGTTTCTTGTTGGTTCTTCCCAGAACAGAGGTTTTTTTTCGAACCAGTGGTAATTAAACAAAAGAGTGACTTTCAATAAGCATTATGTATAATCTATATTGAATAAAAATGTTCTGTTTCGACTACTAGACTACTATTAGAGTTGAACTATTGTAGTATTGAATTTTATTTTTCTAATAAGTTTACAATCACCTTTTTCATTAAATATATTGATTATGCTGCTACAGTTACAGAAAGTTTGTATGTAGAACAAATAAAACAAAATCCACAAAAAACGGCGAAGCAAACAACCTGCTCACAAGTTTGCCGTTGCGATGGCTGCAATTCGATATGCTGGCTTTGAAATGCTTGAACATCCTTCATATCCAGCTAACCTTCCACCTAATGGTTTTTGTTTATTTCTAAGAAAAGAAAGCGAACTAAGAAAAAGTTGTAAAACTAGAACGTGCAAGTCCGGTAAAAGCCTACCCGTGGACAGTATCTCACCTCTCCCGCTCCATGAAACTTTTCTTTGAGTATAAAGGAATACAAGACTCACTCCCGCGCACAACCCCGAGCCATTTCACACCCAGTTTGCGTATCATCCAGTAGTTTGTCATAGCACAAAGCATTCGCACCAATCCCGGTACCGGGCCGCATCCATCTCCCATTAAATAAAACACACTCCTGGAATACTTACCGGGCGTTTAGGCGTTTTGCCTCTGTGTGATATGAGCTCTATCAATTTTCATTAAAGAACTGTTATGTGCGATTTATATAGCGCTATCTAGACACGAGATGATGTATAAACGAAAAGTCCAATTACTATGATTGAAAGACTAAATATTTACTGCTTAAAATTCTCCTCCAACTTTTTGTGATAAAATATATCCTTGATCATTTGTGGCATTGCTCCCTATCTGTTTGTGTAGTTTCATCACAATTGATTTAGCCATTCCGAAGATTAGACCGTACATATTATTAGAGACAGACAAACAAACTTTTTCAAAATGGTTATCTATCTCTTAGTAGAATGCAAGTAACACCCAAAGCGGTATGGTAGGCAGTTATTTCGATATTACAGAAAGGCACTTCAATGTTATTTTAAGTATAGATCTGAAATAAAAATAATTTTACAGATTTTATCGCACGCGATGTAATAAGTTGCATTCCGTGTGTAGAATTCGCGTAAATATAAAAAAAATCACTATATACAACTCGATTGAGCTAAGTTTGCACCTCACTGCTATGCGAGGACTCTACTTTTATCTGCTCTCAACCGTCTGTTTTTACAATCACGTCAGTACTCAGTACCATCCGTATTCACGGTTTGCATCTTTGTTTCCGATACGCATAATTTTCGCCTCCTATATCTTTAGTTTAGGATTATTTTTGTTGTTACGTCATCTGCACCATGTGCAAACTTAGTTAAACCTTATTGTATAGATCTATTAGAGCTTTTGAAATTATTGGTACTATTTTGTATTCGTTTTCTTCTTGCGTTTAGTCGCGTTAATTATTTACAACGCTATTTCTTCATGTTCTGCCTGTGATCTTCTATGTCAGCTGGTAAAAGTCCGCAGCTGGAGATGGGCAACTCTTAATTAAATTTTGGCACTTTGTCAGTTATCCAAATAATAAATACATAAATAATAATATATAACGGAGTTTCAACTTAAAAATTCTCCTCATTACGGAAGATCGCAAAAGACGATTTTGTGATAGATCTTTAAACTGGTTAGATTTCAAGAATACCAAGTATAAAACTAAAATCAAATAAAGTAACCAAACACCAAGCCTTAAAAATCGCAAAAGAAATGCATTTTTAAAATCTTGAAAAGATTTGGTTCAGATTATTTTAAAATAGGTTACTAATTATAAATTCAGACAAGCTCAAAGTAGAAAAAAAGTGAAATAAGAAATAAAGTCAAAAATTATAATATGAAAATGTGACCCTAGAAAAAAAAGCATTTAAAAATTTTGAAAATGTTAGCTGATTATTACCCAAATGGGCGTCATACGTCACGTAACCTTGGATCGCGCAGGAATGCGTATAAATATTGAGTATAACTAGTTTTATGGATTTTATCACGTTTTAGAAACTTATTTTGTATTCCTAACACACCCATGGTCACGAGAAGCCTGAGGTGTTCGAAGTCCCAAAATCACAGTTAACCACGATTACATTCAGTTTTAGTTATAAATTTTGATTAAGATCTACGCAGAACGAGCTTCAGAATATATGAGTTGAGAGAGACTAACATTCAGTTCACAATGATGTTGATACAGATAATTGTTTAGCTATTCTAGATTTGTTGATAATTCGCATGCGCCTGCTATACTACCATATTATGTCAGAGGTGTCACAGACAAGATAAGCTACATTTTGAAGTGAGCTTCTATTAAAACATACCACAAGCCGCCGAAGAATAGGCACCATCCAGATCAGGTCAGGTTTTATTATGCCTCAAGTGTAATATCCCTCTGTAAGATGCAGGAGTGCACAAGCTTGATTGTGAATGTAGGCTTTCTTATATAAAACAAATTAAAACATCAATAAAAACCCGCGTGACAGAACACATATAGCTGATGTGAAACACCGCCGCACCGCTCCGGGAAATCCGCATCTGTGAAAATGTTAAACATCGTCCCGGCCCACACATCAGATCACATTTGATAGATTACTTATACTCGCAAAAGATCACCGATTTCTACCAAGAATTTTCCTTGTGGAATTATTCGCGTATAAAAACACCCTAAATTCAATAAAATTTAATTTTCAAAAATCCTAATTTAAAAATAGTTCCTCGAAAATGGTAGTGGATAAAGGAGGGTACTACCATCAGATTAGGATCTTAGAATTAATAAAATTAAATTCCAACCCAAGCATAAAACTGCAAGACTTCAAGATATACTGCATTCGTTCTGCATAGATCAGACCTATAATAATATTCCAAAGCTGAGGGAAGTCAGGACTAAGTATGACATTAGGAGGTCATAAACCTCAAGAGTGAAACACCGCTAAGTATTTATAAGTACACTTCGCGCTGCTACTGAGAATTTCATAACAAAAAAATGACAAACTGATTTTTTGCCTGACCCGGGATACGAACTGGCACCATATGATAAGCAGCTTCGGTAACGATTACTGGACCAATGAGGTCAATAGAATACAAGTGCAGTCACTTCATTACAGGAGATTTTCGGTTGAGGTCTAATTAGGATGATCGCTTAGCAGGCAGTAGGTCGGTGAGGATCATGAGCAGGAACCAACAGCAAGGGCCCGTAGCATAGCTCCAAAGTATGATCTCAGCTTAAAAATGCAGAAGGAGTAACCTAATGCAGATCATATCTCAAGTCTGCTTTCTCACAGGGTTCCCTCGAAATACAAATAAAATAGGAACTTTGCCTTTTACTTTTTATAGAGGTGGACTGGGTCTTAAGATGCATAGTTTTAAACTATTTCGCCATAGTTGCCACGCTTAACATGCGGGTTGGCAACCGCAGTTTTTTATTATTTTCGGAAGTTATCACAAAGATGCTGCTGCCCATCTCCGCTTTCGATTTCCCATTGTCGATTCTTACGACAACCGATGATATGCGTAATTGGATATCCTTACGTCGCCACCACTCAGCGATCAATCTAAATGTTAATTTTATATTTTTTATTCGACCAGAAATATCCAAAACACGTCACACATTTTTAATTATGCAAAAATTAATGAGAATTATGTTACAATTAATGAGACATTATTTTCGTCTTTCTTTTTATTATGTAAATGAAAAGTCAGTTAGAATATAATCTTTATATATAAAAATTACGTGTCACATTGTTTGTCCGCGATGGATTTCTAAACTACTGAACTGATTTCCTGATGCCGTGTAGTGCCGGTCAAGAATATCCACTACCCCATATCCTCCCGTGGGTGTCGTAAAAGGCGACAAAGGGAAACAGGCGGGAGATGGGCAGCAGCATCTTCCTGATAATAGCCAAAGTTACAATAAAAAAAAACTGCGGTTGCCAACCCGCTCGCCAAGCGTGGCAACTATGGCAAATACCCCTTAATGACGAGAGTAACAAAGAGACGGCCCCCAGTCTCCGGCGGCCCCGCTATTCCTGGCTACGGTGGCGACCATGGTAACGGCGGGGCAGGGGGTGATAAGAATCTCCGGTGGAGGTTCGGTTGCCACCTACGACGACTCGACCTGGCAACGTACAACGCACGCACCCTGAGGACTGACGAGAAGATCGTGGAGCTGGAAGAAGAGATAGACAAGTTACGCTGGCATATTATAGGATTATCCGAAGTCCGAAGAGAGGGGGAGGACACGGTAATCCTCGAATCCGGCAACTTGCTCTATCACCGGGAGGGCGACTATCTGTCCCAAGGAGGTGTCGGATTTATCGTCCACAAGTCTCTCGTTAACAACGTTGTAAAGATCGGGAGTGTGTCGACGAGGGTTGCGTACCTTATACTCAGAATCACCAAACGGTATTCGCTGAAGGTCATACAGGTTTGCGCACCAACCTCGGCACACCCCGATGAGGAGGTGGAGGAAATGTATGAGGATATTTCTAGAGCCATGCATTCCTCCGAAACCCAATATACGATGTTAATGGGAGACTTCAATGCAAAACTAGGCACAAGAGAGAATGGTGAGCTGAAAGTAGGGAAATTTGGAATAGGGCTACGGAACCCAAGGGGCCAGCAGCTGGCCGACTTCATTGAGAAAGAGGGACTCTTTATGATAAACTCTTTCTTCCAGAAGCGGCCCCACAGGAAGTGGACCTGATCGAGCCCCGATGGTTCGACAAAAAATGAGATTGACTTCATTATGACGACCAGACGACAACTGTTCAGTGATGTCTCAGTGATCGCGAGGGTGAAAACCGGCAGAGATCACCGAATGGTTAGAGGCACACTGAACCTAAATGTTAAGTTGGAGAGGTCTCGTCTGATGAAGTCAACGCTCCGTCCCCCTCGTGCTCTAATCCAAAGTCCCGAAACCTTTCAGCTCGAGTTACAAAACCGTTTTCAGTGCCTAGAAGACTGCAATGAAGTGGACGATATGAATGACAAGCTCGTGGAAACTGTCCATGTGGTCGGAGCTAAGTTCTGCAAGACCCGCCGCAAAAGAACACAAAAACTCTCCGATCACACTCTTAATCTCATGGCTGTTAGACGGGAGATGAGGCTACATTCTTCAACAGATTTGACAGCATACAGGCAACTGAACAGACAGATCTCCAAATGCATGCGGCGGGACTTACGCAACTACAATACAGCTCGTATTGAAGAAGCGATCGAGCGGAACCAAGGCTCCAAAGTCTTTGCCAGAGATCTGTCTGCCAGAAAGAGCCAACTGTCAAGGCTGCAGACCGAATGTGGCAGCATCGTTTCCGGGGCACCTGAGATTTTGAGTGAGATTGAGAGGTTCTATGGGCAGCTGTACACGTCATCTTTGGAGCCACACGCAAGTGTGAGTAACGATCCAAGAGCGAGTCTTATCCGACACTATTCCGAAGATATCCCGGACGTCAGTCTGAGCGAGATTAGAATGGCTCTCCAGCACCTTAAAAACGGCAAGGCCCCAGGCGAGGATGGAATTACAGCGGAGCCTCTGAAAGCGGGTGGAAGACCGGTACCTGAAGTCCTTCAGAAGCTCTTTAATTCCGTCCTCCATGGTGGCATTACACCGGAGGCGTGGAGAAGAAGTGCGGTGGTCTTGTTCTTCAAGAAAGGTGACAACGCTCTCTTGAAGAACTACAGACCGATTTCCCTTCTGAGCCGCGTCTACGTGCTGTTTTCGAGAGTCATTACGAATCGTCTCGCGCGCAGACTTGACGACTTCCAGCCTCCCGAACAAGCCGGTTTCCGAAAGGGCTTTAGCACCATAGACTACATACACACCCTACGGCAAATTGTACAGAAGTCCGAAGAGTACAATTTGCCACTATGTCTGGCGTATGTGGACTATGAGAAAGCTTTGACTCCGTCGAAATTTGGGCGGTGCTGCAGTCCCTTCAGCGATGCCAAGTTGACTGTCGGTATATCGAAGTGCTGAAGTGTTTGTACAGTAGAGCTACGATGGCTATCCGAGTACAGAACCAGAGTACGAAACCTATCCAATTGCATAGAGGTGTAATACAGGGTGAACTTATATCCCCGAAATTCTTCACCGCTGCATTGGAAGACGTTTTCAAGCTTCTGGACTGGAAAGGATACGGTATCAACATCAATGGCGAGTACATCACTCACCTTCGATTTGCCGACGATATAGTACTTATGGCAGAATCGCTGGAGGACCTAAGCACTATGCTCAGTAACCTCAATAGTGTCTCCCAACGGATAGGTCTTAAGATGAACATGGACAAAACAAAGATTATGTTTAATGTCCATGTCACACCTATGCCGGTAGTTGTTGGGAGCACTAAGCTCGAAGTTATTGACGAGTATGTTTACCTGGGACAAATAGTCCGACTAGGTGAGTCCAACTTCGACCGAGAGGTCAATCGACGGATTCCATTCGGCTGGGCAGCGTTCGAGAAGCTACGACACATCTTCTCGTCAGACATACCTCAAAACCTTAAAACGAAATTGTACAACCAGCGCGTGTTGCCAGTGATGACTTACGGAACTCAGACGTGGTCTTTCACTGCTGGCCGTATGAGGAAGCTCAAGGTCGCTCAGCGAGCTATGGAGAGGGCTATGCTCGGAGTTTCTCTGCGTGATAAACTTAGGAATAAGGATGTCCGCAGTAGAACCAGAGTAACCGACATAGCCCAACGGATTAGTAAGCTGAAGTGGCAGTGGGCCGGCCATATAGCTCGAAGAACCGACAACCGATGGGGAAGAAAGGTTCTCGAGTGGCAGCCTCGTACCGGTAGGCGAAGTGTAGGGCGTCCCCCCACGAGATGGAGTGACGACCTGGTAAGACATGCAGGAAGTCGATGGATGCAGGTGGCTCAGGACCGTGCTTTGTGGCATTCTTTGGGGGAGGCCTATGTTCAGCAGTGGACTTGTGAAGGGCTGTAATGATGATGGTGATGATGATGAACTGATTTCAATGAAATTTTGCACACTGTGTGCACTTTGGTCCAACTTGAGAGATAGGATAGTTTTTATCCGTATAAGTGACCCTCAATATTTTTTATTACGAATTTAAAAACTTTTATGGGACACAGGGTCGTCGGAGATGGCATAACAATGTCTACCTGGTCAGCAAGTAAAATAATAAAATTCAAAAGGAGAGTATTATTACACATATGGTACAAGTTAAAGATATGGTGTACATTTCCTAATCTTCAGAAAGTGCTTTGTAAAGGCAAATTTAAAAAAACAAACTATCTTCATAATCTGTATCTTTATGATTATTCGCCGTTTACATCGAAGTGATACAATTTATGAACGTCCATTATAAATTCTGTATATTTATCTATACTAATATAATAAAGCGGAAGAGTTTTTTTGTTTGTTTATACGTTTTTTTTAATAGAATAGGGGGCAAACGAGCATGCGGCTCACCTGATGGTAAGTGACTACCGCCGCCCATGAAAAACTGCAACACCAGGTGAATTGCAGATGCGTTGCCGACCTTTTAGAAAGGTGTAAGCTCTTTTCTTGAAGGTTCCTAAGTCGTATGGGTCCGGAAAATTTGCTGTTGGTAACTGATTCCAGAAGGAAGTTGTGCGAGGGAGAAAACTTCTTCTAAATCGCACAGTGGTGGACCGCCAATCATCCAGATGGTATGGATGGTAACGCGAGTTTTGTCGCGATGTGCGATGGTGAGATTGAGCGGCTGGAATTTGTCCGAACAATTCCTCAGAGCACTCCCCGTGGTAAATGCGATAAAATACGCAAAGAGATGCAACATCTCTACGCAGTGCCAGTATATCGAGCCGATCAGAAAGAACTCGGTCGTCGACGATTCGAACTGCTCTGCGCTGGATGCGGTCAAGTGGAAGGAGGTGGCACTGGCGTGCCCCGGCCCAGAGATGAGAACAGTATTCCATGTGGGGCCGAACTTGCGCTTTGTAAATCAATGTAATACGTGCTAATCTCTGGAACTATCAGTCCGATTTGAAAAAAATATTTTTTTCATATTATAACCAGATTCATGATGAATAGTATAGCATTAGACTTCGCCTCTCAGCTAGCCTCAATATTGATGAAAATATTGATTTTTGTTAAGCAAGTCAAAAGAAAAACCGCTCCCGAAATGATTTCTTCGCGTACGCTGGCACAATGTTCTCGAAAAATATAGATCTTTACTCCATCTCAAAAAAAGACCGTAACACAATAAGGTATTTTGTGTCAAAACATTATTGAAAATTAAAAAGTGATTTATGAGCGTTATTATTAGGCATGACATATTAAGCTTTTCGAAGGAAAGTTTCTTCTTAATCAAGAAAATTGTATGAAGATAAACTTTGCTCTTTATAGCATGGTATTCAGACGCATAGTTTGAGAGATATTGAAACATTTACATAATTCAACACTCAGCTCGGCGCGCGAACGACACATAAACCCTAACCACCCGATAACAACCTCGAAAAACCAGCAGTGAACTCTTCTATAAGTGAGGTTAGTTTTTTTTTATAGGATAAGGGTGACAAACGAGCACACAGTCTACCTGATGGTAAGTGGTTGCTGCGGCCCATAGACATCTACATCTATCCTCTATTACAAATCAAAATGTAGATGCGTTGTCACCCGTGAGGACTAAGATAGAATGCCTCATTTCCAGCAAAAAGGGCCTCCGGCCACCTGCACTCACCAAGCGAAACGCAGAGGTAAACCTCTACTTCACGCTGGTATTCTGTGAGGTCGTGGTACCACCTCGGTTCGAGCCGGCCCATCCGTGCGACAGCAAAAGCTGCCGCGTGGCTCTACCACTGTTAAAAAGTTAGTTAGTTCAATGATTTAGCTAAAAAATTGGCAAAATTAATGGAGTACTTTTATCTATCGGAATATGTACGTTATAGAAACTAAAGTTACATTTTATCGACTCACCCTCCACCTACCGGGTGAGCATCATCGCCCAGCGGCACAAAATGTGTCCCGAATCGTGGGTTTTTTTCCAGTTTTAAAGAAAACAGTACAGTGTGTGTGAGCGAGAGTGCATAAAATTTAACTTTGCTCTATAACGTACATATGCCGATAGATAAAAAAAAACTTCATTAATTTTGTAAATTTTTCCCTACATTGCTCTAAAATGCTTGAACTGCCTGTCATGTGATACCCGTGAAAACTAAGATGCAATATCTCGTTTCCAGTAAAAAGGTCTCCAGTTTGCTCTCGAGCTCTCGCATTAAAATACAAAAAACAGTAGCATTAAGCTGTTATCTTTCACTGGTATTATCTTAGAGCGTGGTCCTTCCCCGGTCGAGTCATCGCATGCGTGCTACAAACATGTATGATACATAAAATATAAAACGTAAATATAGTTGCGTGAGGAACTTACTTAAAATTTTTTAACTAGAAACTATACATCGTAGTAGGTATACTAGGTTTTTTTACTACATGCTCCGTGTTTACGTGACAAAAGATTATTGCATAGAACTTGCTTAGAGATGATCTTAAAAAGACGTTTGCAGTGCATTACTTGAACATAACGTATCACACCGTGCTATAGTCAGTCAAGTGTTGTATTAAATTGTAAATCATTTTGCTTGTAAATTAGTATAGTTGGTTATTATTAGAAACTTGTATGCATTTTATCTCCAAGTTGTTTAATAAAAATGGAGAAAATAATTTTTGTGCTGGTGCTTACAGTGCATTTATGTCGTGGCGTTATTTACAGATTAAATGGTAATTATTTTAATATTTTTACTATATTTTAATTTGTTATGCCAATTTATGTGACTTTTGTTACTATTTTATCATTCGGCTCGGTAGCACAGTGGCTTACCATTTGGTTGAAGTACTGCGGGCCGAAAACTCGATTACCGCATGGAACAAAATTTGGATTATTAATTGTTTTGGGTTTGGATATGTTTTCATGTCAATTTTTTGTTTGCAACTATACAAGGTTACTATAAAGTTAATATTCGCAACTATACAAGGGAAATCTCTTGTTTAGGAGTAACTTAAAAATAAAATAAATCCTTTAAAATTCCAATACTGAATATGAGTCTATACCAGTAGTTTTTAATATCAATGTTGTGGTGAAAGTGGTACCACCTGATGGTAAATACTCAATGCAGCCGCAGCAAAAGAACTTCAATGAAAAAAGTCTTAAGATCTTTGAGTATGGAATGTCTTACAGCATAAAATAATGTTACATATAAATTAAGGTTTAGATTTAAGATATCATTTACTTTTCTACGACATGTACAAACCACCGAAGCATTCCTTTCTTAATCCTAATATGTTACAGACTTTAATTAAATATATATTAAAATTTCAACTGCACTTCGACAGTATAGGTCACTGAATAGTATGAGTATAGTATGAGAGTTCATAGATGTTGTCAAAGAATAGAAGTGTCAAATAAATATATTTATTATCGTTTAATACCCAACCATTTTACGCTGGTTTAAGAGCGCGATATATTTCCGTTCGTGTTGATTCATTCGTGTTGCAGCCATAATATAGCTATATTTACTTATCTAGACAAGTTATCTTTTTCTGAAGTTTTTTTTAAGGACTGACAAATATTAAACATTTAATAAATTCTATGAACTATGTATTCTGTCTGATTTATATACTTTTCTTTTAAATTATTAAATTAAATCTAATAATAGTCTTCACACTACCTGGATATCATAGAGTATAATTTACTAAGCTATACTGTACTACTTAAATATTACGATATAAATTTTAAATAAAAAAAAAATATAATATGATAAATTACACATAAAACAGAGGAAAGCTTTTAAGATATCGTAATTGCAAAAAAAAACTGAAATAAAAATATAAGCTTCAATAAAGTTTTATATAAAATGCTTGTTGAAGGTCATTCCGACGTTTGATTCACCACTGGTTTGGAAAATATCTCTGTTCTGGATAGTATAACTAATTTTAAAAATAGCTTGGTCATAGCATCATTACTCTTTTCTTAATACAATACCCTAATATTACCAAACCTTTTTTATATATTAGTTATTAGAAACGAAAAATAAAATCGACATGAAAAATTTTATAATAACTGAAATTAAAAAATATCTGACGCTCTTAAAATTATTACATTACAAATCACGTTGTACGCACAATACTAAAAATTTTGTTTACTTATCATCTATTGATGAATAAGTGCGATAAAGTTAAAAAATTATAATGAAATTATATAACACATTCTGAAGGACATAATTATGTGAAAACTGGCACCTTTCCAAAAAAATTAAGGCGTTTATTTTATATCCCTAATGATGAAATCATAAATAAACCCTAATCATAAATGAAATCATCATCATCAGAATGCGGTAGGCCACTGCTTCGCTTACACGACCATGGCGCGCAACTTAGCCTGGTCTTCGCCATAATTATAAAAACATTTAGTCATTCATGGGGCAATGTATACGCTATTACAACAAAGTTCCAGAAAATAGACAAGGTACCTCTATTACAAAGTAAAATATCTTATTAAGCAAAAACTGTATGTATAAAAAGGGTTATTAAAATGTAAATGAATATATCAACAACTCATAACAACCCCTAAATATGAGGTGGACGCTTCCAAGCTGTTTCTAAAATACGTTTTGTAAGTAGTTTGTAGTGTTGACCTGTGTTCTTGTTATATTGGTATTATTGGCTGGGTATTTTGCTGGTTCTTCGCTGGACAGAGGTTTTTTTTAGGTCAATAGTAAAAATAAAAATTAAATATTTTCTATAAGCATTACTCATAATCTATATTAAATAAAAAATTGCTCATTCTATTCTACTCAAAAGGAGAAATCTATATCAGTGGCTTATTTAAAGAGAAATCAGAATTATATAGCACAGCTTTAATAGAATTTAAGCGGAAATTGTCCATAGTCGGCTGCTTCACTGCTACTGAAGTTTTATTAATAATATATAATAATTATATAATAAATAATAATTGTATTATATTGCCACTCAACGTTTTATTAATAGTAGACTTCCTAATGCAGGGATCTTTTATGCTTTGGGCTTAATCAGCGGGTAAGGCAAATGTTACTATTTTCTTGTAACTGGTAAATAGTTATGACGTAAAAATTTTGTCGTATTTAATACAGTTTGTGTGTATATGGTCGCACGGATGGGGCAGCTCGAACCGGCGTGGTACCGCGACCTCACAGAATACCAGCGTCAAGTAGAGGTTTATCTCTGCGTTGCGCTTGGTGAGTGCAGGTGGCCGGAGGCCCAATTCCCCCCCCCCCCCCCCCCGCATCAACATGGTAGTGGAATTAAATAAAAGACTACCCCAGGAGAGTACCAGCACCCCTGAAAAATCCCTCGCTGAGCATCCACGACCAAACTACTTCACTCCTGAGCGTGGGTGCTCAGGCTGCCCCGCGGGGGGGGGGGGGGGGGGGGCAAAATTCCGCTCGCGACTTATGCTACTCGGGGCAAGCGGAGCAATACAACCAAGGCGACCCCTGTCACGCTATCCGTGAATTTTTGCAACATCTGGGGACTTCATTCCAACCTTAACGCTGTCCATTACCACCTAGAGACGGCGAAGCCGGCCTTACTCTATTTAACCGAGACTCAGGTGTCCTCTCCGGCTGATACTTCATATCTCTTCTACTCGGGCTACAAATTGGAACACTCCTTTGTGCCCCGGGCTGGATTCAGTGGTATAGCTACCCAGGGGCTAGGTGGGGCAGTGCCCCGGGGCCCCCAAGCTAAAGGGGCCTCTCGGCCTCCAAGAAAAACTTTCAAAAAATTATGCATTTCCTAGTTGTATAAATCATTTTTGAGTTTTAACTTTTTGGCCCCTGATCGCGAACGGCTCGAACTGAAATCACATAAATTACTCCCACTTCCAGCACATAAATATAACATTGTTAAAGATAATTGTTTACTTCGTTTTATTATCTTTTTTATATAGAAGAGTGTGACAAACGATCATGCGGCTCACTTGATAGCAAGTGTCGATCACCGCCTATTAACAAATATAACACAAGGGGAATTACAGGCGCTTTTCAAAAAAAAGGAGTAAGCTTGTTTCTTGAGGCTCCCTATGTCGTATCGGTCCGACAGTAGTGGACCGCCAAATATCCCGATGATGTAGATTTGTGAAATGCGTTGATGAAATTTTATGGCTGGAATTAATTCGAACAATTTCTCTGAATACTCTCCGTGGTAAATGCTATAGAAAATGCTAAGGGTTGCAACATATCTTCGTCTCGTCTTTCGTCTTCGTCGGTTGTCGACGATTTGAGTCGCTCTGAGCTGGATGCGGTCAAGTGGAAGGAGCTGATACTAGGGAACCCCGGCCCAGGGAAGATAACAGTGTTCCATATTAGGCCGAACCTGCTCCTTGTAAGGTTGTGTGCCGGCATAAAACACTGTCCCGCTCTGCTGAGCACACCAAGCTTTTTAAAGACTAATTCAGCCTTCCCTTCCAAGTTACCACGAAACTGCACGTTATTCGATATGTCAACGCCAAAGATTCCGATACTGGCTGAGGTAACAAGGGGAGTACCATGAAATTGAGGTGTTCCGACAAAAGGGTTCTTTTCACTAGTAAACGCGCAAACTTGTGTCTTCTGGGCATTTAACTTAATTAGATTTAGTCATCCCAATCAGAGACCTTATCTTGTTCCGGTACTCGGCGACGTTTTCCCGAGAAATATAGGCCAGCCGGAGTATAAAGCATCACCAGTGCACGTTACTGATTTACAACATATTATTGATAAGAAGAAGAAACAGCGTAGGTGGTGTTCTACAAGGCACGTAGCCTTGTAGAACACCAGCATAAATAGACTTGTTAATAGAGTATGCACCTTCTACTACGACTTTGTTGCTTCAATCTGCAAGAAAACTGCTGATCCTTGCACAAATTCTCTGGAAGCCCATCGGAAGGGAGCTTAGAAAGAAGCGCTTTGTACCAAACTCGTTCGAAGGCCTTCGCTATGTTCAAAGTAACGGCCAGGGTCTCCCTCTCTTCATCCGCCGATTTATGAGTCAGGCAAGCCAGAAGATCACCAGTTGAGCAGCCCCGACGGAAATCGTACTGGCGGTCACTTTTCAGTTGGTGATCCTCAACGTCATAAGCTGGCAGTTCACAATGGTTTTCATGATTTTGGAGAAAGAGTTGGATATGTCTGAGTGGTTGATTTGCGGTTATTTTTGAGGGATCTGGTGCACTAAAGCTGTCTTCTTTGAGTTCGGGACTACGTCTAGGGAGAAAAAGTTTTAGAAAAGACACGTTACGACTGGTGCCAACTAGGGAGCACACGTAGTCAGCACATTGGGAGGAACTCTATTAGTAGTAGTGCTATGTGCACCGAGCGCTGTGTAAACCGTATCATACTGACCTGAAGGCGAAATTATACTTCTTTTAACAGTGCTGGTCAAGCACTCCTATTATACTTCGATGTAATTTTACAGAAACGACCAAACCAGAAATCACAGATAAAAGAATAAAGAGTTCCATTCCCTGAAGTACCACATCAGCGACAGAATCAGGTTGGGATCATCCGGTGAGAAGCATACCCGCCCCTATCTTCAAGGGAAGGATGCAAAAAAAAACTGCACCTTGTCTCAAACGGCCGATCTATAATGCCAAACACGGCGACGGTCTGCAGAACGCAACCGCGATGGGAGTGTAAGTGGAACTATAGTCCGGGTCAAACAATGGTCCAATGAGCCAAGAAGCGCGTCGACGGAGACCTGATATCCGTTCGTATGAGAGATCAGCAGAAGGTCCTACAGTAATGGTGCACGAACCTCCACATCTAGAATCCAGGTAGGTGAAGTAACCATTTGTATCGGACCATATTCCAAGGCAAAGTCATAAACAGATCTTCCCGCATGATCTGTTAAACGAGAACCAAGCCATTCAGCATGGTGACCGTTAAAATCACCAAGGATCACGAACTCTGTAGATGGAAACTCTCAGTTAGAAAGAGCAAAGTTGGCTTCGCCGTCTTCAGGTCAGGACTTACCACAAGCAGTATTAGTCTTAAGCGGAATTTAGCCCCCCCCCCCTCTCCCCAAGATACGCGAGGCAGTCTGAGAACGCGCGCTAAGGAAGAGTAGGATAGCTTGGGCCTGGATGCTCAGCCTGGGATTCTCCAATACCAGGGGTGCCGGTACCCTCCTGGGAATGTTTTTTATTTCATTAAAGTACCATGTAAAGGGGCAGAGGGGTTAGGCCTCCGACCACCTGCATTTAACAGACGATGTAAACTTCTACTTCACGCTGGACAAGGAGCTGATGATGAAGTAGTTTTGCACCTATAAAGTATTTAGTTTAGTTTAAATAGGGCCCCCATTTCATTTTTGCCCCGGGGCCCTTGGTTACATAGCTACGCCACTGGCTGGAGTTTGCGTATACGTCAGAGAGGACATCTGTTTTCGACCCCTAGGCAGTCTTGGTACGGATCTGTCCATCCTATGGCTGCGCGTAAACAGCGACGACCATCCCCGCGTCTACGGGTGCCTCTATAGGTCCCATAGCGGTAATGCCGACACAGACCGACTCATCGACCACGTCCAAATGGCTGCAGACTCCGTGGTACAACAGGTCCCATCCTCAGAGATCGTGATACTCGGTGATTTTAACGCCCACCACGCTGAATGGTTTGGTTCTCGTTTAACCGATCATGCGGGTAGATCTGTCTATGACTTTGGCTTGGCATATGGTCTAACACAACTAGTTACTTCGCCTACGCGGATCCCAGATGTGGAAGACCATGTACCTTCCCTGTTGAATCTTCTGCTGACCTCTTATCCGGACGGATATCAGGTCTCCGTCGATGCCCCTCTGGGCTCTTCGGACCATTGTCTGATCCGGAGTACGGTGCCACTCACACTCCAGTCGCAGTTGCGATCTGCAGCTTGCCACCGTGTTTGGCACTATAGGTCAGCTGATTGAGGCGGGATGCGGTTTTTTTGCATCCTACCCTTGGGGTCGAGTTTGATTCTCGCCGCAAGATCCCAGCGTTGTTGCCGATTCCGTTGCTAATGTGGTACTTCAGGGTATGGAACTTTTTATTTCATCCTCTGTGGTGCCCATCGGAGGCAGATCCCAGCCATGGTTTGGTCGCTCCTGTAAAATAGCATCACGCTATAAGCAGGAGTGCTACCGGGCCTGGGATGGTGCATCAACGTCTCGGGATGAAAACACCAGCGCACTTAAAAAGAAGTATAATTACGTCTCCAGGTCCTTCAAAAGCGTCATTGCCAAGGCAAGGTCTGAGCACATCGGCAGAATTGGCGAGAAGCTAGTTCGCCTTCCTTCGGGAACCCGTGTATTCTGGTCTCTCGCCAAGAATGTCCAAGGGAACTTTCCTCCTACTCCCAAGACGTAGGCACAAATTGGTCCACCCGATCCCTAAAAACGGCGACCGTTCAGACCCGTCCAACTACAAGCTTATCGCAATCCATGTTCTAAAAAATAATGGAATCCATTATAAACCGCCAGCTCATGAGGTACCTTGAGGATCACCAGCTGATTAGTAACCGCCAGTACGGTTTTCGTCGGGTTCGATCAGCTGGTGATCTTCTAGTCTATCTGACTCATAGATGGGCGGAGGCAGTAGAGTCCAAGGGGGAGGCATTGGCCGTTAGTTTGGACATAGCGAAGGCCTTTGATAGGGTCTGGCACAAAGCGCTTCTTTCGAAGCTTCCTTACCATGGGCTTCCCGAGAAATTGTGCAAATGGATCACCAGTTTCCTTGCTGATCGGAGCATCCAGATCGTAGTAGACGATGCATGCTCTGATTTCAAGCCTATCAACGCTGGTGTTCCACAAGGCTGCGTGCTATCACCAACGCTGTTTCTCCTGCATATCAATGATATGTTTCTAACTGGTAGCATTCATTGCTATGCGGACGACAGCACTGGTGATGCTTTATACACCAGCCGTGGCAATATTTATCGGGAAAACGTCGCCGAGTACCGAAACAAACTTGTGCCTGAAGTCGAGTCTTTGCTTAACAAAGTCTCGGATTTGGGGCGACTAAATCTAGTCCAGTTCAATCCCCAGAAGACACAAGTTTGTGCATTTGCTACTAAAAGGAACCCCTTTTTCGTATCTCCTTAGTTTCAAGGCACTCCCCTTGCTGCCTCAGCTAGTATCGCAATACTTGGCGTTGACATATCGAATAGTGTGCAGTTTCGTGGTTACTTGGAAGGGAAGGCCAAATTGGCCTCTAAAAAGCTTGGCGTGCTCAGCAGAGCGAGACAGTATTTCACGCCGGCACATCGCTTGCAACTTTACAAAGCGCAAGTTCAGCTCCACGTGGAATACTCTTCTCATCTCTGGGCCGGGGCACCCCAGTGCCAGCTCCTTCCACTTGACCGCATCCAGCGCAGAGCGGTTCGAATCGTCGACGACCGAGTCCTATCTGATCGGCTCAATACACTGGCACTGCGTAGAGATGTTGCATCTCTGCGTATTTTGTCGCATCTATCACGAGGAGTGCTCTGAAGAATTGTTCGGACTAATTCCAGCTGCTCAATTTCACCATCGCACATCGCGACAAAACTCGCGTTACCATCCATACCATCTGGACGATTGGCGGTCCACCACTGTGCGATTTAGAAGAAGTTTTCTCCCTTGCACAACTTCCTTGTGAAATCAATTATCACCAGCAAATTTTCCGGACCGATACGACTTAGGAACCTTCAAGAAAAGAGCTTACACCTTTCTAAATGGCCCGTAACGCTTCTGCAATTCCCCTGGTGGTGCGGTTGTTCGTGGACGGCGGTAGTCACTTACCATCAGGTGAGCCGCATGCTCGTTTACCCCCTCTTCTATAAAAAAAATATTTAATGACTATGTATCATTTTTGATTCGATAAGATTTCCTTATAATATTTAGAAATATGTGATTATTTATTGCTGTATGTTTAATTTTATTACTATTTTTTTATCCTACATTTTAATTCACTACGCCCGGGGTTGGTTGGGAGAGAATGTCAAGTGAGATTAACTCCGCCCTTTGAAACCTATTTTAAGTTAAAATTATTTAAGTGACAGTAGCCTAATGACAGGGTGTGGACCTTAAACACAAAAGGCCGTGGGTTCGAATCAACCATTCGACTACTGCCGTCAACCAATCCTAAAACAAGCATTTTTAATTTACCTGTAGCTGTGCCCCGCGGTTTCACCCGCGTATATCACGCTTCTGTGCCGCGCGACAAGACATGACACCTCGCTAATTTAGTTCAATCATTTTAGCTAAAAAATTGCAAAATTGCGACGCGTATTCTCTCCGACTTGGAGGACGATTTTCAGTTGCCTGGTAACTATTTCTGGAAAGTTGAGATCTTTTGGGTATTTTTCATTATTTAGTCATCATCAGGTAAAACAAAAATGATAAAAAAAATTAAAAGTGCTCTTGTACTAAATTATTTACTCAATTGTTGAACAGGAATTACCTATATAAAAATGTAACTGAAAAATTATAAGAACTTCTAAGTTACTAAGATTTTTGAATAGTTAAATCTACAATATTTATTTCTTAGTTAGTACCTGTTGAATATAACATAAAAAATGCATTTAGTTCTGAAAATAACTTTTGTTTGGTTATAAAAATAAATTTTTAGTTTGGTTTAAATTTAATCAATACCTACTAAATGAATTTAAAGCGAATTCAAATTATTAAAATTATTGGATTCCGCACACAACCGCTTCGTAGGGGGCCGACAGCGCGAGTGGGCCGCATGGCAATTTATTTTTTGACATGGACTCCCCTCCCGCATTCCAGTGACACCCGCATCACATGGTACTGGCAGTGTACGCGATATAAGCTTTTTTTTTTTGGTATTTTTTTCACACCTTGGGTTACATTAACGAAGTTTTCATACGGATCCCTAACTTTTTGAAAACATTCTATCAAATATGTTCGTCAGGAATAATGTAGGATTCTAATGGTGAAAGAATTTTCCAAATCGGTTGAGTAGTTTCGGAGCCTATTCAATTCAAACAAACAAACAAATCTTTCCTCTTTATAATACACTACACTAATATTGTGTAGATGTTCAAAGCATTGCTATTATTTGAAGAATAAAGCAAATATAGTTTTGAAATGTATACACACCTTTCTCATTTCTCACGCAATACAAACGTCAAAATGAGCTGAGTGACGGATTTGGAAAAAGGTGACGGAGTTAGTATGTGTCGATTCGCATAAACCTAAATGAGCAAATAATAGCCAGTATTTCGTGAAATGGTAGGGACATCTCATGGACCTAGAATTTTTCTAGGTCCATGGGACATCTCTATAAATTATTTAATGTTTTGGGTTTTAGTATATTTCATACGAGGAACGTGCCAAAAATATTATATTAAGCAATGTCCTTTCCTTAGAATTAACCTTGAGTTATACACATTACATTTTATTCACATTACATTACATTACATACATTATTACGTCTATATCACTTGGAAAATACAACAGAAACTTCGATACTATGAGCAGCCAGTACGTCATTATTCTTTTTTATTTTATTTTATTTGAACATTTGTTTTTGGTTTTTCACATTTGAAGCTACAGCTAAACTCTATAATGTCCTAAAGACAGATTTTCCATCACTGTGGCCAGTCTCAGAGGAGACTGCACATCTGCTCAGGACAGGATTATAAGACGACGAAACGCCTACGAGTGTATGCGTAAAGGTTCACTCTCTATTACCTCACTCTCATAGACCGATGGGACGGCCAGATGACTGGAGAGGAATCATACGCAGGACTAATACCTTTGCGTGCTTTCCGAAGCACGGGGATGAAATACCACCTTTCTGATTTCGGGCTGCTAATGAAAATTCCTGTAAAGTTAAACCCAATGACTGATTTTGGCCAGACCCAGGTTTTAGAACTCGGGACCAAATGATCAAGCGACGCGCTACGAGGCAATCAAGCTTGACTTGACAACACAACCGTCATAAACATACAATTTAATATTAAATTATTCAGGATATTACTTAGTCTGTTTCTTGCTTTGCAATACTCAAATGATGACATAATGCGACAAAGCCTAAAAGCTGCCCCACACGTTCTTGGTACCCATAATGTTTTCAAGGAAATCACAGTTCATTGTTTGAAAATAACGTTAAAATGTTTACATAAAAACGTCATATAGTCGTAAGTAAATATTACTATTTGTACTTATTTGAAAGATACACTGGACTTACAATTTCAATGTGATTTGACTTTGTTATAGGACAATAAAGGTAATCGTTGTAGAAATTATAAATATATTTTTATGCCTTGAAAAAACTTGCAATTAGTCAATCTAGAATAACTACAAAATGTCGCGCTATGAACAGGAACTTTGTATACAAGGACAAACAAATGGGCCACATCAACCATTTACCATCAGATGGGCTCTGTGTTCGTTTGTCACCCTTATCCTATATAAGAAAAAGGAAGGCCTTTTGATGATCACTCCATCTCTTTCAACACCCACAAGAAACAATCACCATATTAACTATAAGTTTCTCCTGGCCATACAAAATTGTATATTTCAGCTTTTTACGAAATTAAATTAACAAATAGCATCCAGTGGAAAAAGTTGGATGATTCATTTTTTGAAGTCCGTTTTTGAGCACCCTTTTCAATATTTTAAAGACCATAGAGCTAAAGGTTCAACATAATGCAACCTTTATAATAATTATTTGTGTTATTATTTGTGTTTGTACTTTACCGATATTATGTAAAAAAAAAAACTATAACCGAACGGAAACTTCAAAATCTCGTAAAAAGAGAAGTTGGTCAAGATTTAACGCGGCAGGGCTATGTTGTAGCTATATTATAGATGTATCACAAATTGTTCAGCTCAACCAGGAAAAGAAAACACTCAAAGAATACCAGCTTGAAGTAGTAGCTTAATGCCGCTGTGTTTCGTATAATGTGTAAGAAAACAAGAAATTCCTTTTCCTGGAAACGAGGCATTCCATCTTAGTCTTCAGGGGTAACAACGCATCTGCATTTTGATTCGTAGCTTAGTCGAAGTGATAGTTTAGTCGAAGGGACAGAAGCCTAATGGCAGGACGCGGACCGCGAACTCGAATGGTCGTGGGTTCGAATCCGCTATTCGACTATATTCTTGAACCACTTCTAACACAAGCATTTTAAGCTTACCGGAAGTGGTTAAAGGGAATATTAGAAATGTTTAATAGCATCACTAGTATTTCTTTTCAATAAAAAAAAAACTAAGAAAAAAACTAAGTCGAGGATAGATGTGGATGTCTATGGGCCACAGCAACCAGTTATCATCAGGTGAACTGTGTGCTCGTTTGCCACTCTTATTCTATAAAAAATAAGATGGTAGTTTTTATATAATAAAAGTCACTTTTGGCCAAATAATAAATCGAGGAAAAAGTTTCTTCGTATTTTGTTTGTATAAAATTGAAAAAAAATCTCTTTGGTTGTACTGTTTGTATCTGGTTGGTCTGGTTCATATTAATATCAATACATAGAGGACATTAGGAAAAGAAAAAGAAAAAGCAAAAAACGCTTTCCCGCCATTTTTTAGTTGTTTTTCTGTCCTCCAAAATGAGTGTATCTGACGAAGAAGTTCGATAAATTCTCAAATTTTATTACAAAAAAGCGAAAAATGCGACTGAATCCGCGAAAACGCATTGTGACGTTTATGTACCTAAGCACAGACATAAGCCAGTGTCAGTAAGACCAGCACAGAGTTGGTTCAAGCGTTTTCAGTCCGGGAATTTTGACGTCAAAGATGCAGCTCGCTCTGATCGCCCACATACGGGATAAAGTAGACGCTATTTTTGAAAAAGTGGAGCAAGATCGGCATATTAGTAGTTACAACATAGCCAATAAACTGAGGATTGATCACACAACAGTTTTGACGCGTTTGAAAAAGTGTGGCTATTCAAAAAAGCTCGTTATTGTGTACCACGTTTTATACGTGGTAGAGCCATGTTGCAGCTATATTAGTAGTATAGTTGTAACACGGATGGGTCGGCTCGACCGGGGAAGGACCACGCTCTCACAGAAAACCAGCGTAAAATAGCAGCTTAATGCTGCTGTGATTCGTATGGTGAGTGTAGAGAACCGGAGACCCTTTTTACTGGCAAAGAGGCATTCCATCTTAGTCCTCACGGGTGACAACAAATCTGCATCTTGAGTCTTTATTGAGGATAGATGTAGAAGTCTATGGGTCACAGTAACCACTTACCATCAGGTGGACTGTGTGCTCGTTTGTCACCCTATCCTATAAAAAAAAACCACATATGTATGTTAAGTTTTAGGTTAACATCGAGAGAGGACTATCAATACTACTTGTCGCATTTCTGTCATCAAAATCCCAAGATTTCTACAGCAACAAGTGATCAAACAAAATAGCACATAAATATTATATTAAATGTACTTAAACTTTAAAAATAATATTTTGAATTTTAGTATAAATACGAAGAAACTTTTTCCCCGCCCCGATATAAATCGCTACTCAGTTTTAAGATGTCGTTAAGTCTCGTAGTGTCACGGTCACTTTGGCTTAAAATCATCGAGGCAGCACAAGACTTAAGCGCATCTTAAAATTTAACAGTGTTCGAGTGTTTGGGCATTTATCTTCAATCGAACTCTCAGCGCAATATTAGAACTAAAACAATATTAAAATACATTGTTATAGAGTCAATAATACCGTATCTTATTAACTACTAGCATTTACATTACTTATTGATGTAGTAATTGATTATAACTAAATAATAGATTATTAATTGTCCTTATTTGATCTACGGAAAGTGTAAGACGGCATTTTAAGTGGGATTCTACTTGACTGTAAAATAATGTAACATTGATTCTTCAGATGTTTAAATATTATAAAATGTATTTTATCAATATTCACGGTAGCTCAGAGGTATAAAAGTTTTATTTCGCGTGTCATTCTTAACTAAATATAATGCATTTAATTTGCTTTTTATCAACTTTAAACATATTGAATACACACTTTTTTTCCCATAGTTCCTAAAAGTCTGCTGCTTGAAATTGCCTCGTTAATTGTAGGAAAGTCTTTTTGAATTTCAACGCCATACCTAGACTGGCGTTGAAATACAACTGTTCAGTGATGTCTCAGTGGTCGCGAGGGTGAAAACCGGCAGCGATCACCAAATGATTTTTTTTTTTTTTTATAGGATAAGGGTGACAAACGAGCACACAGTCCACCTGATGGTAAGTGCTTGCTGCGGCCCATAGACATCTACATCTATCCTCTCTTAGAAATCAAAATGTAGATGCGTTGTCACCCGTGAGGACTAAGATGGAATGCCTCATTTCCAGTAAAAAGGGCCTCCGGCCACCTGCACTCACCAAGCGAAACGCAGAGGTAAACCTCTACTTCACGCTGGTTTTCTGTGAGGTCGTGGTACCACCCCGGTTCGAGCCGGCCCATCCGTGCGACAGCAAAAGCTGCTGCCTGGCTCTACCACTGTTAAAATTTTAGATTAGAGGCACACTGAACCTAAATGTTAAGTTGGAGAGGTCTCGTCTCATGAAGTCAACGCTCCGTCCCCCTCGTGCTCTAATCCAAAGTCCCGAAACCTTTCAGTTCGAGTTACAAAACCGTTTTCAGTGCCTAGAAGACTGCAATAAAGTAGACGATATGAATGACAAACTCGTGGAAACTGTCCACACGGTCGGAGCTAAGTTCTGCAAGACCCGCCGCAGAAGAACACAAAAACTCTCCGATCACACTCTTAATCTCATGGCTGTTAGACGGGAGATGAGGCTACATTCTTCAACAGATTTGACAGCATACAGGTAACTGAACAGACAGATCTCCAAATGCATGCGGCGGGACTTACGCAATTTCAATACAGCTCGTATTGAAGAAGCGATCGAGCGGAACCAAGGCTCCAAAGTCTTTGCCAGAGATCTGTCTGCTAGAAAGAGACAACTTTCAAAGCTGAAGACCGAATGTGGCAGCATCGTTTCCGGGGCACCTGAGATTTTGAGTGAGATTGAGAGGTTCTATGGGCAGCTGTACACGACATCAATGGAGCCAATGGAGTCTTAGTCAAGTCAAGGCCCCAGGCGATGATGGAATTACAGCGGAGCTTCTGAAAGCGGGTGGAAAACCGGTACTTGAAGTCCTTCAGAAGGTCTTTAATTCCGTCCTCCATGGTGGCATTACACCGGAGGCGTGGAGCAGAAGTGCGGTGGTCTTTTTCTTCAAGAAAGGTGACAACGCTCTCTTGAAGAACTACAGACCGATTTCCCTTCTGAGCCGCGTCTACGTGCTGTTTTCGAGAGTCATTACGAATCGTCTCGCGCGCAGACTTTACGACTTCCAGCCTCCCGAACAAGCCGGTTTCCGAAAGGGCTTTTTCACCATAGACCACATACATACCCTTCGGCAAATTGTACAGAAGTCCGAAGAGTACAAATTACCACTATGTCTGGCGTATGTGGACTATGAGAAAGCCTTTGATTCCATCAAAATTTGGGCGGTGCTTCAGTCCCTTCAGCAGTGCCAAGTTGACTGTCGGTATATCGAAGTGCTGAAGTGTTTGTACAGTAGAGCTACGATGGCTGTCAGAGTACAGAACCAGAGTACGAAACCTATCCAATTGCAGAGAGGTGTAAGACAGGGTGATGTTATATCCCCGAAACTCTTCACCGCTGCATTGGAAGACGTTTTCAAGCTTCTGGACTGGAAAGGATACGGTATTAACATCAATGGCGAGTACATCACTCACCTTCGATTTGCCAACGATATAGTCCTTATGGCAGAATCGCTGGAGGACCTAAGCACTATGCTCAATGACCTGCATAGTGTCTCCCAACGGATAGGTCTTAAGATGAACATGGACAAAACAAAAATCATGTTTAACGTCCATATCAAACCTATGCCGGTAGTTGTTGGGAGCACTAAGCTCGAAGTTGTTGATGAGTATGTTTACCTGGGACAAATAGTCCGACTAGGTAAGTCCAACTTCGATCGAGAGGTCGACCGGATTCAACTCGGCTGGCCAGCGTTCGGGAAACTACGACACATCTTCTCGTTAGACATACCTCAAAACTTAAAAACGAAATTGTACAACCAGTGCGTGTTGCCAGTGATGACTTACGGATCTGAGACGTGGTCCTTCACTACTGGCCGTATGAGGAAGCTCAAGATCGCCCAGCGAGCTATGGAGAGGGCTATGCTCGGGGTTTCTCTGCGTGATAAACTTAGAAATGAGTATATCCGTTGTAGAACCAGAGTAATCGACATAGCCCAACGGATTAGTAAGCTGAAGTGGCAGTGGGCCAGCCATATAGCTCGAAGAACCGACAACCGATGGGGAAGAAAGGTTCTCGAGTGCAGCTTCGTACCGGTAGGCGAAGTGTAGGGCGACCCCCCACTAGATGGAGTGATGACCTGGTAAGACATGCAGGAAGTCGATGGATGCAGGTGGCTCAGGACCGTGCTTTGTGGCATTCTTTGGGGGAGGCCTATGTTCAGCAGTGGACTTGTGAAGGGCTGTAATGATGATGATGACTAGACTGGCGAATTTATATTTAATAAAATTTACACAAGCTAGGGAATCGTTCAATTACATTGTAATTGGTGTTTGAGTTTAATTTTCATAGGATAGGGTGACAAACAAGCACACAGTCCACCTGATGGTAAGTGGTTGTTGTGGCCCATAGAAATCTACAACTATCCTCAATAAAGAAACAAAATGCAGATGCGTTGTCACCCATGAGGACTAAGATGGAATGCCTCTTTTCCAGTAAAACAGGTCTCCGGTTCTCTACACTCACTATACGAAACACAGCAGTGTTAAGCTGCTCCTTCCGCGGTCGAGCCGACCCGTTCGTACTACAACTATACTACTAATATAGCTGCAGCATGGTTCTACCACATGCCGAAATAATATTTAATTATAATATTAATTTAACCCCTTACGTAGTTCCATAGCACATTTAATTGGTGCCGATTCCGGGTAAATTGCAAATTGAAATAATATACTTGTAGAGTTAAAGTCTAGTTATTTTTGGTAAGGTGACGAAAGAGCACACAGTCCACCTGATGCTAAGTGGATACTGTGGCAAATAACTCATAAATAATAGTATAAGTGGTAGTGATAGCCTTAGAGCCCTTGCAAACTACGGATTTTTATAGCTCTATAGTTCAGTCGTGTTGTGCTGCTAGTGGCAGTGGATTGCGAAGTGGCGGTGTAAGAATATCCGCTAACCTCTATCATACCGTATGTGTCGTAAGAGGCGACAGACGGAAACATATCAGGAGATGGGCAGCAGCATCTTCCTAATAACGACTATAAATAAAAAAAACTATGGCAATAACATAGACTTCCCAATAGATAGCCTCATAGGGGGCATCTATGAGGCTATCTATTGGGAAGGCTATGTTCAGCAGCGGACTTTGACAGGCTGTAATGATAACAGTGCTGCTAGTGCTTACACTGCGGCCCGTTTAAACTAAGCAGTCTGCTTTGTGGTGAGTGCTAGGCAACAGTCGGCCGACAGTTAATTGATTTTGAACAATTTGCTAGTTGATAAGCTGCTATTAAAAGGCTTGGCTTCCGGAAAGAGATATGTTTTTGATACGATTTGTTTTAACTCAAAATTAAGCTAATTTCAAATAGAAACAAATGTTATTAATTATTATGTCTCTGCTATAGTACTTATTTTCATTATCAGTAGAACACGCTTAAGTTTTTATATAGAGCTTGTTTTTTCAAATTTCTTCATCAAATTCACAAAAGATATTATGTGAAGTAGCGCCATTATGAAACAAATGCATGACCAGATTCTAGACTAGCTTCTATCGAATTGAAGCCTTTGGCTGAGTCGCGGAATGAACAGTCGTCAAGTGTGCTAGACCTCTTTAGGTCAACAGTGATTTAGCAGTCGGCTGATAGCCGACAGTTTAGTTTGAAGACAATCGTGTACTCCAACAAACTTATGAGTTTGCCGATAAATAATCGTTATAACGTACACCTTATATATATTATATATTGGTTAAGAACTCGATTAAACTATCAAACATAAAAACCTGCAAGAAACGAGGTTACTCCTTTTTAAAAGGCCGGCAACTTACCTGCAATTCCCCTGGTGTTATAGTTATATCTACATGTGTGGCGGTTGATATTTAACATCAGGTGAGCCGTATGCTTGTTTGACTTGCTTCTATAAAAAAAACGACTGATAAAAATTCTGTAGACTATGAAAACTCTTAAGCTCCCGTTCGAATGCTCATAAATGAAAAATTACAGTTGAGCCAAAACGAGTCTTGTTGTTATTTTCAGAGTAGTATTTGCATGCAGCATTTTCATATTAGATTTCGCATTCGACATATTCAGTGTAGTTTTTTCATTACTGTTAATAGAATCTTCGGGAATATAAAAGCAGTAAGTATAAAATACGATACAATTCTTAAAACAAGATTTCTCAATGGATAGACTAAGCTACTTTTTAATTAAAGAAAGCGATGTCTGAGTTAAAAGTTTTCAGACTTGTACAAATACGCTATAAACGTCTAATTGTTGCTGACTAGACAAGCGCTCGGCTACTGTTTTACTTGAGCATTCTCAATATACTAAATAACAGCGTACAATGATTCAAGGATGATAACAAAAGTTGTGAATAGAATAGGATAGACCAGAATAAAATATTTTTTATTCAATATAGATCACATGTGTAATTATTTACTTTACCACTGGTTCGAAAAAAACCCTGTCCTGGGAAGAAACCCAGTGGGACATTTTTTTAAAGTAAATTTTCCATTAATGTTTGTACAAACTATTTACAAAATTTATTTTAGAAACTGCTTGGAAGCGACCACCTCATTCCCAGGGGTTATTATCAACCATGTGTTCGTTTATATTATATTAACCTTTTTATACAGTTTCAGCTTAACAAAAGACATTTAAAACATTTAACAAAACATTTTTGAGAAACCGTAGCCTAAAATGTCATTAACAAAAAAATTTAAATAAAGTTAATTCAAAATTTGCAGAATTGTCATGACGTTCCTCAATTAATAACCACAAAAGAAACGAAATATGTTACTGTAATAATAACCGCCAATTATTTAAAAACATGGGGTCAATTAAGTTTTTTTGCTACTTTAGACATAATAGATGGCATGTATGTGACTTAACCTTGTGTATTGTCTCCTTTATGTTTTTTGTGTCTATTACGTAATTTCCTTTTGTATGAAGCTAAGCAAAATCACATTTCTACGCGAGACACTAGACTCCACTTATTTTAGAAAGGGTTCCTCCGCTGATTATCCCCTATAAGTTATGTACCCTCCTCAAAGAAATGCTACAAAACGCGGTTTTGAGCTACCTCTATCCATCAATGATGCATATCTCATCAGGTCATATCTTCTCTATAACTTCGCTTACCAGTACGAGGCTTCCACTGGAGATCCTTTCTTCTTCATCGATTGTATAATCTTCGAGCTATATGGCCAACCCATTACAATTTCAGTTTATTTTAGCCTAAATTACACTAACGCTACCTAGCCGAGTTTGATCCGTCGAATGAATTCTCTGTCGAAGTTAGGCCTATCTGGTATTTCCTATGTTAAACATAATTTTTCCTATGTAAACATCATCATCATCATTACAGCCTTTCATAAGTCCACTGCTGAACATAGGCCTCCCCCAAGGAATGCTACAAAGCACGGTCCTGAGCCACCTGCATCCATCGACTTCCTGCATGTCTTACCAGGTCATCACTCCATCTAGTGAGGGGTCGCCCTACACTTCGCCTACTGGTACGAGGCTGCAATCGAGAACCTTTCTTCCCCATCGGCTGTCGGTTCTTCGAGCTATATGGCTGGCCCACTGCCACTTCAGCTTACTAATCCGTTGGGCTATGTCGATTACTCTGGTTCTACTGCGGATATCCTCATTTCTAAGTTTATCACGCAGAAAAACCCCGAGCATAGCCCTCTCCATAGCTCGCTGAGCGACTTTGAGCTTCCTCATACGGCCAGCAGTGAAGGACCACGTCTCAGATCCGTAAGTCATCACTGGCAACACGCACTGGTTTTACAGTTTCGTTTTCAGGTTTTGAGGTATGTCTGACGAGATGTGTCGTAGTTTCCCGAACGCTGCCCAGCCGAGTTGAATCCGTCGGTTGACCTCTTGGTCGAAGTTGGACTTACCTAATCGGATTATTTGTCCCAGGTAAATATACTCGTCAACAACTTCGAGCTTAGTGTTCCCAACAACTACCGGCATAGGTGTGACATGGACGTTAAACATGATTTTTGTTTTGTCCATGTTCATCTTAAGACCTATCCGTTGGGAGAAACTATTGAGGTCATTGAGCATAGTGCTTAGGTCACCACTCATAGACAGAACGGGAGTCATATCACCTAGTATTGTTTATTGAGAATAGTGCTAAGGTCTTCCAACGATATTGACATAACGACTATATCAGCAATTCGAATGTTTGTTTTACTCGCAATCATTTTTTTAACGGTAAAGTTTAAAGTAATAAGTAATAGAAAATAGTGAAGAAAACTAATTTTAAAAAATCTCAAACATTCTGTCGTTTTTATCTTTTAAATTCAAAATACGTGGTATTGAATTCTTTTAACTGATTTTACTGTGTACGCACACACATTCGTAAGGGTCAATCGGTAGGCAAAAATGTTGTTGCCCATAAATCATCAAAACTTCATTTTGAGATAAGTTAAAAAATATAATATATATATAATAATAGCTCTGTAGTGTAAGATTAAGACACAATATAACAAATATGTTATAATATTATAATAACTATTTCATTATGTCTTAATCTAATGCAATCAGGTGTGAAGTCCAACATGCAAATGATTTGACATAAACACACAAGTAGAATTTGTATGAATCCACACATTTAGTCTTCGTTTCGTTCATCCGTGAAATTGCAGCATTATGTTATTGCCAAGTTATTGCATTTCGTGATTAGTGACGAGAAATGGAGACCCCTCTATTGGTATTAACATACAGTTTATGTTATCAGCTCAAGCTAATCGCAGCATGACATTAATTTCATTTTGTGTGATGTAAAATATTTTTTAAATTAATATTCTAAATTAAATGTTAGAATCAAAGTGTCGATATAATGAAAATGGAGTAAATTAAGGGTTCTCCTAAATGCGTAGATGTATGGATGTAACAGACGGAAGAGAGGTGTATCAGGACCGTCCAAATGGAAGTCCGTCTGCCTACCCCTCCAACTAGCAGGCGTGAGTTTATATAGTATGTGATGTTGTTATTTACTGCGTCACAACACACAACAAAAATCGCACATTCTAAATGACTAAGTAGAACCATACAATGCTATTTTTTGCAACATCATCGTAGACAGTTTTTTTTCGACTAAATTACATAGAATACGGTACACACAATCACATAAAGTACCGACCGACGCCATTCATAACCAAAGAGAATATAACCACTACGTTTATTCATAACAAAATCAAGTGATCAAAAACAAATGACATTTTTTACGGCTCTGGGTTCTAGCCCTTATGAGCCTGAAGTTACAATGTATAATTATCTTTGTGTACCTGGAAATTTTAAGACGAGCGCTTACCCTCAGAGTTAGATCCCTCTCATTAAAAGTAATTTTTTTGGTGTCATAAATTTTAAAAGTTTATTATTATTTAAATTGTTTAATTGAGCTAAGTTTTGTTACTTTGGTTATAAAATATTATAGCTATGCTTTGTTACCTACTATATTTAGTTTATTTAGAAAAAGTTACTTTTTCACGTGCTAGTGCCACTTAAAACTAAATTTTAGATATACATTGGTGTTGTCGGTTTTCCAATATCTTTAAAATATTTATTTAAATTTTTCAAAAATTCTGGTTTACTTACCATATTCTCCATCACCATTTAGCATGGGATAAATCATCACTGAAGTTAAAACGTGATTAATGATTTCATTGGTTTTGGCGAGAATCAATCACGGTTCGCTCGTTGACTTGGAAATTTTAAGAAGAGCGCTTACCCTCAGAGTTACAACCCTCTCATTAAAGTAATTTTTTTGGTTTCGTAAATTTTAAAAGTTTATTAATATTTAAATTCTAGCACCGCAGACTTTAACAAGTATAGTTTTCAATTCATTGAATTTTAGGGTTCCGAAGTTACACAACAAGGAACCCTTATAGATTCGCCATGTCCGTCCGTCAGCCCGTCCGTCCGTCCGTCCACGGTTTTGCTCAGAGATCATAGATGCTACAAATCTGTAATTTGGCATGATTATAGATATTAATTACTCCTAGAAAACTGTGAACTAAATCGTAAAAAATATTTTTATTTTGGGTAGGTACTTCCAGTACAAGTAAATGGAGGATGATTTTTTTTACCCATCTATTTCATCATGTGGGGTGTCGTTGGATAGGTCTTTCAAAAATATTGGGGATGTGGAACAACATCTTTTCGATTCAGATGTCTGTTTGCGAAATATTTAGCTTTTAAGTGATATTTTTCATTAGAGTCATGGGTCCACCCTCTCCCTCTACCAACTAAACCGCTATTTTTAGAAATGTTAAAAGTATAAACAATACTAGTATATATAATGGAGTTAAAAGGAAAACTATCACAGTTAAGTAGATTTAAGAAGTTAACGAGTAATAGTCGACCGATATCGATCGAGTCGACTTCATAGAAAATGAACTAAAACTAGCTGCATTAATAATTTTGTAAAGTTATTGTAAATCGTTAAAAAAATAATAATTTATTATTTCAAGCAAAAAATATAACTTAATTTCTATGATAAAAACACTTTGAGATACAGCTTAACATAAATAAATACAATTCAGTGAACATCTGTGTCTGAACTAGATAACTTAATATCTGTGTTTCAGACAGCAGCGCTCTTCCCTTTAAGTTTAAACATTTCACTGTATACAAAACAGATCACTTATTAATAAGTAATTTAAAGTTGTAGAGCATAGGTAAGCTTCCTTGTGTGTAGTATGACAGTGTGTGTATGTGTGTAGGAGGTTGAGTATAAAATTTAACGAGGTACATTAAGGGTTTCATTATAGTCCAGTTTATGAATATATTCAAATAGTTTCCTTTTGCACTCTCTAATATTTAAGCTTCGTATTTCCACAACTTTGCTGATTTTAGAATATAGATATGGATCCAAAAAGGTAAAATATTTATGTGCGAATTGATGTTTAAATGTTGGTCTACTGGGGTAAGTTATATCTCTGCGGCGCTTGGAAATGGCAATTGCATCAGAGCTTGTGTATTGTTTTATAATAGTGAGCAGGATTAACAGTTGGCGAACTGAAAGGACTTCACAAGATTGATACAGGATGTACGTAAGAAACAAATACGGTCGAAAAGTGCTTACTTTAACAATAGCTCTTTGAAGTATTTCAAGTGGTTTAATAGTCGTTTTTGGTGCACCTCCCCATACAGTAAGACCATAACCCACTATAGATTGTCCAAGAGCCAGGTAGACTTGTTTAACTAATTTAGGATCTGCCACATTCCTTATATTTTTAAAGACGTATATTAGATTTCTCAACCTCGCAGTAATTAAATTAACATGAGGTTGGAATGAAAGATTTTTATCTATAAGAATACCAAGATTTTTAACCATATTAGTAGCAGTCAGTGAAGGGCAATGGCATAAATCAACATTGCAGCAATCATTCGCAATCAAGGAAATCGAGGGAGTTGATGAGGTGGTTTTTACGCATAGAGAAAGGTATGAAGACGGTTTTTTCGGCGTTTAAAGTCAATACATTAAACTTTAACCAGTGACACACAGGATTAAAGCCCTCCTGCGCCATTCTATAAACATCCTCCCACTTGTCGGCTAAGAAGAAGACCGCAGTGTTATCTGCATAAGAGATAATTTTGCCACCTTCTAGACGAAGCTCACAAAGGTCGTTTAAATAGGCTAGAAAGAGAGTTGGCCCTAAAATACTACCTTGCGGCACACCATAAGTAATAGGTAGGTCATCACTAGTAATATCATCAATCTTGGTGCATTGACAGTGATTCGAAAGATAATCTTTAATTAAATTTAGCTGATTACCTCGAATTCCCAGCCTATCTAGTTTATTAAGTAGCATTGTCACCGAAATTGTGTCAAAGGCCTTTGCTAGGTCAACGAATATGCCTATTGTTTTTGTGCCAGCGTCAATATTCCTTACCACATGATCCACAAGTTCATGGACCCAATGACAAGTTGATTTGCCAGTTCTAAAACCAAATTGGTTATTTGAAAGTAAGTTATTTACTTCTAAGTATCTTATAATTCTACTATTGATAATGCGTTCCAAGAGCTTGGAGACAGAAGGCAGGATAGAGATCGGCCTGTAATTTGATACATGATTTTTATCGGCAGTTTTATAAATAGGTAATATTACTGATCTCTTTAAGACCGTGGGAAAAGTGCCTTCATGTAAACATAGGTTAAAATTGTAAGTTAACACAGGAACTAAGGTGTGTCTGTTCTCCTTTAAGATGTAGTTAAGGATAGAATCTCAACCTACTACACAGACACTTTTAAGGTCCAAAATTAAGTGCTCCACTTCATCCTCATTAGTGTCCAACAAAACAAAAGACTGTAAAGACCTGTGAGACTGCATTGAGAAAACATTAATGTGTGATGGATTCTTACAAGCTATAGTCTTCTCAACCAAGGTCTTGCCAACCGAAACGAAGAACTCATTACCATTATCCACAGATTTTATCGGAAAAGCCCTGTTTATTAACTCCGTAGCTGTATTTTTTATTTTGGATGTGTTTGTGATGTTTTTTATTGCATTCCAAAGTTTTTTATTGTCTTACCTGCTGTTTTTATAAGGTTAGTTTCGTACACTATTTTAAGTTTTTTAATTACAGTAATTACAGTAGTTTCTGTATCTTGTGTATATTAGCTTAATAGTTTTATTGTCTGGAGACTGTCTCACTTTTTTATGGAGATTATCCCGATGTTTCATACAACGCAACAAGCCACGACTTAAGTATATGCATTGCTACTATTAGCTTTACTTTTTCATTTGAGGAATAAATAATGTACTATAATTAAAATCAAAAACATTTCAATCTTTTTTGAATACTACTCCCTATAAGACTGATTTGAAAATAAGTCCTTCAGATACGATCTTCCGATTTGGGCCCATTTTTAAACGTTACAGCGGTCAAACCGCGAACTCAGTTATTATGCTCATTGTCAAGGAAGCCCACGTATTGTGACGGGCAACTACGGAACCCTACCTCTACATTGTGCGTGGCCCGACACACACTAAGCTAATGATAGAGTGGTAAACATTAAAGTAATTAACATTTATCAATTAAATGTGATGAAATTGTAAAGAATTTTATCTCAAAGTGCACTTAACACTCTGTAATCTACACGGAATAACCTGATAGCAATAGACATTTTTGAGAAGAAAGGTTGCTTAGGTTATCGGTCTTAATGGCTTTAATATCTAAGATATGAATCTATGATTCGACGGCTTGCTTGCCGCCTGTGCGATTTATTATGAAATTTGCGCGTCAGTTATTTTTTGGTCATATTTCATGTGCAAATCATTAATTGTTACAAATGACAAACTAGAATGCTGTGCAAGCTCCATGGAGGGATAAAAAATAAACTATACTCCTTTTTGTGAGCCTTAGGTATAAATATAACTTTGACAACTATCTACCGTTATATAACGTGTGTGATTCAAGATTTGCTTTGAAGATTTTTACTGGACATAAAAGAAGGATATTTGCATGAGAAGTTCTTCATTTTCACCGTTTGTAAATATGGTTTAAATTAAATATATATATTTATATAATAATATATTATATAATATAATATGTTTATATTAAATTATTATATTTATTTTATATCAAATTAAAATCATCGCGCATGCGCGACTACTACTACCGCGCATGCGCGAAGACATAGAGTAGGACACAATTTTTGTTTGGAATGGCTTCTCTAGTACGTAGTACGTATAACTCAATGTTTAAAGGCGTCACAATTTCACTGCAACAGATTTTGCCTTATTATATTTGCAGCCTTGCATTATATTTGCAGAATTCAAGGCAGATGTAACCACTAGTAAATCCAATGTTTCTGTTTTACTAGCAGTAAAAATATCACGAGGCTTCCTAAGAAGCCAGATTAAATCAGGTAAAGCTTTCGATAGCATTTTTGTACTCTTGCACGGCGATGCAAACATTCAAAATCCTCGCATAGTTTCCTCCGTGATGCCCTCTTAGCTTTCTGTTAACCTCTTTATTGCATTCAGATTGGGCTTCACTTTAAGGATCACACTCTGTTTTAGCCCTATTATTTTGAGCTTAACAATTCTTTTACAGATTTCTACAGTCAAAGTTTCTATCGTTTTTACCTTTAGGCCTTCTTTTAGATCTTTTTTTAATTTAGGCCTTCAATTTTTTGAAGCGTCGGTAGCCCAATGGCAGGGCGCAGACCGCGAACTCGAAAGGTCATGGGTTCGAATCCGCCATTCGAATACTGTCGTGAACCACTTCTAACACAAGCATTTTAAACTTACCAGAAGTGTTTAAAGGAAATATTAGTAATGTTTAATAGCATTACTAGTAACTTTTATTAAAAAAATTGTATCAAACTGATTAGGAATAGTTTCCGAATTCTTCCTTAGTTTATTTCTGTATGTATCCGTTTCATTTCAGATCATTTTCACTAGTTTAATTTGGTCCCGGGTAGTTTCATAGATCAGTGATGCTCCTATCTCAAACTTAATATCTTTGAGGTCAGACATCGAGTTCTTCCTACTAACTTGCCAGGCAGCTATCCGCCTGACTATATTTTAACAAAAAAGTTTACGTCTGAAAATTCTCGTTACAAAGGTTGGTTTAGACGCTCAGTTTAATCTTACTAAGTGATTAGAGTTGAGAAAATCATAAAGTAACTTATATAACTCAAAAAGTAAATCACATCTTTCTAGCCAAGCCAAGCTATTAGCATCGCTTTCCAACACTCGTTCTGCGTTGTTATCGGGCGTAATCCGTCACTAGCTGTAAATCATAAACAGGATCTGAGTAAATGATTACTATGGCCACCTGCCCATCCCTTAAGATTTATACGGAACCAAGACTCCAAAATCCTTGCCAGAAATCTGACAGCCAACTGTCGAAGCTGAAAACCGTGTGTGACAGCATTGTTTCCGGGATACCTAAGATTTTGAGTGAGATTGAAAGGTTCTAGAGCAGCTGTACACGTCATACGTTAGAGTGTGTGAGAAACTCTTTAACAAATGAAAACGGTAAAGTCCCAGGCGAGTATGGAATTACAGCGGAGCTTTTAAAAGCGAGTGGAAAACCGGTACTTGAAGCCCTTCAGAAGCTCTTTAATTCCGTTATCCATGATGGGACTACTCCGGAGGCGTAGAGCAAAGGTGCGTTGGTCTTTTTTTTTCAAGAAAGGCGACAGCGCTCTCTTAAATAATTACAGACCGATTTCCCTTCTGAGCCGCGTCTACGTGCTGTTTACGAGAGTCGCATGCAGATTCCACGACTTCCAGCCTCCAGCCGGTGAACAAGCCGGTTTCCGAAAAGAATTTACCATAGACCACATACATACCCTACGGGAAATTGTACAGAAAGCTTAAGAGTACAATCCGCCACTATCAGAAAGCCTTTGATTCCGTCGAAATTTGGGCGGTGCTGCAGTCCCTTCAGTGGTTCCAAGTTATCTGTCAGTATATTTATTTATTTATTTAAAAAGGTACACCAACAGTACATGTATACATATTATAAAAGTTACATTTTTAAAGCACAATTCCTTATACATATACCTATTATAGGCGTACACAACGTTGACAGGAGATATCAAATAACAACACAATATTAATCTAAAAAATTGAAAACAATAAAATAATAAAATTCACCAAAGCAAAACTAAAAACATAACTGAGAACAAATGCCTGTTCACAAAAGGCCGGCCAGTTTTCGTTTAAATTTAAACAACGAGTCGTGGAAAATGTCTAATGTTTCTATATTCATCTCGTTGTACTGTGCACAACATCTGGCAAGAGGAGAATAGCGTCCAAGGTTAGTCCTTGCAAAAACAACAAATCATGGTCTCTTCGACGGCTACGCAACGAGTTCATTTTAAAAAAGGCAAGACGATGCTCATATGGTGACCGGTGTGACACGCCCTGCGAAATAAATACCAAATGCCTAGTGAACACACGCTGAATACCCTCCAAGCGTTGAGAGTGAACAGCATATACAGGGTTCCATGCCACGCTAGCGTACTCTAAGTCACTTCGGACCAAAGCATTGTATCATATTTTATGGGTGCAATTTAAACGGAAACCCGCAGTACTTCGCCTAAGAAAACCTAAGAAGGAGGGACTAAAGGTATATTGAAGTGTTTACACAGTAGAGCTACGATGGCTATCCGCGTAAACAATCAGAGTACGAAACCTATCTTACTGCAGAGAGGTGTAAGACAGAGTGACATTATATCCCCGAAAATTTTCACCGCTGCGTTGAAAGATGTTTTCAAACTACTGGACTGGAAAGGATACGGTATAAACATCAATGGCGAGTACATCACTCACCTTCGATTTGCCGACGATATAGTCCTTATGGCAGAATTGCTGGAGGATCTAAGCACTATGATCAATGATCTCTATAGTGTTCCCAACATCGGTTGGCCTATCCAGGCCTTAAGATGAACATGGAAAAAACAAAGATCATGTTTAATATCCATGCCACACCTATGCCGGTAGTTATTTGATAGGACTAATCTGGAAGTTGTTGACGAGTATATTTTACCTGGGACAAATAGTCCGACTAGGTAAGTCCAACATCCGAGATGTTAATCGACGGATTTAAATCGGCTGGACAGAGTTCTGGAAATTATGATGCATCTTCTCGTCAGGTATACCTCAAAACCTGAAAACGAGAACGCTTATGATAAACTTAGAAATGAGAATATCCGCAGTAGAACGAGAGTGACCGACATAGCGCAATGGATTAGTAAGCTTAAGTGGCAATGGGCCGGCCTTATAGCTCGAAAAACCGACAACCGATAGGAAATAAAGGTTCTCGAATAGCAGGCTCGTACCTGTGGCAAAGTGTAGGGCGAACCCCATTAGATGGAGTAACGACCTGGGTAAACATGCAGGAAGTCGATGGATGCGGGCGTGTCAGGACCGTGCTTTGTGGCATTCCTTGGAGGAGGTCTTTGTTCAGCAGCCGACTTGTGAAGGACTGTAATGAAGATGATAAGAGATAATAACATCACTTGGTCATAGATTTAGGTGCTTATGGGCCAAGCTCAGACTTGCTTGCGTGTACTGTGCGCTTGTTTTGTGCCCTTCTATAAAAATATTTTAACCGTTGAATATATATAATAAAAGTTGAATTTATAAAAACTCGTGATGAAAGACAAAAACAACAACGTTTTATAATATTTGCAATCCTATATACACCGTTTTTGTCAAAAATTTATAAAAAGCTATAGTATTTATAACAATAAATCTTCACAGCTTTAATTTATTAAGGCATGAAATGAATGATCCTGTCAGTGCTAAATGAGCCGTAAAGTTACGATTGAAGAGTTTTGACTCTTTTTGAACTAATTAAGCCATATTTACGTCATTTAGAAGTTCATAAAAGCAGTAATAAACTTTTTTGTCTGTAATTAAATTAAACGTTGCAAAAACATTATAAGAATATTATTGACTTTATCTTTGTTAAATAACTTAGCTCCACACAAAATAAATTCGTACGGTAGTCTCAAGTAAAAATCTCGTGAAATAATAATTTTGAGTGATGAAATGGGTGTTCAATTTGATTATCCGTTAGTTTACAGCGTACTGTAAAATTCCAAGATAATTTATTTGAAGAGGGGGGGGGGGGGGGGGGGGTAAATTTTCGTCAAAGTAAAAGCAGTTTCGAGTCACCTCAAAGCCGTGGACAACTTATATTTAGATTTACTTATACATACATATACATATATATATATATATATATATATATATGTAGAAAGTGTAATTGAGTATAGTACAGAGGCTAATTTTGTAGTTAGGAATAATAATTCATTCGTTTACACGAATTAATTATCCAACGAGTCGAGGATAAACTAGTATCGGAATACGACAAGCGTACCGTTCCACGTCAGAGCCAAGACTGTCTTAACGGTGGCCGCTCCGTCCGTTTTATACAAGCAGGACGGGCGGCACCGCAGGTGCAATGCCGCAGGTGTGCGGTACACGTGTCTTTTATAAGAATTCTGTCTAGCTAGACTGACGCCGTCGCATCTGCAACGGTGCAGGTGCCGTCACGGCCATGCTGACATGCGTGCGTCCTCGCACGCGCTCCATCACAATTTTAGTTATCTGTAGACAAAAAAACATCGTTCGACTATCCTGATATAACAGCGTCTGGTCCGGTCTATATTGACCCTTCAGACTTGGGTGACAATCAGTTTTGATCCGGCAGTAAGCCCTACAAAACTTTAATCAACTTTATGCGCGATCGGAATGATTAGTATCTAGCTTTTCTATTTTCTCTATTTTTTTTCAAGTACTGTTTTCGCTAGTCCGGAATCACTATTCTCTATAGCCATATCATTGGACCGGCACAAAGCCCTGCAATGATAGTAAGAACTATTTTTTTTTCTTACTCTCTTTTTTTCAAGTACTATTTGCTAGTCCGGAATCACTATTCCCTGTAGCTATATCATTGGACCGGCAAACGCCCTGCAATGATAGTAAGAACCACTTTTTTTTCTTACTCTCGTTTTTTTCAATTCAATATAGAACAGGTACAGACCAACCATACCGCAAACATGTATCTGTCACAATCACACAAAAGTGTATCGTGAGGGACGTAGTGACATAATAACACCTAAGTATGTAAACCAACAGCAACACGACACATCCCAATGCAGCATAGACCAGCCTTCCTGCAACTCCTGTTCCTTTCCTGCACAAGAATAATTACTTCGCTAGAGTGTTGCAACGTCTCTAGTATTTTCTAGATGCACAGACACGGCTACCTCTGACTGTCGCACGTCCTCGTGCGGTTGACAGTGAACAGCATACGGTCTATCAGTTATCACTACCTGCTAACAGACAGACTCTTGTTAAATATTACAACAATCTACCATCCCAGACTTCATTTAAGTCATGGAAGCGCCGATATGGTTACCTCCAGGCAAACGCACTCCAGCTTTCCGTTCTGCTGCGTTTGTGTCACATTCGCGCCAGTGAGCCGTCGCGCCGTACTAGCGCTAGCGAATCGTCGTACTGCTTTGCAAAATTAAAAGAAATCGAGATAAATGTATTGCTAACCATGGAATTCCGAGCTTCCAAAATTCATCACATATTCTCTTAAGAAACGGCAACTGTATGACATTTGAAAACATTGCAAAAAAAAACAGAAACTATGTGTAGAGGCAAATACCACAACATATTTCAAAGGGAAGAAGGCAACTGCGCAAAATCTACGAAAGCAGATCAAGCCTCAGGACGTTCATTTACAGCACCAAAGTACCATGTGTTCGGCGGCCGCTTGAATTGCCTTGCCGTAAGATCTGCCGATAAGTTGCAGACTGTAGCGGTGTAGGCTCAATTTTACCAGCGCTCGGCCGTACCTGACCATGTTCGATTAGCTGTCACAACATCTTCCTCATTGATCATTGTTGTAGACACTTCTACGAATCTCTCGACATGAAACCCCAATCTTGTCCACGACACAATATTCGGAGCAAACTGCAACACTGATCAACACATTAGAACACAAAAATGTCACTTATTATTTTCAATTCCTAGCGTGTTAAAGTTAATCCTTTATTTTGGTACATCCCTTAAACGTTTTGAACTTCAAAATATAGCAAACGATAATCATGTTTCGCGTGAACTATCAAATTACAACATATCTTGAAGAAGTTAATTAGAAAGCCTCCAACTTCTTTCGACATTTGTTAACATATTTAGTTAGATCAAGAAATAATGAAAATACTTGCGGGATACTTTTAATACAAATCGAACAAATTAAAAAAAATTGGCATAAATAATTTCACTTTATCTTTCCTCTACACTTTAATGATACGAAAATATCGTAAGTAGCATAGCAAATTTCATTACGGTTTTAACATAAAAACAGATTCAGTAATGCGGAATGCATTACAGTCTTCCACAAATGTAATAATCCTCATACTATTCGAAGATTAAATGTGGGCAAAAATGGGGACTTTATCCTCTTCTGATGTAGAAAGGGTAATTGAGTATAGTACAGAGGCTAATTTTGTAGTTAGGAATAATAATTCATTCGTTTACACGAATTAATTATCCAACGAGTCGAGGATAAACTAGTATCGGAATACGACAAGCGTACCGTTCCACGTCAGAGCCAAGACTGTCTTAACGGTGGCCGCTCCGTCCGTTTTATACAAGCAGGACGGGCGGCACCGCAGGTGTAATGCCGCAGGTGTGCGGTACACGTGTCTTTTATAAGAATTCTGTCTAGCTAGACTGACGCCGTCGCATCTGCAACGGTGCAGGTGCCGTCATATATATATATACTGCTCCTATTTTCAAAAGAGTTACTCATCCACCACGATATGATATGTGTGTGACGGGCTTCACATTTTCTCGGAATATTTTATTTCTAAGATATTCAGGTTTCACCACAATTTTTCCTTTACTGCCGAGCATGTGGTAAATCTGCAGTTAAAATTGCAATTAAACATATCACTGATACCGACGGGGATACAAAGGCGTCATTATTGCGTCAATATTCTGTACATTTATTATTATAATTTTTAAATGAAGCTTTAAACTTGTTCCACAGACACAATGTACTACAAAATGCCGCCAGTATTTCAAATTGAAGATTACGCACCGTGTATGAGTGAACCGGATGGCGTCTACTGTATGACGAAATTCGCACTTGTTTCAGACACTTATAGTGACCTTTTAAATATGATTCAGGTAAGTATTTTATAATTATCATAATATGTGTGATTTTGTATAAATGTGTATATATATATATATATATATATATATATATATATATATATATATGTATATATATCTTGCGTAGTAATCTTGTAGTAATCTTGCGTCCTACATGGGTGAAATTACTGATGATGTTGCGTCCGACCGACTTTTTGCGTCCAGTATACGGACGCAGGATTGACCCACCCTGATAATCAGCCAACAAACTTCATATTAGCGGTAAACCATCTGGGCCAAAAATTGGCATGGACGTTATTTTATCATTGCAATGAATTTCGGCAAATATTTAGGTTCAGCGACTTGCCTCACTACATTTGTAGGTCGCTACTTCTCGGCGTATATCGGCGCTGTGTATATTCAACTTTTTTCTCCATCTTTTACTCCGCGTAACTTGCTACTGTATATTGTAAAGATTTTTAAAGTTTTTCAACTCAAATCGTTCATTTATCTACTTCCGCAAAGTGAGTTCCTGATATGGGCTGTACGGGGAAGTAAATATGAAAGGGGGCGGGAGGCTCTGACGAGTCGCGCTTGGGCACGTGGCGAATATTAATTTGTTTATTAGCTAATCGTCGCTGATCGTTTATTTGGAGTCCGTTTGGAGCGGGCGCTGCTTAATCGTAAAAGTGAAATGAGAATTAAGACAAAGTCTTGTGTTTTCTTAATATTTGTGTCAATTGTAGATTATCAGTAAATTTACAATTGAAACAAATATTAAGAAAGCACCAGACGATGTCATAATTCTCATTTCACTTTTTGTACTGATTTTATTAAAAAAAATAAACAAAAACAATATTTGATAAAAACCTATGTATTTTTTTCAAAATGCGTTGTCACACATAAGTAGGTTCCTATAAGAACAAAAATAATAGAAAAAAAATATCTTGCAACTCCTCAAGCTCCTCCTCAGATTTAAGCTACCCGAAATTTTGATGAAATAGGGAAATAGCTTGTATGTAACCAAGGTAGGCCCAAGGTCGCAAATTGGGAGCAGGAGACGTGCAGAGAGCCAAGCGTAAAAGCGGTTTTAACAGTGGTAGAGCCAGGCGGCAGCTTTTGCTGCCGCGTCAACTCGAACCGGGGTGGTACATGAACTTATAGACTACCAGCGTGAAGTAGAAGTTCACTTCTGCATTTCACCTGGTAAAAAAAAGTGGATGAAGGTCCAATTCCCCACCCCCCTTAACATGGTAGCGGAGTTAAATAAAACACTACCCCAGGAGGGTACCAGATCCTTTTGTGACGGAGATCCCTCGCTGAGCATCCACTGTTTTCAACGCCTCGGCAGTTTTAAAGGTATGGACCTGTCCATCCTATGGCTGCGCGTATACCGCGAAAAACATCTCCGCGTCTACGGGTACCTCTATAGATTCCACATAAATAATGCCTACACAGATCGACTCCTCGACCACGACCAAATCCTGGAGACGCCGTGCTACAACAAGTCCCATCTGGAGAGATCTTGATCCTGGGTAATTTTAACGCCCACCACTTGATTGTTTCCCGTTTAACCGATCATAGATGTGTTTATGACTTTGCTTTGGCATATGGTCTCACACATCTGGTTACTTCGCCTACGCGGATCCCAGACGTGGAGGATCATGCACCTTCCTTGTTACATCTTCTGCCGACCTTCATCCGGACGGATATGGGTGTTCGTGGATGCTCCTCTTGGCTCTTCGGACCATTATCTTATCTAGAGGACTCACGCTACCTAGCGGTTGCCGCCGTGTTAAGCACTATAGGTTGGCCGATTGGGACAGGATGCGGTCTTTTTTTTGCATCCTACCCTTGGGTTTGGGTATGATTTTTGCCGGATGATCCCAGCGTTGTTGTTGATGTGGTAGTTCACGGAATGGAACTTTTTATTCCATTATCTGTGGTGCCTATCAGAGGCAGAACTCGGTCATGGCTTATTCACTCCTGTAAAAGCGCATCACACCAAATGAATTTTGTTTCTTATGCAGAAATGCTACTGGGCCTGGCGTGACGCATCAACGTCTCTGGATGCAAACACAAGTGTTCTTAAAAAGAAGTATAATTACGCCTCCAGTTCCTTCAAAAGTGTCATTGGCAAATCAAAGTCAGAGCGCATCGGCAGTATTGGCGAGAAACTAGTTCGACTTCTGGTTCATGGTTTCTCGCCAAGACCATCCAAGAGAACTTCTGTCAGCCATCTCTACCATCTCTGCACAAGGAGGACGACTCACTGGCCCATACCGCGAAGGAGAAAGCCAATCTGTCAAGCTCTCTCTTTGCATCCAACTCGAATCTCGATGACGGGGGGAAACACGACGCCGATCATCCCGCGATGTGATTGCTCTATGCAGGATGTAGTGTTTACACTGCGCTCGGTGCACAAATCACTTCTTTCTTTGTACCTTCACAAGTCGTGTGGTAACTTCACAAGTGGGCCTGATATAGCCACTCCCGTTGTGCTGAAGACGTGTTCTTTGGAGTTGTAACTGGTTTTACGCGTCTTTTCCGTTACTCCTACTCCCTAGGCTTCGTAATGAATTCATGGAAGATATCTTTAGACCACCTGATCCCTAAAAATGGCGACCACTTCAACCCGTCTAACTGCAGGCCTATCGCCATCATCTCCTTGTTCTCCAAAATAATGGAATCCATTATAACCTGCAAGCTTATGAGATATCTTGAGGCTTCAGCTGGTGATCTTCTGGTCTACCTGACCCATAGATGGGCGGAGGCAGTAGAATCCAATGGCAGGGCATTGATCGTTAGTTTGGACATTGCGAGGGCCTTTAATCGGGCTTAGCACACAGTGCTTATTTAGAAGCTCCCTCCCTATGGGCTTCACGAGAAATTGTGCAATTGGATCACCAGCTTTCTTGTAGGTCGGAGCATCAAGGCCGTAATAGACGGTGCATGCTCCAATTACTAGGGTGACACTGAAAGTTCTTAGAAAATCAAAAACTGAACAAACTAGCAAGTTGTTAGTTTTATATTTTTTCGAAATAGTGTCCATTTACATCAATACATCGCTGTATCCGATGGAACCACTGAGAAAAGTACTTTGCCCACTCGTCCGTAGGGGTCCGAATTTTAGTTGGCAACTCCTCTGAAGGAAACACTCAGGCAGCAGACTGTCTCTTAGTTTCAGGATCATAATTATAAATCCAGCTTTCGTCACCGGTAAGTATGCCGAACACAGCATTTGAGTCACCTCCGTTAAATCTTTGAACCACTTCACGACACCAATTAACACGACGGAGTTTTTGGGCATCTGTCAAATTATGAGCTATCAACCGGGCACAAAGCTTCCTGACCGCTAAATGTTCATGGAGGATTTTGTGCACTTGACTCATACCGATGCCTAAGCTTGTCTAAATCTGCTGATAAGTCTCTCTTTTGTCGGTCTCTGTCATATGCCGCACAACACTGATGTTATCTTCAGTCGTCGCCGTAGAAGACCATGCCTCACGCAAATCATCGGTGAGATTAGTGCGACCACGTTTAAACTCATTAAACCGATTGTAAACAGTGGTACAAAATGGTGCTTCATCGTGAAAGGCCAATCGAAGTCTATCATAACTTTTTTGTTGACTTAAAAGACATCCCAATTCATAAAAAGTCATTGTATGAAAATATTATCGCATTATATTGATGCTGAAGTGACAAAGACAATTTTTAATTTGCCGCCAAATAGAAAACAAATGACAAATTAATAAAATACATACACAATAACATTGGCAAAGAGTTCCATTTTCAAAATTTTAACTTATTTTTTAATCAAGTGGCCACTTCTAAAAACTCAGTGTCGCCCGCGTACAAGCGTATTAACGCTGATGTTCCACAAGGCTGTGAGCTAGCACCAATGCCATTATTTTTGCACATAAATGATATGTTACAAACCGGTAACATTTATTGCTACGCGGATGACAGCACTGGTTATGTTTTATACACCGGCGGCCCCAATATTTCTCAGAAAAACGTCGCCAAGTACCGGGACAAACTTGTGTCTAAAGTTGAGAATTCGTTGAACAAAAGCTCGGATTGGTAACGATTAAATTTAGTCCAGTTCAATCCCTAGAAGATACAAGTTTGCGTGTTTATCATTAAAAAGAACCCTTTTGTCGTATCAGTTTTAGGGCACTCCTCTTGTTGCCTCAGCCAGTATCCGAATCCTCGGCGTCGATATATCGAATAACTGCAGGGAAGAGAAGGCCAATATGGCCTCGATTCTTCTCTTCAAAAAGCTTGGCGGGCTCAACAGAGCGTGACAGCATTTCACATCGGCCCACTGCCTGCAACTTTACTAGGCGCAGGTTTGGCCTCACATGGAATATTGTTACCATCTCTGGGCCGGGGCTCCCCAGTAACAGCTTCTTCTATTTGATCGTATCCAGCACAGAGTGGTTCGAATTGTCGGTGACCGAGGTCTTTCTGATCGCCTTGACTCACTGGTACTACGAAGAGATGTTGTATGTTTTTGCCTATTTTTTTCGCTTTTACCACGGGGAGTGTTATGAAGAATTGTTCGGACTTATTGCAGCCGCTCAATTCACCACCGCACATCGCGACAAAACTCGCGATACCATCCATACCATCTGGATGTTTGGCGGTTCACCACTGTGCGACTTACCAGAAGTATTTTTTTCTTCCTCGCACAACTTCCTTGTGGAATCGACTACCACCAACGATTTTTCCGAACCGATACAACTTCGGATCCTTTAAGAAAAGAGCCTTCTTTTTTATTAAATGACCATTAACGCACCTGAGATTCCTTTAGCGTTGCAGAAGTTCACGGGCAGCAGTGAAAACTTACCATCAGGCGCATGTTCGTTTGCCCACTACTCTATAAAAAGATAACAAAGATTTCTTCGCAAGGAATCTGACTCTCGACAATTGATCAAGTATAACAGTTGCACTACGAAAACTTCTATGATTTCATACGGGATAGGGACAGTCTCAAGGTCAACGAATTAAGTGAAGAAAACAATTATACCATTTACGGAATATACAGAGTGCCACATCATTTCCGTCAGGAACAGACGTATGAAGTGAGCAAATCATACAAACTATATACGAAATATACAGAGAGTCACATCATTTCTGTCATGAACAGACGCATGAAGTGAGCAAAACATACATATACGGAGTATAAAGTGTGCCACATGCTTTTATCATGAACGGACGTCCTAAATGAGCAAGAATTATTCAAAATTGAGTATCGTCTTGTCCAATAAAAATGAAATTCCTATTCTGCTATGTTATTAGTTTACAGAAAAACTAACAATATTCACTCTCTAAACATTTGAAATTCTACCAGAAATAGAAGATACAATAAGTATCTATCGTAAAAAGGCAAAAAGTCGTCTGCGATGTAAATGTCTATATATATATATATATATATATATATATATATATATATATATATTTAAGTAAAATTTTCAAGGGAGACAGAGGTACTTTTACCTAATAAAGACATGCAATGTTAAAAAACTATCTGCCAATAATTCTGTAATTTTGTAATGAAATGCCTACTTTTACACATTAACGGCTATAGTTCAGTAATGAAGTTAAGTACATGGTATGCTAATGTTTTAGAATCCTCATGATGTAGGTAAACTTTTTAAATGGTTGGCCACACAGATCCCATAAGTTTTTTTTTCACCACAGGTGCTCAAACTTAGCAGATAAATAAAGTTAAAATTTAAACTTACGTTTAGTGCCGTCGTGTAAAATACTACCCATAGTAGTTAAAAACTTTTAAGGGTAATTAAAATTAAAATCATTATTAGGGAACACATTAAAAGAAAAAAAATCTATCTAGGCATTAAACTGTGGACGTGATGACCACAAATGTGAGCAGAAGTACGAATTTTCGGAATTTTATAAAACATGGCGTAGAGCGCGACCCGTTCGGGGTAGAATTTTTTTTAGGGAACCGAGGCCACCTCCTCCCCGCCCAAACACGTCCATACCAGATTATCCACCATTACTGGGACAGCCTGTTATATTATATATGTGTATATATTATAAACCACAAACCATAAAAAAGGTGATAGGAAGAAATAATTAAGAGACAGGAACAATAAGGTGGTCTTATCGCTAAAAAGCGACCTCTTTGCTTGACTACTTACTCCTTTTATTGATCTTTACCATTAGTGATACATACAGTGGTCTTCAAAGGTTTTTAATGAGTGTGAACTTGGAGAGTAAAGGAGACAACACATCACCTTGAGGCACTCGCGCTAGTAATTCACACCAGGATGAAAACTTATCTTCGGTACGAATACGATACCATATACAAGAATGCAACAAACTCTATTGAGTTTGTTGCATTCTTGTATATTATTATATTTATAATAGATATAATAATATATAAATATATAATATATAAATATGTTAATATTATTATATTTCAAAATAACTAATAAGTATTGATTGTATTAAAAATGAAATCATACCAACACTTTCAAAGCTTTCAATATCCATACCTCGTTGAATATTGTCAGTAACTTTAAGTTTTAGTAGACCTGTAGACGTAACCGATTGGAAAATGGATTTGAGAGAATTTAAAAGGCCAGTTTTAATTTGCTATGGATTAATTTAGTAAAAAAATACTCAGTATTTCTAGGACCTTGACAGAAACGGGAGAGATAGATATGGAACGAAAATCACTAAAATGTAAGACATTACCCTTTCTCGACAGAGAAATTACCTGTACACTTTTCCAAGCTTCGGGGAATTTACATGTGGAGATAGATTTATTCGGGGTGAGGATAGGAGTAAATTAATGGATTGATAAGATCTAATACTGCTAGCACCAACACCATTGTACGGGATGGATAATTTTATTTAAATTTACAGTTAGCGAAAGGGGGTAAAATTAGGCGTTGGAAAATAAAGAGTTGGCATGCATTAAAGAAGGAATAGCGATCAGTGTGCGATCTAAGCTGTATATTGTACTAGAAGAGGTTATTGTCCCGTCTGAAAATTACAATTCCTACCAATTTAAAAAAATCGGTTTAAACCATACCGCATCGAGTTGATACATGGCATTTATATCATCAGTAGGACAATTTGAAGAGAATCACATCAAAAAATTGTGGTGGAATAGTTTTCGGTATTCATGAGCCGTTTCTTTTTAGACCAAATAAAGACTGATAAAGAGGTGATAAATAGTAACTATACAGGGTTATTTTGCAATAACCAGTCAAATTTACAGAGAAGGTTCAGAATAAGTAACGTAGGCAAATGGTGAAGAAAATATAATTAAAAAAAATGACAAACATTCTGTCCTTTTTATCTTTTAAATTGAAAATGCGTGATGCATTATTTTGACTGATTTTACTGCGGACGCACACATTCGTAAGGGTCGATCGGCAGGCAAAAACGTTGTTGTTGCCCATAAATCACATTCAATTTGGGATAATTTCAAATAAAAGTAGAAGCTTATTTACTCGTATTTTCAAAAACTTCAAAAACGGTATATCAATATTTATACTACTTATATAGTACTTAAGGTTAAAACTTTGCTACTCTTTGAAAAATAACCCTTTATAAACAACATCAACTGTCATCTCTGACAATTAATAGAATATCGATACTTATTACTCAATTTAATAGAATCAAGTGTTCTTTTGCAGAATTTCATTAGAATAAAATTAATAAGCTAACATCGCGTTAAAATAAAAACAATATATTACATATTTTACTTTTAATTTATCCTTAAATATGCATGCATTATATTAATATACGTGCGTTTTGAGTACATTGTAATTGTTACAAAATCACAAATGAATTAAACAATGAAATAGGAAGTCTTATGAAAAAGAATAAAAGTTAAGTTCCTCTTTTTAAATAAAGTAAACAGTGTAAGAAATTTTTGATGAAAAAAGAACAGAATGGCTAAATTACTTTATTAAAATACTTTACTACTACTTTATATTAGGTACGAAGATTCTTATAACATTAATTTTAAACGTGGTAGAGCCATGCTGCAGCTATATTATGGTTGTAGCACGAATGGGTCGGCTCGACCGGGGAAGGACTCACAGAATACCAGCATAAAATAGCAGCTTAACGCTGCTGTGTTTCGTATGGTGAGTGTAGAGAAACGGAGACCCTTTTTACTGGAAACGAGGCATTCCATCTTAGTCCTTACGGGTGACAACGCATCTGCATTTTGATTCGTAATCGAAGATAGATGTAGATGTCTATGGGCCACAGCAACCACTTACCATCAGGTGGACTGTGTGCTCGTTTGTCACCCTAATCCTATATAAAAAAAAATCAATTTGACATTTAAAAAAGATGATATTTTAGACAATGATTGAAAAATAAAATTATGAATATAAAGTATAAATCATATTATAGTGATAAAACGAATAATAGTAAGATTACATACTAATAAAAAAGCTAGGCAAAAAACAAACCGTGTATGAGATAATAAAAACACCAATGATGTTTCGAATAATTATGGTACCCAATCAAAAAAAACATGACACAAAAAAAATGATTATTCCTTATTCATTTTTAAAACATTCATAAAAAAGTTACAAGTTAGTTAAATGATTAGGTAATGTATTGATAAAAAAGGTAAAAAAGTAACGTATTAATCTATATACGTCCCATTGCTGGACACGGGTCTCTCATTTAATAGGGTGTTAAGGGAAAGGCGTGAATTCACATGACTTCGGTATATTTTTTATTGTTATTCCTGAGAAATGCAAGTTACTTTATGTTGTTTGTTGTGTTACTTCATTGCCAGGCACACAATAAATCGGCACTTAAAATATTATTTAATAATTTCGAGGTTGCCGGTAAAAATCTAACCCGGGTTACTCGCGTACTATGAAATTTACAGCGATTGCTCAGGTACATGGAATAACTTTTAATAAAATATAGATTACCAGAATACTTATAGAAAGTCATGTATGCTATACATCAGTCATGCTTTTACCACTGGTTCGGAAAAAATACCTCTGTCCTGAGAACAACCAAGAAGAATTACGCGTATAAATAAAATTAATAATAATTTGACTTGCAGGTTGAAAAAAAGAGCAGAAACAGTCTAGCAATTAATCAAACTTTAAAAGATAAAATACACGGCTAAAATATTAATAAATCGTATGGTTTCGTATATAAATAAATAGATTCAGAACCCGTTTTTTAACAAAAGAAGATACATTTAAATAAAACTAATTTTACGGATTTTATCGCGTATATTAACTTATTTTATATTCCCGACGTTTCGAGCACTTTACAGCACCCATGGTCACGGGGGGGACTGAGGTGTATGACGTCCCAATGTCATAGTTAACCACGGCTACCTCCAGATTAAAAATTATTAATTTTTGTTCCGATCCACGCAGTATGAACTTACAGTATCATGAAGTCTTGCAGTTGTATGCTTGGGTTGGGATTTAATTTTATTAATTATGGGATCCCAAGCAGATGGTAGCACCCAGCCATCTTCTCTATTGAAATTAGGATGTTTCTTGATTTCAATAGCCTCGCGAATCATCCTTGGAAGGAATCGGTGTTCTTTAGCGAGGATTTGTGGTCTATCAAATCTAATGTAGTGACGGGGGCGATCCTGTACGTGTTCACAGACTGCAGACTTCCCGGAGCGTCTATTCTTCACATCAGCTATGTGTTCTTTAACACGGGGAGGTAGCCGTGGTTAACTATGACATTGGGACGTCATACACCTCAGTCCCCCCCGTGACCATGGGTGCTGTAAAGTGCTCGAAACGTCGGGAATATAAAATAAGTTAATATACGCGATAAAATCCGTAAAATTAGTTTTATTTAAATGTGTAGTGTTCGCGTAAATATAAGAAATCATTAAAAGAAGATACGTTGTGTAATAATGGGTTTTCACGTACAAGCACAATCTATGTTTTATGTTCATTCAAGCAAATTCGAATGTGGCGTGGATGCTAGAATATTCTAGACATTTAATTTATAGAAGTTACAATTTAATTTATACTGCCTTATTTGTTCACAAATAGTTGCGTATTGCGGATCCGGATAAAGCTGGACATAGGCTTATTGAATGCGTGTCCGTTCAGTGTAAACGGTTTTATCAGGTTTTAAAGCACTCGCATTCGTGCTCGTATGTCTTTTCGGGTTGAATTTAGTAGTGTATGTTACGGGAGGTGCTCTTCAAACTAGGCAAGACACATTATTTTATTTTATTATGCAGATCTTAGCTAGATTTTTTTTAACGATTTTAAATTATGTATTAAAAAAGTATTCTTTCATTGTTATCCGATTCTGAGCTATGTTCAAAATTTCAAGTCTCAAGATCATTACGAAGTTAGTTTCATATGGAAAGACACTCCACCACCGATAATACGACACCTGTTTCACCTCTAAAGAGGCATCCTCAAGTGAAATAGACTGCGGTGGCTGACCGCTAAGATACTTATTTTATTATGCGGATCTTAGCTCATTATTTTTTTTGTTGTAGTTTTTTTATTTTTTTTTCCGAAATGTAACGGATTTATAAAATATGTTCTCAACAACACTTAAAAAATAATAAGCTTTTAATTGATATAACTTTTACACGAATTCATTATGAAATCTCTGTAAGATTTTTTTTTTATAGGATAGAGTGTCAAACGAGCACACAGTCCACCCGATGGCAAGCGGCTGCCGCGACCCATAGACATCCACATCTATCCTCAATAAAGAATCAAAATGCAGATGCGTTGTCACCCGTGAGGACTAAGATGGAATGCCTCTTTTCTCTGACCCATTCGTGCTACAACTATACCACCAATATAGCTACAACATGGCTAAACCACCTATAAACGTAAGCGTAGTTTGTAAGCGATTTTAAATACTGCTTTAGTGTCATATTTTAGTTTTAATCGAGCCAGTTATTATGACATATAACCTTTGATCGTATGTTCATTTTTGGGGTTCCGTACCCAAAGGGTAACCAACGGGACCCTATTACTAAGCTTCCACAGTCCGTCCGTCTATCAGCAGGCTGTATCTCATGATCCGTAATAGGTAGACAGTTGAAATTTTCACCGAATATGTATTTCTCCGCTGTAATAAAAAATATTAAAAATTTAAATAAATTAAAAGGGGCTCCGCTACTAGAAACGTTTATTACGATGGTACGGAACCCTTCATTCGCGAATCCGAATCGCACTTAGCCGCTTATTATAATATGATGTGTTTTTGTGCAATGATTACATTTCAGTAGATTAAAATCGTCTAAAAACAAGATTAATGTAACTTTGCCTAATAACATTCAGCAATAGAAGGTCAAATCGGTTTTAAAAACAATAATTCTACTATTTTGGCTTGCTTTATTACTAGGAAACTAATTTTGTAACTGGTTGTATCTATATATATATATATATATATATATTATATATTAATAATAATTGAAATGTCTGTTTGTAAAATTTCAATAACTGGCTTCTATTAAGCTCAGACTGTTCTTGGCGTGCTAATAAGACATAAGTAACCATATTTAAATGTTGTCAATGGATATTTACATTTTAAATGCAAACATGAAAAAATAGAGATGTTTTAGAAATCGATTTTTTTTGTGAATCGATACATCAGCTTACGTTTCGTAATCAATTTAAAAATCCATCTTTTCCGGAAAGAATTGACATCCCTACTGACGATGACAATGACATAACAAAATAGTGTCAGTTTCACAGAACACAATGGTCAGTTTTACCGTAGGAATTGACATAAATACTTATTGCAAAAATAATTGATTTTCAATAATTTTTTTCTCAAAAAGTACGCGTCTCCGAAAGTCGAAAATTTGTGTGTGTGCTTATAATAATGTAACCTTTTTGTAAAAAAAATATCAACCCCCAACTTGACGGACGTCAATGGGGATTGGCATAAATTTGCAAAAATAATTTATTATAAATCATTTTTTTCTCAAAAAGTACCCGTTTCCGCACTTTGAAACTTTGCGTGTGTGCTTATAATAATGTAACCTTTCTGTAAAATATCAACCTCCAACTCGACGGACGTCAATGGAAAGTCGTACCTTAATAAACAAAGACATTTAAGTAGTAATAGTAATAGACCGGACATCAGCAGCAAAATTGTCGTCTGTAACTTATGTCCTATAGGATATATCTCCGTTAGTCTTAGTGACATCGTCAAAAAGTCGAGACGCATTCGTTTCATATATTAAAAAATATTTTTAAAGAATATATGCCCGGTTGTGCATTAAGATATTGTAAGTCACAATATGGGGCAAAAACTGAACGTGATTTCAGTTTATTATCGTAAATATATTTACCGAATAATCTTTCAATTTTATTATTTCTAATAGATTGTTCTAAAACATTTACTTTTAATGTAATAAGCGCCCTCTGTTATCCAGTAAACGTCACTATTTAGTCACCAATGTTAAAGTTAGTGATTGACGACGATTGGGATTATCGATAAAAAATATACAAGATGGATTATCGATACTTTGATATCGAAACGGTAACATTCCTAAAACGACGTTATATTTATTGGGGTTATATTATTTTCCCCACTGGAGAATAGCTAAAATGTTGTCTTAATAAATACTTAGCGTTGTTTTGCTATTTTTAGAAAGAGGGTGCTACACGCGCACTAGCTCAAAGTTTTTGTATATAAATGTTTCTAATCCCCGCTCTATAGTATACGTATATATTTGAATCTCTTTATTAATAAACAATTTACAACTCATTGGAAATCTTTTTTGTAATATATATAATAAGAAATTTTGGCTATATCAAATTCAAACGATAGATAAAAAGTAAAAACCGAATTTAAGAAACTAAAAATAGTAAACAAATTTCCACATAATATCTTCTGAATTTCGTTCTTATAAAGTCATGTCAAAATATTTTTATTAAATATTATATGTTAAAAATCACTTATTAAAACTCATAAACACAACCTTATTCTTTAACCAATTCCTTTTGCTAGTAGACTGTTTTTCTCCCAACAGTAACAATTTAACCTTCTAATATATATTTGGAGAAATAAAAAAAATAAGAAAGCTAATTATGTCCTAGTATTGATGATGATTGTTATATGAAGAATCATACAATCTTTTACAATAACCTTTTTTCATTAGAATTCTTTTTCTTGTGCTTAAAATTTATACAAATAATAGCTGCTTGCAGATAATCTTGTAATGAATTGTTCAACTAAATCTACCCAAAAATAGTTAGCTAGTGTTTTTTGAAGTTTGTTATTTTGATCATGACGTGTGGTTTTATTACGTGTTGAAAAGCTATGAACATAAATCATTTTATTAAAGGTATTAAAAAAAATCTAACATTAGTAATAAGTAATGTTTCATTTGTTTATAATACCCTGAGTGAGTCTCTTGGTCTGATATTGTATAAGGCGCAAATGCCTCTTTTCTCTAGTAAATTATTCTTTACATTAGCAGCAGCGATCCCCGAAACAATCATTCATAGAATATCTCTCTATAAAATAGCTAAAAGGAACCAACCTTGATTATAACAGTGGTAGAGCCACGCGGCAGCTTTTGCTGTTGCACGGATGGGCCGGCTCGAACCGGGGTGGTACCACGACCTCACAGAATACCAGCGTAACCAGGTTATCAACCAGGTAAACAGGTTTACCTCTGCGTTTCGCTTGGTGAGTGCAGGTGACCGGAGGCCCTTTTTACAAGAAATGAGGCATTCCATCTTAATCCTCACGGGTGACAACGCATCTGCATTTTGATTTGTAATAGAGGATAGATGTAGATGTCTATGGGCCGCAGCAGCCAATCACCATCAGGTGGACTGTATGCTCGTTTGTCACCCTTATCCTATAAAAAAATTGATATATCTAATATCTATATCAGTCATCCTTGTGTTTTAAAGCTGCATACATGGAAGAACTTTTTCAAGGCTTTAATATGAGATCACCATTTTAGACGAGAGACTACAGTTATACGAAAATTTTATTTTGTTAGAAATTATCACAATACTGATATTAGAAATCAAAATGTAGAGCTACAAGAAAAAGCTTTAATGCCACTTCTGAGGTTAGAAATTATTCTCAAAATTATTTAAATAAAAGAACTATTCGGTAAAAGACCCTCCTTACATTATTTACATTATAAGCCATTCTGAAGCCAATTTCCAAAAATGAAGGTGCGAAAACGGATGCTCAATTTACTCTCCCACTTACATAACCGATCATTATCAACAACAAACCAGCTCACTGCACCATACACTCACTATGGAGCAATACAGTTTGATGTACCATACCATATTCTCGTCACAATCACACAACAGGGTAACGTGAATGACCCTATTACATGATAACACCAAAGTATGCAAACCAATAGCAACTCTACCCATCTCAGCAAGGGCAGTCTCTCAGCAACACGACCTTCCTTGCCTACTTTAGTAGAATATACCAACGGGAATTGTGTATCTTCTACCCTCATTTGCCCGTATTTCCTTTTATTTTTTTACTCTCATTCCCTATAATATTAATATAGCAATAATATATCGAAGAATTAAAGCTGCTCTTCTGTCTTCAGAAATTATTATGTGAAAATTATTTTATTTTCTTTTAGATCTTTAAGCCGTTTGAGTGGACTAAGTAATATCACTACCCATAGGGACAGAAATTATTTTTTCAAATCAAATGGCTAATCAAGTATCCCTTAACATACATAAAAAACAAAACATACAGTCCAACTGAAAACCTCTTTGAAGTCGACTACAATAATTTTATCTGTTATGAAAATGACCTGTAGAAATTGCATGGAAATACCAGTAAATGACATCACAGTTTCTCGCAGTCATTATACGACATGTTAATAAACATTTAATTTTATGGCGATGTTATAACTCAATTGTCGTTTCACGATATTTATTACTACAAAAAAATTCTCCTTGAAAGAAATATAATGTATACAGTTGAAATATTAATTGATAGAAGGCTAAGGAAATGCGATGAGCGTCCTTTATATTACTGTATTATACATAAATTTATGATATTTGGGTGGCAATGACAAGAAGTAACGTTATTATTAAGTACATTTTAAAAGATACCATGTAGTGGTGGTGTAAGTATATCGAAAAGTATATTTACGAAAATTTAATGTATTTTCATAAAAAAAGGTAGTTTTAGTAAAAAAAGTGATGTGTATTCTGTAAATACTAGGAACAAACACAAGCTAGTGATACCAGTTTCTCGACTCCACAGAGTCTGTAATTCATTCTTGGGGCAATGTATACCGCAACAGGGTCCCGGAAAGTGTACAGGCTCTCTCTATTACCAAGTTTAAATGTTTTGTTAAGTTGAAACTGTATAAAAAGGGTTATTATAGTATAAATGAATACATGTTTGATAATAATCCCTGGGAATGAGGTGGTCGCTTCCAAGCTGTTTCTAAAATAAATGTTGTATCTACCAACCATTAATGTAAAATACGCTTTAAAAAAAAGTCCCGCTGGGCTTCTGGCTGGTTCTTCCCAGGACAGAGGTTTTTTTCGAACCAGTGGTAAAGTAAAAAATTACTTTCAATAAGAATTACACATGTGATCTGTATTGAATAACAAAATATTCTATTCTATTCTATTCTATCCACTACCCCATATCATTATCGTGCGATAAGAGGCGACAGAGGGAAACAAATCAGGATATGGGCAGCAGCCTCTTCCTAATAAAGGTATGATTCCGATCTCGACAGCAACCAGCAGTGCTGCCGCAGCAGTGTTTGCCACTGTGATGAGCGGCATTGCTGTCGCGCTCGGAATGTAATCTCATATAAACCTATAGAGAATATATGGGGACCAGTACTGTTGCGGCAGCACTGCTGCGTGCAGCCGAGTTCGGAAGCATACCTTTACGACTCAAAAAAAAACTGCGGTTGCCAACCCGCTTGCCATGTCTGGCAACTATATCCCCCCTGTGAGGAAATCTATGGGGGAGACCTATGTTCAGCAGTGCACTTTAAAAGGCTGTAACGGCAATAGTTTCAAAGAACTCTTCACTAGCATTTAAACAAAGAGTCATGCGTCTGAACCACTCACCGCGTACGTATAGGTCAGTGGTCTGGACCAATTTGTTAGACAATTTTACCGCCGCCTCAATAACCTCTTCTGCGACCTAATTTGATATACGCTTGTCTTGCCGCGTCGAACACCTTTTCTGCGGTCTGCTCGGTCACTGCTATCGCATCTTCCGGCAATGAATTTACAACAGGTTTCTTTTAAATTAGGCAATTAAAAAAATAATACACGTTGCCGAATTATAAGGTGGCTGACCCAAATACTACGGAACTCCAATTTTGTCACTTACATTGATGCTCAAAATAACACCTCTGACAAGCATTTGGTAGTACCATATCATTCGGTATTTTCCCTTTCAATTTCGTAAAGAAATCAACATCAGATCTCCCGTCAAAGCGAAAAAACTAGGCATCAAATTCTTCCCCGCCCCTCTTGATTTTACTTTAGTAGACGTTAGTTTATTTTTATATATTTTATTTATAGAATAAGGGTGGCACACAGTCCACCTGATGGTAAGTGAATGCTGTAGACATCTACATCTATCCTCAATAAATAATCAAATGCAAAATGCACACTTAAGTACTTAGATGGAATGCCTCGTTTCCAGTAAAAGGAGTCTCCGGTTCTCTTTACTCACCATATGAAACACAACGAAACACAACTGCTAATTTACGCTGATGATCTATGAGAGCGTAGTCCTTCACCGATCGAGCCGACCCATTCGTAATACGTCGACTAACACAAAAATACAAGATTAATAACCTGTACTAATGTCGTCAATACGCCAATACAAGGCTGCTTCAAATTGAGTAACCATGTAATCTTCGAAAACCATCAGTAAGATTGAGCGGCACCCAACGCGAAATTATCTTTCTCACGGGAAGGTATTTGTGTAAATGTCTTGTCTTATAAGTGTATGCTTCTTGATTCAATCTACAATCCTACTAATCCTACTAATATTATAAACGTGAAATGTTTGTGAGGATGTATGGATGTTTGTTACTCTTCTCCACAAAACCTACTGAATGTATTTTAATGAAACTTTACAATAACATAGGTCATACATGAGAACAACACATAGGCTATTATAATTAATAAAGATATTCTGTAAATTGGTCAAAATATAACGATAAGTATTAAGTAAGTCGGAAAAGATCTGTCAACTGCGAGCTACTTTCGCTTGCGGTGCAAAAACTGTGAAGTTACTCAAATATACTGTATGATGGAATTGTTTCTCCTAAATAGTTCTACAAAAAAGTCCGCCAAAGTATATATATGTATATCTATATTTTATGTGTAAGCCATTACTACCAAAATAATAAACCATAAATACAATAAAATTCGATGATTTATTTCCAATGCACATTTTGCAGTAAGAAATGGATATTATCAAAATAAATACTTTAGTTACTATGAAAATATGAAAGTGAGATTATTGATAGATCACTTATGGTTTAAAGTACGAGTATAATAACTACGCGGGCGAAGTTGCGGGCAAAAGGTAGTATGTACTAAATCTCAATATAAATCATCCACTTGTTCTCTTAAATTAATTTTCTATTGCATGCACGCTTCCTAGCTCATAAAAAATGTGGAAGGAAAATTAAAGTGGGAACATACTTATTATTACTTGTCTATAACATTTTATTTTTATTTCCAAGATCTAATACGTAATAAAATAAAATGATATATGTTACCCCTAGTTCGAAAAGAACCTTCCTCCCGCAATTGCCAGCTCATTATTAACTACCATTATTGACCATTATTAACTGACAGCTCATGCGGTGCCTTGAGGATCATCAACTGATTAGTGACCGCCAGTACGGTTTCCGTCGAGGACTCTCAGCAGGTGATCTTCTAGGTTACCTAACTAATAGATGGGTGGAGGCAGTGGAGTCCAAGGAGGCGTTGGCCGTTAGTTTGGACATACCGAAGGCCTTCGATCGGGTTTGGCACAAAGCGCTTATTTCGAAGCTGTCTTCCTATGGGCTTCCCAAGAAATTGTGCAATTGGATCCCCAGTTTTCTTGCAGATCGGAGCATCAAAGACGTAGTAGACGGTGCATACCCCAACTACAAGCACATTAACGCTGGTGTTCCACAAGGCTGTATATTGTGGCCAACGCTATTTCTTCTGCATATAAATGATATGTTACACCGGCAGTGCCAATATTTCTCGGGAAAACGTCGCCGAGTACCGGAACAAACTTGTGTCTGAAGTCGAGATTTTATTGAACAAAGTGACAAAGTGCATGATACCACCTATACCATTTGGATGATTAGCGGTCCACCACTGTGAGATTTAGAAGAAGTTTTATTTCACAACTTCCTTGTGGAATCAATTACCACCATCGATTTTCCGGACTGATATGACTTAGGGACCTTCAAAAAAAGAGCCTACTCCTTTTTAAAAGGCCCCTGTTGTTGCAGTTGTTCATGGGCGGCGGTAGTCACTTACCATCAGGTGAGCCGTATGCTCGTTTGCCCACTCTCCCATAAAAATATTGCATTCACAATCCCCGTCACCACTAATCTCAATACCACTACAGAAAACACCCCTACACTAAGAAAGACACACCATCGAAGATAAAACGCCACGTGTTTTTTTTCGCAAACTTTTAAGTGACCTACCGTAAAACATGGTAAATCAAGTGCACGAGGTTTCATACAGAGAACATGAAATTTTAAAGAAAGAGGAAGATTTGACTCCATTTTTACAATGACTAAATACGAATACAGCTGTGAGTGCACTGCTGATGGCAGCAAGGATAGTAGGCGGTGATACTAACTTCTGGTGCGCCTTACCTGGAAAGGAGAAAGGGAGGAAAAGTACTCTTCAGGCGCAAGTGGGGCCGCGACCATGTCCACATCCCCGCGAGACGGGTATGCGTCAACTTTTCCCCATGTAAAAAAAAGTGATACTGGCTACCATACGGCCTCACAGACGAACTTGTAGGACTTCTATCTAGTACATCTTTGTCTTTTGAATATTTATAATTATATAAATATTTTGAGCTCGGTACACTTGTCGCTTTATTCGCAGAATATTAATATATCGTAGGTAATTTAATACAATGCAACAAACGCAATTTATCGTCAAGAACAAGAAGTGTTGCGTGTAATGAAATTTAACCTTGACTCTCAGTACACCTTGCAATATTAAATTGCGGCTAATAAACTGTGGTCTTTGTAAAGTATAGTATTTTACTACTTAAGAAAATTACCTTACAAAATGATGTTGACGCAATTTATAAAACAGAAAACCGACCAAGCATTTCAAAACCAACAAAGACTGGGCTTATTACTTACATAAATTGCACATTTTTATAGAATAAGGGTGACAAACGAATCCACAGTCCATGATAAGTAGATATATGGCTAATAGACAAAATGAAGATGCTTTATAGCTCCTGAAGACTAAGGAATGCCTCATTTCTAGTAAAAAGGGTTTCCAGTTCTATACACTCTTCTGTGAGAGCAATGTCTTTCGCCAGTCGAGCCGTCCCAACCGATATGACTCTAGGATGGCTTTTATCACGTAAAAATAGACAAACATTTGTAAACAGGAGTACTATTTGTAGGACAATCATTTAATTGTTCCGAGTGAGATGCTTAGCCACTGCTTTACAACACAGGTGCATTTATAATGTCAATGCACAATACGTATATAAAATATTATATACACATATTTTTTTAGAAGTAAATTAAAATACACTTCTATAAATTGAAATTGTTTTTCCTATAATTTATTTAATTTAAAATAAACTTTAAAAAATGAAAAAGAAAGAAACAGTTTCTATATAAAACAGCTTCTGAAATCGACGCTAACACATAATGCTTCATAAGCTATAATTTGAAAATTATTGTACCCTTATTTTTGTTTTTAATGTTTTTTTTAAATATATATATATATATATATATATATATATATATATTCCTTGCGGGAGGCCTATGTTCGGCAGTGGACTTGTAAAGGGCTGTAATTATGATGTCATGATACCATTTCTTTAATCCCTTAGATATGTTCATACTGAGTATACACAAGAATTTATTGTCATTTTTGTTTATTTACATTTACTCTACTTCATACTAACTTAATATTATTAATGTCTATGGATGCAGGTGGCTCAGGACCGTGCTTTGTGGCATTCCTTGAGGCCTATGTTCAGCAGTGGATTTGTGAAGGGGGAATGATGATGATGATGATAATATTATTTTGTGGATAACAATTCTGGTTAATTTTTTTTATTTATTTACATAAGAAATTTATGATTATATAGACATATCGTTTTGGTGTAAACATAAGCCCATTTGAGTTTTACCGTACACCATGAATATTGACATTATGTAAGAATATTGTAATCTACACATTGCATTACATAACAGAATTTACATTTAATATTATTACTACATAACTATGTTAACTGCATTAAATATCATATAATATCTCTTTTACAAACTAAATGTGGGTACATATTTTTTTTCTTTAGAGAAACATTACCCCCACACTAGGATTTTCTCCTGTATCGTGGAGGCAGTTTACAAACATAGATTGCACGAGGACAAACATCCAGACCCGGAACAATTATTTATAGGCCATACAAACACTTGTTCCGTGCAGGATTCGAACCCGTGGCCCCCAGCGGTACAACTCATTGCTAAGCCACTAGAATAGAATAGAATAATTTTTTAATCAATATTGATTATTACATAATTCTTATTGAAAGTCATTTTTTTATTTACCACTGGTTCGGAAAATACCTCTGTCCTGGGAAGAACCAGCAAGAAACCCAGCGGGATTTTTTTTTCAAACATCACTTAACAATAATTTCGTTTATACAATTTTAAATGATTTTTCATAGAACCAGCATGGTGACGATCACTTTATTCCCAGGGGTTATTTTCATTCATGTATTCCTTGATATTATAATAACCCTTTTTGTACAGTTTCTCTTTAATAAAACTTTTAAACTTGTTTATTGATAAACTTTCTGTTCTGGGATTTTGTTGTAAAAGCGTATACAATGCCCCATAAATGAATTACTGATTCTGTGGAGTCACTCTAATCACTGCGCCACGGAGCCGTCAGAACATATTAAAGAATAGCAGTTGTATGTGATGAGCGATGAGCGTGCAATCGCATATTAAAACTTACTAAATAACATTATATAATATAACGTTCAGGACTGAAATCTTGGAAGCTTGTGGAAGAAAGAATGTGCAGCCTGTGCCTAAAAAGGTAGCCATACCGACCCTGCTATCTATCGGCCAATTACCTCCATACTCTGCAAGATTATGGAGCATATATTGAACGCCCACCTCATGGCATACCTAGAGCAAAATGATCACCTCAGTGATCGCCAGTACGGGTTTCGCCGAAATCGATCAACTGGGGACCTACTAGCGTATGCCACTCACATATAGGGCTGAGCCCTCGAGAACAGTGGTGTAGCACTTGCTGTTTGCCTCGGTGTTTCGAAGGCCTTTGACAGAATTTGGCACGTTAGTCTATTGGGTTTTGGCCTGACTGCCTGGGTGAAGGTCTTGCTGAGTGAAAGGTCTCACCGAGTCGTCGTCGATGGCTGCTTATACTGTGGCGACTAACGCCCGTATTCCTCAGGGGTCCGTTTTCTCCGCAACTTTCTTCCTGCGGCATATGAATGATCTGCTCATTTCTGGTATCTATGGGCATGCAGACGACAGCATAGTTGCGCAGAGATACCAACCAAGCACCCGGGCCAGTCGGGATCAAATCCAGTCTGAAAGAGAGTCTATGGTTAAGCGTGCGAGTCTCACACTACAGACAGTCTCCGAATGGGGCGATGCCAATCTCGTGAGATTTAACGCCTCCAAAACACAAGCGTGTCTTTTTACCGCTAAAAGGAGCCCGCTCACCTTGGCTCCTACTTTCCGGAATGTATCCTTGGAGTACACTGACTGCCTTCAGTTGTTAGGGATTGAATTTTCTCCGAACCTCAACTATGGGCGGTTCATTGAGTCCAGAGCCAAAGCAGCCGCAAGGAAACTTGGTGTCCTTGCAAAGGTGCGGCGGTACTCCACGCCGAGGCAGCTTCTTACCTTATATAAAGCGCAAGTTCGGTCGTGCATGGAGTACTGCTGTCACACATGGGCTGGTGCTGCAAAATGCCACCTGGCAGCATTGGACTCAGTGGAGAGACGTGCTAACAGGCTCATTGGTGACCTTGATTTGGTTGAAACCAATATTGTTAGCCTCGAGCACAGGCACAGAGCAGCCAGTCTCTCGGTATTCTATAGGATGCATTTCGGTGAGTGTGCGCAGGAATTATACGCTTTAACTCCTCCTCTTTTTTCTACCATCGGACAAGCAGACGGTCCGCGGGTCTTCATCTCTTTGTTGTTGATATTCCACGCATTGGAACCAAACGGTTTGCTTCGTCTTTTCTAATGCGTACAGCAAAGGAGTGGAATAATTTGCCGGCGTTTAACTTTCCATCCGAACACAATCTGGGCATCTTCAAGGCAAGAGTGAATAGGCTTTTGTTACGATAAGACAGTACGATTTACCATCTAAGACTGCATCACCAATTACCACCAAGTGGGATTGTGGTCAAGCACTGGCTTACAATAAGTAAAAAAAAAAATATTCGATTTCGTGAATAATCGTGATACACAATGATTATCACATATATAGTTTAAATTTAAAGTATGCCATAGTAACGTAAAGCAATAACATAGAACGAGTAGCTTGTTTTAAGTGTTACGAGTCTTCATTGTTAGTTGTAAATAAAATTCTTTTAGCTTAAATTGCGTGTAATGACGTCTTTCAAAGACTAGGTAACTGATTGATTAGATTAAGTATAACATACTTTAAAGTTATTTTTGCGTATAAGTTATTATATTTAGGTAATTGTAGTTTAAGATTATCAATTCCGCGAGCGAAAAATAATACCTTATCCACCTTTTTAAACTTTTCGGTAAAATAATTTTCATTTAATAATGTTAGTTCAATAATTACGTTATTTATAAACTGTATGTGGTTTAAGGCAAAGTTAGACAAAATATAGTATTTTAGGAACGATTTTGACTACACGAATAGCTACACTGTGGCGGCGTGGTCTAGAAAAAACTACTCTACGTAGCACGTACTAGTTCAGTGACCACGCTTAACCATAGTTCACACTTGGCTTTCCGTCCTTATATATATATATATATATATATATATATGGTATACAACAGCTTATTAATACCTAAACATTTTACTTAAATTATTAAACACGAAAAAGCCAATAATAGTTATCCACAAAGTAAATAACCAAACATAACACTGTAAATCTACAAAACAAATTCGGTAAGCACTAATTGTAAGCATTAACAAATTAATTGAAATATTAATATTACTTTCATGATGTACATACATATACTCCTACACATATATACACGTACAAAAGACGTACATAATTAAACTTACAAACAACTTACAAACACATATTGTTATAATAGAAAATAGATAAAAATTGAAAAGAGACACAAATATATATATATATATATATATATATATATATATATATATATATGTATATATATATATATATTTATATAAAATAAGTAACAACAAGATATATAACATGGAGATTTTATTATATAATATTATATATTTAGAGTCGAGTAGGGAACGCTAAAAGCATATAACGAAACATGAATAATCCATTTAATGTGTATTGCTAAACACACGCATATATTCATAGGTATTTGTATGTACTAATAATATATATATATATATATATATATATATATATATATGTGTATGTAAATAATTATATATATTAAATGTATTTAAATATGTATATTTGTATGTATATGCATGTATTTATATCTCCATTTGTATGTATATATATGTGTATGTGTATGTGTATGTGTATATGTATGTAGATGTATGTGTCTATGTATGTATGTATGTGTATATATATATATATATATATATATATATATATGTATCCATCATATGTGTATAGTTTATTTATCAGTAAAATGTGTGTATTATGTAGTTAATTATAATTTTGTGTAGTGTTATTTTATTCTATATTGCCGCACCTACGTCAAATTCTCACCACTCCATGGGTTGACTGGTAGAGAATGCCTCAAGGCATAAAGTCCGCCCTTTGTATTCTTTTGTTTTAAGGAATGCAATAAAGAATAAATAAATAAATAAATATCGGTGGAAATTCCTCACCTCAAGCTCCCTTAAGTAAATATTATACGTGCCAAACTTATTACAGTGGTAGAGCCACGCGGAAGCTTTTGCTGTCGCACGGATGGGCTGGCTCGAACCGGGGTGGTACCACGACCTCACAGAAAACCAGCGTGAAGTAGAGGTTTACCTCTGCGTTTCGCTTGGTGAGTGCAGGTGGCCGGAGGCCCTTTTTACTGGAAATGGGGCATTCCATCTTAGTCCTCACTGGTGACAACGCATCTATATTTTGATTTGTAATAGAGGATAGATGTAGATGTCTATGGGCCGCAGCAACCACTTACCATCAGGTGGACTGTGTGCTCGTTTGTCACCCTTATCATATAAAAAAAATATATTAACAGCCTCGAAATCCCAAACACAATTCACGGTTATTTTTGTTTGGACTAGTTAATGTATACATGAAAATATGTATTTCTAACATAACTAAGCAAAGATAATTAAATAAAAATATCAAGAAAAATAATTAACCGCCTCCGTCTGGGTAGGTATCACCCTGTTATCTATTTCTGCCACCAAGCAGTAGTGGCTAAACAGATATGTTTCGCATATAGAGAACCAGATAATTACAGGCTGTGAGATATTCCATATTACTCCTCAGAGGTACATACAACGCATCTGTAGCATTTGATTGATGTTAGTTGAAGGTGGGCATAGGCTGCCGTACCCGGACATGGAATATTTGGAACCAAAAGTTTAAAAAAAATATTGCGTCTCTTTAGTGTATTGGTTATGCCAGTTCAATTCCCGCATGGAATAAGAATAATATGTATAGACGACAAATACGAGCTACAGAAATTACAAATTATATTAAAGTAATTATTTCAAATTAAAAATGACACTCATTCTGGTAAACCGGATATGATGTTTGGATTTGTATTTGATATTGGAATAATCGCGTATAAGTCAGGACTATCAGACTTTTAAAACTCGTTTGACTACGCATAAATTTTGCTTTATGCATTTTACTATATTATACTCTACAGTAATTTGTTGTTACGTATGTTGGCTATGGTGGAGTTGGGTATGACTGGATTATGATATCAAGATCCACGAGGTAGCAACGTCAAGTTAATCCATAAAAATTTGACATAGCAAAGCTCGGTATTTATAAACTGTTATTGTAATGATTTCTTTTATTAACAGACGTATTACACTTTTAATAATACAAATTTTATGATTTTTGACGCGTTTTATTGACTTATTTTGATTCCGACCGTTTGGGTACTTTACAGTACCCATGGATGCTGGGTATCCCTCGAATTTTTGATGTACCAATGTCATAGTTTCGGATTATACACGAGCTACTTTTAGCGTCAAAATATTAAGTTTTGGTCTGATCTAGGCTGAACGAGCTTAAAGTTGCTTCAAGTTTTGCATTATTATGCTTGGATTTGGATTTAACTTAATTCGTTATAGGATCCAAAGCAGACTTTTTCAAATTAAAAATCCAAATTTAAATAGCCTCGTGAATCATCCTTGGTAGGAATCGATGTTCTTTTGTGAAGGTTTATGGTTTATCTAATATAATAATAATATAATGGCGGGAACAATCTTGGCCATGTTTACAGAATGCAGAATTTGGATCAACTCGCCATGGGTACTGTAAGCCACCGGAAACATCGAGAATTAAAATAAGTAAGAATAAGGTAAATTAAACGCGATGAAATCCATAAAATCAGTATATTGTGTTGTTATTCCAAACAATGTCATTGTTTGAATAACAATTTAGCGAAATCTTCGATATCTTTGACGACGTTACCTTCAATTGAGCACGATAAAGTTAATATGTTGGGTTTATCTGTAAAAAATTATAATGGTGTTATAATTACGCCAGCTTTTTGCCGCAGCTGCGCTCGGTTTCGGCATTGGTTCATCGTCCATATAATGTTAGGTATCATTAGTATTCTGTGATAAAATTATCAAAACAGAAATTTTATAAAAAAAGCATATTATTGAACCTTCGTTACCGTTACAGCCAATTATAGTCCACTGCTGAACATAGGCCTCCGCCACAAATTGCCTCATAGAAGGGATATTTGCCATAGTTGCCACGCTTGGCAAGCGGGTTGTCAATTGCAGTTTTTTGTTTCTTGACGAAGATATGCTCTTCTTTTTTGAAGTCAGCAAATCCCAATCCCTACACCAGTTGTGCTTTTGATAGAACATAATACACCTAATTAAATAACGTATTATATATTTATATGTATATGTTAGTCATAGATTAGTAATAAAACGAAAAACTTTATTTTTTACGAATTCAATTTTGCTCGTTACTTAACTTACTCTCCGTACAGCTTTTTTTTTATGTGTTACTTCAAAATGTTTTTCTAGGTGAATTGATTATGTATTTAATTAAATCGTGAATACAAATATATAAAGTACATAAAATAAGATTTTATATTTATATTATTGTGCATGTCAGCTCCGACGAGTGACAGCAATTTACTCCTGAAAAATGATTGTCTTAAAATATATAGAATAGGCATACATCTAAAAAGTAGCAATATATTTTATTTTATTTTGAGGGTTCCGTACCTCAAAAGGAAGATTCGGAACCCTTTTAGAATCACTTTGTTGTCCGTCTGTCTGTCTGTCAAGACCCATTTTCTCAGGAACGCGTGGAGGTATCAAGCTGAAATTCATATCAAATACTCAAGTATACTGTCCCTTAGATCTGTGAAAAAATCAAACTTCTAAGCAAATGCAATCAAAAGATACAGCCGTTTATGCCGCAAATTTTCGACATTCGCAAGGGAATCAAAACCTACAGGGTACTTCCCGTGAACTCAGAATTTTGAAATTTGGTACGAAGCAACGTTTTATAGCACAGATAAAGGAAAATTTGCGAAAAGCATACGTTTTTAGTTACATCATATAATAAAAATATTTTTAATAATTTTAAACTTATCGGACTAAACTTACCTACGGATTTGTTTGGAGCCCTCGGTGCGCGAGTTCGACTCACACTTGGCCGGTTTTTTTATGTATATAATATGATATTACATAAATTATATCACCTAAAATTAAATGACTTATATTTTTATTATTTATTATTTTATTATATCAGAAAAGAAGAGATCACTTTATGTTGACGCTTGACTTTACTAGCCATCAATTTTTCATACCGTGCGCTATATAGGAGTATTTTTTTTATGTTCTACTAAGCCAGCGCTTATCTACGATCCTACCTGATGATAAGTGGTGAAATTTAAGGACTAAACTTCATTAATAAAAAAATAGCGAATGTCAATTCACATCAAGCGGGGAAACTATGGTGAATCCCTCCTATCAAGCAATCTATGGGGGATGCCTATGTTCAGTGGTGGAGTTTTAAGGGCTGTAATGATTTCATACAAATATATACTTACTATATACTTTTATTCGACACACGATCTTTACGAGCATTTAAAATACAAGAAACAAAATGTATCTCCAAGTTTTCTTACAGGGAAACTTATTTCTTGAAAGATGTAAATAATAAAGTATTTCCTTAATTCGTTGCGTGTTACGGAAACATGCGGTATGTGATAATTATGATTTAGCAAGTTTTATAGTATGAGCACATTAAGTGTTTAAGTAAGAGAATAGCTATATTGCAAGCAGATCAATTTATATGCATTTATTTAAATAACATTAAATATACTATAATAATTATAGCTATAATATTTAAAAAAAAAACTAAATATTAATATTTTAATACAGTCAATTTCCCCGCGGTATAGTATCAGAACGCTGATTGCGTTTCCACGCTGAATGGCTATGCTTAGCGTTTGAGCAAAAAAAAAAAGAAAACTCTTGTAACTAGCTACAGCAACAAGTCGCAGACCCCGGTTCTTTAGAGACCTCACCACACGTGAAACCCGAGGACCCCGGATAGTCTTTATAACAAATGGCGCAAATATTGTGTAGTCATCTCTCTATGAACCATATTTGCGCCATTTGAATATTAGCACGATTTACTCCAAAGTAATAAAAGTGAAAACAATAAAAATAAATGCATTAGCTTTATAATTTTTATGGCACTTTTTAAAGAAACGTTTTAAATGATACAATTAAATATATTATGTTTATCTGTATACTTTAGCAAAGTTTACATTTTAAGAGTCCAATGAAGCACATCCTTATGATTATAGAAATAATTAACAGACATTATGGAAATTAACTTAAGAATGGAAAATATAACCCCATTTTTGAACCGAAAAGTAAGGGGGTTGTTATAAACTAATTTGCTTAATAAAAAAAGAAAGAAAATGATGTGTCCCGCTCAGTTTTAAGGGGACCTTCCACCCTCCCTCAATCGCGCGCACTATACCCATCACCGTCAATCTCAGCACTAACATCGCCTGCACCACGACTCTAGGCACGACACACTCTCTCACTCTCGAAAATACGACACGTGTTTCGCCTCTACACGGGGCATTCCTAGGTGATGTACTCTGCGGAGGCTGGCCTCTAAGTGAGCGGCGAGTTTTTTTTGCGCCCAGAAGCAATTGGAAAAGGGCTACCCCGATAACGCGAGGAGGCGGTAAATGCTTTATGCATACCACGACAGTCGGTCTGTCGTGGTTATGTGGGACTCACTGTGACTACCAAACCCGGACCCTAAGTGTTACCCTCTAAAAACCGTTTTTGGGGAATGGCAATGGCCTATGAAGCCTCTCTGCCAGATCGGAAGCGACCCTCTTTTGGGAAAAGAGGGCGCAGTACGACCGGCGAGCCGAAACTACTGCTATTTATACTACTTGCTGACGCAACCGTACTCCAATGAGGGCTAATAATCTTCCACTCACCAGATGTCGCTAGTTGTGACTGAGGTAAAGTTTTTTGTTACACAATGTCAGTTAATTGAGAAATCAGTTTTAAATAATAGTTTATCATTATCTAGAGTATTATATTAATACACAACACAATGCGTCAGTGGTTTCATTTTTAATTTTTTGCACTTTATAACTTTTTTTAAAAAAAATCGGCTTTTAGTTATATATTTATAGTTTGGTTTATTCATTTCTAATGTAATTAATATAAGGTATATCTAATAATACAGAAAGAAACCGTAAAGATTACATTTTCTAAATAAATTATCGTCCCCGCTATGAAATCTGTCAAATATTTTACCTCCCTCTAAAGTGGCGCCGTCCTGGTGGCAGAAAAATTAGTGGATGCCCTCACTACGTAGCGAGCGATTACGTAATACGATCAATGACCACCTGACGTATGCAGATATTTGCTGTGAAATTAACAACAGACTACTGCGAAACGTCCGCCTACCCTACAACCACACAACTGATAGCTGGCCACAATAGTTTATAACAACCCCATTATAATGGATTTGCGCAAAGTAACGCCTGATTCTATTAAATAACCGAGAAGTCGGATAAAAAGTAAAATATGGTACTCAGAGGTTACCCTGAATTCCAAGCCATTGCATTCTGAGCCTAAAATGTCTTTCTGTGAGTCGTAATTAGACAGAGAGAAGCAGATGAAAAACCGAATAACCCCTACCTTGTGTTCTTTATTTTGTCATAAACGCATAGGACTTGTTTACTCCAGGAAATATTAGAATTACCGACACAACTTTTCATTTTACCACTTTTAGCACTCACGTGTGAAAAAATATGAAACGCTAATTATGAAATAAAAAAACGTTATGGATATTTACTATAAAATTTTATAATCGCTAAAATATAATTGTGATAGGTACCTACGTCAGTATATTTTGCTGCAAAATTTGTTAATGCTACAAACCAGAAAAAGTCACTTTTTTGTTGGGTCAGCAAATTATTTACATTTATCACTGACTTCGAATAATTAAAAAAACATGTATCTATACATATAATAAATCTTTAGAAAAGTCGTGTCTGTAATTCTAATATTTTCTGGAAAAAACATTTCCAGGGGACTAAATAAAGGGCACTGACGCCAAATTAGTGTTTTAAGAATTTTTGTCTATCTGTCTTCTGTCTGTGTATTCCCGATTCACACAAAAACTACTGAACAGATTTCCATGAAATTTAGTGGTTAGGGACCCGGTGTAACTTATAGGTTATTTTTTATCCGATTGCGGAACTTCAAAACAGGAGGGTTAAGTGTTTTCCTCCTTCAACATCTTAATTTCTATTTTATAATATTGATTATTGATGTATTTTTTTAAATAAATAACATATTTATAATTTATAAATAAATCCTAAAATTAGTTTTAACCTTGGCGTAATAATTTGAATTACGCCGACAATCCACGTTTCATTTTATCGAAACAGTGCCATCTAACGTGAAATTCAAAAAGTAGTAACATTTTAACTTCAGTTACTAATAAGTAAAATTAAAATAAATAACTTGCATTTATATGTTGAAATAATTTCATTCGTAATTAATTGAAAATTCTAACGTTTATTTTTCAGTTCTTTCGTTATTTCAATTTAGTAGGAATTAATAAAATTTATATTAACTAATTACTACCTACTTAAATAGATATTCATTATCTATTTAAGTAAACTATCGAAAATCATTAAATGTGAGATGTTTCTGAGTTTAATTTTTAACCTATAAAAAGTTTTCTTTATTTATAAATAAACTGATAAAAACTGTAATTATTGCAAAACATTCATTATCCATATAGTTTAAACAAAGAGGTTTTTAAATATGTATTGGCCAGCTCTTAGAATTAACAATATCATAAAGTGATTGAGTATGGCATGAAATAGTGTCATGTAATTAAATTTATCATTATTTTTTTGACTATATCGTGATATAGCTTGACCAAATCAACGAATGAAGATCTTTTGGTGATATTAACAACTAAATACAACTTTGCTATTTCTTCATATTGTTTATAGCGTATTTTTGACAGAAGCAGAATTTCTAATAGAATCTACATCACTTTATGCCTAATTTATGTATTAAATAAATGTTGGCGGCTTTATTGTGTAGTTGGGACACCCCAGTCGTACTTCAACTTATTGTCGCTGAGTACTAGGGGGTACAGTTTTTGTTTTCATAATTTTAATCTCATAATAGCGCAAACTACTTACTACTAAATAAATTAATAATAAGTAACTGATGAAAATTCTATTGCATACTTATTCTTCCTGCATCAAAAATTGTTAGACTTAAAATATCCAGACCGGTGGACTCTGTCGGGATGATTTATCGTAATTGTCACTTTTAGCAAAATGATTAACAGAACTGTTTACACAAAACTGTGATTAAGAGAGAATGTCTTCAGTTGAATATGTTGGGTGTCTCTCAGCATCGCAATATTTCACCAACTTCTTTGTGTATCAAGTTCAATGTAAGTAATTGAAAATTAAGTGGACTGTAAGATTTTTATCTTTAAATGATGAGATAGTTTGAATGAATAATTACTTAGTAGATGAAGCCCAAAACACTACAAAAGCTTCTATTCAGTTTTTATGAGTTTTATTTAATCAAATGCGAGAACCGTGTAGCTCGCCGTAAGATTTCAAAGCACAGGGACAAGAGTTTTGGATTCCCGCGAGGACTAATGAAGCTGGTAAGAAAATGTGATTTGTTTATTTTCCAAGTGCTCAGCGAAGTGGTAAAGAATAACGTGGCGGCAAAATCTTGATGTCTAAGTAGTTTAAAAAAAATCTTAAATATGTGAAACCACTATTTTGCACATGGGTAATTAGCAGCCCTGTGCATAGTTGTAAGACATGTAAGATGCTTCTTTACTTTTTTATTTTCAATTAGACTATAAAACAGTTTGTCATATATTAAGATAGATTTTAGTTTTTCAGATATACCTACCTATTGGGATTTTTGTGACAGTCCCGGTTTCATAGCTGACATAAGTAAATGACCAGGCTCTTGCGAAAAAGTACAATAAATATAAAAGACAGCAAATTTTAAACTTGTAGTTAAAATAAAATGTATTTTTCTTATTTTATCTATTATTTAACTATGAGTAGAACTGCATTGATAGAATCTTGAAAGTTATCTGGTAATCGAGCCGATCCAAACGTAAATTAAATAGTACGTAAGCAACCCAGTTTCGATTCGCACCGACACATATTTTTATTGCAATTTGAAGTTTCAATGTCACGTTCTCTTCTAGGGGATAATCAGGAGAACTTAAACGTCAATCATTTAAATGTGACGAAGTGAATAATGCTATATCAAAATTAGTGAATTGGATTAACGTTAATAATTTACATTTAAACGGAAATAAAACTAAATGTATTAAATTTACAAATCTGAGTACCAATGTGTTTTTAAATGAGAAGAACTGAGCCCTGTTGAATCCACTATTTTCCTTGGCATCACTCTCCACGCAAAGCTTCAGTGAGGCCCCCATATGTCCATACTAGCAAGCAGACTAAGTTCTGCAGCCTATGCTATAAAAGTGATTAGATCTCACTAGTGCCGAGAGAGCTAGATTATTTTATTTCAGTTATTTCCATAGAATTATGTCTTATGTGATTTAGATTTTTTCTTCAGAATGTATATTTATAAGCTATATAAAATATATCTAATTTAAGTGACAAGTATACTAACCATACCTTTCTAAAAGTTTAATTATAGGCGGTTTAATAAGTTTATGGTGTGATCGTCTTATTTATTACCCTTATTTACGTTGTATTTGTATAGTAACTTAGTTCTTTTAGGTGTTTCTTAGAAGAATTAATATTCTCTACAGTAATCGCAAGCTGTTGGTAGTGCCTTATAAGTTAAATAACCCCGTTCACGTAGGCAGGGCTCAAAAAAGTTTAAGAACAATAAATCGTCCCTTTTCTACTTGTATTAGAATCACATCAGTCTATTACTTATTAATTAATCCCTTCCCGCTTGGAAAAGGCTCACAATATTTATATAAAATACCAGATACAAGGCCTTCGCTCTCCCACATTAAAAAAAAATGTGGGGGAGGCACACGGCTCCACACACGCCGTGTGCGGTGAGCGCCAACCAATCAACGCACTCCCCTCGAAGGGGACGTTAAGTTAGGAACTGGACCACAGTCCACAGCAAAATAACTGGCGTACCAGTAAAAGAGAGCTTGGCCCCTTGGTAGTGCGTGAGCACAAACATCGACCGAAGTCGCGCATGTCAATGCGTGTAAACGCCATAAAGAATACGATCAAATCCAGCCACAGTGAATGTACGTCACACGGGTTAGGCAAACATAGGCACACTGGCCTTAAAAAGCCCTCCGTGAGCGCCACCAACTGCCAGACCGCCGTTCCTGTAGACGTGATGTAAGTGTAAGGCATCACCACTAATTGCATGATCAGCACGGCTAATTAGCCGCAGAGCGTGTCATGAGTCTAACGCTCACCTCAAAGGAATGGGGTCCCACGTTGCGCAGCTTTTGGTCGCAGCCTTAAGAGCTGCATCAGATTCTCCCTACAGCTACCATCGGCATAAGGTCGACACATATGCTCCACCAACCAATACAATGGCAGATATAGCCCAAAGGCAGTTATAAGATAATAGTAATAATTTGCCATCAGAAAGGGTCTGTGTCACTGACGTTGAGTAAATGCTTTGTTCCCCCAGCAACAAGTTGCCTTCAATCATTCAAAGATGAGAACTTTATAGAGATATATTATTATATTGTTATATAAAACATCATGGAAGTCAGACAGTCTGCAGCCCTGTAATAAAGGGACCCAACTTAGGCAAAGCTACTTAGGTTGTGAGCAAACTAAGACACAGAGAGCACCGTTGAGAAAAGCGACCCGCCAAACAACCATTGTAGAGATGCAATTCTGCAGAACGCAACAAGCATCAATACGACTATCGTCGGGATTATATCATCCCAAGATCTCCCATACAAACCCAGCAGATATCACCACCCGCATACCTACATTGACCAGGAGTACAAGATGCGTCGAATCAGGCGCAGCACACCCGCAGATCCATTACAATACGCAATACGGCAAGTAGCAGCAAGCATCAATGCAACTATCTTACGGATGGCGGCCCCTCACAACACATCCACATGATCCCTATCGACTTTATGCTTTATACTTTACTACGAAATCGGTACTATTGTTAACTAAAAATACCACCAACGTATCATAGTAGCACGCTACTAAGACGTCAGTAGTCAAAACTCCACGTATCATAACACTATTGCACTAAAACATGGAGTTGAGTATGCTTGCTGCACTTATAAGTACTACCAAACACACTCACTCTAATCCGAAAGATGGCCGACGTATCATAATATATAATTTAAACAGTATATATATGATATTTTAAATGTCTCTTTATTGAGTTTTATTATTATTTATAAATAATAATGATCCGTCCACAGTATATAACGACTCCTGAAAACGTGAGTAGGTTCGAGAAGAAATTTTGCGAAATCCACGCATATCTGTTCGGACCGTTGCAGCAACTATTGGCATGAAAAAAATCTATTCATAAAATATTGCGGACGCGCTTAAAGTTCTATCCGTATAAGCTGCAAATCGTTCAACAACTGACAGCAGATGATGATTATACAAGAAGAGAATTACGATAGGATTGGTTTAGAATAATTTTCTACTCCTGCGCTTTTAGGTACCATACCGTTTAGTAACGAGGCGCATTTTCACATTGGGAGATATGTCAATAAGCAGAATATGTGTTAATTGAGCGAAAATAACCACAAAGAAGGTCATCAAAAGCCTTTGCACAGCCCGAAGACAACAGTTGCGTGTGCCATTTCCAGTCACAGCATTATCGGGCCTTATTATTTGGCGAACATGAAACCGTCACTGTAGAAAGATATTGTGAGACGCTGGACAACTTTTTTATAGCGGAACTACGTAACTATAATGGCTTTAATAACAAAACACATTTCCAGAAGGATAGGCCACGGATGATACCGCTAAAGTTTCAAGAGAGAAAATGAGGAGCATTTTCCTGGAAAAACTAATAAGCCGTTTTGGTGACATCGACTGGCTCCCTAAATTGCCGGGCCTAACTCCATGTGATTTCTTTCTATGGCGATACCTTAAATCTGGCGTATATAGCAAATTCGCCATCGACAATAAGAGCCAGAGGAAAATAATCGGCGCGAAATCACTAACATCAGTCCAGATCTCTGTAAGCGAGTCTTTGACAACGTGAGGTTAAAATTGCAAGAACGCTTAGAGCTAAATGGGCGTTACATAAGTGGTGCTGTTTTCAAAACTTGAAGTCCGCTCTATTTCACTATAAGAAAATTAGTAAAAAAAATTTGATTGCATTTAAATTTGAGTTTTGATTATTAGTTAAAGAATAAAATCTGCCGGCGTGTCTTTTTATTTCAAAAAAAGTGACACTCCTCTTTAATTATAAAAAAAATCTGGCCCTTAGGGTGGAAATAGGGAAAGAAGACTCATATCGGACTCTTGTTTAAGTAATTTTTGATTTCCACCTACTTCCGGTAAACCGATTCTAATGAAACTTGGTACAAAGGCGTAATTTAAATGGCTGAACAATAGTTCCAGCCTATATACACTGCTGGGCACAGGCCTCCCCTATTTCTGAGAGGATTTTTAGGGCAAGGAAATGTCCGCCACGCTGCCCCTATGCGTGTTGGTGAACTTCAAATGTCTTCGAATTTTTTTTATTATTTCTCTAACATGTAGGTTGCCTCACGATGTTCTTCTTCACCGTCGAGCACATGGTAAATCAGCACTTTAAAATTGCAATTAAAAATTTCATTGGTACCGGCGGGGATCGAACCCGGGTTGCTCGCGTACTGTGAAATTTACAGTGAGCGCTAATTATGTTAGCTACCAAGGCTCAATATTAATATTATGGTAATAATATTATGGTAACCTCAAGCCAATTTAGTAATAGGTACTGAAGTTAGTCAAGGAGAACTCCTCAAACGTGCATATTGCAAATTTTTGCAGCGTATTCCAGCTCTTATAATTTGTCTTGACGAGGACTTTAGGGTCTAACGTGTGTTTCAACTGAAGGTCTGATGAAATATATTTATTTTTATTATTTACCTTACTCTATGTATATTTATGTAAATATATCATTTTCTTTTATATAATTTATAAAGTCCAACCACATGAGAATACGATTTACAAATACCCCATAAATATAAAAAAATAATGCTTCCTCGGAAACGATTCCAGCGGTTTGGAAGAAAATTTGCAGTTTGTAAATTGCGCCGCATTATGGATATAACATATAACACTTTATTACAAACGGTACATGGAAAATCTGCGAAAATATAAATAGCCCTTACATAATCATTTTTACTAGATACATTCCCGCAATTGCAACTCACTGCTGATCGAATCAATTTTAAATTCACTAGATAAAAACACGTGTATATAAGTCTTGTCATACAATCTGATTCGGTGAGAATGTTACTCTTCTGTCTTCATTTGATAAACTCTCGTCTGTCAAGCTGATTTAGTGCCAACGTTTCTGTTCAGTATCGTTTGACAAATTGTCGTATAACATAGCATATTCGATGAGAACTTTGCTCTTCAGTTTCGTTTGATAAACATTCATGAATCAAGGTAATTCGGTGAGAATGTTGGTCTTGCGTTTCATTTGGTAAATTATCGTGTATCCAGCTAATTCGGTTGGAACGTTGTTATTCCGTTTTATTTGATAAAATGTCAGGTTCAAGATGATTTGATGAGTGTTTATCGTCCGTTTCATTTGATAAAAATTCATGTATAACCCGAGTTGATGCGAAAATTACTCCTTAGTTTCATTTGATAAATGCTTGTGTATAAACCCAAGTTTGTGAGTAAGTTTCTCCTTAGTTTTGTTTGATCACTCATGTATCAAGATAATTCGATGAGAATGATGATCGTCCGTTTCATTTTATAAACGTTCATATATCAAGCCAACTCGGTGAGGAGATTTTCGTTCGTGTATCAAACCGAGTCGGTGAGGACTTTGCTCTTCAGTTTAGTTTGAAAAGAGCTCATGTATTAACTCGAGTTGGTGAGAAAGTTGCTTTTCAGTTTCGTTTGAAAAACTCCTGTCTCTACCAGAGCTGATCCTTCGCTTACATTATGGCATCCGTTCGTAAACAATAAAATCATATATTTATTTTATAAGATAAAGGTGACAAACGAGCACACGGTCCACCTAATGGTAAGTAGTTGCTGTGGCCCATAGACATCTACATCTATCTTCAATTACGAATCAAAATGCATATGCGTTTTCACCCGTGAGGACAAAGATGGAATGCCTCGTTTCCAGTAAAAAGGGTCCCCAGTTCTCTATACTCACCAGATAAAACACACCAACGATAAGCTTAACTATCTTATATAAATATCTTACAAAATTATTTTTTTAAAAAAGCTTATTTATCTCTTTTAAATGTCACTTTTTAAGTTTTCGCCATCCTCTCGTAAAGTTACCGCTGTCACAATTTTCGAAAACGAATGTCAAATTTATTCGAATGGCGAATGTAAATAGCGTTTATTTGTTTCCATGCGAGAAGTTATCGAATCCGAGTCAATTTTTCTTTCCGAGACGATTGTGAATAGACCTGCAGAACTGTTTACCGGTGAAAACTAGTTTTGAAGCCTGGAGTCTAAAGTACTTTGTTACCGACCTAACCTGATTTTAGGATAAACTTGTTTTTCCTAAGTCCGTTAAGATCAACTATATGTCCGCGGGTTTACTGATACTATCAGTATATTTGAAAAAGTTAAATCAGGTGCACTAGGTTTTGGAGGTCACCTCAACCTACTCAAAATACTCGATGTTTGCGTAATAGCATACTATAGTTTAATATACAGCACATATTTTACAACAGATGCATGCAATCATGATTGGAAAGTATTTTCGAATATTATATATATATATATATATATATATATATATATATATATATATATATATATATATATATATATATATATATATTTTAATTCTTTTAAAAACGTTACCCCCACACTAGGATTTTCTCCAGTGTCGTGGAGGCAGTTTACAAACATAAATTGCACAAGGACAAACATCGAGACCCGGAACAATTATTTGTAGGCCATACAAATACTTGTTCCGTGCGGGATTCGAAACCGCGGCCCCCAGCGCAACAACTGATTGCTAAGCCACTGCGCCACGGAGCCTTATACTTTCATTAAATGCTAAAGCACGGTCGCGGAGCAGGATTTTTTATTGATTTGCATTTTTAAACTTATTCCCACCATATTTTTTTTATATTTCTATTGCAACTATAAGATAGTTTTAGGACTTTATGAACAGAACCATATTTATTCTCAAGTTGTAAAAGTTCACATTTGTATGAATTGCAATAATTTGAAATTCCGCGATCACGCTATATCTCCCATATTTTCCCATAACGAATAAATTTTCAAGTCTTACAAAGCAATGTTACCGAAACACAAGGCGTCTCCTGCTTCAGTTTCCCTCTACGCATTACTAAATCTATCTCTAAATAATATTAAAATCAGGGTGCTCCTTTATAATATCTTTTTTTTTAATTTCAGAACTTCTCTGAACACAGAGTTAGACACTACAACCATTCAAAACTCCTTTACGGAGTGTGTCTTACAAAAACATGTGTGGAATATTATTATGATGGAGATAAAAAACAGGACATAAGAGTAGCCCTTGAAGGATGCCTAAACGATACGTTCTGGAAAAAATATAAGTTGAAAACGAAAATATTGGAAGTCGTGGATTACAATAATGTAGATAACAAATTAAATATAGGATATGGAGACTATGCAATAGCTATTCTTTGTTTTGCTCTGTTGATGATGAATCTTATTGGGAGCATTTACGATATATTCTGTATACAAAAACGAGAAAAAAAAGGTAAATATTATAGAGTCAATCATTTCTACAGCACCGCGATCTTGTTTATACATATAAAAATATTTAAATTAGGTATATATTTCTAATTTAATATAATACTATCTGTCGAAAATTCACACTATTAGCATTTTTATTGTTTATAGCTTTTAATTTAGAATATCATAAATGATTTAGAGCAAGCTTTATTGAATATTACAAACATTATCGGTGGCCTGGAGTAGAGTAGTCATACGCAGGCGTTTCCCTCTGTTAAAGTTTTTTTTATAGGAGAGGGGGCAAACGAGTATACGGCTCCCTTGATGGTAAGTGACTACCGCCGCCCATGAACAACTGCAACACCAGGGGAATTGCAGGTGCGCTGCAAGCCTTTTAGAAAGGAGTAAGCTCTTTTCTTGAAGGTCCCTAATTTGTTTCGGTCCGGAAAAATCGTGGATGGTAAGGTATTCCACAGAGAGGTCGTACGCTTAAGAAAACTTATAGTGAAATGTACAGTGATGGACCGCCAAGAATCCAGATGGTGTGGATGGTATCGGGAGTTTTGCCGCGATGTGCATTTGTGAAATGCGAAAAATTCCTCAGAGCACTCCCCGTGGTAGATGCGAAAGAAAATGCAAAGCAGTGCCAGTGAATCAAGCCGATCGGAAAGGACTCGGTCGTCGACGATCCAAGCCGCTATGCGCTGGATGCGGTCTAGTGGAAGCAGCTGGCACTGAGGAGCCCCAGCTCAGAGATGGGAACAGTAAAGTTAAAGTAGTAAAGTTGCAGGCGGTTGCCGGGATGAAATACCGTCCCGTTCTGCTGAGTACGCCAAGCTTTAGAGGCCAATTTAGCCTTCTCTTCAAAATGACCACGAAATATTTTATATAGGATAGGATGATAAACGAGCACACAGTCCACCTGATGTTAAGTGGTTGCCGTGACCCATAGATATCTACATCTATCCTCAATAAAGAATCAAAATGCAGATGCGTTGTCATCCGTGAGGACTAAGATGGAATGCCTCTTTTTCAGTAAAAAAGGTCTCCGGTTCTCTACACTCACCATAGAAAACACAAAAGTGTTAAGGTGCTATTTTACGCTGGTATTCTGTGACGGAAAACTGTAAAACTGCATGTCACTTGATATGTCGACGTCGAGTATTCCAATACTAGCTGAGGCAACAAGGGGAGTGCCTTAAAACTGAGGAGATACGATAAAAGGGTTTTTGTTAGCGGTAAACACGCAATCTTATGTATCTTTAGGATTAAATTGGACTAGATTTAGTCGTCCCCAATCCAATACTTTGTTCAGCAAAGACACGACTTCAGACACAAGCCGGTACTCGGCGAAGTTTTGCCGAGAAATATTGACACGGCCGGTGTATAGAGCCTCACCAATGCTGTCATCCGCATAGCAATGGATGTTACCGGTTTGCAACATACAATAAATATGCAGAAGAAACAGCGTTGGTGATAGCACGCAGCCTTGTAGAACACCAGCGTTAATAGGCTTGTAATCGGAGCAAAACTGGTGATCCAGTTGCACAATTTCTCGGAAAGCCCATAGGAAGGAAGCTTCGAAAGATGTATTTTGTGCCAAACCCAATCGAGGGTCTTCGTTATGTCCAAACTAACGGCAAATGCCTCCCACTTGGACTCGATCCCCTGCGCCCATCTAAACAAGAAGATCACCAGTTGAGTGACACGGCGGAAACCGTACTGGCGGTCACTAATCAGATGTTGCTCTTCAAGGTAACGAACGAGCTGGCAGTTGAAAATGAACTCCATTAGTAGTATAAATCCTAAGGATACAACGAAAGTAGTTGCAGCCGCACTGCTCACTTGACTAAATCTAATTGCACGGCTGAATCAACGTACTACAAAAATGCCAATTAATCGTAGTAATATGGCATTACCTTACATATATACGTAATTAATAATCACATTATTGCTATTTACTTCTTTTTAAACTTAAACATTATAATAATAACGATCATGTTGGCCTATGATTACAAATACGCAGTTCGCAATAACTGCAAATTAAGATTAGTTCAATATTTACATTATTTTTTTCAATAATACCAAACGGGACAGTGCACAGAAAAAGCAGGGATTGTGATCATACGGGGCACACTAGACGTTTTGTTAAATTCTGAATACAAATGTTGTTGTGTAACTCACTGTTACTGGGGCGGTTGACCGATACTTATGTTTGGCATTATTTAAATTAGTTTAAATTTGTATATAGAAAACAGTTATTAGTATTTTACTAAATAATTTTGAATCCACATATGTAAGACTATTGATAGTGTTAATTTTATTGAAAAAGAATAATAACAGCCTAATTATGCTGTCGAAGTACATGCAAATGTTAGAATTGTTGAATCCCTTTCTGAATTAATGTAATTTGTTATTTACGTTTAATAATGAGAGCTACTTTAAACTTATCAATTGTATTTGAAAATTTTCAGGCAACAAGGTTCTTCTAGCTTTCTCTATCAAGCGAAATTGGGAAAAATTGATCGCCCCTGATTTTGATAACCCACGTTTGAAGCGTTTAAAAGTATTCCATGGCGTCAGGTGAGTTTTTATATTGCAAGAACTGTTCATGTTATAAACATTATAGTATTTACTGGTTCAATACCACCTTCTTCTATTAACCGTGGCGATTACTGTAAGTCCTCCATACTCTTAGAGAGTCTGAAGTCCTGCTCTGGACTAGATTCCAAATTATAGTCGTGGAATGAAGAACACGCTCTCGTGATTTTATTTTTCGCAGTATTTTAATCTTGGGTTACTTTTGCTCGAAAATAAATTTAAATTATATTATAATAATGACTTATTAAATCGAATAATAACAGGGTTATCCTCGAAAGCAACGAATTACCTTTTTCCGTCGGATAAAAATAATAGTGTTTATGAAATATTATTTTACTCGCTTACGCGCCCGGCTTCACCTGTGCATGATCTATTAATCTGGCATTGTTAAAATTTGAGATAATTATCACTAACCATTTATTTTATCAATTTCAAAAAAAAATCTCCAAGATTTTCTGGAAAAATATATTTCATATGACTCCTGATATTTATCTCAATTTGTTCGTCAAGTTTTATTACAATCTATGCAGCCATTCCTAAGATTAGCCACGACAGATAGACAAATTAAAAAAAAGTAGTTGTTCATGTAATTGTTTATTGGCATACAAATAACCCGTTCAGCTCAATAAAAATCAGTTATTTCAATATTACAGACGGACCCTTCAATTTTTGATATGTTTAGATTATAAGTAAAATTGATCTGTCAAAAAACATTAAACACTCCTAATTAAAGGTAAACTTTTACTTAGCGGCCGGCTTCGAAGTTAAGGGTTTTACGGACTCGTTAATAATTGCCACACGTAAAGTAGGGTGCATATGATATCAATTAATTTCAATAGCTTTATTAAATTATTTTCAGTTTAAGTGAACTACAAAGAAGTAAAACTTTTCGTCAGATTTTGTATATTATAATAATTGGGGTGAAAAACAAACGATAGTCTATCATATAGGTAGTAGCTACTACAGCACTTGGCGGCCTGCAACAACTGCACTATTGACTGGCAGTAGAGATAGTAAAAAGAAGCCCTACCACTTTTAAATTTAACTCTTTTAAAAACTCTTTTAAAAAATACTTTTTATAAAAGTTTTACGTTCCATATCTAGGTACTCCTTTTCTGCCTATTAGTACGGGACTGGGTAGGTATATCCCTCTCATCTATTTCCGGGGCCAAACAGCAGTGCTAGCATTGTCGTGTTTCAGTCTGAATGGTTCCTATAGAGTGTTAGAATAATTACAGGCTGTATCGCATTCCATTTAAGTCCATACACTTAACAAAAAAGGCTAGAGATGCGTTTTCGCCAGACAAATAGGCAACAGGCTACAAAAAGGAAAAGACAACAAAAAGGCAACAGACGCGTTGACCACCTGACAACGCATCTAATCGCGTCATCTTTTTTTATTGTTGAAGTTAAATTGCACGTGTCCATAGACTGCAGTAGCCACTTACTACAAGGTGGACTATGATTTCGTTTGTCACTTCGGATTTATGAAAAAAAAAAACATACAAAATAAAAGGTTATTTTAGGGCACAAAAAATACAAGGCATAGGCTAACACCTAATTTCTTATTGATATTCATTTCAGGACTATAACAACGGCTTTAGTAATAACAGCACATTCTTTCTTACCATTTACCAATATTCCCAAAAACACACGTGACGTTGAAGCGGTAAGTAATTAGAATTCTCAATATTTTATTTTTATTTTTATACAATAGCATGACTGCGCGTTTAGTTACTCATAAGCGACAAACGGGCACACAGTTCATGGTATGTGGATGCTTGGGCTTATAGCTAAGTATATCTATCGTTATTTGAGGATCAAGGTGCAAAATGCGTTGTAACTCGTTATCCACAAATAGGGTTTCTAGTTATCGTCAGTCATTGTATAGCACATATTGTGGATGTTTATGCTCTGACCAATAAAGATAGACGGAGTGCTGCATACATTTCATGTGGTGCCGAAATCAAGTCAAAAATATAGCTAACTTGCAGATACACGATCTCATGTATATACCTAGTCAGGTCATAAATTCTGTCACATGTTTAATATAAAATAATTGAAACAAGTTTATTCATTATGTAACCATTTATATACCAAAATGAACGTAACAAAACATAGATTCTTATGACACTAAAGTTTATTCAAAATGACCTCCGTGATTTTGAATACAGGCCTTCAATCTGCGCGGCCAGTCGTCTATCGCAGCACGAACGAGGTCCATGTCATTATCGGCGGCTGCCTTAATCAAGGATGTCTTGAGTGACTCTAAATTGGGATGAGGCTTTGAGCACGCTTTTTCCTCCAAGTGTTACCATATCTTGTAATGTAAAGGATTCAAATCTGGACTGGAGGAGGGCCAGTCTTCGTGCCGGATGAAGTCGATTTCACGCGCCGCCAGCCAGTCTTTTGTGCTCTTCGCTCTATGAGCTGGCGCCGAATCTTGTTGGAATACCCAGTGCCTGTTATTGAACAGTGCCTGTTGTATATGAGAAATAGGTTTCACAAGGTTCGTTATGACTGTATTTTGATACACAACTGCATTCGTTTTTACACCTTTCTCACAAAAATGTACCTCTGTTAAGCCCCAATAAGAAACTCCCAACCATACCATGAGCGAGGATGGAAAATGACCTCGTTGGACACGCGGAATACGGTTGCTCGCTTCTTCACTGCTGTGTGCGTACACCTTATCATTTTGTTTGTTGTAGCTCTCTTCTACGGTAAAAATTTTTTCATCCGAAAAAAGAATTTCCCGATATTTTTTTCCCGCGTACCGCTTCAACAAAGCGCGGCATCTCTTCAGTCTCAGGTCCATTAGTCGAGCATTCAAACGATGTCCTGTTTTTCTTCGATATGCACGAAGCTCTAAGTCTTAATTTAACACCCTTTTCACCGTGGTTCTGCTTAACCCCATCTGAAGGGCCAACAGTTTCTGCTTACGTTTGGGAATTCTTTGAATTCGCGCCTTCACAGCTTTTATCACTGCTGGAGTCCTAACAGACCGAGGGCGACCACTTCTTGACCTGTCTTCTACACTAGATTCTTCATTGTATCGTATGATGGTACGATAAACGAATCTTTTGGTTATATTCAAATTTTTCAGTATGTCAAAAATTTGAATTGGCGCGTAACCGCAACGATGCAACGCAATAACTGCAACACGGTCTTCTTTAAGCGTCCACTCCATATTTAAAAATGAGTAAAATTCTAAAAAGTATACAGTTTTATTTTCATGAACGATTTGAAATTCGAATTCAATAAACTTTTTGTGGCCAGTATTCTAAAAGAAAAGTTTTTACTGTGTGACAATACTTATGACCTGACTGTGTATATGCATTTAAAATGATTTGCAAAAATCAACAAAATTTTAGGTGCACATTATGTGTGTATGTGCTGGACATTGGCCTCTCCTGATTCTAGGAAGTATTTGTCTTAATTGTTACGTTTGGCTGGCAGATTGACGATCGCAATACCAAGCGTACCGCGTATTTGTACGTGGTAGAGCCATGCTGCAGCTATATTAGTAGTATAGTTGTAGCACGAATGGGTCGGCTCGACCGGGGAAGAACCACGATCTCGCAGAATACCAGCGTCATAGCAGCTTAACACTGCTGTGTTTCGTATGGTGAGTGTAGAAAACCGGAGACCCTCTTTACTGGAAACGAGGCATTCCATCTTATTCCTCACGGATGGCAACGCATCTGCATTTTGACTGAAACGAGGATAAATGTAGATGTCTATGGACCACAGCAACCACTTACCATCAGGTGTACTGTGTGATTCTTTGTCGCCCCATATTATAAAAGAGCGCATTTTTGACACTACTACCCGTCGCCATACAGGAGGTATATATTGGAAGGTTTCTGAAATTTCCTATAGACGTCTCTTACAATACCAACGCTACGAAATAAACGCAAAATTTAAATCTCTATCTTTTTAAAACATACACAAACTTCTATACGTAGTTAGTTCAATTAAAAATGCATAACAAGATGGACGTCATAAAACTAAAACATTTTGATTGCACTAAACATTACATTTATTATTTTTATCAAGAACTTTATAATACTAAGTCCATTGTAGAAAAGAATTATATAAGGAAACAACTTTAAGCATGTACTAAAATATATTTCAGATCTACGACATTCTGCCGTACCATACCTTCATAAACGGCACAGCCGTTGTTCAGGTTTTCTTCCTAATGTCTGGTTTCTTGCTGGCCTTCAACGTGCAGATGAAATCGGAGAAAATGAAATTTACCTGCGCCATGATACCAATTGAAATTTGCAGGAGGTGGTTGAGGTATATTTATAGTTCCTCGTGATTACACTGGTGGTTGAGGTATATTTATACTTTCTCGTGATTACACTGGTGGTTGAGGTATATTTATAGTTTCTCATGATTACACTGGTGGTTGAGGTATATTTATAGTTTCTCGAGATTACATTGGTGGTTGAGGTATATTTATAGTTTCTCGTGATTACACTGGTGGATGAGGTATATTTATACTTTCAGGTGATTACACTGGTAGTTAAGGTATATTTATAGTTCCTCGTGATTACACTGGTGGTTGAGGTATATTTATAGATTCTCGTGATTACACTGGTGGATGAGGTATATTTATACTTTCAGGTGATTACACTGGTAGTTAAGGTATATTTATAGTTTCTCGTGATTACACTGGTGGATGAGGTATATTTATACTTTCTCGTGATTACTCTGGTGGTTGAGGTATATTTATAGTTTCTCGTGATTACACTGGTGGTTGAGGTATATTTATAGTTTCTCGTGATTACACTGGTAGTTGAGGTATATTTATAGTTTCTCGTGATTACACTGGTAGTTGAGGTATATTTATAGTTTCTCGTGATTACACTAAGTGTTAGGACTCCTTTTCTGCCTAGGAGTTCATCTGCTTATGTATCGCCCTCTTAACTATTTCAATCGCCAAGCAGTAGAATCTACACTGTTCTGTTCCTGTCTGAATGTTATAGGGAGAGCCAGTAAACTCATAGGTTTTGAAGCATTCCATATTAGACCTCACAGATGACAATTTTTTTATTTATTTAAAAACTTTATTGCGTCCCTTGAGAAAAAGAAGGATATAAATATGCGGACATAATGCCTAAAGGCATTCTCTACCAGTTAACTCATTGAGGGGTGAGAGTATGTCTTAGATGTAGCAATCAAAAGAAAAGAAAAAAATAGAAACTAAAATTAATGCTTATTATATGTAACAAAACAGATTATGATATAATATTATAAGTGAATGCATATATATATATACATAATAACACATTTTCATAATGTAAATATATTTATATGCTAATAAATAAATAAAAACATACATAAATACAAAGTTAATACATACACATGACTAAGTTACAATATTGTAATTCTAATGATTATTCAGTAAATGGTCCTGTACCTTCTTCTTAAAAGAGTATTTGTCAGGTGCTTTTCTGATATCATCAGGCAAGGATTTCCAAAGACGTGCAGCCTGAATAGTGAAGGAGTTACCGTAGAATCCGGTGAGATGAGTAGGAATATTAATCTTGTTATTAGAGGACTATCGAAGAACCCTATCATGACAAGAATACCAGCGTAATAAAGCAGCTTAACGCTCCTGTGTTTTGTATAGTTAGTGTAGATAACCGGAATCCCTTTATACTGGAAACGACACTCCATCTTAGTTCTCATGGATGACAACCCATCTCTGCATTTTGATTAGTAATCGAGGATAGATGTAGATGTCTATGGGCCACAGCAACCACTTACCATCTGTTTGAATGTATGCTCGTCTATCACCCATATCATATATAAAAAAAAACAAGAAGAGAAATATTGAAATCGTTCTTTGAGGTAAGAAGGTGAATATGGATTATTAAGAATTGAGAAAAGAACAAGTAATATTCTGGAGTTGCGCCTTTGCCCTATGGTAAGCCACTTAATCTGAGATCTATATTGAGAAATATGGTAATACTTACGCAGATTAAAAATAAATACAGTTGTTAAGCAAGCGCTGCAGCTTGATAAGAAGTTCTTGGGACAGGTCTGGGTAGCACACATCTGCATAATCAAAAGTAGGTAAATCAGGAGTTTGGACAAGCATGAGCATAGACTTAATAGGAAGAAAGTATTTAAGACGATAAAGGTAACGTAAGGTGGCAATGACTTTCTAAATAAAATCGGTAAACTGCACATTTCAGTTCAGAGAACTATCAATATACAGGACAAGGTTTTTAATAGACTCACTAAATGGAATAATAATGTTATTATAACAAACAGGAGGTAAGTCTGCTTGATTAACCCTAGCCAGCATCTTTTTACTTCCCACTAAAATCGCTTGGCATTTTACTGGACTCACACAGACTCCATAGCACGAGAACCAATCTTAAATTTGTTTAAATTGTGGTTTAATTTGTGAATTCCAATGTGTAGTTCTTAAACGCCACAATGCACATATAGTTGCAGATCATCGGCGTACAGATGATACGAGCAATCAAGGTTATGAGTGATCAAGTTTATAAAAACTGAAAAGATGATAGGAGAGAGTACACCGCCCTGCGGTACGCCCTATTCAACTTCAGCCGAAACTGAGGTCATATGACCGACGCGAACTAACTGCGGACGCCTGCAAAGATAGGATGCAAACCAACCTAATACAGTGGGCTTAAAGTTAAGATGGAATAGGATGGAAAGAAGGATATCATGATCAACTGTGTTAAAAGCATTAGAAAAGTCAACTAGAACTAGCACTGCTTTTTTTTTCGTCCATATCTTTTCTAATATCTTCAGTGACATTTTTGACTTTCAGTGACTTTACCGGTGGTAGAGCCATGCAGCAGTTTTTGCTGTTGCACGTATGGGCCGGCTCGAGCTGGGTTGGTACCACGACCTCACAGAATACCGGCGTAAAGTAGAAGCTCTGTTTCTGCGTTTCGTCTTGTGAGTGCAGGTGGCCGGAGGCCCAATTCCCCCCCCCCCCCATTAACATGGTAGCGGAATTACATGATAGACTACCCCAGGAGGGTACCAGTACCCCTGGACAATCCCTCGCTGAGCATCCACGACCATGTTATTCCAATCCTGAGCGTGGGTTCTCAGGCTGCCCCGCGTATTCTGGGGGGGGGGGGCAAAATTCCGCTCAAAAACATAACTGCTCGGGGCAAACTGAGCAACCATACCAAGGCGATCCCTGCCACGCTATCCGTGAATTTCTGCAACATCAGGGGACTTCACTCTAACCTAAACGCCGTCCACTACCATCTCGAGACGGCGAAGCCGGCCTTGCTCTTCCTGACCGAGACGCAGATTTCCTCTCCGGCTGATATTTCGTATCTCTCCTACCCGGGGTACAAATTGGAGCACTCTTTTGTGCTACGGGCTGGAGTTTGCATGTATGTCAGAGAGGACATCTGTTCTCGACATTTTACTTCTATACTTAATTACTTTGCCTACGCGGATTCCAGATGTGGAGGATCATACACCTTCCCTGTTGGACCTTCTGCTGACCTCTCATCCGGACGGATATCAGGTTTCCGTCGATGCCCCTCTCGGCTCTTCGGACCACTGTCTGATCCGGAGTATGGTGCCACTCACGCTCCCCTCGCGGTTGCGTTCTGCAGGTTGCCGCCGTGTTTAACATTACAGGTCGGCGGATTGAAACGGAATGCGGTCTTTCTTTGCATCCTACACATGGGGGCGGGTTTGCTTCTCGCCGGATGATCCCAGCGCTGTTGCTGACTCTGTCACTGATGTGATGCTACAGGGAGTGGAACTATTTATTCCATCATCTGTGGTACCCATCGGAGGCAGATCTCAGACTTGGTTTGGTCGCTCCTGAAGGACTGAATTACACAGTAAGCAGGAGTGTTATCAAGCCTGGGCTGCGGCTTCAGCGACTCGGGATGTAAACACCAGCATACTTAAAAAGAAGTATAACTTCGCCTCCAGGTCCTACAAAAGAGTTATTGTCAAGGCAAAGTCAGCGCTCATAAGCAGAATTGGCCAGAAACTAGTTCGCCTTCCTTCGGGAACCCGTGCATTCTGGTCTCTCGCCAAGGCTGTCCAAGGGAATTTCTGTAAGCCATTACTACCATCTCTGCACAGGGAGGACGACTCAATGGCCCAAGACGAAAAAGACAAAACCGACCTTTTATGCTCCCTTTTTGCATCCAACTCGACTCTTGATGACGGGGGGAAAACACCGCCGACCATCCCGCGGTGTGAGGGCTCCATGCCGGATGTACCGTTCTCACAGCGCTCGGTTCGCAAAGCTTTTCTCTCCCTAGATATCCAGAAGTCGAGTGGGCCTGACGGAATCTCCCCAATTGTGCTGAGGACGTGTGCTCCGGAGTTGGCGCCGGTCCTAACGCGTCTTTTCCGGTACTCCTACTCCCAAGGCGTAGTGCCGAATTCATGGAAGACAGCTTTTGTCCATCCGATCCCTAAAAAAGGCGACCGCTCAGACCCGTCCAACTATAGGCCTATCGCGATCACCTCCTTGTTCTCCAAAATAATGGAATCCATTATCAACTGCCAGCTCATCCGGTACTTTGAGGATCACCAGCTGATTAGTGACCGCCAATACGGTTTTCGTCGGGGTCGATCAGCTGGTGATCTTCTGGTCTTCCTGACCCATAGATGGGCGGAGGCAGTAGAGTCCAAGGGGGAGGCGTTGGCCGTTAGTCTGGACATTGCGAAGGCCTTCGATCGGGTTTGGCACATAGCGCTTCTTTCGAAGCTCCCTTCCTATGGGCTTCCCGAGAAATTGTGCAATTGGATCACCAGCTTCCTTGCAGATCGGAGCATCAAGGTTGCAGACGGTGCCTGTTCTGACTACAAGCCTATTAACGCTGGTGTTCCACAAGGCTGTTTGCTATCACCAATGCTGTTTCTTCTGCATATCAATGATATGTTGCTAACTGGTAACATTCATTGCTATGCGGATGACAGCGCTGGTGATGCTCTATACACCGGCCGTGCCAACATTTCTCGGGAAAACGTCGCCGACTACCGGAACAAACTTGTGTCTGAAGTCGAGTCTTTGCTGGACAAAGTCTCGGAATGGGGTCGACTAAATCTAGTCTAGTTCAATCCTCAGAAGACACAAGTTTGCGCGTTTACCACTAAAAATAACCCCTTTGTCGTGTCTCCTCAGTGTCAAGGCACCCCCCTAGTTGCCTCAGCCAGTATCGGAATCCTCGGCGTCGACATATCGAGTGACGTGCAGTTTCGTGGTCACTTGGAAGAGAAGGCTAAATTGGCCTCTAAAAAGCTTGGCGTGCTCAGCAGAGCGGAACAGTATTTCATGCCGGCACACCGCCTGCAACTTTACAAGGCGCAGGTTCGGCCTCACATGGAATACTGTTCCCATCTCTGGGCAGGCGCTCCCCAGTGCCAGCTCCTTCCACTTGACCGCATCCAGCGCAGAGCGTCTCGAATCGTCGACGACCGAGCCCTTTCCGATCGGCTCGATTCATTGGCACTGCGAAGAGATGTTACATCCCTTTGCATTTTCTTTCGCATCTACCATGGGAAGTGCTTTGAGGAATTGTTCGGATTAATCCCAGTCGCCAAATTTTACGAACGCACATCGCGGCAGAACTCCCAATACCATCCACACCATCTACATGATTGGCAGTTCACCACTGTGCGATTTAGAAGATGTTTTCTTCTTCGCACGACTTCCTTGTGGAATCGGTTACCATCAGCGATTTTTCCGGACCGATACGACTTAGGGACCTTCAAGAAAAGAGCGTACTCCTTTTTAAAAGGCCGGCAACGCATCTGCAATTCCCTTCCTGGTGTTGCAGTTGTTCATGGACGGCGGTAGTCACTTACCATAAGGAGAGCCGCATGCTCGTTTGCCCCCTCTCCTATAAAAAAGTGACTTTATTAAAGCAGTGGTAGTGCTGTGATTTGAACAAAACCCGGACTGAAATGGACTCAGTAGCTTATGTTTCAAGATGATCGTAGTGATTGGTTATGAACACAGGCTTCTAAATCTTTAGAGAGGAACGTTAGGATTGATATAGGGTGAAAATGGCTGGGAAGGATAGGAGCAGGTACCTTAGGAAGGGGCTTTACATAAGCCTTTTTCCAATGACTAGGATTTTGCACCGAGTCAAGGGAAAAATTTATGATGTGAGTTATTGCCGGGAGAAGAGGATCTTAGATAGTGACGACCATTTGTCTGCTTATTTCATCGCAGCTCATAGACCTTGCCTTAGACTTGATTGCAAAAATAAACTTCTTGACTTCATCCTGATCGACAGGAGAGAACATGATTGCTGGAAGTTCTTTGAACATCAAAAACTGAAAAAACTACAAAGTTATTTGTTTTATTATATCTTTACACTTATACTTTTACAAAATAGTGTCTATTTATATCAATAAATCGCTGCATGCGATGGAACCACTGAGAAAAGCGCTTTGCCCACTCGTTCTTAGGGGTCTCTTCGACGGCATTTTGAAACGCAGCCACTGTTCCCTTGGCGTCCATAAAACGTTTTCTTTGAAGGTTTTCTTTTATTTTCGAAAATAAATAGAAAGCGCAAGGTGCTAGGTCGGGGCTATAGGGCGGGTGACCCAGTAATTCCACGTCTGACGTCACCAAGTAGTCGATTGTTCGCTTGGCGGTGTGCGACGAGGCGTTGTCGTAGTGAAGGAGAATCCTGATTCGAGGTCGTTTCTCCCGAAATTTTTCCAAGACAAGTGGTAAACAATTGTTAGTGTACCAGTAAAAACAGTTACTGCATTCCGCAGTAACTGTTTTTCGATCTTCTAAAACAAATATTGCGTAATGTACTGTCCTTCCGAAGAACGAGGCCACCATCTTTTTTCACGTTTCGAACTCTCTTCACTTAAGTTAGTAACTCCTCAGAAGGAAACACCCAGACAGTAGACTGTCTCTTAGTTTCAGGATCATGACATTAAATCCAGCTTTCGTCACCCATAATTATGTCGAACACAGCATTTCAGTCACCTCCGTTAAATCTTTAAACTATTTCACGACACCAATCAACACGACGGGGTTTTTGGGCCTCTGTCAAGTTATGAGGTATCCATCGTGCACAAAGCTTCCCGACCGCTAAATTTTCATGGAGAATATTTTGCACTTGACCCATACCGATGCCTAAACTTGTCCGAATCTGCTGATAAGTCACTCTTTTGTTAGTCTCTATCATACGCTGCACAACACTGATGTTATCTTCTGTTGTCGCCCTAGAAGGTCGTCCCTCACGCAGATCATCGGTGAGATTAGTGCGACTACTTTTAAACTCATTAAATCAAAAAGTTGTAAACAGTGGCACGAGATGGGGCTTCATTGTGAAAGATCAATCAAAGTCTATCATAACCTTCTTGTTTACTTAAATGACATCGAAAGTCATAGAAAACCACTGTACGAAAATTTTCGCGCGTTAAATTCATGCTGACGTGACACAGATAATTTTCAATTTGCCGCCAAATCGTAAACAAATGACAAATTAATAAAATACATACACAGTAATATGGGCAAAGAGTTTGCAAAATTTTAACTTATTTTTTATTATATCGTTTACAAGTGACCAGTTCTTAAAACTTTCAGTGTCGCCCTCGTATATTGCTATTTTGATAAGTATTTCATACTGTAAACATTTAAATGACTTTACTTTTCTGAATTATAGGCTAACTCCTGTATATGCGGTTGTATTGGCCATCACATCCACTTGGTTGCGTTTCGTCGGGTCTGGTCCGATGTGGAATGTAAGAAATATTATATATAAAAAATACTTTAATATCTACTATGTTCGTCGTCATCATTATCATTACAGCCTATCAAAGTATACTCCTGAACATAAGCCTGCCCATAGATTGTCTCATAAGGGAATATTTGTCATAGTTGCCACGCTTGGTAGGCGATTTGCCAACCGATATGTTTTATTTTCCATAGTTTCTAAGTAAACGCTTCTGCCTTATTCCCTGGTTGGTTTCCTTCTGCCACCCGTGGGTCGATAAAGAAATATTTGTCATAGTTGCTATTCGTGAGTTGCCAATTGCAGTTTTATTTATTTAAGTTGTTATCAGAAAGATGCTGCTGCCAGTCGCCTGATTTATTTCCCTTTGTCGCCTCTTACAACACTCACGGGTTGGTATGAAGTATACGGCCAATACACGGTCAGTCCTTTGCAACCAACTTCAAACAAGGACGACAGATGCCTCTGAACTATAAGGTGGAATTTTCTCACAGACTATAATCATATGAACTTTCCATACCACGTTAAATATGCTGCTTTGCTGCAGAAGAGGGTGGTACCAAGTTAAACGAACTGCCAGGTAGATGAAAATTCCTATACAGTCAGTAGCGTCCCTCTTGCATGTCAGATCTACCTAGAACAGCGACAACGCCTACCTGGTATTGTTATCGCCAGTTAAATTCTATTTGTGATGTTGTTGTCCAGTACTCGCTTACATTTCATAGTGTAGGGAATTTCCTTACGTTGCTGTTGTATTACGTGTCTTACGTTTAAAACAAAATTATTATTATTTTTTTTAATTTCAGGAGGCAGTAGTTGTTGAAGCCGAAGACTGCCGCCGCTTCACTTGGCAGAACTTGCTTTATATTAGCAACTATTTCGACAACTCACAATGCATGGCACAGGCTTGGTAATTTTTAAGATTTACTATATTATTTTCCTGTTAATCAAAACTCTTGCTGGAGATAGCCTTATGTTCATGATTGGCAGCATTCAAATCCAGACGTCTCGTGTCATTAACCCTGCTACCCAACGCTATTGTGGATAAATAAACCAATAAACGTTTTTATGTCTGGTGTAATCAAGATGGTAATACCGCTGTCAATCGAAAGTCATGATATACTTCTGGCATATCCTTTAGTCGTTTTTACGATACCCACATGACAAAATAGGATGACGTCTGCAACATATAAGCTTTTTGTGCTTTAAAAAAAATTGGGACTGTAAAAAAAATATTACTGCAGACATAAGAAAACAATATGATAACACAAATATATAAGATTTTTTTATAGGATAAGGGTGACAAACGAGCACACAGTCCGGCTGATGGTAAGTAGTTGCTGCGGCCCATAGACATCTACATCTATCCTTTATTAAAAATCAAAATGCAGATGCGTTGTCACCCGTGAGGACTAAGATGGAATGCCTCATTTCCAGTAAAAAGGGTCTTCGGTTCTCTAACATTCATTCATTAATAAATTTCATCCTACATTCGAAAGAAAGTAAATATCACCTGAAACTCGTAGAAGTACCGATTTTTTTAATCGTCAGATAAGAATTATTTGTCAAATAAATTATAGCCTGATTGAGAACCTAGGTTAATTGTTTTTTATTCTATGACTGCTTTTATTTGAGGATTAAAATACTTAGAAATTGCTCTGGAGCGTGGTCCTTCCCAATTCGTGCTGTAGCGTAGTCCTATTTCATAAATATATGATTGCTTTTATAATTTCCATTACTTGATAGGTACTTAGCAGCTGACATGCAACTATACTGCCTTGGTGTCTACATCTGCTTAATGGTGACGAATAGTACTGTTAGAAAAGTAGTGCTGTCGCTACTGTTTGCAGCTGGTGTAATAATTCCTGCTGTTGTAACCTATGTCAAGGATCTAGACCCTATTCTTATAGTTTCGCCCGAGTGAGTAAAAACTACTTGTACTTAATATAGACTACTTGTACTTATATAAATAAATGATACTTATAATTGTTTCTAGGACTTCTTTTAGGAAGCTATACTTTTATATACCTTTATATATAAAAATTACGTGTCACATTGTTTGTCCGCGATGAACTCCTAAACTACTGAACTGATTTTAATGTAACAGTATATATATAACACACACAAACACACACACACACACACACACACACACACACACACACACACACACACATACACATGCGCGCGCGCGCGCTTGAACTAATCAGTGATATAGTGAAAAAATAATTTAATTACCTGTAATAAGTATTAAATAAAAATTTGGGATGTGCAAGCGGGATTTAGAAAGGAAATGGGATGTACGGATCAGTTCTTTTCCATGCGCATGATCGCGGAGAAGTTTTTGGCCAAAAACCAAAAAGTTTTTTGTGCGTTCATAGACTTGGAGAAGGCTTATGACAGAGTGGATAGGGATGTGTTATGGCAAACACTGAACTCATTTGGGTTGAGCGCTGGCTTGATACAGGCATTGAAGTCTCTATATAGGGACTCTAGTGCCTGTGTCAGGATCAACGGGGCCTACTCGGACTGGTTTGGCATCCATAAAGGTGTCAGACAGGGCTGTGTGGCTTCCCCGTGGCTGTTCAACCTATTTATGGACAGTTGTTTGGAAAATTTGAAAGTAGAAGAATGCGGGTTAAGAATGGGTGAGTTAACCGTCAAATGCCTTTTGTACGCCGATGATCAAGTCATACTTGCGTCGTCGGCAGCCGAGTTGCAAATGATGGTTACATTAATGAACAGGACATTAAAAGAAAAGGGAATGAAAGTGAACGCAAGTAAGACGAAAGTTATGGTTTTTGAAAGAGAAGATAATAAAACGATATGTGAAATAAGAATAGAAGGGGAGTTGGTAGAGCAAGTAGATGAGTTTGTGTATTTGGGATGTGTGTTTAGCAGGGATGGTAGATCGGTTATTCTCAGACGGCTCAAAAAGGCGTGTCCGGGTCTAAATCCAGTACGAAATGGATTACTAACAACTTGATATTTTTTTCTATAACAGTTACGATCAAAATATTAGGAGGGGCATATGTTCTTTTTTGAATAAATTAAATATAAGTTAGTTAAAAAAATTAAAATCCTCGAAAATATTGACCTAGGTGCCGCGTCCGGCCCCATATTGCGACGGCAATTATTTTTTATCTTTTTTCTTCCAATATTCGGCACTATTTGACATGTGTTTACAAACAACTAGATAGTTATTAATTCCATTTATAATATTACTAAAGCACAATAAGCCTTAGTAGAAAAGTTACATCTGGTTGTCTTCACGTCCAACGTTTAGGATTGATATCAGTGGCGCCCACCAATCCGTTCATATATCCCATACTCTTGTGACTTTGAGAATAGTTGTTCGAGCAATACAAACTGTCAGTCGCGCCGCATTGGTGGTAAGATCAACGCGTCTGTGCGTTACCGCGTCACTCTTTTATTGAGGTACGTAATCGTTTTCGGTGGCTTGGTATACCCCTAAAATTGATTTCGGTGAAACCATTTTATCCACAACTATTTGAATTAATATTTTTAAATTATAATAAAATTATGTCTTTTATGTATTAGATTTCAAAACAAGATGTTAATATAAAAAAATCAGTTTATTTTTGAAAACATTTAGGATTTTGTTAATTATTTTGATTTCAGTGGCATTGATTTCGGTATTTTCGGTGGAAATAGGTGCACCGAAATCAATTTTGAAATCACCGAAATCAATCAATCGTTATTTATTTACATTTTATGATCGTAAATTTAACTTTCTTACCACCCTTATCTTGTTTCAGTATTGAGATTATGTCAGATTCAAAAGAAGATCGGTTGGCTAAAAAGAGATTGTCTGAACGACGTCGGAAAGCTCGCATTAAGAGTGATCCAGAGCTTTACGACTGCGTAAAGCTCTGGATCACTCTTGCACTTGCACTTGCTCTTGCACAGGCACAAAGAGAAAGATAGGCAACGGTATTATAAAAGGAAGAATGAAGGAAAGATAAAGTCTGTAAGTGAATTAGATCCTCGCCAACAACGAATTTTTAAAGAGAGAAGCAGAATATCTTCCAACAAACACAATTTGAAAAGAAGGCGTAAAGAGATGAGGTGTCTTGAAGAGGATTTAATAATCGTACCAGAAGTAACCGACAAAACTGACGATCCTTTGGTGACTTCACGATCAGAATTGCTTCAAACTGAAGAAAGTTCCTATGTTGATTTGCTACCATCAAGTTCATCCGTCGTTTCATTTCCTTTACCTCAGCGTATTAAGGCTTATCGAGGCTCGTGAGCACCATTGAGTCCGTCTAGTGACATAAGTAAAATGTCAAAGCCATGTACAAGATCATCAGTTCGTGTGATTGAAAAGGAGTTTCCTCCAACTCCAAAAGCTAACAAGAAACTGAATACCAAAGTTATCATACGTAGACTTAAATACCGCATGAACAAAATATATCAGTTACAGAAAGAGAAAATTGATCAATTGAAGACTGTTAACGAACGACAGCGAAAACAGATATATAGATTAAAATACCAAAGTGCTAAATTAAGAGAATATGAACATATAAGTAAAAATAATACAGAAGATATTAAACAAAGTGAATCAGACACTATAAAAGCAATTAAAAATAATGTGGAAGAGGACATCAAAACTTTTCTTGAAGGAGATGAAAACAGTCGTATGTGTTCTGGGAAGAAGGAGTTCATTACCCAGAAAAAGAATAAAAAACAAAGACGCTATTTAAATGATTCTTTAAAAGACTTATATACTAAGTTTAAGCAAACAAATCCCCAAAATAAAATTAGTTACTCCAGTTTTTGCAAAAAACGACCGTTTTGGATACTGAAACCTAATGTAAATAAACGAGAAACCTGTTTTTGTATCGAACATGAAAATATGGACTTGATGGTGACTGCTTTAAAAAAACAACTTAATTCAAGAAAAATCTACCATAGATAAATATCTAAATAAAAAAAAATTGTCATCACTGTGCTGTGACTCTTCGAATGTGTCATGTTTAACTAGAAAATGTGATGAGTGCAAAGATAAAAGCTTAATCTATAATGAATTCAATAACACTGAAGTATTGTTTTACTGGATTTGGCAAAAAAGTAAAAGAATTTATTACAAGAATGGAGTTAAAAAAACAACCATTCACACAACGAAAGATAAAGTGACTACTTTCCCCAGGGACACCATTTTAAAATTTGAAAAAATGTTACCTTCATACATGACTCACTGTGGAGTTATGATCGCACAAAACAAGTTTATTAAAAAAATTTAAAGCGACCTCACTGAGGAAGAGTGTATAATTCACTGCGACTTTAGTGAAAATTACAGCACAAAATACGGTAATGAAATTCAAACCGTTCCTTTCGGGGGTAACCGACAACAAATAACCCTGCATACCGTGGTCATTTATTATCATAAAAATGAACTTCTGAAAGTTCAGTCGATGTGTACATTATCAGAGTCTTTACGCCATGATGCACCAGCCATTTGGGAACATTTACTTCCGATTTTAAAATTCATAGAAGATGAAAATCTCAATATTCGTATACTACATTTCATTTCTGATAGTCCGTCGGCTCAGTACCGAAACCGTAAAATGTTTTATATTATCAGTAAACTCCATTGGTACTTTCCCAGTTTGACTAGTATTACATGGAATTATACAGAAAGTGGCCATGGAAAAGGAGCCCCAGATGGTGTCGGTGCAACACTCAAAAGAACAGCTGATCGAATAGTTGCTCAAGGCAATGAAATCACAAGCTTATCATCATTGATGACTCATCTGAAATCTGTTCAAGGTATTATAACGAAAACTATTGACGATTCCGGTATTTATGAAAAAGAGTTGCTAATTTCATCCAATCTCAAGCAATTTGCAGGGACTATGAAAGTACATCAGGTAGTATGGAACGCCAATAAGCCCAATCAACTATTGATGAGAAAAATGAGTTGCGTCGAAGGTGAATGTAAAAATAATTCAGTGTCATGTGAACATGGGTATCATGTAGAATTATACATCATAGGCGAGCAAGCTGATAGACTGTTGACTGATAAAACGAACAAGAACAAGAGTGACGAGATCAATCTGATTAAAAAGTCAAGTCAAGCCAAAAAAGGGAGTGGAGTCAGTGCAACTGAATCTAATAAGCCTCAAATTTTATCGAATATTCTAATTCATCCTGGTTGTAGCTATTCTGTTGATCTTGCTGATGAGTTCTATGAAACCAAACAGCGCCTGTCCCATACCTTACCTTCAGACATTGGATTACATGAAAGTGACAGCTTCTGGACACGTGTGTCGACAGATTGTGAAAATATTGCTCCGACATTAATGAATGAAGTAGTCTCCAAAATTGTAAATTGTAAAGAAAGTAGTGACGAGGAATATAACATTTTTTAATTAAGGATTGAAACCTGTAATTCAAAGTTTTATAAGAAGTTTATTAGATTGTTAATTTAATGCTGGGTGATTATTATACCAAAAGCTTATTTAATTGTCTTAAAATCAAAAGACAAAGTAATATTTTTATTAAAAATACAAATACTATTAGTTATGTAAGTGCCTTCTACAATTGTTGATGTTGTTTAAAGGATTGATTTTTAAGTGATTTTGTAGTAATTTTTTTCAATAAGTAAATTGCCTGTGATTAAGCTAGATCTCGACCAAGAATGCTGATTTTTTTAAAGTTCCTATAATGTTAGTTTAAGACTACTATCTTTAATGACATTTAATATAATAATTTAACGCTTCCTACCAAAGTTGATTTTTGTAAGTTTTCACAAAAATTAATAAAAATGGTTACACATCTTATATATCAGTCTTGATAAAATATTTTTTTTTATTGTCAAATTAACCTGCAATTCTTTACAGATCATAAGTTCATAGTAGTACTTAGGCAGTAAATTTACCTTAAGAAAATTATCTTTGAAATATAAATTATTTTATATTTATTTCATTTCGGTGATTTAAATATTGATTTCGGTGGACACCATTTTTTTTTTAAATTAAATACCTTCTTAACCATTCGGTCTATACGATTCCCTCTTCTACTTATATATATATTAAATTAACTCTAGAATAGATATTTCATGTTAGTAAGGCCTAAATTTAAAAACAAAAAATGCCACCGAAATCAACCAAATAATAAGTTGCCTGATAATGACTCAGATATGATAAGGATATAGAACGAGCGAGTGAATGCAGGAAATAGAGTGAATGGAGCTCTACACTCTATTGTGAGAAGTCAGAATGTGTCCAAAAAGGCACGTATGGCAATTCACAATGCTGTGTTAGTGCCTACTTTAATGTATGGTAGTGAAAGTTGGGTGTGGCAGAAGAAGCACGAGAGTAGAATAAATGCTGTAGAAATGCGGTCATTAAGGAGCATGTTAGGGATGAATCTGAATGACAAAGTGAGAAATTGTTTAATAAGAGAAGAGTGTGGTTTGCAAGATGATGTTGTGACCAGGATTAAGAAAGGAATGCTTCGGTGGTTTGGTCATGTAGAAAGAATGAATGAGGAAAGAGTGACAAAGAAAATTTATGTTGCAGATGTGAACGGCAGAGTCGGGAAGGGTCGCCCTAGGTGAAAGTTTATCGACCAAAGTGGCGATATATTGAAAATGGGCCAAATCAAGAGTACCTTTAACCGACGAGCGTGTATGCGTAGGTATATGGATGTGGAGGAAGCGAGAGAGGTCTGTCAGGATCGTGCCAAATGGAAGTCCATAGTCTCTGCCTACCCCTCTGGGTGACAGGCGTGAGTGTTTATGTATATGTAATAAGTATACGATAATAGAAAAATGATTGTATTTTTTTAAGGAATATACTTCAGACTGAATTTCGGTCAAGGAGGCCAGTTATTCCCTGTCGAGTATCTGCATATTTAACGCCTAGAATTTTAACGTCTTATTTGTGTCTCCATCAATCAGGAGATTCGAGTAATAAGTTGCTTTTTTACAACATCGTCACTTTTTAAAATTATGGAATAAAATTCGTTGATGGGCTAAGTCTCCACTACATGGCTGACTTATAAATTTACAGTTCTGCAAGATGCTGATGATTTTTGTATTAACCTGATTACATTGGTTTTCAGAACATGTCTCCACTACTTTATCAAGAATCCGACATTTAACCATGTCTATAAGCGTGGGCACACCAACTTAGCAGGTTTTATTATCGGCTTAAGCATGGGATATATAACTTATTATTTATTGCGCATCAACTTCAATGTCGAGAAGTATAAGGTAGTGTATCTTTTATACATTTTTCATCATCATCATCATTACAGCCCTTCACAAGTCCACTACTGAACATAGGCCTCCCCCAAGGAATGCCACAAAGCACGGTTCTGAGCCACTTGCATCCATCGACTTCCTGCATATCTTACCAGGTCGTCACTCCATCTAGTGAGGTGATGCCCTATACTTCGCCTGCCGGTACGAGGCTGCCACTCGAGAAACTTTTTTCCCAATGTTGTCGGTTGTCGGTTTTTCGAGCTATATGGCCGGCCCATTGCCACTTCAGCTTATTAATCAATTGGGCTATGTCGGTCACTCTGGTTCTACTGCGGATATCCTCATTTCTAAGTTTATCACGCAGAGAAACTCCGAGCATAGCCCTCTCCATAGCTCGCTGAGTGACCTTGAGCTTCCTCATCTGTCCAGCAGTGAAGGACCACATCTCAGTTGTCATCACGGGCAACACGCACTGGTTGTACAGTCTCGTTTTCAAGTTTTTAGGTATACCTGACGAGAAGATGTGCCGTAATTTCCCGAACGCTGCCCAACCGAGTTGAATCCGTCGATTCAACTCGACTTCGACCAAATTCGACTCGGTCGAAGTTGGACTTACCTAGTCGGACTATTTATCCCAGGTAAACATATTCGTCAACAACTTCGAGCTTAGTGCTCCCAACAACTACCGGCATAGGTGTGACATGGACATTAAACATGATCTTTGTTTTGTACATGTTCATCTTAAGACCTATCCGTTGGGAACCACTATTGAGGTCATTGAGCGTAGTGCTTAGGTCCTCCAGCGATTCTGCCATAAGGACTATATCGTCGGCAAATCAAAGGTGAGTGATGTACTCGCCATTGATGTTCATACCGTATCCTTTCCAGTCCAGAAGCTTGAAAACGTCTTCCAATGCAGCGGTGAAGAGTTTCGGGGATATAACGTCACCATGTCTTACAACTTTCTGCAATTGGATAGGTTTCGTACTCTGGTTCTGTACTCAGATAGCCATCGTAGCCCTACTGTGCAAGCACTTCAACACTTCGATATACCGACAGTCAACTTGGCACCGCTAAAAGGACTGCAGCAACGCCCAAATTTCGACGGAATCAAAGGTTTTCTCATAGTTCACATACGCCAGACATAGTGGCAAATTGTACTCCTCGAACTTCCGTACAATTTGCCGAAGGGTATGTATGCGGTAATGACTCTCGAAAACAGCACGTCGACGCGGCTCAGAAGGGAAATCAGTCTGTAGTTTTTCAAGAGAGCGTTGTCGCCTTTCTTGAAGAACAAGACCACCGCATTTCCGCTCAACGCCTTCGGTGTAATGCTACCATGGAAGACGGAATTAAAGAGCTTCTGAAGGACTTTAAGTACCGTTTTTCCACCCGCTTTCAGAAGCTCCGCTGTAATTCCATCCTCGTCTGGGGCCTTGTCGTTTTTTAAGGTGCTGGAGAGCCATTCTAATCTCGCTCAGACTGACGTCCGGGATATCATCGGAATAGTGTCGGATAAGACTCGCTCTGGGATCGTTACTCACACTTGCGTGTGACTCCAAAGATGATGGATATACAGTTGCCCATTGAACCTCGCAATCTCACTCAAAATCTCAGGTGTCCCGGAAATGACGCTGCCACACTCGGTCTTCAACTTCGACAGTTGGCTCTTTCTGGCAGACAGATCTCTAGCAAAGCTTTTGGAGCCCTGGTTCCGCTCGATCGCAGCTTCAATACGAGCAGTATTAAAGTTGCGTAAGTCCCACCGCATGCATTTGGAGATCTATCTGTTGAGTTGCTTGTATGCTGTCAAATCTACTGAAGACTGCAGCTTCATATCCCGTCTAACAGCCATGAGATTAAGAGTGTGATCGGAGAGTTTTTGTGTTCTTCTGCGGTGGGTCTTGCAAACTTAGCTCCGACCGCATGTACAGTTTCCATGAGCTTGTCATTCATATCGTTTACTGCATTGCAATCTTCTAGGCACTGAAAACGGTTTCGTATCTCGAGCTGAAAGGTATCGGGACTTTGGATTAGAGCACGAGGGGGATGGAGTTTTGACTTCATTAGACATGACCTTTAAAACTTAAGGTTTAGGTTCAGTGTGCCTCTCAGCATTCGGTGATCGCTGCCGGTTTTCACCCTCACGATCACTGAGATATCACTGAACAGTTGTCGTCTGGTCGTCATAATGAAGTCAATCTCATTTTTTGTCGAACCGTCGGGGCTCGACCAGTTCCACAGTTTGTGGGGCCGCTTCTGGACGAAAGACTTCATCATAAAGAGTCCCTCTTTCTCAATGAAGTCGGCCCCTAGTGTTCCGTTGCCCTATTCCAAATTTCCCTACTTTCGGCTCACCGTTCTCTCTTGTGCCTAGTTTTGCGTTGAAGTCTCCCATTAACACCGTATAGTGGGTTTTGGAGGAACGCATGGCTCTAGAGATATCCTCATAGATTTCCTCCACCTCCTCATCGGGGTGTGCCGAGGTTGGTGCGTAAACCTGTATGACCTTCAGCGAATACCGTTAGGTGATTCTGAGTATAAAGTAAGCCACCCTCGTTGACACACTCCCAATCTTCACAACGTTATTAACGAGAGACTTGTGGACGATAAATCCGACACCTCCTTGAGACGGATGGTCGCCCTTCAGGTGTTAGAAGAAGTTGCCGGATTCGAGGATTACCGTGTCCTCCCCCTCTCTTCGGACCTCGGATAATCCTACGATATTCCAGCGCAACTTGTCTATCTCTTCTTCCAGCTCCAGGATCTTCTCGTCAGTCCTCAGGGTGCGTGCGTTATAAGTTGCCAGGTTTAGTCGTCGTAGGTGGCCACCGACCCTCCACCGGAGATGCTTAGCATCCCCTGCCCCGCCGTTACCATGGTCGCCACCGTAGCCAGGAATAGCGGGGCCGCCGGGGACTGGGGATCGTCTCTTCGTAACTTTATTCATTTGGAGGTATATTGCCATAGTTGCCAAGCTGGTGAGCGGGTTGTCAACCGTAGTTTTTTTTATTGTTGTTTTATTGTTATCAGAAAGATGCTGCTGCCCATCCTCTTCCTCAGTTTCCCTCTGTCGCCTCTTACGACATCCACGTGAAGACATGAGGTAGTGAGTATTCTTTCCCGCCACTACACGGGGTATATACATTTTTGATGAAACTTAACACAAAATAATCTATGTTTTTGTTTTGTATTATGAAAGTTGTAACATTCCAATTGTAAGTACAAGTTCTGAAAATTTATATATTATTTATTTGTTACATATGTATATTGTAGATGGATGAGTCCTTTTCTGCTTGCTGATAATGATGTTGAATCTAGAGTACATTATTTAATGGCTTATTCACTACACAAGATTCAAAATCTATGCAGAGTTATCGTATTGGTAAATAAATAAATAATAAATTAATATTAATATAATGATCTCAATATATACTTGTATAAAACAAAAAATGTGAACTTTTGTTCTTCACGGGCAATTGATTTAAATTTCAGTGTGTAATTGTAGTTTTACTGTCATTGAGATCACTGAATCTTTTTTAACGCTGAGCTAACGTCAATGGAATATACCGTATAGAAAAATTGATTATTGACATTTAGAAAATATATTATTCTAATTTCATCAGTTCACGCTATCCCTATGTGCCTGTCTTTTTCTGTTAAAATGAAAAAAAAAACGGTCCCTTAGGACCTAGGAATTAGATAAAAACCTTTAATTTTAAGATATTTAAGTATTGTTTTTATTATTATATCTCTAACACTTCATGAAAATATCTGGAGTATTATATCTTAAAACTTAAAGGTGTTTGATAAAGAAAGCGTATAATTTCTGAGGCACTTATTCGTCGATTTCAAATGCAAGAAAAAAACAAACTTCTTTCTTTATCGACGAGTGAGTGAGAATTTCGTAAGCTAATATGTAACGAACAAATAACACTATTAAATTGCTTGTATTATTTAAACACTAATTATTTTTGAAATCTTACCAAAATATGCGGATAACATTAGACCATTTTCACGTATCTACGAGTATCACATATTCTAATATAATATATTTCTGTATTTTCAGAAACATCTGTGGATATACCAACTATTATTCCCCGCCGCTATTCTAACAACATGGTTGGGAAGTGTTTTTTATCGCGACGCTCCTCGTGACTCCATCTATATCATGGCTTTGTACGCTGGTATCGTGAAGCCCGTTTGCACTATGCTGTTGGCGTTATTTATACTGGGAGCTATATTCAAATGTGACAGTAAGATTAGATTAGGTACTTTCGTATTATATCGGTAGAATCAATACCACGAAATATTTCCCGTTGTCGGAGTCACCGTCTTTTAATGTCTGCTATTAAAATTCATGCTATATATTTAAAAAAGACCTTATTTTCGTGGCGTTGACTGTACATATTTTTCATACGTATACGCTCATACACGCACAAGCATTGTCGTGCATTACCATTACCGTTATAGCCTATTAAATTCCACTACTGAACATAGGCCTCCCCCATATACTGCCTCATAGGAGAGATATTTGCCATAGTCGCCACGCTTGGCAAGCTGATTGGCAATCAGTTTTTTATTTTTAGTCGTTATTAGGAAGAAGCTGCTGCCAATCTCCTGATTTGTTACCCTCTATTGCCTCTGACGAACACCCACGAGACGATATGGGATAGTAGATATTCTTGCAATGCCACTACACAGTAATTGCTGTGCGTGAAATTATTCAAATATTGGTTTTCGTAAAGACATTTTTATTTTGCCATGGAAAAATTTTACGTAAATAAAAAATATTAAAATTTAAAGTGTCCACCTACAAGATCTTATTCGAATTAACCCAGAAATAATCAAAATAGAACGGTAGAAAGAATAATTATACAAAATTAAAATACAAATTTTAGCAAAGAGAAAGCAACCAATTCATTTTTTAATTTTATTAGTTTATTTAATTATTTAAACTTCATAAAAATATGTAAAGACGGACTTAATGCCTGAGGCATTCTCTACCAGTCAACCTTTGGGTAATGCAGATGATACATATGTAGTAGGTGTGTGAAACGCTAAAAGGCAAGAGTATAAATTAAAGTATATAAATGTAAAACAAAATAATACATACATATACCGATACATAAACTTACATATCAAAAATTATTTAATACATGCATAGTATTCATAAATTATACATTATACATAAATTATGTACATAAAAATAATAAATTACACACATTATATAATTATATATTTATATAAATACATAAATAAATACTAAGAATGATTTATTCTGCCAGTTTATTTAAGTAATGTTCGCGAACTTTCTTCATGGATGCATATAGATTATTAGAGAGGGAGTGCGTTCCAGAGGAGAACAGACGGTACAGTGAGGGAAGAATGCAGGAAGCCAGATTTATGAGAGCGACACTTTAGTAAAAGGTTGTTCGAGGAACGCAGGTTTCTGTCATTGCTAGAGCAAAGGCACTGAAAATGAGAAGTTAAGTAAGAGGGTGAAGTAGGAGATATCAGAATAGAGTATATGGTTGTGAGTGCGCGCATACTACGTCGCTGACGAATGGGAAGCTACTTAAGTTGGGAACGATAAGTAGACAAATGGTAATTCTTACAAAGATTAAAAATGAATCGAATGTAGTTATTAAGAAGACGATAATATTTGTAAAGAAGGTCTTCACTCAGGTCTGAATACACATCACTAATCTATGGAAGAATTAAGTTTTGCACTACTAATGCTTTGGTCCTGAATGGAAAGAAGTTTTTCAGGCGGTAAAGAGCCCGCAAGGTACCAGTGACTTTCTGGCTATCATTTGTCACTTGGACATACCAGCTCAAAATGGAGTCAATGTTTAAGCCAAGATCCTTAATAGAAGAACATAATTGAAAAACAGAACCGTTGAAAATGATCGCGGCTAGAGCTCTAGTTTCTACTTTTTTAATTGTGCGATGACTACCTAGTATTATTACCTGACACTTGGATGGATTAACAGTTACACCAAAACTGTCAGACCAGCTCTTAATATGTTCTACGTCCTTGTTCACCAGATCCACCGCGGCGGACACACAATCAACATTCGCCTGTTCGTACAACTGTAGGTCATCCGAATATGGATGATACGAACACTGAAAGTTGTGGGTGATAAGATTAAAGAATACTGAAAGTAACAATGGACACAGAATACCACCTTGAGGGACACCAGCATTTATGTCCCACCAGCTTGATGAAGACTCACCAATGCGAACCGACTGCTGACGTCTTCGAAGATAAGCTGAGAAACAATCCAGTGCTTAGGAATAAATCATGGAATGGGAAAGGATAGAAAGTAGGATGTCATGACTGATGGAATTGAAGGCGTTCGAAAAGTCAACCAAAGCCAGAACAGTGACTTTGGTGCTTTCCATGCCAACCCTAATGTCACCAGTGATCTTAAGAAGAGCGGAAACAGTGCTGTGACCGGGCCTGAAGCCAGACTGAAAATGGCTTAATAAATTGTTCTTATAAACAAACAGATATATTTGCCAATGTACACAGGCTTCGAGTACTTTGGATAGGAAAGGAAGAATGGATATACGTGTGAAGTGATTACGGAAAGTCGAACTGGAAGTTTTCGGCAAGGGAATATAGAACACCATGCGCCACAGCGACGGGAAAACTCCGGAATCTAGGGAGAAGATTATGACATGGGAAATAACTGGAAAAATATGGTCAATATATATTATTAATAAATGAAGGTATATATATATATATATATATATATATATATATATATATATATATATATATATATATTAATAAATGAAGGGGATCTTATTCTAGATTATGCTGGTACCTCGCAAGAACTTCTAAACAAACTGGATCGACTTTTCAATAATTGTATATGTTTTTTGATTTACGTGTATACCTCTCTGCTATCGCAGATATTTCACAATACTGTGCACTTTATTTTCAGTTTTACACGATCCGTTTGTTCAAAAATATCTGAAGTGCAAATTTCAGTATCAGGGTGATTCCCATAATTTATTTATTTATTTATACACTTTATTGTACTAAAGGTACAAACGGCGGACTTAATGCCATATGTCATTTTCTACCAGTCAACCGGAAAGTTAGTGGGAGATGTGTGTACTGCAGTGGGCTAGGATGAAAACCTAAAATTGATATAAATTTTACATAAACACATACACACACATGCACACACACACACACACACACACACACACACACACACACACACACACACACACACACACACTCGTAGATCAAACTTAAATATATATAAGGATATAATATATAGATTATATGTTATAGATTATTATTTATTTGTGTATCGCTATCGCTGTTCTACAGTTCCTTCATGTTCCCCTCTATCACACTTTTTATACAAATCTTTAACTCCCCATGCGGTAACATTATGGAACGAATTACCGCCGCAAGCTGGATTTACAAGTTTAAGGGAAATATTAATAATCGTATTAGCGTTATAAAGTCTACCACTTGACATATACTTACATATAGTTGATTATATTTATACGGCTTTTCTTGTAATCGTTGAATAGCTTACTTGAATTAGTATGGTCGCCCGAAGCAAGTGTGACATAAATTATAATTATATATGTGTATGTATATATATATAGATATATGTCTCTTTTCAATTTTGATCTATTTTCTATTATAACAATATGTGTTTGTAAGTTGTTTGTAAGTTTAATTATGTACGTATTTCGTACGTGTATATATGTGTATGGGTATATGTATGTACATCTTGAAAGTAATATTAATATCTCAATTAATTTGTTAATGCTTACAATTAGTGCTTACCGAATTTGTTTTGTAGATTTACAGTGTTATGTTTGGTTATTTACTTTGTGGATAACTGTTATTGGCTTTTTAGTGTATATAATACTTAAACATTTTACTTAATATATTAAATATTATTAAAATGTTTAAGTATTAATAAGCTGTAAAACAAAAAAAAATGAATTAATGAAAACTAAAATGGACATTTAAACACTTCTACTCTGTAAAGATTTAACATAGGGAATTAAGTTGAATAACATCAATTGTTAAGTGCTTGTTTGTTTTTTACAAATAGCATTTTGCAATTTAAGTGGTAAATAAAACTAATCGAAATGGAAGACTGTCACACTTACCCCATCAATGAGGCAAGTGTGACAGTATGCTTCTTTTTGTAGTTACTTTATTATTATCTGTGGTTTTCGACAAAATTGAAGAAATTATACTAATGTCAAAATATTTTTAAGAAGATCCATTTTTGTGTAACAATGAGTTTTTCCCCACTTGGGCAAGTTTTCTGAGTAGTTAAAAAAATGACGTCTGTCGCTAAAATAGTTGAAGCTACGTTCTTATAACTGTCAGTATAGTCATTAGCGTAAGTTTCTACGTTGTTCAATAGATGAAATTTAACCAAAAATGGTTTATGTCGCATAATTTGCATTTGTCACACTTGCCTCGGGTGACTATATTATTTATATACCACATATACAATAATATTCATAAAATATCCACTTTCTATTGTCATTTAGTGAAAAGAGAGAGAGAGCAACTATACGTATTTCTTAAATTGACGTCGATTTCTAAGAGTCAAGTCGATTACTGTTTATTTACTATAAAGTGTTTTAATGTCGTATTTATCTAAATTGATAAAATTATTACACTAAATTCAATTTTTGGCTTACGTTGTAAAACATGGTGGTGTTACTACATCCAGAATTACCCACATTTGCAAAATAAAGAAATTTTATTCTATATAACTAGTATTCTTTAAAAATAATGGCAAACCATTTGATATTTTTAAATATTATGTTTTCAGAAATAAATCGGAGTATATTAGAGTGGCGCAGGTGGGTCACACCGGCGCGGCTGTCTTACAGCGCGTATGTTCTACACGCCTTAGTCATCCGTACATACGTTGGCACTTTCGAAACCCAAACCAATGCGATGTTCCTTCACATTGTAAGAAAATTTATATTTTCTATCTTGCTTTGTCTAAGCTTCATATGAGCTTTGACTCTATAAGCCCAAAATCATCTATTTTTTCGCAAAAAAAAATAGCTGCAAGTTAGGGTAAAATTATAGTAGATTTTGCAGTAGATAACTTTTAAGCAAAAAGGTAATCACCAACTCTTGTAATTAAAGTACCACTATTAATAGTCAATTTATTTGGAATTGAATTACCTTACTGCTAAATATATTTTTTGGTATTTTAGCTCTGGTGCTTATAATCTGCCGGACATCATCATCATAACATCCCATCCCAAATCCAGTGCTGAACATAGGTCTCTTCCAAGGAATGCCACAAAATGTGGTCCTGAGTCACCGGTGTTACGGCGACAGAGGGTAACAAAGTTAAGAGATGAGCAGCATCATCTTGGTTACATCTTAATAATAAAAACATGTATATGTCAATCTTCCTGCCAGGCGTGGTAACTGAGGTAAACACTCCCCGCCTATGAGTAGCGACTCAAAAAACAGATTCCAGTCCCCAACGGTCCCACTACTCCAGGAGTGATGAGGATGGTCAGAGTGTCGTAAGAGGCGACAGAAGGATACAAACCAGGAGATGGGTAGAAGCGACTTAATAATAAAAACTACAAAACAAAAAAATAAACTTCGGTTGCTAGCCCACAAGCCAAGCGTTGGAACTATGATAAATATCCACCCTTTGAGGCGATTTATCGGTGAGGCCAATGGCGATATGAACTTTTGTTAGGCTGTAACGGTGTAACGGAGGATTCTGTTATTAATTTTGGTTACCTTTTGCTTATCAGATTTATACTGGCATATCCCTGGTGACGGCGACCTTCCTTCTTGCAATACCATTGTGGTTACTTGTGGAGGCCCCAGCAAATGAACTACTAAAAATGACTTATTCACTGCTAATTGGCACTCAGGAGACGAAGAAGACTGATGCAGATATAATAAGGAAAAGCGAAGTCGCTAATTAATGTAGCTTAATTAAAACGGGAGGGTTATGTTCCGCAGTAGACTTGTGATGGGCCGTAATGAATTAAACTGTAATATTTTTGGTGCATTTTATCTTTGTAATTAGGTCTTGAAATACACAATTCCTACTACATTGTATGTTCTACATTTAAGGCTGTATATGATTGTTCAGTTAGCTGATCAAAATTTTTATTTTATTACCCACTATTGGTTTTTTTTAAACCTAAACTAAGTTTCGCCGTATACGACTAAGTGCAGACGATTGCAGTTGGTTAAATTTACACCGTCTCAATACAAAAAGCCTCGGGTTTAAACTAATCTCTCTATACATAAGTATATAAAATCAGTTGCTGTCGGTTAATCTCTCTAAAACTCAAGAAAGGCTTGACTGGTTTTGAAGAAATTTTTCATGTGTGTTTGAATCGGTCCCAAGATGGTTTAGATTCATATTTGAACCCTACAAGTGGCATTGTTATCGAGATTCAGAAATCACCAGTGCGAAGCCGGGTTGGATTGCTAGTATAATATATAAATGACAGTCCTTTTCACGCTTAAAGTCCATCACCATAGACTTAGAATATACTAGCGCTTATACTTAGGCCCATAGACTTCGTGAAATTTGAATTTTGCTGTCAAATTTAGTTCGCATAATTTCGCGGGACTTGCATGAAACAGATTCTAGATTGGAAAAAAAACTAAATACTGAAATATTTATTCGAATAATTTTCATTATTACCCACTTTCAATGATCTGCATTTTTATAAACGCTTATTATCAACAGTAAATAAATTTATTTATATAATTAAATAATAATAATAATAAGTTCTTTATTTTCAAAATGTAGATTAAATAAGAGTTTATTTCTTACTCAAACTAAAATCTGTTTCACGCAAGTCTTAATTTATAGTTAAATATAAACTAGTTAAAGTGGCATTAAGAGTGGTAAAATAAGGGTGACCTTTTTAATGTAACTAATTAGGCGACTTTATTAAGATATTCCTAAGTCCACTCAAAAGGGTAAAATATAACTTTTAACGGAGACAAAAAGCCAGTGCTACGTAATACTCTATGGAATAATTAAAGCCCTACAGAACGTGGATTTTTTTTGGGTTGGCTTTTTCTTTTTGTTTAAGGTTATTTTTGTTAAAAGGCGGACAGTGTATTGAGTGTTTACGATTTATTCTCAGTAAGGGTATTGTCAAAAAGAAAGTTAGGCTTAATACAGATTGATGCGTCTTTTTTTTACAACTAGTGGTTATAAAATCGCAAAATAGTGTATTCTGACTTACGATATTCTTCGATTCATATGTCGAAATAATTTATATATTATAGACAAACCTAGCCGTAGCCGTTAGGTCCTTTATTATATTTAACATATATATCAAAAGTCATAGTTATTTTAAATATTAGTCAGACGTTATTACACTTAATTTTAGACATGAAAAAACTGAAAATACCTAATTAATCGTACGTTTAATCAATCACAATCGGTTGCACATAGTCGTCGTCTAATAGCCGGATAAATAAAATAAAACTATGTGTACGGTTCCCGGACCATTAATCCAGTTCCTACTTCATATATATAAATGTAATTTACCAGGTTTAGAAAAAACAATTTATTAATATTGTGTAGGCCTAATAGTTTGTTACGTAAAACCAAAAAGCGTATCGTCAATAGTATAAACTGTAATAAAAGTCGTTTGTATTGTCATATTCGTATTCTCCGTGTTTAATTAGTACCAAGATCCCCACCATGTAATAAATAAAAAGAGGAGATAGAACTTCAATAGTATTTCATCATATTTAGATAGTTCAACAATTTTCTAAGCTTGACGTCAGTTGCGTTCCGGCTGTCACGTTTGCTGGCTCTATCATACCATATTCTGATAGTGTTAAAATCTGGGTGTCACTTCCACACAACCTTATGTTGGATCAACCGAATTAAGAATATTAGTTCTGTATTTGCTAAGCTCAGCGCTTTGAACCGTCGTAGGAAGTTTACCTGCCTGAAAAATTAAGACAGCAAACAAACATTTAAGATGAATGTCTCCTCATTTCTAAAAAATGTTGCATAACTGCTAAGCTACGTCATCATTACAGTAGATATCTCTGATTTACTTTAATCGGTATATTATTTATCTTATATTTTCTTATAATAAAATATCGGCGTAATGAATGGATTATATGGTACCTGCGGGTAAAGGACGTTGTGGCGGTACAGAAAAATATGTTTTAGGTTTCGTAAAAGTTCCTCGGTTTTCGAGATAATTCGACATTTTCGGAAGTTCAAAAAAACTACATTCTTTGCCACTCTTTTTGGTGCAAGACTCCAAATGAAGAAATTTTATCAATCTATTTTTGGATTGTATTCCTTGATAGAAGCTGGCAATGCAGTGATTTACAGTGATTTCGGAATCACAATGAAACAGGCATTTTTTTCTTAATTTGGCACTCAGGTGATCGTATTTTTTTTACACCACGTCAGGTTAAACTTAGGAAAAAAATAAGCAAAACATGAAATTTGAGTTAAATCTTTGTTTAAAATAAAACTATGCATGCGCCTCAAAAATCATTGTTACATTCGATAGCGCTTCTATCCGGGAATTCTATCCAAAGAACAGATTGAAAAATTCCTTCATTTGGAGTCTTTCCACGAAAAACAGTTTTGAATTTTCGAAAATGTCGAATTATCTCGAAAACCGAGAAACTTTTACAAAACATGAAACATATTTTTCTGAACCGCTACAACGTCTTCTACCGGCAGGTACCATATTATCCATTCATTACGTCCAATTATTACACCAGCTGCAAACAGTAGCGACAGCACTACTTGTTAGTTAGTTAATTAGGTAGCACAACAGTGCTATTTGAAGATACCAAGGCAGTATATTCACATGTCAGCCGCTAAGTACCTATCGTGTAATAGAAATTATAAAAGCAATGATATATTTATGAGATAGGACTACGCTACAGCACGCAGCACGAATTGGGAAGGACCACGCTCCAGCGCAATTGCTAAGTTCTTTAATCCTCAGATTAAAGCAGTCATAGAATAAAAAACAACTCACTTAAGTTTTCAATTAGGTTACAATTTATTTGAAATTTATATTCTTTGTAACCGCATTCGTAGTTTTATCACCGTCCAAAGGTTGACTGGCAAATAATGCCTTTAGCATTAAGTCCGCCTTTTGATCCAGTACGGACCAAGTGAGGTTCAATAAAGTTTAAATAAATAATAGGTATTTATCTTTGATTATATAGACATGTATATAATCAAAGGTATTTATTATTAGCTATATTGAATTCAGGGTGACACCTAAATCTTTCGTCTAAATAAAACTGAAGTGTTAAACAAACTTACAGTCTACCAGATGGTAAGTGGCTTCCGCAGTCCGTGGACACCTGCAGCTAACTTCAAACAAGGAACACATCATGTCCCATCTGAAGACTAATTTCGATTGTTGCCTCAAATCATGTAATCAGGGCTAATCATTTTCTGCTCACCAGATGTCGCTAGTTGACACTGAGGTAAAGTTTTTTTCTTACACAATGTAATTTAATTGAGAAGTTGGTTTTTAATAAAAGTTGATCAGTTTCTAGAGTATTATACTCGTATTAATACACAAAACAATGCGTCAGTGGTTTCCTCTTTAATTTTTTGCACATTTTTAACGTTTTTTAAATTTTTCTACTTTTATGAATATCTGTGCTTTGGTTTATTTATTTTTAATCTTATTAATATAAAATATAGCCAATAGTATAGAAAGAAACAATAAACTTAAAATTTTCCGAGCAAATTAACTTCCTCGCTATGAAATCTGTCTAATATTATACCTCACGTTCTAGTGGCGCCGCCCTGGTGGCAGAAAAAGTCGTGGATGCCCTCATTATACTGTCTCTCTATACCCTATAGACTGCAATAAGCAGCACTATGTTGCGACCGAAACAGATAAGAGGGTGGTCCCTATTCAATTAGATTCCGAGGCAGAAAAAGAGTCTTACCAACTAATATTGTTTACTCGATTAATAATTAAAATTCAAATACGTTGTCATCCCTGAGTACTATGCCTCTTTACTTGCAAATTAATCTTCGATTTTCTTCACCTAACATAAAAAACACAACAATATTTTGTGGGTATTTTCAGACACCAATTCGTATTGTATCCATAATTCGCGAAGAAGATTATTGAATACTTAGCCAATACGTTTTCCATTTACTTGAAAGTAAAACATTTTACATTTCTTTACAACTGAACTATAATTGTTGTTATAGTTCAGACGACGATGATGTTGTATTTTATGATATCATTTGTGTGTTGTAGGACGCGCTCAGCGATTGGCGCGAGTATCGACCGCCACACTCGCTTTATAGCTGAGCGAGACATCTGTAGGAAGTACTCGCTTCTCGCTACTCGCCAATTCGTTTTTAGTTTCTAGCACTACTCGCTCTTCGCTCATCGCCGGCGGTGAGACAAGTGCCTGAATACCTGGGTTATCGCCAGCAGCCAGCACTTCGACAGCACTCTACTTCATCTCGCCTCCTCTCTTTTGCACCCTTGTGGTTTCGCTTGGCACGTTACATTGCGGGCGCTATTTAGAGTTATTTTTTTTAAATTTCAATTTGAAATAATCGTGGCGTCACCCCTTTCGTATGCCGCCTTTAGGTCATTCAATATTATACATTAAAATTACTAATATCATACAATATTAGTAATTTTAATAGCATTGCTGGTATTTTTTTAAGATAGTGTTTCTATATCGGTCTCCTCTTTGTGCTTATGCTTTAAATATTTTTAGTATAAATTTTAACTGTTAAAATAAACACATAAAAATTATAACAAATTATTAAATAAATAATATTTATCATATTGAATAAAATTATCGTAACCAATCCATTCATAACAATCCAAGATTTCATAACTTCAGGCCATCTGATGTCTATTTTACGTACCACATTGAACATCAATCAATTTTTGTTCGATAAAATAACTTTATCTATAGAATGAAATAGATACCGGTATTAAAAAGCAATTTTACTCAAAGAAAAATTTTTTTATTACAATAAAAGAAGATTGGTCAAATCGTACCAGACAACGAAACAATGGCGTCACTATATGACATATTTATGAAAAATATCCTTATTTTTTAAGGTCTTAAAAAAATACCTTTCTAAGTAGCCACAAAAAAGTTACCCGTTTATTTTTGTTTTTGTAACTGTTCCGAAATTATTAAAAATAATAGTTTCTGAACGCACTGGAACGCACCTAATGACGATTCATTTCGCGTATGAAAGATTTTTGTTTTCACAGACTATAATCATTCACTTTTTTTCTGAATAGTTGTTAATTGTAATTCAATTCAACTAGTATGTAGGTATCAAATCAAATATTATAATGATTTATTATGTACTGGAATCATGTCATAAAAATAATTATGTAGCTTCATAGTAAGCTAAGCGTTTTGTTCATTTACGAACAACGGAACTGATTATTCTGTACTTTTGCTTTTCTGTACACCGATTTTGCATCTTGGATATTTATAGAGACATCATGCAGACTACAGCTACACAACAACGACAACTAGCCCTGCGATTGTTATGTGTTAATTGTAACATAATATTAATTGATACACTTCGCCGCCATCTCGTTTTTGAGCTTGATACTAGAGTAATTTGTAATATATGCATACCTACTTATTTTATTACACTAACATAAACCATCACACACAATCGTACATCATAACACAAATCTAATTTTTATTTTAGATCACTGATGAAGATTACATAATATGTGATGCTAACCTCAAAAGTATTGTTGAAGTTATTTTAAAACATTGTGGCTATTTAGATAAGATTTTCAAATGGGATGGTGTTTAAAACATAAAAACAAACCAATCTAGCTACAGTTTGTTTTAGGACATTTATTTTTATTTATTTATTTATTACAAAAACAGTAACAGCATCATAACAGTACAAAACCAAGACGATGCTGTACAAAAACCAAACAATAATTGATAAATATAACTACTGACATAAAATATATGCTTAGTACTATTATAATTAAGAAAAATAAATATAAATAGAAAAAAAAATATGAAAAAATCTCACAGACCCTGTGCGCCGCTTCTGTGAACTTTGCCAGGCTGCAGTGGTAAATGTCCGTTTCTTCGGAAATAATATTCAATAACTTAAAAGCCCGTGACATAGATGCAAACCTGAGCAGATTTGTCCTCGCGTGCGGCACCTTAAAGGTGGAATGTGGGCAACGCCTAACCACCGCCTTATCAGGCACAAACAGCTGCAACGCCTCCAGTACCTCAGGATGGTATAGCTGGCCACGCAAGACTCGCCCCACGTACTTGCAGATTGCGACGTCACGCCTCACACCAAGCTGGCTGTACCCAACCATGCCGATCACGAACAAGCTCGGGTACATCAGCGGGTAGAAAGGATAGACGCCGTACTCCTTTTTTTTTATAGGATAAGGGTGACAAACGAGCACACAGTCCACCTGATGGTAAGTGGTTGTTGCGGCCCATAGACATCTACATCTATCCTCTATTAAAAATCAAAATGCAGATGCGTTGTCACCCGTGAGGACTAAGATGGAATGCCTCATTTCCAGTAAAAAGGGTCTTCGGTTCTCTACACTCACCATACGAAACACAGCAGCGTAAAGCTGCTATTTTACGTTGGTATTCTGTGAGAGCTGAGAGCGTGGTCTTTCCCTGTTCGAGCCGAACCATTCGTGTTACAACTATACTACTAATATAGTTGCAGCATGGCTCTAGCACGTAAAAAAAACTCCTTTAAATGCGTGAATTAATTTTGAAGTTTTTCCACCATGTTGATATATTTATTTTCATGGGGATTCCAAATAATTGCACTTGTTTCCAGTCGGCTGCGAACAAGTGCATTGTATAAAACTTTAATAATCGCCGTACTAAGAAAATCCCTGCAATTCCTTAGGATAAAACATAAGTTTCGGAATGCCTTACCGCAGGTATCTTCAATGTGCTTACGAAACGTCAACTCCGCTACCATCTGCACACCTAAGTCATGTACGAAAGTAACGCGCGGCATTACCGTTCCGTCAACCTCGAACCGATATTGCAGCGGCGCCTGTCTACGCCCGTAACTTATCACCTCAAACTTCGACGTGTTAAAATATAACTTATTAATTGCACTCTACTGCACGACCCTATCTATATTTCGCTGAAGCTGCTGACAATCAGAAACGTCCGCTACCGACAAAAACAGTTTTAAGTCGTCTGCAAATAGGAGACATTTCAAAACCTTAATGACTTCTAGGAGATCATGATAAATGTATAATAAATAATATGAACTCCAAGGGGCCCAAATTATTCCCCTGGCTCACACCCGAAAACGTGAAGTAAGGTTCAAATTCATACCCCGCGAACTCGACGTACTGCCGGCGTTCACCAAGTTAAGTCGCAAAAAATTTTAAAAGATGCGGTGTGAAACCCACCGCCGCAATTTTTTTTAAAAGGATGTCATTATCCACGGTATCAAAAGCTTTCCGAAAGTCCAAGTAAGCGGCATCCACCTGCCCCCCAGCGTTGATAGCTGGCGTCAGATATGTCATAAATGACAGCAAGTCACTCGCTGTACTTCAACCCGGCCGAAACCCATGTTGAACGTCGGTCAGCTGTGAACTGACCTGCGTATAAATACATTTTTGTAATGCGGATTCAAATACCTTGGCGAACGCAGACAGCACCGCCACAGGTCGGTATCCGCTCACATCTGAATTCGAACCTCCTTTAGTATTACTCTTGTCAATTTCCATTTTTCGGGATAGTAGACTTCTCGGAGACACAGGTTAAAAACGTGAACAGAGCGACAGTCTTTGACTATGTAAGGTGGTATACCGTCAGAGCCTACAGAGCTCTTAGGCTTGAGGCATGCGAGAGTGGTGCAGATGTCGTGAACGCTCAGCTGGTCGACGTGCACACGAGCTGCGCCAGCACGCGCGCTCGCTGCACGCTTCGCTGCCTCCGGGTCCAGCGCCGGTCACGTCTCGCTATACACAGTTTGGAAATAAGACGCGATACATTGCGCACTCGACGACTCACTTAACTCTAGACCGTTTTTTGTTACTCGAGTTTTGTTACGTCTAGACTGCTTACATCTTACGTAATTCCAAAAAGATTTCGGATCGTCCTTAAAATTCAGCTGTAATTTTCTTGGTAGGCTTCATAATTGACTTTTAACTTATATTTAACTGAGATCGATACCGAGAAAACGCTTCGTAATCACATTGCGTACCCGTCATTTTATACAGTGTATGATACCTCCACTTTCGTTTTATATCGCGTATTAAATCGGATGAGTACCATTACGGGTAAACATACCTGGAATGATTCTTATTAAGTTTGGCCCTAGGCTCTAGGAATTAAACGGTCTATTACCTCATTTACAACTGTATATAGGTACGATATGGCTACCTCCGGGGTGTCAATTTGATACAAATTACCCCAATCAATTTGTTGAAAGCTATCGTACAAAATATGAAAATTGGCTTTATAGAAATTCCATCTGTGTTTAATAAAAGATTTATCAATCTCATCACGAGAATAGAGGCGTTGCAACTGCGGCTCCCTGGCAGTGCCCATCGTCACGCTGACATACACCGGAGGATGTTGTACGTCAATATCCACTAACGGGTCATTACACTATTTTACCTCCACGTTACGTGCTAAAAACTTTGTTGTGCTAAAAATTTCAACGAGGAAACCTTGTAATTTCGCGTTTTTTTGTAATACGCCCCTTAAGGGCATTTTTTAGTTTTATTGCTGGACGCGCCAGTAACTTGAGTTCATCAATAAAAATTTGTGGACTGTATTTGGTATATACAACAAACGGAGCAAGGAAAGTGGATGAGAGTGGAATGCACGCACTAACCTTGTGAAGGGCTGTCTCGCCTTCCTTCCGATGTCTTAGCTAACACAGCAGGTCGCCACGTGGGTCGGCGCACGCACTCTTAGATCAGTTCTAGGATATCACACACTCCTTAAATCTCGACTTATTGTAATCGCGGAAAGCGCGTCACATTTGTGAAATTACAAGGACACAATGTCCGGTGATAATTAATATTAAAGCGGGGGGCGAAGGACGTAATGTGCTCGTGGGGTGTGGTCGCGGGTATTATTCGATTGTGACTAGACTGCCGCTGCGTGGCGATTGTGTCGCCTTCAACGGCCGTGCGTGCATAACCTGTGCGACCTGTTCTAGATAAACTCCCTGCTTCTCATAAAATTACAGGAGAAGTAGAATTCGACAAATCAACGCAACATAAAATATTGGTCTACAGAGAGTGACGTCTTTTATTTTAAGATAACTGCCCCCAATGATATGACGTGCACTAAGCGCTCCATCTTATCTACTGTCGCCCGTCTGTGGGACATAATGGGTTTCGTTGCCCCCACAGTCGCGTATGCCAAGTTGTTAATAAAACAGCTTGGCAACTTAATTTAGATTGGGACGAGACACCGCCACTGCTCATTGTTAAGATGTGGAAGCAATTCTGTACTGAACTACCAGCTCTTAACGATTTACGTATCACGCGACATATTGGTGTATATAAAAACTGTATTGCCACACTTCTGGGTTTTTCGGATGCCAGCGAGCACGCGTACGGTGCCGTAATTTACATACATGTAAAGAGTGTTAACGGTAATACCGTCCGGTTGGTTTGTGCAAAGACTAAAGTCGCACCAACAAAGCCACTATCTATTGTATATCATATATCTATACGCCGCGAGCTCTGTGGAGCGGTTTTGATCTCAAAGTTGCTTCGCAGAGTTCTGGAAAATTACTCTCTTGGCCTCACAATATTGGTCTATGCCTTTGTGGATTCAAAGGTAGCTCTGTACTGGATAAAGAGTTCGCCACACAAGTGGCAGACATTTGTTGCAAACTGCGTTGTTCAGATCACTGACAATATTCCCGCTGGTGTGACGTGCACTAAGTCCTACACCTTATCCATTACCGCCCGCCTGTGGGACATAATAAGTTTCGTTGTTCCCACAGTCGCGTACGCCAAGCTGTTAACAAAACAACTTCGGCAACTTAATATAGATTGTTAAATTATTACCCCGCCGCAGCACTAATGTAGTGACTGCTGATGATCTCAGTTTCTGTGAGGTTATAATGCTCCGCGCCCTGCAAAAGCAACACTTTGCAGCGGAATATTTAAGTATTAAAGGTAACAAACCTTGCTCATCCGCTTTGAATCATTTAAGGCCTATCGTTGACAACGGATTGATCCGCGTAGGCCACTCGAAAACCGCATTATTTATTTAAATTAGCAATTAAGTTTATATATCATATTATAAAATATTAAACCGCTATATTAAATCTATGTATACATTTTCTCGCTTTTCAATCAAGCTTAGTAAATCAAATATGCGCATTGAGCGCAATCTCTAAATCTACATACCGCTCTATTTGCTTACAATAAATACCGCAAAACTATTTGTTTACCGTTTTTCTTTATCTTACGGTTGTCTTTTAATGGTGACCCTTTAAGAGCGGGAGAAAATGGTAACGCCAGTTAACAATTTAATATATAAATCTAATACAACACTTAGTACATAAATTCAACCCCTCCCTTCCTTTATCCTTTCGATATGCACGCACGGCCGTTGAAGGCGACACAATCGCCACGCAGCGGCAGTCTAGTCACAATCGAATAATACCCGCGACCACACCCCACGAGCACATTACGTCCTTTGCCCCCGCTTTAATATTAATTATCACCGGACATTGTGTCCTTGTAATTTCACAAATGTGACGCGCTTTCCGCGATTACAATAAGTCGAGATTTAAGGAGTGTGTGATATCCTAGAACTGATCTAAGAGTGCGTGCGCCGACCCACGTGGCGACCTGCTGTGTTAGCTAAGACATCGGAAGGAAGGCGAGACAGCCCTTCACAAGGTTAGTGCGTGCATTCCACTCTCATCCACTTTCCTTGCTCCGTTTGTTGTATATACCAAATACAGTCCACAAATTTTTATTGATGAACTCAAGTTACTGGCGCGTCCAGCAATAAAACTAAAAAATGCCCTTAAGGGGCGTATTACAAAAAAACGCGAAATTACAAGGTTTCCTCGTTGAAATTTTATGTTTATCGTTCATTGCTTGAAATAACAATTACTTGGTAAAAATAGTTCGTTTTCTCTCCTCAAATAAGCTCGGAATGGATTTTAGATAACTTATTTATTTAATCAGTAATAATCATTCTCCCGATGCATGTTTAGGCAAAAAACTCTCGAAGACATGATTTGGGAGCTCTAATTTGTAGATTCTATTGAATATCGACCATCAAAAAAATATTTTTATCTCCCAAATATCCTACACTTTAATAATAATAAAATACATTTTCGTTATATGCTTTTCACGCTAGGAAAAAAAAATCGACATAATTCAAAAAACGACCAAAAAAAGCTTCGATACAAGCCCCTATATTTCCGAAGTTCTACATCATTTAGAAGTAAAATTTATACCAAAATAATCATCAACATTTGCTTACACTATGCTATTATTTTTACTTTTTAAATCGTTACTATTATATTTTAATTAATTAAATAAAAGTACTATATATTTCACTGTGCCGGCCATCTGCGATCATTAACGCGCGAGCTTTGCCGAGGGTGGACCTGCGTCAGTTTATTTCGGGCGCTGCATCGTTTCGATACTACCGTAGTGTGCGTCGATTGCTATCGTAGTGTGCGTCGATTACCTGCATACTAGAATATCGTCAACTACGGCCGCAATTTTTGATCGATCGGTTTAAAACTATTTTATATAGTTATAATTTAGATTACGTCTCTTCAAAAATGTGGTCTATTCATTGACTTAGATCATTGTTATTTGAGGGCTTCACCTAATGGTTTATACAGCAACGGTCTTATTGAAGTTAAATGTCCTATTTCAGCTTTCGGAATAGATTTTGATACGGCCTTTCGACAAAAAAAAAGTTAAAGGTTATAAATTCAGTGATTCAAGTGTAACATTAAATCAAAATAATGACTGGTTTTACCAAATCCAAGTCCAGCTTCATTTAGCAAATGAAAATGTCTGAATACTTGCCATAATATGTATTGGCCCAGATTAATGCAGTAAAAGTACTAAAAATTTACAAATACGACCAATTTTAGATTTTCAATATGTTACCCAAGTTACAAGCTTTTTATGAAAAGTGTGTACTGCCTGAAATTATCGAATCGAGAAAAGTTCGGTCAATGCCGTCGCAGCAAATATTTTTCTTAAAAAAAATATAGTAATTGACTGTAAGTACCGATTAAAAAAATATTAGTTACATTTGGTTGTTATATTTATTAAAACAGGTTGCAACCGTTTATTTATTTATACCACTATTCTACCGGTAGTAGACATAATCGATTATTAACATTCGATTACAGCGTAACAATTAAAATATTTATGTGTACTTATTTTGACACTAAATTTCATAAATAATGAATAAAATATCAAAATGATATATAATAATAAATAATAAATTATATAATAATAAATTAATAAGATAACATTACAATAACACAACAAAAAATATTCCATCCACTGAAGTCCATCCTAAGAAAACTTTGTATAATGGAAGATCAAGATCGTTTAGTCGCCATACTCACAGTATTACAGTGCGAGCGAGTGAATAGATATGAAAGAAACTATCGGTCGCGTAACTTGCCGCCCGCTCGGTGCGTAAAATACCTAAATTTGCGAAACGCCGAAATGTAAGAGGGCTCTTAAGAGAACATACAAACACAAATTGCCAATCGTAGATCGGATTTTACATAGTTAAATCAGGTAGAAAGTAACAAAAATATTAATATGGATATTAAATCGTAATTGCGAGGGACGCCATTGGTTAAAAAAAAATAATAGAATAAAATTTTCCCGATAGAGAAACAATCACAAAGTTACTTCTTATTTTCACCGTGAACTAATTTTTCTGGTTCCCGAGCGTTCGCACAACAACCAACCAAAGTACGAGTATAACTTAAAACTACTGATCAGACCTTGATCAAATTTATTTAGGACCACATGAAAAGCAACAGCTTTCAAACAAAAAAGAATCATCGAAATCGGTTCACCCAGACAAAAGTTATGAGGTAATACACATTAAAAAAACATACAGTTGAATGGACTACCTCCTCCTTTTTGAAGTCGGTTAATAAAATGATTTATTGATGTTGACAAAATAATACTACGTTCGTACAGTAGGTTGCTTCTTAGCAGATTTCTTACGTGATGTATTGTAGCGAGAGAGAACAGAGTGGCGAGGCAGAGGCGGGCTGAATGTTCAAGGTGGTTCGCTAGTGGAAGACGTTAAGTTAATCTACGATCTAAACTGCGCGCGATGCCGCGATGTCGAGCGTGCCAAACTGGTTTTTTGTTGATCGCAGCGATGTAATTTAAGTGCCGTACGTGCCTTCTATTGATGAGTAAAATGTGCGTAAGGAATTCAGCGGCGACTTACTGCGGACGTCGAGTGGCAGCCCTAATATGGAGTTAAATAAATCTGAGTCTGAATTGAATTAGCATGATTATGAAAAATTATTTTAGATATAGATGGACAAGGATGAAGAAGAAAATAATTATTTTGGTAAAGAGAAAAGGAAAGATTGTTAAAGTTGAGAACGATATAATTTAAGTGTATATTTCAAGTAATGAGAAGTTACCTAAGCAACATGGCTTAGCTAGGGTGTTAAAAGAACAAACCAATTTAGAAATAATACGCGTTGAGATATTTGACGCCTTAATAGGTAATGATTTTTTATTTTTAAGCAAACATACACACATTCAATAATTTTTTTCAACGGGATTTTCTTTAATTTACTTATTTTAATTCCCTTACATTCACCTTTTGTAATTAATCTAATTTACTTATTTTCATTTCCCGGAGTATTATTCCTCGTGTAGTGGCGGGTAAGAATACCCACTACCCCATATTTTTCCGTGGGTGTCGTAAGAAGCGACAGAGGTAATCTGAGGCAGAAGATGGGCAGCAGCATCTTTCTGATAACAGTAAAACAATAATAAAAAAACTGCGATTGCAAACCCGCTCGCCAAGCGTGGCAACTATGGCAATATACCCCCAAATAAATAAAGTTACGAAGAGACGGCCCCCAGTCCCCGGCGGCCCCGCTATTTCTGGCTACGGTCGCGACCATGGTAACGGCATGCTAACCTATGGAACTGCGACGTGGTCCTTCACTGCTGGCCGTATGAGGAAGCTCAAGGTCGCTCAGCGAGCTATGGAGAGGGCTATGCTCGGGGTTTCTCTGCGTGATAAACTTAGAAATGAGGATATCCGCAGTAGAACCAGAGTGACCGACATAGCCCAACGGATTAGTAAGCTGAAGTAGTAATGGACCGGCCATATAGCTCGAAGAACCGACAAGCGATGGGGAAAAAAGGTTCTCGAGTGGCGGCCTCGTACCGGCGGATGGAGTAGAGGGCGTCCCCCCACTAAGTGGAATGACGACCTGGTAAGACGTGCAGGAAGTCGATGGATGCAGGTGGCTCAAGAACGCGCTTTGTGGCATTCCTTGTGGGAGGCCTATGTTCAGTAGTAGACTTGTGAAGGGCGTTTTACGTTGTGACCATGGGTGCTTTAACCCTTTCGCTGTCCCGTGCACTACATATAGGGCACTGCTATTGTCTTACTATTGTGTCTGGAAACCGGACAGTGAAAGTGTTAAAGCATAAAATCCGTAAAAATAGTTTTATTCAATGCTTTAATAGGTAACTCATTAATAACATTAAACTATAGCGCGTTAGGTTAGTTAACGGTAGCTTGCTGCTATATTATCCGGGTATTCCTTTTTCATCTGCGTGTATCGCCCTAAAGCTCGACTGGGCCATACTTTATGAAACTTTAGGCACTGTTCATCAAGTGATTAAAATATCTACTAATATTGGAAATAGAAATGGAAAGGTTTGAAAAATAAAACTTTAAGAAAGCCAGTTGGATTGGACAAAAATGCACTTCGTAGGATTTTTTTCAGTTATGTCATAGTGACCTAAAGACCTTCAAAACTCATATGACTTATTCACTGAATGTATAAACGAAGCGACTAAAGAGCATCCATCCAACATCCCTACTTTAAAAATTGACTAAAATCCAAGCAACGATTTTAAGCCTATACACTATTGGAATGCTACACTATCTAAAGCAGTTCAGCGAACGAGGGTTGGCACTCTCAAAATTAAGATGATCCTCTACTCTATAAAATTTTGATACCGTGAAAGATAAAATTCATATAGAGCAGAAATTAATACGAACAGCGAAAAAAAAGCACTTGGCAAGAATTCTGTTCGACAATTGACCATTCGCCTCTCAAAATGACTTGTAGCGTAAAATGAAATAGTTTTTTTTTTATAGGAGAGGGGGCAAACGAGCATGCGGCTCACCTGATGGTAAGTGACTACAGCCGCCCACGGACAACTGCAACACCAGGTGAACCAGGGGAATAACAGATGCGTTGCCGGCCTTTTAAAAAGAAATAGGCTCGTTTCTTGAAGGTCCCTGAGTCGTATCGGTCCGGAAAAATTGCTGGTGGTAATCTATTCCACAAGGAAGTTGTGCGAGTTGTGCGCACAGTGTTGGACCGCCAATCATACAGATGGTGTGGATGGTATCGGGAGTTCTGCTGCGATGTGCGTTCGTGAAATTTGGCGGCTGGAATTAATCCGAACAATTCCTCAGAGCACTCTCCGTGGTGAATGCGAAAGAAAATGCAAAGGGATGCAACATCTCTTCGCAGTGCCAATGAATCGAGACGATCGGAAAGGACTCGATCGTCGACGATTCGAGCCGCTCTGCGCTGGATGCGGTCAAGTAAAAGGGGCTGGCACTGGGGAGCCCTTGCACAGAGATGGGAACAGTATTCCATGTGAGGCCGAACCTGCGCTTGTAAAGTTGAAGGATTGAAGGGCTCACAAACTTTCATTAATATGGGTTTAGCTTCCGAGTTCGTTAACACATGATGTTGTTTCCCCCATGAAACCTGTTGTATGTGATTAAAATAGCGGAAAAAACGTTTTAAGTTTTTAAATATTCTTAAATATCTGTCTGGACCCGGTTGGAGCCTACATCTATAACATTTGCGTCGTTTATACATACATCGCAATCATAAATAGCAGAATTGGTTATGCTTGTATTCTATATGATAGTAGTTGTCTAACGCACCTTTATAAAATTAGAACGTGTACAAAATAAAGCTATGCGAGTTATTGGTGGATTTTTAAGAAGCATACCAATACATATGATGGAGAATGAGCTTTGTATTGAGCCGCTTCAAATACCAAAGTATTTATTATCTTGCGGGAAAATTTTGGCTTAAAACAAAGTCACTTTTAGATAATGAATTATCTGTAGTATTATTTAACTTAGTTAAATATTACCTTTCCTTGCTTAAAAATAAACCTCTGTTAGCACTCGTACATAATTCCCTTAAATGCTCTGATATACTTACCTCAACGTAACTTAAAATGTTGGCCTTGGATAGCTGTGATAGTTTATTGATCATAAATATTTGCAATCTTATAAAATTTATACTAATGGATCTAGAGAGAATGATAATACTATAGGAGATGCATTTTTGATACTCAGTTAAGTATATCATTGAGGTTCAAAATTAATTCTAAAGTTTAAATAATGTGCGGAACCGATAGCTATTTCAGAAGTTGTTTCGTATACATTGCATAACTTGATCACAAATATGTATTTTGACAGACTTTAAGAGTGCTCTACAATAATTGGCCCGATATACCTCGAATTTTCGAGGAACACCGATAACCTACAGTATTTTGAAGTCTATTGATAGTTTAACCTAAAAAAAAAACTGTTGTGTTATGGTGGATCCCTGCTCATATTGGTCTAGTAGGTAATGAAGTGGCGGATATATTAGCAAAGGAATCTTCCTCTAGCGGTATTTTACTGTCCTTCATTTGTAGATAGTTCTAATATGGGCAGCGCAATATTATTATAGCTCTAAGACTTCGATCGAAACATCCCAATGAACAGATTTGCATTTTTGATGAAAAAGGTGGATTCCCCCACGGTGTGGAATGTAGCCAATTATAGGATTTATTGCATATTTTGATGGAGTTTGTTCGTATCGAAGCTGAAAGAACAAATTTTTGCAGTACTCGTAAATGTATATTATATAAACAGATTAGATATCAGGTTTTGTAACAGTATTCTGGCCTTGCCATTGTCTGACGAACACAGAATGCTGTACAAAATGGTCCAAACTGGACTTAAATGAGTAAGAAAAATTTCAATAAATGGAGATGGCATAATCTTTATATATAAAAAGTACGTGTCACGTTGTTTGTCCGCGATGGACTCCTAAACTACTGAACTGATTTCAATGAAATTTTTGGTCAATGTGCAGTTTCGTCCAACTTAAAAGATAGGATAGTTTTTATCCCGATAAGTGACCCTCAATTTTGTTTTTGCTACTCTCAGGATTTTTTTTAGGAAAGCAAAGGTTGTCGGAACGACCAGAACAATGTCTGCCTAGTCAGCTAGTAGTTTTATAAAACACTTTCCAAAAATATTGAAAAAGAAAACTTCTATCTTTTTAAAGTTACCGCTGGGTTTCTTGCTGATACTTCCAAGGACATTGTTTTTTTTTGAAACAGTTGTAAAGTAAAAAAATTACTTTCAGTAAGAATTGTATGAAATCTTTATTAAATAAAAAATAATTTATACCTACTATTCTATTCGATTCTCTTCTTATTATTCCTGACTCCGAACTGCTTCTAAGAGTATCTTGACGGTAAAACCTAATAATTGGCCTGACCCCGGATTCGAAACCAGGACCTCATGATCAGCAACAACGTTTACGACCACTAGCCAAACGAGAGCCGTTTAAATGTATATTGATAATAAGTATAAAATATGTCACACAAATCTAAACGTGCAAATATTAATATGAACTATGATAAAAAAATGTTTCCTAAACATTACCTGCCCGTTTTCTTATTACGATAAATTGTCGTTTAATGATGTCTAAATTAAAAAAGCACTTAGTGAATAATAAAATTACAAAATCGAAAGGGGCAGAATAAGATATAGTGTAGCTTTCTTGACTTTCATATGTTGCTTTGTTAAGGCCAAGTTGACTTTATTTGAAAAGTGATCTTCACATTCTTCATCTTTATGATTCTTCACCCGTTTCACTCAAATATAATTGGAAGGGATACTTAACATAGCGCAACTATCGCAATCGGAACTGTATGTTATTTAATAAAAAGGGCGGTGGCGGGGTGCTAATTCTTGTTAAGAAATCGATCCATGTTGATAGAAAACTTGATTTAGAGACACCGATTTAGAAATAATTTTTCTTCATTTCCCACATTCAAATTAATTATTGAGTGCATGCATCTAAAACTACTACCTATGATAAATACTTTTATATACTTCACGACATTCACTCAAAGGCATTATTCTCACATTACATTATTACTGGTGACTTTAACTTACTCTACCTGGAATGGTCCATCTTCGAGACCTGTTAATGCAGTTGCTGATACAGCTAAATTATTGTCTCATATCATGGCCTTCTTGAATTTGAAACAAATAAATACATTAAAAAACGATAACAATAGAATTCTTGATCTTGTTTTGTGCAACTCACCTGATTACTCAGTTAATATCTCCGATGATCCACTGTTAAAAGCCGTTCCTCATCATCCTCCGCTGGACATTTTTTATGAGACAACTCAATCCAAGTATATGCCCACCAACCAGAAGAGAAAACTAAACTTTTACAGAGAAAACTATGACCAAATTAATACTGCTATATCAGAGACTGATTGGGTTTCTGAACTCAGTTCTTCTTGTATAGATACTGTAGTTGACAAATTTTATAACAAAATTATGTATGTTATTGAATCTTATGTACCACTTGTCAAAGTTAAAACCAATAGATTCCCTAAGTGGTTCTCTAATAGCTTAAATTATACACTTAGGCGTAAATCTAAAATGTGGGCAAGATGGAAAACGGTTACGTGACTATCAAGAGTTCTCCCTATTAAGAAAAAGTGCTAAACGTCTCTTAATTAAATGTTACAATAAATATATAGAGAACGTTGAGTTTTCAATAAAGGATAATATAAAATACTTTTGGAAATATACTTAGATATAAAGGAAACAAATACGGGATACCCTCAAGTAATAAAGCTGGGAACCAAAACTTTAGATGACCCAAAAATAATTTCTGAAATGTTTTCACATCATTTTAAATCCGTTTTTGAACCGTTGTCAGACAATGCATATACATTACCTCAACACTCAGAGAATAATTTTACTGGAACAAACTTACATGATATACGTTTCACAAAGTTTGCACAGCTTTATCAAACATTGATCCAAACAAAGGCGCTGGACCTAACAAAATAAAGCCAGTGTTTTTAAAACACACTTGTAATACAATTTGCATGCCGCTCAATATAATTTTTAACAAATGTTTGGAAACTGGATCATTTCCAGCTCAGTGGAAACAACCATACATTACACCTATTCACAAATCAGGTTCTAAGAACAACCTAGAAAATAACCGTCCAATATCAATTCTTTCGGCTATTTCTAAAATATTTAAGGAACTTATTCACGTTCATATATATATTCAATTTTGAAAAATACATTATTAGAGGAACAACACAGCTTTGTTAATGGCAGGTCTACACTGACAAATCTTTTTGTTTTTACTAACTTTATTTTTAATAGCTTAGACTATAAATCTCAGATTGAAACTATATACACCGATTTTAAAAAAGCATTCGACAAAGTTGATCACTGGTTACTTTTAAAAAATATCTCCTACAATGGTATCAAGGATAATGTTCTACGTTGGTTTTCCTCTTACTTACAAATACCGCATACAGTCGGTAGTGCTTAATGGCTACATTTCCTTGCCTGTTGTAGTAACATCTGGCGTACCACAGGGATCAATACTGGGATAATACACTCCTCTTTATACTATTTATTAATAACATTTCAACTTGCTTTGACCACTGTAAATTCTTATTATACGCTGATGACTTAAAATTGTACTCTGCCATTACTAAACCTGACGACATAAAATTGATACAAAACTATTTGGACAGACTTGAAAATTATTGTAAAATTAATAATTTATTCTTGGCTTATAATAAATGCAAACACATAACATATACTCGGAACAAAAATGTAGTAAACGCGGACTTTTACTTAGGTGGTCACAAAATTGTATCAGAATCTAGTACACGTGATCTTGGTGGAGTATATTTAGATACCAAACTCACACTAGATAGGCACATCGAAGAAATATTGAATAAATCCTACCGAATGCTAAGCTTATAACATATTACACGTATAACAAAATCATTAAAACACAAATATACTCTTACCTTATTTTATCAGTCATTGGTTAGATTTCATCTAGAATATGTGTCTCCCGTTTGGAATCCATTCTACTCAGTTTATAAAGATAAAATAGAAAAGGTCTGAATGAAATTCTTACGCATTGCTAACTATCGAATGCATTCACCTCGCGTTTCCAATGAAAATCTCTTAACAAAATATCAAATGCTATTATTAAAAGACCGACGCAGTTTAATCGACACCACCACTTTTAGGAATATCTGTGTTGGTGAGATTAAGTGTTCACAGTTATTATCCGAGGTAAGGTTTGGACTACCACCCAAAAACACACGATCAACAAATTTATTATATATACCAAAAACCAGGACCAATATTGGTAAAAGAGCACCAGTACACAGAATGTGTGTCCTCCACAATAAAATGCTTAACGACATCGATATGTTCTCTATCTCCCGTTCAGCTTTTAAAACTAAATTAAAAAGTACTTTAGTAACAGTTATGAATTAGATATATAAGGATATTTAGTATTTAGTATTGTACATTTTAGATAATTGTTTTCAGATGATTGTTTTCTTTTTATTTAAGTACAGACTTGTTACCTGGCTTGTTGTGCAGACGATTCCAATTACGACCTGCTTCATAATATAAATATTATGTATGTTCTTAGTTAGATAGTTTGTAGGAAACAATTGTAATTACCATTGTCTTATTTTAATTGTATGTTTTTCTTTCATATCTTTTGTTTCTCTTTTGTCTCCAATAAAGTAAATAAATAAATAAATAACTAGAAACAATAAATTGAAGCATTTTTTTACTACATGATTCGAGTTTAAGTGACAAACATCTATTGCATAAAGCTTGATTAGAAACGATCCTTAAAAGACGGCTGAAGGGCCTTATTTGTACATAACGAAACACACCGCGCTAGAGTCAGTCAAGTGTTGTATTAATTTGTATATTATTTTGTTTGTAAATCAGTCCATTCAGTTATTATTACATACTTGTAGAATTTTATTACCAATTGGTTTATTAATAATGGAGAAAACTATTTTTGTACTCGTGCTTATTTTGAATTTTTGTCATGGTGTTATTTACAGATTAAATGGTAATTGTTTTTACTTTTCTATAATATTTTAATTTTTTAAGCCAATTAGTGCGAATTCTTTTACTATTTTATCATTCGGTTCGGTAGCCTGCCTTAGAATTTGGTTGCGAGTCGTTGGAGTACTGTGGGTCAATGAACCGATTACCACATGGAACAAAATATGGTTAACTGTTTCGTTTTTGGATATTTGTTCATGTGAAACTTTTGTTTGTGAAAATACTCAGCTATTCAGGAGAGAGAGAAAGTTTAAGAGTAACGTAAAAATAAAACAAAATTGAAAGAAAGAAAGCTAAAGGTGCGTGGCCACCTCGGGGTATGGAATGTCTAACAGCATAAACTAATTTTCTATTTTCTTTTTTAAAAACGTTACCCCCACACTAGGATTTTCTCCTGTGTCGTGGAGGCAGTTTACAAACATAAATTGCACGAGGACAGACATCCAGACCCGGAACAATTATCTGTAGGCCATACAAATACCTACTTGTGCCGCGCGGGATTGGAACCCGCGGGCCCCAGCGCAACACCTTATTGCTAAGCGACTGCGCCACGGAGCCGTCAATATAACATAAAATTTAAGGTTTAGGTTAAGGATCTTATTTATTTCTGTATAGATTGCAAATCGATTACGAGAAATTAAATTTAAGGAAATTGAATTCATGTGCGTGTTTTATAAATTTTATGTTAATGTGTGTGTGTGTGTGTTTAAATGTGTAGCGTTCAATGGTATGCCATGTTGATGATATTTTACATATTAAAGAAATATAAACGTACTTTTGTGTAATTTTGTTTTGTTTATTGGCGTAAGTGTATGATAAGGTACATGCAATATCTGTAAGGTGCGTACGACATGTGGCGAGAGTTTTTTTATTATGACTTTGTAATAAGATTTAATTTGAATAATCAATTTCCTGTGAGTTTAGCTAAGACATTTTTATTGTTGATGCGTATGTAGGGAGCACATTCCTTTTTCCAAAACAAAAAGTTATTCGCTTTTGCAAATTCTATCGCTTCACGGAAAAGCTTCCTGGTTTGGAAGGTTAAATTTTTTGTGATGAAAATTAATCTTGAGGGACAGTCCTGGTGCAAATTGTTTGTATTTAGCTAAATATATAATAATATTTATTATATTTTATATAATATTTTAACAGTGGTAGAGCCAGGTGGCAAATTTTGCTGTCGCATGGATGGGCCGGCTCGAACCGGGGTGGTACCACGACCTCACAGAATACCAGCGTGAAGTAGAGGTTTACCTCTGCGTTTCGCTTGGTGAGTGCAGGTGGCCGGAGGCCCTTTTTACTGGAAATGAGGCATTCCATCCTAGTCCTCATGGGTGAAAACGCATCTGCATTTTGATCTGTAACAGAGGATAGATGTAGATGTCTATGAGCCGCAGCAACCACTTACCATCAGGTGGACTGTGTGCTTGTTTTTCACCCTTATCCTATAAAAAAAATATTCCTGTACCCGTTATTTTATTTCTTAACCACCTTTAGTATCTTATCTGTCAGCATAACTTTGGACATCTCTACAACAATAGGTTTGTTAGACTTATTAGACGGTACAATTTTGGTGGATGGGGTTTAGGCGAGAAAAAGTGTAATATTTTTCCGTCACGACTCATTCTGAAGTAGTTGTAGACGGCCTTGGCGGCTATAAGGAAGCGAGATGAAATAATATCCATCTCACATTTTTGTTATCTTACCATGAAAGAAATATTATTTTATTTTAAATGACGCTTTATTTTAATAGACGCTAGTATATCACTTATTTGTATTTTTAGTCATTAATATAATACGTTTATCAATAATAATATACTACGAAAGGAACTTCGTTTCAACCGAGTGCTCCACGACACTCACGTATGTTTTTTTTTGTTTTCATTTCTTGAATTATTACGGCAGTTATCTGCCGTAATAATTCAATTAGCATGATTATGGTCTTGGTAGTATTATAGTTATTATAACTTGTTTTCGTTAGGTAATTTGGGAATATTACACAATTCGATATTAGATGAGCGTAGGCTTCTCTCCATATACTCAAGCCTATTTTCGAATACCTCTATTTGTTTACAATTTGTGCTTTATTCTGCTTCTAGAGCGTGAATTATATCTACAATTTTTTTACAGTTTTGTGACGTATAATCTATTATAATTACGGATACCCGTGTTTTGGCCTTGTATTTCTTAGATTGCTGATAAAATTGTCGAAAATTTTACATCTTGTTCTAATCTGCAAGCTGAAAACAACACCATAACTTCGATTCTAAATAATTGCAGTTCTTCTTCCTCACGTTTGCGTTTATGATGAAATATATTTTCTAAGAATGAAGACTCACATTGCGTGACGACTATTTGGCTCCATTTCACTAGCATTTATTGCAACTGAAGAGCTATAAACATTTAAAATTATGCACGTATTTTAAAACCAGGAACACAGGAGAAATCGGAATCCCAATGCCTTACTGCACAATCAAAAATGCAATAGTGGCTCTCAATATATTTTGCATTCATAGAAAGTAACAGAAGTTCAGAAGCGTATTGCAGTAAAAAAATTATGTGTATTATAATACTGCTCGTAGGAAATGGCAGAAGACGAGGCTCGTCTACCACACCCACTTCCAAAAAAAGGTGGCTTGCTTTGTTCTATGCTTCAACAATAGGACGATCCGTATATTGTGGAACCGGAAAAGCAGAGAACCTAGGATATCGACAAGACTATTAATTATAATGCATTGTCCATAACTCATGCAATTACAAAAAGTATTAGAAGCTCAGAATCGCAGAACAGAGCTTATTTTCTGTCGCGTATTTTAAGTAGGTAATGCTGGTTAAGTGTTGGCTGTGTTTGCGGCAATGCGCTGGCAATTTTTGACAGTTCCTTTCGTTTATGCACTCCAAATTTTTATTTTGTCTTTTTATCTTTAATTTTGAATTTCTTATTTCATAAGAAAAAGCAGCAGAGATTTGGAAACTTTTACAAGTTATCGATGTCCTAGGAGTGTAGGAATGTGTGTAAAATGTAAACAAAAAGAACAGTGACTTACAAATTAATAAAAAGTACATGTATAGGCTAGCGTAAGCATAGCAACTAAAGCAGATATGTTGGTGCATACAAACTAAACTCTAACTATCTAATTATACCATACATCAAACACACCTAGTGGTAATCTTGCTTAAATTCTATTTTGTTTTGTATCTACTTGCATGTTATAATTTTTATTTTAGCTGAAAAGATTCTAAATATTATTTGTTAAGAAATGTTGTAAAAGATCTTACCTATTAGGTTATTATTTAATTATCAGATTGAAAGGCGCAGGCAGCCGTGACACAGTCTATTCTAGTAGTAGGCTGCCGACTTTAACCTCTCAATGTAATTTATGGTACTTTTTATTTAAATAGTGTAAGTCACGATGTAAAATTTGTGGAGTGAATAAACAAATATATTAAGATTATTATTATTTTTATTTAATGTTTTTACGTTTTCTCAGTTTGTTTTTAACAAAACTGGATTAATGGTTACTACCACGAGACTAAGCCAAGTGGGTACCATGAATGTGTTTGGTTATGGGTAGTTTTCTGTTGAGAAAAATTTTCTAACTACTCTACAAGTATTAACTAAAACTGCTTTTTGCAATTGAAAATATGTAAGTTTTGGTAGATCAAGAGTTTTCAATGATTGATGAAGCGCTTTTGGTATTACACCAGTTGTAGAGAGGACTATAGGTACTATAATGGCATTATGTAAGCTCCACATTCTAATAATTACATGTTTTAAATCAATGTATTTGGAATTTTTTTCATTAATTGTAGTCTGTAAGTTATGTGAATTAGGTATAGCAATGTCATTAATAAAAGCACATTTATTCACTTTGTCTATTAATGTTATATCCGGTATATTATAGTGTATTGTTTTGTCGGTAAGTATAGCTCTGTCAAAATACATTTTGTGAGTGGTATTTTCAAGGACTATTTCAGGTTTATATTTATAGTATACTTGAGTAGGCTGGTCAGTTAGTTTCCACTTAAGGGCAAGTTTTTGGTAAATGATATTGGCTACTTGATCATGCCGATACTTATAATCCGTCTGAACGATCGCTTTACAAGCACCAGTGATGTGTTGGATTGTTTCAGAAGCATTAAAACAACGTTTACATGTATCAGCATGTAGATTTTTTATTTTAATGATGTGCTTTTGATAATTACGTGTTTCCATGACTTGGTCCTGAATTGCGCACATCAAACCCTCAGTCTCAGGGAAAAGCTTACCACGTTGAAGCCACGCGTTCGACGCTAATTTGTCTATGGTAGGTTGGTTCAACTCCTGGTGATGTCTTCCATGTAGAGACTTTTAAGTTCATATGTCAATTTTTGTGTTATTATCTGTAAGTACCTAATTTTTTGTAATATTTATCGTACATATTAAGCGGTGTCAATTTATGATCGTTCTGTACTCTAGCATTGTGTAGTGTTGATATTGTAGTTTTATGATAAAAGTAATTTCTGAGTGTAAAAAAGTATGTCTGTTATGTAATTTAAACTATATCTATTACACAACTCTTCCTCTTTCATTACGTGGTAATGTTAGTCTTTGTATGCACGATCTAGGATGGTGTTTACGGTGCTTCGTAAGAGATGTATTTATTGTGCGTTGTAGTTGTTTCAGTTCAGTTTTGGACCAGTGTATTATGCCAGAAGAATAAGTTAGTATAGGAATTGCAAATGTGTTAATAGCTTTAAATATATTTTTAGAGTTTAATTGAGATGTTAATACTGAGCGAAGTCTATATCGGAACTGATCTGTTAATGTTTTTTTTTTAATTTCTTTGTGGTGTATTTGTTTCGACTGATTATATCCTAAATACTTATACACTCCATTCTATTCTAAAGATTTGATTTGCTGTCCTGTCTGCAACTGGTGATTGTATTCATAATGTTGTCCAGCTCTAATCGAATACATGTTGCACTTATCAATACCAAATTCCATTCCAATATTCCGTGAAAATGTTTCCGTTAATTTAACTAACTGGTCTTATTCATCTTGATTAGTAGCATATAGGTTAAGATCGTCCATATACAAAAGTTGACTAAGTTTTTTTTCTTGTTAATTTGTATGTAGATAATCTTGTGTTGTATGATATTGTATTGAGTAACCTATATTTTTAGAGTTTAACATTTTTGATAAGGGGTTTATTGCAAGGCAGAACCAGAGAGGACTAAGTGCATCTCCTTGAAATATGCCTCTCCTTACTTTAATATAGTCTGTTTCTATCATGCCATCTAGTATGTTAAATTTAAGTTTCGTTGTCCAATTGGTCATGGTAGCTTGTAAGAATTGTATTATGTTTGGTGTATTTTATATATTTCTAAAATGTTTAATAACCAAGTGTGCGGGATTGAGTCATAAGCTTTCTTTTTAATCAATGTACATGCTAAATAAATCTATTATTTTTAGTTGTACCTGTTTTAAAATTACTGCATCTATTGTGAGCTGTTCTTTGTAACCCTGAATAAATTTCCGACAGCCTTTTTGTTCTTCTGACAATATGTTGTTAGTCTCTATATGTTCATAAATGATTTCGGTTAAGCAAGATGTAATTATTTTGTACACTGTTTGTAATCATGTGATAGGTCTCTATTTTGCAGGGTTGTCAAGATTGCTAGGATCTTTTGGTATCATATACGTTATTCCTGAAGTAATATATGGCGGCATGATATGCGGGCTTTGTATGAATTTATTAACAAAATTAAACAGAATCGGGTGGACTGTTGTGAACTTCTTATACCAATAGTTATGTATATTATCTGATCCAGGTGATTTCCAGTTATGCAGTTTTTAAATAACTTTTTGGAGAGTGTCTATTTTGATGTGTTGAAATTGCATGGGTTTTATCTGTGATGTGTCTATTTGATTTTTGATCCCATCTGCTTCTGTATTATAATGTTTAGGTTCCACCCATATTGTAGACCAATAATTTTGTAATTCTCTAGGTCAGGGTAAACTATTTTCGGAATCTTTTGAGTTGCGGATTTGATTTGTTACAACGTTTTTTATATTTCGATAGAAAAGCTTTTAATTTGAACAAAATAGCCTGTTTTGATTTTTTCGTAGAGAGCATGCTTTATATCTTTTTATCCGACTACTAGTAAAATTAAGTTTTTGTTGAAGTGTGTCTAAAAAGTGTTCGTGTTTAATGTTATGTTCTTCGTGGACGGAATGAGTTTTCTTTGCTCTTAATTCACTAAATTTGTATTCTAATCTTTGTTCCCACTTTGGTTTATTATATTTCATTTGTTTGCCCATTCCAAGAGGGTTATCAAGTTATACAGGTATTTCAATTTTAGCTCCGTTGAGCATAGCTGAAGTCCACGCTGCACAGTATACTAAATCCTGAAATGTTTTAAATTCAATATCGCTGTTGATGTATTCTGGCAACAAAGTATTACATAGGCTGCAATAAAAGTATCGGGAATAGAATATTTCCACTTTTCCCGTCATATTAAAACCTTATTAATTGAAAACTCCGTGGTTTTAAAAATCGAATACCATTTATTTATTTAAAAAAAGATTCTCGGTCTTGTCACAAGGTTTTGTAAAACTTGTTTAGTCGTTGAGAAAATGGAATTGACTCGAGAAAATTCAAGAGCGATGATTTATTATGACTTTCGAAGTGGTTTAATACAAAAACAGTGTGTTGACCAGATGATTTCTGCATTTGGTGATGAAGCCCCATCCAAACCCACAATTTATCGCGGGTTTGCTGAATTTCAACGTGGACGTGTCAAGTTCAGTGATGATCCCCGTCAAGGTCGTCCAAAAACTGCAGTCACCCAAGAAAACGTTGATGCTGTGCGTAAGCTGATTGAGGAAGATCGACATGTGACATACCGCGAAATTCAAGCAACTTTGGACATTGGCATGATTTAAAGTTTTCCATGATTTCTGGATTATGCCTAGGGAGTAGGAATACCGGAAAAATCACGTCAGAACCGGTGTTAACTCTGAATCACATACCCTCAGCACAATTGGGGGGATCACGTCAGGCCCAATCGACTTGTGAATGTCCAGGGAGCGCTGTGTGAATCGCTTATCCGGCATGGAGCACTTACTTAGCAGAAAAGTCGGCGGTGTGTTCCTCCCGTCATGGTTAGTCGAGTTGGATGCAAAGAAAGAGCCAAGCAGAACGGCTTTCTCCTTTGCGGCATGGAGTTGGTTTTTCTGTGCAGAGATTGAAGAGATGGGTAACAGAAGTTCCATTGAACAGCATTGGCGAGATACCAAAATGCACGGGTTCCCGAAGGAAGAGAACTAGTTTCTCGCCAATTCAAAATATCTTCAATAATTTCTAATGGCAGGTGCGAACTTCGAGCCATACGCTAAAGTACTCGAATACGTGCGAAGTCACAGAGTAAGAGTCGCGCTTGAGAACCCGCGCCTCCTACAGTCACACAGAGTAATCACTAAGCACGTAATCTCACTGTAGCATCTATAAAGTTGACAAATATCAGCTTCTCCGATGAGACAACCCAAAAATATAGACCATGTTTCGGAAACATCAACTGGTTTAATTTTAAGTAAATCTTTTTCAGAACGTATAGTAAAAGCAGGTGTATTTTTCCCGAACAAGGATGTTTCCGTGTTTGACCCAGATTAATTTATATATCCATGTTGTCTAATTAATCTCTTGCTCAACGAAGTTGCTTTTAAATATTTAGTTTAAGTATTTAGCGTTAGATGCTCGTTGCTGTAGATCTTGTGAGAAGGTGCTTCAATTTTTAATTGTTCCAATATAATACTAAAGACAAGCTGCAGATATAAAATTATCATGCAATGTTTGACTCGAGAATTTAATAATTATATTCTTCGTTTTGGTACCACAGACAAAATGTACTACAAAATGCCGCCAGTATTTCAAGTTGAAGACTACGCGCAATGTATGAGTAAACCGGACGGCGTGTACAGCATGACGAAATTCGCCCTTGTTTCAGACACTAACAGTGAGCTTTTAAATATGATTCAAGTAAGTATTTTACAACTACCTTTATATGTGTGATTGAGTGAATTATACGTATATGCTTTATTATACACCACAAAACACAAAAAAGATTACAGCGATCTTTTAAAGATCCGACTTCTAATAAAGAACCGTAAAATTAAGGAATCTTTAAAAATTATGCCATCAAGTCATTAATTAGAGCCTGGAATTACTTACAAGGATTAATCTTATGTCCTTTGTCCCTTACTCCTTTCATCAATGCCAGGTCAACATTAATGACAGAAACGGTCAGAGCGGTAGGCAAATTAATTTTAATAAAACAAAATGCATGCATATACACTCTCCATATATTGCTGCAGCGAAAAACACCACATTGAATGAGGTAGCTGTTGTAGGCCACTGTTTTGAGTGCTTACGTATTATAAAATTAATTGTAAATGTAAAGAAATTGAATTTGTCGATTAGTTTAAGTATTTGGGATTGGTTATTGATCAAAACTTTCATTGCGAGCGTCAAATATCTGATGTATGTACAAGGCTGTCGGCGATAATAGGTAAATTTTATTATTTAAACTACATTTTGAACAAAAAACCTATGTATCTTCTATACTATGTTTTGGTATATTACCTCATAGGTTATGAACTTGGTGTGTACGGTCGCACTTTTGCTTTTTATATAAAGAACATTAAAAATTTACAGACAAGATTTCTAAAATATCTTGTAAATGAAAGAGTTAAAGAAAATTGTAAGAAATATTATAATTCATTAAGGTTACGCTTTTCAAAGCATATTGTCAATCCTTCCATACATGCAGCCTGTGGTTTAACTATAGATGGAGGGCATACAATGATCTGCGCGTCCAATACAACAATGCGTTGAGATTTATAATGGGGTTGTCTCGGCATTGTAGCGTCTCCGGCATGTTTACAGAGGCTCATGTTGATGGGTTTGAAGCCATAATGCGCAAAAGATGTGGCTCCGTGCTGAATCGCATGCGGACGAGCACCAACATCATTCTCAGTGTACTAGGATTCACCAACCGGAAAAATAGGATTCACCAATGTTAGGGCGTTGGATAAATCTGCATACTGTAACTTAGACACGCCACTACCTAGAGTAGTATTATAATTTTAATTTTAGTTTTAGTTTTAGTTTTAATTTTATTATATTTAATGATTATATTTATTAGTTTTAATTTTCTTTCATGTTATAGGTAATTAGATTATAACTTTTTAACAAATATGGTCTGAATTAAATGAATTATTATTATAATTATTATAAAAAGTTATTCTCTATTTGTAAAACTTTAGCTGTAGAATATTAGTTAAATATTATTTTTGGAAAACATTAATAAAAATCATTATAAAGAAAAAGTGGATAATAAGTAAAGAACCAGGAAAGTTAGAGAAGGGAAATTACTTGAGCCTAGTGTTAAAAACTACTATGGTAAAAGATGTAGGTACAAAATATTTAATACCAAAGCTTTTTAATGAAATAGACTGGGTAAGGCAACAAATAACAAGAAACTTAAGAATTATTTTTAAGATAAAATAGAAGATGCATGATGATGAACCAGAGTAAGAAACCTATCCAATTGCAGAGAGGTGTAAGACAGGGTGACGTTATAACCCTGAAACTCTTTACCGCTGCATTGGAAAACGTTTTCAAGCTTCTGGTCTGGAAAGGATACGGTATTAACATCAATGGGGAGTACATCACTCGCCTTCGATTTTCCGACGATATAGTCCTTATGGCAGAATCGCTGGACGACCTAAGCACTATTCTCAATGACCTCAATAGTGTCTTCCAACGGATAGGTCTTAAGATGAATATGGACAAAACAAAGATCATGTTTAATGTCCATGTGACACCTATGCCGGCATTTTTTGGGAGTACTAAGCTCGAAGTTGTTGAAGAGTATTTTACCTTGGACAAATAGTCCGACTAGGTAAGTCCAACTTCGACCGAGAGGTCAATCGATTCGAATCCAACTCGGTTGGGCAGAATTTGGGAAATCACGGCACATCTTCTCGTCAGGTATACCTCAAAACTTAAAAAAGAGCCTGTACAACCAGTGCGTGTTGCCAGTGATGACCTATGGAACTGAGACGTGGTCCTTCACTGCTGGCCGGATGAGGAAGCTCAAGGTCGCTCAGCGAGCTATGGAGAAGTCTATGCTCGAAGTTTCCGCAGTAGAACCAGAGTGACCGACATAGCCGAACGGATTAGTAAGCTGAAGTGGCAATGGGCCGGCCATATAGCTCGAAGAACATACAACCGATGGGGAAAAAACGTTCTCGAGTGGCGGCATTGTACTGGCGGATGAAGTGTGGGGCGTCTCCCCACTAGATGGAGTGACGACATGGTATGATATGCAGGAAGTCGATGGATGCAGGTGGCTCAGGACCGTGCTTTATGGCGTTCCTTGAGGGAGGCCTATGTTCAGCAGTGGACTTGTGAAGGGCTGTTATGATGATGATGATGATGATGAAAAATATTGATCAACTGATTTGTGAAAAAAAAATCCGACCGTAATAAATTCACACAAACGAGGTCATGGGGTACAGCTAGTCTAATATACTTATACGAGTGATATCTAATATATTAAAGTAACAGTTTATTATATATGGCCTCATTTATTAACAAATAGTTGTGAATAGGATTTCCAGGCGTTCGGATAAAGCCGGACATAATTAGGCTTTTTGAATGCGTGTCCGTCCAAATTTGGCGATGTTCGACTTTTTACCAGTCAGCAGTCACGCGTTTGGTTGGGATTAACTAGCCGCCGCGCCGACGTTCTTTCGATTCCCGTTAAAACCCGCACGTTTTGTTTTGTTTCATTTTGTTTTGAAATGCCTTATTATTAAGACTCATTGATTAAAGTTAGTTGCTTATGTTTTTTCATAATGTGACGACTGCCTCCCCCCCTCTATATTTATACTTGTATTTCTTTAGAATCTATTTCTATAAGACATTGAGTTATATGTACTACGTACTAGAGAAGCCATTCCAAACAAAAATTGTGTCCTACTCTATGAGCGAAGACTTTAATTTGATATAAAATAAATATAAAATATCTTAATTTAATCTAAACAAATATGTTATATTTCTAAATAAAATGTAATAATAATTATTTTATAGAATTCACAAATCCTCAATTTACGCAATATTTAGTTTGTACGGATTGCAGTACAGTTCAGTTGAACATAGTCAATGTTCGCAATGGCTTCTCTAGTACGTAGTACATATAACTCAATGCTATAAGATAAATCTAATCTAATCTATAAATCTAATTTACGTGACCAGGATATTAACCATATATTGACCTTTCTAAAGGTTCAAATATAGGCCGTTTAATAAATTGATGGCGTGATCGTCTTAGTTAGGACCCTTTTTTACGTTGTGTTTGTATAGTAACTTAGTTCTTTTATGTATATCTTGCAAGAATCAATATTCAAGAGAGCAATTGAAAGTTGATGGTAGCGTCTTATAAGCTAAAGAACCCCGCTCACGAAGACAGAGCTCAAAAAGTTAAGAACAATAAATTGTCCCTATTCCACTTGTATCAGGTTCACAACAGTCAATTCCTTATTAATTAATCCCTTCCCGCTTGGAAAAGGCTCACAATATTTATATCAAATGCCAGATACAAGGGCTTCGCTCTCCCACATTTAAAAAAAATGTGGAGGAGGTACATGGCTTCGCACACGCCGCGCACGGTGAGCGCCAACCATTTTAATGCGCTCCCCCTGAAGGGTACGCTAAGTTGGGAACTGAACCGTAGTCTACAGCAAAATAACTGGCGAACCAGTAAAAGAGGACTTGGCCCCTTGATAGTGCGTAGGCACAAACATCGACCGAAGTCGCGCATGTCAATGCGTGTAAACGCCATACAGGATACGATCAAATCCAGCCACAGTGAATGTACGTCACACGGGTTAGGCAACAATAGGCACACTGGCCATAAAAAGCCCCCCGTGAGCGCCACCACCTGCCAGACCGCCGTTCCTGCAGACGTGGTGTAAGTTTTAAGGTTTAAGTTTTAACAGTGGTAGAGCCACGCGGCAGTTTTTGCTGTCGCACGGATGGGCCGGCTCGAACCGGGATGGTACCACGACCTCACAGAATACCAGCGTGAAGTAGAGGTTTACCTCTGCGTTTCGCTTGGTGAGTGCAGGTGGCCGGAGGCCCATTTTACTGGGAATGAGGCATTTCATCTTAGTCCTCACGGGTGACAACGCATCTACATTTTGAATTGTAATAGAGGATAGATGTAGATGTCTATGGGCCGCAGTAACCACTTACCATCAGGTGGACTTTGTGCTCGTTTGTCACCCTTATCCTATAAAAAAAAGTGTAAGGCATCACCACCAATTTTATGGTCAGCACGGCCAATTGGCCGCAGAGCGATCAAACCAAGACACATGGAGCGTCATTGAGAATGGCGACCCGCCAAACAACTATCGCAGAGACGCAAAGCTGCAGAATGCAACAAGCATCAATACGACTATCGTCGGGCTTACACCATCCCAAGGTCCTCCATACAGTCCTAGCAGTCATTAGCACATCACCACCCGCATTATCTCTTTAGACCAGAACCACAAGATGCGTCGTATCAGGTGTAGCACACCCGCAGATCCATCACAAGACGCAATACTCCAAAGTAGCAGTAAGCATCAATGCAACTATCATACGGATGGCGCCCCGTCACAACCTAGCCACATGATCCCTATCGACTTTGGTAACAAAATTGATAATTTTGTTAACTATAAATGCCACCAACGTATTATAGTAGCACGGTACTAAGACGTCAGTAGCCAAAACTCCACGTATCATAGCGTTGCATTAAGACATGGAGTTGACTATGCATGCTGCACTTAAAAGTACTACCAAACACTCTTACCCTAATCCGAAAGATAGCCGACGTGTCATAACGCTATGCGCTAAGACGCCGCCCACAAACGGTAGGAGTGTGCAATGTCCACAGACAAGTCGTATAGCTACAACAAACCCGCTTACCACCGACACTAAAATGATATGTCAAGGACACATCGGTTAACCACCAACGTATCATAGTAGCACGGTACTAAGACGTCAGTAGCCAAAACTCCACGTATCATAGCGCTATTGTACTAAGACATGGAGTTGAGTATGCTTGCTGCACATAAAAGTACTACCAAACATACTCACCCTAATCCGAAAGATAGCCGACGTATCATAACGCTATGCGCTAAGACGCCGCCCACAAACGGTAGGGGTGTGCGATTACGCGGGGATCGTGAGGTCCATGGCCCTTTACGGGGCCCCGGTGTGGGCGCGTGGTTTGGCGCGGCTTGCCGTCCACCACCTAAACGCGCCCCAAAGGGTGGTTGCCGTAAAGATGGTTCGCGGCTACCGCACGATCTCCCGCGAGGCGGCGAGCCTCCTTGCCGGATTGCCGCCATGGGATCTGGAGGCGATAGTCCTCGCGCGCCTGCGCGAATGGCGCGCGGAGGCACTATGCTGGGGGGAAACCCCGCTGCCGCGGCAAGTTGTCGCGCAGCGGACAGACTTCCGGCATGATCTCATGGCGACATGGAGAGAGCGACTGTCGCAACCCCGTGCTGGGCACGCCACTATAGCGGCGATAAGACCCCTCTTTGAGGAGTGGCTTGAGAGACGCCACGGCGTCCTCACCTTCCGCCTGACGCAGGTCCTCACCGGACACGGTGTGTTCGGGAGGTTCCTGCACCGAATCGGGCGGGAGGAAACGCCCGGGTGCTCCCACTGCGAGGAGCGACCGGAGGACACGGTGGAGCACACCGTGGAGGTGTGCCCTGCTTGGGCGGAGCACCGCCGTGTCCTCGTAGCGGCGATAGGCGGCGGCGACCTCTCGCGTCCGGCCCTGGTCGAAGCCATGGTCCGGAGCGAGACGGAATGGGATGCCGTCACCACCTTCTGCGAAGCAGTGATGCTAGCGAAGGAGGTGGCGGAGCGGGAGAAGGAGAGAGCAGCAGCTTTCCTTCCCGGCCGCCGCGGGAGACGCCCCGGGCGTCGGGGGCTACGTCGTGGCCCCCGGCCACCGTAGGCGCGGGCCTGTGGATGGCGAGCAATGGGTAGCTCGCCGTCCGTCCGTCTAACGACGACAGGCCGTGTCGACGGCGCGTTTTGTTCCACGCGCGCCTCAAAGAGCTGTCAGCATCGTGAAGGGGCCCGCAAGGGCCGACGCCTGCCGGGGCTGCGGGCTGTTCGAAAGAGATACCGCGGCTCCGGAACGTAAGGGCACTGAAGGAACACGGATGGTTTTTAGTCAGTAAAAGTCTGACACTCCCTTCCGCTCCACCCAGAGCGAAAGGCGTCATTTGATGATTTTCCATCCGCAAAAAAAAAAGGGGTGTGCGATGTCCACAGGCAAGTCGTATTACTACAACAAACCCGCTTACCACCGCCACTAAGATGATATGTCTAGGACACATCGGTTAGCGAGTCCAAGTTTACCTCGGTCTCGGAGGCTGTGAAACAACCTACACGCCACTATAATAATCCTTTTCAAGTCGAATTTCTTTCAATATAATGCTTTTACATATTTGAGACCTTCCATATATTTGCTTTATTTCATAGACCATACTATTGTATGTCTTATTCATATGGGACTTGCAAGTCATAGCTCTGCTATCATAATGCTTATGCATCATAGAGGCCTTCTATATTAATGCTTTGGTTCGTTAGACCTTACTGTGATAAGTCCCTAATATAGGACTAGGATATAGGATAGTCATTATGCAACCTTAGTACTAGCAGTTGATCAGCCGACCACCCCATATATATGTACAACCTTGGGTATGCGTCTCCGGCAACGCCCCCATATAAGGGAACATTTACAAGAACACCTTCATCAACTTCGACTTTTAATTTTGATCCATTTTTTCTATTTTATTACAAATGTTATTTATCTTTATTATTGCAATATAATCGACTTGTATTTATATGATTTAATATATTTTGAATATTCTAAACAAAATTTAAATAAATTTAGAGATTTTTAGAGACAATTTTAGCGTTAACTATATCTACTATTATATTCAATATTCCAAATGAACATATTTGAACTTTATACTTAATATTGCCTTTTTAATTGCTTAAAGTATAATTTCAAAGACATTTTTAATGTCTTTACAACGAATTTAATTATTATTTATTAATAATAATTATGAAGCGTCACAATAAGAATATCAGATGATTGAAAGTTAAGGATCAAAAAAATTTGAATTTCCATAAAATCATTAACAAATTAAGGTGTCCGGCCCTTTTATCCAATTTTACACAAAAGTCCTGCTTAACTGGTTGATCCCGTCGGATTTCTGGTTTTATGACCTGGGAACCCTAGTTTTGAAAGTCTTGAGAGTAGCTCAGTAAGACGTTAGTTTACTATGATTGGATTGTTTTCTTCAGAGTGCTAGATTAAGCTACTCAACTTATTTTAACTCTCTCTGTACAATGCTATGTAATACACGTGACAGCAAAAGGGTTAATTCACGACTTTTCGGGCATTCTTTGGCATCCGTGGACACGAGGGTGCGGGAGGGGGGGGACTGAGATGATGATTTACACTTAATGAGTTTAGTAGCTTAAATTCTTGCGGATTTAATTTTATTATTTATAGAATCCCAAGCAAATAGTAGTTAGTACCCAGCCATCTTATCTATTGATATTTAGATTATTCTTTTAAATTTCAATAGCCTCGCGAATCATGTTTGGTAGATTTCGGTGTTATTTTGCGACAATTTCTGCGTTATCAAATCTGAGGTAATGGCGGGGACGAGTTTTAACGTGCGTTCAGATAAGTACCTGAATCGTCGGGAATTAAGTAAGAATAACGTTAATTAAACGCGATAATATCCGTAACATCAGTTTAACGTGTTATTATTTTAAACAATAAAACTGCTTGAATAGCAATTTAGCCAAATCTTGAATACTTTAGATCACAAAATTAATTGGCTGGGTTTTCCTGTCAATAATTATAAACGTAACATAATTACACCACTTTTTCGCCGTAGCTTCGTTCGCTTGGAAAATTAGTTCATCGTTCGTATTACACAGTCAGGTCATAAGTATTGTCACAGTAAAAAACTTTTCTTTTAGAATGCTGGCCACAAAAAAAGTTTATTGAATTCGAATTTCAAATTGTTAATAAACATAAAACTGTATACTTTTTAAAATTTTACTCATTTTTAAATATGGAGTGGACGCTTAAAGAAGACCGTGTTGCAGTTATTGCGTTGCATCGTTGCGGTTACGTGCTAATTCAAATTTTTGACATACTGAAAAATTTGAATATAACCAAAAGATTCGTTTATCGTACCATCAAACGATACAATGTGTAGATGACAGGTCAAGAAATGGTCGCCCTCGGTCTGTTAAACTCCAGCAGTGATAAAAGCTGTGAAGGCGCGAATTCAAAGAAATCACAAACGTAAGCAGAAACTGTTGGCCCTTCAGATGGGGCTAAGCAGAACCACGGTGAAAAGGGTGTTAAATGAAGACTTAGCGCTTCGGGCAATTCGAAGAAAAACGGGACATCGTTTGAATGCTCGTCTAATGGACCTGAGACTGAAGAGATGCCGCGCTTTGTTAAAGCGGTATGCGGGAAAAAATATCGGGAAATTCTTTTTTCGGATGAAATAATTTTTACCGTAGAAGAGAGCTAAAACAAACAAAATGATAAGGTGTACGCACACAGTAGTGAAGAAGCGAGCAACCGTATTCAGCGTGTCCAAATAGGTCATTTTCCATCCTCGCTCATGGTATGGTTGGGAGTTTCTTATTGGGGCTTAACAGAGGTATATTTTTGTGAGAAAGGTGTAAAAACGAATGCAGTTGTGTATCAAAATACAGTCCTGACGAACCTTGTGAAACCTTTTTCTCATATACAACAGGCACTGTTCAATAACAGGCACTGGGTATTCCAACAAGATTCGGCGCCAGCTCATAGAGCGAAGAGCACACAAGACTGGCTGGAGGCGCGTGAAATCAACTTCATCCGGCACGAAGACTGGCCCTCCTCCAGTCCATATTTGAATCCGTTAGATTACAAGATATGGCAACACTTGGAGGAAAAGGCGTGCTCAAAGCCTCATCCCAATTTAGAGTCACTCAAGACATCCTTGATTAAGGCAGCCGCCGATATTGACATGGACCTCGTTCGTGCTGCGATAGACGACTGGCCGCGCAGATTGAAGGCCTGTATTCAAAATCACGGAGGTCATTTTGTATAAAATTTAGTGTCATAAGAATCTATGTTTTGTTAAGTTCATTTTGGTATATAAATGGATACATAATGAATAAACTTGTTTCAATTATTTTATATTAAACATGTGACAGAATTTATGACCTGACTAGGTATATTTGGCATCTTTAGTATTAATTCTATGACAATTTTTTTTTCTTTAATTTGTTTAGAGTTTTTGTTAATATGACATGCCAATCCCATCATACCTTATACTAATTACTGCTAACACTAGAACAAAATAAAAATGTATAATTGTGAGAACTAGTTAAATTACTAACTTAAAAATAAACTTATACTAAATAGAGAAGATAATTATTCCGTTCTACACATCTTTGATTTGGGGTTTGATAAAACAACTAGATCGAAATCCAAAACATTCCCGTTAAATTCTTTCAACACAGCCTATCTATCTTTTTCATTCTTGACACACTCCATCAACAAATGGTAAACATCTTCAATGACAAAATTATTAAAACAGAAATCTTACATATCAGTATTAAGAAATATCTAATAAAAGAGAATCATTTAAATCGGTTCACAATCGACAAAGATAAATATATCGACGGCTTCGTGGCTCAGTGGCTTAGCAATGAGTTGCAGCGCCGGGGCCGCGGATTCGAATTCCGCACGGAGCATGTACGTGTATGGCCTACAAATAATTTTTCCGTGTCTGGATGTTTGTTCTTGTGCAATTTATATCTGTAAACTGCCTCCGCGATACAGGAAAATATCCTAGTGGGGGTAAACGTTTTTTTTTTAAAGAAAAAAATATGCTCCACTTCTGTAAATTGGATGATAAAATGTTGCACAGACTCATTAAAAGTAAAAGAAGTTAAGGGCCTATGTACGTATCACTATACGGGAAATAATTTGGTGCAAACTTTTCTGCAGCGATGTACTTCACAAATTGTCCTCAAAAGATTTTATAATTTCTAACACGTGTTAGTTTTCACATTATGTTTTCATTCACCGAAGCACAAGGAAAACATCGTGAGAAAACCTGAGTCTCAGCCTATCGCGTGAAGCGATAATCTTCAGATAGCACAAATATGTAGTCATCTCTCTGGAACTCATATTTGCTCTATTATATATTTAAATAATAGCGTGATTTGAGCAATAAAAGTCAACATTTTAAAAGCAATTTATGCATAAAGTTATTACAAAAAACTATTATACTATTTTTTAACAGTATTTTCTTAGCAAACTATACATTTTGAGAGCCCAATGGGAAAAGCCCCTATGAGCATAGGAATCGTCGACTGCCATTATGAAAATTAACTTTTTAAGACTGGAAATAACCCTCCTACTTTGAACTGCGAGGTGGGATAAAAATAGCTTACCATGTACCTAGGGCAACAAGCTACCTGTATTTCAAGCCTGAAATGTCTTTGTGAAGTTGGGAATCCATAGACAGAAGATGACGAAATACCTAAAAATGACTAACTTGTTTTCATTATTCTACATATCGACCCCTGAACTTGTTTATTCCAGTAAATATTAGAATAACATAGGCTGCACTAAAAGTATCGGGAATAGAATATTTCCACTGTTCCTGTCATATTAAAATCTTTTTAATTGAAAACTCCTTGGTTTTAAAAATCGAATACCATTTATTTATTTAAAAAAAGATTATCGGTCTTGTCACAAGGTTTTGTCAAACTTGTTTAGTCGTTGAGAAAATGGAATTGACTCGAGAAAATTCAAGAGCGATGATTTATTATGACTTTCGAAGTGGTTTAACACAAAAACAGTGTGATAACCTGATGATTTCTGCATTTGGTGATAAAGCCCCATCCAAAACCACAATTTCTCGCTGGTTTGCTGAATTTCAACGTGGACGTGTCAAGCTCAGTGATGATCCCCGTCAAGGTCGTCCAAAAACTGCAGTCACCCAAGAAAACGTTGATGCTGTGCGTAAGCTGATTGAGGAAGATCGACATGTGACATACCGCAAAATTCAGACAACTTTAGACATTAGCATGAGTTAAATACAAATAATCTTGCATAAACAATTAGGTGTAAAAAAGTTGTTTTCCCGATGGATACCGCATTCGCTCTGTGAAGAGCAAAAAGCGGCTCGCGTTACTTGGTGCGTCAGAACTCTCGAAAGATTGAGAAGAACAAAAGAGTTTTTAGAGCAAGAAAACATAGAATTATAAGACCATCCGCCGTACAGCCCCGACCTAAGCCCTAATGATTTCTACACTTTTCCTAAAATAAAGAATAAATTACGTGGACAAAGATTTTCATTATTAGCTATGGACGCCTACAAAAAGGCCATTTTGGAGACCCCAACTTCCGAATGGAATGGTTGCTTCAATGATTGGTTCCATTGTATGGAAAAATGTGTCAAATTTCGCGGAAAATACTTCGAAAAGCAATGAATACATTTTTAAATAGTAATGTTGTATCATTTCCTTGATTCCCGAAAGTTTGAGTGCCGCCTACCAACCAATCTTTTCTATGGATTTTATTTTGATAACATGTTCCTCTCACACTAGAATTTCCTATTGTACTATGTTTTAGTTGTGTATCCTGTATCAGTTTACAAACATAAATTGCACAAGGCAAAATATCGTAATATCGGCCATACAAATACTTCTTCCGTGTACACGTGGAACATATATATATTGAAATATTGGAACGAAGTTCGTTTTTGAACAGTACGGATTGGGCGGATGGGGCCTAGGCGACAAATAGGGTAAGATTTTTCTGTCACAACTCATGACCTTTTCTGATGTAGTGTAGACGGCCTTAGCGGCTATAAGGAAGCAAGATGGAACCATATCCATCTCCCTCGCATTTTTTCTTATCTTGCCATGAAAGATTTATTATTTTATTTTAAATGACGCTTGATGTTAATAGGCGCTAGTAATTCATTTATTTGTATTTGTTATTCACTTATATAATACGTTTATCAATAATAATGTATTAGAAAGGAACTTCGTTCCAACCGAGTAATCCACGACACTCATGCATGTTTATATATGTAGGTATAGATTGTAATACTACTTTTAGCACTCACGTATGAGAAAATATGAGACGCTAATTGGAAAAATAAAATAAAAAAACCTAAATAGACAGGTACAACAAATTTTATAATCGCTAAAATATAATTGTGTTATGTACGTCAGTGTTTTTTGCTGTAAAATTTTTATTGCTACAAACAAAAAAAAAATACAATTAGAACATAATGGCCAGTTTTGATTGTTAGGCTCAAACACTTAAAAAAACATTTATGAGAATTTTAATATTCTTTGCATTCATAAAAACCATATCAATGTTATACGAATTTTTACTGCCGTTTCGTTATGTGATTAAAATACCAATTATTTTTTTATCAATTATTGTTTCAAACGGACGACTGACGACTTTTCTGACTTTACGTAATTTTTTTGTTTAGTTATTGTTATCGAATTCACCTTTTTTTTTAAAGATTTCGTGTATTTTTCCACAAATCTTTATCATATATTAACATTGATTAAATACTATAATTTACATACGTTTACAATTATTATAAGCTCAAAAGTTCTTTGAAATCGTAACAAATATGAATATGAATCAGATTTGAGTCTTAAATTGATCAGTGCAGTTAAACTGCGAGGTAAAATAATTTAGCGGTAAACAATATTTTTATGCGATGAACTAGTCGTAACTAGTAGATATTTGGATTTACATACACGATAATTATTTTGAGTGCCACTGACACATCCTAATTACATGAACATTGTCCACTGCTCGGATATTGCACACACTATTGTAGCACACAGTATTGATTAAACTAGGCATACAATCTTTGAGTTCTAATAAGAATCTTTATTCTAATATAAAGTAAAATCTGCAAAAGATGGATAATTAGCTGTTTTTGGTTCCAAACACACATCCTTTGTTTGCATTTTGGCTTCCGTTCGTAAATAATACCATCACATTATACTCTTTCAAGATTTGTTATTATACCAACTTACCGTTGAAATGTACAGGAACTACAAATAACGCAAATTGCCAATTTCAAGGTTCAATATAATAAATAATAACGCAAGAACGTGTATTGAGAATTTTGCGTTGTAATTTTTTTTCTTGCAATTGAATAAGACAGGTGTATGCATACGGCATAACTTTTACGACATAGTAAAAGTTATTAATAGGGTTGTGAACATTGAGTTATATGTACTACGTACTAGAGAAGCCATTCCGAACATTGACTATGTTCAATTGAACTGTAGTGCAATCCATACAAACTAAATATTGCGTAAATTGAAGATTTGTGAATTCCATAAAAGAATTATTATTACATTTTATTTAGAAATATGTTTGTTTAGATTAAATTAAGATATTTTATATTAAATTCTTATATTTATTTTATATTAATATCTTATTATATATTAAAGTCTTCGCGCATGCACGACTACTACTCCCGCGCATGCGCGAAGACATAGAGTAGGACACAATTTTTGTTTGGAATGGCTTCTCTAGTACGTAGTACATATAACTCAATGGTTGTGAAAGGTAAAAATGCTTAGATTTAATGTGAAATTTCAAAATTAGAATACTGAGTTAGAATTTTAAGCAGCATTAGTTCCGGAGATTGTTGATTAAGGCGTTATTTATTACATTTATACAGAATTGTTTTGTTCACACTGCCTTATATACAGGGATTGCCACAGGAAAATAATTTAAGACATAATTTAAATATACAAATGCATAATTTAATATGTAATAATAATTTAAATTTGACATATGAAGTGCTAAGAATCTCCGGTGGAGGTTCGGTTGCCACCTTAGACGACTCGACCTGGCAACGTACAACGCACGCACCCTGAGGACTGACGAGAAGATCGTGGAGCTGGAAGAAGAGATAGACAAGTTGCGCTGGCATATTATAGGATTATCCGAAGTCCGAAGAGAGGGGGAGGACACGGTAATCCTCGAATCCGGCAACTTGTTCTATCACCGGGAGGGCGACCATCTGTCCCAAGGAGGTGTCGGATTTATCGTCCACAAGTCTCTCGTTAACAACGTTGTAAAGATCGGGAGTGTGTCGACGAGGGTTGCGTACCTTATACTCAGAATCACCAAACGGTATTCGCTGAAGGTCATACAGGTTTACGCACCAACCTCGGCACACCCCGATGAGGAGGTGGAGGAAATGTATGAGGATATCTCTAGAGCCATGCATTCCTCCAAAACCCAATATACGGTGTTAATGGGAGACTTCAATGCAAAACTAGGCCCAAGAGAGAACGGTGAGCTGAAAGTAGGGAAATTTGGAATAGGGCAACGGAACCCAAGGGGCCAGCAGCTGGCCGACTTCATGGAGAAAGAGGGACTCTTTATGATGAACTCTTTCTTCAAGAAGCGGCCCCACAGGAAGTGGACCTGGTCGAGCCCCGACGGTTCGACAAAAAATGAGATTGACTTCATTATGACGACCAGACGACAACTGTTCAGTGATGTCTCAGTGATCGCGAGGGTGAAAACCGGCAGCGATCACCGAATGGTTAGAGGCACACTGAACCTAAATGTTAAGTTGGAGAGGTCTCGTCTGATGAAGTCAACGCTCCGTCCCCCTCGTGCTCTAATCCAAAGTCCCGAAACCTTTCAGCTCGAGTTACAAAACCGTTTTCAGTGCCTAGAAGACTGCAATGAAGTGGACGATATGAATGACAAGCTCGTGGAAACTGTCCATGCGGTCGGAGCTAAGTTCTGTAAGACCCACCGCAGAAGAACACAAAAACTCTCCGATCACACTCTTAATCTCATGGCTGTTAGACGGGAGATGAGGCTACATTCTTCAACAGATTTGACAGCATACAGGCAACTGAACAGACAGATCTCCAAATTCATGCGGCGAGACTTACGCAACTTCAATACAGCTCGTATTGAAGAAGCGATCGAGCGGAACCAAGGCTCCAAAGTCTTTGCCAGAGATCTGTCTGCCAGAAAGAGCCAACTGTCAAAGCTGAAGACCGAAAGTGGCAGCATCGTTTCCGGGGCACCTGAGATTTTGAGTGAGATTGAGAGGTTCTATGGGCAGCTGTACACGTCATCGTTGGAGCCACACGCAAGTGTGAGTAACGATCCAAGAGCGAGTCTTATTCGACACTATTCCGAAGATATCCCGGACGTCAGTCTGAGCGAGATTAGAATGGCTCTCCAGCACCTTAAAAACGGCAAGGCCCCAGGCGAGGATGGAATTACAGCGGAGCTTCTGAAAGCGGGTGGAAGACCGGTACTTGAAGTCCTTCAGAAGCTCTTTAATTCCGTCCTCCATGGTGGCATTACACCGGAGGCGTGGAGCAGAAGTGCGGTGGTCTTGTTCTTCAAGAAAGGTGACAACGCTCTCTTGAAGAACTACAGACCGATTTCCCTTCTGAGCCGCGTCTACGTGCTGTTTTCGAGAGTCATTACGAATCGTCTCGCGCGCAGACTTGACGACTTCCAGCCTCCCGAACAAGCTGGTTTCCGAAAAGGCTTTAGCACCATAGACCACATACATACCCTACGGCAAATTGTACAGAAGTCCGAAGAGTACAATTTGCCACTATGTCTGGCGTATGTGGACTATGAGAAAGCCTTGCTGCAGTCGCTTCAGCGGTGCTAAGTTGACTGTCGGTATATCGAGGTGCTGAAGTGTTTGTACAGTAGAGCTACGATTGCTATCCGAGTACAGAACCAGAGTACGAAACCTATCCAATTGCAGAGAGGTGTAAGACAGGGTGACATTATATCCCCGAAACTCTTCACCGCTGCATTGGAAGACGTTTTCAAGCTTCTGGACTGGAAAGGATACGGAATTAACATCAATGGCGAGTACATCACTCACCTTCGATTTGCCGACGATATAGTCCTCATGGCAGAATCGCTGGAGGAGCTAAGCACTATGCTCAATGACCTCAATAGTGTCTCCCAACGGATAGGTCTTAAGATGAACATGGACAAAACAAAGATTATGTTTAATGTCCATGTCACACCTATGCCGGTAGTTGTTGGGAGCACTAAGCTCGAAGTTGTTGACGAGTATGTTTACCTGGGACAAATAGTCTGACTAGGTAAGTCCAACTTCGACCGAGAGGTCAATCGACGGATTCATCTCGGCTGGGCAGCGTTCGGGAAACTACGACACATCTTCTCGTCAGAAATACCTCAAAACCTTAAAACAAAATTGTACAACCAGTGCGTGTTGCCAGTGATGACTTACGGAACTGAGACGTGGTCCTTCACTGCTGGCCGTATGAAGAAGCTCAAGGTCGCTCAGCGAGCTATGGAGAGGGCTATGCTCGGAGTTTCTCTGCGTGATAAACTTAGGAATAAGGATATCCGCAGTAGAACCAGAGTAACCGACATAGCCCAACGGATTAGTAAGCTGAAGTGGCAGTGGGCCGGCCATATAGCTCGAAGAACCGACAACCGATGGGGAAGAAAGGTTCTCGAGTGGCAGCCTCGTACCGGTAGGCGAAGTGTAGGGCGTCCCCCCACAAGATGGAGTGACGACCTGGTAAGACATGCAGGAAGTCGATGGATGCAGGTGGCTCAGGACCGTGCTTTGTGGCATTCCTTGGGGGAGGCCTATGTTCAGCAGTGGACTTGTGAAGGGCTGTAATGATGATGATGATGATGAATAATTTAAATTTGACATATAATTGTAATGATAATAATGACAAATTTCATGTAATTGTCATAAATAATTTAATAAAAAAGTTTTGGACAAAAGATAGGTATTACCTATCCAAATATAATTTAAGACTGATAGCAAATGTGCTATCTTATTATTTACTTTTTAACTCAGCCAAGTTTTTGGCTACCAAGACTGCTTTTATTGGGCAGGATAATTATTTGACAATTAATTTGGAATCATATCCAACTAATTTAAATTAGTAAATGCGACAATAGAGGCAATCTCTAGCAATAATGAGAGTTTAATTACCTTTGAATGTAGCCCACAAATAAGTGATAAAAATTGTTTACACCTGGTGCATCAAAATATACAAGGCATGATGGGCAAAGAATTAGAAGTTGAATTGTTTTTAAATAGTAACAACATACATATCCTCTGTATTACTGAACATTGGCTAAAAGATTATAATTTCATGTTTAATTTCAGAAATCACCAGGTGGTCAGTTCCTTCAATAGAGAAAAAAGTTTACGTGGTGGCTCCTTAATACTAGCAGATAAATCATTATTATATAAAGAACGTAAGGATATAGTGAGCCTCTCTGTTGAGCGAACTGTAGAAATGGCTTGTGTCGAGCTCGAGCACCTCATTGTTGTGAGTGTTTACAGACCCCCATGTGCTACTTATGACTATTTTGAAAGGATTATGGAAGAAATTTTGCTCAAACTTAGTAAACAGAACAAGTCTGTTGTAATATGTGGAGACTTTAACATCAATCTCCTTGAAACTTCTTCCATTAGTATTAAGTTTAGTTCATTGTTTAAATCGTATAATCTTGTTAAATTATTCTTAGAACCAACACGTATTGCTGGGCCTAGTGCGACCTGTATAGATAATATTTTTACAGATGTTAAGCCCTTGCATAAATCAATTATTCAAAATTTAAGTTCAGATCACTGTGGACAGTTGGTATCATTGCTTTACATACACAAGAAACAGAAAAATAAGAAAGTTGTGTTTGTTCCAATAAATGAACATCGCTTGGAGAGGTTTAAAAGTAATATAATAAAAAGACTTCCATCACTTTCATTTAAAAACAGTGCTAATTATTTGTATGGTACGTTATTTAAAATTATAACTTGTGAATTTAGTAGGATATTTACTTCTAAAACTTCCTCTTTTAACAGTCGCAAATCATTTAATGAATGGGCGACAGTAGGAATTCGTAAGAGTAGGCGAAAAATATACGAGCTTTATAATGAAAGATCATTTAATAGTAGTGTTATATTTAGAGATTATGTAAAAACATATTCTAAAATATTTAAAAAAGTGTGCGCCACAGCTAAGGCTTTACATTTAAGTAACAAAATTAAAACTGCATCAAACAAAATTAAAATGACCTGGAGAATAATAAATAGTGAAACGGGCAAGGTCAAACCGCGCAACTCGGATTTTCAATTGAATATTAACAATAATTTAACCCGATTTGATCAAGAAGTTGCTATGGCTTTTGAGAAACATTTTACTGATGTTCCTTTTTTGACAACTAAATCATTAAACTCTTCTCCTACTGTCGCCGAATCATTGCTTAAACAAAATGTAAAGGCTTGTTCAAATACTTTTAAATTCCATAGAGTACTGCCAAAAGATATCGTTAAATATTTTAAAACTATTGATGTTAAGAAAACGGCAGATTTATGGGGGATTTCCGTTAAAGTTATTTTATCTATAGTAGATATAATAGCACCTTATCTAGCCACTATATTTAATACAAGCGTCGAATCTGGTGTGTTTCCTGATTTAATAAAACTTAGTATAATCATACCTTTATATAAATCTGGTAGTACATTAGACCCCGCCAATTTTAGACCAATTTCTGTACTACCAACATTTAGTTAAATTTTTGAAAAAATAATTTTAGATCAAATGTTAAGTTTCTTTAATATTAATAAATTGCTACATAGAAATCAATTCGGTTTTACAAGGGTCGCTCAACAACTGACGCTGGAGTTGAGCTTATTAAACATATTTTTTGTGCATGGGAGAATTCAGAGGATGCTTTGGGTATATTTTGTGACCTTTCCAAGGCCTTCGACTGCGTTCACCATGAGACATTAATCAGGAAGCTACAGTACTATGGTGTCAAGAACACAGCGCTTAAACTTATAATTTCATATTTAAGTAATAGAATTCAGAAAGTTATTATTAATGGTAAAAGTTCTTCCGGCTCACCTGTACTAATGGGTGTCCCTCAGGGCTCAATTCTCGGCCCATTCCTGTTTCTAGTGTATATTAATGACTTACCTTCTATTGTAGAGGATAATCATGATATAGTATTATTTGCTGATGATACTTCTTTGATTTTTAAACTTAAACGTAAATCATTTAAATGTGACGAAGTGAATAATGCTATATCAAAATTAGTGCATTGGTTTAACGTTAATAATTTACATTTAAACGGAAATAAAACTAAATGTATTAAATTTACAACAACGAATGTTAGAAATCTGAGTACCAATGTGTTTTTAAATGGGGAAGAACTGGGTCCTGTTGAATCCACTGTTTTTCTTGGCATCACTCTCGACGCAAAGCTTCAGTGGGGCCCCCATATATCCAAACTAGCAAGCAGACTAAGTTCTGCAGCCTATGCTGTAAAAAAGATTAGAGGTCTCACTAGTGTCGAGACAGCTAGATTAGTTTATTTCAGTTATTTCCATAGCATAATGTCTTATGGGATTTTGCTATGGGGACATGCGGCTGATTCAGAAACTATTTTTGTTTTACAGAAGAGGGCCATTAGAGCTATTTACAACCTAAAACTGAGAGAGTCTCTTAGAGATAAATTTAAAGAAATAAATATAATATTAACTTTGGCCTCTCAGTATATTTACGAAAATTTAATGTATGTTCACAAAAACAAAGGTAGTTTTAGTAAAAAAAGTGATGTGCATTCTGTAAACACTAGGAACAAACACAAGCTAGTGATACCAGTTTCTCGACTCCACAGAGTCAGTAATTCATTCTTGGGGCAATGTATACGCTATTACAACAAGGTCCCGGAAAGTGTACAGGCTCTCTCCATTAGCAAGTTTAAATGTTTTGTTAAGTTGAAACTGTATAAAAAGGGTTATTATAGTATAAATGAATACATGGTTGATAATAACCCCTGGGAATGAGGTGATCGCTTCCAAGCTGTTTCTAAAATAAATTTTGTACTTATATAGTTAGTACAACCATTATTGTAAAATTTGCTTTAAAAAAAAGTCCCGCTGGGTTTCTTGCTGGTTCTTCCCAGGACAGAGGTTTTTTTTTCGAACCAGTGGTAAAGTAAAAAAATGACTTTCAATAAGTATTACAAATGTGATCTATATTGAATAAAAAATTATTCTATCCTATTCTATTCTATTCTAAAAGAAAATTTAAAGGATTTATTTATATAGCACGAATGGGAAATTATGAACTGGCAGCACTAAGGTACCTTGAGGACTACCCGCTGATTAGTGAAAGCAAAAATGGTTTCGTCGTGTTCGATGAGCTCCTATTATTCTGGTTCATTTAAGTTATCGATTGATGGAGATAGGAGAGTCTACTATTGTACATATGTTCTCTAAATATTTTATGTCTCAGACACGCAACTTTCCTTACGATGACTCTACTAGGGTATTATTATAATATGTGTAGATAACTGTGTATGATGTATGTGTTATAATCAGTACTCTTTACAGGTCAAAACTAGTTTTGAAGCCTGTAGTCAAAAGTACTTTGTTATCGCCCAAACCCGTTTTCAGGACATACTAGTTTGTCTTAAGCCCGTCAAGATCAACTAGATTTCCGCGGCGTCACTGATAATATCAGTATATTTGTAAAAATAAAATCAGGTTTTTTTTTTATAGGATAAGGGTGACAAACGAGCTCACAGTCCACCTGATGGTAAGCGGTTGCTGCGGCCCATAGACATCTACATCTATCCTCGTTTGCGAATCAAAATGCAGATGCGTTGTCACCCGTGAGGACTAAGATGGAATGCCTAATTTCCAGTAAAAAGGGCCTCCGGCCACCTGCACTCACCAAGCGAAACGCAGAGGTAAACCTCTACTTCACGCTGGTATTCTGTGAGGTCGTGGTACCACCCCGGTCCGAGCCGGCCCATCCGTGCGACAGCAAAATCTGCCGCGTGGCTCTACCACTGTTGCAGGTGCAGTAGGTTTTGGAGGTCACCCCAACGTACTCGACATACTCGATGTTTGTGTAATACTATACGATAGTATAATAGCATACTTTTAAAACAGATGCGTATAATTATGATTGGAAAGTTTCTTTCAATATGAGGGAGCTTTGCGTATAAGTATATTATATCCCATATTGCCCCATAACGAATGAATTTTTAAGTTTTACAGAGCAATGCTAAAAAGCGTTTTCTACTTCAGTTCCTTTCTGTCGCTTTTTACTATATTCTTACGGTATGAGGCATTGGCTTTAGTTACGCCGCCACTACCAAGCACGTTTACTAAGTAAATCATCTATTCATGGCACTTAATCAATAAAATAAAGAATATTTATAATGAAGATGCTCCTTAATAATATTTTTTCATTTCTTTCAGAACTTCTCTGAACACCGAATCAGACACTACAACCATTCAAAACTTCATTACGGGGTATGTCTTACAAAAACATGTGCGGAATATTATTATGATGGAGATAAAAAACGGGACACAAGAGTAGCCCTTGAGGGATGCCTAAACAATACGTTCTGGAAAAAATATAAGTTGAAAACGAAAATATTGGAAGTCGTGGATTACAATAATGGAAATAACAAATTAAATATAGGATATGGAGACTATGCAATAGCTATTCTTTGTTTTGGTCTGTTGATGATGAATCTTATTGGGAGCATTTACGATATATTCTGTATACAAAAACGAGAAAAAATGGGTAATTATTTTAGAGTCAATCATTTCTACAACACCGCGATCTTATTTATTTATATAATAATACATTGTATCATCCCCCGTGTAGTGGCGGGAAAGAATACTCACTACCCCATGTCTTCCCGTGGGTATCGTAAGAGGCGACAGAGGGAAAGCCAACCCATTCGCCAAGCGTGGCAACTATGGCAATATACCCCCCCCCATGTTAGTAAAGAAGAGATGGCCCCCAGTCCCCAGCGGCCCCGCTATTCCTGGCTACGGTGGCGACAATGGTAACGGCGGGGCAGTGGGTGCTAAGAATCTCCGGTGGAGGTTCGGTTGCCACCTACGACGACTCGACCTGCCAACTTATAACGCACGCACCCTGAGGACTGACGAGAAGATCCTGGAGCTGGAAGAAGAGATAGACAAGTTGCGCTGGAATATCATAGGATAATCCGAGGTCCGAAGAGAGGGGGAAGACACGGTAATCCTCGAATCCGGCAACTTCTTCTATCACCGGGAGGGCCCAAGGAGTCCCAAGGAGGTGTCGGATTTATCGTCCACAAGTCTCTCGTTAACAACGTTAAAGATTGGGAGTGTGTCGAGGAGGGTTGCCTACCTTATACTCAGAATCACCAAACGGTATTCGCTAAAGGTCATACAGGTTTACGTACCAGCCTCGGCACACCCCGATGAGGAGTTGGAGGAAATGTAGGAGGATAACTCTAGAGCTATGCATTCCTCCAAAACCCACTATACGGTGTTAATGGGAGACTTCAACGCAAAACTAGGCACAATAGAGAACGGTGAGCTGAAAGTAGGGAAATTCGAAATAGGGCAACGCAACCCAAGGTGCCAACAGCTGGCCGACTTCATGTAAAAAGAGGGACTCTTTATGATGAACTCTTTCTTCCAGAAGCGGCCTCACAGGAAGTGGACCTAGTCGAGCCCCAACGGTTCGACAAAATTGATTTCATTATGACGACCAGACGACAACTGTTCAGTGATTTATCAGTGATCGCGAGAGTGAAAACCGGCAGCGATCACCGAATGGTGAGAGACACATTGAACCTAAACGTTAAGTTGAAGAGGTCACGTCTAATGTAGTCAACGTTCCGTCCTCCTCGTGCTCCAATCCAAAGTCCCGATACCTTTCAGCTTGAGCTACGAAACCGTTTTCATTGCCTAGAAGATTTCAATGCAGTGAACTATATGTATGACAAGCTCGTGGAAACTGTCTATGCGGTCGAAGCTAAGTTTTGTAAGACCCGCCGGAGAAGAAGACAAAAACTCTCCGATCACACTCTTAATCTCATGATTGTTAGACGGAATATGAAGCTGCAGTCATCAGTATATTTGACAGCATGCAGACAACTGAATAGACAGATCTCCAAATGCATGAGGCAGGACTTACGCAACTTTAATACTGCTCGTATTGAAGAAGCGATCGAGAGCAAGCAGGGCTCCAAAGTCTTTGCTAGAGATCTGTCTGCCAGAAAGAGCCAACTATCGAAGCTGAAGACCGAGTGTGGCAGCGTCAGTTCCGGGACCTGAGTGAGATTGAGAGGTTCTATGGGCAGCTGTACACATCATCGTTGGAGCCACACGCAAGTGTGAGTAACGATGCAAAAGCGAGTCTTATCCGACATTATTCCGATAATATCCCGAACGTCAGTCTGAGCGAGATTAGAATGGCTCTCCAGCACCTTAAAAACGGCAAGGCCCCAGGCGAGGATGGAATTACAGCGGAACCTTTGAAAGCGGGTGGAAAACCGGTACTTGAAGTCCTTCAGAAGCTCTTTAATTCCGTCCTCCATGGTGGTATTACACCGGAGGCGTGGAGCAGAAGTGCAGTGGTCTTGTTCTTCAAGAAAGGCGACAACGCTCGACAACGTTTCCCAACGGATAGGTCTTAAGATGAACATGGACAAAACAAAGATCATTTTTAATGTCCATGTCACACCTATGCCGGTAGTTGTTGGGAGCACTAAGCTCGAAGTTGTTGACGAGTATGTTTACCTGGGACAAATAGTCGGACTAGGTAAGTCCAACTTCGACCCAGAGGTCAATCGTCAGAGATCATCTTCTCGTCAGGTATACCTCAAAACTTAAAAACGAGACTGTACAACCAGTGCATGTTGCCAGTGATGACCTATGGAACTCAGACGTGATCCTTCACTGCTGGCCGGACGAGGAAGCTCAAGGCCGCTCAGTGAGCTATGGAGAGAGCTATGCTCGGAGTTTCTCTGCGTGATAAACTTAGAAATGAGGACATCCGCAGTGGAACCAGAGTGACCGACATAGCCCAACGGATTAGTAAGCTGAAGTGGCAATGGGCCGGCCATATAGCTCGAAGAGCCAACAACCGATGGGGAAAAAAGGTTCTCAAGTGGCAGCCTCGTACTTGCAGGTGAAGTGTAGGACGTCCCCCCACTAGATGTAGTGGCGACCTGGTAAGATATGCAGGAATTCGATGGATGCAGGTCGCCGGTAACTGGCAATGAAGATTTATTTTTCTTTTTTTTAAAAACGTTACACCCACACTAGGATTTTCTCCTGTATCGTAAAGGCAGTTTACAAACACACATTGCACAAGAACAAACATCCAGACCCGGAACAATTACTTGTAGGCCATACAAATACTTGTTCCGTGAGGGATTCGAACCCGCGGCCCCCAGCGCAGCAACTCATTGCTAAGCTACTGCGCCACGTAGTTAGTTCAATAAAGGTTTTTTTCAAAGATACTAAATGGAATAGTTCACAGAATGCAGGATTTTGTGAAAATTACGGTCATACGGGGCCACCATATGCAGTCGAAGTACATGCAAGTTTATATATCTATCATATGGACAACAAAAAGTTAACGATCAAAACAATTTTTATATATATATATATATATATATATATATATATATATATAACAGTTTTGTACCAGATTGTTATCCCACTGTGTTAGAATTATTTTGTATGTGTAAAATCTGTTATTCATAATATTATTATAATCATATAGATTTGGCTAGGGGAAATGAAAGAATTGTTGTATGTGGTGATTTGAATGGATGGGTTGGTACCGCTCGACCAGGGTACGAGTCGGTGCTTGGAAAGTTTGGGGATAAAAGGGTTAATGATGCTGGCAAGCTTATACTGGCGGTATGCAAGGAAAAGGGTCTTCTTGTGACAAACACTATGTTTAATCACAAGAAAATCCATATGTATACTAGAGAAAGAAAGAATGAGAGAAGTATGATCGATTTGTTCCTGGTGGATGACCGACTGCGAAAACAGGTGATGGATACGCGAGTGTTCAGGGGTGCTGACCTGGGAACGGATCACTATCTAGTGATTACTAGATTTAGGGGTCTGTTCGCGGGTTGGCGCTACCGGACGGCAGTAACAGAACCACAGTTGGTCTGTGGCATCCGAAGCTGGAAGCTTCAGGAAGCGGATACTAGGGACAAATATCATGCGAGGGTAGCCGAAAAGCTTGACACCATGGATGGCAGAAATGAATGTGTGGAAAGAACATGGCAGAACCTTAGGGATGGAATGGTAAGTGCAGCGGAAGAAGTGTGTGGAAAGATTAAAAGAGGCAGTAGTAAAAGAAGAGATGCATGGTGGAATGATGAAGTGAAAGAAGCTGTAAAGAAGAAGAACAAAGCATGGTTAGACTACTTGGCCTCTAGTAATGATAAGGATATGAGAGAGAAGATGAAAGAAAGATATAAGCTGCAAAAAGTTCACACGAAAGCATTGATTGAGGAAGTGCGTGAAAGGTGTAGAATGGAAGCGGACGAAAGGTTGTCGCACAACTTTAAGGAGAACTCCAAACTCTTCTGGAAAGAGGTTGGAAGGACCCGAAGTGGTGCGACGGCCTTAAGAATGAACAAAGTGCTTTCAAGAACTAATGACGTCCTCTCAGACAAATCGGACGTCATGCAGTGATGGAGCGAATTTTATAGAGAAATGTATGCGTGTGATGATCTTAGTGAGGGATCCGGGGATGACGCCGAGACTGGTACGCCAGACCCGGACCTCGATGACACTGAGGTCATCAGTATGAAAGAGATTGAACGTGCGATTCGAAGTTTGAAATGGCTGCGGGACTAGACAGAGTTACTGCTGAAATGGTCAAGTATGGTGGGCCTCGCGTCTGGGACAGCTTTCATCTGCTGTGCAATTTGTGCTGGCGGACGGGGGATGTCCCGGATGATTGGGGATCCGCATTCATTGTGCCTTTATATAAAGGTAAAGGTTCACATTTTGACTGCGGGTGCTATCGGGCGATCAGCTTGACCAGTTTAGCAAGTAAAGTTTACTCGAAGGTTTTGACACGTAGGATGCAAGAGAAATCGGAAAGATTTTTATGGGAGGCACAATGCGGATTTAGACCTGGAAGAGGATGCACGGATCAAATGTTTTCTCTCCGCATGATCACGGAAAAGCTTCTGGCTGCTAACCAGAGGATTTTCTGTGTTTTTGTGGATCTTGAGAAAGCATTTGATAAGGTTGTAAGGAAGAAAATGTGGGAACTGTTGCCGGGGTACGGTGTGGATGGTCGATTGCTAAGGGCTGTGCAGTCACTTTACTGTGACTGTAAAGCCTGTGTGCGGGTAGGGCATGACCTGTCACCCATGTTTAGCGTCCAAACGGGCGTGAAACAGGGTTGTGTCATGTCTTCCTGGCTGTTCATACTGTATCTCGACAGCTGTTTACAGAAGCTGAAAGATAGCTGTTTGGGTGTGAAATTGGGTGACATAAAAGTAAATTGTCTGCTGTGTGCTGATGATGCAGTGCTTATTGCACCATCAGAGGCAGAACTGCTGGCATTAGTCACGTGTATGAAAGAGGAATGTGAAATTAAAGGTCTCCGTTTGAATGCTAATAAAACTAAGGTTCTGGTATTTGAAAGGGACGAAGAGAGAACGAAGTGTGAAATATGGGTAAATCAGGAATGTCTAGAACAGGTAAATGAAATTTTATACTTAGGGAGTGCTTTTAGCCGGGATGGAAGATGTGATTTAGATGTGGACAGGCGTGTCGCTGCCGGGAACAAAGCCAATGGTGCCCTGACTGCGTTAGTCAAAAGGCAAGGCGTAGTGAAGAGTGCACGCCTTGCAATACATAACGCAGTGTTGGTACCGACTTTGTTATATGGCAGCAAAACCTGGGTATGCCAGAAGAAGCATAAAAGCACGTTGAATGCAGTGGAGATGCGATCTCTTCGTAAAATGTGCGGCGTTACCATAGCCGACCGGAAGCGAAACGAAGAGATTCGCAATATGGCAGGTTTGAAAGATGACCTTATCACAAAAATTGATAAGGGCGTGCTTCGATGGTTTGGGCACGTTGAGAGAATGAGTGAAGACCGAATGGTGAAGAAAATATATAGCGCGAAAATTAATATTAAAAGGTGTCGAGGTAGACCGAGACTAACTTTCGAAGACCATGTGAGCAAACTGCTCGAAGAGGGGAGGGTCAAGAGTACTCGGATACCTAGACGTGCATGTATGAAGAAGATAATGAATCTGAAAGAAGCGAAAGAGGTATGTAAGGATCGTGACACTTGGCGATCTGTTCTCTCTGGCTACCCCGTCAGGGATTGTGCGTGACGATAAGTAAGTAAGTAAGTATTATAATCAAAATAAAAGTAGATACAAACTGGCTACTAACTATAATAAAAACCTGTGTTGCTTTAAGTTACATTAAAATTATAACTTCTAAATAGCAAATAAGAACAAAAAGTATGAAATAAACTAGTAACAAAATATTTATTTTTTTGTTACGATGTGTATTACTGTTAGGTTTGTAAAGTCAATCTACAACAATAAGATTCAATGTAATAAAAACATGTCATAAATATAATTCTACCGTCACAGACTATTTATAAGTCCACTGTTGAACATAGGTCTCCCCCATAGATAACCTTTTATTAAGTTAGTTTTATTTAGTGGGTTAGCAACCGCAGTTTTTATTTTTTAGCTGTTATTAGGAAGATACTGCTAACCATCTCCTGGTTTTTGTCCTCTGTCGCTTCGTACGACACCCAATGGACAGTCTGGGGTAGCGGATTTTCTGTCACCACCACTAAACGGTGTATCATCAACTTAATTCAGTGTAATTTTATTAGGAGTTAGCGTTATGGTAGCGTAAAGGGCGCAGCTTTAGCTTTATACAAAAATGAAGTTTTGTAATCAATTTTTTTAAATAGAATATGGGTGACAAACTAGCATGAACACCTGATGGTAAGTGGATTCTGTGACCCATATACATTTACATCTACCCACGATTAAGAATCTAAAACTTAAGCTAATTTTACAGATTTTATAAACTTTAATTTAACTTATATTTACTTATTCTAATTCCCGATGTTGTTTTATTTATTAACAAGCGTATCTATGTAACGGAATTTTTGAATGTGATTTTCATACCCTTCAAAACGTCGGATCAATTTAAAACTTCGCACACTTATCAAGGACTGATGACAATGCAATAATTTAAATAGTTTATTCCATTATCCTTGCCAGGATCCTCAGGATTTGCGAATAATTGATAAAACAACTACGATTTCTGCTAGTTCAATCTACTGTAAGCTGCGTAAAAGATTTTCGTTCCAAAAAAAACACGCTTTTGTAGTCAGCCGCACTAAAAAAATAGAAAATAAATAGTAGTTTGAAAAATTTAACAACTCACTTTTGTTTAATGTAATTTGCTGTAAATTTGTTAATTTCAATGTCAATTTGTTGTTTTGTGGATATTGGTAAAATAAGCATCATCATAAAAATATCTGAAAAAGCACTCCATGCTTTTTTAAATAAAATTATTGTTTTTATATTGATCACTATTTTCTTATTTTACAGTAATTGAAAATTATTTTTTACTTTTTAGTTCGGTTATCTACAAAAGAATGTTTTTTAGCTTTTTAACCTATTTTTTTTTAATATAAGACAACCATTATGTAAATAACTGTGATAGTTCTGGATGGTATCTTTTCATGAAGTCGGTAGATTTAAAAAAAATGTAAATTCTCTTTTTTAATAAGTGAAACAATTTGTTAGTTATATTTAGTAATTAAAGTTATTTTAAACTTAGCAAATTTATTTTACCGTGAGCAGTGGTAGCTCAGAGACTAAACGCTCGCTGTAAATTTCACAGTGTATAAGTATAACCCATGTTTGATCTCGCCAGCATTAATGAAATTGTTAGTTGCAATAAGTGCTGATTTGATACGCGCTCGGCAGTGAAGGAACATCGTCAGGAAACCTGCATGCCTGAGAAATAAGAAATAAAATCTTTCGAAGACATGTGAAGTTTGCCAACAAGCATTGGGGCAGCGCGGTTGACATTACCTTGCGCTACAACTCTATCAGAGATGAGAGGAGGGCTGTGCACAGCTGTGGGACGTATATACGCTGTAAATTTAATTGTATTTAAACATTTTCAGGCAACAAGGTTCTTCTAGCATTCTCTATCAAACGTAATTGGGAAAAATTAATCGCCCCCGAGTTTTACAACCCTCGTTTGAAGCGCTTACAAGTATTCCATGGTGTCAGGTGAGTTTTTATATTACATGAACTGACCGCGCTATAAACATATTATTTACCTACTGATCCAATACTACGTACTTCTTAACCGCGGCGATTGTGATAAGTCCTCCATATTCTTAGAAAGACTGAAGTCCTGCTCTAGACTAGGTTCCAAATTACGGTGGTCAAATGACGGATACGCTCTTATGATTTTAATTTTTGAAGTATTTGAGTCTTGAGTTACTTTGACTCGATAATAAATGTAAATTAAATTATAATAATGGCCTGTTAAAACGAATATTCACAGACTCAACCACGAAAGCAACGACTGACTGTTTTGGCGTCGGATAAAAGTAATTGTGTTAAGGGGCTACTCCATGCGAACGACCTTGAGCATTTGGTCCGCCGCGTCGACTCGCTACAATATATCGCGTAAGAAATATGTAAGAAGCCACCTACTGTACGAACGTAGTATTCTTTTTTCAACATCAATAAACTATTTTATGAAAATACACACAGCGTACAACGATAAATGTATTTTAATTTTTTTATTCGGTATATTAGTTGCATTATATTAGAATTATGTATTCTCATATATTATCTAATTATGAAATTTTATAATTAATTATATATTAAAAATGAAGCATTGAAATTTGTGAATTTAAAAGATACCTACTCACTAAAGGTAAATAGATAGATAGCTCGCCTTTTGTGCAAATATTTGGTGCAATAAGAAATAAATAAATAAATAGGATGTTTCGCAGATGTATGCAGATGTGTTTTTGATTATTGTTAATTTTTACGTGACACGTAATGAAAAGTAACATACCTACCTACTAATTTTTGAACTGAGCACCTTGTAACTTAGCCTGCTTATTACTTATGCTGGCTGACATTATTCTCACCCCAATGATTCATGAGGATGAAAAAAAACACATGTTTGTTTTTATTTTTATTCTATTTTATTACTACATACGTAATTAAATTTATTTATACATAAGGGTAACTTTAATAAAGGTAATACAAAAATTAACAAGAAGAATATAATCTTTCAATTTCAATTTTAAAAAAACGTAACTCCCACACTAGGATTTTCTCCTGTGTCGTAGAGGCAGTTTACAAACCTAAATTGCACAAGGACAAACATCCAGACCCGGAACAATTATTTGTAGGCCATACAAATACTTGTTCCGTGCGGGATTCGAACCCGCGGCCCCCAGCGCAACAACTGATTACTAAGCCACTGCGGCACGGAGCCGTTACCGGGTTATAGCTAAAGTGACCATACGTTCCGTTTTGAACGGGACTGCCCCTTTTCTCGGTCACCTGGATGTATTCAAAGTCAACAATCTTCAACATAATTCTTTTTAATCGAATATATTTTATGTCTACCTGGTACAAATGTTCCAGTAGAAAGAGTATTTTTCTATTTTGAATAAATTGTGGACGTCTGAAAAAAACACTTACGGTTCCAGTTCTAAAGGCAATGTTGTTAACAAAGGTAACAATAAAAAACCTTGACCAGAATTTTATTCTTATTTAAAATCATCACCAACTTTATTAAAGCAAATTTAATCCACTGACAAATGTATTTAATAATTAAAAAAATATGTTGCATGTAATAATTACCGTCTATACCGAATATAATTTAATAGTGAACACTAAATGTATAAAGTTATAGTTTTAGAGTATAAATAAAACCATGTCCTGTTTTGAGTTAAAAAATAAATGGTCAGTTTAGTTTTTTTTTAGTTTTAAAAATTTTTAGTTTATAGGGGTGGGTTGTAATTAAATGATACCCGGGTAGGTATTAGTACTTACTTAGTAAAAGTAGGTAACTATTTTGATAAGTACCTTTTATCTAATCATAGCACCTACATAGGTACCTATTGCGATTAGTTATACTGTGTAGGTATATTAATATCTACTTAGATACTTTTTACCGAATTAGGGTGGATGTCCCTAATACCAGTTATGCCCCTAATTCCTATAATATATATAAATAACATTTCTAGTAGTCTTAACTACAAATATTGTCATCTAAAAAATTCTTTGTACCCAGAGGAAAGTATATTTATTCAAATATTACCTCGCAGTTTTAAACCTAACAGTGTTAAATTAAAAATCAAAACACGTACGCAATGAAAAGCGATCATTTTCCTAATTATTTGACAAGTTATGATCCCGGTAAAATTATGCTTACTTTACATTATCTCATATATAGGCTTTTTGATTTGTATGAATATGACTATTGACATAGTAATGCAGTTATTTTTGTTTGTATTTACAAGTTATTTAATTTCTTTTAGTGGAAATTAAGTATAAGCTGTATTTAGATATAAGAAATGTATGGAGTGCATAATGTCAGCCGCCCGGCTGTTATTTGGTTTGACGTACCTAATAAAAAGTACCCAATTTCAGCCACGTAATATAAATCAGGGCTGCCATAAACTGGAATAAATGCCATTAATTAGATCATAACTTATTTTATAGCTAAGGGAGTTATGATCAATTCGTCTGTTTTAAAATTGGTTTTAGATTTTAAAGTTTAGCAAAAGATGTACTAGCTTTTCTCTCTGACATTCGGCGTATATTAAGAACACCTTATGTACTCAATTATTTTTTGAAAAAGAAGAAAAAAACAAGCAATAAATAATATACTATATTTTAGCAAAAAACTATAACTTAGTAATATTAATTATAACTTAGAACATAAACGAAAAAATGATTTTTTGGCCTGACCCGGGATTCGAACCCGGGACCTCATGATCAGCTGTCGCACTATTACAACCACTAGACCAACGAGGAAGTACTATACCTACTACGATATTGTGGTTGGGTATTAGGATTATTTTTAACTGTATACTATACTGATAATATTGAATTAGCCTTTTATAGTGTAAATTATAATATATGTCGAAATGTTAATTATGGATTCAAACCTTACATGCTAATGGTGCTTCATATTTTTATTTGCATTTACTTCAAAGAAAATACACGCAAAAAGCTTCATCGCGCAGTAAAAAACACAACAAATATATGTATAACTAATACGAAAAATTATACCCAAAACAAACAAATAATAATATGTAGCGGCGCTGTCGTCGCGCCACAAGCGAAACACATCGAAGCCTAAATCGCGCTTACAAAGTTCCGAAGTTAAAGCAGTATATATAGAATAGCTCCGAACTACCAATCGCACTCCGCCTGTGGCACCGCTCTCGTGCGGTCGTTCCAGGTAGTCCGCGCGCCTAACGTCCCAACGTTAGTGCCCCCAGTTCCGCGAATCGCGCTCCATTGTGTTGGCGCTAATTAAGCGCTGAAGCTAGGTGAGTGATTAGTCGCTAACTCTCAGTTCTTACCCCCCCGACCTCGGTCGGGGTGGTCTGACTGAACGCTTTTTATATTGTAGTACACTAGTACTGTATATGTTTAGTAGTTTATTATAATTATATGTGTAGTATATATAACGTGTATATTGTCATATTGTTTCTTGACTTAGCCCCCGTCCTTTTGAGGACGAGGGAGAGTTTCAGAAAAAGAACGTCCCGCACTTTTCAGTGCGGTGATCCCCCACGCCCTACTAGTAGTTTTAAATAGTTTTCTTTATTTTTTATTTTTTAGTTAATTAATTAGTCAACATGTCCACTCAGGACTTAAAATCGTCACTTTACGACGCCATCACTAAGGTGGAAGATTCGCAGGCGCTTTCCGTCGCCCTAGCCCTTCTGGCTGGTACCGCCCGTAAGGCAACCATCCCGCCGCCGGTGTTAGCGGACCGCTTAGAGTCCCAGAACTCGTTCGCCGCGCTAGAGATAGATATGGAGTGCTCTCACTCCGAGTCCGACGCCGCGTCGTCAGTATTCGCTTCTCGGAAGAGGCCCGCGAAAAAATCCGGCACCAGGTCATCGGAGTCAGACTCAGATGACACCGGTGCATCATTAGAGTCATATATCACGGTATCGTCAAAGCGCGCGGCGAAGCGCGCCGCTAAAAACCGTTCGCCAACCGCCGCAGCGGCCCGTGCCGCTCCCGCCTCCCCCGCAGCCTCCGTCGCTGCCTCAGTCCCTGCAGCCCGAGCTGCCGCGTTAGATAGCTCAGCGCCAACTAAACTGGCCACGCGTTGCGCGCCGCAATTAGCCAAGAAACAAGTCCCGCCCCCTGTCTTCTTAAGAGATAAGGCTGAATTTACCCGGCTTAGTAAGATCTGTTATGACTCGAAAATAAAGTACGAGATTGCTACCAACTTAGGCGTAGCAATTAAAATAATGCCAACCACGATCGACGATTTCCGCCGTATAACGAAACTTTTTACGTACGAACGCGTATCGTACCACACATACGCTCTCCCGGAAGAGCGTAAAGTTAGGGTAGTCATCCGAGGCGTCCCGTTTGAACTCTCCAACGAGGAGATACTTGCGGACCTTAAGTCACAAGGTTTCCCAGTTGAAGCGGTTCATAAGATGCATAGCAGGACCGGGTTGAGATACCCGGTAATATTAGTAATTTTAAGTAACGTCCCGGAGGCTAAAACCATCTTCCGGCAAGTACGCACTGTGTGCGGCTTGTCTGGAGTCAAGGTTGAGTCACCGCGTAGGCGCGGTTTCCCGGCGCAATGCCACCGCTGCCAATTGTATGGTCACGCGGCGGCCAATTGCTCCGCCCCACCCAGGTGCGTTAAGTGCCTAGATCCACACATCACGAAAGAGTGTCCCCGGCCTAAAGATGCCGTATCCCCGCCCGCGTGCGTCCTGTGTCAACAGACAGGCCACCCGGCGAGCTACAGAGGATGCCCGTGCGCTCCTCGTCCGCGTATAGTAAGACAGGTACCACCGCCGGTAAATGACCGTTCATTCCCGGCTTTATATGTTAGGAAGCCCCGTCAAGGCGTATCTCAGCCGTCTCAGGGCTTTGCACGACCCCCTCAGGGTCCCCCGAGACCACCAATTAGGCCACCTCCGGGCTTCTCAAAGCCTATGCAGGCTCCAGTTTTTCCCTGGGGCCCCAAAAAGGTAGATCCACCGCCACAGGTAATTTCTGCTCCGCAGCAGAAACAGTCGACAATTGGCGATGACTTTAACACGGTTTACGCCGCGATAAGGAACATCGACATTAATGAAATCTCGGTTTTAGCGAGTAAACTGCGCGCCGCCCGGTCCCCTCAGGACCGTCTTTTGGCTCTCGCAGAGCACAGTAATTTATTGCGTTCGTTGTAAGCTAAGTTAACTTAATTAACTTAGCTTATAATGACAGAGCCTTCTGCTCTGCCTAGAAGTCACGGTCGTATCAAGCCCAAAGGGCTATCGCTTATTTCATTTAACATTCGCGGATTGCGTAATATCCTCCCAGAGCTTAAGCTCTTCCTTAAAGATCGCGAAGTTGATTTTCTCCTCTTACAGGAAACCAATCTTAAACACAAAGACATTAAAGGCTTATCCATTAAAAATTATTCTCTTCTTCGTAATGATAGGCACGACCGCCGAGGCGGTGGCACGGCCATTTATTACAAGAAGATACTACATTGCTCTCTTATAGATACTCCGCAGCTTACCAATATGGAAGCTACGTTATGCAGGCTATCTATGACGGGACATCAGTCTTTAGTCATAGCCTCCTGTTACATTCCCCCTGGAATCCTCCCCCTCAAAGATGATTTTGAGGCAATATTATCTCTAAGTAATTCAGTCATTATGTTTGGAGATTTTAACTCTAAACATACTGAATGGACATGCCGTACAATTAACCGTAGTGGTAGGATACTGCGTGATATAACGCAGTCTCTTGACATGACCGTTTACAGCCCGCTCGGTGCAACGCATTATCCCGATGCTACCGATTTTAACCCAGATGTACTAGATTTTGCGTTACTCAAAGGAGTTTCACTCAACCTTAGGTCTATTGAGACACTAGACGATATAGGATCCGATCGACCGGTCTCTCTTATTCTTCGCCATCAGCCACCACCTATTATAACTACGAAAACCTTCACTAACTGGAAGGGTTTCAAGGACTCCCTAGCAAAAGCTATGGACTCGCAGGACTCCCAAAATTACCTATCGCCGGATATAGAATTAGACAGTCCCTTAAAAATCGACACCGCGGTCGAATCACTTTCAACCCTAATTAAATCCTCCCTTAAGGAGAATGAAAGGGTCATCCCGGTTGCTAATACTAATGGGCTTCCCCTATATATTAGCAACATATTAAAAGCTTAAAAAGCTGCTTTCCGGAGAGCAGCTAAATATCCCACCCCCAAATATAGGCATACGGCTAATCGTCTTCAACGAAAACTCCGTTTGCACCTTTATGAATTTCGAGAACTCCAAAGGAGTGAACTCATGGAGAATATATCTCCCTCACATACAGCGTACTATCAGATGGCTAGAGCCCTCCGTATAGACGCTACAACTCACACTCCCCCTCTCTCCCGCCCCGACGGTACGGTTGCCTTCGAGGACGACGAGAAGGCTGAGTGCTTTGCAGACAGCATTGCCGCACAATGCTCTCCTAGCCCTCAACCTGTCGACCCCTCACATATTCAGGAAGTGGAGGATGAGGTCCGCCGCCGGAACTCACCCCCCACAACCTCTGACCCTATCACTGTGTCCAATGATGAGATCTCATCCCTCATCAAAGGACTTAAGCCCAAAAAGTCTCCGGGCGCGGATGGCATATCCAACCAAGCCCTTAAACACTTTCCAGAGCAGGTGTTAACCCTCTTATCTATTATCTTTAACGCCTGCTTCAATCTAAATTATTTTCCCACTACTTGGAAAGAGGCAACTGTCATTGGTATTCCCAAGCCAGGCAAGCCTCTTAACCTCCCCTCCAATCATCGTCCCATTAGCCTCTTAAAGGCCATGGGCAAACTCTTTGAAAGAGTCATTCTCAATCGAATGAGGCGCCATCTGTTTCCCACAGACGGTGACCCCCTTGTCATCCCACACCAATTTGGTTTCCGCGCGAAACATTCATGTCCACAGCAAGTACACCGCGTTGTGGAATACATCCTCAGCGGTTTTTATCCACGTCGACTAAAGACAATCGCGGTCTTTTTCGACATTGCCAAAGCCTTCGACCGAGTCTGGCATGTAGGCCTTATTTACAAATTATATAGGATAGGACTCTCCGATCGTCTAGTACGTCTCGTAGCCTCTTACTTACAACATCGTACCTTTCGTTTTAGACACGAAGGCACGTTATCCTCTCAGCGCCCCATTAAAGCTGGTGTTCCTCAGGGATCAGTACTAGCTCCCCTCCTGTACATCTTGTACACCAACGACATTCCAATCCCGTCGAATGGTGTACAGCTCTCACTCTTCGCAGATGACACTGCTCTATACTTCAAAAGTCCTAGGATATCTTCCGCAAGGAACAAAATCCAAAAGTCAGTCGATGACCTAGGAGATTGGTTCCAAAAATGGCGTATCGATGTGAACCCGGAGAAGAGCTCTGCAGTTCAATTCGATATTAAAAGACGCCGTAATAAAAACAAGAAAAATACTCCACCTATACGAATGCTAGGGACTCCTGTCCCATGGCAAATGACAGCAAAATATTTAGGTGTCACCCTTGACTATAGGCTTACGTTAGAGCCTCATGTCAAAAGAGTGACACGTCTAGCTCGTTTCTATCTAGGTAGGCTTAACAGTATGTTAGGCAGACACAGTAAAATGTCATTAAGAAATAAGCGAACCCTTTATAAGGTTTGTATACGACCGGTAATGTCTTACGCGGCGCCTATTTTTGCACACGCTAACGATAAAATTATTAACGAACTCCAAGTAGTTCAAAACCATTTCTGTCGTCGAGCTACGAACGCACCCTGGTACGTCCGTAATGCCGACCTTCACCGGGATTTAGAAATCCCAACAATCCAGCAATTTCTTAAAAAACTCTCTGAAAACTTCTTTAAAGTATCAGAGTCGCATACTAACACACTTATTCGTGAGGCAGTTACTTATACCGCCCCACTCCCTTCCCGCTATAGCGTCCGCAGGCCGAGAAACACTCTCTCGGACCTGCCAAATAAGTTGTCAAACGACCTGAACTGCCTCCTGGCGGCTCAGGCCAATCCTAATTAAATTAAAAATTAGTTAAAATTAATAATATGCCTTCGTAGGCAGTCCCTAAACGGCACTTAGCCGTCTGCGCCCTCTTTTCCCAAAAGAGGGTCGCTTTAGATACGGCATATGAAGCTTTAATAAAGCTAGTTGCCAGTCCCCAAAGGCAGTTTTTAGGGGGTATCACTTAGGTTCCCCTTGTAGGCAGTGAGTCCCCCATAACCACTATAGACCGGCTATAGTGGTATGCGTAATGCATTTTCTGCCTCCCTCTGGGTAGCCCATTTCCAAATTGCTTCGGGCGCAAAAAAAAAAAAAAAACTACCAATCGGAGCGTTGGCCGCTCCCCGGGCAGAACACCTTGCCCGGCGGGAGATCTCCCCTTTTCCTTGCTACAGTGGTGACCCCGACGTGATATGAACACGCAACCAACAACCTTCGGAAACTACAACTTCCAAAACCTTCGTCATCGTACTAAAGTACCCCATTCATTCGCTCCCGAGCAAATATTGTCTGCAGTCTTCACATTATGCAAGCCATCTAGCTTTACAAAGGTTCATCACAGCACTGGAATAATAATGCTTCCTGTTCCTTCAAGCTAAAATGTCATTTTGGTTTTTACGACATTTGTTGATCAAAGGGTTGACGTTTCCATACAAGAAAATTACAAATTTCTATATACAGATTATATTGAATTTTAAATTTAAACAGGATGCCAAATTTCAACTTCATAGGGTATATCTTTTTCAACATATTCAGAATTTTAAACTTTCAAATCGCTCTCCTGTAAAATTGCGTTTTGTACTTACGGGGCTATACTCAGGGAACGTCGATATATCCCAGTTGACTCCTGCTATTTCTGTCAATCTATTTGTTAAGTTTCATTACAATTAATTCAGTCATTCCTAAAGTTATCCCGGACTGACAAACAAAATAAAAAAGTATATATTGAGTTAAGTATAATATTGATGAAAAAAATTAACTGTATTCCTGACTTTTAAATTTTAACAAAATTTTAAATTTAGCGCTCTTTTATTTTAACAGTCAGTGTCACATACAGGGAAAAAAATGAATAATGTTTACCAAAATTAATTAATTACACATCGATTGTAATCGATTACAAATCGATATAGGCTGTAGGGTACATTATTTGTCCTTTGTCTATCAAGGACTTAAAAAAATATGAAAGCTTAAAATTTAAACTTTTAATAGCAATGAAACTTATAAAAATTGAATATCATTTTATTAAAGAACTATGCATACTAGGCTATTGATATGAAATAGGGAACCAGTTGATATAATTCTGAAGTTAATAAAAAAAACCCGGTCTCGATAGGTAAATTTTTTCGGGAGTTATCGTGCCCAGATACAAAATCAACATCCGTCCACGTAAATTTTTTTTCAAACCTTTTTTATAAAGTCGCGATTTACAATGATATTTAAGAAAATAAAATGGATCAATTAGAGTGTTTTCTTGATATTATATGATAACTCATATTAACGTATACTTAAACAAAACATTGCTTGCTCTTGACGTTTCGAGAGTAATAAACTACCTTCGCGTTATGAGGCGTGCAAAAATGGTTGTTCATTTAATGCCAATAACCCCTGCTCAAAAAAGTCAGTTATTTCGATAATACCGACAGACACTTCATTTATTCATAAAAAATATGTAACAAAAACTCGACCAGCGTTACCAGAATCAGTATTCAAAAGCTTAGAAATAACTTTACTTCATGAAACTCAACATAAAAATATATTAATATTTATTTCAGGACTATAGCAACGGTTTTGGTAATAATGGCACATTGTTGCTTTCCATTTACCAATATTCCCAAAAACACACGTAATATTGAAGCGGTATGTAATATTAATTCTCATTAATTTTAAATTTTTTATACGATTTTAGTCACATAACTGTGTGTTTTGTTAATAAGTAACAAACGGGCACACAGGCCACGGTTACTAGACGCTGGGACACATAGTTACAGCTGGACCTGGGTGTCTTGTGATCATAGGGAGGATTTGCCTAAAATAACATGCTTGTACAAAGCGTACCTCATTTTTGACGCTACTGCCCATTACCAGTCAGTATAGTATACGTCTTACATAAACGATGAGGTCTACCAGTGGTTAAAGGGAATATTACTAATGTTAACCCTTTTGTTGTCCCGTGCACTACATATAGGGCACTGCTATTGTCTTACTATTGTGTCTGGAAACCGGACAGTGAAAGTGTTAATAGCGTTGCTAAAAAATATAAATGTGTAACAAGTTGATAATACCTGGGCGGTTTGAAAAGTACTCAGTCTAACCGAGATTTGAAGGTAGTGTGTAAATAATTGTATACTCCTTCAATCGTTTGATGCTTTATTTAATTGAATGTCTAGTGCCATTGTGATAGGTTGCGTTATTATTTTTCCACGATATTTTTTGAGCGAATCTGCTTTTCTCCCGGAAAATGGAAAAAAACTTCAATAATAGCCATGGTTAAATATTTCTTTAAAAAAATTAGGCCAAGCCAAGACATGGATAAAATATTAGATGAATCTGCACCTTTGTATTTCATTGTAACAAAGTGGGCAGCTTTGTTCAAACAAGGCAGAGAAACTATCAAAGATGAGAAGGAGGGAGCGCCGAAGACACCCATCCCGTCAGAAATCATCGACAAAGTCCACAAAATGGTTTTAAAATACCGAAGAATAACTCAGCGGAGCAGGTGTTTTATATTTGATTCAACAGACTAGGAATGAAAGAGGTGTCAACAATTTGGGTGCCGCTTTTGCTGACCGATGAACAAAAATTCAAACGCGTTGAAATCTCAAGGGAGAATCTTATTTATCTACTAGCTGCGCCTCGCGACTTTGCCCGCGTGGAATTTATTACGATTAGATTTTATGGATATTAATTTTTTTTGCGCGGTACCCTAATATTTATCTAAAATAAAAGTAGCCTCAGTTACTCCTTATTACATTAGCTATATGCTAGTGAAAGTCGCATCACAATCGGTCCAGCCGTTTCGGAGATTAGCCGGAACAAACAGACAGACAGACAGACAGACCGACAGACACACAAAAATTTAAAAAATTGTGTTTTTGTTATATGTACCGTATATACTGTCATATGAATTTAGTTAGAAGGTGTTATTTTGACATTACAAACAGACACTTCAATTTTATTAATTTGTATAGATTTACTCTTTATTGTACCCAAAATACAAAATAACAGTTATAGTTAAATCTAAAGTAGAATATGTACAACAGGCACTCTTATCACTCTGAAAGTGATCTCTTCCAGGACAACCTAAGCGTAGAGAACTGATGCAAACAATAGTTAAAAATAGAGGGGAGCGTATTAAATAAAAATAAAAATATAAAATACATATAAATAAACGCAAATGAATATTATATATAATATCATATAATAGATTAAATTTTTAACAGTGGTAGAGCCAGGCGGCAGCTTTTGCTGTCGCACGGATGGGCCGGCTTGAACCGGGGTGGTACCACGACCTCACAGAATACCAGCGTGATGTAGAGGTTTACCTCTGCGTTTCGCTTGGTGAGTGCAGGTGGCTGGAGGCCCTTTTTATTGGAAATGAGGCATTCCATCTTAGTCCTCACGGGTGAAAACGCATGTGCATTTTGACTTGTAATAGAGGATAGATGTAGATGTCTATGGACCGCAGCAACCACTTACCATCAGGTGGACTGTGTACTCATTTTTCACCATTATTCTATAAAAAAAATTAAATGAAAAGAGTACGAAAAAGGAAACGTAATTTAACTAATATCCTTCTAAGTAATACGATTTAACAAGACTTTTGAAAGAATGAAAAAATTTAGCACGACGAATGTGGAGAGGTAAAGAGTTCCACAAAAGCACAGCAGTTACAGTAAAGGATTTCTTTAAAAAGAAGGAAGAGTGCAAAGAAGTAGAGAGAGAAAGATTGACAGAGGATCGAAGGAACCGATTATGGGTAAGGGAAAGTTACTGGAAACGGTATTTTAAATACCGAGAAGTGGAAAGATTAAACAGCACGCTATAAAATGCGGAGAGAATGTGAGTATTCCTGCGAAGGTGGATCGGGAGCCATTTAAGCTGTTTGCGAAATTCAGAGATATGATCATATTTGCGAAGCTCAAGTATAAATCTAATGCATAAATTTTGAATGCACTCAAGTTTATTAGGCTGCTTCTCGGTAATGTCAAGATAGAAAATATCAGCATAGTCAAGGATCGGCAGAGTAGAGACTGGGCGAGCGTAATTGTAATTACTGTGGGAAGAAAATTACGTGACCTACGTAAAAAGTTTAATGCAGCAAACATTTTTCTACTAACCTCATTAACCTGTGAGGTCCAAGACATACAAGAGTCGAGATAAAATTCCAGGTTTTTAAACTTGTTATTACAGTATATTAGTAAGTAGGGAAAACCAGTCAATTTTTTCAATTAATCTAGAACTACCAATGGCGATGAACTCAATTTTCTTAGGATTAATTGTTAAACCATAACAGTTAAACAGTAACGAAATACAAGTCAGAACAGCGTTAATAGTGTCAACTGCTATAGACAAATCTTCAAGAGAGGACTGAATATAGATATGGAGATCATCATCATACAAGTAGTAGGAAGAGGACAAATTATGACTTATAGAGTTAATGAAAATTGCAAAACATCTTGCACCTGAATGCGCTATCGGCGACTAAACAAGTATCTTCGAAACCAGTCCAATACAGTTGAAGATATGTTAAGAAAGCTCAGGATGCCTACCAAGATCTCAAAATCTATTGTATTAAATGCATTACTAAATCAGCTAACGTAAGAATGATAAGTTTTTGTTTCTCCGTACCATACCTAATATCATTGGTGATTTGTAAAATTGCAGTAGCTGTACTATGGCCAGTACGAAAACCGGATTGCAAAGGATTTAAAAAAATATGCTTTAAAAAATAGGTGCTTATTTGATTGTGCACAAAACGTTCAAGAACTTTGGAAAGGAAAGGCAAGATAGAGATAGGTCTTTAATTAGAAAAACTAGAGGGGTTCGACTTTTTCAGAACAGGAACGGGAATGCATCTTTCCAAGCTAAGGTAAAAAAGAAGAAATCGGTGAATTATTCAGGATGGAAGTGATTACAAGTGAAAGGAAATCAATAAGAGGGATGACCATTTTCCGTCTAATGCAGTCATTACCAATCAAGTTTGAATGGATGGACATTATGGCTCTCTTAACATCACAACTGTTAAATTGACTAAAATTAAAAGCAAAGGTGTCCGGAGCGGTAGCTTTTGAAAGAGTATCCAAAGTATTATGTTTTGCTTTATCGGTAATGATAGACCAAGGTGAGTAATGTAAATTAAGTTAATTGAAATCAAAGTTATGGTGAGTGAAATTTTGTTGTAATTTCCCAACTCCTAAAGAATTAAGAAATTTTTCGACCCTAGCAGGGTCAGGATCTTGTACTGATTTATGGATATGGCGTCGTTGTGCTTTTCTTCACAGATCTTGCGTTGATTCGATCAAATAATAGCGACTTTATAAGCAAATTAATAGCCACTGATGAAACTTGGATTATATTTGAGACCTATATTTCTGAGATGAAACAACAGTCTAAACAGTGAAAAAATAGCAATTCTGCGCCACCGAAGAAAGCAAAGCCGAAAAGTTTGGCAAGAAAAGTGATGACACCAGTGTTTTGCGATTACAAGGGAATTATTTTTAATGACTACTTCCCAAAGAATAGACTATAACAGCTCATACTGTGCTAATCTATTAGATAAATTAACTGACAAAATTCGTAAAAAAACAACCGAGAATGACCAAAAAGAAAATTGTTTCAGGATAATGCGCAAGCGCACAAGTCAGTTGTTACAATGGCTAAAGCTCCATGAACTCCGTTTCGAAGTATTAAACCATTCCCCACATTCACCTGATTTAGGCTGGAAGAAAGTTTTCTATAAACGAAAAGGTGATAGCTAAGGTGGAGCAGTTTTTTTATGATTTGTAGGAATCACCCTTCAAGAGCGGCACAAAGTGCTGGAGCATATATTGAATGCAAAATTAAAAAAAAAAAATTTAATTTTTAATTTTGTATGTTTTGAAGAAATATCAGATAAATATACTGTAATTGACATAATCTGTCTATGAGAACATTTCATGATGGCCGATCATGGAAAGCTACTGTTAATCCCCAATTACATTTTGGCAGCATGATACGCAAGAAAATATGATGTATATCTCACACATGTTTTAGTAAATAAAAATATCTTATCTTATCTTATCTTATACTGTAAAAGAGGTGGATCATGTATCCTTGCGAAGAAGGGTCACCGGTATAAATAAAAAAAATCCAGAATAGCAAAACTCTTCATAAATGGTGTATCCAAATGTTGCGCTATTGATTTAGTTCATTACAAAACTATTATTGTCTGTATATATAGGGTACTAAAGTAAAATAAATAAATTGTATTTTTGAACAATTGGAAAAACTGTTCCTGTACATTTTATATAGAAAAAACAAACAAAGAAAAATATCGCAATTGCAGGTGATTTTAACATTGACTGTTTTAAGCGTAATAATACTTTATAAGAATTGAAATGCTTGCTCTAAAACTTTAATCTAAAATTGGAAATAACTCAGCCAACGCGACTTACGATCATGACGTGCATTGATAACTTTACACATAATCTGAAGAAATACAAATCTGATGTAATAGACTTTGGCTTATCAGACCATACAGCATAAATATTGAAATAACTGGGTCATAAAACCTTCATAATTAGCAAATAAATAGACGTTACTTTAGTAAAGAAAAAATGCAAAAATTTAAAGCATATTAACAGAATATTACTTTCTCTAAAATCTATAATACTGATAATCCAAACATAGCCTTCAATGCGTTTTAAGATACTTTCACACTCCTTTTATAATTTATGTTTCCCTTTTAAAATATACTATCAGAACTAAACAAAAGTTGCAATGGCTAAAACCTGGAATAAAAACATGTAGCAGAAAAAGAGAGCTAATGTGAAACTATAGGCTAAAGCGAAATGAGATAAAAAATAAAATTTAAAAAATATCCCATGCTTTATAAAACGGTTATTCAACTAACACAATGAGTTCAAATATAATAAAATCCCCAAACCCATCAAACAATTGCCTACTACCCTTTTTAGCTACATTCTAAAAAATATCTGATAGCTAATTGTTATTACAGCTTGCCAGATTTCTTAAATGATTGATTTTTTAAGCTAAATATTGAATTACAACATTTCTCTAGGTAATGCAATCTTAGGAGATGCCATTTAAACTGTTGTACATCAAGAATTATCTATATCATCATCATCATTACAGCCCTTCACAAGTCCACTGCTGGACATAGGCCTCCCTCAAGGATTGCCACAAAGCACCGGCCTGAGCTACCTGCATCCATCGAATTCTTGCACGTCTTACCAGGTCGTCACTCCATCTAGTGGGGAGGATGTCCTACACTTCGCCCGCCGGTACGATGCCGCCACTCGAGAACCTCCTTTTTAGAATTATGTCTGTAGGGTTAGTTAATTTATCCTGTATAATTTATATATGAAGAATAATTTCTGTACGTCATAAATGGCAAAACATATATCTCCTTTTAAGTTTTTAACACTTATATTTTTCAACCGACTTTAAAAAGGAGGAGGCTCAATTTGAGTGTATGTTTTTTATGTACCTATGTCACCTCATAACTTTTTCTTTTTTTATATGAAAGGTGCTTATAATGTGGCCCCATCTAAATTTATCAAGGTCTGAGTAGTAGTTTTTGAATTGTCCTTAATAACTTTTATTGAAGTCGTTTGTACAAAAATTCTAATTTTACCACTTGTTTACTCATGTTTTACAAAATAATTTTCTTTATCTATGATTCTATAAGGGACGAGAACTTTTCAAACCGTATGAATATGTAGGAATGCATAAGTTTATTGACCTTTCCCTTCGTCGTCTCTTATGACATTAATGGGACAAATACGACGGTGGATTCTCTTACGCCGACGACATAAAACTAGAACATTTTCATTATAGTGATTCTGTCATAAACAAGAATTACACTATTTAAAGTTGTTTCCTAATGTAATTATAACCATATATTTATAATCTGTTTCAGGTCTACTACATTCTGCCATACCACAGTTTCATAAACGGCACACCCATTGTTCAGGTTTTCTTCCTAATGACTGGTTTCCTGCTGGCCTTCACTGTACAGATGAAATCGGAAAAGATGAAATTTACTTGGGTCATGATACCAATTGAAATTTGCAGGAGGTGGTTGAGGTACATATATCATTGGTATTTAAATTTAGGTCAAAGTTGAAATTAGAACAGAAAAATATAATACAGATATTAAATTTCGGCCATGGTACGCAAAACTAGTGTTGAAAACGTAAACATTTTAGAAGAAATGAAAGAAATTAAACGTGGTAGAGCCAAGATGCAGCTATATTATGGCTGTGACACGAATGGGTCGGCTCGACCAGGGCAGGACTCAGCAGGACGACTCTCACAGAATACCAGCGTAAAATAGCAGTTCATAGCTAATGCGTTTCGTATGGTGAATGTGCAAAAACCGGAGACCATTTTCACTGGAAACGAGGCATTCCGTCTCAGTCAACATGGGTGGCAACGCATTAACATTTTAATTTTAATCGAGGATATATTTTCATGTCTATAGGCCACAGCATCCTCTTATCATCAGGTGGACGGTGTGCTAGTTTGACACCATTATTCTATATAAAAGACGAAAATACATGTGAATAGCGTAATTCTATTTTTCTGTTTGGGGGTTGTGGTCGCACTCACCCACGGTAACAAGCCATACCAGAAGATTTGAGATGGGTACAGGGTCCAACTGCGGTTGCTACATAATGTGCTGTATTGTTTTTGTTTGGTTTTGAGAGGCATCTGTGTGAGTGTATATTAGTTTTGGTTTTTGTAATAAATATAGGAAATAATATTTCGTCGATAGTTTTTTAATACAATGTTGAACTGTATGACTGCTAGGGTGAGATATTTTCGGGAATTCTATACAATAAGTTTGTCATATTTCATAAAAGTAGTATTTCCTCTTTTTTTCCTTTTGCAGTTAAATTTGCAGCTCCTTGTACTTGGGTAATCTTCTTTTTGGTAGTATGATATAATATATACAATACCCGTTATTTTGAATAATGTGATCGTAATTGTGATAATTTTTCTTCAAATTATACTTTATCGTCCACATCATCACCAACCAACTATAAGTCCGATGCTGAACATAGCCGCAACAGTGGACCTATAGTTGGTTGCTTCCCTATAGATTTTCACACAGCACGGTCCTAACCCACCTGCATTCGTTATCAGATCACCATGGAATCACGTCTTCTTCATTGTCAACTTCAAAAAGTTTTCTGCTGGATATTGGCCTCTCTCGTTATAAGATGGGTTTGCATTACCTTATTTTCATTGTAATTGGAAGTGAAAAGTATTATAAATTACTTAGTACTCGAAGGTAAAAAGCACATTGTGTTGAAATTTTTAGAATAAGGGTGACAAATGGGCAAACAGTCCAACTGATGATGTGAACATAAAGTTAGTGCTGTGATTCATAGACATATCAAAATTCAGATTCATTGTCACTCCTGAACATTAAAATGGAATGCCTCATTTCCAGTAAAAACGATGTCCAGTTATCTCTACTCACTTTACGAAACACAACAGCATTTCGCTGCAATTTAACGCTATTATTCTGTGAGTGGTTCTTCTCCAGTCGTACCGACCCATTCGTAGTAGCACTTAGATAGTATTGAATACTGTATATTTCAGAGATTATAAATGTTTCTTCAAAAAGTCTCGTAGAACTAAGAGGAGGTCGTTACTCAGCGTGGGTCGTATGTGGGTTGATATTTTTATAGGTACTTGCTACTATTAAAATTAAAACTTTAAAAATCAAGCTATTTGGTTTTCTACCGACTTCAAAAAGGAGACGGTACTCAATACGACTGTATGTTTTTTATGTGTGTTACCTCATAACATTTTGCTGTGTGAACCGATTTCGATGATTCTTTATTTGAACGCTGATGCTTCACATGTAGTCTCATATAAATTTGATCAAGGTCTAACTAATAGTTTTAGAGTTATTCTTAGTAATTTATATTGAAGTCGGTTGTACAAAATTTTTAATTTTAAATTATGTTAAACAGATTAACTCCTGCATACGGGGTTGTGTTGGCCATCACATCTACTTGGTTGCGTTTCGTCGGATCCGGTCCGATGTGGAATGTAAGTACAACAATATTTTATTATATACTATGTTCATAGTCATTATCATCATCAATACAGCCTATCAAAGTTCACTGCTGAGCAAAAGCCTTTCCATATATTGCCTCATAAGGGGGATATTTCACATAGCCGCCAAGCTTGGCTAGCGTTAGTTACCAACCATAGTTTTTTTTCTCTATAGTTATATATAGGAAAACGCTGCTGCCCATTCCCTGTTTTTTTTTCTTTTGTTACCTTTTGCGACACCCGTGGCTCGTTATGGAGTAGTGAGTATTCTTACGCAGCCGCTACACAGTTGATATATATTTTATTACTTAATAAAAATGTGCTTAGGTATACTAAATTTAATTATAATGTATAAAGGTATAACTATATTATTTCGTCGCCGAATCATTACTCAAACAAAATGTAAATGCGTGTACAAAGAATTTTACATTTCATAAAGTATCATCAAAAGATATTGAAAAATAATTTAAAAGTATTGATGTTAAGAAAACTGCGGATCTGTGGGGAATTTCCGTTAATGTTATTGCGTCTATAATAAATACAATCGCGCCTCATTTAGCTACTATTATTAATACTAGTATCGAATCTGGTGTGTTTCCAGATTTAATGAAGTATAGTAAAGTAATACCTTTATTTAAATCTGGTAGTACATTAGACCCCGCTAATTTTAGACCTATTTCTGTACTACCAACACTTAGTAAGATTTTTGAAATAAATATCTTGATCAAATGTTAAATTTCTTTAATATAAATAATTTACTTCATAAAAATCAATTTGGTTTCACAAGCGGTCGCTCGACAACTGATGCCGGTGTTGAGATGATTAAATATATATTTAATGCATTGGAGAATTCACAGGATGCTTTGGGTATATTTTGTGACCTATCCAAAGCCTTCGATTGTGTTCACCATGAAACATTAATCAGGAAACTTCAACACTACGGTGTAAGAAGTGATGCTCTTAAATTAATTATTTCATATTTAAGTAAGAGAACGCAAAAAGTTGTCATTAACAGTATGAGTTCTTCCGGGTCGATGGTACAGATGGGCGTGCCTCAAGGCTCAATTCTAGGCCCCTTTCTGTTTCTTGTATACATTAATGACTTACCTTACATAGTAGAAGATAACCATGATATAGTACTCGTATTATTTGCAGATGACACTTCTTTAATTTTCAAATTAAGTCGACAATTGCTAAAATATGACGAAGTAAATAATGCTATATCTAAATTAGTAAATTAGTTCAATGTTAATAATTTGCATTTAAATGGCACTAAAACGAAATGTATGAAATTTATGACTCCAAATGTCAAACAATTAAATACTAATGTAATTTTAAATGGGGAGAAACTGAGTCTTGTAGATACCACCATTTTTCTTGGAATCACACTAGACGCGAAGCTTCAATGGGGCCCCCATATATCAAAACTAGCAAGCAGACTTAGTTCTGCAGCATATGCCGTAAAAAAATTAGAAGTTTAACTAGTGTTGAAACAGCTAGACTAGTTTACTTTAGCTATTTCCATAGCATAATGTCGTATGGTATTTTGCTATGGGGACACGCAGCTGACACTGAAATTATATTTGTTTTACAGAAGAGGGCCATAAGAGCAATTTATGATTTAAAGCCTAAAGAGTCGCTGCGACAAAAATTTAAGGAAATGAATATATTAACTTTGGCCTCTCAATACATTTATGAAAATGTAATGTACGTACACAAAATTAAAAGTAGTTTTACAAAAATAAGTGATATTCATTCTGTAAATACTAGGAACAGACACAAGCTAGTAGTACCGGTTACTCGACTCCATCGAGTCAGTAATTCATTCTTGGGGCGATGTATACGCTTTTACAACAAAATTCCAGAAAATATACAAAATTTGACCTGCTCAAAGTTCAAAAACTTTATTAAACTAAGTTTGTATAAAAAGGGTTATTATAGTATTAAAGAATTTATAGATGATAATAACCCCTGGAAATGAGGTGATCGCTACCAAGCTATTTCTAATTTGTTGTGTTGTTAATTTGTGTAACATACATGATTGTAAGCTGTTATTTTTAAAAAAAAAGTCCCGCTCGTCTTCTTGCTGGTTCTTCCCAGGACAGAGGTTTTTTTTTCGAACCAGTGGTAATTATACAAAAGAGTGACTTTCAATAAGCATTATTTATAATCTATATTGAATAAAAAAGTTTCTGTTTCTGTTTCTGTTATAAATCTATTTAAAGAGCCAGCCTTTGAATCTAAAATTTCATTTATTTATTAAAATTTTACTTGAAGCACAATCAATTGAGAGAATTCATCATGATTTGCAGTCTTATTAGAAAAAGTAGCTTTTAGTTAGTTTTGTAGTATTGATATTTATGTAAGTGTTAGTATAAATATTGGGCAGTAAAACTAGTTTAGTGTTATATTAAGAATATGTCTATGTGAATCTATATCCATGGTGTGGAATTAAAGATGGTGATTAAATGAGAACACGTTGTTTAATTTTATGAATACTTTAACATGGTGGCAGCGGAAAATAAATGTAAAAATAGTATATAAACAAAGAAGAACATTTTAGCAGAATCAGAAAAACAGAAAAAAGAAGAAAAAGTAGTTAAGTCTGGGAAAATTGGTATAAGTAGACCAGTCAAAATAGCGTCCTTCCCAGCAGCGGCGGCTCTAGAACATTTTTCCTTCCGACCAGAGGATTGGATGAAATGGCGATCAAGGTTTGCTAGAGTCTTAAAACCATCGGGATAATGTATCATATGGGAGAAAGATCACAAGAAATTGTGATTCAGTTTGAAAAGAGTCTTGTGTTTTCGACTTTGATAAAATGCTTTGATAATTATTACTTGCCAAAGAAAAACATTATATACTCGTACCAACGTTATAAGTTCAATAGTCGTGAACATCAGGAAAATGAAAAGGTGGATGATTTTATTATAGATTTATATACGTTGGCCGAAAATTGTGAATATAGTAGCCCTAAAGAAGACTTAATTTTTTAACTTACTACAATTTTTTGACTTAAATTAAGAAGAAAACCAGTGAGAGACTATTGCTTAAATAAGACTTAACTTAAAGATACTGTGAAGCTCTACGCAAACAGGCATAAATACAAAATGAAGAGGCCAAGCAGTTATTTCAAGTACCATGAGAAGGTCCCGAAATTAAAAAAAATGTGAAATGTGGAATTAGCTGCTCGTCTTGCGGTAAAGAAAGGCGCCCTTAATAAAAATGGCCTGCACTGAGATCAAGATACTTTATGTGCGGACGTATAGGTCATTTTTATAAATTGTGTGCAGTTAAGTTCTTAAAACCAGTTTAAAAAGAATCCTGTGAAAACAAGTTTATACTGCAGGTTAGTAGTATGAATAACAAAAATAAGTATAGAGTGAATTTAGAAATATTTTATAACACTAACAGATAACACTAGCAGATATAACTGCCATAACAAAATTGTTATACATGTGCCGTTAAAGGAAATACTTATGGGACCAGACTGAGAAAAATTGCAAGTATTAAGAAAAACTAAACTTGGTCTAGTTTATCAGACTAAAACACTAAAACATATGTAGGTACTCTTTATGTAATTCAAGCATTAAAGTCTGCAACTCTGTTACGCCCAGCCTTAGAAAAGATGACATTTGTAGCAATTTATCCTTAAATAAAGCCTAATTCAAGTTTAGTTAGAGAATTGAATATTCAAAAAGAATTTACAAATACCTTTCATGAGTTCGGAGTATTCAAAGGTGAATTCAACATAAAATTAATAGAAAATCCGCAATATTTAGTACAAAGTTCTCCTAGAAATGTTACTATTCCGTTACCTAAAGTTAAAGAAGAACTTGATAGTTTAGAGCGACTAGGCATTATTAGTCCAATAGAAGAACCTACAGACTTTGTTACACCAATTGTCATAGCTAATAAAAATAATAAAGGCTTTAAGGTAGCCATATGAATGATATTCTTATTTATGAATGTAGAATAGAAGAACATGATAGAGTTTTAAAGGAAGTTTTATCTAGACTAAACAAGAAAGGAATAACCATTAATAAAAGTAAATGCGTATTTGGGGTTCTCTCATACACTCATATTTAGGACGTTGGATATCGAAGGACGGTATTAAAATAAAAACTTAGCGTATTGTGGCTATAAGTGAATTAAAGAGACTGGGTAACAAAAAAGAATTACTGAAACTTTTAGGTATGGCGAAATTAGTTGGTAGATTTATCCCACATAAATCACATATATTAGCAACATATATAATCACAACATATTAACACCTTTATATTCAATGTTAAAGGAAAATAATTACTATAAATGAGGTGTGCATCGAAAGAAAACTTTCGAAGATAGGAAAAGTAGTTTAGTAGCGGCACCAACTTTAGAACATTTTGATCAATATTTAGAAATAGTAATATCCGCAGATAGTAGTTCTAACGGGCGAGGAGCAGTATTGACGCAGAAAGCCAAATTGGGAAATAAAGCTGCAGTAGCATATACTAGTAAGACTCTCACGGATTCGGAGAAGCACCATGCCCAACTTGAAAAATAATGTTTAGTACTTGTGTAGTCTATGGAAAAGTTTAAAGATTATGTTGTGGGAATACATATAACCTTGGAAACTAACCATAAACCTTAGATTCAAATCTTACATTCAAAATCATTACATGAATTAAGTTTTTTTTATAGGAGAGGGGGCAAACGAGCATGCGGCTCACCTGGTGGTAAGTGACTATCACCGCCAATGAACAACTGCAACACCAGGGGAATTGCAGATGCGTTGCCGGCCTTTTAAAAAGGAGGAGGCTCTTTTTTTGAAGGCCCCTAAGTCGTATCGGTCCGGAAAAATCGCTGGTAGTAATCGATTAAACAAGGAAGTTGTGGGAGGAAGAAAACTTCTTCTAAATCCCACAGTAGTGGCCGGCAATCATCCAAATGGTATGGATGGTGACACGAGTTTCGTAGCGATGTGCGGTCGTGAAATTCTATGGTTGGAAAAATTCCAAACAATTCCTCAGAGAACTACCCTTGATAGATGTGATAAAATACGCAAAGTTTAAGCCACCTGCATCCATCAATTTCCTCCATATCTTACCAAGTCGTCACTCCATCTAGTGGGGGGCTGCTCTACACTTTGCCTACCGGTACGAGGCTGCCACTCGAGAATCTTTTTTTCCCATCGTTTGTCGGTTCTTCGAGCTATATGGCCGGCCCATTGCCACTTCAGCTTACTAATCCGTTGAACTATGTCAGTTACTCTGGTTCTACTGCGGATATCCTCATTTCTAGGTTTATTTTCTCTCCATAGCTCACTGAGCAACCTTGAGCGTCCTCATACGGCCAGCAGTGAAGGACCACGTCTCAGTTCCATAGGTCATCACTGGCAGCACGCACTGGTTGTACAATCTTGTTTTCAAATTTTGAGGTAAACTTGAAAGCAAGATTGTACAACCAGTGCGTGTTGCCAGTGATTCAGATTCAGAAACGAATAAAAAATTTCTTTAAACCCAAGACTACCAAGATCAGCCACATTTTGTAATAAAACTAAAAGCGTTTCTCCTTCCACGAGCACTTAATTCACCATGAAATATCTTCCAGTAGCCCAGTTAAAAAGTTGTATCTAATATATAAAAATAATATTTGTTTGTTCAAATTGCGGTAAAACTTTGTCAAAATATTGCTTGCACTTCCGAGGGTACAGACATAGTTGGACCTGGTAGGTGGCGCTGTTGTAGAATCAAGATATCACCCGTGCGAAGCTGGGGCGGACCACTAGTAAAAAATTAAATATGACAAGATGTGAACTTAGTTATTATATAGCACGTTTAAACTTTAAAATACATACAATATCTGCTTACATACGCAAATATACTTACTCACACACGCATATGCTTTCATACATACTACATTATATTTTATATTCATAAATATAACATAATCTACTACGTATTCCACCCTAGCCTACTGCAGTACACACTTCCTCCACTTACTTTCTGTTTGGTTGGTAGAAAATGCCAAATGGCGTAAGTATCTTTGGTACAAAACTAAACATATATATATATATATATATATATATATATATATATATATATATATATATACTAGCTGACCAGGCAGACGTTGTTCTGCCCTTTCTGAAAAAGCATTTGCTTTCCCAAAAAACTCCTGAAATTAGCAATAAAAAAAATTGAGGGTCACTTATCAGTATAAAAACTATCCTATCTCTCAAGTTGGACCAAAGTGCACACAGTCTGCAAAATTTTTTTGAAACCGGTTCTATCTGTTGAATACTTACAGCAACACGTGGTGGTTATACTACTAAATTGTAGCTTATATTAAACGTTTGTATTTTTAACATAGCGCCATCTCTTAAATATTTACTCAATCCAGTCAACAGATATCGTCATCTGACAGAATCGTTTGGAGCTAACAGATAATTGTGACTGTCAAATAATAGACATATAATTTTCAATAAAATAATATTGTATTGCGACTATAAATTGAGATGTAAGCTATCCTATCTTTTAAGTTGGACTAAACTGCACATTGACCAAAAATTTCATTGAAATCAGTTCAGTAGTTTAGGAGTCCATCGCGGACAAACAGCGTGACACGTACTTTTTATATATAAAAATAATATATATATATATATATATATATATATATATATATATATATATATATATATATATATATATTAGTATAAAACAAACTAGTATTTATAATAAATATCAAAGAGCTTAAGCACGGTCACGGAGCAGGAATTTTTTTGGACTTGAGATTGGTTTTAATGATGATGATGATCATGTAGATGATAATGGTGACAGCTATATTGTAGATCACATGCTTTGAATAAAATCACAGTTTTGATTTCGAGAATAGGAAGAATTGAATGGAATTCATAGTACATTTACTCTTAAGTTACTGCATCTTTTCATCATCATTTCTATTATAACCGTGCATTATTTCACGAGCATAGTTAAAGGCACTTTTGTATTTTTTCAAAATCGTTAAACAGAGTTTTATATTTATAAACAGACAAGGTAACATTCCACATGATGGTAGATGGTCTCGGAAGCTTTTTGACCTCAATAGTCCTTTTCTTTACTTTATCAATCTTAAACAACGACGGCATGTGCCTCCGAAGTCTAAAGTAGTATTTCTTCAAAGCCTTTAATAATATAAACTTTCCATACCAAGTAAATTATCGTATCGCTTATTAAATAATTTTTATGATGTCAATGTCCACAGTCCCTGTTTATAAAGGGCGAAATGGTTTTTTTTTATAGAACAAGAGTAACAAACGAACACACAGTCCACTTGATGGTAAGTGGTTGCTGTAACCCGTATTAGAAATTTCCTAAAGTTGCTATCTTGCATTATAAGATAAGTTTATAACAAATTGTTATTTTTAACTTTTAGGAGGCAGTAGTAAAAGAAGCCGAAGAATGTCGCCGCGTCGCTTGGCAGAACTTGCTTTACATTAACAACTATTTCGACGACAAACTATGCATAGTACAGACTTGGTAATTTTTGAGATAAATAGTATTATTTTCTTCTTCACCAAAAGTCTTGCTCAAAACGGGCTTATGATCACGCTAGGCAGGCTAACAAATCCAGAGATCTCGTCTTAGTTTTCCTGCTATTCGTCTCTATTCTGGATAAACAAACAAAAAATGTGTTAACATCTGGCCTAAACAAGACAAATATACCTCCATAAATCGAAAGTCTTAATAGACTTCTGGTATATCCCTTACAGAGTACAGCATTTCTTCTGAAAGGGGATGGAAAAGCAGTAGTTGAAATATTTCCAAAACTCTTTAATGCTGTCCTAAATTGTGGGGTTAAAGATCTGAAGCAGAAGTGCGATGGCCTTGTTTTTAAGAAAAGTAACAACGCTTTTTTGAAGAACTATAGGCCAATTTCCCTTCTGAGTCGCGTCTACGTGCTGTTTTTAAGTCATTAATCGTCTCGTAAGCAGACTCGACAACTTTCAGCCTCCCGCACAAGCCGGTTTTCGAATAGGCCTATAAATTATAACCTCACTGAAAACTTAAGTGAAACTATTGAACTACTTTATTCAAACAAGTCTAATTTTTTATCTGTTCTTGTTTCTGCGGATTAAAAAACGCCTAGCTACTGCTCTGGGGCGTCGTCTTTTTCCATTTGCGCTGAGTGCTGTAGTGAGTACCCACCTCATAAATATTTGATTGCTCATATAACTTTCATTATCGACAGGTACTTAGCGGCAGACATGCAATTATACTGTCTTGGTATCTTCATCTGCTTAGTGGTGACTAATAGCACTGTTAGAAAAGTAGTGCTGTCGCTACTATTTGCAGCTGGTGTAATAATTCCTACTGTTGTAACCTATGTAAAAGATTTGGACGCTGTTCTTATAGTTTCACCCGAGTGAGTAAAAACTTCTTACGCAATATTTTTTTATAGAATTAGGGTGACAAACGAGCACAAAGTCCATCTGATGGTAAGTGGTTGTTATGGCCCATAGACGACGACAGAATCAAAATGCAGATGCGTTGTCACCCGTGGGGACCAACATGGAATTCCTCGTTTCCAGTAAAAAAAGGGTCTCCGGTTTTCTACACTCACCTTACGAAACACAGCAGCGTTATGCTGCTATTTTAAGCTGGTATTCTGTAAGTCCTTCCCCGGTCGAGCAGGCCCATTCGTGCTACAACCATACCAGTAATATATAGTAATATACCAATAATATAGCTGCAGCAAGGCCCTACCACGTAAAACAACATCCTTCAGACCGAATTTCGGTCACGGGTTGTGTCTCCATCAATCAGGAGAATTGAGTAATGTGTTGGATTTTCACAACATCGTCATTTTTTAAATTTTCCGAATAAAATTGGTTGATGGGTTAAGTCTCCACTATATTGCTGACTTTCAAATTTACAGTTCTGGAAGATGCAGATGCTTTTTGTATTAACCTGACTAAATTGGTTTTCAGGGCATGTCTCCACTACTTTATCAAGAATCCAACATTTAACCATGTATATAAGCGTGGGCACACCAACTTAGCAGGTTTTATTATCGGCTTAAGCATGGGATATATTACTTATCATTTATTGCGCATCAACTTTAATGTCGAGAAGTATAAGGTAGTGTATTCTTTATTTATTTTTAATAAAACTTAATACAAAATAATTTACGATTTCTATTCGTATTGTGAATATTGTAATATTATTATTGTAAGCAAAACTTCTGAAAGTTTATTAATTATTTATTTGTCATATAACATCTTCAATCAATCATATAAAAATCTTGTAGATTTAGGATCCCTTTTGTGCTCAATGATGATGATGTTGATTCACAACTGACAACGTATGGATATATTTATAGAATAACCTCATAATTTACTTCATTAACATAAATAAATGTGAACTTTTACTGTTAACAGTGGTAGAGCCAGGCGGCAGCTTTTGCTGTCGCATGGATGGACCGGCTCGAACCGGAGTGGTACCACGACCTTATCGAATACCAGCTTGAAGTAGAGGTTTACCTCTGCGTTTCGCTTGGTGAGTGCAGGTGGCCGGAGTCCCTTTTTACTGGAAATGAGGCATTCCATCTTAGTCCCCACGGGTGAAAACGCATCTGCATTTTGATCTGTAACATAGGACAGATATAGATGTCTATGGGCCGCAGCAACCACTTACCATCAGGTGAACTGTGTGCTCGTTTTTCACCCTTATCCTATAAAAAAAATAGAACTTCCGTTCTTCATGGGTATTTGATTAGGGGAGGGCGGGGCTGGTTTTAACGGAGGTAAGAATTAACAAGCTTATTCTCGCCAAACGTGAAGTGATAAAAAAATGAGACTCGGTTTAGAATAACTATATACACAGCCGAACCTGTCCTAACTTGTCAGTTATCGATCGGCCGTCGCTAGTGATAGTTGTGCGTAATAACCTCGAATTGACAGGTAAACAAACTTTTTGTACTTCGTAATAAATTGATTTAAGATTTATTTTTTCGCTAAATTTAATCAAAGTTTATCCTAAATGGAATTGTATTTTATTGATTTTAAAACTATTATACTTGTTTGTAATTATTTTGACTAGTTTATTTTCTGTAATTTATGAAATATAAAAGTGACCTTGGGGCTAAAATTAACATATGGAGTGGGGTAGGTATTAACATGTTAATACTTACCCCATATGTAGGTATGTGATATTAAACGAATGTTTTTTTTTTGCAATAAGTATGTTTTTTTTTATAGAATGAGAAATTACAAAAGGAAGAGTACAAGGGGGTCTACGTCTCAAGAAGTATTTGAGCTGGCAGCTGAAGAAGTTCTGGTAAAAAACAAGAAATATAGAGATGTTGCTACTGAATACAATATTTGTCATGTAACACTGTTTAAATACGTAAAGAAAAAAAAGGCGGGAACTTCTGTTGAAGTGGGTTATAAAAAAAACCGTCTAGTTTTCAATTCTGAGCAAGAAACAATGATAGCTGATTATTTAGTAAAATGTTCTAATATCTATTTTGGATTGGTACCAGACGATGTCAAAAAATTAGCTTACGAGCTTGCCATTCGATACAAGATAGATAATATTCCAGAATCTTGGAAAAGAGACGGAAAGGCTGGCAAAGATTGGTTTACCGGTTTTATGAAGCGCAACGCATTATTGTCTATTCGCAGTCCGGAGGCAACCAGCTTAAGCAGAGCAACATCCTTCAACCGTACTAATGTTCATTCATTTTTCGAAAAATATCGAGAAGTGCTTCAACGATACAATTTTTCACCGAGTAGAATCTGGAACGTAGACGAGACTGGAGTCACAACGGTGCAAAAACCCAAGAAAGTGGTAGCTCAACGAGGTTCCAAGCAAGTAGGTGCAGTCACATCTGCAGAACGGGGTACTCTCGTCACAATTGCAGCAGCGGCAAATGCTATTGGTAATTTCATACCATGTATGTTCGTTTTTCCACGGATAAGATATAGTGATTTATTCGTCCAAAATGGGCCACCCGGGTCTGTAGGCGTAGGAAATAGTTCCGGATGGATGACTGAAAAAGAATTTTCAATATTTATTGACCACTTTGTAAAACATGTTAAAACATCAGAGCATGAGCCAGTTTTATTGCTATTAGATAATCATCATTCTCATGTGAATGTGGAGGTCATCACCAAGGCAAAAAAAAACCACATCATTCTTTTGTCTTTCCCTCCACATTGTTCCCATAAACTTCAACCTCTAGATGTTGGTGTGTATGGACCGTTTAAAAATTATATTAGCCGGCAGCAAACGAACTGGATGATTAATCATCCTGGGAAGACCATGACGATCTATGATCTCCCTGGAATTGTAAAAGAAGCATTTTCACTGGCATTCACTCAAAACAATATCATCAACTCATATAAAAAAGCTGGGATTTGGCCGTGCAATGAAGATGTCTTTCAAGACTGTGACTTTGCACCATCATTTGTTACTGATCGTCCCGATCCAAATACTGCTTCGATGGGCAACCAGGGATCACTGCAGCCTGGAGATAGTTCTGTCAACCCAAGAGAAGTATCACTAAATTTAGACTCTTCAATCCGAAATGAAATTATAGACAACATGCCTGATATTGATATAAGTATTTCAGAGGTTATTGATCAACTATCACACGTACCATCAAATAAGCAGCGACCGTCAAATGAACCAGGACCGTCAAATACAAAGCCTACAGAAAAGTTTAACGTAGAAAAAATAAGACCGCTTCCAAAAGCACCACCTCGTGTCGAATCCAAACGAAAGCGTTCAAGGAAATCAACGATTCTCACTGATACTCCCGAAAAATTGGTCTTAGAGGAGGAAGCAAAATTAAAGTCATCAAAAAAGATAAAAACTAGTCTGACTGAAACTAAAAGTAAGGTTAAAGGCAAAGGAAAAGGGAAAATTAAAGCTAAAGAAACCCGGAAAGTAGAAGTAGAAAAGGTTAAGAAGCATATTCTGCAGGATGTTAGTGAAGAAGATACCTGCTTCTGTTTAGTTTGTGCCGAGTCTTATAATGAAGACACATCTGGACATGACTGGATACAATGTATTTTATGCAAAGGATGGGCTCATATCACCTGTATTATAGGTGATACCAGAAAATACATATGCCTCAACTGTTTCTCAGATGATGAGAAATCGTATTCTGATTAATTATTGCCTGATATGAAGTACCTATTTCCTGTCTAAGTTTAAGTACAAATTAGTTTAATACTGATTAAACTAGTTACCTTATTATTTAATTATTATATTTAAACTATTTAAAAAAATGTTTGTAACAGATTTATAAGATAATACTATTTTTTTACTTCATTAAGAAACTTAAAGACTGTTCAACCTAAAAAGTTTAAGTAACTTTAAAACATTAAGATTAAACTGTGTGTTTATTTTTTAGGCTTAAAATATTCAAACTGTAGCAATGATTGTTATTAAGTGTAGATTTAAAATAATTTGTTATATTCTTTGAGTTCCTATCATAAAAAAGTCAATAAAACATTTTCATTAATGTCAATGACATTTTATTTAAGTATTTGACAAAATTTTAGTCTCTGTTAATAATCGCCCCTTACGTTAATACTAGCCCCAGCTCCGTTAATATTTGCCCCACATGCGGGGTATATATTAACAAATGACTTTTTTGGTTTTCATGGCTCTCTTTCTGGAAGCACTTACATACCTGATGATTTTTGTTGTTAATATCATAGCTGAATAACCAAAGCATGTTTTCAATAACAAATAAAATGAAAAAGTCTATTATCAACGAAAATATAAATCATAATACAAAATTTGTTAGTACCAGCCCCGTCCTCCCCTACAACTGCTTAGTATGCAACTGTAATTTTATTATCACCGGGATTACTGAATCTTTTTATCACGCTTGTTTCTACGTACCTAATGTTAGTGGAATGTACCGTAAATAATATTATATTTCTGAGAATCAATCCGATCAGTTCGCACTAACACTATGTACCAGTTTTATTCTGCTTAAATGAAAAAGCTGTCCTTAGCCTGAACCTTTACTTTTTCAGCTTTGGAAGTATTGTAATTGTTATTATATCACTAAAACTTCATAAAACTTTACCTAGAATCTTATACTTTAAAAGGGGAAAAAAGTTTCTTCTTATTTAAACACTACTCATTTTTAACTTTTTACCAAGATATGCGGATATCATCGGAGCATTGTTACGCATTTACGAATACCACATATTGTTATATTATATATTTCTGTTTTTCCAGAAACATCTGTGGATATACCAACTAATATTTCCCACCGCTATTCTAACAACATGGTTGGGAAGTGTTTTTTACCGCGACGGTGCTCGTGACTCCATCTATATCAGGGCTTTGTACGCTGGTATCGTGAAGCCCGTTTGCACGTTGCTGTTGGCGTTATTTATACTGGGAGCTATATTCAAATGTGATAGTAAGATTACATTAGTTACTTACGTATTATATCGGTAGAGTATTGCGTAAAATTACGCAAATATGAGTTGTCCTAAGGAAAACTATAATTTTATTATCGAGAAATTTAACATTACAACACAACTTTCGGGGTCTACCTACGAGATCCAATTCCAAAATGTTTATTATATAAACGCTAGAAAGAATAATAAATCCAATCTCAAATACAAATTGCGGCAACAAAAAAGCAACCAATTCAGTATAAAATAATCTTCTACCCTAAACACTAAGAATACTGCTTACCTTTGTTTTTATAAAACTACTGCTTCTATTACTCTTTTGTGATAAAAATAGTAATAATTTTTCTACTAACATAACTAAATATCTCGATATCATAATAGACGATAGTTAAAAATGAACGTCTTAAAACAAAATCGACGACGTACATCTTCGTGATGTTACTTCTATAGCAACTTTAAAATGTTTAATATAAAATTTCGAAATATTTTGCATTATACCAATGTGTTATTATATACGAGATATACTCGTATTATATCACTTGCTAGAGTAATGCAGCTTACTACTACATTACTAGCTACAGGGCCGAGTTAAAAGTATACAACGCTCAGTATTGAAAGTGACTTTGACAAGCCTTTTTTGTGTTCCATAGTTAAACAAAACAACAAGGAACCCTTATGGTTTCTCCCATGTAAGTCTGTCCGTCCGTCCGTCCGTCCGCGGTTTTACTCTGGTACCCTAGGCGCTACAAATCTGTAATTTGGCGTAATTATAGATATTAATCACGTCTACCAAACTGTGAAATAAAATTTTAAAAAACATTGTTACTTTGGTTTACGACGTGTTTCGCTCCCTATCGCGCTTTTACCTCCCACTATCAGAGTTTGGTCCAATGATAAAAGTTGGGTGTCTCGTCAAAACGAAGCTGTGTATAAACTTTCAGTCTGTTATTAATCACTGAAATCCCTTGTATGTGGGCCCGTGGACTATAAGCCCTTCCGTTACTATTGTCCGATTTGGACCCATTATTAGTCGTTGTAGCAGTCAAACCATGAACTTATTTAATTTGTTCATTATTGAGGAAGCCCCTTCTAAGTTTACGTATTCTGGCGGCCAACTACGGAACCTTACCTTTACATTGTGCGTGTTCCGAACACGAACTTGGCCAGTCTCTTTTTTGACAGTACAGTTTGTCTTTAATATTGATAATGATGTAATTATATTTTAGCGTGAGGCAGCTAAATTGTTTAAAGTACGAGTATTAAGCGTGACGACAGACGGTAACCCTGTCCAATGTGTCTATAAATTTTATTTAACTATAAAGTGTTTTTAATGTGTCATTAAATTATCAAAATTGATAAAATTAATATATTTAATTAACTTTTTGTATAGCCTTCTTGTAAAATATAGCGGCGTAACACAATCTGTATTACTCCTATGTGCAAAATTAAGAAATTTTATTCTATGTTACTTTCTAATGAATTCAAAATTTTTATAAATTTTATATCACTATTTTTAAAAATAATGACAAACCATTTAATCATTTTTTCAAATATTTTCAGAAATAAATCGGAACATATTAGAGTGGCGCAGGTGGGTCACACCAGCTCGGCTGTCCTACAGCGCGTATGTTCTACACTTATCAGTCATCCGTATATACATTGGCATTTCCAAAACACAAACAAATGCGCTGTTCCTTAACATGGTAAAAAAATTATTAAATTTTCTATGTCTTAGTTTCATACAAGCTTCTACTTTATAAGTCCCTAATCGATTTTTTTTTGATAAAAAATCTGATAGCTCAGAATTAAAGCAGAAGCATAGTAGATTTTACAGTAGACAACTTTTAAGCAAAAAGGTAATCACCAAACCCTTGTTATTTGCAGTCTATGTTTTAGTTATATTTGAAAAAACATCCACCAGTGAAAAGGGATGAAGTGTCACTATGATCAATTTATAAGTATCACGATAGGCTACGTCATAATTTAATAAACTGCTTATTTATTTTTTGGTATTTTAACTTTGGTGCTCAAAATCTGCTGGACATCATCATCATCATAACACCAGATCACAAATCTAGTGCTGAACATAGGCCTCTTTAAAGGAATGACACAAAATGTGGTCCTACGATACGCGATCGATATTAGAGGCGACAGAAGGAAGCAAAGGCAGAAGATGGTTTGGTACATATTAGTAATAGGTAAAATAACTGTGTATACGAATCCTCCTGAAAAGTGCGGTAACTATGGCTAGCGCCTATGAGTATGAGTGCCCCAGTTTTTCTCAGCCCCACAAAGCTTGGACTACAAAATCCATACAGAGACAGTATGAAAAGTGCTTGTACTGCGTTCTCCGCTCCGCTTTCCAAACACAGACAGTGTACTGTTTATAGCCTGACGAGGATTCTGTTATTTTAATGTTTGTTACTTTTTGCTTATCAGGCTTTTACTGCCATATCCATGGCGATGCTGGCCTTCATTCTTGCAATACCGTTGTGGTTGCTAGTGGAAGCACCAGCGAATGAACTAGTAAAAATGACTTTTTCATTGCTTATTGGCGTCGAGGAGACGAAGAAGACTAATGCAGATTGATTATAGATAGCATAATCAAAACTAATAATTTTGAAAAATTTTATGTTTGTAAGGTTATGTAACATTATGTAATATACATAATTCCTACAACTTCGTTGTTAATTATAATGATTTTCGACATTTGGATTCAGCATTAAATATAGAACATATATATTTAAGGCTGAATCTGAGTGTTGTTAATGGGAGGAATAATTTTATTTTACGAATCACTGTGACTTTTTAAATACAAACTAGATTTCGCCTTATACTACTAAGTGCAACCGTAAAAGAAGTCTCGGTTTTAAACAAAATAAATATAATAAATAAAGAAGTCCTATTTACGAAATATATCCCTTAGTCGCGGTGCCACAGTATTCGCAATTTACTGTCAAATTCCATACTTTATAAATTAGTTCGCATATTACTACGGGACGAGCGTGAAGTTGATTCTAGTTTTAATCTGAAATTAACTAAATAGGTGACGACATTGAAATTGGCGCGACATTCAGATCGTATTATTCCTAAGTCAACTCAAAAGAGTAAAAAAAATAACTTTTAACATAAAGGAAAAGCAGGTGTCAAGTAATACTGATACGACTTAGGGACCTCCAAGAAAAGAGCCTACTACTTATTAAAAGGCCGGCAACGTATCTGCAATTCCCCTGGTTCCCCTGGTGTTGCAGTTGTTCATGGGCGGCGGTAGTGACTTACCATCAGGTGAGCAGCATGCTCGTTTGCCCCCTCTCCTATAAAAAAAATGTTAGAATTAAAACTGTGACTTCGGCCTGTGAAATTATTTTATTATTTTTTTTTTATTTCAAGTCGGTTTTTTGTTTTGTTAAAAGTTATTTAGTAACAAACATAATATTTATATATTATTATATAATATTTAAATTGACAGTGTATTGAGTGTATTCGATTTATTCTTAGTATTTAGGGTATTTCCCACAGAAATAATAAAGTTAGCCTTTCAGTCTTGAGCATGGACTTTCACAGAATTACCCATGCTTTTTTCGTAAAGTCCATATAATTTAAATACAGACAAACAGAATTGTTAGTGATAGTTCCTTTCATATTTTTACAGCCATGAAAAAATTGAATACACCTAATCAATCACATGTTTAATCAATCACAATCGGCTGCACCCTATTGTAGTCGGCTAATTCCTAATAGCCCGATAAATAAAATGAAACTATAAGTCCAGTTGCTGCATCATTAGTTACTTTGTACCAACTTCATTTGTATAAATATAATTTACCGGGTTTGCAAAAATATTTCTTACTTATATTGTGTTTGAAAACAAAAAAGCATATTGTAAATAGTATAAACTGTAATAAATAAAATAGTTTATATTATCATATTGTCTGTCTGTTTTTAATTAATACCAAGAACACCTCGTAACTAAATAAGTAAGTAAGCGGAGAGTATTGAGCTGAACGCACATTTGTCAGCACCATACGCTCCACGTTTACTGATGGTCTCGCACATTTCCACGATCGCGCCGTACGCGTCAAACGCAAACCTTTTGTATTGCCAACAACTTTTGCACTTTTGCCAACCAGTGGTGTGAAATGGTACAGTGACATTGATCGCTCAGAACGCTTGGATCGCTAGGGAAACAATTGTTGTATTAGCCTGCTTATTTGCAGAGGAAGAAAAATATCGAAGAAAAAGAAGATTCTGGATTTAATATAAATTTAAAAATGCAGTTGTCTGGAGAATATTACACTTTATTTAAAGACTTATTAGATGATGATGAACCATTTTTCAGATATTTGCATTTTCCGTACAAGATATTTCAAGAATTGCTACATATAATCAAATAATAAAAAATAAATATAAAATAAAATAAAAGTGATTCATAAAACAATGATGATTTCATAAAACTAATTCTAAACTGTAGCGTGTACGGCGCGTACGGTGCTGAAAAATGTGCGTTCAAATTTATTAGTTATATTGTAGATGTCAGGGTGACACTTACATCTCTCATTTTAAATAAAACAAATTTTACGAATTTTACCGCGTATATTAACTTATTTTATATTCACGACGTTTCGAGCACTTTACAGCACCCATGGTCACGGGGGAGACTGAGGTGTATGACGTCCCAATGTCATAGTTAACCACGGCTACCTCCAGATTAAAAATTATTAATTTTTGTTCCGATCTACGCAGTATGAACTTACAGTATCATGAAGTCTCGCAGTTGTATGCTTGGGTTGGGATTTAATTTTATTAATTATAGGATCCCAAGCAGATGGTAGCATCCAGCCATCTTTTTTTTCTCTTTATTTGGGATAACAAACAATCGTACAATATAATCACATTATAAAACACAATACTATATTTAAGCTTAATAATCATACAATTAACACCGTTATCCACATATTACTATTGGGCCAGTGTACTAAACAATTAAAATTAAATTTTTAATGTTCTAATTAAACGACCCGTTCAATAGTAGATACAGAGAAAAACAAACTGATATATATATATATATATATATATATATATATATATATATATATATATATATATATATATGAATGTACATGCGCACGCATATACACATACATAGTTAATACATAAATGTAAATAATTAAATTAAACATAAATAAACAATTACATTAAATTGCATCTGATACAGATAGAAACTCATACACAGCTTTTTTAAATTTGGAAGAAGTTAATCCAAAAATATCTATTTCATTAAATTTCCTGTTGTATTATTCCATTATACGATTTAAAGGTGCACGCGCACCGGCATTTGTTTTACTTGGTTTAGGAAAGAAAATTTGATGTGAATGAAGCTCACGTATACGCTTCGAGCGACTGGGTATACGAATGTATATTTGATTGGTGAGTTCATTACAGTCAAATTTGTTATGACAGATATTGTAAAGCAAAGTTTGATCCAAGAGTATTCTTCTTGATTCTAAAGAAAGAATACTGAATTTTCTTAATAAAAGTTCATAACATTCTGTTCTTTATTGAAATTAGAATGATATTTGATTTCAATAGCCTCGCGAATCATCCTTGGAAGGAATCGGTGTTATTTAGCGAGGATTTGTGGTCTATTGAATCTAATGTACTGACGGGGCGATCCTGTACGTGTTCACAGAGTGCAGACTTCCCGGAGCGTCGATTCTTCACATCAGCTTTAACGCGGGTTTTTTTAGATCTTTTAGTTTGTCCTATATAAGAGAGACCACATTCACAATCAAGCTTGTACACTCCTGCATCTTGCAGAGGAATATTACACTTGACTGATGGTAAAAACTGACTAATCTTCTTCGGCGGCTTGAAGTATGTTTAAATTTAAGCACGCTTCCAGATGTAGCCAATCTTGTCAGTGACACCTCTGACATATGGCAGTACAGCAGGCACTCGCTCGACTGTGGCCGGCTTCACTCGTTCACTGTGACGTAGGCGCAGGATCCCAAGCTTATTGTCGTGCAAAACTTGCTTGACGTGTTGGAGCTCGGCAGCCAGGTGCTTACTGTCACAGATCCCTCGTGCTCTCTGAAACAAAGATTTACCCACGGTAGTTAACTGTGAAGGATGGTGGTGAGAATCACCGTTTAAATATATATCTGTATGTATCTTTTTTCTATACACAGTGTGGCTCAAGGTCAACAAACCCGCGTTAAGAAACACATAGCTGATGTGAAGAATCGACGCTCCGGGAAGTCTGCAGTCTGTGAACACGTACAGGATCGCCCCGTCAGTACATCAGATTCAATAGACCACAAATCCTCGCTAAATAACACCGATTCCTTCCAAGGATGATTCGCGAAGCTATTGAAATCAAAAAACATCCTAATTTCAATAGAGAAGATAGCTGGGTGCTACCATCTACTTGGGATCCCATAATTAATAAAATTAAATCCGAACCCAAGCATACAACTGCGAGACTTCATGATACTGTAAGTTCATACTGCGTATATCGGAACAAAAATTAATAATTTTTAATCTGAAGGTAGCCGTGGTTAACTATGACATTGGGACGTCATACACCTCAGTCCCCCCAATGACCATGGGTGCTGTAAAGTGCCCGAAACGCCGGGAATAGAAAATAAGTTAATATACGCGATAAAATCCGTAAAATTAGTTTTATTTAAATGTGTATTGTTCGCGTAAATATAAGAAATCATTACACCTCTCCTTTTTCATAAAACTGAAGTATTAAGCAAACTTACAGTCTACCTGATTGGAAGTGGCTTCTGCACTCCATGGACACTTACAGCCAATTTCAAACAAGAACACACATCGTTGTCACTTCTGATAACTAATTTGGATTGTTGTCTCACAGTATACCGTGTGTGTATACTCAATTTATTATTAAAATTCAAATACGTTGTCAACCCTAAATACTACTCCTCATTGTTAGCACTCGTGTCTTCGGTTTCTTTCTCTCATCATATAAAACATAACAATATTGTGCTGCTATATTAGCTGGTATTCTGTGAAACTAATTCGTGTTGTAGCTATAACACGTGCTGCGTGCCTCTACTACGGAAAAAAACTGATTGTTTAATACTTAGTCATCTTAAAGTAATCTTAAAGTACCTAATAAGATTTTCGGCGTTATTCACTTATTAAGTAAGGTACGAACAGTAAATTGATGTTTGGACGTAGTTATGCAAAAAGGATCCAACCCGCGATAAGTTAATTTGAGATTATGATATTTGAAGTATGGATACTTCAAATATCATAAACTCAAATTATCGGAATGATTTCTATTTTTTGTAATTTTTCTTCTTATTTGTGTTACGTTTGCTAAAATTGTTACATCACATAATAGTATAGACCACAAACATTATTCTTCAATTCAACATTTTTGACAAAATCTCGGGTTGGATCCTTTTTGCATAACCACGTCCATTTATAAAAACGATAATCTAAAGACCTATATGGTATTACGTGATAGAACCACGCTGTAACTATATTATGGTAGTAGTACGAATGGGTGGGCTTGATCGGGGATCTTACAGAATACTAACGTAAAATAGCAGCTAATGCTGTATTTTGTATGGTGAGTCTAGAGAACCGGGGACTCTTTTCGCTGGCAACGAGGCCTCAGTGGTGACAATGCATCTGCATTTTGATTTTTGATCGAGGAAAGATATAGATGGGTACGGACCACAGTGTCCACTGATCATCAGATTGACTGTATTCTGGGTGACGAATGATCAGTATAGTATATAAAGAACGCAAACGCCAGCTTTTCAGAATTCAGGTGAGGGTTTCCTTATCAGACTTTCGGGAATTTAATTCGTAATTCCATCAGCCTATTAATATATATGCGTTCATGCCTAATTGTGACGCATTCGTGTATCTCCGTCAAGATGGATACCGCCGAATTAATTGCTTTTGCGTTTTTGCTGCCACTTAAGTTGAAGAAGAGTGAATATCATTTTTGTTACATTTATTTAGTATGCAGAAAATAAAAGTTAGTCCATTTAATCTCAAGTGAGTGAAATGCAGCTGCATTATTCGATTTAATAGGATGTCTGATGTTTTAAAATGATATTCAGATTCCATTAGGAAAGATATAAAATAATTAAAAAAAAAAACTTATTTTTGGGGATAGTTAGGCAAGGTTCTGCAATTAGTAGTTAATTCAAATTATAATCATCTACGTGAAACATTTTAAGAAAAAATTTATTGTGACACAAACAGATACGTTGACAGAAAACAAGGTGTTGGTCCTTTCAGTAAATTTTTGATAAAATTGTTGATACAATGAAAACGCGCGGGCAAAGCCGCCATTATACATTATTAGATATTAATAAATTGGGAAGAGACGTGTCGGTATATCTGAATGCGTAAGTTCAAGGACGTGACCAAAGAAAACGAAACAAGAAACTATTTCATTGTTTACAAATTAGCCAAGTACATATTGAGTAAAACAAGTCACAAAAAGGAAGAAATCAACAAAAAAAGTCATGAGGTCGAATTCTGTTGTACAGATTATTTCTTATAACATTCTTAATTTAAAATGCTATGCTGTGGCATTATAATAACCTAAGTTTCTTATTGGTTGTGAATAATCTTCAGCGTTATAGTGACGGCGTTAAATTACTTACAAGCCTATATCATCAAATGATTACCCAATTCATCAGAAACAATAATAAATGATAATGAAATTCTTATCCACACAGCGTGAAGTAGAGGTTTACCTCTGCGTTTCGCTTGGTGAGTGCAGGTGGCCGGAGTCCCTTTTTACTGGAAATGAGGCATTCCATCTTAGTCCTCACGAGTGACAACGCATTTGCATTTTGAATTGTAATAGAGGATAGATGGAGATGTCTATGGGCCGCAGCAACCACTTACCACAGGTGGACTGTGTGCTCGTTTGTCACCCTTATCCTTTAAAAAAAAACTATACACTATACAGCCTATAAAAGTCCATTACTGAACTTAGGCCTCTCGCATAGATTTCCTCATTAGTAATTGCCACACTCACCACGCTTGGCGGGTGGGTTGGCAACCGCAGTTTCTTTATTGTTTTGAGTTGTTTACAGGAAAATGCTGCTGTACATAACCTGTTTCAGTTTCTCTGTGTCGCCTTTTAGACTTCCAAGAAAGTAGGAGTAAAGTAGTGGATATTCTTACACTGCTACTACTTGGTACGCCACTACACGGAAAATCTTCATGGTACAAATAAATTAGCATAAATAAAATCGAGGTAAACAATAATGCTTAGCACGCTTACCACATAGTTCATTGTTGCTAGGTGATATGTGTAGTTACAAATCACCCATGCTGATTGTGCAAGATATATTGACAGTAGTATTTCAATCGAACTTGCGGATTATAAAGTGTACACCTTTGGAAAAACACCGAATTGTCTTGCAGCTATATTAGCATTTGATTCACCCAAAATCACAATCCATAACAACTGAAACCTTTAAATGTATTTAAAAGATACATCGCGGGAACTAGGAGCCAGGGTACGCTGGCTTCTTTTTGTGGTAAATAGAGACACGTTTGTACCACAAAATATGAACACACTAAATTGGCATTCCTCCACTAGTTTTATGTACGCGGACTTCTTGAAGTCCCTATAGTAAGCATTAAAGGGAAATATAGAAATGGTTTCAATTTAAACTTTTATGAACTATTGTTCTATTTCGAGCAATAGATTTTGAGATATTACGAGTAACAAAATAAGATTCGTGCATGACATGAACACATTATGATACATCTTATTATAATAATATTATTGACGATCGCCTTGTATTTTTATTGATTAATACTTGTTTATATCTTCAGCATGTTAAAGTATATTTAGCGAATATTTATATTATCAAGCATTTGCTATTATTATAATATATTAACACTTTATAGTGATAGTGTTAATAGCACTCAGGCTCGATATTTCACACGTTACATAAAAGTTATTCGCCAACTCTCACAGTAATCACTAGCATATCTATCTAAGCTTCCAATAAAATATATCCTAGCTAAATATAAAGCAGAAAAAATTAAATTTTTTTTTCGTACATCAATAGTTTTTGATTTCTTTACGTAGAATTATTTCCAATAAATAACTTACTAGGGATTAAAAAATTGAGGAAGATTGAGTTGCTGAGAGGCTGCCCTGTATTACATTGAGATGGGTGATGTTACTGTTGGTTTACATACTTTGGTGTTATCATGTAATTATGTCCTTTAGGTTATACCAGCCTGTAATAATGTAATAATTGTATACTACACATTCTGTAATTGCCTATACAGAATATGTAGTATAATATATACATATATAATGCTGAAGTAATTTAATATACGCATATATAATGCACAAGTTTGCGCGTTGAACGCTTAAAAGAACCCCTTTGTTGTATTTCCTCAGTTTCAAGGCACTCCCTATGTTGCCCCAGCCAGTATCGGAATTCTCTGTGTCGATATATCGAGTGACCCGCAGTTTGGTGGTCACTTGGAAGAGAAGGCCAAATTGGCCTCTAAAAAGCTTGTCGTGCTCAGCAGAGCGGGACAGTATTTCATGCCGGCACAACGCCTGCAACTTTTCAAGGCGCAGGTTCGGCCTCACATGGAATACTGTTCTCATCTCTGGGCTGGGGCTCCCCAATGCCAGCTCCTTCCACTTGACCGCATCCAGCGCAGAGCGGCTCGAATCGTTGACGACAGAGTCCTTTCCGATCAGCTCGATTCGTTTGCGCTACGAAGAGATGTTTCATCCCTTTTATTTTCTTTCACATTTACCACGGGGAGTGCTCTGAGAAATTGTTCGGATTAATCCTAGCCGCTAAATTTCACGAACGCACATCGCGGCAGTACTATACCATCCACACCACCTGGATGATTGGCGGTGCACTACTCTGCGATTTAGAGGATGTTTTCGTCCTCGCACAACATTCTTGTGTAATCGATTACCACCAGCGATTTTTCCGGACCGATACGACTTAGGGACCTTCAAGAAAAGAACCTACTCCTTTTTCAAAGGCCGGCAACGCATCTGCAATTTTCCTGGATGCCCTGATGTTGCAGTTGTTCATGGGCTGTGGTAGTCACTTACTATCAGGTGAGCCGCATGCTCGTTTGCCTATAAAATCCCCTATCCTATAAAAAAGTGCACGGTGTTCTGCACGGGGAGCGGCCAACGCTCCAAGTTTTTTTTTGCGCCCAGATGCAAAGTAAAGGGAAAGCGGGGGAGGGAGGTGATGAATGCTTTTAGCATACCAGGTAGCCGGTTGCGTGTTTATGTGGGACTCATTATGAACCTAATTGCCTACCCACTAAACACCACCTGGGACTGGCTTTGGCCTGAAGGGCCTTTCTGCCGTATCGGAAGTAACCCTTAGGCAAAGAAGGCGCAGATTGAAAGGTGGTAGTTCAGAGCTATTCTACATATACTGCTTTTACTTCAGAAATTTGATAGCGTGTTTTAGGTTTCGATGTGTTTCGATTGTTACGCAACGACAGCACCGCCATATCCATAATAGGTAGACAGTTGAAATTTTCACATAATGTGAAAATAGACAGAACAAAAAACAGAAATACTGTTGCCGCTATAACAAGAAAACTGGCCAAGTGTGAGTCAGACTCGCGCACCCAGGGTTCCGAACAAATCCGTAGGTATATAAGTTTAAAATTATTAAAAATATTTTTATTATGTGATGTAACTAAAAATTTATGCTTTTTGCAATTTTTCCCTTATCTGTTCTATAAAACGTTGCTTCTTACCAAATTTCAAGATTCTGAGTTCACGGGAAGTACCCGGAAGGTTTTGATTCCTTAATTATTGATTCTTAGGTATTGAATGAGTCTTGAGAATTTCATGCTTCAAAGCACGGTCCTGAGCCACCTGGATTCATCGACTTCCTGCATATCTTACTAGGTTGCTACTCTATCTAGTGGGGGGTCGCCTTACACTTCGGCTACCAGTACGAGGCTGCCACTCAAGAACCTTTTTTCCCATTTGGTTGTCGGTTCTTCGAGCTATAAGGCCGGCCCATTTCCACTTAAGCTTTCTAACCCGTTGGTTCTACTGCGAATATTCTCATTTGTAAGTTTATCACGCAAAGAAACCCCCGAGTATAGTCCTCTCTTTAGCTCGCTGAGCGACCTCGAGCGTCCTCATACTGCCAGTAGTTAAGGACCACGTCTCAGTTCCATAAGTCATCAATGACAAAACGCACTGGTTGTACAATCTTGTATTAAGGTTTTGAGGTATACCTAACTAGAAGATGTGTCGTAATTTCCCGAACGCTACCCAGCCGAGTTGAACCCGTCAATTGACTTCTCTGTCGAAGTTGGACGTACCTAGTTAGACTGTTTCTCGCAGGAAAACAAATTTGAGCTTGGTGCTCCTAACAACTACCAGCATGAGTGTGACATGGACATTACACATGATTTTTGTTTTGTTCATGTTCACATATAAAAGTGATACCAGCGTAAAGTAGAAGATTACTTCTGCGTTTTTCTGGGTGAGTGCAGTTGGCTGGAAGCTCAATTCTTCCCCCCTCTTTAGACGTGGTGGCAGAGTTAATTGAGACACTCCCCTAGGAGGGTACCAGCATCCCTGGCGTAAGAGAATCACTCGCTGAGCATCCACGTCCAAGCTACCCTCCTTATCCTGAGTGTGGGTGCTTAGGCTACCCAGGGTATTCTGGAAAGATGGCGAAATTCCGCTCGCGACTGATACCGCTCAGGGGAAATGGAGCAATTAAACAAAGGCAACCCCTGCCACACTATCTGCAAATTTCTGCTACATCAGGAGACTACCACCGCCGTCCACTACCATCTCGAGACAGCGAAATCGGCATTGCTCTTTCTAACAGACACACAGGTGTCCTCTCCAGCTGATACTTCGTATCTCTCCTACCCGGGGTACAAATTAGGAAGCTGGGCTAGGGTTTACGTATACGTCAGAGAAAATATCAGTTATCGACGCCTTGGCAGTCTTGAACCTGTTCATCCTATGGCTACGCGTAGACAGCGACGATCATCCCCGCGTCCACGGGTGCATCTATAGGTCCAGTAGTGGTAATCCTGACACAGGATAACTCATCAACCACGTCCAAAGGCTGAAGACTCCGTGCTTTAACAGATCCCATCCGCAGAGATCGTTATCCTCGAGGACTTCAACGCCCACCACGCTGAATGTCATGGTTTCCGTTTAATCTAAAATCGATCATACGGGTAGGTCTGTTTATGCATTTGCCTGGCCTGCCATAATTGGATTCTTTGCCTACGCGGATCCTAGATGTAAATGATCATGCACCTTCCCTGGTGGACCTTCTGCTGACCCGTCGTCTGGACGTATATCAGGGTTTTGTTACCTCTCTTGGCTCCTCGAACAATTGTCTAGTCCGGAATGAAGTTCCACTCACGCTTCTATCGCGGTTGCGTTCTGCTGGCTACCGCCGTGTTTAACACTATACGTCGGCCGATTGGGACAGAATGCAGTTTTTTTGCATCCTACCTTTGGGGGCGGGTTTGCTTCTCACCGGATGATCCCAAAGTTGTTGCTGATTCTGTCGCTGACGTGGTGCTTCAGGGAACGGAACTTTTTATTCCATCATCTGTGTTACCTACACACCTACCTACTCTACTGGAGGAAGAACTCGGTCATGGTTTGTTCGCTCCTGCAAAATTGCTTCACGCCATAAGCAGGAGTGCTACCGGGCCTGGCTGACACATCGACGTCTCGGGATGCAATTACCAGCGCTCTCAAAAAGAAGTATAATTCCGCCTTCAGATCATTCAAAATTGTCATTGACAAGGCACAGTCCAAGCACGTCTGCAGAATTGGCGAGAAACTTGTTCGACTTCCTTCGGGAACTCGTGAATTCGAGGCACTTTCTTTGCGTCCAACTCGACTCTTGATGACGGGGGGAATAAACCGACGACAATTTCGCGATGTAAGTTCTTCATACAGGATGTGCTGTTTACCCAGCGCTGTGCGCAAGGCACTCCTCTCCCTTGACGTCAACAAATCGAGTGGGCCTGATGGCGTCTAAAGACGTGTGCTCCGGAGTTGACACTGGTTTTAACGCATCTTTTCCGGTACTCCTACGCCCTAGGTCTAGTCTCTTATTCGTGGAAGACATTTAAATAAAACTAATTTTACGGATTTTATCGCGTATATTAACTTATTTTATATTTCCTATGTTACGAGTACTTTACAATCCTAAAAAAATACAAAGCGATAAAGTCCATAAAATTAGTTTTATTTAAATGTGTAGAGTTCGCGTAAATATAGGAAATCATCATGGAAGACAGCTCTGGTGTACCCGATCTCTGAAAAAGCGACCGCTCAGATCCGTCTAACTACAGGCATATCGCTATCACCTCCTTGTTCTTTAAAATAATGGAAACCATCATAAACTGCCAGCCATGAGGTACCATGAGAATCATTAACTGATTAGTGACCAGCAGTACAGTTTCTGTCGGGGTCGGTCAGCTCATAATCTTCAAGCTTACCTCACTTATAGATGGGCGGAAGCAGTAGAATCCAAGTAAAGGCTTTTGATAGGCTGTAAAGATAACGGTATCGAAAGTCGACATTTTAATGCGATTAAAAATATGCTATTCTTTCTTTATCAGCCCATAAAATATCACTTCTGGAATTGAGCCTCTTCTGTTTGGAAGGCGGTTTGTTGATCACAATGCCTGATGTTAAGTTCTTTTTTTTTTGACGTTTTTTGACGATATACGTCTCGTGTAAATGGAATAGTTATATCGTCATCTACTGTAGGCCATTATGGCTGTAGTCGCTTCTTATGCCATCCACAAAATGAATTGGGCTTGGGCTTATGTATCCTATAACGTGTCCAAGCTCATCCATGAGTCGTATACAATCAAAGGCGGCAATCTCACTTTTTGGCACTTTTGAACTAATGATGCAGAAAACTTTAAAAAGTTGAAATTAACGATTTTATTAAACACATCAGATTCAAATGTGGCTATATCCTTAGTATATTTAGTACAAAATATTAGCTTAGTTAAAAAGTTGGCAATATTCCGACAGTTTAGAATTAAAAACGGCGCTACTGTGCATTAGTGTGCTATGCTGTGTATACTGTGCCAATCACAGCAATCCATTCCGCCACTTGACATGATGGCGGTAAACGAGTTTTTTTTTACTGTACGCGTCTGTGTTTTTTATTACTTTATTGAAGTTTTAGTGGTTAAAGATTTTCCAAACTACTAAATCTCTAATCTTGGATGATCAGCCTACAATTACAAATAACCGTTTCTCAATGAAACTGCAAAAAGATCAAGAAAATTGGAAAAAGAATATCACAAAGAGAAACAGGTAAGCTACATACCTAGGGTTGACACATACTCTATCTTCGTAACTCAAATGATTTACTGATGTTATAAATCTTTAAGATTTTATTTTTATGACATGATAGATTTTCTTCCAATTTTGAGTTGAAATAATATGTTCAAACAATATTATAAAAAAGTCACACGTAGTATGATTTTACTGTGTGGTGAGAGGTAAGAATAGCAAAATAAAAAATTGACTTCCTATTGAAAAGTGCCAGTCACGTAACTCTATTTTATATGGGAAGTCAATTTTTCCCCTATTTCGATATATTATGTTCCTTGGGGAAAGTTAATCAAAATCATGGGCAGTACATACTCTCAAACAATTAAAAAATCACGGTGTACAATACATTTTTGACAATTTCCAAAATTGCCCTTTTTTCAGATACTCATCCAAATGTCTACCTACGCGCGTATGTGTACATGACCAACATGCATTTCAATGCTCTAAAACAACGATGTCTCATACGCACAACCTACATAGCAAATTTTATGCCCACAAATACAAAAAAGTCAAGATGCTATAATTTTAAAACTTTGTTCGATTAAGGCCATTTCAAAGAGGACCCGCTAAACAGTTTCCAAACAAACTTCAATAAAATGCGCCGTATTTGTTAACAAACAGAGGATACCTATTTGCTAAAAAAAATATGATTATTTTTGGAATCACAAAGCTAAGGATAAATTATGTCATGAAGAGGTTTTATTACGCGGGTGAAATAACACATGAGACACGTGGTGGGTTTCGAAAAGCAGAAAAATATTCACAGCACTGCCTGCTGCCGCGTGGTCTACCACTGTTAAAAATATTTTTAACAGTGGTGGAGCCACGCGTCAACTTTTGCTGTTGCACGGATGGGCCAGCTCGAACCGGGGTGGTACCACGACCTCACAGAATACCAGCGTGAAGTAGAGGTATGCCTCTGCGTTTCGCTTGGTGAGTGCAGGTGGCCGGAGGCCCTTCTTACTGTTAATGAGGCATTCCATCTTAGTCCTCACGGGTGACAACGCATCTGCATTTTGATTTGTAATAAAGGATAGATGTAGATGTCTATGGGCCGCAGCAACCACTTACCATCAGGTGGACTGTGTGCTAGTATGTCACCCTTATCCTATAAAAAAAAAACAGCAGAAAAAATCTGTTCACAAATTTATACAAAGTTTGAAGTATGTAGAGTCGCAAAATTGCCGCAAGGCTAAATTTGTCGTAATAAAATATTAGACTGCTAAACTAAATATAAAAAAAAAGAACTTGACCTGTACAAAAATCTGAGTGTGCAAATTGTGAAGTGAAGCTGTCTTACTCTAGAGATTCATTTTTAACAACACCTCGTACGGATGTTTGCTCAACATATCTCGAGCTTACTGAAAAAATTAAAACGGAGACTGATCCCACCCAAAAAAAATGCTAATAACACAAAAAAGATTGCATAAATTAAGAGCCGAGGCTTTTTTGATAAATTGCGTGAAAAGGCTGGATTAAAAATCATCTCTTTCGATTGCCAAGAAAACCTTCCCCGTCCGAAATTACCAGATCAAATATTATATATATAGCCGCCAACTATAATTTTATAACTTGATCTTGGTAGGTTTTCCGATCAGCCAATGACCAAAGAAAACGTCTTTGCATACTGCTGCACGGCGGACGAGTTCCACAAAGACTCCAATTTGGTTGCATTGGCTGTATTCCACAGACTTAATGAAACTAATAAAACTGGAGTCGGCAAAAAAACGCTTAGTAGGGGAAGGGTGTGGGGGGCAAAACAAAACTGCATAGTTATTGTAGCATGTTGTAAGTGGTTGCCGTCATGTCCAACCATCAAAAACTTAGAAGTCGTGTTTTCAGTTATCGGGCACTCCTATATGCCCCCCGATCGTGTATTTGGTATAATAGAAAAAAAAAACTGAAAAGGCTAGAAGGTTTTTTGCACCCTGATGAGATTAAAAATATCGTAAGTGAGACTACAACTTTTATTCAATTTGGCGATGAGTGTCCTATCAGTGATTGGAGAGAAATAACTAAGGTAGATTTTGACACCAATGATTTTTTGGAACTTAGGTTTATAGAATGTAAAAGATTCCTTTTGGTTCGTTCCAAAAAGCCGGGTAATGTTTTTGTGAGAGGCGAAGTTTTTCATAAAATTGACGTTGAAAAAGCCGCAAACATTTATAAAAAGCAAAAAACTATCTCCGTGATAAATGCAAGACCACTGCGGTAAACCGTTGCACTGAATATTAAGAAAGTTAATGACATTAACACCCTGCTAACAAAACGTTTTGGAAAATACTGGTGAGATATACAGTCTCTCTAATTATACAAAAACCTAATAACGACACAAGAAGGTTTGCAATATACTTCTCCACCTAAAGGAGAACATTACTGCCAGGAACCACTTGAGGAAGTACATGATTTACGCATTTAAACTAAGATTAGATACTTAGCAACATGTAGTAGATTTAGTTTTCATTTTAATTTAGTTTGATAAATATTATATCTTTGAACAATGGCTATATCTCATTTATTTTGGACAACCCTAACATTAGGCAAAATTTATTGGATACAAAAATGGCAATCAAATGACGGCTCCGTGGCGCAGTGGCTTAGCAATGAGTTGCTGCGCTGGGGGGCGCGGGTTCGAATCCCGCACGGAACAAGTATTTGTATGGCCTACAGATAATTGTTCCGGGTCTGGATGTTTGTCCTTGTGCAATTTGTGTTTGTAAACTGCCTCCACGGTACAGGATAAAATCCTAGTGTGGGGGATAACGTTTTTTTAAAAAAAAAATCTTACCGTTACTTGGTTTCAAATTTGGCCATCTCCACATACTTTGGGATCAAAGCCAGCCAAAGATCGGCCATTTTAATTGTTGGAGTCAAAGATGGCCCTATTGGTATTTCGTATTTGATTACTTAGGAATTAGTAATACTAGGGAGACCTAGGTGGGTTGACACAAAAATTACATTACAATGCATAACTCGGCAATATATAATTCTAAATAAATGAACCTTTTTTTTATATTATATTATATTAGATACCTTGATTTGTACACTATTAAATTCATGCACATAGCACACATTAAATATGCCATTTTAAAAGATATTTCTAAAAGTCCACATCAACTCCCCGTGTTTCAACTCTCCTAGTACCGAGGTAAGTTGAAACAGTTTTAGAGGTGAGTTGAAACGTAAATTTGAATAATTCGTTTATAGTTTTTTTTAAGAAATAATGTTTTATTTAAGAAAATAACAAAGTAATTGAGGTATTTATAGGAGACCGATCGATAAAAAACACTAATAGCTAAGTAATACTAAGGCACATCTTATAACAATCTTTGTTTTCTTCCGACTTCAAAAAGGTGATGGTACTCAATTCGATTCAATCAAATTCAATTTTTGTTATGTGTGTGTGTAGGCAACCTCATAACTTTTTACTACGTGAAGCGATTTCGATGATTCTTTTTTTTGTGCTACTTCACATGTGGTCCCATATAAATTTGATCAAGCTTTGATCAATAGTTTTTGAGTTATTCTTAATCATTTATATTGAAGTTGGTTGTAAAAAAAATATTTTTAAATTATAATAAAACAGGGTTTGATGCCGTTCTATAAATAGTTTTAACCACACTTCTCCAGCCATTTCATCTCTATTCCTGCAAGAAGGGAACTTTTTATTAAATTCCTTAGTGCTAAGATCATAGTTAGCTGCTGAACACAGGAGGAGATACTCGCACAGAATATTTTCTTCTTCTGTAGTAAATACTAAAGCTTGCGCATATCCCATAGTTACTGGTTTTGGGTCATCTTTGCTATGCTTGTTTTGTTTTTTTATGTAACGATATAAAGATGAGTAGTTTGTGTCGTAATATTTAGCTGCATCTCGAAGGATTTTTCCTATCAAATTAACCTCATCTTCTGCTAGTTTATAAATTTCAATACTCGCTTCTCCTCTGTTACTTTTCCGAGTATATTTATTATGCATTCAGAAACAAAAAAATACTTAGATTAAAAAATAACTAATTTTGGAAACGCCTGAACTGTTTTCAATTAATTAACCATCAGAACCATCTCACAAACACGCATGCTTTTAACCTTATAACACCCTCTTTATTTCTTCGGGGATTAAGAAGCTAACCACTTGAAATAGTATATCATAAATTTACTGTCGAGGACAGTTGAAACAAACAAGGTGAGTTGACACAAGCTGTTTCAACTTACCTCCGTAAAATAATTTATGACTTTCTGAACGTGATCACAAAAGTAACCTTGAAAATCACAATCTAAACACAAAATGAAGTTACAATTTTAAAGTGCGATAGTTAACCTAAATGAAGATCTCAATTTTATCACAAAATAGCTAAAACTAATAAGTACTGTAAACCATCAAAATTACAGACGAAAACTTACTTTTGTACGATTTTTGAGCACTATCTTCGTGGTTACACAACCGCTCGTCGGACGCCGTTAGCGTGTACCAAGGTGTTGGGTGGTGTATCACTGAACATCCAAATGCGCCATTGCCGAACTTCTAATGCTTATAGTTATTGACATATGGACATTGTTGCAACTCACCTTTGTGTCAACCCACCTAGGTCTCCCCTATAAATATTTAATATTACCCTTTAAAGTAAGAGGATATTAGGAGATTTGTTACAATCTCCTAACACTGTTCCACTGTTTCTGACAATCTGACGGTTTATAGTTACTTTAATTTTAATAACACCAAAGGAAAATACTCATTATATACATTAGCTACATAACTCTGTTTTACAGAATAGAATAGTATATTTTCTTCAACATAAATTATACTACTTATATTTGTAAAAACGTTTTTAATGATAGGCTTATATTTCATATATTATATTTATGTATATATACTAATCTGGGGAAAGTTTCATCGTATTTTGTTCGTATAAAATGGAAGATATATCTATTTGGTTGTACTGTTTATTTTAATGCTGGTTTTAATATCAATATGTAAAGGAAATTAAGAAAAGAAAAATAAAAAGTAAAAACACTTTTCCGGTATTTTTTCATTGTTTTTCTATCCGCAGAAATGAGTGAATCTAACGTATAAATTTAATACATTCTGAAGTTTTATTACAAAAAAAAAAAATATAACTCAATCCGCAAAAACAAATTGTGACTTTTATGAATCTATTGCAGTGGCACAAAGTTGATTCAAGCATTTGCAGTCCGGGAATATAGATGTCAAAGATCTAGCTGGTTCTGGTCGACTTTATACGGATATAGTCAATACCGTTTTTGAAAAATGGAGCAAGATCGGTATATTAGTAGTTTAATTATAGCCGAGGAATTGAGGATTTATCGCAAAACAGTTTTGTCTCACTCGAAAAAGTTTATCTATACAAAATAGCTTGATATTTGGGTAACACACGAGCTCATTAAATGAAACCTAATGAACCGTATACTCATTTGCGATTCTCTATTGAAACGAAACGAAAAAACTGAACCGATTTTGAAAATATTGATCACTGGTGATGAAAAACGGGTCACCCATAACAAGAACGCACGAAAGAGATCATGGCCAAAGGGTAGACAACCTTCACAGACTAGGGAAACCCAGATCAACACGCAATAAGGTATGTGCTGTGTGTATGGTAGGATTGGAATGGCATCGATTATTTTGAGCTTTTACCGTGGAGCAAAACCATCGATTCGCATCTCTACTGCTAACAACTAATGAGACTCAAGCAAGAAATTGAGAAAAATGGCTGGAATTGGTCAACAGAAAAGCAGTGGTCTTTCATTAAATGGATACGATTACGGAGCTCGAATCGAGCAGTCGTGCCTATTAGCAATTATACAAGTATTTAAATATTTTCAATAAAATTGTGACCTAGATAAGCCATTGGACAATTTCTGCTTAGTTGCGGTCTTACAGTAGAAATCATAATGAAAAAGATTTAAGACACATTATGTCTAATACATATGAAAATAGCCCATTCAACCGGAGTACCATTACACCTCGGAGTCCGCCCAGCACGCCTCAACCATCTCAGTGTAATGCTGCAGACCCTATTGAGTTTTTAGCCACCAGTGAAATTAAAAATTGGATATTCTCATTTGAACAATGCCTTAATGAAGTTTGCCGTATTGCCCAGGTGGGAAAACTAAACTCTGAACAAAAGCTGAGAATTAATTCCCTATCGCGAAAGGTCGGTTATGCAGCCTCTCAGATGGCAGTATTCTACCAGTCGTTGAAGCAAAAGGCTATTTTAATGCACACTTCTTTGAAAGCACTGAAAGAAAAACAAGACCTAACGGAGTGCCCTAATGATTTCAGAAAATCTCTTATGGAAACTATTCAAGAAAGCTGCACCAAACCACCATTAGAAAAAAATGTCCTTTGCAGATGTGGTCAAGACAAACAAATATAATTACTACTTGCGCCCCAAAACATTCAATTCCATTGCAATTTACCCGAAGAATAAATTAAAAACTAGTGAAGACACAACATCTCTTGTCCAAAAATTATATGCCCTGTAAAATTGAAATTACATGTAAGAGGACTACGTAAAACTAAAAATGGAGTCGTTATTATCAGCACTGAAACAAAGGACGACATTGAGAAGCTACAAAAATCAACTATGCTTAGTAGTTTCGGTCTAAAGTTGAAAGCGCACCATAAAAGAAGACCACGGATTATTGTCTTAGGTATACCTGCCGGCCTTAGCGAACGAGAAGTGTTTGATTGCATTTATGAACGAAATTTAGCCGACAAGCTCCCTAACTTAACGCGGGAATCTTTTTTGTCCTCTATAAAGTTAAGTCATAAATCGGGTAAAAAAAGAAGCACTTTCATGCAACTTTATTATGGAAGTACCAGTTGGCATCAGAAAGGCGCTTATAAACCAGAAGCGAGTCTTCATAAATTGGACGTCGAGCCTAGTTCGAGACTTCACACTTGTAACCAGGTGCTTCAAATGTCAACAGTACAGACATGCTGCAAGAACTTGCCAGGAAACCATCGACACGTGTGGACATTGTGGTGAATTAGGACATCAGGCAAATTCTTGCATTAAGAAAGCTGATCCAGCAAAGTATGCAACATGCCTGCGTTTTAAATTATAATATACATTAATTCCATAGATTATAATGAGGGCGCCTAAGAGCGCCACCGTTCATCTAAATCTTATGGCCCTAATTTAATTTAGTTTAAATATAATGTTAAATATATATAAGGTTATATATATAAATATATATATATATATATATATATATATATATATATATATATATATATATATATATATTCTGTTGTTGAGTAATTACTTATTAAGAAAAATAGTATGGATAAGTTAAGTAATGAAATCGATGATGTTTGTTTATCAGTGGCAAAAACATGTGAAATTGATACGTGCAAGGAATATCTCTTTAAGACCGCCAACAATTTCTATATACTCCTTCGAAGATTGGACACTGAATGCGACGTTATCATACTAACAGAATGCTGGCTATCTAAAAGCCAAAACAACCTGCCATCACTGCCAGGATACAATACTTTTAGTAGTAAAACTGTATATAACCAAAATGACGGTGTAGTAGTCTTTGCGAAGAAAAAATATAAACATATCAGTCGAAGAACCTGATATGCTAGATTGTAGTAGGTTATTGGTGAAAGTGGGCCATGAAACTGCTATCCTTGCTGTTTACAGACCTTGTGGCTTTAAACAAATAGATAATTTTATCACGTCATTATACAATACACTTAGGCAACTGTCGCCATTCAAAAATATAGTGTTAACGGGTGATATGAATATAGTTCTCAACTCTGAAGGCAGTCATGGCGGAGCAACAGACTACCTTAATATCTTTGCATGCCAGGGCCTGCTTCCGGCACATTTGCTCACTACTCATCTAAGCGGTTTATCTTTAGACCACACTTTACAAAAAACTAAGTTACCATCTATAACCCTTGTCACCAATCCGTGCCGTTATTCTTAGCTTAAGCCTTAAAATATCTAAACTGAAGTGTAAATACTCCATTCCTAAAACTAATATGAAAAACCTTGAACATGCAATTCAAAATATTGACTTTAGCCCAGTTTATAAAACCGATGACGTAAACATTTCTTTGCCTTAGTTATTAAATAACGTACGAAATACCATCGTAAGCAATACTTCGTATACTACAGTAGTTAAAAATAATAATAACTTAAAGCCTTGGATTACACCCGGTATAATTAGGTCCATGAAACGTAGGGACAAACTACACCTAATGGCAAAATCTTCTTCAGATAATTCCGTCTTACAAATTTCATATAAAAGATATAGGAATTTTTGTAACAATTTATTAAATAAGTTGAAGTATAATTATCTTACAAACTTACTGGAAGAGTCTGGTAGAGATAATAAAATACTTTGGCGGCATGTAAAGATGATGCATTTATATCCAAACAGCATGAATCTTCAGCCGAATTATTATAAAATATATCCTCGCCGCTTATATCAACAAATAAAGCAAATAATTACTTTATGAACGTCGGTAAAAATCTTGCTGAACAGATAATAACAATTCTAACAATAATCATGAATACAGGGCCACTTTTTCAACTCAAAGAAACTGCCAATTAAGCTCGTTTGCATTATTAGATACGGATGCTACTGAGGTACAAAGTATTATAATGGGACTGAAAGAAACAAGTGCGGTTGGTTGGGATGGCATACCCACTAGTATATTAAGAAAATTTAGACAAATTCTAGTACCAACATTAACTCCTATTTTTCGAATTTGCCTCTCTGAAGGTATTTTCCCAGATTGTTTAAAAAAAGCCATTGTAGTTCCAGTATATATGTGTGTGTAGTAATATAAATCGGGGGACAAAAAAACGTTTCCAATTATCGACCTATCTCAATACTCTCATCTACGTCTAAAATATTAGAAAAAATAATTAACAATAGATTAATGAATTATTTACAAAGTAAATCCATATTATCGAATATGCAATATGGTTTCAGACCAAAACTGTCTACTGCTGATGCTGTGCAGGTAATGACTGATTACATCTCCCAAGAATTAAATAAAGGCAACCAATCAATTAGCATTTTCCTTGACCAAGCAAAAGTTTTTGATACAGTTTCTATTCCCATCCTATTAAATAAGCTAGAGAGCAGAGGTATTCAAGGTAAACAGCTTCAACTTCGGGAACAATGAGGTGGGCGTGACCTCTGAAAAGGCATGCCACTCAAAATCCATCTGCGCTTTCTCAAAAGAAAGATTAGACGACTAAAATACGGGTTCGAATGGAATCACGGTCTTGACTTCCATCAGAAGTGGACTGTATGTAGGTTTGGTGCTGCTTTGTCTTCTTAAATAAAACATCAATTTATCTTCTTGATTTCCCCTTAAGAGTGCGACATTGAAAACTTTCCCTACTTTTTCCTATCACTTTTCCTTATTATTTTCTTTTTATCTTGATTTATACTGAAAACAGGTACCTGGTCTCAAACTGTCACGAACGAATGTCCAACCGACGTTGTTTTCTTCTGCAGGTGCCTAGCACTGCAGGTTTCGGGTCTCGGGGCACCCCCCTATGCCCGGATTTTCTGCAAGGTACCGTGGCCCGGTCCTGGGAGTCTTCTTGGCGTTGTTGCTTAAAAATACAGCGGTCGCGGGTTCGATTCCCGGGTTAAAATTATATATTGGTATAAATGTGTTTGTTGGCCAGTCTGCGACATTATGGGTTGTTACTCAACCCCTAATCTATATGAGGAGGAGTTCTCTTGGTAAACGTCGCCCTTTCGATGGTCGGGCGTGTAGCGGCACGAAGTTGTTGAGGTGTGGGTGTGGCCCGTTGTCGGCGTGATTGAACATACCGCCCGACAGCCGGATCACGAACTCTTCTATGGTTTCCATCTTAAGGTTGGCCACTATGACGTCATTCCGGACGTAGCGACCTGCACCGAAAATGGGCCTTAATGCTAGGTTCTGCTGGGCCTGCAGTCGCTGCTTCTCTCGATCGCTCAGAAGCGCGTACCAGGCCGGGGCAGCATAGGTAATTACATGCCTTATGTATAGTTTATATATCTTGGTCGTCGTTTTTATAGGTAACTTGGATGTCAGGACGGGACGGAGCATCGCCCGCGCGGCTTTGGCGTTACGGACAATGAAATCGTACGTGGGCGATCATGCGCAGTATCCTGTCCATCCGGCATCCAAGATATGTCGCGACCTTTCCGTACGAGATGTTCTGGCCTCTGCGCGTCAGTGGCGGTGGTAGGTTTCGGAAGCGGCGATTGAGTAGAGCAGTCGTCTTACCAACGTTGACGGCCAGCCCAGCCATAGTGGCAGCAGGTCCAGCAGTGTTTGCATCCTGGCAGTGACGATGTGGGCTCTTCTGGATGAGGTGAAATAGGCGCTATCGTCCGCGTACAGCGCCAGCTCTACGTCGGTCTCCCACTCGCGCAGCTGTCCTGCCAGGGTTGGGATATCGTTGGTTTAAGCCGCGTACAGGACTGGAGACAGACAGATGCCCTGTGGTACGCTGGCTCGGATGAGTCTTGCTGCGGACATGGCGTCCTTTTTACAGACGCAAAACTTCCTGTCAGCGAGGAATGACGCCACTAGCCCCAACATAGCAGGAAGGATCCTAGCGAATGTCCAAAACTCCAGCCTCCGATCGTAGTAAGATATACGACATAATTCGACACTAATTTTCATCATCGCACTCTCACATTTAACCCCATATCTTTACTTCTCAAAAGCATATTATAACATTATTTCATTTGAAAAACACATACAAAAGTCTTATTATTATGATATACATTACATGGCTATCACATCTAGACATATTAAGATATTCAACAAAAGACACGAATTTTACAAGACATTTTTAAAGTTGTAAATCTTAAATATCTATCACACATGTTCAAACAACAATCTTTATTAATAAACATGAATATCTTAACTAATACAATAGTCTAATCCACAAATTAAAACCACTAAGCAGGATTAATACACTTTAATTCAACCTTAATTTTCTGATATAAATTTATTACTATTTCGCTATTCTAAGCACAAAATTAAACACTTTTAACACATCACTTATCTTATTATTCTACACAATAATATTGAAACATTTATAGCCCATTTTTAACACATTATTGAAATTTTCATAAATTGATTAAACATGCTATATTATTTTTAATTTCTTAGTACATTATTTAGACAGAGTTCAAGTTCCATACAAAATGAACAACTAATCTCTGCACGACCCTTGTCACCACGGTAGGAGGATAATGCTTTCTCTGTCTATATTACAGCTCTATACGTGGTAGAGCCATGCTGCAGCTATATTAGTAGTATAGTTGTACCACTAATGGGTCGGCTCGACCGGGGAAGGACCACGCTCTCACAGAATATCAGCGTAAAATGGCAGCTTAACACTGCTGTGTTTCTTACGGTGAGTGTAGAGATCTGGAGACCCATTTTACTGGAAAAGAGGCATTCCATCTTAGCCCTCACGGGTGGCAACGCATCTGCATTTTGATTCGCGATAGATCTAGATGTCTATTGGCCACAGCAACCACTTACCGTCAGTTGGACTGTGTGCTCGTTTGTCACCCAATCCTATAAACAAAGCTATCTCTGTTCATTATAAAACATTATTTATATAATATGCTTTTCTAGCCATTATGTACTTATCAAGAACATAACATATTTTAAACTAAAACAAAAATCCCTTATTCGTATTACATAGCCGATAACTGTCTAACACATGACTCTAAGTTAATATATAAATAAACTTTTGTGGAATTACCTCTCGACCGGGGAATCGAACCACGAACTTTCGCTCGACAATCAAATGTTCTTATCATTATATTGAATATACTTTTGACATAGATTGTTCTAATACGGAATATATTTACTTTTAATCGTAAATGATTATACGTGCAAATATACTTGTTTTTATGAAATGGAAAATAATTTAAATATTTTTTAAGCGCGTTGCCAACAGATAGAAATAAATTAGTAACATAACAAAAATATTACTAAAATAAAGTTTAACACAAGTTTTTTCTTGGATCTTTCAAATCATATGCTAAGCTCAATCAAATGTTTTCTTGTAACGCTTGTTGTTGACCTTATGTTTTAGACACAAAAAATTAACTGTGTGTAATATACGTAAACCAGTATCATAAAAAGATCTTTGGCATACACAGATTCAACGTTCTTGCCGCGTGTGCTTTAGCACGCTTATATTAAATATTGGAAGTTATTTTATAATTACTTCATAAATTGATTTTCCAATTGTTGTGTTTTTAATTTAACACTTTAGTGAAAAGTGAAGAGTGCAAAAAGTGCAACAGTTTTAGTAAAAGGAAAAATGAAATTTTTAATTTTTATTTTCCTGCTATTCTGTCACGCCTCTGCTGTGATATATCAATTAAATAGTAAGAAAATATTATAATATATTTATTTATAGCAAATAACATTTTTATTGTTTTCAGTAATAGTTCTTTTAATTGTTTCTAGCTATAATCACAACATCGTTGCCCACAAGAAGGTTCGTTCGTAAAGAAGTTTCATTCCTTTTTTTATATTTTTTTATAGGATAAGAGTGCACACAGTACACCTGATGGTAAGTGGTTGCTGTGGTCCATAGACATCTGCATCTATCCTCGATTACGAATCAAAATGCAGATGCGTTATCACCCGTGAGGACTAAGATGGAATGCCTCTTTTCCAGTAAAAAGGGTCTCTGGTTCTCTTCACTCACCATACGAAACACAGTAGCATTAAGCTGCTATTTTACGCTGGTATTCTGTGAGAGCGTGGTCCTTCTCCGGTTGAGCCACTAAAGCCAAGCTTTTTCTCCCCCGTTGCCAGCTTCACAGATTTCCTGGGCTGGTTTTTGGTGGGCTCCTCCTCAGACCGACTGCGTTTTTCCGCCGTCGGAACTGAGGGAGGTTTGGGCAGAGGAATTTCGTCCCAGTGCTTCTGGCAGAGAGAGAGGGCCTCTTCGGCTCCTCTCAGCTGCTATCAGCCTTCGGTACCTCTTCCGTGCTGCCCTACTAAGCTTATAAGGCCTAGTAAACTTTTTCTTTTCCCCTCCCTGGTACGTTTCCGACTGTGGTTTGGCTGCAGGCGTGCCCTCTACTTCTCGGCTCGTCCCAGGTTGGGGCGTAGGGTTGCAAGGTGATGCTAAAAGAGCCTCTTCCAGACCTACAGTTAATTCCACTAAAGGAGAGTTAATTCTTTCAAAATGTTCACCTTCGTCCATTTTGGTTTCACAAGTAGCTAGGGAAAAATTCGGTCACCCCCGGCATGCGGGGCTCTGCGGAAGGAGCTCTGAGGAAGGGCTAAAATACTACACGAATCGCTCTGGTCTCGGGTAGGCACCATTTGCGACTGGACTCTCCCTCAGCCACGCATCCATCGGCACAGTACGCTTAACACCTTGGATTGGGTTAAGAAAGGAAAAAAAGGCGTGGTATAAAAAGAAAAGAAAATGAGGATCGTTTGAGTGTTTCTGTTCTCTCTGTATCCTATTGAAACAAAACCAAATAACAGGCGTCACCCGAGTTCAGGAAAAACTCCTCAGACTTTCCCTGGGGATCAACACGACCTGTGCTCTTCCCCCAGAGTCATTCGCTAAACTGCCCCCTGGACAAGAGATCAGAATAGGTGTTAATCTAGTCCTACTGATATTGTAAAAATGTGAGAGTTAGGAGTAGACTAATATCGCTACCTAAGTCAAATATTGAAATGTAATAATAATCAACATGTTATAATTTTACGTAGATAAAATAAAAAATAAAACCAATTACACACATTATCGAGAATTTTTTATGATTTTATCATTTGTTTTAAAATCAAATGAATTTGTTTAAACAGTCTATGAGTCGCACCATAATAACTTTTATTTATATTTTTATGTACCTATTAGCGAAGTACTCTGACGCAAAATGGGTGATAATTTAAAATTTATTCAAACCTTAGTTAAAGAGTCCCAATGTGAATACATTTAATTAGAAACGTTGTAAACATAATAACAGTATTTTATGAATAAAACAAAGAAGTTGATATTTCACATCATGCACAAGCAAGCAACAAACAAAACTGTTAGATTCGCAAATCGTAATTTTTTTAAGTATGTAAAATTATATTAGTCATTTATGAACTTACTCCATTCAGAATACTTCACGTCTTCATTTGGAGGTGAAATAAATGACAATTAATTTCAAGCATTTTGATAAAATACATTTTAAGAGCAATTAATAGAAAAATCATTAAACTGTTAGTCTTAAAACTGTTTAAATATCAGCATGATTTATTACTTTCTCTACATACCGATTATAAATATATGTAAATAGAATAGAATAGTTTTATCAAATGCTCTGGTAATCATGGAATCCTTTCATTTCACTGTTGAAAATCTCCGTAGCAATCGCGAGTCAGGATCGGCGGTTGTGGGTGTTTGCCCCCGTGTCTCTTAAAATACATAAAGCTGTTTGTTCTGCACCTGATTTATCTCCGGGTGTGATGGATGAAATGGGAAGGCATCGAAATATCAAAATGAGGGTAGAGAGTGCAATTGTGCACTCGTGCACTACTATCCTGTCCTGCGCAGATGGTTACTAATAATCACTATGGAAGATATTTTTTTTTTATAGGATTAGAGTGACAAACGAGCACACAGTCCACCTGATGGTAAGTGGTTGCTGCGGCCCATAGACATCTACATCTATCCTCGTTTGCGAATCAAAATGCAGATGCGTTGTCACCCGTGAGGACTAAGATGGAATGCCTCATTTCCAGTAAAAAGGGCCTCCGGCCACCTGCACTCACCAAGCGAAACGCAGAGGTAAACCTCTACTTCACGCTGGTTTTCTGTGAGGTCGTGGTACCACCCCGGTTCGAGCCGGCCCATCCGTGCCACAGCAAAAGCTGCCACGTGGCTCTACCACTGTTAAAAATTTTTATTTATTACTATCCATACATAAAATATGCCTAACTACTAAAACCTTCATTTGTAATAGATGGTTAAAACTGCAAAACCTATCAAATAGGTTTGAAGTTTGCAGCAAATATATAGACAGACAGAGATAAACAAGTCATTTTCGTCAATATCATATATAATAATGTAAATTTTTATTTATTTTCAGATACAGAGTATGTCCGAATGCCGCCAATTTTTCATCTTGATCCATACGAGCTATGTATATATAAACCTAAAGGATTATATTGTTCTGTAGAGATTGATTTAGTACCAGATGAAAGCACAAACGAAGGCAATGAATTAATGGAAATGATAAGAGTACGTTAATGTAGTGATATATAATTATAACAATCATAAAATTCTCATAGTTGACCACGATTACATCTTCACTGACTGCTAGACTTCCTCCCCTTTTTTCTGATGTGGATGTAGTTTGTTTGAGTGTGACTACAGATTTGCGGCTACAGTTCTGTGGTATTAGGCGTATCACATTAGGTGCATATCAATTGACAGTGATTTACAGCAGACCAGCTTACTATTTTCTAGGATCTTGCAGAACTCGGCTACTAGAAATACGTGGCCTTGCGCTGCTCAATAACCTGAGAATAGATCTTTTTTCTTTCATACAACTGTGTTTTGTTTTTATAATCAATATTTTTGTTTCTTTGTGTCTCTATTTATATTTTAAATAATGTTTGCGCCCTCCCACACAGGTGATTTTTATCTGTCTACTCATGTGTGATATCGTTGGATAAGTCCTTCAAAAATATGGTGTATGAAACAAAATTTTTTCGGTTCAGCGGTCAGTTTATTATTTAGCTTTAAAGTGGTATTTTTTAGAGTCATGTGTTCGCCTACCAACTAAAGCGCTGTTTTAGGACATATGAAAAATATGCACGATTGTAGCATATAATATAATGAAGTTAAAAAGAAAACAATTACAGCTAAGTAGACTTAACAAGCTAAAGAGTAACAGTCGACTATCTTATAAAATGCACTTAGATTATTAAAAATTTCCTTACAACTCCCTAGAAAATGACCGAAAATTAGCTGCATTATAACTTTGTAATGATAATTTAAACTGTTAAAAATTTTTTTTTTTTAAGAAATCGACTTATGCATTATTACTTTACGTTTTCTTTTGCGGGGTTTCATTTTAAGTTAGTAGATACCGTAGTCCTACAGTCTCATTTGTGTTACTCTTAGTTTACGCAGGAACATCTCAGGATAGTTAACGGCTGTAGATGTTTTGCGGGAAGAATCATTACGGTCATGTATGTCTTAGAAGTTGCACTGCCAAGAACTAATAGATGGGTAGAGAAATTTGACCATTTTTATATGGACTTGTCATGTGAATGATTTGGTGAAGATTGTATTATTTTCAAAATAGAAAAGTTTTTTTAGAACTTTTTTGAATATAACTCCGTATAATACTACTTGAAAAATAAGTCCTTCAGTTACCATCATCCTGTTAGGGCGCATTTTTAGTCGTTATAACGGTCAAACCCAGAACTCAATATGCTCATAGTATCATGAAGGTCCCTAATAAGTTCACGTATTGTGACGGGCAATTATGAAACCCTACCTCTAGATTGTGCATGACCTGACACGCACGTGGCAATTTTTCTTTATAGAAAATGTGTGAAAAACGAGCCACAGTCCATCTGATGGTAAGTGGATGCTGTCACACATCGATATCTATATCTATCTTCGATTAAGGGTCAAAATACAGATACGTTGTCATTTCTGAGAACTAAGATGGAATGCCTCATTTCCAGTAAAAAGGGTCTCCCGTTCTTTACACTTACCATACGGAACACAACAGCATTAAGCTGCTACTTTACGCTGGTATTCTGTGAGAGCGTGGTACTTCCACGGTCAGACCGACCCATTCGTCCTACAATTTTAATATAGTTGCAGCATGGCTCTACCACAAGTTAAAACTATTTTTTTTTTGTAAACGAAGAGGAATTTATTATATTAGATAAGAAGGCCAATTCGGTACTACGTTTTATAATCTCTCTGTTGTAGTTTACAAAGCACACACCAAGAGAAGAAATTATATTGGTATTCTTCTAACTGTAATTTCGAATAAATTTACTTTAGGAACATCGTATTTTTGGAAAAATATAACCTTTGTTATGTGTTATTATACTTTGTTATATGTTATATTTTTCTTATACTTCGTTATATGTGTTATTATACTTTGTTATATGCCGTGTAGTGGCGGTCAAGAATATCCACTACCCCATATCCTCCCGTGGGTGTCGTAAAAGGCGACAAAGGGAAACAGGTGGGAGATGGGCAGCAGCATCTTCCTGGTAATAGCAAAAATTACAATAAAAAAAAACTGCGGTTGCCAACCCGCTCGCCAAGCGTGGCAACTATGGAAAATACCCCCCAATGATCAAAACAACAAACAGACGACCCCCAGTCCCCGGCGGCCCCGCTATTCCTGGCTACGGTGGCGACCATGGTAACGGCGGGGCAGGAGGTGCTAAGAATCTCCGGTGGAGGTTCGATTGCCACCTACGGCGACTCGACCTGGCAACGTACAACGCACGCACTCTGAGGACTGACGAGAAGATCGTGGAGCTGGAAGAAGAGATAGACAAGTTGCGCTGGCATATTATAGGATTATCCGAAGTCCGAAGAGAGGGGGAGGACACGGTAATCCTCAAATCCGGCAACTTGCTCTATCACCGGGAGGGCGACCATCTGTCCCAAGGAGGTGTCGGATTTATCGTCCACAAGTCTCTCGTTAACAACGTTGTAAAGATCGGGAGTGTGTCGTCGAGGGTTGCGTACCTTATACTCAGAATCACCAAACCAGACCAGACGACAACTGTTCAGTGATGTCTCAGTGATCGCGAGGGTGAAAACCGGCAGCGATCACCGAATGGTTAGAGGCACACTGAACCTAAATGTTAAGTTGGAGAGGTCTCGTCTGATAAAGTCAACGCTCCGTCCCCCTCGTGCTCTAATCCAAAGTCCCGAAAACTTTCAGCTCGAGTTACAAAACCGTTTTCTGTGCCAAGAAGACTGCAATGAAGTGGACGATATGAATGACAAGCTCGTGGAAACTGTCCATGCGGTCGGAGCTAAGTTCTGCAAGACCCGTCGCAGAAGAACACAAAAACTCTCCGATCACACTCTTAATCTCACGGCTGTTAGATGGGAGATGAGGCTACATTCTTCAACAGATTTGACAGCATACAGGCAACTGAACAGACAGATCTCCAAATGCATGCGGCGAGACTTACGCAACTTCAATACAGCTCGTATTGAAGAAGCAATCGAGCGGAACCAAGGCTCCAAAGTCTTTGCCAGAGATCTGTCTGCCAGAAAGAGCCAACTGTCAAAGCTGAAGACCGAATGGGGCAGCATCGTTTTCGAGGCACCTGAGATTTTGAGTGAGATTGAGAGGTTCTATGGGCAGCTGTACACGTCATCGTTGGAGCCACACGCAAGTGTGAGTAACGATCCAAGAGCGAGTCTTATCCGAGACTATTCCGAAGATATCTCGGACGTCAGTCTGAGCGAGATTAGAATGACTCTCCAGCACCTTAAAAACGGCAAGGCCCCAGGCGAGGATGGAATTACAGCGGAGCTTCTGAAAGCAGGTGGAAGACCGGTACTTAAACTCCTTCAGAAGCTCTATAATTCCGTCCTCCATGGTGGCATTACACCGGAAGCGTGGAGCAGAAGTGCGGTGGTCTATTTCTTCAAGAAAGACCGATTTCCCTTCTGAGCCGCGTCTTCGTGCTGTTTTCGAGAGTCATTACGAATCGTCTCGCGCGCAGACTTGACGACTTCCAGCCTCCCGAACAAGCCGGTTTCCAAAAGGGCTTTAGTACCATAGACCACATACATACCCTACGGCAAATTGTACAGAAGTCCGAAGAGTACAATTTGCCACTATGTCTGGCGTATGTGGACTATGAGAAAGCCTTTGATTCCGTCGAAATTTGGGCGGTGCTGCAGTCCCTTCAGCGGTGCCAAGTTGACTGTCGGTATATCTAAGTGCTGTAGTGTTTGTACAATAGAGCTACGATGGCTATCCGAGTACAGAACCAGAGTACGAAACCTATCCAATTGCAGAGAGGTGTAAGACAGGGTGACGTTATATCCCCGAAACTCTTCACCGCTGCATTGGAAGACGTTTTCAAGCTTCTGGACTGGAAATGATACGGTATTAACATCAATGGCGAGTACATCACACACCTTCGATTTGCCGACGATATAGTCCTCATGGCAGAATCGCTGGAGGAACTAAGCACTATGCTCAATGACCTCAATAGTTTCTCCCAACGGATAGGTCTTAAGATGAACATGGACAAAACAAAGATTATGTTTAATGTCCATGTCACACCTATGCCGGTAGTTGTTGGGAGCGCTAAGCTCGAAGTTGTTGACGAGTATGTTTACCTGGGACAAATAGTCTGACTAGGTAAGTCCAACTTCGACCGAGAGGTCAATCGACGGATTCAACTCGGCTGGGCAGCGTTCGGGAAGCTACGACACATCTTCTCGTCAGAAATACCTCAAAACCTTAAAACAAAATTGTACAACCAGTGCGTGTTGCCAGTGATGACTTACGGAACTGAGACGTGGTCCTTCACTGCTGGCCGTATGAGGAAGCTCAAAGTCGCTCAGCGAGCTATGGAGAGGGCTATGCTCGGAGTTTCTCTGCGTGATAAACTTAGGAATGAGGATATCCGCAGTAGAACCAGAGTAACCGACATAGCCCAACGGATTAGTAAGCTGAAGTGGCAGTGGGCCGGCCATATAGCTCGAAGAACCGACAACCGATGGGGAAGAAAGTTTCTCGAGTGGCAGCCTCGTACCGGTAGGCGAAGTGTAGGGCGTCCCCCCACAAGATGGAGTGACGACCTGGTAAGACATGCAGGAAGTCAATGGATGCAGGTGGCTCAGGACCGTGCTTTGTGGCATTCTTTGGGGGAGGCCTATGTTCAGCAGTGGACTTGTGAAGGGCTGTAATGATGATGATGATGATGATATGTTATATGTTATTCCCAAGTTTCATTAAAATCCATTCAGTGGTTTTAACATGATAGAGTCACAAATATACAAACATCCAAACAAACTATCACATTTATAAAATTTGTAGGATTAGTAGGACTTTATATTTTCAATTATACCACCCTATTAACGGTTTACTTTTTTACAGGAATATACAGCACGTTCAGAAACGCATTACAATCACACGCGACTGCATTATGGCATTTGTGTTACGGATATGTGTAACGAGTACCTGACGCAAAACACAACAGGGAACCTGAAAGTGGTACTTGAAGGATGCCTTAATAGTTCATTTTGGGAAAAATACAAATTAAAAACAAGGATTAACGAGGATTTAAGCTGTAACAATCAAGATCAAACTTTTGAGTTGGAACCTGGTGATATTGTTGTGGCTGTGATAGTTTTATGTTTAGTTGTACTCAACATTATTGGGATTATTTACGATTTCTTTCCTCTCAAGAGGAAGGGTCGCAAAGGTAACTTTATTTTGATTTTAACAGATCTCATTCCATCCCATCCATTTCGAATATTATTAGTTAGTTGCTGGATTAGTTAAGTCCATTTGTATCCAGCTTAGCAAAAATGACGCAAACACTAAATCCCCTCTTTTAAATTACCAGTATCGAATGTAGTACTTGCTAGACTTAAGAACATTTTTAATATTATAAAGAAGGATGTTTCAAATCTAGTGTATGTTTTCTTAAATATATGTAACGTGACATCGTCAATTTGAAACCAATGTTTCACTTTGTCTTTATTAAATCGTAAAATTATACCTGTTGAAAAAAAACAGTGAAATTAAAAATTTTGTACAACCGACTTCAATATAAATAAAATGAGAACGTGAAATATAGTAGTAGTAGTTCTTTAACAGTGGTAGAGCCAGGCGGCAGCTTTTGCTGTAGCATGGATGGGCCGGCTTGAACCGGGGTGGTACCACGACCTCACAGAATACCAGCGTGAAGTAGAGGTTTACCTCTGCGTTTCGCTCGGTGAGTGCAGGTGGCCGGAGGCCCTTTTTACTGGAAATGAGGCATTTCATCCTAGTCCTCACGGGTGAAAACGCATCTGCATTTTGATCTGTAACAGAGGATAGATGTAGATGTCTATGGGCCGCAGCAACCACTTACCATCAGGTGGACTGTGTGCTCGTTTTTCATCCTTATCCTATAAAAAAAAAGTAATAGTATTGGTAAGTCAGCTTAAAATGATCAAATAATTAAATATATACAATATTAAAAACTATAATAAAAAAAACTAAAACTAGTTTCTTAATTATCATACAGCATATTAATTACTTAATACTCCCCGCGGTATCGTGCCAAGAATGCTGGCTGCGTTTTCCCGCTGAATGGCTATACTAAGCCTTTGAGCGAGAAAAGAACCAGCCCTCTTATAACCAGCAGCTAAGACCAGCCGCGGATGGAGTTCCTTTAGGAACTTTACCTCACGTGGACACCAGTTAGTTTCACCAGTTAATTTTTGCTGACAGACAAACAATTGAATTGGCGGGAAAGTGTTTTTCATTTTTTCTTTTTCTTTTTCTTAATGTCCTATATATATATTGATATTAAAACCAGCCAGATACAAATAGTACAACTAAAGAGGTTTTTCTTCAATTTTATACAAACGAAATACGAAGAAACTTTTTCCCCGACCTAATATTTATGGCGTAATCGTTTTAATCAGGGCCCTTATTTACGTTGACTTTATTTAGTAGCTTAACTATTTTAGGTGTGTCTTAGAAGAATGGCTATTCACCAGAGCAATCAAAAGCCGTTGGTAGTGCCTTATAATTTTTTTAAATTAAAAAGAACCTCGTTCGCGAAGAAATGGCTCATAAGGTTAAGAACTTTAAATCGGACCGATTCCACCTGTATCAGGTGTACATCAGTCATTTCCTTATAAATAATCCCTTCTCACTTGGAAAAGTTTCACAATATTAATATATAAATACCCGAAACAAGAGCTTCGCACACCCTCATCCAAAAAAATGTGGAGGAGGCACACGACCCCGCACAGGCCAACGCCGTGTGAGTTGAGTGCCAACCGACCAACGCGTATCCCTCGAAGAAGGACGAGAAGCTGCGGATTGGACCGTAGTCCACATCAAAAAATCTGTAAAATAAACCAGTAAACGAGGGCTTTGCCCCTTAGTAGTTTTTTAGTGAACTTTAAAGGGTATTGTATTGTATTACATATGGGACTTCAAGACACAAATCTGCTATTCTAATGCTTATGCATCTTTGAGACCTTCTATAGTGTTGCTTTTGTATCATAGACCTTAATATCATAAGTCCTTAATATCATCATTACAGCCCTTCACAAGTCCACTGCTGAACATAGGCCTCCCCCAAGTAATGCCACAAAGCACGGTCCTGAGCCACCTGCTTTCATCGACTTCCTGCATATCTTACCAGGTCGTCACTCCTTCTAGTGGGGTCTAGTCCTTAATATGATACTACCAAATTGTGCAACAGTACTTCGGTAGCCAGTCGCGGTCGACCACCACATAATATATGTCTGGATATGAGGTATGCGTGCCCGGCAGCTCCATTATATTTTTTTTTATAGAATAAGGGTGACAAACGGGGACACAGTCCACCTGATGGTAAATGGTTGCTGTGGCCCATAGACATCCAGCGTTGTCAGCCGTGAGGACTAAGATAGAATGCATCTTTTCCAGTAAAAAAGGGTCTATAAAATGTATGAGAAAAATCAACCCCTTGGATTTGGTTCAAATTTTGTATGGAGGCTCAATACGTTAACTCATTACATAAAAGTTATTATTTTTAAATATGGAAAAGTAATTTTTGAGATATTGACAAAAGAAGATTCAAGCATTGCAGAAACACGCTTTATCTTTATTATTGTGATAGGTATAAGCGACTTGTATTTATATTATTTAATATCTTTTGAATAGTTTAAGCAGAGTTTTAGTAAATTTAATGCATTTTTAAGGACTAGCTTTTAATATATTTTTAGACCACTCTATAAATAATTTAATTATTATTTATTAAGAATGCGCCATCACACTATCATGAGTCATCAGGTGTACATAGCCCCCCCCCCCTCCATAGATTGCGTCATAGCAAATATTTGCCATAGTTGCCACGCTCGGCAACCGCAGTTTTTTTTAGTTGTTATTAGAAAGACGCTGTTGCCCTGTTTCTCTTCTGATTTGTTTTCCTCTGTTGCTTCTTACGACTCGCATTATCACTCATTAGAGAGTATTATTCTGTGGACATCATTTACAACAACTATGGACAGAAATAGCGTGACAGCTGTAACCACAAGGCAATTTTATATTTTCTTACATGGTTTTGCGCTTGGATAAACTTAATACTTCTAGCTTTGCTTTCCAGTTAACAAATTACTTCGATGCTTCTCGATGAGGCGTAATTGGCTTAAGTTGGTAGCTCCTGCAGCAACTGGGAACGAATCGCGGCTTAAACGTTTTAAGGGCCTCAACGGCTTAAGGTAAGAACACAGCTTAATCTTAAAATATAATTCACATAACTAAGCAAAATAAATGTCCGACATAAGGCATAAATCTTTTAATTCCTTTAATTAGTATATTATTATAGATATAAAAAAATATCTTTAAATAAATACTACATACCTACTAATTTGAAGTAAACTTTTTACTTGGTGGCCAGTTTAATGTTGACGGCTCCGTGACGCAGTGGCTTAGCAATGAGTTGCTGCGCTGGGGGCCGCGGGTTCGAATCCCGCACGGAATAAGTATTTGTATGGCCTACAAATAATTGTTCCGAGTCTGGATGTTTGTCCTTGTGCAATTTGTGTTTGTAACCTGCCTCCACGATACAGAAGAAAATCCTAGTGTGGGGGTAACGTTTTTCAAATAAATAAAAATAAAAAAAAAACAAGGTCAAGAGCGTAACGAATTAGTTGTTAATTTCCACGCGTAAAATGGGGTGCATATGAGTTTAATATCATTACTTTAATTGCATTATTTATTAATTATTACATGCAGGAGTTTACAAAAAAATTATTAACAATGTCCTCCAAACCGACTTTCGGTCACGGCGGCTAGTCTTAACGGAGATCAGCCATCTGCGCGGGACGGAATTATAGTGCTCGAGTGTATGCGCAAGCACAGGCAAATTTCTTATTCCCTCACTATCATAGTCCGACATGACTGGAGAGAGATCAGGATTAGACCAACGGCTTTACTTGCTTTCCGAGGCTCATTGTTGAAACACCGCCAATTTCCTGACTCTGAGCTGCTACTGAGAACTTTTTGTTAGAAAAGCTGTTGACCCAACCCGGGTTTCGAACCCAGGATGGTCGAACCCTCATGATCAGCAGTGGGTTTAATACCACTATGCCAACGAGACAGCCAACTTGATAAATAAACTTGGTATAGTTCACCCTCGTGCCTCGGAAAACACGTACATAGCTGTTGGATCTCTCTCCGGTACTGTAGAATTTGCCACGTCATCGTGTGTGAGATATATTTTAATATTGATTTATACGAGCATGAGTATTGTCGCAAACTGTTATAGTATAATTCATTAATTAATTACTTCCTTATAGCTTATTTCTCTGCAGAACCTAGACTTGATATACTTGGCCAACTCTTTACTCAATGAATATTAAAGTAAATAAAATCGCCCATAAATATAATATAATAAATATAAAAGTTGCATGAGATCATTCTATTAATAAATTTACTAAGACGAAACTACCAATAACGCGTAAAGGAACTAAAAATATATATTTTTATAGGGTAAGGCTGACAAGCGAGCACTCAATCTACATGATGGTAAATGGTTATTATGAAATATAGACATCTACATCTATCCTCGTTTGCGAATCAACATGCAGATGCGTTGTTGTGTGTGAGGAATAACATTATTAAAAAGTAAAAAGGATCATACAAAACACAGCAGCATTAAGCTGCTATTTTACGCTAGTATTCTGTGAGAGCGTTCGTGCTACAACTATACAATTATTATATCTGCAGCATGGCTCTACCACGTTTAAAAATAATTAAATATGAATAAAATGATTTCCACATAACTGCTTCAGAAGTCGATGCTAAGTCATCGTTATATATAAGACTAGTTATTTGACAAATATTGATATTAATATTTATACGATACTAAAGTCACTCAATTGTTTTGCCTTCCCGGAACCCATCCACTAACACTTAAACTTTATTGTATGGTATTAAAGTTCAAATTGACTTTTAAGTATTATTACGAATCTTTTGTATGGGAATATAGAAGTGTTGTTTTTAGACTAATTCGCGCAATTTTTAAATTTATCTCCCCATAAGAACGATCTTCTTATTTCAAGGAATATTATAAAAAAAGAATCAGTGAAATCGGTTCCACTTTAACAGTGGTAGAGCCACGCAGCAGCTTTTGCTGTCGCACGGATGGGCCGGCTCGAACCGGGGTGGTACCACGACCTCACAGAAAACCAGCGTGAAGTAGAGGTTTACCTCTGCGTTTCGCTTGGTGAGTGCAGGTGGCCGTAGGCCCTTTTTATTGGAAATGAGCCATTCCATCTTAGTCGTCACGGGTGACAACGCATCTGCATTTTGATTTGTAATAGAGGATAGATGTAGATGTCTATGGACCGCAGCAACCACTTAATATCAGGTGGACTGTGTGCTCGTTTGTTACCATATCCTATAAATAAAAAGCTGCTCTTGAGATTTGCGCTTAGCAACACATCCAGCAATTTATTTTTATATTATAGATTTAAAGCCCCAGCTACAGAAGCTGTTATCTGGAATTTTTTATTCTTTTTACGAAGGCGGCATTGAAAATTTCGGGAATCAAGGAAGTGACACAACATTACTATTTAAAAATGTATTTATTGCTTTTCGAAGTATTCTCCGCGAAATTTGACACATTTTTCCATACGGTGGAACCAATCATTGAAGCAACCATTCCATTCGGAAGTTGGGGTCTCCAAAATTGCCGTTTTGTAGGCGTCCACAGCTTCTTCAGGTGATGAAAATCTCTATCCACGCAATTTATTATTTATTTTAGGGAAAGTATAGAAATCATTAGGGCTTAGGTCGGGGCTGTATGCCGAATGGTCCAATAATTCTATGTTTTCTTGCTCTAAAAACTCTTTTGTTCTGTGTGCGGTGTGAGAACTCGCATTGTCGTGATGGAGGATGATGCGGCCGTTGCAGTTCTCTTTACGGAGTTCAGAAACGACCTGTGGCAAGCAAATGCTAGCATACCATTCTGCATTAAACGTTCTTTGTCTCTCAAGAGGAATAGTCGTAACATGGCCGGTTTTGGAGCCAAACGTGGCCGCCATTTTGTTTGCAACACTTCGTGAATGAACAATTTTTGTTGGCTTTAACTCATTTTCGAACAGCCAAACTCGTGACTGGTTTTTTGTTTCGGGTTCGTACGCGTTTATCCAGGATTTGTCACCTGATACGATGTTGTATACAGCATTTGAGGATCCTGCGTGGAATCTTTCGAGAGTTCTGACGCACCAAGTAATGTGAGCCGCTTTTTGCTCTTCACATAGCGAATGCGGTATCCATCGGGAAAACAACTTTTTTACACCTAATTGTTCATGCAAGATTATTTGTATTTGACTCATGCTAATGTCCAAATTTGCTTGAATTTCGCGGTATGTCACATGTCGATCGTCTTTAATCAGCTTACGCACAGCATCAACGTTTTCTTGGATGAATGAAGTTTTTGGACGACCTTGACGGGGATCATCACTGAGCTTGACACGTCCACGTTGAAATTCAGCAAATCAGTGATAAATTGTGGTTTTGGATGGGGCTTCATCACTAAATGCAGAAATCATTCGGTCAATACATTGTTTTTGTGTAAAACCACTTCGAAAGTCATAATAAATCATCGCTCTTGAATTTTCTCGAGTCAATTCCATTTTCTCAACGACTAAACAAGTTTGACAAAACCTTGTGACAAGACCCAGAATCTTTTTTTTAAATAAATAAATGGTATTTGATTCTTAAAACCAAGGAGTTTTGAATTAAAAAGATTTTAATATGACAGGAACAGTGGAAATATTCCATTCCCGATACTTTTAGTGCAGCCCTTTTAGTTATTTGATGTCACCTATAATTTTACTATAAAGTTTTTTGACCCTTTTTAGTGGGCTAAAGACTGTCACAAGTTAAAGGTGACAACTTCCGGTTAAATCAACTAGGAGGTCCTCTACTATCTTACCCTTATGGGCGGAATTTTTCTCTAAATACAAGGAATCCCTGATGTATAACCTAATTATTAAAAAAAAAACATTAAATTAAATGATTTGAGAACTTCCTCCTTTATTTGATTGATTATAGGGTGTCAGTGCGCTTTAATAAGAACTCTATGGACATCAGGTGGTTGAGACACCTTTCATATGGTTAAGCTGTTTGTTAAAGTTACTTTATGCAATAAAATTTGCATGGTCAAAAATATTGCTTGATATTGATTTTAGATAGGATATTTGTTTTTTTGTCGACAATAATTTTTCTAATTTTTTTAATATACTTTATACGTGGTGGAGATGTGCTGCAGCTATATAAGTAGTATAGTTGAAGCAGGAATGAGTCGGTTTGACCGGGGAAGGACCACGCTCTCACAGAATGCCAGCGTGAAATTTCTGCATAACGCTGCTGTGTTTCGTATGGTGAGTGTAGAGAACCGGAGACTCGCTTTACTAGACAAACGGCATTTCATCTTCTGTATCGATGCATCTGCATTTTGATCCTTTATTGAGGATAAATGTAGATGTCTATGGGCCACAGCAACCCCTTACCATCAGTTGGACTGTATGCTCGTTTGTCACCCTATCCTATAAAAAAAAATAAAAAAAACTTTCTGAACTTATACGAAGAAATATTTTCGACGCGGGCAAAACTGTGGTTAACAGCTAGCAACATTATAAGTATTTCTTTTTCAGGGCAATATCAATATTCCTAGTAATTACAGAACACTCTTTACTCCCGTTTGTGGTCGCCTCCGACAATACTCTCTTCTATGAAGACGTAAGTACTCGTATATATTTAACTAAGAAGCAAGTATGATAATGGGATAAAGTTATTCAATAAGTATCTAACCCACAAAAAACTTTTTTTAAGATACATAAATTAGGTTAATATTATTAGTGATTTGCTACACTTTGTTTGTTATTTTGAGCTTTTCCCAGAAACAGAAACTTTTTAATTCAATGTAGATTAAAAATAACACTCATTGAAAGTCACTCTTATGTTTAAATTATCACTGATTCGAAAAAAGCCTCTGTCCTGGGAAGAACCAGCAAGAAACACAGCGGGATCTTTTTACATTTATTTAACACAATCAAAACACAAAATAAATTAGGACTGGTAGCGATCACCTTATTCCCAGGGGTTATTATCATCCATGAATTCCTTAATAATATAATTACCTTTTTTATACAAACTTAGTTCAATAAAGTTTTTGAACTTTGAGCAGGTCAAATTTTTTACGTTTCCTGGGATTTTGTTATAAAAGCGAAAAAACGAATAATAAGTTTTGTCAAAATATAAACTGTCAGAATAATAGCTGGTAGAGAATGCCATATAGCATTAAGCTCGCCTTTTGTACAAATATTTGGTGCAAAAAAGAATAAATAAATAAATAAATAAAATAATTTTTTACCCATATTAAATTCATTCCCGTAAGCAGCGTACAAGAAATCCTCTTTGTCTAACTTACAAAGTTAACTGCTTAGTTAGCGCAGTGGCTTAGCAATGAGTTGCAATGCTAAGGGCCGCGGGTTCGAATCCTGCACGGAACAAAGTATTTGTTTGACCTACAAATAGTTGTTCTGGGGCTGGATGTTTGTCCTTGTGAAATCTATGAATGTGAACAGCCCCCGCAATACAGGAGAAAATCCTAGATTGGAGCTAACGTGTATTAAAAAAAAGAAAGTACTTAATGGGTTGATTTTAGGTGCTTAGTTTGTCAAAATACTAACTTATAGGAAAATAGAAAACATAATTACATAACAGTGGTAGATAGCGATTCAAAATACATAGTCACTCCTGTGATCGCCGAGTAAAGTTCAAAGAGCAGCTAGCTACTCAGATCTTAATCTACCAAAAATCTGGTTTACATGTGTAATTGTGAATAGTTCATCGCCCACACAATGACAAACCTAGTATCACATTAGCCGCCTTTTATGACATGCTAGGCAAGTAACACTGTTGGTACGTTATTTTTTGTTGTGTGTCTTACATATGCGTGCCACTTATAAGACCCAGACAAACATAGGATAAATATTGTATCGTAAAAAGTATTTGATTAGACCCTTTTTACTGAAAATGAGGCGTTCCATCTTAGTCCTCCTAGAATCCTAGAATCCTACAATCGCTGGAGGACCTAAGCATTATGCTCAATGACCTCAATAGTGTTTCCCAACGGATAGGTCTTAAGATGAACATGGACAAAACAAAGATCATGTTTAATGTCCATGTCACACCTATGCCGGTAGTTGTTGGGAACACTAAGCTCGAAGTTGTTGACGAGTATGTTTACCTGGGACAAATAGTCCGACTAGGTAAGTCCAACTTCGACCGAGAGGTCAATCGACGGATTCAACTCGGTTGGGCAGCGTTCGGGAATTTACGGCACATCTTCTCGTCAGGTATACCTCAAAACTTGAAAACGAGACTGTACACCCAGTGCGTGTTGCCAGTGATGACATACGGAACTGAGACGTGGTCCTTCACTGCTGGCCGGATGAGGAAGCTCAAGGTCGCTTAGCGAGCTATGGAGAGGGCTATGCTCGGAGTTTCTCTGCGTGATAAACTCAGAAATGAGGATATCCGCATTAGAACCAGAGTGACCGACATAGCCCAACGGATTAGTAAGCTGAAGTGGCAATGGGCCGGCCATATAGCTCGAAGAACCGACAACCGATGGGGAAGAAAGGTTCTCGAGTGGCAGCCTCGTACCGGCAAGCGAAGTGTAGGGCGTCCCCCCACTAGATGGAGTGACGACCTGGTAAGATATGCAGGAAGTCGATGGATGCAGGTGGCTCAGGACCGTGCTTTGTGGCATTCTTTGGGGGAGGCCTATGTTCAGCAGTGGACTTGTGAAGGGCTGTAATGATGATGAATGATGATCTTAGTCCTCACGGGTGACAGCGCGTCTGCATTTTGATTTGTAATAGAGGATAGATGTAGATGTCTATAGTTCGCAGCAACCACTTACTGTCAGGTGTACTGTGTGCTCGTTTGTCACCCATATCCTACAAAAAAATCTAGTGTTATAATCCAGGGAGAAAACAGATGAATACGTATGTATATGGACTAGACGCCTCCCGGACATCCTCTTATCATTGTTTATTCCATATCTTTGGTTCTTTTGGCATCGCCGCTTCGTGTTGCTATGAATAGTTTGGAAAGGTAAATGTATAAATATTTTAATAACTCTTGTATAATTTTGCAGAAATACCACAACATTTTATACCATTTGTTTTTCGACGGCACCATAATTGTGCAGACGTTCTTCATAATATCCGGATGCTTACTAGCCTACCACTTACAAATTTGGTCTGAGAAAAAAGATCTGAATTGGATATTGATACCAAAGGGAATCATAGACAGATGGTTGAGGTAAGCAACAAATAAATATCAACAACCATATACTCAGAGAGCCGTGGTATCTCAGATTGTTAGCGCTCGCTGTAAGTTTCACAGTACGCGAGCAATCCGGGTTCGATCCCCGCCGGCACCAATAAAATTGTCAATTGCAATTTTAAGTGCTGATTCACCACGTGCTCAGCGGTGAAATAAAACATCGTGAAGAAACCTGAATGCCTGAGAAATAGAAAAATATATTTCGAAGACATGTGTATTTCGCCAACATGTATTGGGACAGCGCGGCGGACATTACCTTGCCCTAAAACGCTCTCAGAAATGAGAGGAGGCTTGTGCCCAGCAGTAGGACGTATATAGGCTGCAAATTTACTTTTACTTTACTAATCATATACTCGTAGATATTTATAACAAACAAATTTACTTTTATGTGATGATTCTTTATTTCTTAGTTCTTAATTTGCTTTACAACACAAATAATGAATGCATAAATAGGACTCATCAATATCGTAAACATCTAATGAGTAATAAACGATCATGGATATACAAGATTATATTTATAGCATCAGATTGAGAAACGAGTTCACCTAAGTGCAAGAGTATACTGCACCATTTCCACTTCTTCTTCTTTTTTATCCATCAGTATCTGCAAGACAATTCATTGCCCCGTTTCGTACTTTGGATGTGGTAAGAGTTGTAAGAAAGGCCAGAATTAACTCATAGCTGCCAATATTTGGCGGAATAATCATTCCGAACATACAATATTACACCGCAGACCGGCCACAGGGAGCAGCGGCAAAGATATAAAACGTCCTCTAATGCGATTGGCAATCCATCTGCCAAATTTCGCGATATTGGCTTATCCTCCCTGTAAAAAGAGTGGTATTTAATGATGATGATGATGAGAGTGACAGCGAACTTTTATAGACTGATGATGTAGAAGTAAACTTATCCGAAGAATTTAGAAAAATATATTTTAATTTATTATTTTACGCAATAACTAATTTTTGCAGTATATAGAGAGAGTTTACCTTTGTCTTTGTATTCCGCTTTGAAGAAAGTAAAATAGCAGCTTAATACTGCTGTATTTTTTAAAGTGAGTGTAAAAAACCGAACAACCTTTTAACTGGAAACGAAGCATGCAATCTTAATATTTTTGATTTTTTGATTCTTAATCGAGAATAGATGTAAGATGTGGGTGTACGAGTGTATGGACCGCAACATCCAATTATCATGAGGTGGAACTGTGTGCTCGTTTGTCACTATAATTCTATTGAAAAGTAAACTTTAAATATTTGCATGATGATCATGTGATTTATTAATTGACGTAGGTATATAATTTTCTAGTGTGATCGCAATAATTGTCTCTGATCTCATTACATCTAATACATGATGGCTAAAAGAAGTGAAGGGACTGCGACTTTGTGTTTTGATTTAACTTTTGTTTCCACATACTCTTTTCAGTTTTGTTTTTCATTAGTATGAAGAGAATGGTTCCTAATTTGTATAAAAAGATCAACAAAGATATACATTATAATCGACAGGTTAACTCCAGCTTATGCGGTTGTGCTTGCGATCACGTTGACGTGGTTTAGATTCCTTGGATCCGGACCTCTGTGGGAAGTATGTATAAAAATACCAAAATATAAGTAATAAAATCAAAATATAAAATATCAAAATATAATATAAGTAAATATAATTGTTGGAAATCAATCTAAAAGTTATTTAAATATATGAATATCTCTTGGTGACAGAGACATTTAAGTAGTAGTGTATACATATATTTTAAATCTCTGTGCTTGGTGACGACTCTACATTACAAACATTCACAAAAAATAGTAAGCACTTAAAAGAAAATAAAATAGGCAATAGAACCTAACAATAGCAATTGCAATTACTCACATCGTGATTAGCAGTGCTTACTGTTTACAGGACAGCTTCTCCGCACTGGAAGAATTTCTACAACGGACACAATGACAATACTGATTAGTACTCTAGAATTTCTGCGCCTTACTTATAATTTGAACGAGTGTGGGTTTGGGATTCTACCCTGACTTCTTCGAATTTTCTGTTTTTCAAACATAGATATGGTTCATATCTATGTATAAGAAAAGGAAAACATCTTCTGTGTGAGCCTGTTCCGATTTTTCCTGCATCTTACTCAAGAAAACTTACTCGAGAAAGCCAATAGAAAGCTTCAGTGAAAATGAGTATCTGATCGGCAGCGGTGCAAACCGTCATTTATTTAACTTATGTGGTAAACACCAACTGATACATTGTGTTAGTTTGTGTCCAAAATGTTTTGTCAGCTTTTTGTGATGAACGTCCAAAAATCATAAGTCTAGCACCATTTCAGCACCGGTCATGGCATTCAGAAAATTTGGCTTTTTTAATTTAAAAAAGAATACATTTGATTTCACCAATTGTATTACCTGACCCATTACCTTGTAATTTTTACCTGTTTTCAAAAATTAAATAGCAAGAGACTTGAAAGCGAAGAAGACGCACTAGGTGTCTGAAACATGAAAACCCACATAACGCGCTCCACACAATTATAAAAATACCACAGAACCCAACAAGCATCATTACGACTATTGCCGAATACAGACCATGGCAATGTCCCCACACTATCCCAGTCATTATATCACTGCACTACTCCATCGACCTAAATAACAAAAAGGTTATTCATAGGTACCACAAATGGTACATCAGTGTTGTATGGAGATTCTATATTCGGAATAATTATCTGGAAAAAGGTTATAATAGGATGAAAAAACAAGATTCGTGCTTACGTCACATGCTCCCCTAAAGCAACACGGGTCGCCGACGTAATGCTCCACGATATAGAAATATTTTGGTCCAATATAAGAATTCGAAACGTGTTATTACATACTATAATGTAAATATTGTTACTGTTATTTATCTTTATAATTGCAATATTATCTTCACGTTATTTTAATAATTTTCATGAATTATTAAGGCCAAGATTAAATCTTAGCTATAATTTAATACTACTGCTGTTAATTGACAATACTATTAAACTATTTGAAATATTATAATTTTGATATAAATATAATATATCGGCGTTAATAATAAATAATAATTTCATCAATCTTATCATAATACTCTTACGTTAAAAAGTAAAACTTAAAAGGTTTGCAGTCTTTCTTATAATTAATTTAAATTACTTTGTTTTAAATTTACTTTTGCTAAAAAGACAAGTTTCTTCCAATTACTAAAGCATTTATCAAAATCGTTTCCTAAATTTTAACCTGACTTTATGTTTAATTTCAGCAAATTGTAAACGCCGAAATACACGACTGTCGTGGCGGCTATTGGCTACATTTATTATATCTTAACAACTACAGAGATAAGTCATTATGCATGACACATACATGGTACGTATATTTTCATATGATAATTAAGAATAATTAAATGCCACGGGACGAACTGAAAAAGGGCAATAATATAATCTTGCCACCTGATGCAAGAGAACCTCCTCATCATCATAATCATTATAGCTCATAATTCCACTACTGAACATAGGCCTTGACCTGATGAGATTATTGATATCACTACGTCATAATTAACCCGAAGTATCTTTAAGTTGTAATTTTGGTTCGATTGGATTGATTTTTATTTTTACGCGGTATATTGTGGTTGCAGCACGAATGGGTCGGCTCGACCGGGGGAGGACCACGCTCTCACAGAATACCAGCGTAAAATAGCAGCTTAACGCTGCTGTGTTTCGTATGGTGAGTACGGTAAGAACCAGAGACCCTTTTTACTGGAAACGAGGCATTCCATCTCAGACCTCAGGGATGACAACGCATCTGCATTTTATTTCTTAATTGAGGATAAATGTAGATATCCATGGCCACAGCATCCACTTACCATCAGGCGGATTGTGTGCTCGTTTGTCATTCTTAATCTATAAAAAAATCCACTGAGAATGTGCGTACTGTACTTTAAAGTCTTTCAGGGGCTTGGTTGCTCTTAATTTTATTTATTACAGGACCCAAGCAGGTGGTAGAAACTAGCCTCCTCCTATTTTGCGAAAAATGTGTGGTCTATCACATCTGATGTTATGGTTACGGTCCATGATCACAGACTGCTGACTTCCAACTACTTCAAAGCACTCAAAACGTCTCAAAAATTAGTTATATTAAATTTTTATTATAATTTTAAGTGCTGATATACCAAGTGCTTAGCAGTGAAGATAAAATTAAAAGGAAACATTTTTTTAAGATTCATGCTTTGCAAAATTTTCAATTGATATTAAATGTAACAGCGTGCAATAACAAAAAAAATACGTATGCAGTTCACACGCGGTAGAAATGAAACTTTCAAATGAAATGAAATATAAAACAAATAATTTCACAGCAAATGATTTATTTAATTTGACAATTATCAACTACAAGTGCAGCATAAAAATAAAAGTTTAATTTTATAGCAAATAAATGTTACAATCATTTTTTTAGACATTACATGAGACTTAAATTTAAAATTAGACCTACATTTTAGTGTATTGAATTAAAATAATATTTGCTTTCGACTAAAATTGCTCTGTAATAGCGACATCTACTCAAGTCAATAAATTGTTGTTTGATAAAATGATTTTCCGTGTAGTGGCGGTCAAGAATTTCCACTACCCCATATCTTCCCGTGGGTGTCGTAAAAGGCGACAAAGGGAAACAGGCAGGAGATGGGCAGCAGCATCTTCCTGGTAATAGCCAAAATTATAATAAAAAAAACTGCGATTGCCAACCCGCTCGTCAAGCGTGGCAACTATGGAAAATACCCCCCTATGAAAAGTAACAAAGAGACCGCCCCTAGTCCCCGGCGGCCCCACTATTCCTGGCTACGGTGGCGACCATGGTAACGGCGGGGCGGGGGTTGCTAAGAATCTCCGGTGGAGGTTCGGTTGCCACCTTAGATGACTCGACCTGGCAACGTATAACGCACGCACATTGAGGACTGACGAGAGGATCGTGAAGCTGAAAGAAGAGATAGACAAGTTACGCTGGCATATTATAGGATTATCCGAAGTCCGAAGAGAGGGGGAGGACACGGTAATCCTTGAATCCGGCAACTTGCTCTATCACCGGGAGGGCGACCATCTGTCCCAAGGAGGTGTCGGATTTATCGTCCACAAGTCTCTCGTTAACAACGTTGTAAAGATCGGGAGTGTGTCGACGAGGGTTGCGTACCTTATACTCAGAATCACCAAATGGTATTCGCTGAAGTTCATACAGGTTTATGCACCAACCTCGGCACACCCCGACGAGGAGGTGGAGGAAATGTATGAGGATATCTCTAGAGCCATGCATTCCTCCAAAACCCAATATACGTTGTTAATGGGAAACTTCAATGCAAAACTAGGCACAAAAGAGAACGGTGAGCTGAAGGTAGGGAAATTTGGAATAGGGCAACGGAACCCAAGGGGCCAGCAGCTGGCCGACTTCACGGAGAAAGAGGGACTCTTTATGATGAACTCTTTCTTCAAGAAGCGGCCCCACAGGAAGTGGACCTGGTCGAGCCCCGACGGTTCGACAAAAAATGAGATTGACTTCATTATGACGACCAGACGAGAACTGTTTAGTGATGTCTCCGTGATCGCGAGGGTGAAAACTAGTAGCGATCACCGAATGGTTAGAGGCACACTGAACCTAAACGTTAAGTTGAAAAGGTCTCGTCTAATGAAGTCAACGCTCCGTCCCCCTCGTGCTCTGTTCCAAAGTCCTGAAACCTTTCAGATCGGGTTACAAAACCGTTTTTAGTGCCTGGAAGACTGCAAAAAAGTGGACGATATGAATGACAAGCTCGTGGAAACTGTCCATGCGGTCGGAGCTAAGTTCTGCAAGACCCGCCGCAGAAGAACACAAAAACTCTCCAATAACACTTTGAATCTCATGGCTATTAGACAGGAGATGAAGCTACATTCTTCAACAGATTTGACAGCATACAGGCAACTGAACATACATTTCTCTAAATGCATGCGGCGGGACTTACGCAACTTCAAAACAGCTTGTATTGAAGAAGCGATCGAGCGGAACCAAGGCTCCATACTCTTTGCCAGAGATGTGTTTGCCAGAAAGAGCCAACTGTCAAAGCTGAGGACCGAGTGTGGCAGCATCGTTTCCGGGGCACCTAAGATTTTGAGTGAGATTGAGAGGTTCTATGGACAGCTGTACACGTCATCTTTGGAGCCACACGCAAGTGTGAATAACAATCCAAAAGCAAGTCTTATCCGACACTATTCCGAAGATATCCCGGACGTCATTCTGAGCGAGATTAGAATGGCTCTCCAGCATCTTAAAAACGGCAAGGCCCCAGGCGAGGATGGAATTACAGCGGAGCTTCTGAAAGCGGGTGGAAAACCGGTACTTGAAGCCCTTCAGAGGCTTTTTAATTTCATCCTCCTTGGTGGCAATACACCGGAGGCGTGGAGCATAAGTGCTGTGGTCTTGTTCTTCAAGAAAGGTGACAACGTTCTCTTGAAGAACTACAGACCGATTTCCCTTCTGGGCCGCGTCTACGTGCTGTTTTGGAGAATCATTACGTATCGTCTCGCGCGCAGACTTGACGACTTCCAGCCTCCCGAAAAGCCGGTTTCCGAAAGGGCTTTAGCACCATAGACCACATACATGACTTTAGAAAATTGTACAGAAGTCCGAGAAGTACAATTCGTCGCTATATCTGGCGTATGTAGACTATGAGAAAGCCTTTGATTCCGTCTAAATATGGGCGGTGCTGCAGTCCCTTCAGTGGTGCCAAGTTGACTGTCGGTATATCGAAGTGCTGAAGTGCTTGACGATGGCTATCCGAGTACAGAACCAGAGTACGAAACCTATCCAATTGCAGAGAGGTGTAAGACAAGGTGACGTGATATCCCCGAAACTCTTCACCGCTGTATTGAAAGACGTTTTCAAGCTTCTGGACTGGAAAGGATGCGGTATTAACATCAATGGCGAGTACATCACTCACCTTAGATTTACCGACGATATAGCCCTTATGGCAGAATCGCTGGAGGACCTAAGCACTATGCTCAATGACCTCAATAGTGTTTCCCACCGGATAGGTCTTAAGATGAACATGGACAAAACAAAAATCATTTTTAACGTCCATGTCACACCTATGCCGGTAATTGTTCGGAACACTAAGCTCGAAGTTGTTGACGACTATGTTTACTTGGGACAAATAGTCCGACTAGGTAAGTCCAACTTCGACCGAGAGGTCAATCGACGGATTCAACTCGGCTGGGCAGCGTTCGGGAAACTATGACACATCTTCTCGTTAGACATACCTCAAAATCTGAAAACGAAACTGTACAACCAGTACCTGTGCCAGTGATGACTTACGGATCTGAGACGTGGTCCTTCACTGCTGGCCATATGAGGAAGCTCACGGTTGCTCAGCGAGCTATGGAGAGGGCTATGCTTGGGGTTTCTCTGCGTGATAAACTTAGAAATGAGGATTTCCGCAGTAGAACCAGAGTAACCGTCATAGCCCAACGGCTTAGTAAGCTGAAGTGTCAGTGGGCCGGCCATATAGCTCGAAGAACCGACAACCGTAGGTAAGGTAGGCGAAGTGTCGGGAGACCCCCCCCCCCCCAAGGAAGTCGATGGATGCAGGTAGCTCAGGAACGTTCTTTGTGGCATTCCTTGGAGGAGGCCTATGTTCAGCATTGGATTTATGGCTGTAATGATATATATATATATATATATATATATATATATATATATATATATATTGAATTTATTCATTATATGCAATCGATATGCTACATATAATCTTATATTTAATGACAAGTGTGGAAGCGAAGTTACAATTTAAAGTGCGAGGTAATTATTATTGACTATTTTTTTTTAATACGGGTAGGGATGATGCGCGTCTTACTACCAATGGGAGTTCATAACATTAATGAACGGCGTGTACAGTAAAAGACTTGATTATAAATTTTCCAGCGTATAGTGACAAATTTAATTTAAAGCTCTCTGCTTATCTCAAGTTACGCGAATATGTATCACGAAAAATCTCGAAACACGATTTTTGAGATAAGGTGGATAAGAAGGAGTAAAGAGAACACTATAGAGAAGATGAGGTATGTGAGCATTCCGATTGTCTTTTGGCAACTACTTGAGCTTAATACGAAAAACAGAGACATGGTCATATTTGCCCATTCCAAATATAAACCTTATGCAAACATTTTGAATTCGATCAAGTTTATCGAGCTGAGCTTCGGTGAGATCTTAATAGTTGACGTCTGCATAGTCAAAAACAGGGAAGAGATTGGAATTGGAAAGCATAATTTTGGAGGAAATGGGAAGGAAGTCACGTAATCTGCGCAAGGAGGCTGCCGAGGCATAATCTTTACCATTAATTTCTTTAATGTGCTGTCTCCATGACAGATTCTTATATATGTGTATCCCCAAATTCTTTACTGAATCCCTGTAAGGAATAATTAGTTTTACCAAGTACTGTATGAGGCAGGTAATCCAGGCTTTAAGTCGGACCAACATTTGCATTCCGCCAACGATTATATCTTGTGATTTTGCCGGCTTAACGTGAAGGCCGTATGCATTACTCCGCTCAAAAATTCGATCGAGATCTGCATTAATGATATTGATAACATTGGGGACATGATTGGGACAAGCTTTTCTATATATTTGTAAATCATCTGCATAAAGGTGGTAGGAAGAAGTTAAATTATTGGATATTGAGTTTATAAAAACTGCAAAAAGTAAAGGATATAAAACGGCTCCCTGCGGTACACCAACACATACGTTACACGAAGATGATAATGTATCGTTGATACGTATAAGTTGCTGGTGACCAGACAGGTAACTCAAAAACCAACCAATCGCTATTGGAGATACCTTAAGAGAGCGCATTATGCCGAGTAGGACATCATGGTCAACGGTATTAATAGCATTACTGAATTCTAATAAACAAAGAAGAGTCACAGTCACCATGTCCCATTCCTAATTGGATATTGAATAGAATAGAATAATTTTTATTCAATATAGATTATTACATTAAACTTATTGAAAGTCATTTTTTATTTACCACTCATTCGAAAATACCTCTGTCCTGGAAAGAGTCAGCAAGAAACCCAGCGAGACTTTTTGTTAAACATAATTCACTTAACAATAATTTTGTTTATACCATTTTTAAATGAATTTTCATAGAACCAGTATGGTGACGATCACCTTATTCCCAGGGGTTATTTTCATTCATGTATTCCTTAACATTATCATAACCCTTTTTGTACAGTTTTTCTTTGACAAAACTTTTAAACCTGTTTATTGACAAACTTTGCACATGTTTTAGGATTTTGTAGTAAAAACGTATACATTTCCCTATAAATGAATTACTAATTCTGTGGGATCTAGCAACTGACATTACAAGCTTATGTTTCTTCCTAGTATTTAAGGTGTGAACATTCTTATCCTTATTAAAGCTATTATTGTTTTTATGTACATACATTATATTTTCATAAATATATTGCGATTCCAGAGTTAATATGTTTATTTCTTTAAAAAATTTCGTAGAGACTTTACAATTTAGGTTATAAATCACCCGTACGGCTCTCTTTTGCAAAACAAATATAGCTTTAATATCATTCGTATTACCTCATAGCAAAATTACATAAGACATTACGCTATGCAAGTAACTAAAATACACTTATCTAGTGTCTAGTCATCTGTGGGAATTCTATTTTTTCTTAAAGCATATGCAACACTAAGTCTGCTTGCTTATTTAGATATATGGGGGCCCCATTGAAATTTTGCGTCAATAATAATACCAAGAAAAGTAGTGGTATCCACAAGACTCAACTCCTCCCCATTTAATAGCACATTGGTATTCGAATGTTTTATTTTGTTTGTTTTATTTTTTTGTTTTTAGGTATTGTAAATTTTATACATTTTGTCTTATTGCCGTTTAAGAGCAAATTGTTGGCGTTAAACCAACGTACTAATTTCGATAGAGCATTATTTTTATCGTCATAATTAATTGACTGCCGTTTGAGTTCATCATCATCGGTGATGTTCACCAATGCTGTAGTATTACTGTGTCCAGGTCGAAGGCCGGACTGTAAAATATTAAAAAGAGCATTTTAACAAAGAAAACTGTTGAACTGGGTGTAAACAAGGCTTTCAAGGACTTTAAATTAGGAGGACAGTAAATAGATAAGACGATATTCAGAAAAGAATGCAGGATAATTTTTCTTTAGAATAAGAATAATTTAAGCATTTTTCCAACTACTTGTAGAAATGGAGAAGTTATGACAAATAATAGGAAGAATAATATGAGGAATGAGAAGAATCATGTAACGACTGAAATAACCACTTTCCACTGCATTAAAAGTAATAGATAGAATGCTCTTCTTAACGTCACAAGCAGAGAATTGTTTGAAAACAAAAGAAGAATGATTGGGAGTGGGAATAGTTGAAAGATATGTTAGTATGTTAGCCTTCGTATTGCTATTTAAACAGGACAAAGAACAGAAATTTTTATATGAACGATCAACATTTAAATCGTTTGTCATTGAACTATTCTTAGATTTTCCAACACCCAATTGTATTGTCTGCTATCTTCTCTAATCACTGTAGTGTAACACAGGCTCGGCACGCACTTAACTAAACACGTCCATTCTCGCCTGAGGCTCTCGTGTAACTGACGCGGTGCGCTCGAGACTGTGACTTATATATAAATGTATGTTTGTGTATTTGTGCAAACACTACATCTCTTTCTTATCAAGATTTTTTTTGTATTTTGTCTCTATCCCTGATATCTGAATCTAAATGATTGTCTGTAATTTATTTCACCTATTGATGGAATATTATCCCTACTTTTTCGTTGAAAAAAACAGTTCAGACGGTAACCTCCCGGTAACTGTAAGGAGGGGTGCTGTTATACTTTAGAAGATACTCCCACAAACAGTCTTTTAAATCCTTCCTCTCGATCTGGCTGATACGGAGACGTTTCAAAATATCTCTGTTTTGTCTTTCAACTTCGCCGATCATTTGAGGCCAATATGGTACAGTACTAAATAACTTAATGTTATATTCTTTGAACAAAGATCAAAACTCTTCACTTACGAACTGCTTGCCATTGTCTGCGGTGATAGAAATAGGATAACCAAGTCTACTGAACATTTCTTTTACCATTTTAATAATCTGTAAGCTTGTGATGTTTTTGTAATTTTTTACTTCTTTGTATCGACTATAGTAGTCGACCACTACTAACAGATACTCATTACTTGGCAATGGTCCCATTAGATCCATTTTGACATCTATCCATGTAGCTGCAGTTAACTCTCGTCTCTTTATTGGTGCAGGTGGGTTTGGCAAACCCACTAACGCACAAACTTTACAGGCCTTTACTAATTGTTCTACGTCTTTATCGATACGGGGCCACCATACCTTTGATCTCAAGCTTTCCTTCATCGCTACGATACCTGGATGACCCTCCTATGCAGCATCTAATACACTCTTGAAGAGTTGCTGTGGTATTGCAATTTTATTTTACAACTCAACTCGTTTTCGAAAAATTTGTAACTTTTAATTGAATCGTCCCAGTCGTTCTGATAGACATCTTTTTTCACTTTGTAAATCTCTTGGTCTTTTTCTGAATACGCTACAATGGTACTCATTGGTATAGCAACTGGTCTAGAATTTTCCACTATTTGGTACACATGCTCGTCTTTTCCTTTTGGTGGGTCATCAGGATAGTTACATAATCGTGACAAGGGATCAAGTATATTTGTTTTCCTGGCTTGTATACAACCTTGAATGAATAAGACTGTAGCCTCAGTACCCATCGTTCAATCCTCGCATATGGTTTTGATTTAAACCCGAACACTATCTCTAGCGGCTTTTGATCAGCGACTAAATCAAAAGGCTTTCCAAATAAAAAAATATTAATGTTCAACACCCCAAACTAATGCTAGTGCCTCTTTTTCCGTTTGGCTATACCTGCGCTCGCAGTCTGTCAAAGTTCGATTACCATAGGCAATAATTCTAGGGACATTTGTATCATTTTGTACAAGGACAGCACCAAGTTCGACAGGGCTAGCATCTGCTATCACCTGTCTTGCATCTCTGACGTCATAATACCCTAAAATCTGTATTTCCGTGAGCATCCGTTTGAGTTTTTTGGAATGTTATCTTGTTCCGCAGACCATTGTTTTTTCAAGCTCTTCCTTTTGCTCATCTTCTGTCTTAGCAGGTGCTTCAGAAGTTCTGTCATGGCAGCCAAGTTAGGTATCCATTTGTTTATGTAGTTTAAGAGTCCTAAAAAACTTTGGAGTTCTTCTATGGTCTTTGGGACCCTAAATTTCATAATCCTCTCAACGTACTTGTTGAAGGGTTTACTCCTTCATGTGTAAGCCTGTGTCCCAGAAAATTTACATCCTGCGTTTTATATATACATTTATTGCTATTCAGCACGGCATTGTTTTTACTAAGTACCTGTAGAACTTTCTTTAGTCATGCGTCATGTTCTTCTTCACTGTTCCCGAATGCCAGGATATCATCAATAAAATTGACGACCCCTTCACAGTTTATCAGCATCCTGTCAATGATCTTCTGAAAAATCTCGGAAGCGCAGGTAATTCCAAGCATTATTCTTTTATCTCTATATAATCTTTTAGGGGTTATAAAAGTCGTTATGTGTCTGGATTCAGAGTGAATTTCCACTTGATGGAAGGCATTTTTTTATGTCTAATTTGTTAAAATATTTAGCTTTCTTAATTTTTTTGCAATAATGGTCTATAGTAGGTAGGGGGTGGTTTTCTCGCAATATAGCGGCGTTCGTACATCTCATATCTACGCACAAACGTAATTCACCATTTTCTTTCATGATTGGAACATTGGTGAAACCCATTTAGACGGACCTTGCACTTCTTCAATTATATCACTGTTAAGTGATTCCTTAATTTGATTGCAACCTTCTCTTTAATGGGGGTCGGTACTCTTCACTTGATTTATCCCGATACCAAGTTTTAAGACACCTAGACGGACTGCTGTGTTCTTACCCAACAGGTCTCTAGTACCCCCCGAAATCACGTAAATGGTTGTATGTTCCTTTCGTCCATCGACTTCGAGTATTGTTTCAAATGAACCCTCTATTGCCAAAGGAGAGTTACTACTATATGCTAATAATGTCTTGTCTGGTCTTTACATTTGATTAAAAGCATATACTTTTTTGCTTTTTAACTCTTCCCACGTTTTGTAAGATATAAGATTCTTGCACAATTTCGAATTACACTTTTCCGCAATTTGATCTATGAGATGATCATCTTGCTTTTTGAATGCACACTTTTCGGCCTGTTGACGCAATCTTATCAATAACTTCTCAAATTTTTCTCTTTTTTCTTGTTTTAGCAATCGAAAAACATAAACTTTGCTCCGTTTAGGTTGAAAATACTCATCGAGTTTTTTTATGGCTACTTTAAATACATCAACGGTTTCTGATGATTCGACATTGGCACCCGGTAAATTGTAGAATATTTATATATATATATATATATATATATATATATAATATTAGCTCGTTTATTGAGTGCTGATATAACTTCAGCTGCGTACAGATAGATTAGTAGAGACCTTTTCCATTTTTCACACCTTAGATATAGATGACACAGATGACAGACATAGATGTGCTATCACATTAAAACTGATAACGGTATCATTACTATTATTATTTTAGGGGCAAACTGAAACAGTTTCTTATATTTTTATTTCCAATTTAATGCTGGCATTTTAATACCCAAAGTTCAATTTAATGGTAGTAACTTAGTACTTGCCGTGTAGTGGCGGTCAAGAATATCCACTACCCCATATCCTCCCGTGGGTGTCGTAAAAGGCGACAAAGGGAAACAGGTGGGAGATGGGCAGCAGCATCTTCCTGATAATAGCCAATATTATAATAAAAAAAAAAAACTGCGGTTGCCAACCCGCTCGCCAAGCGTGGCAACTATGGCAAATACCCCCCTTATGAATGGATGTAATAAAGAGACGGCCCCCAGTCCCCGGCGGCCCCGCTATTCCTGGCTACGGTGGCGACCATGGTAACGGCGGGGCAGGGGGTGCTAAGAATCTCCGGTGGAGGTTTGGTTGCCACCTACGACGACTCGACCTGGCAACATACAACGCACGCACCCTGAGGACTGACGAGAAGATCGTGGAGCTGGAAGAAGAGATAGACAAGTTGCGCTGGCATATTATAGGATTATCCGAAGTCCGAAGAGAGGGGGAGGACACGGTAATCCTCGAATCCGGCAACTTGCTCTATCACCGGGAGGGCGAACATCTGTCCCAAGGAGGTGTCGGATTTATCGTCCACAAGTCTCTCGTTAACAACGTTGTAAAGATCGGGAGTATGTCGACGAGGGTTGCGTACCTTATACTCAGAATCACCAAACGGTATTCGCTGAAGGTCATACAGGTTTACGCACCAACCTCGGCACACCCCGATGAGGAGGTGGAGGAAATGTATGAGGATATCTCTAGAGCCATGCATTCCTCCAAAACCCAATATACGGTGTTAATGGGAGACTTCAATGCAAAACTAGGCACAAGAGAGAACGGTGAGCTGAAAGTAGGGAAATTTGGAATAGGGCAACGGAACCCAAGGGGCCAGCAGCTGGCCGACTTCATGGAGAAAGAGGGACTCTTTATGATGAACTCTTTCTTCAAGAAGCGGCCCCACAGGAAGTGGACCTGGTTGAGCCCCGACGGTTCGACAAAAAATGAGATTGACTTCATTATGACGACCAGACGACAACTGTTCAGTGATGTCTCAGTGATCGCGAGGGTGAAAACCGGCAGCGATCACCGAATGGTTAGAGGCACACTGAACCTAAATGTTAAGTTGGAGAGGTCTCGTCTGATGAAGTCAACGCTCCGTCCCCCTCGTGCTCTAATCCAAAGTCCCGAAACCTTTCAGCTCGAGTTACGAAACCGTTTTCAGTGCCTAGAAGACTGCAATGAAGTGGACGATATGAATGACAAGCTCGTGGAAACTGTCCATGCGGTCGGAGCTAAGTTCTGCAAGACCCGCCGCAGAAGAACACAAAAACTCTCCGATCACACTCTTAATCTCATGGCTGTTAGACGGGAGATGAGGCTACATTCTTCAACAGATTTGACAGCATACAGGCAACTGAACAGACAGATCTCCAAATGCATGCGGCGGGACTTACGCAACTTCAATACAGCTCGTATTGAAGAAGCGATCGAGCGGAACCAAGGCTCCAAAGTCTTTGCCAGAGATCTGTCTGCCAGAAAGAGCCAACTGTCAAAGCTGAAGACCGAATGTGGCAGCATCGTTTCCGGGGCACCTGAGATTTTGAGTGAGATTGAGAGGTTCTATGGGCAGCTGTACACGTCATCGTTGGAGCCACACGCAAGTGTGAGTAACGATCCAAGAGCGAGTCTTATCCGACACTATTCCGAAGATATCCCGGACGTCAGTCTGAGCGAGATTAGAATGGCTCTCCAGCACCTTAAAAACGGCAAGGCCCCAGGCGAGGATGGAATTACAGCGGAGCTTCTGAAAGCGGGTGGAAGACCGGTACTTGAAGTCCTTCAGAAGCTCTTTAATTCCGTCCTCCATGGTGGCATAACACCGGAGGCGTGGAGCAGAAGTGCGGTGGTCTTGTTCTTCAAGAAAGGTGACAACGCTCTCTTGAAGAACTACAGACCGATTTCCCTTCTGAGCCGCGTCTACATGCTGTTTTCGAGAGTCATTACGAATCGTCTTGCGCGCAGACTTGACGACTTCCAGCCTCCCGAACAAGCCGGTTTCCGAAAGGGCTTTAGCACCATAGACCACATGCATACCCTACGGCAAATTGTACAGAAGTCCGAAGAGTACAATTTGCCACTATGTCTGGCGTATGTGGACTATGAGAAAGCCTTTGATTCCGTCGAAATTTGGGCGGTGCTGCAGTCCCTTAAGCGGTGCCAAGTTGACTGTCGGTATATCGAAGTGCTGAAGTGTTTGTACAGTAGGGCTACGATGGCTATCCGAGTACAGAACCAGAGTACGAAACCCATCCAATTGCAGAGAGGTGTAAGACAGGGTGATGTTATATCCCCGAAACTCTTCACCGCTGCATTGGAAGACGTTTTCAAGCTTCTGGACTGGAAAGGATGCGGTATTAACATCAATGGCGAATACATCACTCACCTTCGATTTGCCGACGATATAGTCCTTATGGCAGAATCGCTGGAGGACCTAAGCACTATGCTCAATGACCTCAATAGTGTCTCCCAACGGATAGGTCTTAAGATGAACATGGACAAAACAAAGATCATGTTTAATGTCCATGTCACACCTATGCCGGTAGTTGTTGGGAGCACTAAGCTCGAAGTTGTTGACGAGTATGTTTACCTGGGACAAATAGTCCGACTAGGTAAGTCCAACTTCGACCGAGAGGTCAATCGACGGATTCAACTCGGCTGGGCAGCGTTCGGGAAGCTACGACACATCTTCTCGTCAGACATACCTCAAAACCTTAAAACGAAATTGTACAACCAGTGCGTGTTGCCAGTGATGACTTACGAACTGAGACGTGGTCCTTCACTGCTGGCCGTATGAGGAAGCTCAAGGTCGCTCAGCGAGCTATGGAGAGGGCTATGCTCGGGGTTTCTCTGCGTGATAAACTTAGGAATAAGGATATCCGCAGTAGAACCAGAGTAACCGACATAGCCCAACGGATTAGTAAGCTGAAGTGGCAGTGGGCCGGCCATATAGCTCGAAGAACCGACAACCGATGGGGAAGAAAGGTTCTCGAGTGGCAGCCTCGTACCGGTAGGCGAAGTGTAGGGCGTCCCCCCACGAGATGGAGTGACGACCTGGTAAGACATGCAGGAAGTCGATGGATGCAGGTGGCTCAGGACCGTGCTTTGTGGCATTCCTTGGGGGAGGCCTATGTTCAGCAGTGGACTTGTGAAGGGCTGTAATGATGATGAACTTAGTACCCAAAGTCCAATTTAATGGTGGTAACTTAGTACCCAACGTCCAATTTAATGGTGGTAACTTAGTACCCAACGTCCAATTTAATGGTGGTAACTTAGTACCCAACGTCCAATTTAATGGTGATAACTTAGTACCCAACGTCCAATTTAATGGTGGTAACTTAGTACCCAACGTCCAATTTAATGGTGGTAACTTAGTACCCAACTTCCAATTTAATGGTGGTATCTTAATACCCAACTTTCAATTTAATGGTGGTATCTTAATACCCAACTTCCAATTTAATGGTGGTATCTTAATACCCAACTTCCAATTTCATGGTGGTATCTTAACACCCAACTTCCAATTTAATGGTGGTATCTTAATACCCAACTCAATTTAATGATGGTATCTTAGTACCCAACTCAATTTAATGATGGTATCTTAGTACCCAACTCCATTTAATGATGGTATCTTAGTACCCAACTCAATTTAATGATGGTATCTTAGTACCCAACTCAATTTAATGATGGTATCGTAGTACCCAAACTCAATTTAATGATGGTATCTTAGTACCCAACTTCCAATTTAATGGTTGGTATCTTGGTACCCAAACTCAATTCCATGATAGTAATATGTTCCAAAACACTCGCCCTTCTCTTTCGGTTTATTTGTTATACCGACTACTTCCATTGCTGTGCCATTTAGGCTTTGGGTGAATTCAATACCTATAATGCGCATATTACTAGTTGCCTACTATGCAATTTACAGAAGTCGTGAAGTGTCCACGATTTTTTGTAAGACATATATGCCCTGAAAGCGGTAAAATAGTATTTTCATTAAAGGCGATAAATATTACACCTACATGTAAAATGCCACTAAAATTTAGCTAACGACATTGTATTTCGGTTCGAATCGAGAGGAGTGATTAGTTACGTCTACTGTTTTTCCATCAAAATTATTTTTAAATAAAAGTAGTGCTAATAGACATATGTTAAAATAAATCATTATTTTATCATTGCTACAGAAACAGAAACTTCTTTTTATTCAATATAGATTATAAATAATACTTATTGAAAGTCACTCTTCTGTATAATTACCACTGGTTCGAAAAAAAACTCTGTCCTGGAAAGAACCAGTAAGAAACCCAGCGGGACTTCCTCTTTTAAAACAACAGCTTACAATCATGTATGTTATACAAATCAACAACACAACAAATTAGAAATAGCTTGGGAGCGATCACCTCACCTCCAGGGGTTATTATCATCCATAAATTCTTTAATATTATAATAATAAATAACTTTAATACATAAAGAAAATAAATTTTGCACACCATAAGCGTGGTCATATGCGAACATATAATTTATATAAATTATTAAAATGATCATAACAGGGTTAAAACAATAAATCATAATTAATAATCCACAGTTTTTTTTTTCCGCGGGTACTCTAGGAATTAATTTACAATTGCAATGCTAATAATTGCACATTGCTAACCTATTTTTGATTATATCTATATACTAAATAGGTACTTATCTTTTTCCTCGTCGCCAATTGTATTGTCTGCTACCTTCTCTAATCACTGTAGTGTAACACAGGCTCGGCACGCACTTAACTAAACACGTCCACTCTCGCCCGAGGCTCTCGTGTAACTGACGCGGTGCGCTCGAGACTGTGACTTATATATAAATGTATGTTTGTGTATTTGTGCAAACACTACACCAATGATTTAAGAAATTTCGAGAACTTTGCTGTATCACCATTTTCGACTGAGTTATGAATATGAAGGCGTTAAGCATCCCTACATACCTTATTACAGTGGTTGCGAATGTTAATATACTTTACCCTATTAAACGCGTTCGGCTTACATTTAAACTTAGCCTTAGCTTTCGCTTTTTTATTGATAATCGATTTAATATCGTCAGTAAGCCAAGGTTATAGTCGATGTTTAATTTTGACTACGCGTACAGGTGCATGCACATCAAAGATATTTATAAGAGCTGTAGTAAAGATTGAAACCTTATTATCTAGCTTGTCTGCGCTAAAAAGATTTGACCAGTCCCAAAGCAACGCATCCTTACGAAGACTGTTTATATCCATGCCACCAAAATTATGCTGTAGTAGAATTTTTGGCTTAAATTTGGGAGATCGGGTTTTATAAGATAGTAAGATTAGGTCATGAAATGAAAATGCATCGGCCGTATATTGATTGTGCTTCATGACAAAGTTACAAGAGGAAACAAAAATAAGGTCAACAAGAGATTGAGTCGAGTTTATAAAATTATACGTGGCATTTAGCGATAAAATTAAGAGATTACTAGAATATAAGATTAACTGAAGAGAAGAAGCCCCAGAATCTTGTTTAAGGAGGCAAGTGTTAAAGTCACCCATTATAATCGTCTGTGAATAGGAGGGAGTAAGTTTATCTAAGATATTTTGAAAAGAGTTGAAAAAGTCAATACGTATAGAAGGCCAGTAATAAACACCAAGAAGAACTTTAGAGTGAGATAGTGTGACTTCAATAAAAAGATGGTTATACGTTGTACAGACACATCGTGAAAGGAATGAGTGAACGTAGATAATTAGCGACACCTCCACCGCCACTTACCGAGTGATTGTTTCGTATGAATATAAATTGAGGAAGATTGTAACAGGTAGAGACAAGACAGGGCTTTAGTAACGATTCAGAAATAAGAACAGCATGTATATTTTTTACAAGTATAAGTCGTCTGCATATCGGGGAAGTGGGCCGGAATGCTCTGTGCATTTATATCCACAACGTTGAAGTTGTTAGGGATAACAGAAAACTGCGAAGCAAGAAACTGTGGAGAGGAGTGGAAATAGAACTTCCACTATCACTTACCATAGAACCAAAACTCTCATTATCAGCAGTGAAAAACATCTCACTTTCGCCACTTACATCGTCACTGGCCATTACAATATATATATATTGTAATAACTAAAGCAACATTTCAAAATAATAAAATGAAGAAAATATACAACTTTGGTAAAATTGCTACAAAAATATCCTATTTACAGACTATTTTAATATTATATATGTTTATTTTAATAAATCTATGGTGACAGAGTTTGAAATATTAAAATTGCCAGTGTACTACAAGTTTTGGTTGACGGACTAGTATATATTCTATCTATTTATATATTACTATTATATTTTTGTCTATTTCATGGAAATAAATGTACTTCGTACAAGTCTATTTTGTGTGGCTTTTTGTTTCATTTGTTTCAAATCACAACAATGTTAAAGAAGTTTTCACTTCAAAAAAGTTAAATTTGCTTATGTTAATTTTTTTTTATAGGATAAGGGTGACAAACGAGCACACAGTCCACCTGATGGTAAGTGGTTGCTGCGGCCCATAGACATCTACATCTATCCTCAATTACAAGTCAAAATGTAGATGCGTTGTCACCCGTGAGGACTAAGATGGAATGCCTCATTTCCAGTAAAAAGGGCCTCCGGCCACCTGCACTCACCAAGCGAAACGCAGAGGTAAACCTCTACTTCACGCTGGTTTTCTGTGAGGTCGTGGTACCACCCCGGTTCGAGCCGGCCCATCCGTGTGACAGCAAGAGCTGCCGCGTGGCTCTGCCACTGTTAAAACCTTTGGTACCTACATAAATCCACCACAACACCTCACCAGTCACGACAGTCCTCTGCTGGACATGGGCCTCCCCCATTACGGGGTAAATGCCATACTCGCTACGGCTGGCAGGCGGCTTGGCGAGCACAGTCCAAGGTGTTATATTAACAAGGAACTGCCCTTTCCTTGGTCCCTTAGTCTGTTTTTACGACACACACGGGAAGAGTTGGAGGTGGTGCTATTCAAATCCAGCACTCATCATTTAAACATAAACATACATAATTCCGTTTAAACATAAATAAAAAAAAATATTTTTATTTATATAAAATCTTTTATTTATCAAAATGTTCCATTTTAGGTACCTTGCAGCGGATATGCAGTTATACGTCTTTGGGCTGTTGCTACTGATACTAGTTAGGAGGGAATATGCTAGAAAAGTGGCATTGTCGGTGATGTTCGTAGTAGCCTTAATCATTCCTGCTCTCCATACGTACATTCAGAACTTGAATGCCTACCTCCACGTCTCACCTGAGTTCGTAATTATATTTTATTTTTATTTTACACTTTTTATTTTTTTATTTTCAGCTTACGACTACAACACGAATAGGGTGGCTCGATAGAGGGTAGAAACAAAACGCATATAGCTGCAATATGCATAATGCTGCTGCATTTCGTATAGCCAGTGGATAGAATCGTAACTGTTTTACTTAAAATGAGACCTTCTATCTTCGTCTTTTAAACGTGTAATGTCAGTGTAAGAATGTCTATTATATTATCCCGTGGATGTTGTAAAAATCGACTGTGAGTAACCGATCCAGGAGAAAGGCAGCAGCATCTTCCTGATAACAGATTAGTAAGAAAAGTGCGGTTGCCAAACAGCTTGCCAAGTGCAACTCCTAAACATATGCCCTATCTTCACATTTATACAAATCTATTAAAATAAATATTGAAATGTCTGTTTGTAATGTCAAAATTACAGATTTTTACTAAATGCATATGACAGTATATACGGTACAAATAACAAAAATACAATTTTTAAAGTTTTTGTCTGTCTGACTGTCTGTCTGTCTGTCCGTCTGTCCGTCTGTTTGTTCCGGCTTATCTCCGAAATGGCTGTACTGATTTTGACGGGATTTCATGTGAAAAGCTGATGTCACAAAGAGTAACTTAGGGCACTTTTATTTTAGAAAAAGAATTAGGATTCCGCGCAAAAAAATGAAAAACCCAAATAACACGCGGACGAAGTCGCGGGGAACAGCTAGTATTTAAATATATACATATTCATATATATAAACGGCTCCTAGTCCCAAAAAGTCCTTGAATCAGGTAGCAGTCGTGTAACTGGAGGGACAGGAAGTGCGCAGAATCTTCGGCGGAGATTTGGTCGCCACTAACGACGATTAGACCTGTCAAGGCACGCACATTACGAGTAAAGACAGACGAGAATCTAATAGAGCTAGAGAAGAGATAGACAATTTATACTGGTACGTTATTAGCTCAAGGTCAAACAAGTATACGCACAAACCTTAGAACACCCCGATGAGGATGAAGGAGGGGAGATAAGACTCATCCCACGGTATTGATGGAAGACTTCAACGCAAAACTTAAAGCAAGTAAAGATGGCGATGGAAAACTTTGGGATTGGAGAACGAAACCCAAGGGATCAACAACTAGCTGGCGAGACTTACGCAACTCTAATACAGCTTTTATCGAAGAAGCGATTCGAAATCGAATTTGAATTCGGAAACTGTGCTCCAAGGTTTTAGCTAAAAATCTGCCTGCTTCAAGAAGTTAATTGACGACGTTGTACGTTTAGCATTTTGTATTAATATTTTTTTATTTTATTTTGGTCCAATCTACATATAGTGAGCTTACTATACCTTGAATGAGCTTACGTTATCATAGGATCTATAGGTGGATACAACGTCCTTGGAACTGCTACAGAACTTGACGATCGTTCAAATTTCAAGTTTTTATCGATGAACTTGACAACTTCGAATGTAGTTTGTGGCCCCCTTTTCACTTTACTATCATTTATTGTTGAAAAAAATGTATCCTTTTATTAATCTAAACAAACATGCCTTTTATGATTTTTCTTGCGTTTAAGCTTCACTGTTTTCTTTTTTGTTAATTTAACTAACCGCATCAATAACTTTTTCCACACTTTTTAAACACCGATTATCGATAATGTCTATATCTCAGATTTTACTTTTGTGTATTGATTTTATGTGCCTAATGATCTACCTACCTTGATCTCAAATTTCAATTTTATTCGGTTAGTATGGGCCAGAATTCATTCATTATATATTAAAGGTTGTTAACAAAGGTCCACTGTTGAACATGTTATGTCCACCTCATAGATTATTGCTTCAGAGTGGGAGATTAAGTTGTTATCAAAAATATTCGGCTGATTATCTTCTTTTTTATTTCCCTCTGTCGCCTGTTGTGGCATCCACAGAGATGTTATTTACGCAACACGTATTTTGGTTGAGATTGGATAAGAAAACGTAACCATTATGATGACCTGCTGCTTTGGTTAGGTACATCTGCTCTAAATTGATTTTATAACAAAGACGGTTACTGTTATCTTATCTAAATACAAATTTGTTATGCAAGTTAAGATTATTTAGGACAAGCTGTTCCCCGCAATTTCGCCTGCGTGTATTTTAGGGTTTTAATTTTGTTGTGCGGAAGCCTAATTATTTTTCTAAATTATAAGTAGCCTATGTTACTCCTTATAGCATGAGCTATCTACCAGTGAAAGTCCTGTCAAAATTGGTCCAGCCGTTTCAGAGATAAGCCGGAACAAACAGGCAGGCAGAAAGACAGACTAGACTAGACTAGACTAGACAGAAAAATTGTGTTCTGTTATAAGTACCTTATATACTTTTATATGCAATTAGTAAAAAGCTGTTATTTTTGACATTACTAAAAGAAACTTTAATTTTATTTATTTGTATAGATAGGTATTGTAGGTAGCTAGGTCCCCATCAATTGAATCTTTACTGTTATCATATCAAACTTGGTATTTAAATAATAACTGTCTATGAACAAGTAAACATAATGATAGACTAGAAGAAACCAAAATGTCTAGATGTTGTAATCAGGATTGTTTTATCTTCATGGATTTCTTTAATGGTAACTGGCATCTTCTTTAATTTTGGTATACATGCTTGGATTGAATAAAAAAAAATTACAAAACGTTTATTCAATGTTATATCAGTAGTAAAGTAAGTGACAAACGATCGCGAAGTCTACCTTATGATTTTTTTTTATAGGATAAGGGTGACAAACGAGCACACAGTCCACCTGATGGTAAGTGGTTGCTGCGGCCCATAGACATCTACATCTATCCTTTATTACAAATCAAAATGTAGATGCGTTGTCACCCGTGAGGACTTAGATGGAATGCCTCATTTCCAGTAAAAAGGGCCTCCGGCCACCTGCACTCACCAAGTGAAACGCAGAGGTAAACCTCTACTTCACGCTGGTTTTCTGTGAGGTCGTGGTACCACCCCGGTTCGAGCCGGCCCATCCGTGCGACAACATAAGCTGCCGCATGGCTCTACCACTGTGAAAAAAAGATACTTTGGTCTATAGATATCTACATCTACTTTCGATCATTATTGAATATTGTTAACGTATAATGCCTCATTACTAGTGAAAAGAGTTTCCATTATGTCAGCATTATGCAGTATGTAACCAGCTAAGGCGGTCCATTCGTTTTGCGGCTAGTTTTATTGCTGTAGCACAAAAGTCACTATAGTGTGGCTTTACCACGTGTTGTAGCTAGGATCGTCTTCATATAATGGAATTCTTTATCTACTGGTATAGCCTTAAAGTTACTTAACATGTTTGAGTTTGAATAAAAAAACCGCAAACATATTGATGATCTGATGGTACTGCGTGGATCGTCCCTTCTATTTTTGTTATATTTTAATTAAATGATTTTTAATAAATAGAAAGAAATTATTAAACTTCACCATAATGACAAATGTAGGAATCCTGACATTTAATATAAATTAATTTTCTTCAACAGAACGGCTCGGTTTTTCTTCGAGATGGATCCAACTTTCATCAACACGTATAAGCGTGGTCATACAAATTTGGCATCGTACATTTTAGGCCTCAGTCTTGGTTTGTTAATATATAAAATGCAGAATGAAGAATTTGATATTAAAAAATACAGGGTAAATATAAAACACATATATATTCTGTTGCATTTATAGAGGAATTTCGAAAACAATCTTCCGTTTAGATGATTCTGATATTTTATAGAAACGAAAACTAAAGAACTTGAATTTTTGTATATGGGTTAACTAGGAAACGAGATATATTGCACTTTTAAAAATTTTCACATAGGGGCTGATTACGTGAACCTAATTTAAACACTGCGATATTGACATGCCAAGTTAGTTCTCGCGAAGCAACTGATATAGATTTAAATGGTGACTCGCACGTTGCGGTATTGCCGGTGATTGGTCTCGCGGCACAACTACAAATAGCCTGAGAGCTGGCGACGAATTTTGGGCAGATCCTTTGGGCAAGTTGAAATTGTGAAAAAATATAATTTCGTCAATTGGCGACTCCAGTTCCGCGAGTCTGGCTGAGCGTTTGCGGTTATTTTACTACTGCGCAGCATATAACATTTGCAAAAAGAATCCTTAAAAATTTTTTTTGGCAACTTGATTTCTTTTTTATCTTTTAATTTAGTTTTTATCTAATTCAAATAAAAATAATCCCAGACGTTTTTTTCGATTATAAAGTATTACCAGATCTCTCCAGAAATATTTTTTTTTATTCCCAAAAAATATACTTTTGGCAATCTCAAATTTTAATCACGTATTTATTGAGTAATTTTTAATAACACCTGCAAATCGCCAGACGAATTTAGAGGTTGTAAACAATTCCCAGACTTGAATAAAGTTTACCAACTAATACGAAAAAAAAGTCTTATGCGTAAACACAAAATATTTATTTTCAAAAACCAATTTGATACATAGTTGACCAAGGTAAGATATTATTATTATTTTTATAATCACAGATTTCTATTACAATATATGTATATATATATATAAATATACTTATACGTCTTGGACTTTATAGACCTGAAGGTATGTCGGTATCTGCTACTGGAACTCCTCGACGAGGAGTACTAGATGTGCCGAGTTTGGGCTCGTTTTGTTAGTTATGATGAGACCTTACCTCCGAACTTGATAGAGTGACTTGAAAGTGTACTTTGATGACTGCTACAGGAACTCCTCTACGAGCAGAACTAGATTGGCCGAGTTCAGCCTCGTTTCGTTAGTTATAGATTTAATAGATATATAGAATAGACTTTACCTCTGGACTTGACGGACTGACTTCAAGGAGATTTTTTTTAATTTTTTCCCTATCATTCGGCATTGTGATTCGTGCACTTTTGGATTTTCAAAACGTTTTTTAAATTGAAGTTTGACATAAAGATATAAGTAAATTGGAAGTATAGTTATAAGGTTATTACTGAAAACTTGTGTATTGAAACCACTTAAAAAATTAAGTATAACCATGTGATACGTAATTTTTTAATGCGCTTATGGCATGCACAACTGGATTTACTAATTACTATTATTATTATTTATTAGTTTTTTTTATATACTTACTAGTTTTTTTTTTATATCAGTGCTGTAAAAATTTGTATAATATCTATTAATTTTGACCTTGTAAGGCTTGGGCTTGCCAAAAATATGTTTTGATACTTGTTCTAAAAAGGACAATGTGTATAAAGTGCTTACAGTCCAGAGATGAAGATGGAAAAAATAAAAAGTTGCAAATTCTCTACAGCCGTAACTTTTTTTAGGGTGATAGATGACTTTTGAACTACCTAACTGTAGTAATGTATGAGTTATACATATTATTGTAGTTCCATTAAAATAGATTCGGTAGTTTTTGTGTGGAAGAGTCAACAACAAACATCCATACATCCTCACAAACTTTCACATTTATAATATTAAAAGGATTGAAGGCAATAATTTCTTTTTGATTACTATTAAAACTAAAAAAATCAGAAACTAGGCCATGGTGAATAATTATTTTTTTACCTAGACAGGAACAATAATTTTTAGGTTGACGGATTGAACCATTCAATAATCCTTTTTATGTCCAATTTTTATAAAATTAATAATTTTGTTTAAATTATAATATTAAAGGAAATTTATCATTTTATTAATTTTCCTCCTCTTCTTCACTGCTCTGTGAAGGTTTTAATTTTTTAAGTATTTTAAATGCACTCAAATTTTCAGTAATAACCTTATAACTATACCTCCAATTTACTGGTATCTTTATGTCAAACGTCAATTCAAAAAATGTTTGGAAAATCCAAAAGGACACGACGCACAATGTCCAATGATAATGAAAAAACTAAAAAAATGTAAATTGTAGTTCTATTCGTCAATGAGTTCCAGTATCAGGCACCGAAGTACACCTTGAAGTCAGTCCGTCAAGTCCAGAGGTAAAGTCTATTCTATATATCTATTATATTCTATAACTAACGAAACGAGGTTGAACTCGGCCAATCTAGTTCTGCTCGTAGAGGAGTTCCTGTAGCAGTCATCAAAGTACACTTTCAAGTCACTCTATCAAGTTCGGAGGTAAGGTCTCATCATAACTAACAAAACGAGCCCAAACTCGGCACATCTAGTACTCCTCGTCGAGGAGTTCCAGTAGCAGATACCGACATACCTTCAGGTCTATAAAGTCCAAGACGTATAAGTATATTTATATATATATATATATATGTATATATATCCTGCGGGCTTTTAGCGAAATGCAATATTATAATAGAAATCTGTGATTATAAAAATAATAATAATATCTAACCTTGGTCAACTATGTATCAAATTGGTTTTTGAAATATTTTGTATTTCTACGGCGATCGATATTTTTATGCACGAGCCGTAACAAACGACCACTCCCGACGATATTAGAGCCCGGAGTAAGCACAAACTATATAGAAACACACTAAGCGCATACATACACGCTAAATCCCAAAACAAGAATTTAATCTTAAAATCTTTAAAAAAAATCTTATGACCAATCACAGCGCGAGGAGCTTAGGCCTCCATCCTCTGCCGGCATGCTTCGATAAGCTATCTTTCTCGCACTTATGGCTACGCATAAGACTTTTTTGTCGTATTAGTTGGTAAACTTTATTCACGTCAGGGAATTGTTTACAACCGCTAAATTCATCTGGCAATTTGCAGGTGTTATTAAAAATTACTCAATAAATACGTGATTAAAATTTGAGATTGCCAAAAGTAAATTTTTTTGGGAATAAAAAAAATATTTTTGGAGAGGTCTGGTAATTTTTTTTTATTTTTTTTATAGTACAAGTGTGACAAACGTGGTAAGTGGTCGCTGCGGCCCATAGACATCTACATCTATCCTCTATTACAAATCAAAACGCAGATGCGTTGTCACCCGTGAGGGCTAAGATGGAATGCCTCATTTCCAGTAAAAAGGGCCTCCGGCCACCTGCACCCACCAAGCGAAACGCAGAGGTAAACCTCTACTTCACGCTGGTATTCTGTGAGGTCGTGGTACCACCCCGGTTCGAGCCGGCCCATCCGTGCGACAGCAAAAGCTGCCGCGTGGCTCTACCACTGTTAAAAATACTTTATAACCGACAAAAACGTCTGGGATTATTTTTTTTGAATTAAATAAAAACTAAATTAAAAGATAAAAAAGAAATCAAGTTGCCAATAAACATTTTTAAGGATTTTTTTTTTGCAAATATTAAAAGCTGCGCAGTATTAAAATAACAGCAAACGCTCTGCCAGACTCGTGGGACTGGATTCGCAAATTGACGATATTATATTTTTTCGCAATTTCAACTTGCCCAAAGGACCCTCCCAAAATTCGTCGCCAGCTCTCAGGCTAAAACTAAGTGTCTATATTCTATATTTAAATATATGTACATTATGTCCTTTTGTTATTGTCAAATTTACAGCTTCCAGATAATTTCTGTTTACGAATTTCATTTTCTACTGAGTTCAAAGAGGAAGAGGTACTCAATTCGATTGGTCGTTATTTTTTTATGTGTGTTACCTCATAACTTATTTCTTCGTAAAATTATTTCAATAATTCTTTTTCATTCGAAATCTGGTATTTCTCATGTAGTTTCATATAAATTTGATTTAGGTCTAGACCAATAGTTTTTGAGTTATTCTTAATAATTTATATTGAAGTTGTTTGTACAATTTTGTTATATTCAATTAAAAATTATTAAACTGACCAAAAGAAAATATCGTCCTTATAGTAGCTGTGTGCAACACCATCTCTGGAATTTCAGATGTTCGTGTGTGATGATGTCACTTGATTAGATACTCGTTTGCCCACGTCGCTATATGTAGTTACAAAAACACCCTCTATATTAAGTCATAAGATTGTTCTGGTATTTCCCATAGTTATATTGTAATTATTATTTATATTTATAATATTGTCAATAATTCTATTTCTTTTTAATAATTTGTATTTATCCAATGATGTAATTCAGTTTTTATTCCTTACAAAATAATCAATGCACGTTGTGATTACCCAAAAAAAGAAATACAATTATAATGTGTTGAATTTGTTAACAAAATGATCTTTGTATTACTGTTGTAATTTTTGTTGGTAATCCTAATAAATAAATAAATAAATAAATAGTCACCTCTTACAATACCCGCGGTTAGTAATAAGGTAATGAATTCTTTTACACTGCCACCACCACATATCGCTTTTATCTTTTATTTATCGTCTTTTTTGGTTTTTCAGAAATTCAAATATTTGTACTGGGCTTGCTTGCCTATTGGCATTGGAGTGATTTTGTGCAGTAGTTTTTTCTATATGGATGGAGCATCGCCACCTCTTGTTCTCAGGGCCGTATATTCTGGCTTAGTGAAGCCAGTGTATGGATTACTTCTTTCAATTGTCATTTTAGGAATGGTCTTCAAATTGGAAAGTAAGTATTTTTATATAACACTATCTGTTCCCCGCGACTTCGCCCGCGTGTAATTTAGGGTTTTAATTATATTGCTCAGAACCCTTATTCTTTTTCTCAAATATAAGTAGCCTAAGTTACTCCTTAGAACATCAGCTATCTGCCAGTGAAAGTCCCTTCGAAATCAGTCTAGCCGTTTCGGAGATTAGCCGGAACAAACAGACAGACAGACCGACAGACAAACACACAAAAATTTTAAAAATTGTGTTTTTGTCATATGTACCGTATATAAATTCATATGCATATAGTAAAAAGCTGTTATATTAACATTACAAACAGACACTTCAATTTTATTTATTTGTATAGATATAGATTAAATTTTTATAGAATGACAAGCTCGTGAAAACTGTCTATTCGGTTTTAGCTAAGTTCTGCAAGACCTGTTGCAGAAGTACCGGAAGAAAAACTGTCCGATTACAATCTTAATATTATGCTTGTTAGACGGAAAATGAAGCTACAGTCTTCAACAGATATTATGGCAGTATACAGCTACTTAACAGACGGATCTCAAATTGCAAACGGCGGGTCTTGCGCAACTTCGATACAGCTGTATAATGTATTATTCTGTATGCAGCCGTATTGAAGAAGCGATCGAGCGGAACCAAGGCTCCAGTCTTTGCCAAAGATCTCTCTGCCAAAAAAGCCAACTCTTGAAGCTGAAGATCGAAATTTTTTTGCATTGACTTTATACAAGACTGCTTCTCTCACGGTGTGGCATGTTCTCGGGTGAGGTCCACCGATATCCTGGCATCTTAGCCCTAAAAGGGAAGTATTGTGGCGGCACTTCTGTCATTTCGTCACAATAATGTAAATAGACCGAGTACAAAGGAAGTTTAAATCATGCTATCAAAGTTTTCGAATGACTCTTGATTTATACAACAAGCTCCGTTTGGAAGTAACACAACACATTTATTAATTAAAAATCTTTATTGGATTCCAATATATAAAGGAACATTGGCCGCTCTTTGGGCTAAGTACATTGCAAGGCGAGAGATATCTCCTTTTACTTCCACGGATAAAAAATAATTAACATATTACAAAAATCAGAAAGGCAAAGTCGTGGGCAGAAAGCTGTAGTACACATAAAATTGTTTAAATATTAATATTTCAGATATTTACCGAGGTATATTAGAGTGGCGAGGTTGGACATCTCCCGCTAGAGTTTCATTTTCTGCGTACTTAATTCATATGCTGATATTAAAACCAATAACAGGGACAAGAACCACGTTAATTCACACCACATCACTTAATATCGTAAGTATTAAGATCAATAATAACTTTGATTGCAGTTTTTTTACATAACTAGATCAGAAAAAGTGTCAAAGCTTTTTCTTCAGCTTCCTTTTTTGCTTCTTCTTTTGTATTATCAGCCCGTTAAAGTTCACTAACCTCTTTGGTTGTATAAAAGATACTAAGCAAGTGAATTTATAATCGCAGTACAAGACGTGTCATTTTGTTAGTTTTTTTGTTCTTTATTCAAAGGGGTTTGATTGCTTATGCAAAAGTTCTTCTATCGTAGAGTTCAAGTAAGTAATGCCTGAACTTGTAGTATCGGTTATTTTAACCCTTAAACACGCTACATAAGTTTTTTAAATATAAAAGCTTCAAACAACGAGTACGAGTTAATTAGTGTGAAGCTTTCAGCCTATCTGAACATCTTCTTCTGCAAATGCATGAAAAAAAAGGGAGGTAATTTTTTGAACTGTTACTTTGCTAATTTATAATTTCATAATAAGATTATAATTATTTTTCTTTGTCTCTTCATATGGTCTGACACAATTGGTTACTTCGCCTTTGCAGATCCCAGATGTGGAAGATCATGTACCTTCCCTGTTGGAACGTCTGCAGACCTATCATCCGGACGGATATCAGGTCTTCGTCGATACCTCTTGGCTTTCGGACCATTGTCTGATCCGGAGTACGGTGCCACTCACGCTCCCATCGCAGTTGCGATCTGCAGCTTGCCGCCGTGTTTGGCACTATAGGTCGGCCGATTGGGATGGGATGCGGTCTTTTTTGCATCCTACCCTTGGGGGCGGATTCGCTTCTCGCTGGACGATCCTAGCGTTATTGCTGATTCTGCCGCTGATGTGGTTCTTCAGGGTATGGAACTTTTTATTCTATCCTCTGTAGCGCCCACCGGTGGCAGATCTCAGCCTTGGTTTGGTAACTACAGTAAAATAGCATCACGGTATAAGCAGGAGTGCTTCCGCGCCTAGGCTGACGCGTCAACCTTCCGGGATTTAAGCACCAGCGCTCTTAAAAAGAAGTATAATTCCGCCTCCAGGTCCTTCAAAAGTGTCATTGCCAAGGCAAAGTCAGAGCACATCGGCAGAATTGGCGAGAAACTAGTTTGCCTCCCTTAAGGAACACGTACATTCTTGTTTCTCGCCAAGGCTGTCCAAGGGAACTTCTGTCAGCCATCTCTGCCATCTCTGCGCAGGAGGGACGACTCACTGGCCCATGACGCAAAGGAGAAAGCCGATCTGTTAGGTTCTCTTTTTGCTTCCAACTCGACTCTAGATGACGGGAGGAACACACCGCCGACCATCTCGCGGTGTGAGTGCACCATGCAGGAAGTGCTGTTTACACAGCGCTCGGTGTGTAAAGCACTCCTATCCATTGGACGTCAACAAGTCGAGTGGGTCTGATGGAGTCCCATCTATTGTGCTGAAGACGTGTGATCTGAGTTGGCACCTGTTTTAACGTGTCCGGTACTCCTACTCCCTAGGCGTAGTCCCGAACTCATGAAAGACAGTTTTAGTGCCCCCGATCCCTAAAAAGGCAACCGCTCAGATCCGTCCAACTACAGGCCTATCGCTATCACCTTCTTGTTCTGCAAAGTAATGGAAACCATTATTAACTGCCAGCTCATGCGGTACCTTGAGGATCACTAGCTGATTAGTGACCGTCAGTACGTTTTCCGTCGAGTTCGCTTAGCTGGTGATCTTCTAGGCTACCTAACTCATAAATAGGCGGAGGCAGTGGAATCCAAGGGGAAGGCGTTGGCCGTTAGTTTGGACATAGCGAAGGCCTTCGGTCGGGTTTGGCACAAAACACTTCTTTTGATGTTGCCTTTCTATGGGCTTCCCGAGAAATTGTGCAATTTGATCACCAGTTTTGTTGCAGATCGGTGCATCAAAGTCGTAGTAGACGGTGCATCTTCCGATTACAAGCCCATTAACGCTGGTGTTCCACAAAGCTGCGTGCTATCACCAACGCTGTCTCTTCTGCATATTGTAACGACCCCCCCCCCCCTCTCATCTCTATAACTATATACCTATACTTGTATTTCTTACGAATCTTTATCTATAAGATATATAAATATATCTAATTTACGTGACCACGATATTAACCATATATTGACCTTTCTAAAGGTTTAAATATAGGCCGTAATTTATGGCGTGATCGTCTTATTTTGAACCCTTATTTACGTTGTGTTTGAATAGTAACTTAGTTTTTTTAGGTGTATCTTGGAAGAATGAATATTCACGAGAGCAATCGAAAGCTGTTGGTAGCATCTTATAAGCTAAAGAACTCCGTTCACGAAGACAGAGCTCAAAAAAGTTAAGAACAATAAATTGACCCTATTCCACTTGTGTCTGGTTCACAACAATCAATTCCTTTTTAATTAATCCCTTCCCACTTGGAAAAGGCTCAAAATATTTATATCAAATACCAGATACAAGGCCTTCGCTCTCCCACATTTAAAAAAAATGTGGAGGACGCACACGGCTCCACACACGCCGTGCACGGTGAGCGCCAACCATTTTAATGCACTCCCCCCGAAGGGTACGCTAAGTTAGTAAAACGCTAAATAGTAGAAATGGACAGTAGTCCACAGCAAAATAACTGGCGAACCAGTAAAAGAGGAATTGGCCTCTTGATAGTGCGTAAGCACAAACATCGACCGAAGTCGCGCATGTCAATGCGTGTAAATGCCATACAGAATACGATCAAATCCAGCCACAGTGAATGTTAGTCCCACGGGTTAGGCAAGAATAGGCACACTGGCCAAATCCCTCCGTGAGCGCCAATACCTGCCAGACCGCCGTTCCTGCAGACGTCATGTAAGTGTAAGGCATCACCACCAATTGCATGGTCAGCACGGCCAATTGGCCGCAGAGCGTGTCATGAGTCTACCGCTCACCTTAAGGGAATGGGATCCCACGTTGCGCGGCTTTCGGCTGCAGCCTTGAGAGCCTCCTCAGATTCTCCCTCCAACTACCACCCGCATGAGGTCTACACATATGCTCCACCAACCAACACAATGGCAGATATAGCCAATAGGCAGTTATAAGATAATAGTAATAATTCGCCATCAGAAAGGGTTTGTGTCACTGACGTTGAGTATATGCATTTTTCGATCATGTTTGTCTCACCCACCAACAAGTTGCCTTCAATTTTTAAAAGGTATGAACTTTATAGAGATATATTTTTATGTTGTTATATAAAACATCATGGAGGTCAGACAGTCTGCAGCCCCGCAATGAAGGGACCCGACTTGGGCAAAGCTACTTAGGTTGTGAGTCAAACCAAGACGCAGGGAGCGCCATTGAGAAAAGCGACCCGCTAAACAACTATTGCAGAGACGCAATGCTGCAGAACGCAACAAGCATCAATACGACTATCGTCGGGCTTACACCATCCCAAGGTCCCCCATACAGCCACAGCAGACATCACCACCCGCACATATCTCAATCGACCAGAACCACAAGATGCGTCGAATCAGGTGCAACACACCCGCAGATCCATCACAACACGCAATACTACAAGTAGCAGTAAGCATCAATGCAACTATCATACGGATGGCGCCCCCTCACAACACACCCACATGATCCCTATCGACTTGGTAACAAAATTGATAATGTTGTTAACTAAAAATACCACCAACGTATCATAGTAGCACGGTACTAAGACGTCAGTAGCCAAAACTCCACGTATCATAGCGCTATTGCACTAAAACCTGGAGTTGAGTATGCTTGCTGCACTTAAAAGTACTATCAAACACACTCACCCTAATCCGAAAGATAGCCGACGTATCATAACGCTATGCGCTAAGACGCCGCCCACAAACAGTAGGGGTGTGCGATGACCACGGGCAAGTCGTATTGCTACGACAAAACCGCTTACCACCGGGACTAAGATGATATGTCTAAGACACATCGGTTAGCGAGTCCAAGTTTACCTCGGTCTCAGACGCTATGAAGCAACCTACATGCCACTATAATAATCCTTTTCAAGTCCCATTTCTTTCAGTATAATTCTTTTACATATTTGAGACTTTCCACATATTTGCTTTATTTCATAGACCATACCATTGTATGTCTTATTCATATGGGACTTCAAGTCATAACTCTGCTATCATAATGCTTATGCATCATAGAGGCATCCTATATTAATGCTTTGGTTCGTTAGACCTTAGTATGATAAGTCCCTAATGTAGGACTAGTCATTGTGCAACCTTATTACTAGCAGTCGGTCAGCCGACCACCACATATATATGTACAACCTTGGGTATGCGTCTCCGGCAACACCCCATATAAGGCAACATTACAAGAACACCTTCATCAAAGAAATTTTCCGATTATTACAACAACACTTTCATCAACTTAGAAAATTTTGATCCATTTTTTCTATTATTTTACAAATGTTATTTATCTTTATTATTGCATTATAATCGACTTGCATTTATATGATTTAATACGTTTTGAATATTTTAAACTGAATTTTAATAAATTTAGAGATTTTTAGAGACAATTGATGCGTTCATCATCATCATCATTACAGCCCTTCACAAGTCCACTGCTGAACATAGGCCTCCCCCAAAGAATGCGACAAAGCACGGTCCTGAGCCACCTGCATCCATCGACTTCCTGCATGTCTTACCAGGTCGTCACTCCATCTCGTGGGGGGACGCCCTACACTTCGCCTACCGGTACGAGGCTGCCACTCGAGAACCTTTCTTCCCCATCGGTTGTCGGTTCTTCGAGCTATATGGCCGGCCCACTGCCACTTCAGCTTACTAATCCGTTGGGCTATGTCGGTTACTCTGGTTCTACTCATTCCTAAGTTTATCACGCAGAGAAACTCCGAGCATAGCCCTCTCCATAGCTCGCTGAGCGACCTTGAGCTTCCTCATACGGCCAGCAGTGAAGGACCACGTCTCAGTTCCGTAAGTCATCACTGGCAACACGCACTGGTTGTACAATCTCGTTTTAAGGTTTTGAGGTATTTTTGACGAGAAGATGTGTCGTAGCTTCCCGAACGCTGCCCAGCCGAGTTGAATCCGTCAATTGACCTCTCGGTCAATTGACGGTCAAGTTGGACTTACCTAGTCGGACTATTTGTCCAAGGTAAACATACTCGTCAACAACTTCGAGCTTAGTGCTCCCAACAACTACCGGCATAGGTGTGACATGGACATTAAACATAATCTTTGTTTTGTCCATGTTCATCTTAAGACCTATCCGTTGGGAGACACTATTGAGGTCATTGAGCATAGTGCTTAGGTGATTGATGCGTTAACTATACTGTAATATTCAATATTCCAAATGAACATATTTGAACTTTATACTTATTATTCGCATTTTAATTGTTTAAATTATAATTTCTATGACATTTTTAAATATCTTTATAATGAGTTTTATTACTATTTATTATTAATAATTATGAAGCGTCACAATTTCAATGATATTATGTTGCAAACCAGTAACATTCATTGCTATGCATACGACAGCACTGCTGATGCTTTATACACCGGCCGTGCCAATATTTCTCGGGAAAACATCGCCGAGTACCGGAATAAACGAGTGTCTGAAGTCGAGACTTTGTTTAACAAAGTCTCGACACAGGGATTGAATACTGCTAAAATCCTGATTCCAATCTACTACTGAGAATTTCTTGATAGAAAATCCAACTGATTTTGGGCTCGATTACACCTATGACTTAAATGCCAAATAGCTTTTCTCGGTTAATTTAAATTTTATTTTTCAATTGTTTGCAGAATGAGATACCTAAGTTCATTCATGTTGTTAGTGTAATTAGGTACTTAATTTTCATTTTATTTTTTTTAATATTAAGGGCAATATGGTGACTCACACGATAGCACCAGAATTTGGGATGGAGCTTGGATATTATTTTTTATAAAAGATGGGGCAAACGGGCATGCTGCTCACCTGATGGTAAGGAAACACCCCCACCCATGAACAACAGTATCACTAGGGGAATTGCAAGTGCGTTGTCGGCCTTTTATAAAGGAGTAAGCTCTTTTCTTGAAGGTCATTAATCGAATCGATCCGGAAAAGTCGCCGGTGGTAAACAATTTCAGAAAGAATTTGTACGAGGAAGAAAACTCCTAGTAAAACGCATAGTGGTGGACTCTCAAGCATCCAGATAGTATGGTATGATAGTACATGGTATCGTGAAGTTTCACGCGATTTTGTGTTCGTGAAATTTGGCGGCTTGAATTAATCCGAACAATACCTTAGAGCACTCCCCGTGGTAGATGCGATAAAAAATGCAATGGGATGCAAACATTTGGGGCAGTGTCTTGTCTGTTGTATCTGTGGTACCAAGTATCAACTAGATAAGTTAGGGAGCAAATTGTGGATTACGTTTTTGCGGTAATTTTTTGTGTATTTACAATATGAAACATATATATATATATATATATATTTTGCTCAATTATTTTCATGGTTGGTTGGTGGGTCCGTCCATTAGTTCCTTTGTGGACCCATCTATTTGTCAATTTGTTAGTTTGTCTGATTAACTGACTACCTGGATGTTTTATCCAGATTAGTGTCTTTCTAGATCTTGGCGTCATTAAAAAGTTCAAATATATCATAATCAATATTATAACAAAAGTACCACGCGAACGAAGTTGCGGGCACAGCTAATAGTATCATAATATATTTTATTACACAAAATGCTTATTAATTATAGTATCTATTCTTTTTTCGATTGCTTCGTCAAATTTTCATCACTTTATGGTTTGAATGGTAGAGAATGCCTTTAGGCATTGAGTCCACCCTTTGTGACCTTTTTTTTCTAAAGAGCATGCAATGAAGATTTCAAACTAAAATAAAATAAATAAATAAACATTTAATATCATTTCAGATTTTAGTAGAAGTTGGCACTGGAATACTTTGCTATTTAATCGCCTTTCCTTTCTGGCTAATGATTGAAGCGCCACTAGCACAACTTGTCAAGGTCTTAATTCCATCGAAGGACAGCGAGAACGTGTCGAAGTCAAATACAAAGTTAAACAAAATAAATGAAGCATAAAACAGAATTATCATAAAGCGAGCCGCATAAAGCGCTAATTTGGATTTAATTATCACAAATAAATATTTTTTTTGAAACCTAGCAAATAGCATTGTGTTTAATTTATTCAGTGTGATTTTTTTTGTGCATTCAAGTAATAAATGAATAGAATATAATATTTTTATTGAATAGTTTTAAAATAATTCATATTGGAAGTCCTATTTTAATTTTAAGGTTTGGAATAAAACCTGCGTCCTAGGAAGAACTAGCAAAAAATCCAATGTGACATTTTATCCACATTTACATTACAAAATAGGTTGTACAATTGTTTACTTCATTTCCAGGGGTTATTAGCAAACGTGTATTCATTTTATAAAGTTTTTGTCAAAAAATATAATCCTTGTAATAATTATATGTTATATATTTTATATTTTCTAAAAATGTGTGGTAATAGTGTAAACGAATCACTGACTCTGTAAAGTTGAGTAAGGGGTACCACTATCTTATGTTTGTTCTTGGTGTTTACACAGTGTACATATCTTTTTTTTTATTAAAACTACTTTTGTTTTTGTGAACTTAAATTAAAATTTCGTAAATATTCTGAGAGGCCGTAACGTTATATCTACACAGAAAATGTACATTTTATAATTTACCTATACAAATCTATTTAAAAAAGGGGCTTTTTGTGTTGTTATTTAAATAATATAAAATGCATGTATACATATAAACTCCACCTTTTTTTTATTTGGTTCTCTGCGTTTCTGTCATTGTGCTAGACATAACTTACAATTTTAAGTTTAATACAATTCTGAGATAATTCTCATCTACATAGAAAACTTTATTGAGCTGTTTTACTTCTGTATCTATACATATCAATACGTGAACTGAAAACATAGTACCCTTTTTAAATATATTGCATGCACAGAAGAGTGTAAGATATGGTATAGTTAAATCTTATATAGATAAAGAGTGTAGAAATATAAAATTTAATCATAATATTTGTTACAAGTACATTAAATAAAACAAATGTCTCGTTTAGGCTTTTGCTTTCTTATCTTTAATATTCCATGCAAAATCATTTTAAATTAAAATATTTATAATAAAATGTCATTTCACTGCTATTGTTTAAATTATTGAAATTGTTAAAGTTATAATATTAAGTCATAAATTGAGAAGTGACATATTTTTTGGGAGGGAATTAACCTCTCAGACCTTGACATTTTATTGGACATACTTAGTCAGAACTATGGTCAAGCAAAAGAGTATAGTAGGTCAGACCAAAGACAATTTTTTTAAAAGATGGTAAATATAACTTAGAGTCATTACTATGTTCTTATCCAAAAATAAAAAAATATCAACAATTAAAATATCGAATTATTTGTATGAAGATCAAGTGAGCGCTAGAGAAACGACGATTGCAAGACGATTTCGACGGGTGCAAAGTAAAAAAAGTTAACTGCAATTTTGAGATTTTTGGTTTTTTGTAAAAACTAACTTAAAATATCATGTTCTACAACATAGCAAAAACAAAAATATAAATATCCCCTTATTTTTGGTACTTTTGTCACGTAAAAGAAGACAACTACGCTTGTTTTGTGAAATTGCACGATGTAGATGCGGACAACTACCGCTGACCGTTTATACGTGGGACGCGCGGGGGGCCAGCGGTCAGTCATATTGCGTCATCAGTCAGATGACATGTGCTTCGCCGGCAGGCACGAATATTTGTTTGTTTTGGTTTGTTAAGTGTTATAGTGTGTGCAAAAGTGTTATCATATTAGTAAACAGTTTGAGTTCAACACAAAAGACATGGAAAGACGTAAATTATTGGTGAATTTGGGCAAAACGGGACGACAATGCGATATTATGAACCGAGAAGATCTATTACAACTTATCGATAACAACCGTGAAACTAGTTCTGGTACGTATTTTTTATAATACAAGTTTAATGTTATTGTTATTTTAAAGTTAAATCATAATTAGTTTTTGTAATTATGAAAATAGGTTATCATTGATATTTTTTTACGAAACGACGCATAAACGGCTATCTGCCATATAGCTTTTTCTACGTTGCGATTGTGATGTAGATGTCTCAATTTACTTTTGTAAATTAGTATTGTTTGTTATGTTTATGAGTACCTACCTATGTTAATTCTTATTGTTAGCTATATATATTAATTGACTTATAATTAAATTATATTTTCTTACTGTTATTGCATGCCGAGCACAAAGCGCGTGGGTATGTTCTATTTTTTACTATTGTTTCATATTCAGAAAGTCCGAAACGACCTTTTAAAGAAGATGAAAGCTTACAGAACATAAGCGATGGATTTTTCGACAAAAATGCTGTGTTGGCCGATGAAGTTATTGAACATCTTATAGAAGACCTTGATGTGTCAGCGATGAAGACAAATGAGTATCAGTTAGCTTCGCAAGATAAGTCCCCATGTTCTGTGTACTCTAGGTCGGTCACACCAGTTCACTCTCAATCTGAAATACAAATTAATTCAGAAAATGTTTATGTTGATAATAGAGATTCTCCGAGCAAATTATCGGATACACCAACGCCCTCAGAATACAACTCATTTACTTCAAGTCCGCCGCGTCCATTATCAGAATTAGATCAAAATATCTGTTTAATAAACTCAGGCAGGCCATCGAGTATGTCACTAATTTCAAACTGTCAATTTTCTATAAGCAACACTAGTGATGCTTCTTCGGCGGTAGAGGCATCAAGTGAATGTTCTACACCTTCGTCGTTAAACGGTAGAAAAAGACGTCAGTTCAGTATTGATAGATCAAAGAAAAGGCGATTGAGAAATAAAGACAAGTGGATTGATACAAGACGTAAATTACAATTAAATTCAGGTAAACAACATCAGTCCAGAAATGGAAAATTGCAACCTGCGAAACATCTTAAGCCGGCATGTATTATTTGCAAGTTTAACTGTAGCGCAAAAATATCTCACGAAGATAGGAAAGTTATCTTTGATCGTTTTTGGGATCTCTGTGATCACGAAAAGCAATGGGTTTTTATAGGTAAATATACAAAACGTTGTATGAAACGAAGAATTACTACAGATAATGATTCTAAACGCCAACACAGTGTAAATTATACACTTCCAATAAATTTAAAAGAAACCAGCCCTAGAACTGTAAAAGTATGCAAAACAATGTTTAAGAATACGCTGTCGGTAAGTAATCAGTTTATACAGAGTGCTCTTGATAAATATGATAAAAGTACTGGTAACTGTGAAAAAGACTTCAGAGGTCGTCATAACAATAAAAACAAGGTTTGTACAGCCGCCATAATAAAAGGTGTGTGTGATCATGTAAACTCGTTTCAACCAGTGGAGTCACATTACACAAGAAAAGACACAAACAAAGTTTACTTGGCTGATTTAAATTTCTCCACGATGTTTAAGTTGTACCAGACTTGGGCAGAGAAAAATAGTATTGTGGAGAGGGTACACACAGCGCGCCAGTACCGAGACATAGTTAACAAGGAAATGAACATAGCCTTTTATATTCCTAAAAAAGACCAGTGCGACGTGTGTATAGCATTTAAAAATTGCCTTCCTTCACAAACCAGAGCACAAGATCAGTACAATAAACATATACAAGATAAAAATATAGCGAGATCTTTGAAGAAACAAGACAAAAATGAAGCTACTTCTAATCCTGAAACTGTAACTTCGGCTACCTTTGATTTTCAAAAAATTTTGTCGACACCACACGGAGAATCCAGTTCATTTTATTATAAGCGGAAACTTTCAGTCTTTAATTTTACTGTTTTTGATATGGGACTTAAAAAAGGAATATGTTATATGTGGCCTGAAACTATAGCTAAGCGGGGTTCGAACGAAGTGGCTAGTTGCCTTTATAATTTTATACAACAGTCAACTAATAGAGGCATCAAAGATATCCGCCTGTGGTCCGATAACTGTGGCGGTCAGAACAGGAACCGTATTGTGTTTCTGATGTATGTATACTGCTCTCAAAAGTATAGCATTGATATTCATCACAGATTTTTGGAGAAGGGTCACACCCAGCAAGAAGGCGATAGTGTCCACGCATTAATTGAGAAATCGTCGAAGAGAAAATTCATTTTTTGTCCTGAAGAATGGTATACACTCGTTCGGTGGTGTAAAACGTCCGGCGATGCTTATGAGGTTATAGAAATAACACAAGACCAAATTTTGGATTTCAAAATATGTTTATATGATTTTAAATTGACAAAAAATACCGACAATGAGAATGTTAAGTGGAATCAAGTTCGAGAAATAGTCGTTAAAGCAGAGAATCCTTACACAATATTTTATAAATATGATCTAAATGACGAAGAACTCAAGCGAATTGAATTGGTGCGAAAAGTAACTACTCGTTCCCACCGTGGCTTTAATGATCCCAAAAAATGTTATAATGAACCCATCATGATTACAAGTGCCAAGTACAAAGACTTAATAAGCCTCTGCCAGCAAAATCTGATACCTCCTAGATATCATAACTTTTATAAAAATTTGAATTTCCTGTGCTGACGGTAATGAGACTGAATAATTTTTAAATTGGTTTTAAAATAATAAAAAAGAATCTTTCATATTTTTTAAGTGTTGATACAGAGTTTAATTATTGTTTATAATTTAATTTTCTACTTACTTTTAACATAAGTGATATACCTAACTATTTTTATAAAAAAAAAGTACGAATAGAACGTACTTTAAAGGATTTATTTTTATTATTGTGTTAACTAGGTCATGGAAACGAACCTAACTTGATTATTATGACTGATGTTATTCTTTTATAAATTATGAAAACTTTAGAATTTTCTAGATTTAATTTTAATTGTTTTTTTTTTCTAACGAGGGCTATAATTATAATTTTACTGTTGAATTCTCAACCAAAGATCCGATAAGATAAGATGTAAAACGGTCATTAACTACTTTTAATAATAGGAAGTGTTACAGTTTTCGTATTTACTGAAATATTCTAATCTACGTGAATATTCAAAGACTAAGTAAAGTATTTTACTAAATCTTTGAATTCCCACGTAGAAACGGCCAAGTGGTAGTTAACACAGTTGTCATATTTTTAAGCGCAATGTAGATGCAGACAACTACAATATCTCGTAAATTAAACATAATTAGAAGAAATGAAATATACATGTGGATACATTATTAAATAATGAAGCAATGATGAAAATATCAATAAATTTGGTTTAAAATTGACAAAATGGGAGCATTTTTTCCTATTATGCGCTCTCCTGAAAAGTAGCTGTTTTGTAGATGACCCTTTTTACTTTGCACCCGTCGATTTGTCGATAAATGAAATGTTTCGAGAAATTATCAATTACTGTGTAGTGGCTGTGTATGAATATTCATATCGTTCCGTGAGTTTCGTAAGAGGCGACTGATCCACTGTTCAGTTCCATGGTACATAACAAGGTACGTGTACCGTGGAACAGAACGTGGCAACTATAACAAGTATACCCTCTATGAGGAATATAGTGGAGGCCTATGTTTAGTGGGGTTTTCATAGGGTGCAACGGTGTTTGTTGTAATAATGACAAGAAAAAATGTGGGAGGAAGAAAAGGCGAATATTTTTTTTAAATATAATCTCGGTGGAACGCGGATACGCCGTGCGATGTTTAGGGCAGCGTTGTAAATGTGGGTAGTACTTGTGACAGTAAATTTCTATGCTCCCCTTTATTTAAATGGCCCATGACAAACAGTGGAAGGACACTGTAAGGAGAGGGAGGGATTAAATTTATTATTTGAAAAAATATTTTGTGTGTAAAAAAAGTCATCAAACATCATCAAACCATTTATTAAACAAAAAGAGCGTAAACAAGTTCAATGGTTAAAACAGTAATAAATAACAAAACCAAACAATTCTACTGAAAAGAAAAAAAAATATTATGTCACTTCTACAACTAAGACAAATCTAATAGTGAGCGACCGAAGATTCGGTTTCGGTTTTGGCAAGTTTCGGCAAAAAAATCTAGTTCCGGTAATAGTTCCGGTTTCGGCAAAAAATCTGTCGAACCTTCGGCGGCGCCAAAATTCAGTGTTCGTGGATTATCGTGCGTCGTACGGATCAGTTTGTGACACGTATATTATTCATAATTATACAGAAACAGAAACTTTTTTATTCAATATAGATTATAAATTATACTTATTGAAAGTCACTCTTCTTACCACTGGTTCAAAAAAAGCCTCTGTCCTTGGAAGAACCAGCAAGAAACCCAGCGGGGCTTTTTTTTAAATAACAGCTTACAATCAGAAGCGTAGCGTGGACTAATATAACGTGAGCGAAGTTGTATCAGTGAGGTCCCTTTTCTTTCGTTCCAAGGATCTACCCAATAGATATATTCTACCAAGCATGCTTTGACACGACATACCTACTCATATCTATTACTTCCTGAAAGTCTCATATTCCGTCAATGTAACAGTCGCCGTCTTTGAAGGTAGTTACAACGGCCCCGCAGTCGCACTTAAGAGGGCCTTCTTGCGAAGCCCCAAACAAACACACTTAAATTTGTGACTTTCTTTTTCGAGCGTAAAAGTGATCAAATTAATTAGTCATCTGTGGTAAAGTCTGGGGGCATCAAATTTTAGAGGGCCTCGCGAAGCCCCTTTAAGTGTGAGGCCGTGGGCGAGGGCCCACTTTGCCCAGCTAGCTACGCCATTGCTTAGAATAATGTATCCCCTTAATTTTTTTTTAATTTGTAGTTGCCTCTTACACTATGTGTTTTGCGTGTGCATGTGTGTGTGCGCGTACGCGTGTGCGTGTGCGTGTGCGTGTGCGTGTGCGTGTGCGTGCGCGTGTGCGTGTGCGTGCGCGTGGGCGTGCGCGTTCGCGAGCACGTGCGCGTGCTTGTTTCGTGTGCGTGGGCGTGCTCGTGTGCGTATGCGTGTGTGTGTGTGTGTGTGTATATATGTGTGCGCGCGCGCGCGCGCGCGCGTGTGTGTGTGTGTGTGTGTGTGTGTGTGTGTGTGTGTGTGTGTGTGTGTGTGTATTTATTACGGTTTTTAACTCTGTTAGAGTCCCTGATCGAGCAAGTGACTTAAAATATCACAAAGGCAGTTCTGCTTATAGTTAAAATAAAAATATAACCTTGCCTGTAAGTAAATAGTATGTTATAGTTTACGGTATTTGTAATAGGTTGTTCGAAATGTAATTTAGTTTTTTCCCCGTTATTAATCTTACAACAGTATATTGCAAAGCCAAAGAACCTATTTAAAATTAACATTATGTACTGATGTAACTACTACGAGTACGTTGTTTAACCCGTTCCTCAGAAAGAAGGCGCAGACGCTTTAACATGCCCCGGGGGATTTCAACTAGAATTAAATGACCCCGCCAATGGACAAATCTGGTTAAATGGCCTCTTGATAATTCCAGTAGTAGTTCTGATGTCTGCAACTCGAACAATGCCTTCAGCTCCTGGGTGAATTGCAACGACTCTTCCCAGTTTCCATTTCAGCGCAGGAACGTTGTCCTTCTTGAATACCACCAAGTTGTTTATCTTCAAGCTATCTTTCCAGGAACGCTATTTTACTCTTTGTTGGAGCTTTCAGACGTACTCCTTGCTCCATCGTTCTCAAAAATGCTGACGTAGTTGCTCAATACCTTGGAATCTGATGAAGATATGAGTGGAGTGATGCTGGTAGTCCGGTTGCGGCAAAGAAATCAGCGCACGCCCAATTAAAAGATTTTTCGATGGTTTTCTTGCGGTAGAGGCATATTGTTGATTGTTAGTGTGTTACATGGGGAAATTATTTTGGTTTTTTGCTTGAGATATAACATATATTTTGGTTATATTTATTGTAAGGAGATTTAATTTAAACCATGCTAATAAAGAATTTAATTTCGTTCTGACTTTGACTTAGATGTTTGACATTTAACTTGGTCGTTAATTGTTGACATATTTCTATATGTTTGTTTTTGTTTATTTCTTGTTTTATTAATTTCTCGTTTATTTAACGTTTCGATGGAAACATTATAGGCGCTGCGCAAACGCGGTACAATTTTGTTACCGACACGACACACATCACAGGAAACCGTAGTTGCTGTGTCCAGGAGCGGCTATCGAACACAGTCGCCAGTTGCTACATCTGGTCACTGCTGGTAACAATTCGTTGCTTGTTTTCTGTTAGTTTAACCTTGTATGTCGATGGAAGAACATTACCTTTGCTTGTTGTGCTGATTACACGTAGACGTCACCGTCAATATTTACAGGCAAATTCACCACGTCAATGTCAGCGCCGTATAATTGTAAGGAAATTTGCTTTGTGTTGCTTGTGTCTTTAACTGACGACTTAAAGTTTCCAGTTACCTACACCGAACACTTTTAGATTGGCAGTCGGTATATGTCAAGTGGAAGCAACTGGACACAAAAAAGTGTCTGCTTCTGCACAAGGAATGGCTGATTTCATATTAATTACATGAAAATAAAATATTCATTGGCAACTTGTATCCAACAAAAGACACAAAACTGTCTAGGTTTGAGCAGCGCCATAATCATATGTGGTTAAAACTGCCTATAATTATCTGGATGGTGTGTCTATAGATTTGTTTATGTCACGTAGATCGGAGCGTTTTTGATGTATTACCGTACATAACAACTTATTACTTGCCTGATTTAGTGATCTTCTAATCGGCGAATTTTCTTATATTATCTGGGGGCACGGCAGTGCCCCCGCCAAGTCGAGCAAAAAAGCGGCACGGCCGTACCATCCTTTTCTTGAAGCAGTTTAGGCCATTTTCGACACCCTATAACATCGTGGTGGATAAAACTAGAAACCTGAATTTTCAGCAACCAAGCATGCATTGTATAAACACGGTATATTTCAAATTTCAATCAATTTGAACCAGCAGTTTAAGAATTATAACTAGTCGAAGTCTCTTAATTTTGTCACTCACTGACTGACCGATCATCAAAACTCTAAGGCACTTCTAGCAGACGTAGAAGCTTCAAATTTGGAATGCAATTAGTGTTTATTATATAAATCAAGGAAAAATTAAAATATTTGGTAATTTCGGTCGAGTTTTCTAGATACACCAACTGCATAAATAACTTTGTAATCCTATATATTTATATAGGATTACAAAGTTACGTTTGCAGTGAATGAATCAGTGTACCTGTATGTACCTGTATATATATAATATAATGGAATAATAGGTGTAGATGGGTACCTAGATATAATTATGTTTAAAGGTAACTTGTAAAATGGTTAACGGAATGAAAAAGCAAGAATGGGACATGTCTTATTATGAAGTTGTAACAAAATCCCGCAAGGTATTAAATAGACTAAATTGGCCAAAATTGCCATGAAAGAAAGAATAGGTGGCTTGCCCGAGCCTCGGTTTCCACGCTTCCCGTCCGTCACAGAAAGGCGGCCACTTTTTTTTGGTTTTACTGCGATATCGCAGGTATACACACAAACCACGTTTTATTTAACTTACGCAAATTGTATCAGTCAGTATCGGTATGGGTATAAAAATTTAAATAATCTTTATATAAATCTAATTCTATAGAAAAATAATGGGTCAAATAATTTATTAATTTCAAAAAAGTTTGAGCGCGGCAGTGTGCCGTTCACTATAGTATGTGCCATATCGATTGAGAAAAACGGACAATGACCTCAGATATGAGCCGAGTGTCAAAAGGCGTAACTTACAAAATCTCAATTTAGATGTGATAACAATATTTAAATATTGATATTATTCCCACTTCTAGGTCAGCACATATGTTTTGTTTTTTTGTTTCTTAAATAATATTGTCTGTGGTTCCTATAAACATAGTAAAATCTTACGGTACATCGCGAAAAATGTGTTATATTTTATATTTCAATTTATGGTAAGTAACGCAGCAATTCATTTAATAACAGTTTCATATTAAAAAAATATTTGAAGCAATATAATCACCATATTGAGCTTTTGCAAATTCATCCCTTTAAAATAAACAAAACGCGCGTTACGTCAGTTCGTTCTAAAAGAAACGTGACAATGGCAGCCAGAGATGCGTCACCTTTTTTGGGCCGGTCCGCCATTTTGTTTTCATTCGTGTTCGGATAGCGCTTGCGTGTGTACGTCTCGGGTAATTCATAGCATTCATTGCATTGTTTTAGTTGAGTTTTTACTGTTAAATTTGTTATATCGTTAAGTTTTTGTTTTTTGAATCTGTTATATTAGTTTTACTGTGACGGTCGTTACTAAATCGACATGAGTTCAGGAGAATTTGGTGAAGGACCCGGTCCTTCAACATCAAGTGGAAAGAGACGTCGCCGACCCATAATAAACGTAGCAGGTACGTACAAATAGGTACAAATGCGACGACGTAGCCTTTCTATTTCTTAAAGCGCTCTTTTTATGTGACCATGTGGTATTTATTTTCTAAAACAATATGTATTTATGTGATGTAGTACTATGGTAGTATATTTTTGTCATTTATTTACAGGCCCATCTTCTGGAGCACCTTTAACGTCACCAGTAAAAAAGAGAAAACCTACCACTTTGTCGGTCGGGGAACAAGAGATTATCATTAATGTATACAAATATGTCAAAAACACCTGGCCCGAAGACGTGTATCCTTCAAACGTTAATATGGTAGAAAAGGTTTCGGAGATCTCAGGAGTCAGCAAGAGCACTATATATCGCGTATTAAGCGTGTATAGAGATTCCCATAAAATACCAGAAAAGGGAATAATTAATAAAAGAAAAAAGTCTGTAATTGACAAGTTGGACGATTTTGATAAATCGGCTATAAGAGCGAAAGTGCATCAGTTCTTTCTTGCAGGAGAATTACCGACTTTAGACAAAATTTTGCTCAGTATAAATCAAGATGACCAGTTGCCAAACTTGAGCAAAACTTCCCTGCGACGTGTGTTGCGCCATTTAAAATTCAAATATATAAAGAGAAACAGAAAAAGTGGTCTAATAGATCGCCCAGAGATAGTTCTGTGGCGTACCAGATATTTGAGAGAAATACAAATATTAAGAAACGAGGGACGTAACATTTTTTACCTTGACGAAACATGGATTAACGCAGGTCATACTATGGGAAAGGTATGGGAAGACACCACAATTGAATCTTCTCGTCAATCACGGTTAGAAGGCTACTCTACTGGCGCGAAAGCCCCTTCGGGTAAAGGAAAGCGATTAATAGTTGTACACGTTGGCAATGAAAATGGCTTTTTGGAGGGATGTGATTGGGTATTTGAATCATCATCTACTGGTGACTACCATGAGAGTATGGACGCTCTCCATTTCGAGGACTGGTTTAGAAAAGTAATAGAAAAACTGCAAAGCGGCGATGTCATAGTTATGGATAACGCTAGTTACCACTCCAGACGTTTAGAAAAAACCCCAACAATGTCTTGGCGGAAACAAAATATGCAGGAATGGCTAGAATCTAAACAGATCGCATACGTGCCCTCGGACACAAAGACCCACTTAATGGAAAAAATAAAGGCAGTTAAAGATAACTATCGAAGTTACGTCAACGACGAGATGGCAAAAGAAAAAAGCATCACAGTGGTAAGGTTACCTCCTTATCACTGTGAGCTTAACCCCATTGAACTTGTGTGGGCAGATGTGAAAGGGTACGTTGCACGAAAAAATACAACTTTCAAGTTAAAAGATGTTAAAAATTTACTTAAAGATGGTTTAACTCAAATCACGCCAGATAAATGGAAAAACTGTGTTCAGCATGTCCTTAAGGTTGAACAAAAAATGCGTGGCATGGATGATAGAATTGACCAAACTGCAGATCGCTTTATAATTAATGTTACAGATAGTTCATCAAGTGAAGATACGAGTGATGATTGCACCGAATAAAAATAAAGTTCTTATATAATATTAAAAATAAAGTTTTATCTTTTGCATAAGTACGTACTTATTCGGTGTCGTTATCACTCGAATCTTTATATGTGTTATAAATTAATGTTTTTTGTTGTTAAATGAATAAAGTACTTTATAACAATAGATGATTTTTCTTCTACAGCGATCTTTCACATAACTTTTTAATAATAGTTAATAAATATATATTATATCAATCATTATAAAAAAATCATTATAAATAAAGAAAGTACTACATATAAAATGTGCCTATATATTGAAGGTTTGTAACCCCTGGTTAAACGACCGAAAGGTCATTGTCCGTTTTTCTCAATCGATTTGGCACATACTATAGCTCAAGTTATTCCTCTGTTAAGCTTGATGTTGTAATTAATTTTCTGTACCTACATTTACAGTATTTATAGTGACTGAGAGATAACAATTTTACATAAGGATTAACTTTAACTCACGTTTGACGAGTGCGACCCTAAATACCTATTACTAACTAATGCAAAAAAAAAATTAAAATAAAGAACACGACGCGGCTGCTCTTGTCTCGTATGTACGTGCGTATTTAACCACGAGCGATCGGCAGCCGCGCTCATATGCCCGATCGTCCTCTTGCTGTTCGGATGTGCATAGAAATCTTACCTATAAATTTGCGATTGTCGTTCATAATTTCGATTGTTATATTAGTTTGACGACTGAAAGCCTTACTCATTGGTTTACCTATATATATATATATATATATATATATATATATATATATATATATATATATATATATATATATATATATATATATATGTGTGTATATATATATGTATATATATACATATATATATACATATGTCAGGGTGTAGTATATATATATATATATATATATTATTTGCTAAAGATTTGGACGTTGTTTGGATAATTTTAAAATATATTATTACGTTTTAAGTAAAGTAAAGTCACGTTTATCTATTAATCGTATACCTGTACAAAAACTCCTGCGTACCAGTACTAGTAGTCGCAATGGAGTCGGTAATACTGTATGTGAATGACCATCCTTGCCCACACTGGGTTGTCCCTATACCTGGCGATGGTTCGTGTTTATTTCATTCTTTGTCATTCTCTCTGTTTGGGAATATTGAGTCATCGTATGAGATTAGACTTGCTATAGTCGAGTATGTGGTAGCGCATTGGGATGAGCTACAACTGTATACTTGTGACGATCGCGGAGACCCCTACATTAATGCTTATTTGTACTCGACGGCAATGGTAAAATCAACTACATATGGTTCTGCGTCTGAACTTGTGACGGCCGCCGCTTTGTTTCCGTATGCTTTCGAGGTTAACGAAAACGGCCTTTTGAGAGAATCGTTCGGTGGTGATTCTGGTAATCCGGTGAAACGTTTACGATTTTCTGGAAGTTTCTTAGACGGCCATTATGAAGTGTTCCTTCCCGAAGTGCCTCCGAATGATGATAATTCGAATAAAAATAATGAAAACTTACCTAAAAAGGTCGGAAGACCTAAAAAGGTTAATAAAGGAAGACCTAAAACTTCGGCGCTATCCCGTTCTCTACAAATTAAAGAAGCAGCGGCTCGTTATCGCCAGAACAACCCCGCGAAACGTAAGGAGACATTAATTCGTTACAGTTCTTCATGTCCGGAAGTTCACAGAGCAGCTGTAGCGCGTTACACTGCGTCTCATCCCGACGTTCACCGAGAAGCAGTGTCACGTTACACTGTTTCTCACCCCGAAGTTAATCGTGAAGCTGTGGCACGTTATAAAGATCTACACCCTGAGCTTAATCTTAAATCTGTTCAAAGGAAAAATTCAAAAGAAAAATTACAATTTAGACTAAAAAATTTAGAAAAAATTACTCAAGCGCTAACAAATGAAATAAAGAACAGATTAGAAGCGAAGAAGCTAATTAAATGGGCAGTTCATAACAGGCAGCAAACATTAGGTAAAACTATTGACAAATTGAAAGATAAATTTAAAGTATCGTTAGAAAAACTAAGTTTGTGCCCTCCAGATAGTTGTTTAAATGACAAGTTAGAATGTTTTCTTGGAAAATCAGAGCATAGAAGTAACCAGGAGCCATACTACGCAGAAGAAGCTTACAATTTATTTGAAAACAAGGACAAAGCCATCGCAATTGACGATACAGGAAAAGCAGTTTTTGGGAATGTTCAAAAGCATGGCCATAGTTTAGTTTGGTCTTGTAGTGATTTGTGTGCCCTAGATGAGAATGTAATTATACAATTAACAAATATTTTCGAAAGCTCGGTGAACAAAAGTGCAGCTCTGTATTTCACATTAATTGAAAAAGAAAAAATATTAGAGTATTTAAATTATATTAACACTCTCAAAGCACATCTTCCTCGTCTAAGGACAATTTCAGAGTATTTTTAACATTTTAAAAGATATTGATGAATCGTTAGAAAAATGTGACGTAGAAAGAATAAAAGAACACGGAAAACAACAAAAAGTTGGCAGTATTATTGTGGAAAGTGAAGTGTCATATGAAATTGTAGAGGATGAGGTCATGGATAAACATAAGGCTGCGTTTAAATCTCTAAAACTAAAGTGTCTTGATACTCCAAAGATTGAGTGCATGTCGTGTATAAAACTTTGTTATTCAAGAGATATTTCATCTCTGAACAAATTAAGAAAAGCTATAGACACCAGTATTTGGAATGATCTTCTCAGTTATTACAAAACCAACAATCTAGATCACAGCCCCTACATTTGTTACTCGTGTTTACAAAAAATTAGAGCTAATCAACTGCCAGCAGCCTGTGTTCTAAATAATCTACACGTTAGTACTGTTCCACCACAGATAACCAAGTTAAATGACTATGAAAAGATATTAATTCAACGCGCCAAAGCATTTCAGGTAGTAATGCTAATGAATCCCGTTACAAACAAATATTTACCTAATAGGCATATGGTGAAAAAAGTAAAAGGCAGAACTTTTCATCTTCCTTTGCCTCTTGAAGAAACTTTGCAAAAGCTGCCTAGACCAGGACACCCGAATTCTAACCCTGAAATGTATATGCCATCAAAAACATAACTTGTAAAAAAACCTCAAAGTCTCGCAACTCAGTTCTTCTACCGTAATAAGTTGTGAGATCCATGTAATACAAAGTCGGTTAATTTATTCAGTCCCTTATTAAGGGTCCTTCTGTCTCAAGTTATTACGTAATTAGCTAATCTAACAACATCTTATAGTGACCATATCAATATTAAAAATCTTTTATGTTTTAAATACATATATTGACTTGGCAATCGCACTAAACAATTTAATTTAATATAATATGTATTACTATAGTATGTGCCATATCGATTGAGAAAAACGGACAATGACCTCAGATATGAGCCGAGTGTCAAAAGGCGTAACTTACAAAATCTCAATTTAGATGTGATAACAATATTTAAATATTGATATTATTCCCACTTCTAGGTCAGCACATATGTTTTGTTTTTTTGTTTCTTAAATAATATTGTCTGTGGTTCCTATAAACATAGTAAAATCTTACGGTACATCGCGAAAAATGTGTTATATTTTATATTTCAATTTATGGTAAGTAACGCAGCAATTCATTTAATAACAGTTTCATATTAAAAAAATATTTGAAGCAATATAATCACCATATTGAGCTTTTGCAAATTCATCCCTTTAAAATAAACAAAACGCGCGTTACGTCAGTTCGTTCTAAAAGAAACGTGACAATGGCAGCCAGAGATGCGTCACCTTTTTTGGGCCGGTCCGCCATTTTGTTTTCATTCGTGTTCGGATAGCGCTTGCGTGTGTACGTCTCGGGTAATTCATAGCATTCATTGCATTGTTTTAGTTGAGTTTTTACTGTTAAATTTGTTATATCGTTAAGTTTTTGTTTTTTGAATCTGTTATATTAGTTTTACTGTGACGGTCGTTACTAAATCGACATGAGTTCAGGAGAATTTGGTGAAGGACCCGGTCCTTCAACATCAAGTGGAAAGAGACGTCGCCGACCCATAATAAACGTAGCAGGTACGTACAAATAGGTACAAATGCGACGACGTAGCCTTTCTATTTCTTAAAGCGCTCTTTTTATGTGACCATGTGGTATTTATTTTCTAAAACAATATGTATTTATGTGATGTAGTACTATGGTAGTATATTTTTGTCATTTATTTACAGGCCCATCTTCTGGAGCACCTTTAACGTCACCAGTAAAAAAGAGAAAACCTACCACTTTGTCGGTCGGGGAACAAGAGATTATCATTAATGTATACAAATATGTCAAAAACACCTGGCCCGAAGACGTGTATCCTTCAAACGTTAATATGGTAGAAAAGGTTTCGGAGATCTCAGGAGTCAGCAAGAGCACTATATATCGCGTATTAAGCGTGTATAGAGATTCCCATAAAATACCAGAAAAGGGAATAATTAATAAAAGAAAAAAGTCTGTAATTGACAAGTTGGACGATTTTGATAAATCGGCTATAAGAGCGAAAGTGCATCAGTTCTTTCTTGCAGGAGAATTACCGACTTTAGACAAAATTTTGCTCAGTATAAATCAAGATGACCAGTTGCCAAACTTGAGCAAAACTTCCCTGCGACGTGTGTTGCGCCATTTAAAATTCAAATATATAAAGAGAAACAGAAAAAGTGGTCTAATAGATCGCCCAGAGATAGTTCTGTGGCGTACCAGATATTTGAGAGAAATACAAATATTAAGAAACGAGGGACGTAACATTTTTTACCTTGAGGAAACATGGATTAACGCAGGTCATACTATGGGAAAGGTATGGGAAGACACCACAATTGAATCTTCTCGTCAATCACGGTTAGAAGGCTACTCTACTGGCGCGAAAGCCCCTTCGGGTAAAGGAAAGCGATTAATAGTTGTACACGTTGGCAATGAAAATGGCTTTTTGGAGGGATGTGATTGGGTATTTGAATCATCATCTACTGGTGACTACCATGAGAGTATGGACGCTCTCCATTTCGAGGACTGGTTTAGAAAAGTAATAGAAAAACTGCAAAGCGGCGATGTCATAGTTATGGATAACGCTAGTTACCACTCCAGACGTTTAGAAAAAACCCCAACAATGTCTTGGCGGAAACAAAATATGCAGGAATGGCTAGAATCTAAACAGATCGCATACGTGCCCTCGGACACAAAGACCCACTTAATGGAAAAAATAAAGGCAGTTAAAGATAACTATCGAAGTTACGTCACCGACGAGATGGCAAAAGAAAAAAGCATCACAGTGGTAAGGTTACCTCCTTATCACTGTGAGCTTAACCCCATTGAACTTGTGTGGGCAGATGTGAAAGGGTACGTTGCACGAAAAAATACAACTTTCAAGTTAAAAGATGTTAAAAATTTACTTAAAGATGGTTTAACTCAAATCACGCCAGATAAATGGAAAAACTGTGTTCAGCATGTCCTTAAGGTTGAACAAAAAATGCGTGGCATGGATGATAGAATTGACCAAACTGCAGATCGCTTTATAATTAATGTTACAGATAGTTCATCAAGTGAAGATACGAGTGATGATTGCACCGAATAAAAATAAAGTTCTTATATAATATTAAAAATAAAGTTTTATCTTTTGCATAAGTACGTACTTATTCGGTGTCGTTATCACTCGAATCTTTATATGTGTTATAAATTAATGTTTTTTGTTGTTAAATGAATAAAGTACTTTATAACAATAGATGATTTTTCTTCTACAGCGATCTTTCACATAACTTTTTAATAATAGTTAATAAATATATATTATATCAATCATTATAAAAAAATCATTATAAATAAAGAAAGTACTACATATAAAATGTGCCTATATATTGAAGGTTTGTAACCCCTGGTTAAACGACCGAAAGGTCATTGTCCGTTTTTCTCAATCGATTTGGCACATACTATACTTGTGAGATGCATTGTGTTTTCATGCGATTGCCACGTCAATCTATGAATTTAAAACATAAAAGATTTTTAATATTGATATGGTCACTATAAGATGTAGTTAGATAGGCCACCTCCAGATAAAAATTATTAATTTTTGTTGCGATCAACGCAGTATGAATTTATAGTATCTTGTAATCTTGCATAAACAGCCAAAAGGAATAACTTCGTCAGTCCCAATTCAAAGCGAACCCAGAGAAGTCTTGAGTTCACAACCTTATATTCAGTCATAACATCGACCAACCGAGACGACAGCAGCACCCCCACTCCCTGGCGGGCGCTCTCGCTCTCCGGGACTCCGGACCATAGAGCTAACGCCCCGCCAGGGAGCTCTTCAGTACCACTGCCCTTCCGTTTGGTCTCCGACATACACACGACATCTAATTCTCTTTCTTTCATTATTTCGATCAACTCATTCGTCTTATCTCTCATGCCTCCTCTAACATTCCACGTGCCAGCTCTGCACTCTGTCCTCCACCTTCCGCCGTGTCGGGCTGTGCGTGACGGGTGGCGGTCCCCATCGCCGCTTTGCGCGCTGCATTCCACACCAACGGGGACGAGCTGGTGTGCGTCGCCTTGGGGGGACGCCCTAACCCTCGTTGACATGGGTGCGCAGCTAAGTAGAATTGCAGCCCTGAAAAGGGCTGGCAGGGGTCGTGACGAGCACGCTTCTACAGTGACCCCAGAGCTTCGTCGTCCAGGGCTGAGCTGGAGGAGTTTTGGGAGAATGTAAGAGAAGTTCTAGATTTGGCTAGGGAAAACGAAAGAATTGTTGTATGTGGTGATTTGAATGGATGGGTTGATACCGCTCGACCAGGGTACGAGTCGGTGCTTGGAAAGTTTGGCGATAAAAGGGTTAATGATGCTGGCAAGCTTATACTGGCGGTATGCAAGGAAAAGGGTCTTATTGTGACAAACACTATGTTTAATCACAAGAAAATCCATATGTATACTAGAGAAAGTAAGAATGAGAGAAGTATGATCGATTTGTTCCTGGTGGATGACCGACTGCGAAAACAGGTGATGGATACGCGAGTGTTCAGGGGTGCTGACCTGGGAACGGATCACTATCTAGTGATTACCAGATTTAGGGGTCTGTTCGCGGGTTGGCGCTACCGGACGGCAGTAACAGAACCACATCTGTCGCATCCGAAGCTGGAAGCTTCAGGAAGCGGATACTAGGGACAAATATCATGCGAGGGTAGCCGAAAAGCTTGACAACATCGATGGCAGAAAAGAATGTGTTGAAAGAACATGGCAGAACCTTAGGGATGGAATGGTAAGTGCAGCGGAAGAAGTGTGTGGAACGATTAAAAGAGGCAGTAGTAAAAGAAGAGATGCATGGTGGAATGATGAAGTGAAAGAAGCTGTAAACAAGAAGAAGAAAGCATGGTTAGACTACTTGGCCTCTAGTTATGATAAGGATATGAGAGAGAAGATGAAAGAAAGATATAAGCTGCAGAAAGTTCACACGAAAGCATTGATTGAGGAAGTGCGTGAAAGGTGTAGAATGGAAGCGGACGAAAGGTTGTCGCACAACTTTAAGGAGAACTCCAAACTCTTCTGGAAAGAGGTTGGAAGGACCCGAAGTGGTGCGACGGCCTTAAGAATGAACAAAGTGCTTTCGAGAACCAATGACGTCCTCTCAGAAAAATCGGACGTCATGCAGCGATGGAGCGAATTTTATAGAGAAATGTATGCGTGTGATGATCTTAGTGAGGGATCCGGGGATGACGTCGAGACTGGTACGCCAGACCCGGACCTCGATGACACTGAGGTCATCAGTATGAAAGAGGTTGAACGTGCGATTCGAAGTTTGAAATGTGGTAAGGCTGCGGGACTAGACAGAGTTACTGCTGAAATGGTCAAGTATGGTGGGCCTCGCGTCTGGGACAGCTTTCATCTGCTGTGCAATTTGTGCTGGCGGACGGGGGATGTCCCGGATGAAGGGCGATCCGCAGTCATTGTGCCTTTATATAAAGGTAAAGGTTCACATTTTGACTGCGGGTGCTATCGGGCGATCAGCTTGACCAGTTTAGCAAGTAAAGTTTACTCGAAGGTTTTGACACGTAGGATGCAAGAGAAATCGGAAAGATTTCTATGGGAGGGACAATGCAGATTTAGACCTGGAAGAGGATGCACGGATCAAATGTTTTCTCTCCGCATGATCACGGAAAAGCTTCTGGCTGCTAACCAGAGGATTTTCTGTGCTTTTGTGGATCTTGAGAAAGCATTTGATAAGGTTGTAAGGAAGAAAATGTGGGAACTGTTGCCGGGGTATGGTGTGGATGGTCGATTGCTAAGGGCTGTGCAGTCACTTTACTGTGACTGTAAAGCCTGTGTACGGGTAGGGCATGACCTGTCACCTATGTTTAGCGTCCAAACGGGCGTAAAACAGGGTTGTGTCATGTCTTCCTGGCTGTTCATACTGTATCTCGACAGCTGTTTACAGAAGCTGAAAGATAGCTGTTTGGGTGTGAAATTGGGTGACATTAAAGTAAATTGTCTGCTGTATGCTGATGATGCAGTGCTCATTGCACCATCAGAGGCAGAACTGCAGGCATTAGTCACGTGTATGAAAGAGGAATGTGAAATTAAAGGTCTCCGCTTGAATGCTAATAAAACTAAGGTTCTGGTATTTGAAAGGGACGAAGAGAGAACGAAGTGTGAAATATGGGTAAATCAGGAATGTCTAGAACAGGTAAATGAAATTGTATACTTGGGGAGTGCTTTTAGCCGGGATGGAAGATGTGATTTAGATGTGGACAGGCGTGTCGCTGCCGGGAACAAAGTCAATGGTCAATGACTGCGTTAGTCAAAAGGCAAGGCGTAGTGAAGAGTGCACGCCTTGCAATACATAACGCAGTGTTGGTACCGACTTTGTTATATGGCAGCGAAACCTGGGTATGCCAGAAGAAGCATAAAAGCAAGTTGAATGCAGTGGAGATGCGATCTCTTCGTAAAATGTGCGGTGTCACCATGGCTGACCGAAAGCGAAACGAAGAGATTCGCAATATGGCAGGTTTGAAAGATGACCTTATCACAAAAATTGATAAGGGCGTGCTTCGATGGTTTGGGCACGTTGAGAGAATGAGTGAAGACCGAATGGTGAAGAAAATATATAGCGCGAAAGTTAATATTAAAAGGTGTCGAGGTAGACCGAGACTAACTTTCGAAGACCATGTGAGCAAATTGCTCGAAGAGGGGAGGGTCAAGAGTACTCGGATACCTAGACGTGCATGTATGAAGAAGATAATGAATCTGAAAGAAGCGAAAGAGGTATGTAAGGATCGTGACACTTGGCGATCTGTTCTCTCTGGCTACCTCGTCAGGGATTGTGCGTGACGATAAGTAAGTAAGTATGTAATCTTGCAATTTTATGTTTAGGTTGGGGCTTAATTTTATTAAGAGGATTGTGAAGCTGTAAATTTTCATACAAAAAGCGATAACGTTTCCCCCCCCCCCATAAATATAGTCCAATTTTAATAATTTTTGGAAATGTTGTAGATATGACAAAAAACTAGGCCCGTACGTTTTTACTTTAAAGAAATATTGTATACAATATAAGTTATTAGCATCTAAATATCTATATTTTTGACTTAAAAACTTCCTCCAGCGTTTTTTTTTTTTTTTTTTAATTAAACTAAACTGATTATTAAAAAAGTAAAACGTACAGGCCTAGATTAAAGTGTACTGAATCGAATAAGACCAAAATTGTCTTATTTTGTAAGGTTTTAGGGGGGTAAAAACGTTATCGCCGGAAACAATATTTCAAAAAGAAAATGTAGGCAATTGCCTTCAAGACTTGCAACTCTCTCTATCGCACGATACGGGTTGGGGGGCAGGGGCATATTGTTGTGATGTTAGGGGTGGTGGGGTGTGAATACCAGTATTTTACGATTATATTGTAAAAATAAAAGTTATATTTGTAAAATGAGCCGTGGTAGCTTAGATGGTTAGCGCTCGCTATAAGTTTCACAGTAGGTACGCAAGAAATCCGGGTTCGATCCCCGTCGGCACCAATGAAATTCGCAATTTTAAGTGCTGATTTACCACGTGCTCGGCGGTGAAGGAAAACATCGAGAGGAAACCTGCATGTCTGACAAATTAAAAAAATATATATTTCAAAGACATGTGAAGTTCGCCAACACGCATTGGGGCAGCGCGACGGACCTTTCCTTGCCCTAAAACCCACTCAGAAATGAGAGGAGGCCTGTACCCAGCTGTGGGACATGTATATAGGCTGTAACTTTTAGAGGTGTTATCGATATTATTATCGCCTAGGGAAGAGAAAATAATATCGATAACCTAGAAAGATAAAAAAGTTAATGTCTGTGATTATTCAGTGTTTATCGATTATTTAGTTATTAATTTAGTCTTTATTGAATAAGGACATTAAATTAAAAATATTTCGAGTTTACAATAAAGTGGGTAGGCAAATAAATAAAAAGTAACGACTTGAAGAAATTATTATTGTTTATTATTACATATTACTTAATTACACTCTTTCTCGAACTGCCATTTCTCTAGGAAGTCGAAGGTCAATAATTTCTGGTAATAAACATTAAAAATGAAAGTCTTGGCTGCATTTTTGTTGCCCAAAAATGATCATGGTTTATTAAATTAAGTACGAAAACATGAAAAAGTTGTGTCCATACTACGAAAAAACAAAATTGCCTACCAGTGATATGTAATTATCCCTGGACCTGATAATAGTAATCATGGATTCTTTTTTCTTTTTGTCCTTCTCGTATCAAACGAAATTTGATCTGTTTTTATTTATGGCCTTCAAATGTAGCATATTAGAATCAGAAATAAGACATTTTCATTTAGAGAATCATGTCCAATAAACCCGGGAGTTGTCGACAGTCGAAGACGTGTGATGTATATATATATATATATTTACATGACTTATTATTATTGTATTCTTTTTGATTCTCTTTGTCAGATTCAATTCCTTCGCCAACTGAAGTACATCGTCCTTGCACATTACTGTCTGGTAATTATTTGTCTGTCTCGGAGTCACTGAAAAATAAATAGAAGCATAATAGTTTAAATTATATTTTACGGTCAACTAACGCGAGCGAAGTCGTGGGTGAAAAGCTAGTTTACCTATATAATTCGGTACATCGTTTAAATTTCTGTGAGAGCGTAGTCGTTCCCCGGTCGAGCCGACCCACTCGTGCTACAACTATACTACTAATATAGCTGCAGCATGGCTATACCACGTATAGAAATTTTATTAATCAAATCTTTGTATCTCAAAAATTTTAGCATTTTCCTTGGAATCATCGGAATTCCACAGTAACAGTGATATGAACAACTTCTTCTAACGGACTAATATTATTACTGGACTAGTGGTAAAATTAAAAATTTTGTACAACCGATTTCAATAAAACTCAATTACAACATAATATATTTTATGTAATGGTTGAAATGATTTCCATAAAATTTGTAGGAGACCAACTGTGAACAAGAAAAGAATAGGTAAGTATTCAAAATCGGTCCGGAGAAATCGGTGAACATATAACAACATATAAAAATAAAACAAATATACATACAGCCGAATATAGAACCCCCTCCGTTTTTGTAGTCAAATCAACATCAGCTATCCCATACTTTTATATTTTGTGGAATAAATTTCGGTCTATATCCTACCAGTCAACCAATGTACATACAATAGTATGTAAGGTGGTAAGGTACGCGATCAAAGTATAATTTATTATAAGTAAGTAAGTACGCATACTTACCTGTTGCCCGTCTTTTCGATTTACGAAGCAAATTGCATATTTTTAGTTTTGTCTCTAATCTTTCTCTTCTATTCTAAAATGTATAAAATTATTTTAGTTGATTGAATGTAATACACATCTTATAATCACTCACATAGTATATAGGTAGATACTTACATAAAAAAATAACAGCCCACTTCTATAAGTTATATGTAGTAAGTCCCCACGTCTACATAGACTATGCAATATAATAAAATTGCAAAGTAACACAAACAAATTCATTATGTAACTTGTCGTAAATGTACGCAAGTATAGGATATGAATGAATGAACGCTCCTCCTGGTGGTATCGTAGTGTGCGTAAGAATTAGTGTAATATGTTGTATTTGTGTTCGTCACGCCCGGAGCCCTTCGGGAGGCAGACCGTGCGTTATGAAACAGATAGCATTTTTGAAAATACCTACTCGCGTCGCGTATCGGCACTTCACAATCCTCTTAATTATGGGATCCCAAGCAGATGGTAGGACACAGCCATCTTCTCTATTGAAATTAGGATGTTTTTTGATTTTGTTTAAAGGGGGATCCTAATAATTTCAATATAGAAAGTGGCTGGGTGCTACTATCCGCTTGGAATTCTATAATTAATAAAATTAAACCCCAACCCATGCATATAACTGCAAGACTTCAAGATACTATAAGTTCATACTGCGTAGATTGGAACAAAAAATAATAATTTTGATCTGTAGGTAGCCCCCCTCCACCACCCGTGACTATTGGTGCTGTAAAGTATTTGAAACGTCGGGAATATAAAATAAGTTAATTTACACGATACAATCCGTAAAACTAGTTCTATTTAAATGTATAGTGTTCGCGAAAATATAAGAAATCATTATATTTTTTTCAATTTACAGCACGTTATAGTTAAACATTTATTTTTCGGTACATCGCTAAAAGTTCCTAAGTTTAAAATGTAGCCTACTCAAATAATTTTTCGCACGAACTATCAAATTTTAATAAAACTCGAGCAAGTAAAATATCCACTTAATGCAAAATTATAACTCATCTGGAATACCTCCAATATTTCTTTCGGCATTATTTGTTAACATATTTAGGTACGTTAACAATTAAATTACTTGCGGGTACTTTTAATATAAATCGAACAAAAGATTTAAATTTTGGCTTAAAACATGTCACTTTACACTTTTACTTTACACTTTAATAGTACGTCAATATCGTAAATAGGACAGCAAATTTCATTACGAAATTTATCATAAAAACAAAAAGAAAAAACCAGGCGCATCGTTGTCTATCACAAACGTAATAATCCACGCACTATTTGAAGTTGGTGTGTGAGCGATAACAGGGACTTAATCCAGCTTCTGATGTAAGAAACTATTCCACTCCTGACGTTAGATATTATTCTCAAAATTATTAAAATAAAAGAACACTACTCCGTAACAAACCCCCGTTACTATCAAAAACCAGTCTAAAAGCCAAATGTGAAGAATAATAAAGTGTGAGTGCATATGCTTAACTTTCTCTCCTGATTACGCAACCAATCATTATTAGTAACAATACGGTTAACCGACCGTAACATGATCCCGTCACAAACACACACTAGTGTAACGTGAAGGACCCAATTATATGATAAAATCAAAGTATGCAAACCAACAGCAACACTACCCATCTCAATGTAATACAGTGCAGCTTCTCAGCAACACGATCTCCCTTGCCTAAACTAGTACAATACCCCAAGGGGCATAGTAACGACAGTGAGACTCGTAGAATTACCGACTGATCCCTCTTAGTCACCTGCGCGATACTTTATACTACTAGAATGGGTGGGAGATTACAGTTCTGCCTTCATTTGTTCGTATTTCCTTTTATTTTAACCCTCATTCCTAAACACTTCTGTATTATATTTTATATCATTTTCACGTATCTTTATTTCTATGTATTTTAATTTGTTTACGCCCCCCTCTATTTTAACTACTGTTTGCTGTACAGATCCCAAAAAATAGGCGCAAGTTGATAAGGTTCATGAAATGAAACTCAGCTATCAATTACCAGTATTAGTCAAAAAGCATCGTATATTATGTAAAGAAACCTTATGTAACATTTGAAACAAATCTTTATAATGTGATATAAATAACACAAGCTTTGCACAAAACGACATCTAGTAAAATAAAAATAAACTAAATATTGTAAACAAAGTAACTCACAGATTTCATACATTGCATCAGTTCTCTACGCAAAGGTAAAACCTCGTATATATACAGTAATCTATGGGTAAAGCAATTTTTGTCTATTATGACCTTTTTAAAGTTTAATATAATAAAATTACAGATTTTTATAAATTATACTCGACCTTTGTACATATTACACTTATTTAAATTTACAAAAATCACACATAAATGAATTATAAAAAAAGACATTATTAATCAATATTCTATATTAAACAATAGGTAAGTGTTGATTTTAAGTTATCGATAATAATAATATCTAAATTAGCACATAATATGATGATATTTTAAGATAATGGAGATTAATGCTTTATTTATTTTGTGTATGTTTTAGTTAGACTTCACCTTCTCGATGTCCTTCATTGGCATTATGAGATTTACTAGTTGTGCAATCGGGGCTTCAATCAGTAGCCAGAAAGGAAAGGCGACCAAATAGCAAAGTATACCAGTGCCGACTTGTATTAAAATCTGAAATTATTTAAAAAAAAATTGTCAATGCTCTCGTACTTAATGCTTTATAAGTTTCAACGAAGTTTATTGTAGTTTTCGCTAGCTACTTCTTTATGATGATGGTTCTTTATAATATGATGTGGTTCTTATAAACTAATTTGCATAATTCCGCTTAAAGTTCATTATAATGGATTTCCGCAAAGTAACGCCTGATTCTATTAATTAACTTTATAATATTGTTTAAACATATCATTGTCGAATTGTTTCACAGCAGCAGCACTTTTTTAAAAACTTCTACCGTAAAGCCAAAATCTACTCAATATAACTACGACAACTATGTACTATAATTAATAGAATTAGGCGTTCATTTGCGGAAATCCAATACATTAAAGAGGTTAAAAATTTATTAGCTATGATCCGGGTAGTAAAATAAAATGATGTGTCTTACCTAGTTTGAAAAACACCTTTAGCCTTCCTTCAATTGCTTGCGCTATCCCTACTACCCTACTACCCTATTTATATCTATGGGTATCGTAAGAAATAACTGTAGGATAGGATTTTTGGCCTCAAATTGATGCCGATATAATGTCAATAATTAATCTGGAATACTTAATGGCAATACTTAAACTGGAAATGAATAACAACAGAAGATGGCAAGCACACTAAGCATGAAGATTGAAGTGAATTCCCCAGAACAGGACAAGCCCTTTTCCAGCAGTGGACTTATTGGACTAGATAATGTTTTTTTTTAATAGAATTAAAGTGACAAGCGAGCACGCAGTTTACCTGGTGGTAAGTGGTTGCTATGGTCCATAGACATCTACATTATACCTGGTTTAAAAATCAAAATGCAGATGCGTTGTCAGCCATGACGATTAAGATGGAATGCTTCGTTTCCAGTAAAAAGCGTCTCCGGTTCTCTACACTCACCATACAATACACATCAGCATTAAACTGCTGTTTTACGCTGGTATTCTGGGAGAGTATGGTCCTTCCCCGGTCAAGCCGACCCATTCGTGCTAAAACCATAATATAGCTGCAGCGTGGCTCTACCACGTAAAAAAGTAAAAACAAATATGATGACGAAGTTTATACTTTAAGGACATAGACAGGTACAGGTCAAAAAGAATATAAAAAATATACAAACGTAACACCTTACTCTCACTTACTCAAACACTCTTTCCAGGACAGTCTGTTAAAAACAAAATTACGAAGAAAATATAATATATTGATCTAAATACTTACAAAGTATGGAAACGTTGCATGAATCAACGTAGTTCTTGATCCAGTAATTGATCTGATCAACAGCATATGTATTAAGTATGCTGAATATGAAACCCTAGCGGGACATGTCCAACCTTGCCACTCTAAAATACCTCGGTAGATATCTGAATGATAAACGGGTTAGTGAATTAAAAACATTTATTGAATAATTAGCTTTTAAATACAACCAACGGCATGACCCGGGTCAGGATAGGGCAAGATAATTTTTTTTAACTATGTGAGCGACGTTAAAGGAAATGCCTTTACCTATTCAAGAAACGTTTTGTTTTTCTTATACCATCCGTTTAATTACGTGCGAGGTAAAAACATTTTAAATTACAAACTATTCATTCAGAAATTTCGAATGACTTAAAACGAAAAAATCTTTCAACGGTTCAGAAATAGTTGGACTGTTATTTTTAAACAGCTCCTAAGATAAAACGTGCCATTTTTAAAAAAAAATCTCGGTATTTGTTTAAGCCAAATGTAGAATATTGACAATTGAGCAATTAACAATGCGCCTGCGGAGTGTGCCAATTACAGCAAACCCTCTCTACAATGGAAGAGGCTCATGTTCGGAAGTGGACAGGATGATTAAGAAATATTTTGTCATTATAATGAAATAGTTATCTGGCTCCCTTATCAAAATATACACTATTTTTACTTCTACAATAATTTACCTACTTCTCAATATTCACTATCAAATACAATAAACAAATATGAAGTTAATATTCTATCTAATGATCCCTAAAATTAAATTTCACTGTCAAATCCTGGCTTCGTCCCTCAAACTAATTGCTCTATAAATGCGTCATGCTTACACTAGAAAATTGCAGATATATGCCCAGTTGAAGTCACGTTGCAAGCCAATGAGTGCGAGTAAGATGAATTACAATTTTTCAAGACTTCTTGCCCGATATCATTAACATTTAGTCATAGAACAGATATCTATTGCGATTGCAGTGCATTACAAATAAAATAAAATGTTCTTTTTGTAGGTTTGAAGTTTTTAACCGGTTCTCAGTATTTTAGTACGGCAAATTAAGCTTGTAAAGAGGCAGGTACCGCCACTGACTACTGCATTGCAAATGCGAATTTTGTGGTTAAGTGGCTAAATATTCAAGAATCTAATTTATTTACAAGAATATTATTTATTTTAATATTTAAAGGAGGTTATAATATATCTTAATTTTTTATTTTAAAATTATTTTTATTTCATTTGTGTAAGTAGGTTTCTATATCGCAGAATCCATATAAACGCAATCTACACAGGTCTATATAAATCATTTGATAGAGGAGATCGTAAGATTTTATCAAGGAAAATAATGGATATGGGTATTGGAAGTTTTCATTTTTAACAGGTTGGATAGTTATTTATTTGATCGCAAATCTTCCGTAGTGTGAACGAAGTTGAGTCGAAAGAATTTAATAACTTATTTACCGTTCCCCAGGGATTACATCTTGGCCCTATTCTATTATAAATATCTTTTTTTTTTATAGGGTAGGGTGACAAACGAGCACACAGTCCACCTGATGGTAAGTTGTTGCTGTGGCCCATAGACATCTACATTTATCCTCGTTTGCGAATCAAAATGCAGATGCGTTGTCACCTGTGAGGACTAAGATAGAATGCCTCTTTTCCAGTAAAAAGGGTCTCCGGTTCTCTTCTGAACGGTGGTGGAGCCACGCAGCAGTTTTTGCTGTTGCACGTATAGGCCGGCTCGAACCGGGTTGGTACCACGACCTCACAGAATACCGGCGTGAAGTAGAAGCCCTGCTTCTGCGTTTCGTCTGGTGAGTGCGGGTGGCCGGAGGCCCAATCCCCCCTCCCCCCATCAACATGGTAGCGGAATTACACAATAGACTACCCCAGGAGGGTACCAGTACCCCTGGAGAATCCCTCGCTGAGCATCCACGACCATGTTATTCCAATCCTGAGCGTGGGTGCTCAGGCTGCCCCGCGTATTCTGGGGGGGGGGGGGGGCAAAATTCCGCTCAAAAACATAACTGCTCGGGGCAAACTGGACAACAATACCAAGGCGACCCCTGCCACGCTATCCGTGAATTTCTGCAACATCAGGGGACTTCACTCTACCCTAACCGCCCCCCACTACCATCTCGAGACGGCGAAGCCGGCCTTGCTCTTCCTGACCGAGACGCAGGTTTCCTCTCCGGCTGATATTTCGTATCTCTCCTACCCGGGGTACAAATTGGAGCACTCCTTTGTGCCTCGGGCTGGAGTTTGCGTGTATGTCAGAGAGGACATCTGTTTTCGACGCCTCGGTAGTCTTGAAGGTTCGAACCTGTCCATCCTTTGGCTACGCGTAGACAGCGACAACCATCCGCGCGTCTACGGGTGCCTCTATAGGTCCCATAGCGGTAATGCCAAAACAGACCGACTCATCGACCACGTCCAAATGGCTACAGATTCCTTGCTACAACAGGTCCCATCCGCAGAGATCGTGATCCTTGGCGATTTTAACGCCCACCATGCCGAATGGCTCGGTTCACGTTTAACCGATCATGCAGGGAGATCTGTTTATGACTTTTCCTTGGCATATGGTCTGACACAACTGGTTACTACGCCTACGCGAATTCCAGATGTGGAGGATCATACACCTTCCCTGTTGGACCTTTTGCTGACCTCTCATCCGGACGGATATGAGGTTTCCGTCGATGCCCCTCTCGGCTCTTCGGACCACTGTCTGATCCGGAGTATGGTGCCACTCACGCTCCCTTCGCGGTTGCGTTCTGCAGGTTGCCGCCGTGTTTGGCATTACAGGTCGGCGGATTGGGACGGAATGCGGTCTTTCTTTGCATCCTACCCATGGGGGCGGGTTCGCTTCTCGCCGGATGATCCCAGCGCTGTTGCTGACTCTGTCACTGATGTGGTGCTACAGGGAATGGAACTATTTATTCCATCATCTGTGGTACCCATCGGAGGCAGATCTCAGCCTTGGTTTGGCCGCTCCTGTAAAACTGCATTACGCAGTAAGCAGGAGTGTTATCAAGCCTGGGCTGCGGCTTCGGCGACTCGGGATGTAAACACCAGCATACTTAAAAAGAAGTATAACTTCGCATCCAGGTCCTTCAAAAGAGTTATTGCCAAGGCAAAGTCAGAGCACATAGGCAGAATTGGCGAGAAACTAGTTTGCCTTCCTTCAGGAACCCGTGCATTCTGGTCTCTCGCCAAGGCTGTCCAAGGGAATTTCTGTAAGCCATCACTACCATCTCTGCACAGGGAGGACGACTCACTGGCCCATGACGCAAAAGACAAAGCCGACCTTTTAGGCTCCCTTTTTGCGTCCAACTCGACTCTTGATGACGGGGGGAAAACACCGTCGACCATCCCGCGGTGTGAGTGCTCCATGCTGGATGTGCTGTTCTCACAGCACTCGGTTCGCAAAGCACTTCTCTCCCTGGACATCCAGAAGTCGAGTGGGCCTGACGGAATCCTCCCAATTGTGCTGTGGACGTGTGCTCCGGAGTTGGCACCGGTCCTAACGCGTCTTTTCCGGTACTCCTACTCCCAAGGCGTAGTCCCGATTTCATGAAAGACAGCTTTTGTCCACCCGATCCCTAAAAAAGGCGACCGCTCAGACTCGTCCAACTATAGGCCTATCGCGATCACCTCCTTGTTCTCCAAAATAATGGAATCCATTATTAACTGTCAGCTCATGCGGTACCTTCTCCAGCTGATTAGTGACCGCCAATACGGTTTTCGTCGGGGTCGATCAGCTGGTGATCTTCTGGTCTACCTGACCCATAGATGGGCGGAGGCAGTAGAGTCCAAGGGGGAGGCGTTGGCCGTTAGTCTGGACATTGCGAAAGCCTTCGATCGGGTTTGGCAGAAAGCGCTTCTTTCTAAGCTCCCTTCCTATGGGCTTCCCGAGAAATTGTGCAATTGGATCACCAGCTTCCTTGCAGATCGGAGCATCAAGGTCGTTGTAGACGGTGCATGTTCTGACTACAAGCCTATTAGCGCTGGTGTTCCACAAGGCTGTGTGTTATCACCAACGCTGTTTCTTCTGCATATCAATGATATGTTGCTAACTGGTAACATTCATTGCTATGCGGATGACAGCACTGGTGATGCTCTATACACCGGCCGTGCTAATATTTCTCGGGAAAACGTCTCCGAGTACCGGAAAAAACTTGTGTCTGAAGTCGAGTCTTTGCTGGACAAAGTCTAGAACTGGGGTCGACTAAATCTAGTCCAGTTTAATCCTAAGAAGACACAAGTTTGCGCGTTTACCGCTAAAAAGAACCCCTTTGTCGTATCTCCTCAGTTTCAAGGCACTCCCCTGGTTGCCTCAGCAAGTATCGGAATCCTCGGCGTCGACATATCGAGTGACGTGCAGTTTCGTGGTCACTTGGAAGGGAAGGCCAAATTGGCCTCTAAAAAGCTTGGCGTGTTCAGCAGAGTGGGACAGTATTTCATGCTGGCACACCACCTGCAACTTTACAAGGCGCAGGTTCGGCCTCACATGGAATACTGTTCCCATCTCTGGGCAGGGGCTCCCCAGTGCCAGCTCCTTCCACTTGACCGCATCCAGCGCAGAGCGGCTCGAATCGTCGACGACCGAGTCCTTTCCGATCGGCTCGACTCATTGGCGCTGCGAAGAGATGTTACATCTCTTTGCATTTTCTTTCGCATCTACCATGGGGAGTGCTCTGAGGAATTGTTCGGATTAATCCCAGCCGCCAAATTTCACGAACGCACATCGCGGCAGAACTCCCGATACCATCCACACCATCTGGATGATTGGCGGTCGACCACTGTGCGATTTAGAAGATGCTTTCTTCCTCGCACGACTTCCTTGTGGAATCGATTACCATCAGCGATTTTTCCGGACCGATACGACTTAGGGACCTTCAAGAAAAGAGCGTTACTCCTTTTTAAAAGGCCGGCAACGCATCTGCAATTCCTTCCCTGGTGTTGCAGTTGTTCATGGGCGGCGGTAGTCACTTACCATCAGGTGAGCCGCATGCTCGTTTGCCCCCTCTCCTATAAAAAAAAACACTCACCATACGAAACACAGCAGCATGAAGCTGCTATTTGACGCTGGTGTTCTGTGAGAGCGTGGTCCTTCCCCGGTCGAGCCGACCCATTCGTGCTACAACTATACTACTAATATAGCTGCAGCATGGCTCTACCACGTTAAACGTTAAATTTGCTATAGCCTATTAGAGTCCACTAATAAACATAGGCCTACCCCATATATTCTCTCAAAGGATAGATAATTGCCATAGTTGGCAAGCTTGGCAAGCGGAATAACAACCGCAGTTTTTATTTTTATTTCAAGTCGTTATTGGGAAAAAGCTGCACCCCATTTCCTGTTGTTTTATCTTATAGACACCAACGGGATGATATGGGTTACTACGCGGTATTCTATTATAAATGTATACTAATAATATTACCACGTATTTTATGCTAACTCATTTGCTGGTTATTTAAATTCATAAAGCCTGTAAGAAAAACGGAAGATAATATACTTTTTCAATGTAATATTTATTTTTATTTATTTTATTTTTAAACGTAGAGAAATGTTTTAATTGTCTTTGTCGCGTCATATAATTATCAATTCGAAATATTACGAATTAAATAACAAAAGTTAAGCCAAGTATCAAGCATATAAGATTTAGGCATTATTATTATTATTTCAGGGGTATCTATATAGTTTTCTCATCTGGTTGGGCTGTATAAATATATAATTGTAAATGAAAATGATAAACATACATAAATATCAACAAAATAAAATAAATACATAAAAATACATAAATAAATAAAAACCCAACCAGATGGAAGCCCTCATTATTATTATGGGGTATTTGTATAGTTTTCTCATCTGGTTAGGCTGTATAAATATATAATTGAAAATGAAAATGATAAACTTACGTAAATATCAATAAAATAGAATAAATACATGAAAATTACATAAATATATAAAAACCCAACCAGATGGAAGCCCTCGGCAGGGGAGACCAAACGGCCGAGGGTTAGGGGGAAAGGGAAAGAAACCGGCGGACGATGCGGTCGGTATCGAGGAGCACCGCCTTCTGCATTTGAGCTTGGAGCGATCCGTCTCGGAGTCCCAGTCGCCTCAGATGACCCGAGAGGCTGACTGGGATTAACCCGTTCGCAGAGACGACTACAGGTATAATTTCAGTCGGCAATCCACCCCACATGTCGGTTACCTCATGAGCCAGGTTCAGATATTTTGTTAGCTTATCTGTTTCGGCTTTCACGAGGTTCTCGTCATAAGGAATGGTAATGTCGACCAAAAATATCCCTGACTGTGCCCAGTCCATCAGCAAAATATCAGGCTTATTCGCAAGAATATTCCTGTCTGTGATGATGGCCCGGTCCCAGTAGAGACTGGCACGGTCATTTTCGAGCACGGCTTCCGGCAAGTACTTATAATACGGCAGTTTCCGATCCACGAGACCGTATTTCAGAGCGAGCTCCTGGTGTATAATTCTGCCCACTAGGTTGTGCCTGTGCAAATACTCAGAGTTAGAAAGTGCCGAACAACCGGAGATGACATGCCTAAGTGACTCACCGGGATGGCGAAAAGCTCGACAGATGTCGACGGTGCCATCCTTTAGGATGTATTTCCGATAATTGTTGGACTTAATAACCTGATCCTGTATCGCACAGACAAAACCCTCGGTTTCCCCAAAGAGGTCACCGAAACGTAGCCAGTGGGGGGAGGCGACTGTGTCTACGCAAGGCTCATGTAGAGCCTTGTAGAACCTCCCGTGGAGCTCCTTCTCCTTCCATACGGTCTCCAGGTCGGAAATGCTCTGTACTGCCGGGTCTTGCCATTGCTCGTTGGCTAAGGATAGAGGGGTAAGTCCTTTATCACAAGAAACAACGTCCCTATAGAATGGATCATCTGCTCTCGTCAGAAAGTAGTTACGGAGGCTGCACACTTCGCGATTATGCATGGTAAGCGCACTTAAAAAGCCACGTCCACCATGCTTCTGCGGCAAGTACAGCCTCATTACTGACGACCTCGGATGATGCATCCTGTGGGACGTCATAATTGTGCGGACTTTTCTATCCAGAGCGTTCAGTTCGGTCTGAGTCCACCTGAGTATGCCAAATGTATACATGAGAACAGGCATGATCCAACCGTTATATGCATGTGTCTTATTAACGCCCGACAAAAGACTATTAAGCACTTTTGTCAAGCGTGCATAAAACACACCGCAAACTGACTGTTTCATGTCCGGCTCATCGATACCTATGTTCTGTGACATACCCAGGTATCGGTATGTTTCAGCCTCGGATAGGGTCTTTATGTTGATGAGCATAGATAAGTCTATGCCCTGTGCACACTTGTATGCACTTCTATGCACACTTATCCGTCCCCAGCTCCATTCTAATAGAAATGCTAAAATCACAAGTGATGTTTAGCAATTCCATAAGATGAGAGCGACTAGAGGCGAATAACTTGAGATCATCCATATAGAAAAGGTGGGTCACTTTTGTCCCTCCTCTCCGAAGCTGAAATCCCCTCCCGGAACTCTCCAGTAAGGTACTAAGAGGGTTCAGAGAGAGGCAGAACCAGATTGGACTCAGACAATCGCCCTGGAAGATACCCCTTTTTATCCTCATGTGGTTCTCCGCAGCCATCATCCGCTCGCCTAGATGACAAAGGATCGTACTCCACTGCCCCATACACTGCCCGAGGAAGTCTCGAACTGTACAGTCGACCTTGTACAGCTCGAGGACCCTCTTAAGCCATGTATGAGGTACCGAGTCGAATGCCTTTTTGTAGTCAATCCAGGCGGCGGAGAGGTTCCGACGGTTGCGTTTAACCACCTTGCCAATGACCGCGTCAATGAGGAGTGGTTCCTTGGTTCCACGACCACCGCCCCGACATCCATTTTGAGCGCGCGACATCACCTGATTTGAGTTCAGGTGACGAGTGATTCTCGCGCTCAAAACGGATGTTAGTGTCTTGTATATGGTAGGTAGACACGTTATGGGGCGGTATTTGCTCGGGTCTGTGGAATCCCGGTCTTTAGGAACCAAATGAGTGATCCCAGTAGTGAAGAGGCTCGGGAGCGACTTTTGGTCGAGAGCCTCTTGAAACTGTCGGGCGAGCACAGAGTGACACACCACGAACCCCTTCAGCCAGTAGTGATGCAGTCCGTCGAATCCCGGACTTTTCCAGTTCGGGGCCCTACGGACCGCCTCAGCTACGTCATCCGGCGTAATGATGACGGGGTCCATGGGCGTAACATTCGCACACTGACTCGCCACAACTTCCATCCAAGGGCCCTCGCTGTGGTTTACGGGCTCTGACCACAGGCCGCGCCAGAATGCGATAGTGTCGGCCTGATTCGGTGCTGGGCCCGTTCCACGTACCATTGGTCGCTCCAATGATTCATAGAGCCTCTTCTGATCACTCTGGAAGAGACGATTCTGGTTGAACCGTGTCGACCTCTCGGTATATCGCCGAATCCGCTTCCACCAAGCAGCGATTCTCTGCTTCAGGTCGTCTATGCGCTCCGTCAGTTTTTGCGTTATATCCGGCTAGGACAAACTGATGTTTGTCCCAGCAAACGCCATCCTGACGGTGCGCACAATTCTCGGCCTATTATTGCCCGACCTGAAGCTTATCAACCTGCCGATAAGGGCCCTTGCCTTTGCGACACGGTCCTCAATCCTTCTTCTCCAGGCTGGGATAGCGCTACTTTGTCTAGTAGCGCGTCCAGCCGTGTGAAGTTTGGCGCCAATAATACGGCAAACTGCCCGTGCGGCACCAAAAAGAATTGAGTCCGTCTCGCAAAGGTCCCGGCTGGCTTCCAAATAGGTCACCAGCATTGGGTTGAGAGCCCTCACGACAGCCCGATTCCGCTTGCTCAGGGGTATACGGGGAAGTCGCGGTCGATTATCTAGAGGCGTACTGCGCGTTTCCCTAATCGCCTCTTCCAATATGCTCCTCATTTGCTCTTGTTCCTGGGCGACTATTCCATCGTCACCTGAGTCAACTACAAGGAGATCTGCGGCGGCATCTACATGTGCGGGTTGCTCTGCAACTCATAGAGCCGCATCTCCTGTCGTAGTATTTTCATTCGACAAAGGAATAGCCTCACGTCGTAGCCGTTCGAGTTCGTAGTCGGCTGGCGGTTCGCATGCTGTCGCGTCCAGCGCCAGCTCCAGACGCGCCCTGGCGACCTCCAGGCAGCGGCCCTTTGCGCGTATACCTTAATTCCATCATCCATGAAGTGGGCGTCAGTTAACGGGAGACGCCCAGACCCGGCACCGTTTCGTAGTGCCGGGTCTGGGCACCACGAAACACGGTATTATAAACGGTTATTATTATTATTATTATTGTCACTAAATGGAATTTTCACGATCATATCATCATCTGTCAATAAAATAATTCGATTAAATAATTAGCATATTAACTGGAAAGTAATTTTTCTGTAGCTAGAATAACTCTACTAAACATATAATTAGTTGATCACGTCTTTCGATATTGATATTACATGATAATAATATATTAAAGACGATCGATCGATTTTAGCACTGAGTTTACAAACATTTATCAATATTATCATCTTTTGAATCTTTTTTGAAATCTGGCAAAAATGATATATACGTTCTTGCAAAATACCGCTTGAAGGAAAAATCGTGAGTAAACCTGCATGTCTGACAAATAAGAAAAAAATATATTTCGAAGACATGTGAAGTTCGCCAACACGTATTGAGGCAGCGCGGCGGATCTTACCTTGCTCTAAAACACTCTCAGAAATGAGAGGAATACCTGTGCCCAGCAGTGGGACGTATATAGGCTGTATTTTTAACTTTAACCTTTTTAAAATACCGCTAAACCCTGTCCAACCCCCCACTCTCCGAACGGGTTCCTGCCTTGTCGTGGCGGGTGGCTTAGTAGCCGTGGCTTGGTTACCCGCGGTGAGCGAAGAGTAACCCACATGACTGGTCCAAGTTAAAGAGTCGGACCGAAGAGTTTACTACGAGTGGACTTGGCGAGCCCACTTAGAAGGTGTGCTGATGGGCTGAAGCGAGAGAGGTAACCTCTTCCCCTGCCGAGCAGCCGAGGTGGAGTCGCGGAGGGAGGAGAGTGTTGGTATGGCAATGCGCTACTCGCCCTATCCACTGCGACTCTGACGGGACCGTACAATTGATGCGTTTGAGGTGGGGCTGTGAGTGGAGAGGAGTGTCGGTATTGCGACGTATCGCTCTCCCTACCCTCCGCAACCGAATATTGTTTGGCGGCAGTCATAGATTAAGTCATTGATTAGATCCATCGCTGGCGTTAGGAAGGCTAGTGCTTCTGAATGCTCGTTTTTGCTGGCCCCATGGCCTTCGCGTATTGGACACGCGGGCGTCTGTTGCGCGGGTAAAGTTCCACTCCGACCATAGATATAATAATAGAAGGAGATATGCCCGGTAGTTGAAAATGTATCGGAACCCGGTGTCTCCAGTTGGCCCCTACCACCCGCCTACTACTACACTTGCAGATCAGTAAAAGCAATAGATACGCAGTCGCGCACACACCCGCATTTTATAAATCAAAACGTACTACACAATCAATTATAAACCGTATCCCTACAGAAAAAGCGTGCATTTACCATGCACCGTACTACTTACACAAAAATATCAGTTGCTATCGTTGTGCTGTGCATTTTAAAAATAAAAGCCATTTATTTTAAATATACATTAGTGATTGACTAAATTGGAAAGTTATCGATTCTCTTCCATTTATACTAAAATTGCACTAAAATTGAAAATAAAATAAATAAAAACGATATGCACAGGAAATTATATAATAAAAATTAACAATATGTAGCATAACGTAAATTATTAAGTACCTAACCTACTCAACAAATACAATAAAAAAAACCCGGTTGTGTTGGTTTAGATTGTCATAGCGTATTGAAAAAGTAGGTATTTTGGCATATGGTACTAGTTTTTGTAGGGAACCAGTTTAGTGGCCTTCCTGTGGCATCAATTCATTTCTTTTTTTTTATTAGCATACTTTGGGAAGCTAAAAATGTACGATAATAATTTATTTATCATTTACATAATATATCCTACGCAATTTCTTAACCTCACCATGTACCTGGCAAGCCTTTGTTAAAAAACCCCTGGTTGGTTAAGATATTGTTAAATATATGAAAACAAACACACACTCATGCATAACAAATAAAAAGCCAGGAGAATTATGTTGACTTATTTTTAGCAAAAGTCACTATTATAATATTATCTGAGTTCTGAACCATTCCAATTAGGTATAATAACGCATTCGAAGCTTTTGAAAACATAAAAGTATGGAATTAACACGAAGATAAGGCATAATATACTATATTTTCTTTTTTATTAAAAAAAAAACGTTACCCCCACACTAGGATTTTCTCCTGTATCGTGGAGGCAGTTTACAAACTCAAATTGCACAAGGACAAACATCCAGACCCAGAACAATTATTTGTAGGCCATACAACTACTTGTTCCGTGCGCGATTCGAACCAGCAGCCCCCAGCGCAGCAACTCATTGCAAAGCCACTGCGCCACGGAGCCGTCATTCAACCCAAAACACTTCACCGATGATTAACCTAATTATTTAAGCAACTTACTTTATGATCGCTAGTTACGAATTCAGTGTAGTAAACGGTGAAAATAATCAAAATATTTAAATACCATTATGTCACATCTGTGTTCCCACCGGGCTGAAACGTTTGACAAATTGAAAGAATAAACTATAATAGCAATTCGCCAATCTACTTTGTTGTCGATGGCATACGTTAGTGGATCTGCGCAAGCACAACACTAACTCGTCGCTAGATACAGTGGCCGTACTACACGATGCATCCCCATAAATGAAGTATCGTTATGTCATATTTACATTGCTTGTTCAGTCGCTTAGCGATATATGTAAGTAATGGTTAAGGAGCAAAGTATTTACTACAAAATAGTACCGTTGCAGTGATATTTGAAAACAAAAATAACGCATTAAGAGCAAAAAATATTTTACGATTTGTTGTTTTTCATGATTTTAAAGATAAAGATAGTAAAATACTTGTTCTTACATATGGTAAGTGATTCCATGATCTACAAAGATTTTGTTTTGGCTTCGGTTTTACAAGAAACCACTGAATAACACGGCATTCTGATATTGTTTCATGGTTACGGTTGAAAGTATACTAATACGCAAAGACGGCCATTTGAATAGAACCTGAGCATTTTGATCATATCGTGCGGACACAGACACGCCCCCTTGCCACTTCTCCTCTATTTAATATTTCTATGACTCCGACGCAAATTGTACATAACCGTCCTTGACCCCGTGAGGCAGGTATGCGTAGGCATTTCCTCATGTAAACAAAAACAGACCCTGTCCAAAATTTTGGTCATTAGTTTGTTTACATTTTCTACGTTATTTTCGGATTGGTCGAAATTACATCGTAGTTAAGTAGGTCAGGTAGGAGTACCATTAAACGACGAGCGTGTATGCGTAGATATATGGATGTAAAGGAAGCGAGAGAGGTGTGTCAGGATCGCGCCAAATGGAAGTCCGTAGTCTCTGCCTACCCCTCTGGGTGACAGGCGTGAGTGTTTATGTATTTTTGTTAAGTAGGTCAGGTTAAGAAAAATATATGATGAACAGGCTGTGTTTATAACATATTCTAATGGGGTTCATAATATTACAGTGTATATCGGATCACAGGCCACGTAACAATTCCCAGTGAGCTGAAAGTGTGAGACAACAATTGCAACGGTTCTTCTTTCTCGAGAGGTTAACGGGAACTTATGCAGATGTGGGTACAACAGACTTTTAGGGGCTATTTAAAACAAACATCCAACTGATACAATTTTAAATTTTGCCAAATATCTCTCATATGAAGTAATCTATTTGGGAGGCCTATGTTCAGCAGTGGATTTTTGTAGGCTTTAATGTGATGTTAATGTATATAATTATATTTTATTCTTTCTAGTTTTATAATGATACTCTAGTTACAATCGTCGCATCGATTAAAAAATAGAAAATTACATAAAAAGATTAAAAAAATTATTTAAAAATATTTACTTTCCATCTTGAACACCAGTCCCAAAATTAAAACTGAAACAAGAAATCCAATCACCGGCTTAACCAAACCAGAGTATACGGCTTTCAGGAGAAGAGGAGGTGATGCACCATCCATATAGAACAAACCACTGCATAGCATCACTCCAATGCCAACAGGAACGATAGCCCAATACAAAAATATGAATTTCTGAAAAACAGAAAAGACAATGCTTGAAAAGATAAAAACGATATGTGAATAAATATTTAATCTATGTACAGCAATGATATTGTAGTTTTAACGTAAAATTTTGTGATCAATGCCAAGTATGAAGGTGAGTTTGTATTCTGGCGCGCACCTGAGGAGAAAGGGAGTTGTGTTCCCCGAGGAAGGGGCGCTTAAAAAAGTAGCTGGCGTTGGCGTAGCTGCATATGTATGTGAAAGCGTTCCCTTACATGCGTAGAAAATGTGTTGAATAATCAGTGTCAGTCAATTAGTGAACAATCAATGCGTAGGAATTTCACCGTGGAAAAAAAGCTGCTTTTATGTAAACGTTAAAATTTGTGGCACTACAATATAACCCAACCTGTAGTTGTTAATAGCTTACTATAATATTTGGAAGTTATTGCTGTGAAAAACTTCCACCAGAAAGTAAAAGTACTTTTCAAAATAAGCCTGATCTAACAAAGACAAATTATCTGGGGGCACGGTAGTGCCCCCGCCAAGTCGAGAAAAAAAGCGGCACGGCCGTACCATCCTTTTCTCTAAGCAGTTCAGGCCATTTCCGAAACCCTATAACATCGTTATGGATAAAACTAGAGGCCTGAATCTGAATTCCTAACCAAGTAGGTATTGTATAAACTCAGTATATTTCAAATTTCATTAAATTTGAACAAGTAGTTTAAGAATTATAACTAGTCAAAGTTTCTGAATTTTGTCACTCACTGACTGACCGATCATCAAAACTCTGGGGCACTTCTAGCAGACATAGAAACTTCAAATTTGGAATACAATTATTGTTTAATATATAAATCAAGGAAAAATTAAAATATTTTAAAATTTTGGTCCAGTTTTCGAGATACACCAACTGCATAAATAACTTTGTAATTCCATATAAACATATAGTATTACAAAGTTACATTTGCAGTGAATGAATCAGTGCACCTATATATGTATAATGGAATAAAAGGTGTAAATTGACTTGACTTGATTGGCAAGTCAATCTATGTATCAATTTATGGACTGAATAAATTAACCGACTTGGTATTACATAGATATCACAACTTTTTACGGTAGAAGAACTGAGTTGCGAGACTTGGCTTTTTTACAAGTTATGTTTTTGATAGCATTATATCTTTCTTATCAACTATTATAATAATCTCAACTTTAATTTTATTATACTATAAAGTTCTGTAATAACAAAAATCTTTATTATTTACCCTGTATTTTTTAATGTTGAATTTTTCCTTCTGCATTTTGTGTATTAACAAACCAAGACCAAGACCTAAAATGTAATTGGCCAAGTTGGTATGACCACGCTTATACGTGTTGTTGAATGTTGGATCTGCTATGAAAAAAAACCGAGTCGATCTGTTGAAGAAAATTAATTATTTTTTAATATAAGAATGTTCAAACTTAAGTAAATATGAAGTAGTGTAAAAAAAATGTTTTGGTATAAAAAATAAAGAAGAAGCAATACTAGCTGCCAAATCAGGTCATAGTTGTGGTTGTTTTTTTATTTAAAATTATATAACTAAAAATTATATATAAGATAACTCAATTTCAAAAATAAATCCTGGATTTTATTGTAAAAATATTAGGTCATAATTACTGTCGTTATGGTTTTCCTATCCAACCCAAATTGCAAAATTCAACTTGCATAACAAATGCATGACGATCAGACAGGAGTTCAATTATAAAGGACCAACTTGCCCACGTGAAAACGTTTGCCAACTGCGTCCAGTGAGATGTTTATATGACTTCGAAAAAAGCGATCATGCGATTATTTATTACAATAAATTTTTATTCATTTTATGAAGTCTAAATATGTATTTTTGACTAATAATAACTGTAATTATTGAATAGTTTTCTATTTATATTGCATTCGTTATATTTTCATAATATACACATCGACACAACAGTGGTGCGTCACAGTGCCTTCATAAGGTTCGTAAGTGCGACAGAGAGCGGAACAGGCGGCGTTCTATTTCCCTAATTTATTGCACCGCGGGCAGCAAGTGTTACCATTAGTATTACTTTTATTGATTGGACGGTATATAGAGACCCAAGACGATGAAAATATATTGAAGTAAGTTAAGCAAATCTTTGCTTACTTATAGTAAACAAAAATTAAAAATTAAGGCATCAATGTCGATGAAATACACCTTATTGCTTATTGAGACTGAGTTTATAATATTTATTTAAATTCAATAAAACGTATGTTTTTTTATGATATCTGGCTTAATGAGAACTCATTTTACCAGGTGGTAAGTGAATTTGGATTCCTACATCTATCATCGGTGAATAGTTATAATATATAAGCAATGTCGTCCCTGAAAATTAAGATGGAATGCTTGATTATCTATAAGAAACGCTTTTGTTGTTATAGTTCCTCTTTAACTTCAGTTTTACAAAAATATTACTCACTCTGGGTAGGGTAAGAAGTAGGCGTTCAAGTTTTGAATGTACGTATGGAGGGCAGGAATGATCAAGGCTACCACGAACATCACCGATAATGCTACTTTTCTAGCATATTCTGTCCGAACCATTATTAACAATACCAGTCCAAAGATGTATAACTGCATATCCGCTGCAAGGTACCTAAAATTAATTAACATAACGTAAACATTGTGAAGTGTCTTTGAATTATTTACTTTAAAAAGTTGTAAGTGCTAAACAATTTACTAAACATCTTTTTCACTTAAAATCTCGCTGTGTTGCGAAGCAAAATACTATTTTTTGTAAGAGAGAGGGCAAACGAGCATACGGCTCACCTGATGGCAAGTGATTGCCGCCGCTCATGAACAACTGCAACACCAAGGGAATTGCATATGCGTTGCCAGCCTTTAAAAAAGGAGTAAGCTCTTTTATTGAAGGTCCCTAAGTGGTATCGGTCTGGAAAAATTGCCGGTGGATAATTATTCCACAGAGAGGTCGTACGCGGAAGAAAACTCCTAGTGAAACGTACAGTGGTAGACCGACAAGCATCCAGATGGTGTGGATGGTATCGGGAGTTATTCCGCGATGTGTGTTCGAGAAATTTGGCGGCTGGGATTAATCCGAACAATTCCTCAGAGCACACCCCGTGGTAAATGCAAAAGAAAATGCAAAGGGATGCAACATCTCTTCGCAGCGCCAGTGAAATCGTGGGGATCGGAAAGGACTCGCTCATCGACGATTCTAGCCGCTCTTCGCTGGATGCAGTCAAGTGGAAGGAGCTGACACTGGGGAGCCCCAACCCCGAGATGGGAACAGTATTTCATGTGAGGCCGAACCTGTACCTAATACAGTTGCAAGCGGTGTGCCGGCATGAAATACTGTCCCGCTCTGCTGAGCACGCCAAGCTTTTTATAGGCCAATTTAGCCTTTTCTTCCAAGTGACCACGAAACTGCACGTCACTTAATATGTCGACGCCGAGGATTCCGACACTGACTGATGCAACAAGGGCTGCCTTCAAACTGAGGAGATATGACAAAGGGGATCTGTTTTGTGGTAAACGCGCAAACTTTTGTCTTTTGAAGATTAAACTGGACTAGATTTAGTCGCCCCCAATCCAAGAGTTTGTTCAGCAAAGACTCGAATTCAGACACATGTTTGTTGCGGTTACTATAAACTCATTTAAATATTGTTAAGTTTTTGAGACATGCAGGATTTTTCATATTGTTTTCTTTAATTTCAGCACGTCAGTAATTAAAATTGTTATCTCACTCGCTCCCGCTCGACCAGCAATGTAAACATTTGTTTAATTCTTTGATTCTTACAACATGCAAACTTAACATGTCTTTTTAATTACTTAGACATAAAAGTTTTCCGTAATTTTTCTTTCATTTTCAGAGTGCCACTAACGTCGGCCATTTACTCAACTCGGGGACTGTACCTTTCTCATCGACCTCTAGCAATTAGTGACCTGGCTATTATTATAAAAAGAATTTTACAATAATAGCTTGGTCGCTGGTCTACATATAGTCTGAGAGAATGTAAAATATTATATGTGTGATAATAATTAATTTTCTTACAAGTCCGCTGCTACTACTTTATAATTAACTTAATTTAGCGTTATTTGTTACTATTTCCAGTCCTTCCCCGTGAACTTTAATAGTTTTTATTATGAAAAAATACGTACCAAGAATGTGTCATGCATAGGGAGTTATCTATGTAGTTGTTAATAAGGATTAAATGCAGCCAACCATCGCGACGGCAGTCTTGAACTTCATTGTTTACTATTTGCTGAAATTGAACATGAAAATTGGGTTAAAGTTTTATATAAATGTTGAAAAGCACGTATTACGAGATATGGGGGTGAAAAAACACAAACTAACTAACTTAAGTAACTAGTAACATATCGTTTACTGAGAATGTCTTAACAGCAATAATTAATAATCTATATCTATACAAATAAATAAAATTGAAGTGTCTGTTTGTAATGTTAAAGTAACAGCCTTTTACTGAATGCATATGAATGTATATACGGTACTTATAACAAAAACACAATTTTTAAAATTTTTGTCTGTCTGTCTGTTTGTCTGTCTGTCTGTTTGTTCCGGCTAATCTCCGAAACGGCTGGACCGATTTCGACAGGACACAAAGCACAGTCCTGAGCCACCAGCACACATCGACTTCCTGCATATCTTACCAGGTCATCACTCCATCTAGTGGGGGGACGCCCTGCACTTCGTCCGCCGGTACGAGGCCGCCACTCGAGAACTTTTTTCCCCATCATTTGTCGGTTCTTTGAGCTATATGGCCTGCCCATTGCCACTTCAGCTTACTAATCTGTTGGGCTATGACGTTCACTCTGGTTTTACTGCGGATATCCTCATTTCTAAGTTTATCACGCAGAAAAACTCCGAGCATAGCCCTATCCATAGCTCGCTGAGTGACCTTGAGCTTCCTCATCCGACCATCAGTGAAGTATCACGTTTCATTTCCAAAGGTCACCACTGGCAACACGCACTGGTTGTACCGTCTCGTTTTCAAGTTTTCAGGTATACCTGACGAGAAGATGTGCCATAATTTCCCGAACGCTGGCCAACCGAGTTGAATCCGTAGATTGACCTCTCGGTCGAAGTTAGACTTACCTAGGCGGACTATTTGGTAAACATACTCGTCAAGAACTTCGAGCTTAGTGCTCCCAACAACTATCGGCATAGGTGTGACATGGACGTTAAACATAATCTTTGTTTTGTCCATGTTCATCTTAAGACCTATCCGTTGGGAGACACTATTGAGGTCATTGAGCATAGTGCTTAGGTCCTCCAGCGATTCTGCCGTAAAGACTATATCGTCGGCAAATTGAAGGTGAGTGATGTACTCGCCATTGATGTTAATACCGTATCCTTTCCAGTCCAGAAGCTTGAAACGTCTTCCAATGCAGTGGTGAAGAGTTTAGGGGATATAACGTCAACCTGCCTTACACCTCTGTGCAATCGGATAGGTTTCGCACTCTGGTTCTGTACTCGGATAGCCATCGTAACCCTACTGCACAAGCACTTTAGCAATTCGATATACTAACAGCTAACTTGACACCGCTGAAGGGACTTCAGCACCGCCCAAATTTCAACGGATTCAAAGGTTTTCTAATAGTCGACATACGCCAGACATAGTGGCAAATTGTACTCCTTGGACTTCTGTACAATTTACCGAAGGGTATGTATGTGGTTTATGGTGCTAAAGACTTTTAGGAGACCGGTTTGTTCGGGAGGCTGGAAGTCGTCAAGTCTACATGCGAGACGATTCGTAATAACTCTCGAAAACAGCACGTAGACGCGGCTCAGAAGGGAAATCGGTCTGCAATTATTCAAGAAAACGTTGTCACCTTTCTTGAAAAACAAGACCACCACACTTCTTCTCCACGCCTCTGGTGTAGTGCCACCACGATGGACGGAATTAAAGAGCTTCTGAAGGACTTCAAGTACCGCTTTTCCATCCGCTTTCAGAAGCTCCCCTGTGATTCCATCCTCGCCTGGGGCCTTGCCGTTTTTAAGGTGCTGAAGAACCATTCTAATCTCGCTCAGACTTACGTCCGGAATATCATCGAAATAGTGTCGGATAAGACTCGCTCTTGGATCGTTACTCACACTTACGTTTGGCTTCAACGATGATGCGTACAGCTGCCCATAGAACCTCTCAATCTCACTCAAAATCTCAGGTTCGTAGCTCGAGCTGAAAGGTTTCGGGACTTTGGATTAGAGCACGAGGGGGACGGAGCGTTGATTTCATTAGATCTAACCTCTCCAACTTAACGTTTAGGTTCAGTGTGCCCCTCACCATTCGGTTATCCCTGCCGGTTTTCACCCTCGCGATCACTGAGACATCATTGAACAGTTGTCGTCTGGTCGCCATAATGAAGTCAATCTCATTTTTTGTCGAACCGTCGGAACTCGACCAGGTCCACTTCCTGTGGGCCGCTTCTGATAGAAAGAGTTTATCATAAAGAGTCTTTCTTTCTCCATGAAGCCGATCAGCTGCTGGCCCCTTCGGTTCCGTTGCCTTATTCCGAATTTTCCTACTTTCAGCTCACCGTTCTCTCGTGTGCCTAGTTTTGCATTGAAGTCTCCCATTAACACCGTATAGTGGGTTACGGAGGAATGCATGGCTCTAGAGATATCCTCATTCATTTCTTCCACCTCCTCGTCGGGGTGTCCGAGGTTGGTGCGTTAACTTGTATGACCTTTAGCGAATACCGTTTTGTGATTCTAAGGTACGCAACCCTCGTCGACACACTCCCAATCTTTACAACGTTGTTAACGAGAGACTTGTGGACGATAAATCCAACACCTCCTTGAGACAGACCTTGATTTGGTTGAAACTAATCTTGTCAGCCTCGAGCACAGGTGCAGAGTAGCCAGTCTCTCGTTATTGTATAGGAAACATTTCGGTGAGTATGCGCAGGAATTACACGCTTTAATTCCTCCTTCTCCTTTTCACCATCGGACAACCGGTTGGCGGGTCTTTATCCCTTTGTTGTCAATATTCCACGCATTAGAACCAAACCGTTGCTTCGTCTTTTGTAAATGAGTACAGCAAAGGAGTGGATCTTTCCGTCCGAATATCATCTTCTTGGCGTCTTCAAGGCAAGAGTGAATAGGCTTTTGTTACGATAAGACGGTGCGATTTACCATCTAAAGCTGCATCACCACTTACCACCAGGTGGGATTGTGGTCAAGCACTGGCTTATAATAAGTTAAAAAAATTAAAAAATTATAAAGAAGGTACAAAAGGCGGTCTTATCATCTGGAAGCGTTTTCATTCAGACAACATTATTACGCAAATAATCATTCACAACGAATGGTTAGAAGAATAGTATACATAAATTAAACAATTATGTTAAAAAAAAACTAGAAACATAATATAATGATAGTAGAGAAAAGTAGGATAGACACAAAAAAGGACGAAAAGTATGATGAAAAATATTAGAGTTCCGAGTAATAAGCTTTGAGTAGATTTTTGAATGTAAATGGGATTGAGCACAGGCGTTTGTGTAAAGGCAAGCAGTTCCACAATTGTACAGCTGTAACAGATATTGATTTATTGGTTACGTATGTGTTAGATATAGGAACGGACAAGTGATACGATCGCTGGCTAGCTTAACACTGTTTATTGTTCACACAATAATTAGCGGTGGGCGCAGCCACGCACACATACCCAACCCAACCACGAGGCTATCCCCTAGTATAACAACAATACATTATTTTTTTAAAAATGTTACATTGCTTCCTCCTCACTTAACTCGTTGGAACCAGGCTCCGTTACCTCCTCATCAGACTGTTGAACGTCGTTCTCACTCTCGTCCTCCCTTGTCAAAACAGAGTCATTAGGTTCGTACATCTCTGCTCTTCTAGACGAACTTCGCGACACGATATACGGAGAAGTTTCTGGTACCCCTGGTGACTGTCTGATGGGTGAAGATGTAAGTGGCGGTGGTGAAATGTCCAACGATAACGGCCGTAGCGGTGACGACGGAAGGGGCGAGGTTGCGGTATCCGCTGCACTTGGAGAAGCTGCCCCACAAGAATCGTGTTTTAAGGGTTGTTTAATGCCCTCACAATTACTCCCTTTATAAAGCATTATTTGATTTATTAGCCTTTTAATTATTTCTAAATTATTACAATCTTTTACTAAATAAAATCTTTCCCAATTCTTTTCTGTATGATTCCCTTACACCAAGTATAGTTCGTTTTATTAACATATTTTTTATACAATATAATGTCGTCCTTCTTAAAATGTTTTGTTATATTTTTACCGTGCTTATGTTGTATACTTTGTTGGTCATTACAATTATTAATAAGAAATGGTGACGAGGATGTTGATGTTTTAGGGTTGATTAAATCTAACCGAGACCTTAGTTTGCGACCATACACCAACTGAGAAGGGGACAAACCCGTCGTGGTATGGACAGAATTACGATAATCCATAAGATATCTCAATAATTTTATTGTGGTATCCTTTGCATTATGACCCGACAAAAGACAAGACTTTATTCCCCTTTTTACTATTTTTACAAAACTTTCCGCCTGGCCGTTACTAGGTGGGTGATAGACTGGTGAGGTTAGATGTGAAACCCCATTTCTTATACAAAACGACTCAAATTCTCGCGAACAAAAGGCCGTACCATTATCACTAACTATTGTTTTCGGAACTCCGAACCTTGACATAAACTCACACAATTTATCAATGACCGCAAGCGAAGATGTAGCAGTTTTCATATTGTACACTTCAACCCATTTGGTATGAGCATCTACTACTACTAGATAGATACAACCTTTTATGGGCCCTAGGAAGTCAATGTGTATTCTGTCGAAAGGGAACAATGGTATTTTCCAATGAGCTAGCGGGGCGCGCGCGGGTGAAGGTCGTAATTGTATGCAAACGTCGCACGAGGCTATCATTGATTCTACTGCTTGATCGATACCCGGAAACTAAAATCTTGAACGAGCTTCTGCCTTTGTTTTAACTATCCCTAAATGAGAAGTATGCAACTCTTTCAAAATAGTCTGGTACAAACTTACGGGTATGACGACCTTGTACCCTCTCATGAAGCATCCATTCTCGTAAGATAGTTGTGATCTACATAAATGATACGGTTTTAAACATAAATCATTTTCTTTCGGCGGCCAGCCGTTAACAACGTTTTTGATTACTCGCTGCAATATTACGTCACCTTTGGTTTCTTCGCGTAATTTTTCTAACGTAACGGGCATGCTTCCGCCTACTTCGAAACAAACATACGTCGCCCGGTCGTATGCAACCGCGCAATCGCAGCACTGACACTGTTCGTTGCACGCGCACTCGTGTTTCTCCCGAGGCAAGCTTGCGCGAGACAGATAGTCCGCTCTATTGTCCGCGCGACGCACATATTCAATTTTAAAGTTATTATTACTTAGGAACAAAGCGTAACGTTGCAATCTATTTGCCGCCATCTCTGGTATGCCTTTGTGCGACCCGAAAATAGAAAGCAATGGCTTATGATCCGTGCGTAATGTGAACGGTTCACTTCGGCCATACAAATATTGGTGGAACCGTCGTACCCAATAAATAATAGCTGTTGATTCTTTTTGTATTTGAGCAAAACGTTTCTCTGCTGAATTTAATGTACGCGACACAAACGATATAGGCTTTTCGATACCGTCAGACCCTACTTGGGATAGAATCGTTCCTAGACCCCTAGGGGAAGCATCTACGGTTAATATGATCTTAGCCCGCGTATCATAATGTGCAAGAACCTGATCGGATAGCAATAGCTTTCTAATATCCTGGAACGCCATGTCATGCACGTCGGTCCATTCCCATTTATTTCCTTTTTTTAATAATTCATATAACGGACTGAGAATAGTAGAGGCATTTTTTATGAAATTCCTGTAATAGTTGATTAACGATGACGACGATGGAACGGTTTTTTCACATGCTTACGGACTTGATTTTTAAAAAAAATTGCTAGAGAGTATATATTTATAACTTATTTCATACATACCTCCCACAGAGGTCCAGATCCAAAGCGTCTTAGCCACGTCAACGATATCGCAAGCGCGACTGCATAAGATGGAGATAACCTGCCGATTATAATATGGATCTTTTATTACTTTGAGTTGTTATCAGGAAGATGCAGCTGCCCATTTCCTGTTTCAGTTTTCCTTTGTCGCCTCTTTACGACACCTAATGTAACCTACATACACAAAAAGAAAGATAGTTTTAGTAAAAAAAGTGATTTACACTCTGTAAACACTAGTATCCAACACAAGCTAGTGATACCAGTCTCTCGACTCCACAGAGTCAATAATTCACTTTTGGGGCAATGTATACCCTGTTACAACAAATTCCCAGAAAACATACAAGGTCTCTCTAATACCAAGTTTAAATAGTTAATTAAACGAAAACTGTATTTAAAAAAGGTTATTATAATATAAATGATTACATGCTTCACAATAACCCCTGGGAATGAGGTGGTCGCTTCCAAGCTGTTTCTAAAATAAATTTTGTAAATAGTTTGTAACCATTTATATTGTAAGATTTATTTAAAAGAAATACCGAGGGTTTCTTGCTGCTTCTTGCCAGGACATAGGAGTTTTTTCGAACCAGTGGTAAAGTTAAAAAATGACTTTCAATAAAAATTACTTGTTATCAATATTGAATAAAAATTATTCTATTCTATTCTTTTCAAGACATATTCCACTACTCATTAAACTTCACGTATCGGATGTAAGGTTTACTTAATGCGATCACTATCAAATCAGCGCTCATTGTCAGAGACTTGGAAAGAATTACAACGCAGTTCCACCAAAAGAGTATGTACTTACTTCCATTAGCAGATCACACAGCCATCATTTATTAACTGCATTATGCACATGAATTTATTAAAGAAATAGTTTATGTTACCACAAGCAAAATACGTACTATCGTCGTTGTGTCATAATATATGCATAATCTCCGTTTCGTTCCTATCCTAACAAATTTCATAATTAATATGTATTTTAACCGATAAGAAAAATTTTAAATAACGGAAAAGAAAAATCAGACGGGAAAGTGAAATATGAATTAGTACAATACAATATCCTTTATTGTACACATATGAAAGATAAATATAACAAAATTAAACTTCCAGACAATTCAAAAAACAATTATATAAAAATTTGGAAGAGAATAACGGGTAGGGTGCACTAAAATAAAAAAAGTTACCAAATTATGCACAAAAAAGGACAACATACTTTATATAGATTAATGGCCATATATGTAAAAGCAGCAAGCGAGAGGGATTAGAGAGACAATTAGTGTTCCTTCATTTGTTTCTTGGACACATGTGAGTATTCAGCACTTTTAATCGAGCGGAGTAAGAAATTCTAAAGTCTTACTCCAAGGACAGAGAATGATCAATCATAAAATATGGAAGAGTGCACAGGGCGTTAGAGGGGAAGATTTTCCCTGGACCGTAGGGAAAAGTTATGACAGGAGCTGAGCAATTTAAAACATTCTTTTAGATAGAGAGGACTTGATTTATTAAATAAGACGCAGTAGAGGACAGAAAGAATATGAGTATTCCGGCGAAGACGGATAGGGAGCCACTCGAGTTTAGTGCGACATTCCGAGACTATAGCATATTTACGAAGCCCAAATATCAGTTTTATAATAAACAGTAAAGTTTATAATAAACAGTAGTCTAATTAAAATCATAGCTAGAGTAACACGTCTCCCTTCTCAGTGACACCTTTCTAATATTACATGGCGACCCTGCCAGGCGGTGCGTTGTATCAATGCAAGTACAAGCTGCGCCGCACCGCGGCGGCCTGCATAAATGATTTCAATTAAAATATTTGTTAACAAAAATAACTCAATTTACTGAAATTGATACAATTATACCGGATATTATTGAAAGAAAAACTTAAATAATAAGAAAAGGCAACATTATTACATATTTTTGAGGAAATTACTAACGAAGATAAACATGAAAACATAAAGATAAATTGCAAATTTGTGAAAAAACTAAGAAATAGTAGTCCAGCAAAAATTACTAGCAACCCGTTTAACAAAAGTAATGTTTTAAATATTCTCTATTTAATATATGTTTATGTTTTTTTTATAGAATAGGGGTAAACGAGCATGCGGCTCACCTAATGGTAAGTGACTATCGCCGCCCATGAACAACCGCAACACCAAGGGATTTGCAGATGCGTTGCGCGCCTTTTAGAAAGGTGTAAGCTCTTTTCTTGAAGGTTCCTAAGTCGTATCGGTCCGGAAAATTTGCTGATGGTAATTTATTCCACAAGCAAGTTATGCGAGGGAGAAAACTTCTTCTAAATCGCACAGTGGTGGACCGCCAATAATCCAGATGGTATGGATGGTAACGCGAGTTTTGTCGCGATGTGCGATGGTGAAATTGAGCGGCTGAAATTAGTCCGAACAATTTCTCAGAGCACTCCCCGTGATAGATGCGATAAAATACGCAAAGAGACGCAACATCTCTACGCAGTGCCAGTGTATCGAGTCGATCAGAAAGAACTTGGTCGTCGACGATTCGAACCGCTCTGCGCTGGATGCGGTCAAGTGGAAGGAGCTGGCACTGGGGTGCCCCAGCCCAGAGATGAGAACAGTATTTCATGTCGGCCCGAACTTGCGCTTTGTAAAGTTGTCAGCGATGTGCCGGCATGAAATACTCGTCTCGCTCTGCTGAGCGCGCCAAGCTTTTTAGAGGCCAATTTGGCCTTCCCTTCCAAGTGACCACAAACCTGCACACTATTCGATATGTCGACGTCAAGGATTCCGATACTAGATGAGGCAGCAAGGGTAAAGCGGTAAACGCGCAAACTTGTGTCTTCTGGGGATTGAACTGGACTAAATTTAGTCGTCCCCAATCCGAGACTTTGTTAAGCAAAGACTCGACTTCAGATACAAGTTTTTCCCGGTACTCGGCGACGTTTTCCCGAGAAATATTGGCACGGCCACTATATAAGGCATCACCAGTGCTGTCGTTCGCATAGCAATGAATGCTACCAGTTAGCAACATATCATTGATATGTAGGAGAAACAGCGTTGGTGTTAGCAAGCAGCCTTGTGGAACACCAGCGTTGATAGGCTTGAAATCAGAGCATGCACCGTCTACTACGACCTTGATGCTCTGATCAGCAAGAAAACTGGTGATCCATTTGCACAATTTCTCGGGAAGCCCATAGGAAGGAATCTTCGAAAGAAGCGCTTTGTGCCAGACCCTATCGAAGGCCTTCGCTATGTCCAAACTAACGGCCAATGCCTCCCCCTTGGAATCTACTGCCTCCGCCCATCTATGAGTTAGATAGACTAGAAGATCACCAGTTGATCGACCCCGACAATAACCGTACTGGCGGTCACTAATCAGCTGGTGATCCTCAAGCTATCTCATGAACTGGCAGTTTATAATGGATTCCAGTATTTTGGAGAACAAGGAGGTGATGGCGATAGGCCTATAGTTGGACGGGTATGAGCGGTCGCCTTTTTTAAGGATCGGGTGGACCAAAGCTGTCTTTCATGAATTCGGGACTACGCCTTGGGAGTAGGAGTACCGAAAAAGACGCGTTAAAGCCGGTGCCAACTCCGGAGCACACGTCTTTAGCACAATGGGAGGGACTCCATCGTGTCCACTCGACTTGCTGACGTCCAGGGAGAAGAGTGCTTTGCGAACCGAGCGCTGTGTAAACCCCACATCCGGCATGGAGCACTCACATCGCGGGATGGTCGGATGTGTGTTCCCCCCGTCATCTTAAATCGAGTTGGACGCAAAAAGAGAGCGCAACAGATCGGCTTTCTCCTTTGCGGCATGGGCCAGTGAGTCGTCCTTTCTGTGCAGAGATGGAAGAGATGGCTGACAGAAGTTCCCTTGGACAGCCTTGGCGTGAGACCAGAATGCACGGGTTTCCGAAGGAAGGCGAACTAGCTTCTCGCCAATTGACGAACAGATAGCATTGCTGAATTCACTTCTAGTTCAACTCTTTAATGTACATGCTCCAGTTCATCCAGTTAAGCTACGTCATCCCCTAGTTCTGTGTTTAACTGAATTACTTAATAGATTGATAAGCAGGAAGAATGATGTAGTCAAGATACAGGTCAGATCCAAAGAATGACAGGATTTGAGAAAAGTACAGACTCTTGCGGAATATGCAACATTGTGATGATCATTTTACGACTAACGTCATCACTTCTGACAGCGTAAGACTGAATAAAGGGGAGTATGTTTCTCCTAACATCACAATATACAAATTGACTAAACACAAATGGATAAAATTCAGGAGTAGGAAACGTTGAAATTTAAGTAAGTGTTGTCGATTTTGCAATATTATCTTATAAATATAGCAAGAAACAGAGTAGAAATTGCAATTTAAATCGACGTTATTTGGTATTGAGCATAAAGATGTTTTTCAACTCTTATGGATCTTAAGAAGTTCCAAACATGACATCGATCTTCAATGGTTGTTAGTTGAGGGCTAGATTTTTCCGGTCCAACTCATCGTAGGAGATGATGGCTTGTCAAAGGATGCCTTAGCTTATGTTAGTTTACATGAGGTCAACGGTAGTCTACTTGTGTGTGAGTCTCTAAATGTCCATAGACAGTGTACCTATTCATGTCAGGATAAACAAGCGGATGAATTGATGACTAATAGTGTTTTCTTACAGGAATGCATGAAAATACACGCTCGACGACGGTCGTACGCAAGGATTGTCGCGTCGCAGCGTCTATAAAATACCGGTTGAATCGAGTGAGTGAGAGGTTGCGTTACTCTAGTAATTATATTCTCTTTGGTCATATAGCGTAGTAGCGAGGTGGAATTGAGGGTAAATTGAGAAACCCCCACTCGTTTGTGCAGTAAAATTCACTGTAGGCGCCATGCGCGAGAGATTCTGCTTGAGTTATTCTACGAGTGAAGTTATTCAAGAGTGCTAAGATAGTGTCGTGGTTCTGTTCGTTATTGTAATTCTTCTAGTGCAGGCAAGAAGGATGGTGTTGCTAACAGGTTGCTCTGTGTTACATTGAGAGAAGTAGTGTTGCTGTTGGTTCGCATACTTTGGTGTTATCATGCAATTACGTCCCTCACGTTGCACTGGTGTGTGGTTGTAGCGGAAACGTGTTACGGTTTGGTTGAACTGTAATTGCTCTATACTGAATGTATAGTGCGTTACGCTGTCTTATTACTGATATTGATTAATTGCAAGAGAGCAAGTCAAACATGCGCTCTCAGATTTTTATTATTTTTAACAACCTTTAACCTTTCCTGAAGTATTTTCGAGATCAGGATTGAGATCTCCTGCTGAATTTTCGAGATCAGAAGTAGGATTTCTGCTGAATTTTCTAAATACACAACTGATTAATTAAAGCTTTTATGCATTTAAACCTAGAAAATGTTTTCTACCAGTTATTTTAAAATGTTTAATGTAGCTTTAAATAAACAAATAAAAGAAGAAGAGGTGCAAAAATGATGCAGTATACTCTTGCACTTAGATAAACTGATAGCTCCTTTCTCAATATATTGCTATTGGAATAATTCTGTATAGGCATGATCGTAAAATATGAATTAGATCTGAACTACCTTAATGAATCCTATTTTCCAATTCATCCTTTGTACCGCAAAGAAAAAAAAAGTAAGAATTATGTTTTAAATAAAATTAAATATAGTTTCTCACCAATATTTATAATATTATCATTGATAAAATCTATTTCTTGCATACCTTAGCCATCTCTTTACGATTCCTTTGGGTATCATTTTCCAATTCAGATCTTTCTTCTCTGACCAAATTTGTAAGTAGTAGGCTAACAAGCATCCAGAAATGATGAAGAACGTCTGCACAAGTATGGTACCGTCAAAATATAAGTGGTATAAAATATTGTGGTACATCTGCAAAATGATACAAGGGATAAAAAATAATTTTTACATTGACCATTCCATACTTTTGACAACATTAAAAAGTTTAACAGTGTTAAGGTTACGACCTCAAAGGTGTCAGGCCAGTCTTAACCTTTCCCAATTTGATAGTGTTAAAAGTTAGGACAGGTTTTAATGTTAACCTTGATACACGTGTATTAGATGAAATAAAAGATAAAAAGTCTCAGTGCCATAAAACATCATCATTACATCTTTGTAAAAGGCATTTGCTGATAATAGACCTCCTCCAAGAAATACTAATAACATGGACAGTATTTGTAGATGCAGATGGCTGCATTTACTGACTTCCTGTATGTCTTAATAAGTAACCTGGTGAAGGACCACGCTTGCATTGTACGACGAAGTGAGATAGTAGCGTTAATACTGCAATATTTCGTATGGTGAGTACAAGAACCGGAGACACGTTTTACTGATTATTTATCGAGGATAGACGTAGATATCAATCGAGTCAAGTCAAATAGTATCAACTTATTATCAGGTAGATTGTATGCTGGCTTATCAACATCACTGTTCTATAAACTAAGACCTTAAATAAAAAGTTCAAAGATTAAAAAAATCCACACAAGCTTCAGATATCCGTACTTATATTCTTTTTGGTTTTTGAACTCGGCTTTTATTTTTATAAAAAATCTTATATTGAGACCCCCTTTAATGGATTAAGGAATATCAATATATTTGAATGAGAATGAAATTGAGAACCTCGTCTTTTTTGGCATACGCTATAAAATTAAATATCTTCAATAAACGGAAAAATGATTTCTTTAATACTAAGTCGACAATTATTATTGTCATTGTGGCTTACTTATAAATTGTATCCTTATGTATATTTCATAGTCAAAACTCATAACCGGTCAAAACCACTTTTTACTGCAAAAATCAAGCAAAAATGGTTTTGACCATTGTCCCTAGTCAAAAATAGTTTTGACTGATTTTTGTAGTCAAACGTAGTTTTAACAAAAGGTCAAAAGTGGTGTTGTCCGATTCAAACTTCATAACGGTCAACACTCGCAATATCAGTAACAGCAGGTTAATAATATAAAATATAATATTGAAGAAATTGAATTTTTTTATTTCAAAAATTCTAAATGTATATTAAGTCAAAAGAAGTTTTGCCTAACATTGTTGGTCAAAACGACTTTAAACGATATAGTTTGGTCAAAATCACAGTTACCCAGTATTTTTGCAGTTAAAATGAATTTCACTAACGGCCATAGTCAAAACTACTTTTGACTGCATAAATCAGTTAAAAAATGTATTAACAAACGTTCTTAGTCAAAATTACTTTTGCCTGATTTTTTTTCAGTCTTAAGTGGTTTTGACCAGTTATGAGTTTTGACTGTGACATATATAATCGTTACAGTGTAGTGGCGGTGAAAGTATATCCACTACTCCATACCATCCCGTGGGTAACGTAAGAGGGGACAGAGGGAAACAAATTATGAGATGGGCAGTAGATGTCTCGCGAAACCCACCGGGTATGGGATACACGATTTGTTGTCCTTATTCTATAAAAAAGGTAGTACTTACGTCTTCCAGAAAGAGTGTATTGTCTGAGGCGACCATAAACGGAAGTAAGGCGTGTTCCGTTATAACTAAGAACATTGTGATTGCTCTGAAAAATAACGTTTTAATAAAACACTTGCTAACTATTAATCCGTAGTCTAGCGGCCTCTAAAATTCTTCTACGTTTTGTTTTAGGTGTTTCACTCCCCCCCCCCCCCCCTCCCCGCTTCCCTTTTATTTAATTGGATATTAATATTAATCTTTATAAAATAGTAGCGTAGCGTCGCAATCGCGTAGCTGTTTTTTCTATAGTGGGTGTAGAGAACCGGAGACCCTTTTTTACTGGAAACTAGGCATACCATCTAAGTTATCAAGGGTGACAACGCATCTGCCTTTTGATTCATAATCGACGACACATGTACAAGTCTATGAGCCACATCATCCACTTACCTGCAGGTAGAGTTTGTGCTCGTTGTCCCCTTATTCTATAAGAAATACTTTACAAAGCCAGTTACGAGAAAATTATGTGAATGTACATTGTCTAAGATTTCATAATGTGAATTTCATGACGTATGTAACATTTTTAGTTTAAAGAGCTATGCAACTACGATGGACTTTTTTAACGTGAAGTAGAAAAAAAAAGAATGTAATAGGTAAAGGATTAGAAGCCTATAGCATAAGTGATTTTAGGGTTTATCTTTTTAGAAGTAAGCTTTTTAATTTTAAGACAATAATGAAGCGATTAAAATTTTTGTAAGTGTCAATGAATTTAAGATGCCCTTGACCTTTAAGCTAGGAAGGAAAATTTACATTAAATGTAGTATTAAACTTATAAATGAAACGGGCCGTTCTTGTCATACAACATCTCAGTCCCTCTCGTAACCACGTGGCATTCCTGACGTCAGCAATTAAAACAAGTAAAATTAAACTTAATGAAGGTGTTGGCGTAAATACAAAAAACTCTTTTGTAACGGACATTGACAACGCTTCTTACATGATTCATCCAAGTATAAACGGGCGTATATACTCATAGTTATTTGTATGTACTATTTGTTATATTGTAATTAGTAAAAGTGCATATAAAACAACGGCTCGGTTGTGAACACTTTATTCTTTTTCTACCTCCATACTAATTATAATATGACGCTATATAGTATATATACAGAATGGCCGGAGAAGTGATGTCCAAAGATAAAATTTAGATGCCTTATATTGAGTAGTATCCACATAATTCCCATGAATGTTCCGCGATTCTTAAGGAATTTAGGAGATAGAATTTTTTTTATGATTTTTTTTTCTTAATTTTCACCTGACAACTGTTTTCATTTTTTTTACTTTCAATTGGAAGTTTATGATATATTTCATTTTTGTAATTCGTCACCATCAGATACTACCTTAAAGGTTATGGTTAACCTAAAACTTATGGAACATGGCATGAAATTGAGTCGAAAGTTCAAAATTATTCGCGCATTAGTCACAAAAGTGCAACTCTTAAAAAATTATTATCGTGCCAATGGCTTCTAAGTATTTCTAGAAATTGCTATGGACCTTCAACAACAGAAGTCATTAAAACGAAATAGACCTTAATGGCGATTTATTTTCTGTAACTTTTTAGCTTCTTTAATTTTTCCCCTCAGCTCTAGAAGCACTATCTTCTATCACTAGAAGCTTCTTGGACGAAGATTATAACCTTATATTATTTTTATATTTATATGATAAGGGTGACAAACGAGCACACAGTCCACCTGATGGTAAGTGGTTGCTGCGGCCCATAGACATCTACATCTATCCTCTATTACAAATCAAAATGTAGATGCGCCGCCACCCGTGAGGACCAAGATGGAATGCCTCATTTCCAGTAAAAAGGGCCTCCGGCACCTGCACTCACCAAGCAAAACGCAGCGGTAAACCTCTACTTCACGCTGGTATTCTGTGAGGTCGTGGTACCACCCCGGTTCGAGCCGGCCCATCCGTGCGACAGCAAATGCTGCGGCGTGGCTCTGCCACTGTTAAAATAACCCCAAACAAAAAAAATCTATGAGGTTAAGGTACTTTTGATTCAGATAATTGCGCACTGGAGCTCCATAGTGACATGGGGCGCCATCGTTTTGAAACACCATGCTTCATCTTAGTTCGAGATTTACATCATCCAGCAACAATGGCAGCTCGTAAAAAAATTGTACGTGTCTCTATCAAGCCTGGACGGCAGTTCAAACGGCGTAATTGGTTCACCATTGAGGACGCCGAACAATAAGTTTGTATTGAAACGATGTCGAAAGGTTGAAGGTCTCGTTACGTGTTGATTTTCGATTGCCCGGATGTGATAATTATGAATATTAAATATTGCTATTCGCGCGAATCGTGACTCGTCGGTCCACAAAAGTTTATTGAAAAATCCGGAATCCTCATGCTCATTTCTCAACATAATTTAAAAAAAAGAAAAATTAAATACAATATTTTTTTCTACTTTTCCTAAAAAATTGGCATATTTTTACTTTGAAGGCAAGTTACAGAAAATTAATCGCCTTTAAGGTCTAGTTCGTTTTAATGGTTTCTATTGTTGAAGGTCCATAGCAGTTTTTAGAAATACTTAGAAGTCATTGTCACGATTTTTTTTACACTTACCTTTTTTTACACTTACGTCAAATACTTACCTAATGACATTAAGTCTAATAGAAGATGCCTAATAACATTTAGTCCGTACTTTGTATTCTTTAGTTATAGATAATTCAATAAAGAATAATAAATAAATGTTTTAAGATTAAGCTGTGCTCGTACCTTAAGCCATTGAAACTTTTAAGACGCTTAAAACGTGGTTCGTTCCCATTTGCTACAGGAGCTACCAACTTTAGCCAATTATGTCTGATCGAGAAGCATCGAAGTAGTTTGTTTACTGAAAAAGAAATAATATAATATTTTAAGATTATCTTTAAATTAGGTTACCTAATAAAACATATTCTATAAAAGGCCCGCCTGAAGAACTATATATTATTAATTTCTTTAAACAGCCATGATTAAAATTTCTGGAAAAAAAAAACACAACGCACATGCGCACTCGCACACGCACATACTCAAACAACATAAAATGGTACGAGACATCATCATCATCATCATTACAGCCCTTCAAAAGTCCACTGCTGAACATAGGCCTCCCCCAAAGAATGCCACAAAGCACGGTCCTGAGCCACCTGCATCGATCGACTTCCTGCATATCTTACCAGGTCGTCACTCCATCAAGTGGGAAGATGCCCTACACTTCACCTGCCGGTACGAGGCTGCCACTTGAGAAAATTTTTTCCCCGTCGGTTGTTGTCTCTTCGAGCTATATGGCCAGCCCATTGCCACTTCAGCTTACTAATCCGTTGGGCTATGTCGGTCACTCTGGTTCTACTGCAGATATCCTCATTTCTGAGTTTATCACGCAGAGAAACCCCGAGCATGGCCCTCTCCATAGCTCGCTGAGCGAGCTTGAGCTGCCTCATACGGCCAGCAGTGAAGGACCACGTCTCAGTTCCATAGGTTAGCATGCCGTTACCATGGTCGCGACCGTAGCCAGAAATAGTGGGCCGCCGGGGACTGGGGACTGGGACTGGACTAGGGACTGTATGTCATCACTGGCAATACGCACTGGATGTACAGTCTCGTTTTCAAGTTTTAAGGTACACCTGACGAGAAGATGTGCCGTAATTTCCCGAACACTGCCCAACCGAGTTGAATCCGTCGATTGGCCTCTCGGTCGAAGTTGGACTTACCTAGTCGGACTATTTGTCCCACGTAAACATACTCGTCAAAAACTTCGAGCTTAGTGTTCCCAACAACTACCGGCATATGTGTGACATGGACATTAAACATGATCTTTGTTTTCTCCATGTTCATCTTAAGACCTATCCGTTGGGAAACACTATTGAGGTCATTGAGCATAGTGCTTAGGTCCTCCAGCGATTCTGCCATAAGGACTATTTCGTCGGCAAATCGAAGGTGAGTGATGTACTCGCCATTGATGTTGATACTGTATCCTTTCCAGTCCAGAAGCTTGAAAACGTCTTCCAATGCAGTGGTGAAGAGTTTAGGGGATATAACGTCACCCTGTCTTACACCTCTCTGCAATTGGATAGATTTCGTACTCTGGTTCTGTACTCGGATAGCCATCGTAGCCCTACTGTACACGCACTTCAACACTTTGATATGCCGACAGACAACTTGGCACCGCTGGAGGGACTGCCGCACCACCCAAATTTCGACGGAATCAAAGGCTTTCTCATAGGCCACAAACGCTAGACATAGTGGCAAATTGTACTCCTCGGACTTCTGTACAATTTGCCGAAGGGTATGTATGTGGTCTATTGTACTACAGCCTTTTCGGAAACCGGCTTGTTCGGGAGGCTGGAAGTCATCAAGTCTGCGCGCGAGACGATTCGTAAGGACTCTCGAAAACAGCACGTAGACGCGGCTCAGAAGGGAAATCGGTCTGTATTTTTCCAGAGAGCGTTGTCGCCTTTCTTGAAGAACAAGACCACCGCACTTCTGCTCCACACCTCCGGTGTAATACCACCATGGAGGACGGAATTGAAGAGCTTCTGAAGGACTTCAAGTACCGGTTCTCCACCCGCTTTCAGAAGCTCCGCTGTAACTCCATCCTCACGTGGGGTCTTGCCGTTTTTAAGGTGCTGGAGAGCCATTCTAATCTCGCTCAGACTGACGTCCGGAATATCATCGGAATAATGTCAAATAAGACTCTTTCTTGGATCGTTACTCACACTTGCGTGCGGCTCCAACGATGACGTGTACAGCTGCCCATAGAACCTCTCAATCTCACTCAAAATCTCAGGTGCCCCGGAAACGATGCTGTCTCACTCGATCGTCAGCCTTGACAGTTGGCTCTTTCTGGCAGACAGATCTCTGGCAAAGACTTTGGAGCCATGGTCCTGCTCGATCGCTCCTTGAATACGAGCTGTATTGAAGTTGCGTAAGTCCCGCCGCATGCATTTGGAGATCTGTCTGTTCAGTTGCCTGTATGCTGTCAAATCTACTGAAGACTGCAGCTTCATATCCCGTCTAACAGCCATGAGATTAAGAGTGTGATCGGAGAGTTTTTGTGTTCTTTAGCGGCGGGTCTTGCAGAACTTAGCTCCGACCGCATGGACAGATTCCACGAGCTTGTCATTCAAATCGTCCACTTCATTGCAGTCTTCTAGGCACTGAAAACGGTTTTGTAACTCGAGCTGAAAGGTTTCGGGACTTTGGATTAGAGCACGAGGGGAACGAGTCCTCTCCAACTTAACGTTTAGGTTCAGTGTGCCTCTAACCATTCGGTGATCGCTGCCGGTTTTCACCCTCGCAATCACTGAGACATCACTGAACAGTTGTCGTCTGGTCGTCATAATGAAGTCAATCTCATTTTTTGTCGAACCGTCGGGGCTTGACCAGGTCCACTTCCTATGGGGCCGCTTCTGGAAGAAAGAGTTCATCATAAAGAGTGCCTCTTTCTCCATACGAGACGAGATACGATACATGACTGTTTTTATTTCAAGCAAATAAAGAAATAACAATGATTATTTATTATACGATAAAGACTTTAGCTTATTAGTAATAAGCTTAGTTTTATTATTAATAAACCATAATTCGTAAGCAGTGGCCGTGTAGTGGCGGTGTTAGTAAGGGTATCCACTACTCCATAATATCATTACGTAGGTATCGTAGTAGGCAACACTGGGAAACCAATGAACAGAGCAGCAAAGTTTTACTAATAACAATATTACTGTGAGGCATTCTATGGGAGAGGCCTATGTTCAGCAGCGGACATTTGATATGCTGTAACGATAACGGTAAATTGTAACGTTGAGAAGGTGTCTATAAGAAGAGAGGCATGTTACTCTTGCTAGAACTTTAATAAGACTACTACTACTTACTCTATAATCAACATTAATATACTGGATGACTGTTTTACCGTCTGCAAAACAATTGGGTGTAACAGGTGAACGGAGTAGAAATCTATGGCACTGATAGTTTCGGCTCACCGCTGACTTAGCGGCCAGCCTCCGCAGAGTCTACTTCACCTGAGGATGTCTCGCGTAGAAGAGATACACGTGTCGTATTTTCGAGAGTGGTGTGTCGTGCCTAGCGTGGTGGTGCTGGGATTGACGGCGACGGGTATAGTGCGCGCAATTGAGAGAGGGTGAGAGGTCCACTTAAAACTGGGCAGGGCACATCATTTTCTTTCATTACGCGGAATTAAGCAAATTAGTTTATAATAATCCCATTATAATGGATTTCCGCAAATTTACGCCTTATTCAATTAATAAATAACTGTTCATTTAATCGGCAACGAAAAGCTACAGGGTGACTGAAGAGGATTTAATAAATGTTTTTAATTGAATAAAATTATATTTTTGTCTATTCCTTATTAGGTAAAAAATCCTCAAAGAGTCTATATCATATTTTGAAAAATTTCTCCGAAAGGGCACATGCTTTAAAATAGGTTTGCACTTAAAAAAGCGGCCAAGTGCGTGACGGACTCGCCCATGAAGGGTTGCGTAGCAGCAAGTAATATAATTTACGATTTATGTCATTTAAAAAAACTACTTAATAGATCTCGTTCAAACCAATTTTCGGTGGAAGTTTACATGATACATCATATTTTTTTTTTTAGTTTTATCATTCTTTTATTTTAGAAGTTACAGGGGAGGGGGACACACATTTTACCACTTTGGAAGTGTCTCTCGTGCAAACTATTCAGTTTAGGAAAAAAATTATATAAAAAACCTCAATATCATTTTTGAAGACCTATCTATAGATACCCCACATGTATGGGTTTGATGGAAAAAAAGTTTTTGAGTTTCAGTTCTAAGTATGGGGAACCCCCAAAATTTAATGTTGTTTTTTTTTCTATTTTTGTGTGAAAATCTTAATGCGGTTCACAGAATACATCTACTTACCAAGTTTCAACAGCATAATTCTTATAGTTTCGGAAAAAAGTGGCTGTGACATACGGACGGAAAGACAGACAGACATGACGAATCAATAAGTGTTCCGTTTTTTGCCATTTGGCTACGGAACCCTAAAAAGGTCTTAAAAATATTAATATTTTTAATTTAGACTTTTGTTTCTATTCACCGTTTTACTTGAGAAAATATAATTTTTCCCCGAAATTCAATATATTCGCGTGCCTGCTCCATCGGCCTGTAATCCCCCGCGAGCTCCAACGCAGTTCGTTTCTGGTGTTTGAGCGACTTCGTTCAAATATATTTTAGTTTTTTAAGAGTTTATACTCAATTTTAAAATTTTATGAATAGAAACATTTAATTTAGTTTATATCTGTAGTACATTGGTAACTGGAAATATTGTTTTCTAAATTTTGAAAAATTTTGTACGTGGTAGAGCCATGCTGCAGCTATATTAGTAGCATAGTTGTAGCACGAATGGGTCGGCCCGACCGGGGAAGGACCACGATCTCACAGAATACCAACGTAAAATAGCAGCTTAACACTGCTCTGTTTCGTATGGTGAGTGTAGGGAACCGGAGACCCTTTTTACTGGAAACGAGGCATTCCATCTTAGTCCTCACGGGTGACAACGCATCTGCATTTTGATTCGCAAACGAGGATAAATGTAGATGTCTATGGGCCACAGCAGCCACTTACCATCAGGTGGACTGTGTGCTCGTTTGTCACCCTATACTATAAAAAAAATGTTTAAAATGCCTAAAGAAGAAGAAATTTTCGTAGCGACGTTGATTAGTGAAATTGAAAAATGCATTCTTATATAATTTAGATGTAGAACGATCAACATGCTCTCGTTACTTAGATTTCGATAGATAATACGTATGTTATTTTATTGTTGCATATTTTTATTAATTTTTTGTACGTGGTAGAGCCAAGCTGCAGCTATATTAGTAGTAAAGATGTAGTAAGAATGGGTCGGTTCGACTGGGGAAGGACCACGCTCTCACAGAATACCAGCGTCAAATAACAGCTTAACACTGCTGTGTTTCGTATGGTGAGTGTAGAGAACCGGAGACCCTTTTACTGGAAAAGAGGCATTCCATCTTAGTCCTCACGGTTGACAACGCATCTGTATTTTGAATCGCAAACGAGGATAAATGTAGATGTCTATGGGCCACAGCAACCACTTACAATCAGGTGGACTGTGTGCTCGTTTGTCAACCTATCCTATAAAAAAAATTAAGTGGTTGATGCTGAAATCTATACATCTATACAAATAAATAAAATTGAAGTGTCTGTTTGTAATTTCAAAATTACAGTTTTTTACTAAATGCATATGAAAGTAAATACGGTACGGTAACTAAAATACAATTTTTAAAATTTTTGTCTGTCTGTCTGTCTGTTTGTTCCGGGTAATCTCCGAAACGGCTGAACCGATTTTGACGGAACTTCACTAGCAGACAGCTGATTTCACAAGGAGTAACTTAGGATACTTTAATTTTAGAAAAAGAATTAGGGTTCCGCGCAAAAACATAAAAACTCTAACACGCGAGCGAAGTCGCGGGGAACAGCTAGTTTATAATAATGTATTACAAATCAATGCTGTTTTATGAGTATGACTTTAATAAAATATTATTCGGGAGGGAAATCTAGATACAGATACTTATATTAGGTACACTATTATAAAATTAAATCAACAATTTTAGTAAAAATGGTCCTTCCCTAAGTGCTATATAAAGCTGTTCTGGGGTTTATGTTTTCTTTAAATGTTAGACAATCCGTCATCTGTAAAATTTAAACATTTTAAATTGGAGAAGGGTTTTTCTGTATGATAAAATTAGAAATGAGGATATCCGCAGTAGAACCAGAGTAACTGACATAGCTCAACGGATTTTTAAAGTGAATTGGAAATGGGCTGGCCATATAAGTTGGAAAACCAATAAGCAATAGGAAGAAAGGTTCTCGAGTGGCAACCTCATACAGGAGCTCCGATCGGCCTTGGGGGGGTTGACGACGACTTGCCCGGCGGATTCCGCCTCTCACTGGGCACGGCTCGTAAGTCGTCCGGATGTAGTCTGGCCCGGTCCCTAAGCAGCGGGAGGTTTAGGAGCTGCCTAACGTATTCGTCCGCAATTCGCTGGACATTGGCGTATCTTCCGGAGAGGAGATCCCGAGCAGTCTGGTAGGCGTCGTCCGATAATCTCAAATGGCCGACGACGCCCAGGGCCTTCCCCTCCAGTGAGGCCAGTACCTCCTGGCCTGGCTATCTTCTGACTCGGTGTCAAGTCCCTCCAGGCGTACACTAGGCTATCAAAAAGACCATCGAAGGTCAGCCATTCGGAAAGAACCCCGGAGAACCTTGGCAGGTCCAGAGTTGGGAGTCGTCCCAACAGCTCCAGCTGAGTAGGCTGCTTACGAGGGGACTTGGGCAGGCCACTCATCCGAGCTTCACGCGCCTCCTCAGCATACCTGGCCTTATGGTCAGCATCCTTCCATATGGTCTCCTGGTCGGAAATGCTCTGTCCTGCCGGATCTTGCCATTGCTCGTTGGCTAAAGATAGAGGGGTAAGTCCTTTATCACAAGAAATAACGTCCCTATAGAATGAATCATCCGTTCACGTCAGAAAGTAGTTACGGAGGCTGCAAACTTCGCGATTATGCATGGTAAGCGTGCTTAAAAAGCCGCGTCCACCATGCTTCCGCGGCAAGTACAGCCTCATTACTGACGACCTCGGATGATGCATCCTGTGGGACGTCATAATAGTGTGGACTTTTCTATCCAGAGCGTTCAGTTCGGTCTGAGTCCCTGAGTATGCCAAATGTATACATTATTAACGCGCGACAAAAGACTGTTAAGCACTTTTGTCAAGCGTGCATAAAACACATCGCAAACTGACTGTTTCATGTCCGCCTCATCGATACCTATGTTCTGTTCTATACCCAGGTATCGGCATGTTTCAGCCTCGGAAAGGGTCCTTATGTTAATGGGCATAGATAAGTCTATGCCCTCAGAGTTAGCAACCCTTCCCCTTTCAACATGGAGGATCGCACACTAATCCGTCCCCCGCTCCATTCTAATAGAATTACTAAAATCACAAGTGATATTTAGCAATTCCATAAGATAGGAGCGACTGGAGGCGAATAATTTGAGATCTTCCATGTAAAAAAGGTGGGTCACTTTTGTCCCTCCCCTCCGAAGCTGAAATCCCCTCCCGGAGTCCTCCAGTAAGGTACTGAGGGGTTCAGAGAGAGGCAAAACTAGATTGGACTCAAACAATTGCCCTGGAAGATACCCCGTCTTATCCTTATGCGGCTTTCCGCACCCGTCATCCCGTCACCTAGATGACAAGGACTCCACTGCCCCATACACTGCCCGAGGAAGTCTCTAACTGTATTGTCAACCTTGTACAGCTCGAGGACCCTCTTTAGCCATGTATGGGGCACTGAGTCGAATGCCTTTCTATAGTCTATCCAGGTGGCGGAGGAGTTCCGACGGTTGCGTTTAACCACATTGCCAATGACCGCGTCAATGAGGAGTGGTTCCTTGGTTCCACTACCACCGCCCCGACATCCATTTTGAGCGCGCGACATCACCTGATCTAAATCCAGGTGACGAATGATTCGCGTACTCAAAATTGATGTCAGTGTCTTATATATGGTGGGTAGACACGTAATGGGGCGGTATTTGCTCGGGTCTGTGGAATCCCGGTCTTTAGGAAATGAGTGATCCCATTAGTAAAGAGGCTCGGAAGCGACTTTTGGTCGAGAGCCGCTTGAAACCGTCGGGCGAGCACAGCGTGACTCGTCTTATCGTCGACTTACTATTATTATTATTAAATGGAAAATTATGAATCTAATGTAAAGTTGATTTTTAATAATCTATTGGAAAGCACTCACATGGCATAACAAATATACAATCGTGCACACGTTTAAATATTTTATTACCAATAGTAACAATGTTTCTTTCGAGATCAAAATATTCGCAAAATTTTTGATCAATTAATTCATACATTCATTTCAGATGCATTCTCACATTGGCTGGATGGAACTCAAACAAGCACCGTCATTTGTCAGCAAGTTGAGTGTTGGAGAAGCTTTTCCAAATAAATATTTTACATGTCTTATTTTAGAAAACTTAATACAGAATTTTTCGAAGTAATCCTCACAAAGTCTAAATTGTTTTCTTTTTGTAATCAAAAAATTTTGAATGGAGATCTTCTCGTCCGACAGCCTTTTTATTTTTTACAACATTAGAAATAACTATTCAATCAATAATTAGGTAGCACATTAAAAATAGTAAATTATAGTCAAGTTACTATTTACGTAGTTAAGTCTTTGGGGTAATAAAAAATTATACCTATTTTTATTTGTTCTATTATTGTTCATACAAACAGTACAGTAAACCATATTAACACTTTTTTGTATTTTGTATGACACGAATAATTCTTTAAAAAATAAAATTTGACACTTATTATTCTTAACAAAACCCTGAGTTAGAGCATTGGCCGAGCCGGCTTAACGCAGTTTTTCTCTGAACGTGACGAGCCGCCAGTGCTCACGCACACACTCGCCTAAAGCTTGTAGTAGTGTAATTATCATAGCGCAGTTGTATGAAGCTTTGACTCCGTACGGTACGGTTTCTTCACTTATGTGGTTATACAGAAAGTAGTCACTAGACGTTGTTAACGTCGGCTAAAATCTCTGCGGTCGCCGTTTTGTCAAGGTCATTGAGTGACAGTCATTCAAATGTACAACAATTTCAATTTATAATACTCACTACACCTAAATTTGCAACTAACAATTTTGTTCCTTTTATTAGCGCGGGCAGTCTTGAAACTTTAGATTTTTCTCGTGTGCTTTAAATGTTTTTATTTTAACAGACGCTTCCCTTGAGAAATCTATATACTGATGTAGTACTTGCTTCTCGAAACGAAATTTTTAGTTGAAAACAGTTATTTTCAAGTTAGAATTGGACCAATTTTGATCGGTCACCAAGGTTAAATTCAATATTTCTAATACCTTCGAAAAAATAAAAATAGCAGATTAATGCTGCTGTGTTTCGTATGGTGAGTGTAGAGAACCGGAGACCCTTTTTAATGGAGAAGAGGCATTCCATCTTAGTCCTCACGGCTGACAACGCATCTGCATTTTAATTCGCAAACGAAGATAGATGTAGATGTCTATGGGCCACAGCAACCACTTACATCAGGTGGACTGTGTGCTCGTTTGTTACCCTAATTCTGTAAAAAATCCTTACATGGACTACATCGGATAATTTAATTAGGGAGAAGAGCTTTTGCATTTGTGTTAAAATTTTGATCACTGTAATACTTTTACTCAGCTGGTTTCTAGACGACTTAACTAATCCAGCGATTAAAGTAAAAATTAAATTTAAACGATTTTGTCTTATTCAAAACGGGCGAGGTATAAAGTAATCTCTAAAAAATCAAACAAATTTACCTTCATGGTCCTTCTTCTTAAATGTAAAACAGTCGTAAATGATCCCACTAATGTTGAGTATAACTAAAGTTATCATAATCACAGCCACACCAATGTCACCAGGTTCCAACTCAAACGTTTGATCTTTGTTGTTACAAATTAAATCTTCATTAATCCTTGTTTTTAATTTGTATTTTTCCCAAAATGAACTATTTAAGCACCCTTCAATTACTACTTTAAGGTCCTCTGTTGTGTTTTGCGCAAGATACTTTTGACATATATCCGTGACGCAAATACCATGATGTAGTCGCGTATGATTGTAATGCGTTTCTGTACGTGCGGAATATTCCTGTAAAATATAATATTCCATTGAAAAGATCGTTCAGTAGAAAGAGCAAATGAGAAAATATTTGGCAAAGCTCTGCAGGACTCTGTAAAATTAGTTATGTAAACTGGTCTGCCGTAAATCACCGTTAATTGAAATACAACTAATGTGATTATTAACAACAAATTTTAAATGTTTATTGTAATGGAAATTCATCGGATTCTTTCAAATTATCTGCATAACTCCATCTTAATCACGCTCTGTTATACAATATTTACGTTTTCATTCATTTGTGTAAATTCCTAACACGTACCTGCCCCTTGGCTATAAGAGCAGGTAATATCAAGCTTGCATCGTCTATTATCGCAAGTCCCACCACTTTTGTGACTCTACTGACATATCTCACAATAGTTTCACACACATCCACAGCCTCACCAATGGCACAATTTACTACCTGCTCTACATTTGCACTGCACACTTCGATTACGTAGAACACGGGGCGGAAATAGCTCCTTCTTGGCGTGAATTTGCGCGTGTACTTGTAGCACTATTAAAAATCGTCTATGGTTGATATCTTAAGGCAATTTTTGTCAGACTGTTATCTGAGAGCACGATACTCGTATACTCTTGCTAGATCAAGATCTGCCTATTTAACTGTTATCATTTTTATAACCATAAGCCATCAAAATTCACTTACTCTTATCATTTCCATTAAGTCGTTCCCTTCATCCGTGCTTCCATCTGAAACTAAATCAATCTCCACTGTACAATATAATCCTTTTGGTTTATACACACATAGCTCGTACGGATCTAGATGAAACAATGGCGGCATTCGGACATATTCTGTACCTGAAAAGAAGTAAAAAAAATCACATTAACATTGTAAATTCTAGTAACATTACAGCCTAATTTCCCGTTTGTCCGTATTTCTTGAATGACAGATTTTGCAGTTTTCACCATAATGTAAAGAATTTATTGATAATAGATTAAGGTAAACTGTAAAATATATTTTATGTAATAAAGCTAGAAAGTTATTGGCTTATTTGTTAATTCTAAAAAAGATTGCACCACACATATTCATTTTATTTAATCCATCTCGATTCTTCAGTGTATGTGTGATGAAGGAAGTTAAATGTTCTTAAGTAGTATTTACACCTCGAATAAAAACAGGGTGTTTTACAGAATTTTAAGTGTTGAGATTGTATGATTAAAGAACGATATTAAGATATGAAGTAGCGATATCTACAAAGGTTTCTTGTACAAAATAGGTCTCTTTATTTTAAGCTTGTGACCAGCGCAGAGTTCAGCGTACAATAACTGACTGACAACTTATAATCTCTTAAGAATTTTTAAATTTAGGATGCCTTGTAGTTTCTCCCCGAGGAAAATAAAAAAATACATGCCTACAAAATTGAAAATATGAGAGCTGCGGTTAGAAGAATTATAAAAAAAAGATTTCTATTTCTTTAAGTTACATCTCGTAAAATATTATAGAATAGAATATTTTTATTCAGTATAGATTACAATAATACTTATTTATAGTCATTTAATTTTTACCACTACTTCGGATAAAACTTCCATCGTGGAAAGAACCAGCAAAAACTCAGAGCGACTTTTAAAAAAAAACATAATTTACAATGTAATATTTTATACGATTAGTATAAAACATTTAGAAACAGTATGGTAGCGATCACAACATTCCCAGGAGATATTATCGATCATGAACTCTTTAATATTTTAATAACACTCACTTAACAATTTTTGTTTAATAAAAACTTTTGATAAATAACGTTTGCATATTTTCTTGGACTCTGTTCTAAAAACGTATACATTTCCCCATGTATGTTAATCGTTAACGGTTTGTTTTCTCGCCAAGATTTGTGAGCAGAAAAGAGGAACGTGGTGGCAGAAAAAATAAAGAAAGCTTATCCGAAGATAACTGGTGAGATGAAACCCCAAAGACTTCGTTGGCTAGATCATTTCGAAAGAATAACATTTCGAAATGGTCTAGTTTGTAAACACGATTGCTATTCCCGGATTCAAATCCCGGCTCAAGTCAAAATTAGTTATTGGGTTTTTCTGTCAAGAAGTCAGTGGCAGCTCGAAGACACACAACACAAGGAAAGCACGTAAAGCCTTGCGTCTTGTGCCTGATATCTCCAGTATTGTCAGATTTCCGTCCTATAGAACTATGACAGTGAAGCAATAGAGTGCACGTGTGCTCGCGCATAAAATCCGGCACGATAATACTGTCTTGCGCAAATGGCTCCTGGTTAGGACGGTCTGCCGTGACTGAAATTCGGTCTGGAGTAAATTTTTATTATTATTTTTTAAACTGTAAATTTCTATATTGCGTATAGGCTTAAGAACAGCTGTCCAACTTGAAAAAGAAAAAGATGGCAGTCAAAGTGGTTTTCTTCTTGCCTCCTCAGGATACAGTTTACATCCATAGAGTAGAAAATGTGAATTATTGGCTGCTGTCCGTACATGGGAATTGAGTACAGTTGATCAAGACATTGATGTCTCGATCAACTGTTCGGCTCATCGAAACCTGTTTACGTAAATGAAAATTTTGCATCTAAAAATAATATATTATAATAGCCGGGCATAAAAATTGGGTAAAGAACTGAGATAAACTCACATTTGGATCAGTAAGTGTAAAAATTTTATGTGGAAAATCGATAACTCTAACTTTATTCTTATTTTAAATAAAGCGACTGCAAAAATAATTGTTAATAAGTACTCTCAAATCTTTATATAAATTGAACACATCGTAGTAACGATTTTATATTTAAAATATTCATGGAACAATTTAGAAGTAAATTTAGTATTATAAATTATATCGGCAAAATAAATGCAAGCTATGCAAACAAATAGAAACAGACATCGCGATGAGACACTGGGCGGCCTATCTGCAAAGTCATCAGCAATCTATTTTGTATTTACTTGTATTAAAATAATACATACTATACGACGGACATAATTAGACTCGTGAAATGACCTGAGCGTTACTGTATACTGCTTGAACGATTTTTTATGCTTATTAGTTTTCTACCATAACTCTCTCATAATTTACAGCCTTCCTGAAAAGTCACACATCCTTATGTGAAGATTAAAATAATGTGACTGACATAAAAATACTCGCTCAAAAATATGCTTGCAGGTGACAAGCAAAAAAAAATAATTACGAATAAAGTTTCCCACCTTGGCCCTTCTTTACCATAAAATATTGAACTCATATTTTTGAAATACGATTTCAGAATTAGATTCTAACAACTTAATCTCTTACTACAGGTGAGGGTTTAGGGATCAAAAACTCGATATGTTGCCCATAACCTACTTTAAACAGAGTAACGAACTTAGTGCACACCAACCACAAGGTGAACTCTAAATTTTTCTGACTTTTATACATCAGCACAACAACAAATCACAGTAGTCGTTACGATTACTTAAATTATGGCAAATAGATTATTTATTATTATTCATAATTATTCAACAATACGTTAAAATATTTATCTTAGAGTAATTGTATACACAATTACTATAAAAGTAAAAACATAAACACTTTCAGCTGTCAATTAGAGTAGTAGGCAGAGACTACGGACTTCCATTTAGCACGATCCTGACACACCTCTCTCGCCTACTCCACATCCATATACCTACGCATACATGCTCGTCGATTAAGGGTACTCTTAATTTGACCCATTTTCAATATATCGCCAGTTCGGTCCATAAACTTTCGCCTAGGGCATTCCTTCCCGACTCTAATGGTCATAGATCTGATGGTATTAAAGGTATTCGTGGTATGAAAACCTCCAAAACATTTTTATGGAGAGCTGTTATTTGTAGTCCATTACTGGTACCATTGCATAATTTTTTAGGTTTTAAGTTCCTCTATAACATAACTGGTGCGCCCAGTTTAAGGGTGAGAATATGAGCTGGATGGTCTGCTGGGTTAAGGGTATTTAAAAACTCGACGGGATAATTTACTACATCATCAACTTGTATCACTTAATCCCCAGATTTATAGCTGATTTCTTCACCTTAAACTGATTTTAGCAAAGGACCGTTAATATCACCCGTTGTGTCATATTTAGGCATTAAAATAGCACGCTCGCATAACCAGACTAAGGGTTTTGTCATAATGTTAGCGATGTCAGGGTAAACTTTGGCGGTAAGCACTTCAAGAGTTTTTACTACTATTGCCAGACTTGGTGGTACTTCAACTTTACTATCTAAGATAATCTTCATCTTCTAATTGAATTAAAGTCTATGCAAGCTGATCTGCGGTAGCATCACTTTTCAAGAGTACTCTCATATTTGTCTTAAGAGTGAGCTTCTGAATATGAGGCTACAAATATGAAGACTTTAAACACGACCTTTTTTCATCGGCTCGTGTTCCCTTCGATACTACCGGTAAGGTTTTTCGAAAGTCTCCCGCGAAAAGAACTGTAACACCACTCATCAATGTAACATTTCCTTTTATATCTCTAAAAGTTGTTCTGAGAGCCTTCACGGCACCTTTATGCGCCATAGTGCACTCATCCCATACAATTAGTCATGTATCTTTCTAAACTTGCGCCATATTACTCTACTTTTAATGTTGCATGTGACAATTTAAATGTAGAAAGGGCTGTCGTACCATCATCCAGCAACGTCGCTGCAATACCAGAAATGGCAACCGTCAAAGCTATTTCGTCATTTTTCCTTACCTTGGCTAATAATAAATTAAAAAAAAAAGTTTTACCTGTGCCTCCAGGAGCATACAAAATAATATTTGGCCAGTTCCGTTCTCTATATTGTCTAAAGTGTGTTTATAAATTTTAATTTGTTCTTTGGTTAACGTTTATTCTCTTTTAGATACTACTTCTGCCAATAAATGTATGCTTATTTCTCTGATATACTCTCTATTTTTTACCAAATCTCGGTGTCATTTGAGGCAAACCATAGTTATCTAAGCGCTGCCCTCCTAAGGACAACACAATAGCTTCTATATAAATCAGATACTTATTATAAACTTTACCCATTATCTAAAGAACATTCTCTTGCAATTCTGGTTGAACTGGATGTTTTATATCCTCTGTCTCTGTACTTGTCCCATAGACTGTATGCTTCTGTCAGTTGACAGAATATTAACAAACTTGAGAACAGTTCTCGCCATTTAAAAGGACTATCAGAAAGAGCCGCTTCTTCCTAGTGGCATCCCAATGTTTATCATCTTCAAGCAAACCTAGAGCTTTACACGCTGACTGGTATGTGGGATATAAGACACCATCCAGGGCGCTAAAACCTGTAAATGATGTTGGCTCTCGAATTTCATTCAGAAAAAGACGCAGGTAATAACATTCAGAGTAATAATTAGGGTGTTCTCTTGTAAAAGGTAGGCCATTTTAAGACAATAAAGGGAACGCAATGTGACGTTAACTTTACGACTTACTTTAGCGATCTACAATTTCCTGGTCATTGTTTTACAGACTGTTATAAAGATGTATTATATAATATTAAAATAAAATAGATATAATATTTTGAACAATTAAAATGTGTTAATAAACATAAAGATTAAATATATTCATGTTGAATATTAAGTATTATAGTATAGTAAAAGCTAAATATTGAGTACCTTTAAGTTTATTAAAACTCTGCTTAAAATGTTCAAAATATATTAAATAACAGAATTACAAGTTGATTACATTGCAATACTAAAGATAAATAACATTTATTTTTAATTGAAAAATTGGTCAAAAATATAAGTTAATGAGGGTGTTCTTGTACGACTGGAGGGTATTAATGTAATGATTGCTTATATGAGGGAGTTGCCGGAGACGCTTACTCATGGGTGTGCGTATATATGGGGTGGTCGGTGGACCGACTGCTAATAGTACTGTTGCACAATGTATAGTCGTAGTAGTAATATAGTACATACATATGCATACATAAACACTCACGCCTGTCATCCAGTGGAGAGACTATGGACTTCCATTTGACACTGACTGACCTCAATTATTCAAATGGAAGTCCATAGTCTCTCCACTGGATGACAGGCGTGAGTGTTTATGTATGCATATGTATGTACTATATTACTACTACGACTATACATTGTGCAACAGTACTATTAGCAGTCGGTCCACCGACCACCCCATATATACGCACACCCATGAGTAAGCGTCTCCGGCAACTCCCTCATATAAGCAATCATTACATTAATACCCTCCAGTCGTACAAGAACACCCTCATTAACTTATATTTTTGACCAATTTTTCAATTATAAATAAATCTAATGATTTGATACTGACAAACCACTCTCGCTTCCTCGACATCCATATACCTACGCATACATGCTCGTCAGTTAAAGGTACTCTTAATTTGGCCCATTTTCAATATATCGCCAATTTGGTCGATAAACTTTCGCCTAGGGCGACCCTTCCCGACTCTGCCGTTCACCTCTGCAACAAAAATTTGCTTTGTCACTCTTTCCTCATTCATTCTTTCTACATGACCAAACCACCGAAGCATTCCTTTCTTAATCCTTGTAACAACATCATCTTGCAAACCACACTTTTCTCTTATCAAACAATTTTTCACCCTGTCATTCTAATACATCCCTAACATACTCCTTAATGACCGCATTCCTACAGCATTTATTTTACTCTCGTGCCTCTTCTGCCACACTCAACTTTCACTACCATACATTAAAGTAGGGACTAACACAAGCTCCGCAATGTTAGCACCTCATGTGTAGAATTTCGACACATGGTGTCGTAAACACGATAACTTTTGAAAATATTTTTAAAACTCTTCATCTATCATGTGGGAAGTCATGGAATGTAAATGGCAGTTAAATTTTGTTTTGTTTAGTTATAATTAGTTTTTTTCGGCTAAGAAATGGAGAAATTTTCGGTGTTTTAAGCAGCCTTCTACTAATATATTTTAGAGTATTAATATAAAGTTAGAGTTGAAAAACTTAAATTATAATAAATGTATTTTAGAAATTAATTTTCATGGTAATTTTTATGTAAATAAAATATTTCTAATTTAAAAAAATAACGGCCAAGTGCGAGTCGGACTCTCGCACCGAGGGTTCCGAACAAATCCGGTAGGTATATAAGTTTAAAATTATTGACAATATTTTTATTATATGATGTAACTAAAAATTTATGCTTGTCGCAATTTTTCCTTTATCTGTGCAATAAAACGTTACTTTGTACCAAATTTCAAGATTCTGAGTTCACGAGAAGTTCCCTGTAGGTTTTGATTCCCTTGTGAATGTCGAAAATTTGCGGCATAAACGGCTGTATCTTTTGATTGCGTTGGCTTAGAAGTTTGATTTTTTCACAGCTCCAAGAGACTTGAGATTTCAACTTGACAACTCTTGACAGAAAGACAGAGGGACAACAAGGTGATCCTATAAGGGTTCCGTTTTTTCTTTTTGAGGTACGGAACCCTAAAAATCACGTTTATATACAATTATTATAAAATAAGCTAGTTAATTATCATCCCCCAAATCCCATGCATGCACTTTCACATTCACGTAGTTTAAAAAGATATCCTATTTCTTTCTCCACTATTATATATTTGATAGTAGTAAATGTCTTAGTTTTTTTTCTCAAAAAAATATAAAAAATATTCCCCCCCCCCCCCCCCCTCCGTCTCGTTCATAGTAAAGAGCTGTGCGTAAGTGCTCTCTGCCATGATACAATTAACCGTCCTAAAGCATGCGCGTTACGACAATGCCAACTTATTTTTTTTAAATATTAAATTAAACTGCCCAAATATTTATATAAGCTGACCAATTATCAGGGAATGCTCGATCGTGCATAGGTGGAATTTTTTATTTTTTTCGCGAATGAGGTGCTAAAATGTCTCAATGACCATGAAAAACTTTAACACTTAATAAAAATGTTTCTAACGCTGACCAATTATTAAATCAACTGACCTTTTATGACCAATTTCTGACCTTTCAGATGGTATAATTGGTAAATCGAAATTCCGCACATGAGGTGCTAACATCGCGGAGCTACTAACACAGCACTGTAAATTGCCATACGTGCCTTTTTGGGCACATTCTCACTTCCCACAATAGAGTGTAGAGCCCCATTCACTCTACTTCCTGCGTTCACTCATCGTTCTATACCCTTATCATATTCTACCTTCATCACCAAACGTTCCTTCATAACCAAGCCTCTTCATCCCAACCCTTCCATTAAAATCTCTAATCTATTAAAGGGGCGCCGGGAATTCGGGGCCATTTCGCAACTTTTTTGCTTCATGGTGCGAAAGTAGGGGGTGGTATTTTTTACGCCGCTACCACACGGCGTGAAGTCGAGTCTGTTCCCTCGGCTTTGTCGCTTGTTCAGCACCACCCAGAGGACACGTGTAGGGTGAGCCTATCATTAGGTGGTCGAAGCATACAGACGCGAGCAACTCATCCCCAGTAATGTAGTAATGTAGTGTAATATAGGGACTTATGATAGTAAGGTCTATGATACATAAATAAATTTAAAGTTAAAATTTTGTACAACCGACTTCAATATAAATTATTGAGAATAACTGAAAAACATACAGTCGAATTGAGTACCGGCTCCTTTTTGAAGTCGGCATTAATATAGAAGGTCTCTACGATGCATAAGCATTATGATAGCAGAATTATGACTTGAAGTACCATATGTAAAAGACATAATAGTAAGGTCTATGAAATAAAGCAAATATGTGGAAGGTCTCAATTATGTAAAAGTATTATACTGAAAGAAATGGGACTTGAAAAGGATTATTAGAGTGCCGTGTAGATTGCTTCACAGCATTCGAGACCGAGGTAAACTTGGACTCGCTAATCTCTGTGTCCTAGACATATCGTCTTAGTGCCTGTGGTAAGCTGGTTTTTTTTTTCTAGCTTTATTTAAGGAGATGTAATAAATAAAACTTTTACTATACGGAAATTCACAAATTTGTTAATGACCAGAAAAGTACCGTATCGTATGAATAAAAAAACATTTCTTTGTGTTTGATTTAGTAAATTACTACAAGCAAAGTTTTCGCTAAAAGTATAATAATAAAGTGCATAGTAAACGCGATTACTATAATTTCGTAGCATTATTTTAAGTAAACTCAATCAATAATGGAATTTTTCTATATTTTATGAGAATAATAATATATTTTTAATTATGTGCATTAACATTTACATATTATTTGTATAATATTCATATAAGTCTCTACTATGTATTCAGTGTATACTTTGCTGTACAACAGTTCGTAAGGAATTTTTTTTTATAGGATAAGGGTGACAAACGAGCACACAGTCCACCCGATAGTAAGTGGTTGCTGCGGCCCATAGACATCCACATCTATCCTCGTTTGCAAATCAAAATGCAGATGCGTTGTCACCCGTGAGGACTAAGATGGAATGCCTCATTTCCAGTAAAAAGGGCCTCCGGCCACCTGCACTCACCAAGCGAAACGCAGAGGTAAACCTCTACTTCACGCTGGTATTCTGTGAGGTCGTGGTACCACCCCGGTTCGAGCCGGCCCATCCGTGCGACAGCAAAAGCTGCCGTGTGGCTCTACCACTGTTAAAATATAGATAAAGACTTAATAACAACCGAAAATACTGCTCAGAAGGTGTAAATATCTCAAAAACGTATCGTTTATAAATTGTAGGTTTATTATTTGGTATAACAAGATTACGATGATTTTGCGATGGCCACAAAACAATATTATGATACTGTTTTTCATACAAAACAACCATCCATTTTTTAAATCAATAATGATAAATATTCTTCGAAGAACATTGGTCCTTATTGATTTGAACAGGCTAACCATACATATTCGACTGAGAAGCAGGAATGAACAATTGACGGAGATTACAGAGATGATGCAGTTGCTATTGCATGCAAAGCGCGTAGTTGTGTTCTACTAGCGCCTCCAACGTTTTGTCGCATGAACTCGTATCTAATAATCATATTGAACATATAAGTGATATAAAAAGCATATTGTCTAAAAGATAAATTATCGTTGAACTTATTATAGTTTGTTTTAAAATCGATTTTTACATAAAGAAGCGGTTTTAGTGGTATAAGGTGTAGATTTATCAAAAAAAAATAAAAGTAAACAGGATAACTTTTGAAAATATCAATTGTTCAACTCAATCTATTTTTAAACTCTTCATCACGTGGGAAGCCATGGAATGTAAATGGCAGTTAATTTTGTTTTGTTTAGTTATAATTAATTTTTTGGGCTGAGAAATAGCGAAATTTACGGTGTCTTGAGCAGCCTTGTATTAATTTATTTTACTAAATACACTTTGCCTTACTCCAACCAAATTTGAACATACTTGACCAAGGAAATATATTATTATTTCTTTTATAATCACATATTTTTATTACAATATTTTGTGTCGTTTAAATTACGCAGAGTAGGTGTAAATTGGGGCTTCTGGGTCACTTGCTCTCGCTTCACTCGAGCTACATGCCGCTGAAGGCCCCAATTCTCTCCATTAGAGGTCTAAATTTTTAATACTTAAAATTTATAATAACGTTTCATTCGGAATCTCAAATACAAATGGTTCAATAATATAAAAACAAAATATGAAGGCTAATCTATATCATCGTTAAAAATGCAAGGTGGTACAAAAAAAAACTTTAATAATAAGTACTAATCGTTAAAGATCTGAAACTATTTTTTTTTCTTGTCGAATACAAAGGTAGTTTAAATTAAAAGAGGAAGTGTTTATTTACATATATTTTATTAGAAATCAAACAATCATTTTGTTTTCAAAACACCATTTCTTAATACATAAAACATTTTTTAACGCACATATTTTCTTATGATTAAAACAGTTATAGAGTAAAGTATCTTTACAATAAAGTTCTCCTAAGCAACTAATATCTATGATAGTATTATTTTCATCACAAATATCTTGCAGCCATTTAATTTTTTCACATCCTTTTGAAAAAATCTTTTTATCTTTCAAATATGTCTTCATAATTCTGTGAAACTCTCTATAATCAACATAGCCCTCACTCCATCGATACCCTCTGTGCTTTTCAATCCAGCCAATTTGTTTTTTCTCTTCAGGAGATAGTGAAGTGAATGGGTAAGGAGGTTTAATTAGGAATAAATTGGTGTACTCTAGAGTGGCTATAGCAAACTCCCTTACTATAAATTTATTTTTGCTATTTTTGAAGATTTGAAGATCGACGATAATTGTATTGCTATTCATGATATTTTCGTAACGATATTACTCAGTGGTTTTTATTCGAATATAAAGTCGTTTAATATCAAGCAATAAGCGGTTGTCTGATCTGGTATTTCTTGGTCTGTTTCGATTTCAACTCTCACATCGATCGAACCTTTTAAAGTTTGGTGTTGTCTTGAACGATCAATTACAAATAATGGAGCCACGTCTCTGAACTCCTTCAAGCCCATCAACGGCTCTGACCGGCGTCCATGATACGACTGTTGAAATCTCGCATACTGATCATATAATAAAGTAAAATTATCTTCTGAAAAACTGACATTCAACCCCTCATAAGGATAATATGATGAATTTAAAAAGACTCTTACATCTCGTACGTAACAATGATCAAACTCTGCCATTGATAATTTCACGATATGTTTGCGGTTGGTTTGCAAGGCGATGACCATAAATCGTGGTTTCTCTATTTGCGATGAAGTTTTTATAGACCAAGTATGTTTACATGTTTTGGGTAGCAATGGATATTCATATAAGCCCCAGTAACGGAATGCCAATGGAATAGCTCTATCTTTCTCTAAATGTTTTAATAGCCTGATTCTTTCACGATCTGATACTTTGATGTGTGGAACTCGCCAAACAATTTTATTTATTATAATATCTTCTACAATTTCACCTGTATTTAACTTGATGAATAATAATAATTTACTATCGTTATTATTACTATAATTAACGTGATGTCTTATCTGCTTCTGTAATGAAATGGTAGGCAGCTTAATATATTTAATGTCTTTTATGGTGCCAGATTCATGCAATTCTTCGACTGTTGCATAAATTTCATTGTAAACCCCTGTGTTACCAGCTGCCCATGATCAAAGTAGTAATTTTAATCGTTCCATTAACTCGTTTGGATCGTTCCAGTAAACCAAATCAGTATATTTTTTAACTTCTTTTAAAAAATTAACTCCTTCTCCCTTTGGAAGACTTTCTGCAATACTTTTATGATTTCTCGAGTGCTTAAACAATGGTTAATTGCATATATTTAAATTCTTTGTTACTGTTAATCGGTTTGGATGGATCATAATTACGTTTGTATGCATTAGTATGCAAAAGTAACAATTTATAATTTTGTAATTCTTCCTCTGTCACAATATCTAAATTTGGTAGCATTTTAAACAATAACTCTTTTAAGCCTGGAGTTTCTTTCAAACTATGATTTCCAATTTTTAAGATGTGATCATTATCATAGACACGAAATGGGCTGAGAATTAGTTTCCCACGTTTATTTCTGACACCATAAGGCACATATTTTAGTAATTCAGATGACATAGTCCAAGATAATGAATCATTTGCAATACTTGGTATTGATTGATGTGATTTAAACGAAATTTCATTCGTGTCATTATCATCCGCAGGAAGCGAGTGGGTAAGGATTTTGTGGGATGTTTTATAAACATTGTTATCTGAGTTTTCTTCATTATTAACAGGATTTTCAAACACATCACTTGAAGAAATCGATGACTCACTTGTGCTGTACTTAGGTTTTTTAATAAGGTGAGCTTGGTCTGTATCTTCATTTAAATGCTGCTTTTCTTCAGTTTTTCTGGTAAGCATATTAAGTGGATCAACGATAGGCTTAAATATTGTTGCCAAAGCCAGACTGTTTGTATTTTTTGCATCTTTTATCATTTTTACCTTTCTTTTTACAGCTGCAGCAGATTTTACAATTTGTTTCTTGAGGTCTCGTTCCATTGTAAAGGAAATGTACTATGTTTGACTACTCAGCAGAAACTGATTGCTTTGTGACATAGCAGCTATTTAAACGTTAGTCTAAAATTATGTTATGTGTTTATGTAATTATGTTGTGTATGTTAATTAGGTAATTATGAATGTATCAAACTTCATTCTGTAGCAGTCTTTGTTTCGTTCACAGTATTTATTTATAACTATATAATTGAAAGGTTTACTCCACACAGTTGAACACATTTCTCGGAACTGAGAACATGTCATGTCAGACCCTACATGCTCGTCATAAATGTGTCTCAGATTTACGTCATCTTGTTTAAACAATATGATCAGGTTAGCGTTATCTCTAACTAGTTGCTTAGGTATCTTAGTATACGTTTGATTAATATAAAAACAGTCAATGTTCTTATGTCGACCCATGGCGAAATAATCACGTATGTTGTTCTGATTTTCACAAGCTACATCGTCAAATGTTATAATTGAGTTAGACGAAGCTTCGTGTGGACTCAAAATTTCGCTATTATGATTATACTTGTAATAAGATATACCTTCCACATCCAGCAGTACTTTTTCTAAAAATAAGTATTTAGGTTGATATAAAGACTTTGAATATACATAAAGGTTGCCAAAACGCGGTCCATTCTGATGTAAGATTAAGCTGATAACTAAGTTAGTTTTTCCGCAATTTTATGGACCGCATACAGTCTATTACTACGTATCGTATTTGGCAATAAGCTCCCATGAAGTTTAACCTTATTTTTTGGTGAAGAACAGATACATTCTAATTTAAGTGATTCTTTTTGTTTGAGAAACTACATAACAGTTTTGTTAACTAGTCCGTATTGGCTGATAGGTTTTAACGTCACGTTATTTCAATCGTGTTAATAATTTAAAAACTTGAAAAAGTTGCTGAAGATTAACTTAATCATCAGCTTTAGTTCAAAAGCATTTTTTTATAGGATAGGGTGACAACGAGCACACAGTCCACCTGATGGCATGTGGTTGCTGTGGTCCATAGACATCCACACCTATCCTCGTTTGCAAATCAAAATGCAAATGCGTTGTCACCCTTGAGGATTAAGATGGAATACCTTTTTTATTCATTATTATATAACATCTTTTTTTTATAATTTATTTATTATTATAACATCTTTTATTTTTATAAAAGATGTTATATTTGTAAGTGAATGTTGTGACCCATAGACATCTATATTTATCCTCAAATAAGAGTCAAAATGCAGATACACCCATAAAGACAAAGGTTGAATACCTCGTGTCACGTAAAAAGGGTGTCCGGTTCTTTACACTTTACCATACGAAACACAGCAGCATTAAGCTGCTATTTTACACTGGTATTCTATAAGAGCGTGGTCCATCCCCGGTCAAGCCGAGCCATTTGTGCTACAACCATAATATAGCTTAAAATAATGTATTAGAGGCTATTTTATAACACAATTCCCCTAAGAAGGAAATACTTACAACTTTACAATGACAATCATCTATAGACCTTTTACTACACCCAAATGCACAATGCAAGAATCTAATTATAAATATAAAACACCTACATTATTACTATTTGAGTTAGAACAGTAGTGTAGTTTAAAAAATTTAATCAAATTAAAAATGTTAAAAAAATTATAACCTAAGATCAGCGTTATAAAAAATAAAATAATGATTTTTATTTATTGATGATTGTAGATAACAGTTTCAAGGGCACAAGGGCAAATCCCGCCCTCCCTCAATTGCGTGCACTATCCCCATTATCACATATCCCAGCACCACTACTTCCAACACTACTACACTAGGAAAGACATACCACCGATCGATATTATCAATAATATCTTTAATATAATGTATTTTCGCAAATTAACACTCTATAACTTATCTTAAAATTTAATCAATTAGGCCCAAATTAAAACATCGAAATAAATAAATTACTAACAAAGATTCTATGCGAACGAAGTCGCGAACACAGCTAATTAAATATAAATATATACTTACTATTTAATCTAAATATCACAGCAGAGGCGTGGCAGAAATAGAGGTATAATTCGAGTATAACAAATAAAAATTTCATTCTTCCAGTTTCAAAGGTACTTCTTAATAAGTGTCAAATTAATTAACAACGCTATTCAAACATAATAAAAATAGTAACGTATAATGCAATTATGAAATATAATAATTTAATTTATAAAATGAATCGAAACACAGATGTGCCACGCGGCTTAGTCACATAAGTAAAGAAACTGTACAGAGGCAAAGCTTCTAAGGTGCAGTCAAAATTTTTACCTATTTTAGTAGGGTTGGCACAGGAAGATAAAATTAAGTGAACAAAATAGTTATTAGCATTTGAATAGATACTTAAGATATAATATTTTATAATGATTTCTTATAATTACGCGAACACTACACCTAGAATAAAACGACTTTTGCGGATTTTATTGCGGTTAATTATACATTTTGAGGATGTTTATTTAATTTACATAGAACAAATAAAACGATCTACTAAAACGCGCGTAAAGGAATACATAGCTGATGTGAAACACGAACGTTTTGGGAAGTCCGCAATTTGTGATCATATCCTAGACGGTCCCTAGCAAAACATTAGATTTGTTAGACCACAAATTCTGGCGAAAGAACATCGATTCCTGCGTGAATACGTGAGATTAACTTGAAATTAAAAAAAAAACATCCTAATTTCAATAGAGAGGGAGGCTGGGTACTACCACCTACATGGGATCCTGTAATTAATAAAATTAAAACTAAACCCAAGCATACCACTGCAGTGGTATGCTTGGGTTTAGTTTTAATTTTATTAGACTTATTAAGACTTCAAGACACAGTAAGTTCATTCTGCGTCGATCGGACCAAAAGCAAAAATTAAAAAGCTGAAGGTACTCCGGATTAACACTGACATCGGGACATCAATCACCTCAGTTATCCGTGACCATGGGTACTGAAAAGCACCCGAAACTTCGGGATTTAAAAATAAGTATAATTAACAAAAAGGTAAAATAAAAAGTAGTTTTATTCAATATAATATTTTTTATAAAACTACGTACATATTCTAATAATACTTTTATAATTATTGTTTTTCAACTATATGTTGTGGCTTTGAATTAAATGGTAAACTTAATATAAAGTTTTTTTTTTAAATAATCTATTGGAAAGCACTCACATTTCATAACAAGCATAAACTCCTGCACACATTTTAATTTTTTACTACCAATATTTACAATGTTTCTTTTGAGGTCAAAATGACTACTCTAGTCTACTCCAGAACGTAGTGGGTTCATAATATATTTATAATAATGTATTCGTATAGTGGTGATTATATTAAGATCATTGATCACAGAACATTATATATTCTTCTTTATTTCACTAGATCTATATATAAGATATAATAGATTACCACAATATTCTTAGCTTATTTTATAGAATAGTTAAGTGACAAATATCAGGAAGACGGTGGTCGACAGTATTGGTCTCCCCCAAGTGATGTCACAAAGCACGGTCCATCGACTTTTGCTATAGATTTCCGAATTTTTGATAATAATTTCCATTTTAATTTTTGTTTTGTTATTTATGTTCGCAGAGTGCTTTAAAATAATCACATTCAAACTTAACTTCTTATCGCAACCTGTCTCATGTGGTCTCATGTTACAACTTTATTGACAACTTTTTGCGTCATTTTGATACGAAAGGTGATAACTGTCTGTTGCTAGTGGGTATTGTGACCTATTGCTTTTTATCTTTTTGTTTTGTTTGTAAAATGTTATTTTATATTTATGGTGTACTTGTGGTTAATAATTTATATATTAAATAAAAAAATTTGACGTAAACTATATTTATTTTATACATTATTTAATTTAATGGTCACTTTTTCAGCGTGTGAAATGCACACATCTTCTACTATTCATTTGTTCTATTGTTTGAGCGAAATAGTTATCTTTTTTTTGTGAGAAAATAATATGTATGTATATTTTTATGTAAATTACATTCTCACAAAGTCCAGGTAATAATTCAATTATACGTTGAGTATATTTCCTGTGTTATAATTAAATTAAATTATATATATATACCGGGTGGTCCAAAAGTTGACGTCCAAAAATTTTTTGGAATGCTGACCTTTCGAGCTACATGAAAATACCCCATGTGTGTTCCGCGATTTTTCTTAGTTTACGAGATATGATTTTTTTGTATTATTTTGAAAAATGTCGACTTAGCGATTCAAATTTTTTTTTCTTGAAAATTCTGCTCTCTATTCTCCCTTTTTATTCTTAGCGTAGTCTTCATGAGTTGGACTCTTTGACATAAAAAAAATAAGCTGCCTACCATTAATACAAATTGCAAAAATTTTAATCGAAAACAAATTATGCAGATATGTATATGTATATGTATATTTAAACTAAAAATTAAATAATGAGTTCCATGACTTTAAAGTAATTTTAAAAACTTCGCAAGACCCTAAGCTTTAATTATAATCTAAAAAAAAATGGTGGTCAATGGGCCTTGTTTAGCCGTAATCAGTCTCTAATTGCACAGAGGCGAAAATTTTCAACATTATTATTTAAACACTTTATTTCTAAAAATAATTAGGTTCGCCATAGAATCTAACCAAATGAAATAAAATAAAATGAAATGTAAATCTTCGGGTTAGGGATAGTACCACTTCAGTAAGTAGCACAGATGGGTCACAAAAAACAACGAATTTCCCCTCAATGTTAATGAGATAATGAATAATAATAGTAATAGGCAGGTAGACGGTTGCAGATCACAAAAAATACCACGTGTCGAACAAAGGAAGCAGGAGTGAGAAATACTGTGTCGTGTGTAGCGCGCTCTCTCGCTCTGGCCATAGCTCGCGCGCATAAGGCGACAGGCGTAGCCTCAGTCATAGAGTGCCTCAGTTGTTCACAGCTATCGCTCGCGTAACTACTACTCCTGTTTTTGTTTTCGATACTTCCTAATTTACCACGACTGCGTGCTAACTTGATTCTGTTTCGCCTTATAATTGATTTGACTGTGCTTGTGTTTCGGACTTTGATTGATTACCTTGTGATTTGGATTTTTGTGTTGCAAAATGAGTTATTCTTTGAAGGAATATGCAGAAATGCATTATTTTTACGGCGTCGCCCAAGGCAATGGCCATTTAGCGGCAAGACTTTACCGAGAGAAACTAGAACGGCGAGGAGAAGAACGGGAACTTTATCCTGATCACAGAGTGTTCATAAATACACATAATACATTTATGGACGGACGAATTCCGGGACGCAGTTCCCACGAAGGAGAGTCCCCAGAGTGGATCCAGATGTCAGAGATGAAGTCGTGGAACAAGTGCAAAGATATCCTTTTACTAGCACCAGAGCTATTACGAGAACGACTGGTGTACCACGAACCTCAGTTATAAGGATACTTAAGTCAGGTAAGTTCATTTTGTCTTTAAAACTTTTACTTTGACACCGTATTAAAGCGCACCTTTGAATAGCGACGAGCGATCAATTAATTTTAATTACTTATGTCGGGCAAAAACCACATTTCATGGAATAAAAACAGTGATTCCTGGAAGTACAATTTCGTTTTTTTTTTCAGAGGGATACCACGCTTATCATATTCAACGCGTCCAAAAATTGCATCCTGCAGATTATTCAAGACGGGTGACTTTTTGTCGAACAATGCTGGAAAGAACTGTGGAGGATCCAGGTTTTTTTGATAAAATTCTGTGGACAGACGAGTCTAGATTTGAAAGAACAGGAGTCTTCAATATCCACAATTACCATAGTTGGGCTGTTGAAAACCCACACAAGGCAAGGCCTTCAAATTTTCAAACACATTTTAGTGTAAACTTGTGGTCAGGAATTTTGAACGGGGAAGTTATAGGATAGGACCTTTTGAATTGCCTGCTAGGTTAAACGGAGCCCAATATTTAGACTTTTTACAAAACAATTTAAACGGCTTATTAGGCGATGTAAACTTATTGACAAGAAGGGATATGATTTACGAAATTGATGGTGCTCCTTGCCACTATGCAAGAGAGGTACGGGAGCACCTTAATCAAAGATTCCCCAATAGATGGATTAGGCGTGGCGGACCGATTCATTGGCCTGCACGTTCACCAGATTTGAACCCCATAGATTTCTTTCTCTTCTTGCGTACACCATCTCTACAAAGAGATGGTGTACGCAAGCGAAACAAACACCAAAGCAAAACTGCGAGATAAATTAACGGAGGCGGAAACAAAAATCAGACAAAAAGCTAGGTAGGTAGTAGGCTAGAGCTTGGTTTAATATCAACACGTATTAGAGCAGCGTGGCGGACATTTTCTTGTCCTAAAACCATACCCAGCTAAAGGCCGCATATAGGCTGTAACTCAATTTTTTTTATAACTTTACTTTTATTACGTTCTTTGTCTGCAAGATAATGTAATCTGCAACAGAGAATAGCTTTACCTTGGGCCTTGATGCTCTTTAATCAGGCTTTGTTTTCAGCAAAGGCTTGTTCCAAGTATTGTACTGCTTAAGCTTCGACATTGTCGATATTGACCTCTGGTTCCTCATCGTCAGCCAACATTATCTCTATAGGTATTTCAATCTCAATTTCAAACATTATCTCAATAGATCAACTTTACCTATGAGCAACTTCAGTGGACTCACCATAACAACGAGGTTCTGGGTGCAGTTAAGTGCGAACTGCACATCTGGTAGAGTAGATTAATAGTGGTAGAGCCACGCGGCAGCTCTTGCTGTCACACGGATGGGCCGGCTCGAACCGGGGTGGTACCACGACCTCACAGAAAACCAGCGTGAAGTAGAGGTTTACCTCTGCGTTTCGCTTGGTGAGTGCAGGTGGCCGGAGGCCCTTTTTACTGGAAATGAGGCATTCCATCTTAGTCCTCACGGGTGACAACGCATCTACATTTTGACTTGTAATTGAGGATAGATGTGGATGTCTATGGGCCGCAGCAACCACTTACCATCAGGTGGACTGTGTGCTCGTTTGTCACCCTTATCCTATAAAAAAAAAAAATCTTGCCATGAACGTTTGCTAGTCTCTGCGGCAGTAAGCATGTTCTTTAGGGTTCTCATTATCCGATCAACTTGGCCATTAGCTCGTATGCTACCACTCATAATTAAACGGAGCTTTATATTTACCAACCCGCAGTACTCTTTGAAGTCTCTGCTGGTGAAGCATCGTCCTTGTTCCGCAATAACTCGATTTGGTGCGCCGAAGAGCAAAATGTGCAAGGTATGGCGAAGCAACACTTACTTCGTGAATGCTCCGATGATGACGAAGACGTTTTTCTTCTTGTCATTCTTATCGCCGAGTCTTTTGGTCGCTTCAATGTGCAGCGTGTGTCACGGAATCGCTAACTTCGGAATGGGATGTAATGTTGCCTGAACTTTACGTTAGTACAGTTTTGAGACCTCATTTCACTCTCATGAGCATTTGTCTCCATGTTCAGTCATCCCAGTTATATCTCAACGACCATTAAACTAGATCAACACTATACGTGTGCAGCACCCACTCTGAGTTATGGCTATGGTATGGCTACTGACATAGTCAAAACACAAAATAAAATGAAGTAAAAACTCTGCATTTTACCAGGGTCATCAACCCCATAGTGGATTTAGGTTTATTCAATTGAAATAAGCTTAACTTTCAGGCATTTCAACCAATTAAAAAGTTAATTCCTACAAAATATTTTTTAAGACAATTTTTAGGATAAATTTACTTTCCTCATGTATGAAATGGTGATCGGCAGCAGCGGTAAATAATGTGTCCGTCATACGTTGACAGCATACTTCCATTCAAGATCGAGCGGCACTGCACCATGCCTTCTACTAAACTATCATATGAACATCAAATCCTAATTTTATCGACTACGTAATACTTGGAGTCAACTGTAACACTTATTAACACATTAGAACACAAAAATACTACTTAGTGTTTTTAATTCATAGCACGTTAAAGTTAAACATATTTTTCGGTACATTGTTAAAACATTTCGAACTATAAAACATATGGACTACATTATTTCGTGGGCTACGTATTTTCATATCATTTCACATTACGTTAGTCATATTTCACATGAGCTATCAATAACGAAACTCAAACAAGTTTTCACTGAATTCAAACTATAACTCATTTACAATATCGTCTTTTTAATATTTGTTAACATTTCTAGTTTGATAAGAAATTACAAAAGTACTTGCGGGTACTTTTGGCTTAAAACATTCCACTTTAAACTTTTACTCTACATTTTAATGGTACGTCAATGTCGTAAATATGATAGCAAATTTAATTTCGACAATTAATAAAAAAAGTCATCAACGTGAAGTCTTTCACAAAAGTAAGAGCTTTGTTGATTATAAAGTTTCACAGAATTATCAAGACATATCTGAAAGATAAAATGAGTTTTTTAAAAGGACGTGAAAAAATAAAATGGGTAGAAGATCTTTGTGATGAAAATAAAACTATCATAGATATAAATTGCTTACGAGCTCTCAATTTAAATACTCTTTGTGAACTTTATTGTAAAGATACTTTACTGTATAACTGTTTTACTCGTAAGAAAATATGTGCGTTAAAAATGCTTTATGTAATATAATATATGAAATGATGTTTTGATAACAAACTGATTGTTTGATTTTCAATAAGATATATGTAAATAAAAACTTCATCTTTTAATTTAAACTATCCTTGTGTTCGAGGAGGAGTAAAAACACAATAGTTTCAAACCAATAACGATTAGTATTATTAAAGTAACTTTCTTGTACCACATCGCATTTGAGCGATCAAGTGGAAGCACTACTGGAGAAAATTGGTAGGAATGATCAATTAAAGTGACTTGTAAATATTAAATCGCATTCTTTTGTGAAGATTTGTAATAGCCACTTAACCGTCCATCTCGCGCGAGTGATTCTTGCCTCACCTGTCCGCGCATTAAATGTCACTAGTTTTTTACGACCACGCGAGACAGTCTCAACAAGAACGATTACTTCTGAAAAACAATTATAGCTACATTCAAATAAAAATATCCTCAAAAGACTCAAAGAATTCAAAATTTTATTTTGTTAAAAGAAAATTAGGCAAATTAAAAATAAAAGCTAAAAATAAAGCTTAAAAAGGGGAATATCAAAAAAAATCGTATTTATTTTTTAATTTCGAGTTTTACGAGAAAAGTATACTATTTACTGGAGACAATTATTTTATATTATAATAGTACATGCTATTACATTTAAAATGACACCAATATCATCTTATATACTCAATGTACATAAGTATATATTGTTTACCCAATATAAATTTGAATAAATAAGTAAATAAATAAATAAATATAAGTCTTAATAATTTCTAGACACATTTCAACAGATATTTTGTTTATAAAAGGCTATCAACGTATTAATAATGAATCATTCTTTTATATTTAGCATTAATTTAACATAAAAAATTGATAAGAATTCATTTTAAACAACATTTAATCAATAAACAATGATCGCGTATTGTGATTAAAATTTCGAGCTAAATTATTATATGTAAACGTTTTTGAATATTGTTTTTTGAAAAGTTTCCTAAAGAAAATAGCTTCATAATTAGTTTGTTGTACAAAAATATTAGAAATAACGTATAAAAACAGAAAATTTATCACATTTTTAATCGAATTTCTCACACTTTAACAACCCACAAACAAAATTAGCGAAATTTAATTTTAACTTTTTTGTTTCTAAATATTTTGTTACCATTATACAGATAAAATTCATTCTCACATATGACAAATTTATAATAGCACGATCTATATTATTTTACTGTATTAATATCAGCTATCTTTTGCACTGTACACGTTTGAACCGAAATATGTCGTTTGGTGACTATAGTCACCATGGACAGGTGAAGCAATAATTTTTTTGGGGACTGGAGTCACCGTGAACGGTTGAATTGATAGTCATTGATGTAGCGCAAGTAGCAACACGAAAGAATGTGAGATACGCTTGGTGACTCATAAAGATGCTATCAGTTTCACTGCGGAAATGCTTTAGATTAGATAAAACTTACTGGTGCTATATGAGACCGAGCAGCTGCAGTCATGGAGTCAGTGCATGATCGTTAGGCGGCAGTGGACAATAGTGAATGTGGTTCTGTTTACATAAATAACTTCTGTGTACTCATTTTATTCTATTTCTGATCTTTTGCTAGACTATAAATTTCGGACATTATTTGGAATTGGGTATCAGTTGGTCTACCAACACTGAACTGTTACTTACTCTGCTATTTTCTTCTGTACTATAAAGATTGAAAATTTCAGTGAAGTGTACACTAGTGCTTTCTTTTCCCCACCCATGGAAGAGAATATGGAACTATTCAAAAGCGAATTAAATCAGGAGTGGTCTAAAGTTTGTGATGAAATGGAGAAGCGTGAACTGTTCGATTCATCATATGATAATGAATTGTATAATCGCTGTGTGATGGTTGAAACACAGTTTAAGTAAGTAAAATAAACAAATTTTGATCATAATTTACATATTGTCTTATATCGTTTTTTTTTTAATAAATTTAAACATTTTAACAGTCAGCGACTACAACTTGGAAATGGAATGAAGCGATTGAGCAGCGAAGAATCCAAGATCATCAAAAAATCAAGAACGGAAGAAGATCATCATTACCAACATTATTCCCTGCAGATATAGACGCTCTACCTCTGCAGGGAATAATGTCGGTAATGATGATCAAGTGGAATGTCTAACGTATCATATATTTATCAAGAAAAGGTATTTAGCTAATAATTTTAAAAGTAATTTTCACAAAAATAATCTTATAAATTCACATAATTCTTTATCAAACGTTAGTGTTATTAAATCTGCTTTTGGAAATAGGATTTTAACTTATAAAATCAGGAGTAGAGTCAATCATTCGACACGGGTAAATTTTGAAACTCCTGAACTATTTTTAAATTCTATTAAAGATGCTATTTTATTTTTAATACCAGAATGTATTCATCAACACATAATTTTTAAAGTAAATTTCATATTGCATGCTGACTTTGTTCAACAAACTAAAGATACTCCGTATTCATGATACGTTCGATTTTCAAACATTTAACTATATTGTTTGTCAAGGAGATGACTTAAATATTTTTCTGTCATCTTTAAATCATACAATTACTAATCAAATTAGTGCATTTGAAAAAAAAGATAGTAGATGAAGTCTAAAAAACATAAAAAACATAAAACGAATGTGCAAATCTGTAGAAATGAACTATACGTCATATTTGTGCAACAGAGTTAGCAGAACTTTTTAATGATTTTGATTGCTACACTGGTAGTTTTATAGGTGTTGCTCATGAATCATGTAGCCCCGGGATGTATACAACGTTAGCCAGAAGGTTAGCGATGTTATCCAAGGTGATGACTTTGAGCTTTTGGAGACTGATCCCACCAAAACGTTTACTTCGGATATTAAAATATGTATAGGATAGTCATCATATGTTTTTCCCGACCAAAACGTGTCTCACAGCAGTCTTGTTCCAATGATCTTCTAAACTTAACCTATCTCTGTATGAAACAAAACTATTTCCGGTTTAATAACCACTTCTATCTACAAAAAGAAGGGCTAGCCACGGGTTCCCCTCTAAGTCCTCTTATGGCGGACATTTTTATGGATAATTTTGAAAAACAACACATAGTTTTCAATCAAAATATCTTATACTATTATCGATATGTAGACGATATAATTATTTGCTGGACTGGCACAAACAGGCAACTAGATGTTTTCCTTAATAAAATTAATAAAAACCACGAAAATTAAATAAAAGCTTGAATCGGATGGAACAAGATTGTGTCCTTAATTTTCTCGACTTAACAATAACAAGAAAAGAGTCGTTACATGAATTTCAAATTTATGGAAAGCCAACTCATACCGACACGGCCATTCCAGCGTCATCATTTCATCCGTGGCAACATAAATTAGCCACTTTTTATAGTTATATTAATCGTTTGTTTACTGTGCCATTAAGTTAAGAAAATTATTTAAAAGAGCTTAATGTGATTTATCAAATTGCGGTCTCTAACAGTTATTCAAAGAATATCATTGACAATGTAATCAAAAGGAAACAAAAGCTTGTCGTACGCAATTCTCTGTACGCGGTTAAACCTCAAAGTGATTGTCGATATGTTGGCAATTTGACCTACTTAGGTTCCATATCAGAAAAAATAGCTATTACTCTTCGACAGAGTGGTGTTTACGTGGCGTTCAACACAAACAATTCCCTTAGGAATATCTGTAATAATAAAGGTAAGTTAGATATTCGTCTAAAGACTGGTGTTTATAAATTTGTTTGTGACGAATGCCAAGCCGTTTACGTGGGTCAGACTGGTCGCAACTTTGAAACACCTTGTAAAGAGCATTTAGCCGCGTACAAGAATCGTAATCCCGATAAATCACATTTTGCTAAACATCTCTTTGACACTGGATACAGCCTAGCCAATGACCACTTCTTTAAAGTCTTACATACTTATAATAACGGGCTACTGCTGTGTGTGCTTTAACAATAAAGTAAAAAAAAACTAAACTGAGAGCTTTTGGTATTAATGGGACATTATTAAACTGGTGTGCATCATACTTTCAAAGTAGATCTTCGACCGTGGTGATTGATGGGTACTCCTCGCAGCCATATATTGCCTACTCCGGTGTACCGCAAGGCTCGAACTTAGGTCCAGTATTTTTTAACTTCTTTATAAACGACATTGTTTCGATATTTCAACACTCTAAGGTCTACCTATTTGCCGATGATCTCAAAATAGTTAAAACTATTAGAAGCAACTCTGACGTCGAATTACTACAAGATGATCCCAACAGCCTTATTCAATGGTGTAATAACAACCAAATGTTTCTCAATGCCAAAAATGTCAACTTATTAAGTTTACCAGAAAACATAATTATATACAGAGTCAATACTATATTGATACCGAGAAACTAATTGCAATTCGAGCGATACGTGATTTAGGCGTTATACTAGATAGCAAATTAAAATTTACCAACCATATTGATAACATAATCACCTCAGCTACTAAGTCACTGGGTTTTGTATTGAGGAATTCCAAAGAGTTCAAGCAGCCCTCTTCTAGAATCAAACTTTGCAGTAGTCTGGTTAGAAGTAAACTAGAATACTGCTGTCAAATTTGGAATCTGCACTACAAAATCCACATTAGAATCGAAAGAATACAAAAGCGACTGCTGCGTCATCTTGCGTACCGTTCGAATAGCTATCAAATTATTGATTCCTACGAAAGACAGTTGGCACAATTTAACATCACATCATTACAATCGCGTAGAAGTATTTCAGACATGATGTTCCTATATGTAATGTCGGAACTCGGAAGGTGCTGAATGAAGGAAACGTGTTGCTTGTACAAGAACTTTAATTATACTGTCGCTATTCTATATTTAATACTAATATCATAAATATATATTGTCGGAGTTAAAGGGGAGTCTACAGGGCACTACACCTCCCACCGACAAAAAAATAAAAAGGAATGATTACATTTTTTTATAAACTTTTAAAAATATTTTCTTATATTTTGTCTTACATTTCCAAATACTTTTATTTAATTCACTTTTTTAACTTTATATATTTACTTTATTCTTCGGTAACTACTATTTATTTTTCATTTTATTGTATGGCATTAAATATCATTAAAAACAATATTCATCAAATAATTGCGTCCTTTCTTTCACGTACACAGCTCGCATATACATAATTAAGAAAATAACCAATGTATATAGTCCTTTCCATGATTCTCATTTCTCTTAATAAAAATAGTTACGTACTCGTAACTTAGTCTTAAAAATTATACGTCTTTTGCAAGAAGAATTATATTTTTACATATACATATTTTTAAGAATCGAGGCTCACAATTTAATCATATATCATAAATAAACTATTTAAATCCCTTAAATAGTTTCCTTAAAGAATAATTTCAAAATATTATAAATCTTATAATTTGCTGAAGTCTTTCAATTTAACCAAAAATTTAATTATTACATTTCATATTAAGATGAACAGAACAAAGAAGTCAATGTTAGGCAACGTAATCATTTTCAATAACAATAACATAATCATATAACAAAAGACATCAAAATACAAATTGCATTCCCAGCCGGGTAAGCGATTTGAGACACCTTTGTTTTAATTACCAAAGTACGTATATGGAAACGTTTACAATAACATCGTATTATGATCACGCTATTTTAACATAAGTTGTACAATGTTATTATTACATACATATATGGATACATGTAAAATAATAGTTTTAAATTTCTTATTTATACATTATTTTAGATGGTTACATTAATTTTACATCCATGAAAAAAAATGCAATAGTTTTTTTTTTAATTACAATTTCTATAAGTATGATATTTACTATATCGTTTACAGAAAATAATTGAATAATCACTGTAAGACCTATCAACTTTACACAACAAAATATTCAAAATTTAAACATTCAAAAGAACACTTAATTTTTAAATAGGTTATTACATAACTATAAGGTCCCTGCTTTTATAAAAGAAAAGAAAAGCTAACACTTAGTAATAATACCGAATTGTTTTTAACCCTTTTCAAATTGAATCTTACATTTAAATGAAATTTACTATAGAAAAAAAACATGTGATATAGAGATATAAGGAAATGTGTCAATGAGAAGGACACGTTTTGCTCACTCAGTTCAATAGTTTAGGTTGATTTATTTTTTATTTTTAAAGAATCATGCCCACTACCCATACATTTAAAAACCTGATAGTGAAAGTTGATGTATAATTATAAATTATAGTAGAAAAACTACATGTAAGCTTAGAAAATAATGTCATATAGTCATTTTTACGATTTAAACGCTACGAATCCCAAAAAATACCAATGTCACTTTTTAGGTTAGGATTTGCCGTAACCAGAGGTAATAAAGAAATAAATGTGCTATAACTTATTATTAACGCTCGAAGTTAAGACAGCAATACTTATCTAGTTATGGTCTAAAACGTCTTTTTTACTTTGTGATTTTCTTAAAACCAACTGCCCCTAAGTCACCACTTACTTTCGATGATTGTCACCATAAATTGAGTGTTTAGCTCTATCTGCTATTTCTTCAGCTTACATAAATACTAACTAACTAGTTAACTACATTTAGTTCATTTTGTATTGTCAAAATGAGCACTACACCAAACACATTTCATTGGTCTATGGTACATACTTACATAAATACCTGATGAACAAAATGGGACAAACAAATAAAACACTATGTTAAAGTGGCATGGTTTTTTAATTATCAACATTTTCACTTAATTCTCTCATCACTACGTCATCCAGAAATTCTGCTGGAGCAGAAATATTTTCTTGATACCATATAGGGCTGTAAAAAGAAGTAACACAAACAAAATGGCACAGTACACAACGAGATGCAAACACAACAACGAAGAACTGCGCCGATGCAAATTGCAGAACTGTCAAATGTCAAAAAAATCCGTTTCATTCGTCCGCACTCGATGACATGCTGAATTTATTTTATTATTTTATTATTATATTATTTTATATTAATATGTACTATACAAATACAAATAAATAAATACTTACTGATTAAATGAAACATAAAATAATGTATAAAACTCATAAACAGAGTTAAATAAAGTAAAGTAGTAGTGTATAAAATGGAACGACCTAGAAAAAGGGTAGTTGAGATGCGTTCAAAATGTATAGTACGTTTACCCTTGACGTGGAATAAGCTTATAGAAATATGTAAAAATATTTTTTTTCCTGCGTTTCTTTTAACATTGTGATAAGCGTAATTAATTTACAATTCAATTAGCTGTATTTTAAGATTTATTTCATTTCTATACATTATCAGGTGAAAAATGGGCATTGTTCTTTGGTTAACTATTAGGTATTTATTTAACTTCTTTATCAGATATTCTTTATTACATAATTTTACCATAACTTTGAAAATGTTTTATTATGTATACACTTAAAATGTATCTGAAAATTATAGTATTAAATGTTTTTTAGTTTACGTATTAAATATTTTACATTGCATTGTGTCATAATACATACATTATCAAGTATTTATTATTATAAATGTTATTTATCCTTAATAGTCTTTAACGCATTATTACCTTTTTAGGATTTCATGACTCCTAAGGAATATGTTTATCTTATTTGAAACACAAATTTATGAAAAAATAGGCTATTACCATGGACGTATAAATAAGGCGGACTGAATCTCGCTATACAACTCAGCGAGGCACCCATAATAAGTCAGCTCGCGTGTACGTAAAAGGGGTCACGCACACATTCACACTAATAATAAGTCTAGCGCCCGCCATTACGCAACAAACGTCGTCCGAGAGAAGTAATTGGCGTAAGAAAAATCAAAAATCAATATGCCGTCTTGCGTCGTTAAATTTTGTAAAAATCATAGTGGTTATATCAAAAAACATCAAGGAATCAACTTTCATAGGTGACTCAGTAATTATAATCACTTATTTGAGAATTTTATGTCTTAAATTAAAATGCTATTTTTGGTACACAAAATATGAGTCACGTGATCAGTGTTGTTAATTATATTTATAGGGAAAATTACCCGAAACTTGGGAAATTGCTATTTTTACCCACGTCGGCACGGATACGGTATATATGTGTGCCCAAAAAACTTCTTAAGGTTGTTTTATGTGTACTTTTTTGTTATAATTTTTCTGAAAAATTACCCGATCGATTATAATGCAGTTATATGCATTTTGTAGTAAGTTAATAATAGGATATCTGCCGGGTAGCATTGGTCATTATGCAACAAAAGAAAAACTAAATGCCAAAAATGCACCGTATTTCTTTCATAAATTAATAAATTTGAAAACTTTAGGAGATTTACGTTTTCCATCTAACGATTTATTTAATATTTGTTGTACTTGCGAAATGGTTGTACGAAAGATTATTAAGGAAAACATTACAATGTACAATGGAAGACAACAAAAGTATATACTTACAAAAATATTAGAAAAGTTTATTGCCAGTAGACGGCTCCGTGGCGAAGTGGCTAAGCAATGAGTTGCAACGCTTGGGGCCGTGGGTTCGAATCCCGCACGGAACAAGTATTTATATGGCCTACAAATAATTGTTCCGGGTCTGGATGTTTGTCCTTGTGCAACATATGTTTGTAAAGTGCCTCCACGATACAGGAGAAAATCCCAGTGTGGGGGTAACGTTTTAAAAAAAATTACAGGGTTTTTATAAGCTTGGAATTTGAGGGATAGAGCACAAGATAAGAATTATTAAATATATAGCAGAAAAATATTTGGCGATTTGATTTCACCATATTTCTAAATTAGATGGGATTTCAAGAACCTTCGAAAGTAAAAACATTTTTTTAGAAAAATTATTCAACCAAAAGGTTTTTAACGTTGTTGTTTGTCATGAATATGATAAATTATGGTAATTATTTATGACTTATTGTCATAAATAATTACAAAGTTGGTAAAAAATTACCTCGCGTACATTCGCTCAATAAAATAAAATGATGTGTCTTACCTAGTTTGAAGAGCACCTCCCGCCCTCTCTCAGTTACGTGCACTATCCCCGTCACCACTAATCCCAGCACCACTACTCCCAACACCACTAAATTAGAAAAGACACACCACTAACGACAATAGGACACGTGTTTCGCCTCTACACGAGGCATCTTCAGGTGATGTAGACTCTGCGGTGGCTGACCGCTTCGAAGTGATGTGTCTTTCCTATTGTGGTGGTGTTGGGAGTAGTGGTGCTGGGATCAGTGGTGACGGGGATAATGCACGCAATTGAGGGATGGCGGGAGGTGCTCTTCAAACTAGGTAAGACACATCATTTTATTTTATCGAGCGGATGCACGCGAGATAATTTTTTACCAAATTTATTAATTATCATAAATAATAACTATAATTTACACTTGCAGAAAATTTAAATAAATAAATATATTAACTTTGGCCCCTCAGTATATTTACGGAAATATAATGTATGTATTTGTATTTAGTGATGTATATTCTGTAAATACTAGGAACAAGCACAAGTTAGTTATACCAGTTAATCGACTCAAAAGAATCAGTAATTCCTTCATGTATATGTTTTCATAACAAAGTCCCAGAAAATATGCAGGCCTTATCTATCAAAGTTTAAAATTTTTAGCAAGCAAAAATTGTTTAGAAAGGATTATTAGGGTATACTATTAAAGATTACATGACTGATACCCCTGAGAATGAGGTGATCGCTACCATGCTGTTTATAAATGTTTTCATACTAATTCTAAAATAATATATTTTAAATTAATTATATATTAAATTTTTTGGTTATCTATAATATGTTTATTTGATATTTGATATTTCGTTAAAACTATTTATAATATATTTCGTTCCAATAACATAACACGATTTTTGTATAATATAATGTTTACAATAAAATTAATTTAAATGGAAATTGATTGACATAGAATAATTCGATTTCAATCAAAATCTAACTTTTAAATTCTTAGATTTTTTTAATAGTCAAATGTATTATTTTTATTAGTTACGTAATAATAAATTAGTATTATATCAATATTGTGTTATATTTTGACAGATTGTTTTATAAAAAAATGGGGAAATTTTGTTTTACATGACAACCCTATATAACACGCAAACATGCTTGCACCGCCGCCATTACAGTGCATCAGTCCTTTCTTAACAAAATTCTGTCCGCCTTATTTATACGTCCATGGCTATTACACACATATAAGTTTGTACATTTTGCTGTACATATATTGTGTTTTGAGTATTTTTAGTATATAAAACCATAATTTTAGGTTTCATTATCTATAATAAAAGAAAAAATAACTATTACATTATGAAACTTATAACAATAGCGGATCGATAATGTTTCGACTTGATTTTAAAAAGCATTAAAAAGCAAAATTGTACAACTTTTACATAAACAAAAAAAAACATAACATAAAATAGAAAATTTAAGGTATTATTAATTTAAGGAAAAAATCTTGTAAGTTCATATAAAATACACGCGAAATATATACGCGAAAATGTTTTTTTTTTTCATATTTAATTATTTATCTTTTTGTGTACATGTGGTAGTGTGTCTATAATTACTACATGTTTAATTTGTGAGTGTTAAATAATTGCCTGTATTTAATTAATATTAGTTGGCTGAAATGTGCGCCATGCACTGTACTTTATTGTATAAATATAATATTTATACTCTACTCTGATTACGTTCGTATCTCTAATTTATTTCAACATCTCCTTCCCTATTATTTTTTTTATTATGTTGAATTTTAAACTTTGAGTTATTGATTCTATATAATACGAAACAATCTTTTATAACTATTCATCATTTTAATAACGTAATTATTAATATTACTTGCATAATATGTACCTATTACAATAATTATTTTATTTTATTTTAAGCCCTATACTCTATATTATTGCGATTATGGATCAAATATATTATTTGCTATATGTATAATCATAAAGCAAATAATATATTTGGATATAATATAATACACGTGGATTATATTAGGTATTTATTTAATTATACATGTAGTTATGTGGATCGATCCTATAGTTACTACATATGCAACTAGTAGGTAGCATTTTGGGTAGCATCTTAGTAAAGAAATGCAAATACTCGTAACTACCTATCTCACTTTATAGATTTGGTCCGGGATCTCCTTCATACCTTGTATGTAACTCATATAATTTTTCTCATGTCCTTTTAAGATTTGAATTTTTCTTATTTCATTGTACTTATTTTCATACCAGTACCACTACTCCTATTTACTTTGTTTAAATTATTAGGCCTTAGGTTATACATATGTATTTATATTTTCTTTTATAATTCTTATATGTACATACTTTCTTTCCTTTCATAATTATTTTTTCTTTTTGACCTTTTAGCTAGCTTAATTTTTTTTCGTAATTCTATTCACTTATATATTTATTTATTAATTAGATATCGGGAATCGGAGCACTTCATTTATATTTTATTTCGTGATATTTATCACGCGAGTACTTTATAATTATGGGCCCCCCATTTACTTGGGTATTATATTACTTTTTCATAACATTCATTTCATTTTATTGGTACATAAACTCTTTCTTATCATACTATATCAAGGTAGAATTATACCTTGAGTTGTGCGCACTACCTTGAGGTTAACTTTTAAGTCATTTTAAAAGGACTCCAACAATTGTCACGGAGGAAAACTAAGTTCACACTATGATCCAACGAAGGATGTGACCTCTATGTACCATTATTAAGGGCAACAAATTTAAGACTTCTCTGGTCCCCAACGGTACTAATATGAGTAAACTTGTTCACATCTCACTTGTACTGAAGGTATTGTTCCCTAGTACCCGTTACTCCCGATTTTATCATCCAATCATGGAAAGATGCCCTGCTCGAGGACTATATGCTTTACCAGTGATGGACGTTGCCGTATCTCTCCATTACTTGTTTATCAAGGTCAACATATGTTTTATTTCTATTCTCATAATAAATCTTATTTCCTTCTTTATTTATACATGACCGTGTTTTTTTAAATCTTAGTATTTATTTGAGTGTATCGGTTATTTTTATTCACTTGCATTTTCCACTTCCATATACTAACTTGCATTATTCTCGCTCATAATGAGTTCCATACTAGGACTTTAAGCATTCATCAATATTTGGGTGATAAGTCCAATAGATTGGGGAAACTTAGCAACTCAATCATTCGTATTCACACTTTTGAACATTCTTTTCTTCCATTCCTCATATATTTTAATTACATACATTCTAATTTTGTACAAATGGGATAACATTTTTGTCAGTCAAAAAAATATTTTTTGCAGTTTTTAACTGTTAAGGAACATTTACTATTAAACCTCTTAATTATTTTATTTTTTATTTTACTGTATTTCATTATTTTCATATTTATGTTAATACTATGACAGATCATTTCTTATTTATTTTCTGATAGTTATTATTTTCGTCTTTATTAGAATGTTGTTATGATTTATTTTTATGCACCTGTTCATATATCGCATATTGTTCTCTATTATTTTAAGATAAGCTCGTTGCATAACATTACATGTCATATTTCTAGATATATCATTCATAAGAAAAGTTTGGCAGACCTTTTATATTCACTGTGTATAGGTTGATTCTTGTTACATTGGAATTTCGAATTGAATTTAACTTATCTAGATTAGAATGTGGTCGTTAAAAGAAAAAGTGTTATTTTAACTATAAAAGATGAAAAATTTTATTTATGATGAACTACGGTAAATTTAAGTACTTAAAAATGTAATCTATCATATTATTTCATTTATTTTTTGCACGACACAGTAATAATAATAATATAAAACAATAACTGAATAAAAGTGAATATAAAATCGTCTTGTACATTAATAAAAATATTCCACAGAAGTGCATACGTAACTTAATTTATAATTATTGCGTTTTGATTATTTTTTCAGATACAGTAAAGAAAATATTAAAAAATCAATTGAATCGTAAACTATCTGATAATTACTTTCAATTTAAACATAAGTATATTAAATACAGAATATTTACCACTTTAATTCAATACATATAATAGAAAAAAGAACATAAAAACAATCTCAAATTGATAAATAAAGTTTTAAATTAAATTAAAATCACACAGGTGCGAAGTTACCTCTTAATTTCTTCTTTGTTCTTTTTAACTCAATTTTCATATTCTTCTGGACGAAGCTTGCAAAATTACAACTGTTTCTTTCCTTTTAAAATTAATCTGCTGTTTCTTGAATTTTGCTCAATATATAAAAAATCACTTTATTTTCCTCTTAGTTGACTTCGTAGTACTATTTCATAAACATTATACTTTTTAATTTTTCAGTCACCTTCTGTAAAATTATTATTAAGGCCTCTTCTTGTATTCATATTTAGTTATTTTTCCGTCATATCCGGGTATAAATTCCGTGTAGTCCGGGTAAATATTTATATTATTTTCAACAATTTTTGCAGGCCGCGGCGGTGCGCTTGCATTATTGCAGGTGCCTGGCAGGGTCACCATGTAATGTCGGAACTCGGAAGGTGCTGAATGAAGGAGACGTGTTGCTTGTACAAGAACTTTAATTATACTGTCGCTATTCTATACTTAATACTAATATCATAAATGTATATTGTCGGAGGTAAAGGGGAGTCTACAGGGCACTACATATACAAAACGCTCAATAATAGTATTGATTGTCCAGCAATAGTTCAATTATTTAAAATTAAGATGCCATCAAGAATGCCTAGAAATCCGCACGCCTTTTTCAATGTATCCCTTTATAGGTCTAACTTGGAAAAGTATTCCCCTCTAGCCAGACTGGCTCGTACTTATAACGAACTGTCCTCGAAGTATTCTGGCATATTAATTGCGATAGTTTATCCACCTTCAAATCAAAATTAATCAATTTCTATGAATTAACGAATTAACTAATTATTAATTATAACATTGCAATGGTTTTTGATTTTTATAGTTTGATTAGATGTTTATAATATTGTCAAATAATTCTATTTCTTTTTAATAATTTGTATTTATTCAATGATGTTATTCAGTTTTTATTCCTTACAAAATAATCAATGCATGTTGTGATTATCCATAAAAAGAAATACAATTATAATGTGTTGAATTTGTTAAGAAAATGATCTTTGTATTATTGTTGTAATTTCTGTTGGTAATCCTAATAAATAAATAAATAAATAAACAGTTAGAGATATTAAAAAATAATAGCGGTAACGTTGCACTGCTGAATGAACCAACGAATGTTTCCAACTCGCCTCTCTTAAACATGTTTAAACCTGCTCCTTGATGATATATAGGCTCGCAACATGGTCATTTGTCACCCTCACGGAACGGTGGCCAGCAATTGGTTGCGTATTTGGAGGGTAGACGGATGTATCACAATAGTCTGTTGTTCATTTCGCAGCAAATATCTGCGTATGTCAGGTGGTGATTGATCGTATGACGTAATCGCTCTCTACGATATAACAACCCCATTATAATGAGCTTCCGCAAAGTAACACCTGATTCTATTAAGAAAATCTAAGTATTGGGGGTAAGGTTATTTAAAAAAAAGTAATATGCCAGATATTTCAGAAGAAGATGACGGCAATCAAGTAGAAAAATTTAAAGAAGAAATCCAAAATCTTCAATCACAATTAAATTGCGCCCATAAGAAGGTCGAATTATTAAATCTAGAAAATAGTAAACTCAAACGCTTTAATGAAGATTTAGTTAAAAAAAATCAGTTGCACAAAGAAGTCGTAACAAATAGTCCAGCTAAGATAAAAACAAATCAAACTACTTGTGAAACCAAACAGACACAAACTGTTGATTGATGATTTCATAAAATAATTATACAAAATATCAATAACAATGAGAAAATACCTCAACAAACACGTAAAAGGGAAAAAATACGTGTACTCAGTGCAGATCAGAAAAATAAGGTCCTTAGTATTGCACAAAATGTATTATTAAACGACAAAGATGAAATAATATGTCATTACCTACCACCGAGAGCGGAAATAGAACAGCTTTTTAAATGAATTGACTCAAAATAAGTTGATTTAATCTTTAATTACTGCATAATAATAATAGGACAAAAAGACTTTAAAGCAACGAAAGACTACCTCAAAATGATTATCTACATTCGAGATGTTCTCAAAAAATTAAGCATACAAACATAATTATATGCTTTCCTACGTACACGTATAGAACATATAACATTTTTATAACTGCAGAATAAAAACATTTAACAATTTACTCTACTTAGAATTATTGCTTCATAAACATGCTTACTATTTGGATTCCAATATGAACCCAAAATGCGACTTTAGTATGTTTGAAAAAAAAACAGGCTCAATAAATAATACTGCGTTGAGGACAATTCTCGAAGATCTCAAACCGTTAATTGATAGCATAGATTATTTACGCATGAATGAAATTTTAAAACCCAGAAAAAATGTTGTGAATGTTTTGGCGGATGGCACCGAAAATAGAACCTATAATGAGAATATAATAATATTTTTTTCGTTACTAAATGTACACACTTAATGCACCAAAACTATTGTCGGATTGCTAACAAAATCGGACTCAATCACAATGTGCCTGGAAGATCTGGCTGAAGAAGGATCGTATGTGGACATCTTATGTATTACAGAACATTTTATTCAAGAGGTCGATGAAATATATTTAACTATACCCAATTATCAGCTTGCGGCATGTTACTCCCGAAAGGAAAGCAAAAGAGGAGGAGCGTGCATATTAGTAAGAAGTGGCCACTAGTATAAGGAATTAAAACAAATTGCTAAAATATCAGAAACTGGCGTCTTCGAGTGCTGTGCTATCGAATTAGTTAGCTATAGGATTGTTATTGTATGTAGTTTCAGAGTTCCAAAAATACTAACTTTAATGTGTGCATGGAAAATTTACAAGTACTCTTGCAAAAACCTTAAATAATATAGTCATAGCAGGGGATTTCAATGTAGATTTCTTAAAAAGAAATTATCAAACCATAGATTTTGATTGTTTATATTGTGTATATTGTGATTTAACACAATTTAATATTATCTATAAATCAGCCCACTAGACTAAAAAGTCAAACATGCATAGATAATGTTGTAAAAAATCCTGTAAGACCGTAGATTGAGAATTGACTAGATAAAGCATTCGCGTATGCTTTTGAGATAGAAATAGGCGGGAGGTACTTTCACTGGGTTACCAGATATTGTTCCATTTCCCCCGTTATGGGTTTATTTATATTCACAGCACTTACATTCATACAAAAACTTAATTGTTACCATAAAAAAATGTTCTTTTATAATTCAAATGATTAATTCATTTCTCTTGAAAATACATTCTGTGACTAAAAACTACGGGCGAAAACGGCGTAAAAACAGAATCATCATTCTGTATTCAACGGCGCAACGACGATTTTACTGGACATTCAATAAACTCTTTGGATTTCGACGGCACTAAGTGAAGACGCTACTAGCACAAAGTGTGATATTGCTAATAAATAACAATATGTTATGTATGTACTTAAATATTAATTAAGAATAAAAATATTAAATAATAAACAAAAATTCCCTCGTGTCGAGTTTTGTTTTTACAAAAAAAAAACAATGTTTTAACATACCATTCCATCACAAGTTCAGTGCTGAACACAGACCTCCGAAAGGAAAGGCTTTCCATTTAGATTTTGTAGTACAAAACACGGTTATGAGGCTACTCCCGCGATTTCTTGCATGTTTTGCTAAGTTAGTGTCTTGTGTGCGGCAAGTTGTGGCGTACAAGATAATTTTTCTGTACACGGAATGATATTACCCCGCATCGTAAGCAATAATACAAGATGGGGATGGGGCAGCAGCACTTTCCCGACGAAAACTTAAAATAATAAATAACTGCGGTGGCCAACCAGCATAACGCATATTAACACGCAGGCGCGGCAACTATGGTAAAAGTCATCCTATGAGGATATCTAGGGAAGGCCTTTTTAGGTGACTTACTTATGGTTAGGTGGCTTAATCATGTTACCTTATGCTTAAGGTGGTAAAATGTTTTAGTTAATATACGTTGTAAAGCATCAACAAAGGGTTTGTTTTTGTAATATGTTGGTATATAAAATAAAAACGAATGTTTCATAATATTCTATTTTAATTTACCATGCAGTGTAAGATTACCTGCTACCTCATATCATTCCATGGGTGGTGTATGAGCCGACATAGGGAAATATCAAAGAAGATAAACAGCAGCATTTTCAGATAACAGCTAAATAAAAAAACAGTGGTTGACAACCCGCTTTCCAAGCGTTGAAACTATGTCAAATAACTATAATCATGTTTATGTTCAACAGTGGACTTTTGATAGACTGTAAAGATATATATTCTATTCAAATGAAAATATACATAGAAATATAAAAAGGAAAAAGAACTAAATTGTTTGTACTTACACAACATTTAGAAATATTAACAATGTTACATTAAGTAAAACAAATGAAAACACAATTATATATTAAATATAATTCAATAACATTAAAATAAACATACGATTATTTATTAATTTTTCATTACATTAATAAACAAATTTAACAAAATTTTTGTCTTCTTTCTAGAGCATTCGTTGTAATTCTTGGTTTGAGTAGCTTTAGAATTTCTCAAAAATATGCATTTGTAAACTTGATTTATACTTTTGCATGGCAGAAATTCTTGGGTGCTGGTTGTTAGAATCGGATTAGAATGGTATATATATATATATATATATGCCTTGTATATAATATATTTTAATGGTATAAATAATAAGGTACAACTCCTAAATTATACTTAGTTAGGTAATACTTATCTCTTGTCAAAAACATCTTTATTACATTATTTATGACAATTAAATAGAAATTATCATAATTATTACATTTATTTCTTAATTTATTTACACATTATTGTTTATAACACCTTTATAAAAGGGATTAAGGGTGGCCTAAATGTCCCATTGGTAGGCATTCCCAGTCAGTTTTACAATAATTATTATTGCATAATAAATGATTCATTTGTATATTTAGGTCAGGACTTTAAATTATTTATTTATTTCTTTTATTTAAATCTTTATTTGCATAAAACATGGTAGTACAGATAAAGTTCCAACATTTGTAAATGAGGATTCATGTTTAATCAATCCATCTATAAGTAAATATTTTGTCATTGTCATGCAACCAAATTATTACAACTCATAATAATACAGAATGTCAGGATTTGAAAATAAAATAAGCAATGCTAGTCAATTTTTAATACATACAGAACAATGTCAAAAATCATAACTACTAACAAGATCAAACTTATATCACTTATGGAGAAACAACAAGAAATTATAACATTTAAAAAAAAATCTTAATTATATTATAAATAACATAAGTTAAGTATATTTAGTCCACCTAAACAATGAGGCTCATAATGTTTTGAGCATATACTGCTAAGTTTTGTTGGTTACCTATAATTACTACCAGTAGCGATTATCCAACAGTTACGGATAGCTGATTCCTTAGAATAACTGTGAAATAATATATTTAAAAGAAATTAATATATTAAATATATAGTACACTTTTATATCAAGGCATTTAACAAAAAAAATCAAGTATGGGTATCTGTGCATAAATACAATACCTATAACAACTAATACAATATCAATTGATTTAATTAAATAGCAAGTATATGTAAATGTAATGATAATATTACTCATACCAAACATTTAAAAAAATTATGTACATATTAAGCGTTAGATATTGTTAACTAATACATTTACAGCCTAACATAGTTATGTCCTCCACAGCTGAACATAGACCTCCCACACAGTTTGTCTCCAAATAACTGCAGTTGCCAATTCTCCTGCCAAGCTAGGCAACTATCACAAAACCTATAACTTTTGACTTTTGATACTGACTAATGGTATATTATCATCAAATTTTTTCTACATCATTAATTGAGAATATTATCTTATGTCGTTGTGTTATTGTGTACCTTAAGATTAAGACTTATTTATTTATTTATTATTTTATCTATGTTTATATTTATTTTTATATTAGTATGACATATTTATTTATTTATTTAATAAATATTGTAATGTTACTGTTGCTAATGTATAGAAGAATCAATGGAATGCAATAAAGTTTTGTGCATCTGATTTCAGGCAATACATATTTTGTGAAATTAATTATACTTTGCCCAATGTTTATGTACTTGAATTCAAACATGTTTTCAGGTTGATACTTACATATTATTTGTGACGTCACTGTAATATGGAAAATGATTGAAGATTTGTAGGGCAATAAGGAGTTTCCTTTAAAGCTGAACATAAATGTGTATGTATATGTATAAAATTATGTGATTCATATTTATGGACATAACTACTTATCACAATAACAATTATTATTCTACAATGCGCAAACATTATTGTACTCGCTGATATCCCTAAAGTTTCTATAATCCTACCAAATCAAAAAGTACACGTTTGTTATGACTTTAAGCTTTCGAATGACCGTTTAAATTAAGGAGCATTATCATGAAGAATTTACAATTTGGGAGTCCAAATATTTGACAAAATACATCACAAAGTTCATTAAACACATGAAATGTTACACTTTATATTCAAAACAATAGATAATAGTCAGTACAAGTAGCAAATGTAAGCACAAAACAAACTTACCGATGAAAGGTAATATTATCAATTTTTCGTTGACTGATGCTGTTGCATCCTAAAATGCTACAACTTACCATCTTTTTTACCTTACCTAATAACTAAAACCCACAAACAACACTAAATTCAATTACCCGTTTGCTTATAATATCAATGTTATTTACAAGAGCTTGACATCGTTAATGTCAAATAAAGGAGGGAAAACAATCAAAAACGCATACCTAGAAAAAGAAAAGAAATATAGATTTGCTTCTCCCTTACTCTTATGTCTAACTATATACGTGCATTCCTTTCACACGCTGATGACGTCACGGAATGTTTAGTCTATAAGATACAAAGTCAATGTGTAAGACACAAATATTAGAATTTGCATTGTCAAACCACACAGGCGCAATTAATAAAGCTACCCGTTCAAGAGTTTTGCTATATTAGTATGAATAGGCGTAATTACAACAAAGAATATGTTACAAAAGAGATGTATGAAATTGGGTTCTTGACATCGTTCGTAACAGTTATACAAAAATATGTAGGTAATATAAAGATAAATTATAAGCATAATTAAATGGTTTTTATTTCTGTAATCTATGGGACTATCATAAAACATTTTTTTTAAACTGAGAAACGAAAGCTAAAGCTTTTACCATAGCAAAAACAAAACGTTTTAAAATATTTTATGTATTTTGTCTATGGCATTAGATAATGAAGGCTATTTTTTGTAATAAATAGCCTTGGGTATCAAACAAAAACTCATAATATTGAAACATTTGAGGCGAATCTGTAGAGATTAATACTGAATAAAAGAAATCTATTTAGGAAGTTGATTGAATATAGGATCCCAAGCAGATGGTAACACCCAGTCTTCTTCTCTATTGAAATTATTTCAATTGCCTCGCGAATCATCCTTGGAAGGAATCAGTGTTATTTAGCGAGGATTTGTGGTCTATTGAATCTAATGTACTGACGGGGCGATCCTGTACGTGTTCACAGACTGCAGACTTCCCGGAGCGTCGATTCTTCACATCAGCTTTAACGCGGATTTTTATAGATCTTTTAGTTCGTCCGACATAAGAGAGACCACATTCACAATCAAGCTTGTACACTCCTGCATTTTGCAGAGGAACATTACACTTGACTGATGGTAAAAACTGACTAATCTTCTTCGGCGGCTTGAAGTATATTTTAATGGAAGCACGCTTTGTCAGTGACACCTCTGACATATGACAGTACATTTTGGGGGATGAAGCTGCTCGCTTTCGTAGGAATTACTTGAATCTTGATTCCCTACATGTATCCCCTGGGTAGTGCTAAACGAGCAGTACTACATGGTGGTAGGTTGGTCCTCTACTAGTGAAAGTCCCGGCCGAGGGTTAGTTACCACCCACCTGGCAAAGACATGCCGTCAAATGATGCAAATCGTGTTCTATATGATGTTAGGTGAAACCCATTTCTTAGGGAGAATGGGTCTGGATAGTTGCGTTGCGCATACGGACCGGTTGCGACGCGGCCGTTTCTTAGTGTCAGGTGCCTGGTTATGGAGGTTAGCGGGATCCGAAGCACGGTTGCACCGCTGGCCGATCGTAGATAGTTGGGGGCCCAATTAATGAGCCAGCCACTCATGAAAAGCTGTCCCGCCATCTTACGAAAAATCCTGGGATGGCTCCACCATGCCGGTTGGCGACCGGAGGAGAGGGCCTGGTGGCGATATCCAGGGGGGTTCGGGCGTCCCCGCGATCTCCATGCTAGGTACCATCGATGCTATGACTCTGTTTGCGTCCCTAGGTTATATGTGTGACGCCTCGTCCAACTGCCATTCTCTGGACCTATTCACTCTCACCATTAATAAAAAAAAGGAAAAAGAAGAGTAAGTTTGAACAGCGGTTGCACTCCCTCTCCATTAAAGTGCACCTCACAAACATCCGAGGCCTGCACTGTAATCTCAATCCAGACAGAATCCAGACTTGAGACTGACAAGCCGCCCTTACTCTTCTTGACTGAGACGCAGATCAGATGTCCTCTAGAGGCGGCTTACCTTGCCTACTCTGGGTACACATTTGAAGCTCTGCGATGTTAGCACCTCATGTGCGAAATTTCTATTGACCAATTATACCATCTGAAAGGTCAGAAATTGGTCATAAAAGGTCAGTTGATCTTATTAATTGGTCAGCGTTAGAAACATTTTTATTAAGGGTTAAATTTTTTCAAGATCATTGAGACATTTTAGCACCTCACTAGCGAAAAAAATCAAATAATTCCACCTATACGCGATCGAGAAGCATTCCCTGATAATTGGTCAGCTTATATAAATATTTGGTCAGTTTAATTTAATATTTAAAAAAAAAATAAGTTGGCATTGTCGTAACGCGCATGCTTTGGGACGGTTAATTGTATCAGGGCACTGAGCACTTACACACAGCTCTTTACTATGAACGAGAGGAAGGGGGGGGGGGGGGGGGGGGAAATATTTTTTATATTTTTTTGAGAAAAAAAACTAAGACGTTTAATTCTATCAAATATATAATAGTGGAGAAATAAAAAGGATATCTTTTTAAACAACGTGAATGTGAAAGTGCATGCATGGGATTTGGGGGATGATAATTATCTAGCTTATTTTATAATAATTTAATATAAACATGATTTTTAGGGTTCCGTAACTCAAATAGAAAAAAACCGAACCCTTATAGGATCACTTTGTTGTCCCTCTGTCTGTCTGTCAAGACCCTTTTTCTCGTGGAGGTATCAAGCTGAAATTCATTTCAAATACTCAAGTCTACTGTTCCTTCGAGCTGTGAAAAAATCAAACTTCTAAGCCAACGCAATCAAAAGATACAGCCGTTTATGCCGCAAATTTTCGACATTCGCAAGGGAATCAAAACCTACAGGGTACTTCCCGTAAACTCAGAATCTTGAAATTTGGTACAAAGCAACTTTTTATAGCACAAATAAAGGAAAAATTGCGAAAAGCATAATTTTTTAGTTACATCATACAATAAAGTTTTTTTAAAAATTAGAAATATTTTATTTACATAAAAATTACCATGAAAATTAATTTCTAAAATACAATTATTATAATTTAAGTTTTTCAACTCTAACTTTATATTAATAGTCTAAAATATATTAGTACAAGGCTGCTTCAAACACCGAAAATTTCTCCATTTCTTAGCAATATATATATATATATATATATATACATAATAGTTAAATAGCAATATATAATCAAAACAAAATTTAACTGCCATTTACATTCCATGACTTCCCACATGATAGATGAAGAGTTTTAAAAATAGATTGAGTTACAATTAACCGTCCCAAAGCATGCGCGTTACGACACAGCCAACTTATTTAATTTTTTTTAATATTAAATTAAACTGACCAAATTTTTTTTTATAGGATAAGGGTGACAAACGAGCACACAGTCCACCTGATGGTAAGTGGTTGCTGCGACCCATAGACATCTACATCTATCCTCGATTACGAATCAAAATGCAGATGCGTTGTCACCCGTGAGGACTAAGATGGAATGCCTCATTTCCAGCAAAAAGGGCCTCCGGCCACCTGCACTCACCAAGCGAAACGCAGAGGTAAACCTCTACTTCACGCTGGTTTTCTGTGAGGTCGTGGTACCACCCCGGTTCGAGCCGGCCCATCCGTGCGACAGCAAAAGCCGCGTGGCTCTACCACTGTTAAAAATATTTATATAAGCTGACCAATTATTAGCGAATGCTTCTCGATCGCGCATATTTTTTAATATTTATGTTTTTCGCGAATGAGGTGCTAAAATTTCTCAATGACCTTGATAAACTTTAACCCTTAATAAAAATGTTTCTAACGCTGACCAATTAATAAGACCGAGTGACCTTTTATGACCAATTTCTGACCTTTCAGATGGTATTATTGGTAAATCCAAATTCCGTACATGAGGTGCTAACATCGCGGAGCTCACATTTGAGCATAATTTCCATCAGCGTGCCGGAGTCTGTGTTTACGTCCGCAACGACATCTGCTGTAAGCGTCTGCGTCACCTTGAAGACCCCACTTTCTCTACGATCTGGGTATTGATAGACACAGGAATGGATAAAATTATTTCTTCTTGTGTCTACAGATCGCACAGCGGCAACCAGGAGACAACTAGGCTGTTTAAACACTTCAGTGAAGCCTCTGATGTGGCTCTAAATCGGTACCCTAATGAACAGTTGGTTTTTCTAGGAGACTTTAATGCCTGTCATCAGGACTGGCTGTTCCCGTACCAGAAGACCGACCACGCTGAGAGAAAGGCGTGGAATTTTGTCTTTTCGCTGGGGCTCTCCCAGCTGGTACAACAAGCGACTAGGGTACCTGATGTGGAACTTCTAGCGTATGCCACTCACATATAGGGCGAAGCCCTCGAGAATAGTGGTGAAGCACTTGCTGTTTCCCTCGATATTTCGAAGGCTTTTGACAGGGTTTGGCACGCTAGTCTATTGGGCAAGCTTTCAGCGTACGGCTTATCCTTGACCTAATTGTCTGGGTGAAGGACTTTTTGAGTGAACGGTATCTCCGGGTCGTCGTTGATGGCTGCTCATCCGATACTGTGCCGATTCACGCCGGTGTTCTTCTGGCATCCGTTCTCTCCGAAACTCTCTTCCTGCTGCATATAAATGATCTGCTTATTCAAGGTGTCTATAGGTATGCAGACGACAGCACAGTTGTGGAGAGATACCAACCAAGCGCTCGGGCCAGTCGGGATCAAATCCAGACAGAAAGAGAGGCTATGTTTGAGCGTGTGAGTCTCACACTACAGTCAGTCTCCGAATAGGGCGACGCCAATGTCGTGAGATTTAACGCCTCCAAAATACAAGCGTGTCTTTTTACCGCTAAAAGGAGCCCACTCACCTTGACTCCTACATTCCGGAATGTATCCTTGGAGTACACTGACCACCTTCAGTTGTTAAGGATTGATTTTCTCCGAACCTAAACTATGGGTGGTTCATTGAGTCCAGAGCCAAAGCAGCCGCAAGAAAACTTGGTTTCCTTACAAGGGTGCGGCTGTACTTCACGCTGGGGCAGCTTCTGACCTTATATAAAGCGCAAGTCCGGTCGTGCATGGAGTACTGCTGTCACATATGGGCTAGTGCTGCAAAATGCCATCTGGCAGCATTGGACTCAGTGGAGAGACGTACTAAGAGGTTCATTGGTGACCTTGATTTGGTTGAAACCAATCTTGTCAGCCTCGAGCACAGGCGCAGAGTAGCCAGTCTCTAGGTATTCTATAGGATGCATTTCGGTGAGTGTACGCAGAAATTACATGACTTAATTCTGCCCTCTCCTTTCCACCATCGGACAACCAGACGGTCGGCAGGTCTTCATCCCTTTGTTGTCGATATTTCACGCATTGGAACCAAACGGTTTGCTTCGTCTTTTGTAATGCGTACAGCAAAGGAGTTGAATAATTTGCCGATGTCTATATTTCCGTCCGAATACAATCTAGGCGTCTTCAAGGCAAGAGTGAATAGGCTTTTGTTACGATAAGACAGTGCGATTTACCATCTAAAGCTGCATCACCACTTACCACCAGGTGGGATTGTGGTCAAGCACTGGGTTATAATAATTAAAAAAAAAACAACAGGCACTCGCTCGACTGTGACCGGCTTTATTCGTTCACTGTGACGTAGGCGCGGGACCCGTAGCTTATTGTCGTTCAAAACTTGCTTGACGTGTTGGAGCTCGGCGAACAGGTGTTTACTGTCACAGATCCCTCGTGTTCTCTGAAACAAAGATTTACCCACGGTAGTTAACTGGGAAGGCTGGTGGTGAGAATAACCGTTTAAATGTCTATCTGTATGAGCTTTTTTCTATACACAGTGTATTATCAGGATTCTGAATTACTATTACATCTAGAAAAGCTAAAGAATTGTTTTCCTCTAACTCCATTGTGAACTGAATTTTAGAATTTAAAGAGTTAAGATGGTCTAAAAATGCAGTTACTTTATCTAAAGGTAGAATTCTGAAAGTGTCGTCTACGTACCGCTTGTAGAATCTTGGGTTTACGGGCGAAGTAAGCAGGGCTTTCTCCTCAAAGTCCTCCATGAATATATCGGCGACAATGGGAGATACAGGTGAGCCCATCGCCACTCAATCTACTTGCTTGTAGAACTCTTTCTTCCACAATAGGTAGCCAGATGTAAGACAGTGTCTGAATAATACTGCTTATTCTACGGGCATGTTGTTTTCCTCTTGCCTTCTAGTAACAATCGAGATGCAGTATTCAACAGGTAAGAATGTGAACAGAGAATGCACATCAAAACTGACCATAGTTTCATTGTCTGCCAGATGTAGGTCTTTAATCACGCTGAAAAATAGTAGGAATCCTTTGTGTGTGCCTTTGTATTTCCCTTGAGCGTTGAGAGTATTTTCGCTAAGTGCTGAGCCAATCTGTAAGTTGGCGATTCGATATGACTCACTATTGGACGTAATGGAGCGTTCGGTTTGTGTATTTTTGGTAACCCATACAACTTCGGTGGTTTGGCACACTTAGGTATTATCGATCTTACGTCTAGATTTAATTTTTCAGAGTGTTTTTTTTATGAGGTCAATAGTTGTTTTAAGTGTGTTATTTTTTGGGTCATTTTTAACCTTTTTATAAGTACTTGCATCCGACAAAATATAAAATAACTTTATATACGCGATAAAATCCGTAAAATTTGTTTGATTTAAATACTCTAAACTATTTAAAAAAATATATCAACCTAACACAATATGCACAAAATATTTATAAAATAAAAGCATCAAACAACAAATCCAAAACCAGTTGGAATATAATTAATAACTTTAAGAACAAAGTTCTTCGAAACCCTATTACTTAAATTAAATTAAATAACGAGACTATAACAGATCCACAGAAATTCTGGTTACACATAAACGACTTACCTAAATCCATTGATCAACCAGTAACACTCTTTGCTGATGACAACACCATAACAATTCAATGCAATGCAATAAGGATAGCTATAATAACGACATTAATAATTTTCGTATAACAATACTAAAATGCTTAAATAATAATAACATAAAAATAAATCTGAATACAACTTGTGTAATGCATTTCAGTCAACGTTTATTAACTCCCACTAATCTTAAGGTTCAATATAATTATAAAATAATTGAAGAAGTCAACACTGCCAAATTCCTCGGGGTGACGATTGACAAGAAATTGAATTGGAAAGAACACACAAAAATTCGTAGTAAAAAATAAGTAGCACGACATATGCCCTGTGTAAATTGACTAAAATGCTTAACATTAATGCGTCGCTTACAGCGTACCGTGGCTTAGTTTCATCGCACCTAAGATACGGGATTATCTTCTGGGGCAATTCGACTTACAAGTAATTACCTTTCAAAGCATAAAAGCGATGTATTAGGACCATACTTGAACTGGAGCCAACTGATAGCTGCAAACCCTATTTCATAAAATATAAAATACTGACATTACCATGTCTATATATTTTAGAAATTGCCATGTTTGTTAAATATAATCGGCACTTATTTCTACGTCTATAAGACGTAGTTAGTCGCAACAGACGCGACGACAGACTATTCTGATGACAGACAACAGACTATTCTATGTTTGCATAACTCAAAAACTGCATTGATGCAAAAAAGTGTTTTTTTGCATGGCCCCTTTAATACATAATAAGCTTCCGAAATGTTGGAATGAACAGAATGCCCGTGTACTTAAAAATAAGTTGAAATTATATTTAGAAGGCAAAGCATACTATAGTATATTAGAATTTTTGAATAATAAAATTTAAACTTATGTAACAAGCAATTCTATCATTAACATTGTATAAAGCAGATAAAATATAATGTATCTTCATACCAAATAATATTACTAGACATTTAATTTTAATTTATTACTTAGTTTTAAATTTATGGATAAAATTGTTAAAATTAGTTTAATAATAATGTAATTCGATAATGTGTTTATTCCACTGTAGTGGCCTTTCCATATACTTACTTTCGAATTTAAAACAAAGCTATCTCAAATTACTCGCGTTGCTAAGAGTACAATTTGTATGTTGATCTGTCTCTTGCTATGATAGTGGCGACGATTATGTTCCCATTATTATTTCATTGTTCCATTAATTTTAATATTAATGTAGTATTTATTTTCGGTTTTATAACATTTGAACTTTTAAATCATAAACTTTTAACTATTATACTTTAATATTTTCTCGGAAAATAGTACTTACTTGCGTGGATTATTAACAAATATTTTCTTCGCTTTATATGATTTTGAAACTCATTACATAGGTATACTCGTACAATTAATTAATTAAATTTTTATTGTGCCTATATTGTTAACCTCAATCCCTAACTGACTGACTGTAACTAAATATTATACGAGACTATATGATATAAATTTATAAAAGACGTAGGTAAATTTATGGATAAGTTACGGAGTTTATCAGTATGAGTAAAAAATATTGATAGAAATATAAGTATAAAGTGTGGCATAGGTAAAGAAAATTGTCGGTAGTTAGCATATCCACATACAATCAGCCTGATTAGCTGAGAGTTTGGAAAAACTAATAACCGATTAATTTTTAAGGTTGTTCACAAACGATTAAATGCGGTTTAAGTTTTAATGTATTTTCAATGAGGGAAATGAGAATTTATTATGAATCGTATAGGAATATAGTCCATAATCTTGGGTATAATTAAATAATGATTAATAAATACTTAAAGTAAAGAAATAAATAGAAATAAAACAAAAGTTGACCTGCATAAATAAGTAATGGAGAGATACGGGAACGTCCATTATTGGTAAAGCATATAGTCCTCGAGCAGGGTATGTTTCCATGATTGGATGATAAAATCGTGAGTAACGGGTACTAGGGAACAATACCTTCAGTACAAGTGAGGTGTGAATGAGTTTACTCATATTAGTACTGTTGGGGACCAGAGAAGTCTTAAATGTGTTACCCTTAATTATGGAACATAGAGATCACATCCTTCATTGAATCATAGTGTGAACTTAGTTTTCCTCCGTGAAAATTGTTGGAGTCCTTCTAAAATTAACTGAAACGTTGGCCTCGAGGTTGTGCACACAACCCAAGGTACAGTTTTACCTTGATATACTTAGTATGATTAAAAATGTTTATGTTCCAATAAAATGAATGAATGTAATGAAAATGTAATACCCAAATAATGCCCATATGGATTAAAGTACCACGCACGCACGCACGCACGCACGCACGCACGCACGCACGCACGTTTAGGGGGAGAGGTTGTTTGTTTGTTTGTGCAAACGAATGTTCCCATTTATCTCCAAAACGATTTGACCTATTTAGATACAGATTTTTATAAAAGGTTTGTGATTTATTGGCGATGAGTCTTAGATAGGTATTATGGCGATAGCTCACCAGGGGGCACTGCAATAAACATATTTGTGCAAACGAATGTTCCCACTTATCTCTTAAACTATTTAACCGATTTAGATACGGTTTTCTGTAAAGAGATTGTGATTTATCGATGATAGTTATAAGATAGTTGTTTCGGTGATAGCTCACTAGAAGGCGCTTTAATTATAAGTACATTATTTGTGCAATTGAATGTTCCCATCTATCTACAAAATGATTTCGCTGATTTAAATACAGTTTTCGTAAAGGGTTTGTGATGGTTCTTAGATAGGGGTTATGATGTTAATTCTACAGGGGACGCTGCAATAAACATATTTGTGCAAATTAATGTTCCCATTTGTCTCCAAAACCGTTTAACTTATTTAAATACGGTTTTCTTTAAAGGGTTTGTAATTCATTATTCTTAAATGGTGTGAATTCGCCAGTGGCTGCTGTCATAAACATTTTTTACTCTTTGTATCGAACTTTTGTCTGAGATGGTTAGATCGAATTAGATGCAGTTGTCGATATCACATAGCATATTTGACTTCTTAGAGTAATCACTATGTTAATGTCATAATAACAGGTCTAGATCAAACACAGCTTTGTGGCCTTTCTTCGGCTTCTTCGATTTGTGACCCGTCCAATATGCTTCTCAATCGCTCTAACTCATCCAACACTATGCTATTATGTGGATTTTTGAAGAGTTTTTTCGATTCGGACCTATAACTACTACGCCATCTAAAGATCGTACTCTAATAAGAGTCACATAAGCTTGCCCTTAGGCGAATGTTTTGGGTCTAAGATGTATGACCGGCTTATCGACTATAGTGCCTCCCAAGAATAAACTGTAACGGCCTAACCTATATGAATTTCTACTCATGATAGCCTAATGATTTACCAACTTTATGTGTGATTACTAGGCTTCCTATGTTATTTGAGTACACTGCAATAGCAGCAGGTGGAAGTTTCTACCCATAGTTATTGGGTTCCCTGGACACATCCATTGCATTTATCGCGTACAGTTTCATTGTTAGTTTAGTTAGCATTGTCTAATTCAACGCATTCAGTTGACGAGTTGTGAGTTGTGATTTATAGTATATGAGCAGCTTCGCCATCGCCAAAGACTTTCTCTAAAGGAACTTGAGTCCTCTCCAGAAGTAGCTGATACTGCTTTATGCTCAGTTCTTCCACTCGTAAATTGTTGAGTAGAAAGAAATATGAAAAATATTTAGTCAGTAATATAGGGGCGTAACGTAACGCAACTCTCTAAAAAGTCCAAAATAAAAAGCAAAAATAAGAATTTTGAAAAATACCATGACGGGTATAAAAGTTCATTCAAAAAAGGATTAAATTAAAATTTTAAAAACCTACGACTATAAGGAAGTAAGTCACAAAAGAAAAAAATAAAAGCGTTTAAAAAGGGTTTATTTCTCTCGAGGTCCGTCATAATAATTGCAATACTACATCATTTATTAATTTATTAGTTGTTTATTATGACAGACTTCGCAAGAAATCAACCCTTTTCAAAACGCTGTTACTTTCATCTCTCGTAACTTACTTACTTCTAGACCCCCCGTCTAGAAGAAGTTTTTAAAATTTTTATTTAATCCTTTTTCGAATACAATTTTTGTGTCCATTGTGGGTATTTTCAAAAATTTTAACTTTGATTTTTATACGCTGGAATTTCGTGAGAGCGTGGTCCTACTCCAGACGTTCTGCAAGACCCATCACAGAAGAACACAAAAACTTTCCGATAATACTCTTAATCTTATTGCTGCTAGACGGGAAATGAAGCTACAGTCTTCAGCAGAATTGACAGCATAATATAGGCAACTGAACAGACTGATCTCCAAATACACGAGTCTTACACAACTTCAATACAGCTCGTATTGAAGAAGTGATCGACTGGAACCAGGGCTCCAAAGTCCTTGCTCGAGATTTGTCTGCCAGAAAGCGCCAACTGTCGAAGCTGAAGACCGAGTATGGGAGCATCATTTCCGTGACACCTGAGATTTTTAGTAAGATTGAGAGTTTCTATGGACACACACAGCTGTACACATCATTCTTGGAGCCACACGCA